>OZ021721.1:77401148-79877398 GCA_963978545.1 Linyphia triangularis | reverse complement strand
AATGGTATGGCATAAGAAAAAAAAACATTTCGAACTTTTTTATCTTATGCCATACCATTTTCAATTTCGCGTATATTCAGATCAAACTTCATGTCAAACTGACCAGTGGTTCTTTTTTACAGTTTTTGAACGCTGAATAATTAACCACCTCGTATATACCGAGAGGTGAATTTTTATAAAAATTAATATTTCAAAATAGTATATTTTAATAAAGTTTAGTTTTCATGGAGTATACTGGTTAACAAAAGAACATAATTGATGCAAAAGTACAACCGAGTCGTACTTACCACTTAGTGTTAGAGTCATTATATCACAGCCGGTCTTTTGATGAACTCTATTATAAAATTAGCCATCCCACCCACAACGAAATTATATCTAAATGGTATTGGAGTTCGTTTAGTACCAGAGATTATTGACTTCCTGATTATCTAGAGAACATTTCTTTTCAAGACAGCAGCCCGAAATTTTTGACCACAGGTTAGGGGAAGAACACGTCAATAACTCAATGAAAAGCCACATAGAAGATCGTTGTGTACTATCCATTTCACAGCAAAGCTAGACTTCAATGATAACCCTAGTTGCCACAGCAGAAGCGATTACGTGCCCATTATTGGCTATAAATCAGCCACATTTGAAACTAGCCACCGGCAATTGCAGTTTCTGACGGAAACCTGTAATTTCGCTTTTGTGGGCCATTTTCCAGCCACGACCCCGAGCGCCTGGCATCAATTTTGATAACTCTTTTCGACTCATATCTTCCGATGCTAACCGAAATTTTGTTTTCTTATCCTTACTTTCACTCGAATCAGAAAACAATGTTTCCACATTTTTTTGTGGGATTTCTTCCAGCGATTTGGAAGAAAAGACTGGTAATATATTAAATGAAATTTGAACTGTTCTATATTTATAAAAAAAAAAATGAACTAATAATTTTTCTAACTTAAATTTTAAACTTTTTTAAGCCAATTTTAATAAAATTTAATTTTTCGTAATATGCATTTTAGAGGTATTTAATTTTAAAGAGGACTATTTATCGCATCTCACCCAAATGAAATTCAATAAATTAGAAATGAAAATTGCTAAAAGTTCTAACTACACTTAAACTACAGCAACTTTTAACATGGCAAAAAGTTAAACTTTACGTTAAATATTTTTTTTATCCTAAATGAATTTTCCTTTAATATTCTTTTCTCAAAATCATTAAAAGGTTAAATTAAAAATATTTATTTTTAAGGGGATGATTAAAATGTTCTCATCTATTTCAAAATTGAATGGTTTATTTAAAGATGTGTATAATGATAAGAAAATGCATCCTCTTTTTCATCTATATACTTCAATGGACAACTTTATAATCCACCTCATATATAAAATATATGCGCACTTAGATCGAACGTTTTTATACATTTTAGGACAATTGCGTATAAATTGTCTATGCAATTTTGTATATTTTTTAGAAGAATCATCATAAACGTGGGTTTACTTTATTAAAAAAAAATGGCAGTTTGAAACAGTGGGCTGTTAAAATTTTCACTGAAATCTAAAGGGGGGAAATCTAAACGCTTACTATAATACTGCCCAAAAAAATTCTTGTTGAAATTACTTACTTAATTAACGATTTTTTTTTTTTTTAACTTAAAACCAAACACATAGTATTAAATAAATAAATTAAAGATAATTTAAATGTAAGTAAAAAAGAGATTTTTATATCAGAATAAATTATATTTAACAATCATAGCAACTGAAGTGCTATGTAATTTGGCCAGTTTTACAGGTATGTTTCTATAAATAAAGCTTTTAAATCAATTTTATAACTAAGGAAGATTTCATAGCTTTTTTTTTTTTTTTTTTTGGTTTTTAATTATATTTTTTACATCTGTGGAAAAATCTTTTTGGGTAATATTTAGGGTACTTGAAAATAATGGATGCTGAAGATAAAAAATATGTTTGGTTTTTTACACATTCCAAATCTTCCAATTCCAATCTTCGATTCTTGATCGAGTTCATTTTAAATAGAAGGTGGCAATATGTATACAGAAGCCTGAAGTTAATTTCCCAGCTGAGTTTGTCGTATAGGCAGGGTCATTTAGCGATAACAAATGTGTGGGTGGGGTCCAATGTAATCCTTCACCAATTTCTATCCCCTTTGAGTGGCCCTCCGGCAATCACCCTTTAGTCAGGGAGAAAGAGTTGAAGGAAACACTTCATGACAGATGGCCACTGACCGCTGCGTTAGGGGAAAGAATGACTCTTTTTGAAAAACTGATGCTATACAAAAGCAATTCTAAAGAAACTTATCTATAAAATATGGACATTCAACATGGTCTGCTTCATTCATTTTTCTATTGTTAAAAATACAATTATATTTGAAACTTAAATATTTAGAAACGCAACCCCAAGTCAAAACTGCAGTCAAACCCCAAAGACCTAGATCTAGGTGCATTGCAGTGCACCCGCCAAGTACACTGCCGGACATCTGTTACCGGAAGCCACTCAGCAGTATTTTGACCTCTCATATCTGCGTATTACAGTATGCCTGAGAGATGAAATTTTTTTTACAGGTAGCTGTTAGCCATTTTAGTAAGACCCCTAAATTTCAAGTCTCCAATTATATTGGTTATGAAATTCGAAAATGGCAGAAAACGACATATTTTGAAATCCACCCAAAACTCCCTCACTGATCATCAAATTACTAAGGTACTTCTATTAGAGCTAGAACTACGAAATTTGGTGTGCTTGTAAAGTTTAACATGTACACAAATACATTTCTATTGGGGCTAGAATTATAAAACTTAGAATACTAGTAGCTCTTACCATATATAAATAAAGGAGAAACTCACCACACACCGCCAAGCCTCTAAAATAAAGAAATAATAAAAAAAAACTGTACTTGGTATTATAAAATCGACCATTGGCGATATTTTATCGCCTAGGAAATGTTCCCCAATAAGGAACTTTCACATATTTTGGTTTTATTTTTAAATAAAAGTAGAGCAAAAAATCATAAAAAACAATACCTTCTTTCAAAAATTTGAGCTCGAATAGATAGTTAAAAAAATATTTAGTTTTTCACTTTGCAATTTGGCGGGAAAAGGCTACTTTTGCGTGTGACGTTAACGCGCAGATGATGAACTAGTCTAGAACCTGTTTTAGACCAGGTTTCTTCTAGGATTTTCGACGAAATCTATGCGTAAGAACGTCACGGTTTATTATGCGATTTTGGTCACGTGACTTTTGCTTTGATTTTAAACTCGATTTTTGATTAATATTGAAAGCATAAAGATTAAAAAATAATTGCACTCCTCGAATATATTCTTTGGATATCACTAGAAAATACAAAATTTTTTCATTTTCCTTGCTTGTGCAAGTTCCACATTGTAATTTATTTTTTTTGCATATCTGAATAAACTATATATTCAAAATAATTTTATATGATCATCATTCATATTGAATGCATAAGTACGTCATGGACTGCGGTCCGGTAAATTTAACTTTCTTGGAAAAATCTCATGTAATTCTCCACTATTTGGATGTTGTTGAGAAGGTTTTTAGAAAATTCGTTAAAACCAAATAATAATTAAAAGAATAAAGGAGTTGGCTAATTATATAGTTCTGATAGTTGGCCGCCAACAAAAAGTTTGTCAACTGTCGACTGTATAATAAGTAAGTACAAGGCCCAAAAAATTAATTATCGGTTTCTTCTCCCCTTCCAAGGACACACAGCCTCGATTTTATACTTTTCTAATTTTTTAATTTTTTTCTCTTTGTTTACTTTAAAAGGGTGGAGGGGTAGAGTTTGAGAGAAAGCAAAGCACTAAGATGGCTGATGTCCCTCTTACTAAAATTGTGACGCTTAGAAAGGTATCAACCGATTAACCTTTGCATTTATCTCCCCCCATCCCATCACATACTTTTGAGTGCGAGAATCGACTTTGAGAGAGGAAAGGGTACCACTATTTAAAGGATCTGACCTATATTGCTATAAATATATTGCCATATGATAAATTGTAAAACCCCCACCCTAACTGGCCATTCTGATATTGTTACATACTAATTGCTAGATCCCTCTCCAATTTTCAAAGACACTGTTATATAGTAAAATCACTCACATCCCAGACCTTAATGATGCTATTGCACCATAGATGGTGGACTCCTACCTCCATTTCCCCCACAAAGCGAACCTTAAAGAAAGTGTTACAAACTAAATTGCCTCCCCCCCCCCGATTATTAAAAATACTATTACATAATAATGGTAGAATCCCCCCTTTCCCCCCAGGTTTTAAAGGTAGTGTCCAATACTAAAGGGCAGCCCCCCCCCCCTTCTCCCTCATCTACAAAATATTGTTTTTTCATCTATTTTATTTTTTTACGACAAATCCTAAAATTTTCTTTTTTCTTATCAGCCCTCCCCTAAAATTTTAATGACACAGTTTGCTTCACGAAACCCTCTTGTAAGCACCCCTGTTTTAAGTATGGGAACTCCATGAGATACTACGATTTGATTTCGTAATAGGATTTAATTTCAAAGGCGCTGAAATAAGAAGTTTTCATAAGGTGACCTATTAGTATTATATTCAGATATTTGAAATCTTTTTGTAAATTTCAATGGCTTTTTAACTAAAAATTCAATCTTTTGCTATAAATGCCGAACAATTTGTATTGTTATAGTTTTCAGCCAAGTTATTAAACAATAAAAAAGTCACATTCTATAGAAATTACCAATACAAATGTCTGCATTCAAACAAAATTGGTCATGTATCTTTTCTATAACGTTAATCACACAAGTGGACATTCATTTGAAATTTCTTTTCATTATGCGTTGTTACCTTCGAATTTATAAGTTTATTTAAAAATGAAAGCTTTCTAATGCTGAATAGGTATGCCTATAGTTTATAATTGAAAGTTGCTCAAAGTTCGAGAGTTACATATTTTAGAATATAGTGTAAATTTGTTAAGCTCAAAAAGTAAAACTGAATATTTTTTTTATAATTTAAATTGTTTTGTCAAAGTTCTCTTGTAATTGAATTTTCAAACACATAAATTAAAGGAGAAGTACTGACGGAAATTATTAACTGAGTAATTTTCTAAATCAAGTAATTTATATAAAGATATATGAATGCATGCAATCACAAATATTAAAAAAAAGTACAACGAATAAAAAAAAATAATTATAGAAATTAACCTGATAACATTTCACCCACACTCAATCAAGTTTTGAAAAAATATACTATTTTTTCTATTGAATATTCTTTAATTGTAGGAAATATCCTATTTATAAGCACCTCGAATACCAGTCGCAAAGAAAAGTAAAAGTAAAATAAAAGTATTTCAAATACAGGAGAAAGTGAAGGGGAAAAAAGGGAAAGGGTAGCACACGAGGCGCCTTTAAAAGCATGAGATATTGAAAATGATTAAAAGTTTCTACCGCCGGGATGTTTGATTTAATAAGCGGATGAACGAAATGAGTAAGAAATTACAGCCGTCACAAAGACTCCCCTCCCCCCCCCCCCTCTCCAATTATTACCCACCTTCGATACCCGCAAGTCGCTCAACAGGAGAAGGGGCTACGTATTTGGCTTCTTTGCATCATGTTGGCGATTTATCAGAGAACAACTTTTAAGTTTTCAATGAAATTTCGAAGTGAGGCTTTGAACAAGCAGGGTGGGGGTTAAACGTATTGTGGTTTAATATCAGGGGTGGGGGACCACCTGGTGTGAAAGCTTATACTAAGGCACGGTCTATCCGGCTGTTCTCCCTTCTTTTACAGACAAGACTACAAATGGTAAAGACACGTGCGAATCGTGCGACATCTTATGTAAGGTGTCGTAAGAGTTTCCACATCAAAACTCAATGCGGAATTTAATTTTCAATTTGTTAAGCCTTAACTATAAATGCTACAGGGGTCTGTTATATATAAGTTTGAAGACTTCGTCAATAACAGTAGGGGAGACTTGTGTACCTAGGGCCACTCCACTTTTATTGAATAATGTTTACTTCTACGTTTTTTTACTCACTTGGGTAAGTGGCAACACTCAATTGCTCTTTTGACAGCCATTTTGAAATCTTAGAGGAGAAAGCTGTGACAAGTTATAAGTGGAAAAGTTTTTATATGGTTTGCAGTAACATTTTGCAGCTCATGTCTTTTATCGTTTAAAAAAAGTTAAGTCAAATACTTTTCTTTAAATGCTAGTAAATAATTTTGTTTGTAACATTAAGTACTAAATGAGATGTTTAAATAAGTCCTTTCTCCATGTGCATTTTTAGTAGAAGACATTTTATATGAAATTACTAAGTCATGTACCTATTAGGGCCATCACATAGTTGCTTATTGTGTTCAAACTGCAAAATCTGTTGGTGCTTTAAAGCGATAATGCATGCAGCTCATTTTTTTGGAATCAGTTTTTCAAGTTATGAAAATGTTTGTAATTCACTAATAATTTGACACATTGACATTTATTATAGTTATTAGATGATAAACCAATGACTGATAATAACTGGATATTGTTTCTTTTAAAAAATTCATCTGTGTATGTTTATTTTCTATTCATTATGGTCTGAAACCTCACTTAAAGAGAATGGCCCTATATACATCAGCTACGGCCCTAGGTAAAACGAGGTCGTGTACCTAGGGCCATTTATGAAATTTCTTTAAAAACCTTCTATTAGACAGAATCTATTATTTTAAGTATTTATACTAATCTCAATGGGAAGTAATTACTATAACGATGTATGCACATCAGTTTCACATTTTTTAACGGCTCAGTGGCTCATTTTTTGTGCATTGAAAAAAAAAAGGCGGCCCTAGGTACAAAGATCTCCCCTACAGTGTTAAAAATTTCGATCCACCTCGCACCAAAAATTGGTTCCCATTTAACTGCAAACAACATTTGGTGCTTAGTTTCACGATTTAATGGTACTACCTCGAACCGTAAGCACCATTAAATCGTTAAACTAAGCACCAAATGTTGGTTGCAGTATAATAGGAACCAATTTTTGGTGCAAGGTGGAACAAAATTTTTAACAGTGTAATATGACATAAAATTAGAACAGAGTTCAAAATTTCTCTTAAGTACGACAGGAAGATTGCTTCCACAATAATTCTACGGAGAGTTTACATCCTGGCTCCAAATAAGGATAACAAATTTTGATTGATGTACCTTTTGATGAGTTTTTACACTAAATGTGTAGCAATATTTGCCAATTTGGTAAAACTTTTGTTTGTGTAAAAAAAAAAAAAAAAAAAAAAAAAAACGATTAGCAGGGTTCATTTTATCATATGCCATCAAGCAAAACTGAAAGAGATTTTAGTCATTTCATATCGAAAAATTGTAGATACTTAGTATCTAGACCTGATGCACTGTAATAGAAACGTTTGTTGAAATGGTATTCTAATGACAGTGACTGTCACAAATCAAAAAGGTTTTTACACACACCATTCTACCAACAATGTCTGAGTTGTTCTGTATATAGTATACAGTTGGTAATTTTTGACAGAAATCCCGTTGGAATTTTGATATTCTTATTTGTCTCTTTGAGTCTTAAAATTTTATAAAAGAAAAATTCACATGGTATTTATTGATTGGGGTTATTAATATTGTATTTGAATCAATTACATGAGTAGGCTTATCAATAAACAGAATAAACAAACATAAAACGGCTTCGAGCGTTGCTAGCGTATTCAATATGGCTTAGACGAATGGCTTTTTTGGAAGGTCATCAAAGTTAGAGTTTGTATTTTATTAATGAGATGTATATGAGCTTTTTCGGTTTCGTCAACGAAACTTAATTCTTATTTTCTCTTTTCTATTTTGATGTCATCTATATGGTATACTATATCAAAACTTCCCACAATTTTTGTACTAATTCTGATTTTTTTAACTTTGATTTTCGAACAAATAACACAATGATCGATTGTAAATAAATTATCCTTAGGAAGCGAAGGTTTTAGTCTTTAAATTGATATATCATTTATCAATTTTAGTTTTGTATACAGGGAGAAAACGGGATCGTCACACAAAAAAACACCTTTCAGAAATAATACGTAAGATTCTCTTAAGAAAGTCTTAATTTAAGACTATTTCAGTTTTTACTTTATATCTTCCCTCATAAAAAAAAACCTGCGGTGAAGCTTTTAAATACCATACGAATACGTCCCTTAAATACCCTATAGAAAAGTATTCATTAATAAATAGACCATTTAGGATGGAATTTTTTGAAAGATTTTACGTGATAATGAGGAAGGCGTGTTCACAAGAATAGTTGTAGTTAGGAAACGCCCTGTTTTAATACCTCCACTCCTTTCAAATCATATGAAACTAATCGCGCATGATTAACTGGGTGCAACTAAACATCTCTGAAGAATTGCATTCTTAAATAACTTATTAGCTCTTTCTTGTTTTTATTTTCTTCTTTTTATTATATAATTGGAAGGAGGCTTTGATCTTTAAAGATAATCATTAAGTTCCTTCCGTTTTGTATGATATTTTATTGTTCAAATTTTTATGTAGTTAAACAGTCACTTAATTAGGATTCATGAATACAATTTTCTTCAGTAATATATTTCTAAAATAGCACCTCAACAATACTTTTATGTAGAAATTGTCTTTTATTAAACCAAATAAATCAAATTAAACAATATTAAATAATAGGGATGGAACGGATATCCGGCAAATATCCGATATCCGGCATATCCGGTTGATTTTTCAATATCCGAAACCCCGTCGGATATCCGATTTGAAATACCGAACATCCGATAATTTCATTCGGATATCCGGCCATCAGGTATCCACAAGAAGTAATTTTTTGCAAAAAATAATGATCTTTTTCGGACTTAGGGGACACCGCATCCTACACTTTTTTTTCTTAATTTTTTTTTTTCTTGGACATAAATTGCAGTCAAGTTAGAAAACAAAAAAGTTCCTTCGTGAGAACTATGCTTTCGCTGTATTATTGGCGCCGAGTTGATAAGCATAAACCATTCCTCCAATATTTTTCCATACACATCCTTCATACGTGTTTTGCAATATGTTCTTTTCATTCCAAGTTTATGATCTGATTAATTCCAGATGTTATATTTGAATGCTTCTCCGTAAAACACGAACCGAAATACTAATAAATAGTACTTTTTTTCCATAACATAAGTTATAAGAGGTTTAGTTATTCTCACTTCCTCCTTTTTTTCTGACATTTGCTAGCTAGTTAAAAGCAATAAATAGCCAATGCGCACTCCTCAATGCTTTTTTTTTCTATCGACGATAATACCCTACCCCTTTTTATCCTGTGAATGGTATGGTCTAATTTCTGATTTTCCACTGGCAGAAGTTGAAAGCTGGTATATTTTTTCTGACATAAAATGAAGTATTGTAATTTTTAGGTCTTTAACGCAGCGCCACAATGTGGAATTATATTTAGCTCTCTAGAATGTCTTGAATCATAGTTTTCTCCAATTATAATCCAATTTATAATTTTTAATAATGGCTCATTTAAAATCACCCATTTGGAAGTATTTTAAAATTAATGGAAAGGACGAAAGCAAAGCCCTATGTGTTACTTGCTCCACAGAATCGCTTAAAAAATAAATTGTGCGCGGTAAAAGCCCAAAATCCTTTTCCACAAAATCCTTATGGAACCATTTAATGAGTGTGCATAAGGAAATTCACCGAAGCTTAAATGACTCACTAAATGCATCAAATATTGATGAACAAAAAAAAAACAATTCATCAAAACAAGAAATGCACGCAGACAACATTGGAATCGACATTATTTGTACCAAAATTGTGGAGTTTAGATGATCCTAAAGCAAAAGCCTTAACCACAAAAATATGTAAGTACTAATTTTGTTTGTTTATATTAAATATATATTTTAAATATGGTATAACATAATGTTGATGAATTTTGGGTTCGAAATTTTTTAAGTTTATATTTAAAGACGGAATATTCCGATAGATCCAATTTAAGTTAATTAGATCCAATTTAGTCCAAATTAAGTACGAGATTTCTTTAAATCCGTAATGTTTTAGGTGCATTACAAAAAAAAAAATAGACTTCAATTTCATAAAATATTTAAAATAAATCTTTTGTTATTAATAAATGCATCCGGTATAATTTTGTAATCATTTATCAATTATAAACAATGCATGAAGTAAATTGAAAGTAGCTATATTTTGCACTTCAACATTGTAAAAAATGTTTTTAATATAATTTTAGGTGAGTTAATGGCTCTTGATGCTGAACCATTCTCCATTGTGAATAGAGAAGGCTTTGGTCAGTTAATAAAATACCTAGCTCCTCGTTATCCGCTTCCAAGTAAAAATTATTTTCGTGATAAATCCCTGCCAGAACTATATGAAAAACTAAAAGTATCAATATTACAAGATATAAAATCAGCAACAAAGATCTCCTTCACTCATCAACTAAAGTTTAAATGTAAAAAATTAACTCAGTGGCGCGACAGCCCGTGTGGACCAAGGCCTGCTGGGCCCAGCTCAGCTTTCTTGACTGTGGCATTTGTGTGTCACATAGCAGATGTTCCGGTCAGATGGTCATTCTGACGCCGAACCCCAGTGTTTAGTTCCCAAGCATGCATGGTCCTCCTCAGTTTATTTCTTTCAGGTATAAACAGCTAAGTCAACCTTGCCCAGTCCGCGAATCAAACCATGGACCTGTGGCATGCAGTGCGGTGCGCTAACCACTAATTATAATTTACTTGATACTTCATATCATGACCATTTTTTTCGTATAGCATATCGTATAACTATCGTTTTTAGTATATAGACCAAATATCCGGCCGGATATCTGGTGAAATCCATTTCGGATATCCGTATCCGGTAGACATGGTACCCCGGATATCCGAAATCCGGTATCCGGCAAAACTCACATCCGTTCCATCCCTATTAAATAACATTAAATTTACTTTTGTTAACTTTTTTTACAAATAATGGCAAAACGTTGAGTGAGATGAGTGTATGAGAATATTATTTGGGTAAGAGGAAGAATTCGAGAGAATGTACCAGAGATGGCATCGGTAAATGGTAGAAAACACATTTTTAGAAAAACAAAGCCTGCAATGAGGAACTTTCATGTTTTTGGTTTTATTTTTAAATAAAAGTAGAGACAAAATCATGAAAAACAATACCATTCTTTCAAAAATTTATGCTCGGATAGATAGTTAAAAAAATATTTAGTTTTTCACTTTGCGATTTGTCGGGAAAATGCCACTTTAATGTGAAACGTCAATGCGCAGATAATGAACCAGTCTAAAACCTGTTTTAGACGAGGAATAAGTATGGTTTCTTCCTCATTTTGCGACTTTATCTCTGCGTAACCACGTCACGGTTTTTTTATGCGTTTTTGGTCCTATGACTTTTGCTTTGATTTCGGCTAATTTCAAACTCAATTTTTGATTAATTGAAAGCATAAAGATAAAAAACAATTGCACTGCTCAAATATATTCGTTGGATAACACTAGAAAATACAAAAAATATTAATTTTCCTCACTTGTGCAAGTTCCTCATTATAATTACTTAATAAATTTCTATGTTGCAGGTCTGAAATGTGGCTTAGGCCATTATAGTTTTACCTACAAGAAAAGAGGTTAGTGTATATGTTAAATTTACATGCATTAATTATACAGGTGTATACATGGATTATATTTATATACAGGAATATAAGTAAAGTCCTTACCTTCTGAGGGTCACGGGCGTATATATCCGTCATTTGATCCCCAGTTTTTCCAGCAATACACAACCTATTTAAATTTATAAATAAAATGCAAAATAAAATATTTTTTAAATCTTTTTATTAGGATAATAGTTTAAAACCTACTTAAAACAAAATAAATAAAAGATAATTTAAAAAAATTATATATTTGGATCAGAAATAAAATTTAAAAATTATTGCAGGGAAAACAACTGTATAATTTCGCCCATTCCCTTGACGCTCAGAGGGTTAAACCTTTTAAATTTGGAACTGCGACTCGCAAAGTCAGAGAAGTAACTTATACCTATCGTAAAGTGACCATGCTAATTTTTGGAAGCAGTATACAGCTTTTCTAGCTGGGATTTACAGATTCGAAAAGTCTAATAACAAAAATGTGCCCAATAACAAGATAGATGTACAAGAAAAAGCTTTATGAAACTATGTGTAAAATTAGAAGAGTTTTTAGAGATAGAAATTATAAACTCTTTCTAACTTGAAAAAGGAGTTGTTCTGAAAGAGAAAAACAGGGTATATTTGGTATTATCATTCAGCAACCTTTATGAGTTAAACAATGAGGAAGTTAAATTGAAATATGGCATAAAATTTAAAAAAAAATATCTGATAAACATTTTTAGTAAATTTAAAAAAATAAAAAAGGATACGAAGTAACAACCATTGCGCCGCTACTAAAATACACAATCATATAATAAATTTTGCTCCGGTAAAATGACACAAAAAAAAAGTATGGATGGCCGAGAGGTTTTAATTGTATTTTGTTAATTAGCCTACTCTTTCAACAGGAGGACGAACTGGTTCATAAAAAGCCTTTGCCTTGGCCTCGTGGACAGTAATTTCAACTTTTAATTAAGTTTCTTCTTCATCATTGCTAAATTTTAGTCCCTCTTTATGCATAAGGAAAAATGAACAAATATCATTTGAAGGCGATTCAAACCCAATGTTGAAGCCGTTTTTAAAGGCTGTTAAAAAAATATTCATAACACACTTTCAAGTAATTTTCACTTTTTTAATTCTAAAAACAAAAACAAAAAGTTCAAATGGAAAAAAAACCAAAAAAACAAAAAAAAAACATAATCTGACTTTATTAACATTTCATTGAAAAATAATGAAACAGCTCTTGTCATCATTTGATAAAATATAATTTAAATTTAAGAAAACTATCAAGAACAGTTTTTGATATAGCAACTATTGGAACTGTTTTTTTAAGTGACTAGTGATAGGCAATAGATCGCAACGCCTTTTGTTCCAGTAATTGGGATGGGTGGTGTGGACATAATGGACAATGGAACTCTTCGTGCTGTGGACTTGACGAATTCTGGAACTGTACCTAGTTTTTAACTTGATTTTTAGGTGGGAAAATAATGACTGTTTGAGCTGTTTGATTTTTGAAATGTGTGCATATGGCTAATAATTTATCAGAAAATACAAAGTATGTATTTTAATGTTTTTGCAGTCACAACAGTAGCACAAATACGCTGGCCAATATCGCTCAACAGTGGCCTATCCCGTTGTGGACCGTTATAGACTGGCCGTTGCTACGGATCTAGGCCAATCTCGACGATGAAATATACTGGAGGTTTTGAAATATTGATGCAGAGTTTTAAAATTAAAACACATTTTTATAAGAAGGGACGGGGATGTAAGAAAAATATTTCGTGATGGTTTGACATGTTTATCATTTTAAAAATCGTGTATTTTGGGGCAATGCTAGAGTTTCGGTATGGATTGGCTAATCTTCCCAGAATACCTTTTTCCTACATTAGCCAATACCGTACTGCTGTCTGAGCAAGTTAAAATTTGTAGGTACATATTTTTTTTTAATTATAAACACTTTTTCTTGGCGTGGTAAAGAATATCTCTACTTGAAAGAAACGAACCGGATTTTGATTGCAAACTTAAATTTCTCTACAATATTGTACAACTATTTATTGTTGATCTGAATACAAAGAGTCGTTATGTGAATATGACGTTGTTTTTGCTTACGCCCTTTGGTGGTTAGAGCGGTGATTTGATTCTTCACTCTAAAATATCCATCGGCCGTATCTTACTCATCTCAAACTTAACAAACTCAAAAGGAATTGATATAGCCCAAAGAGTAACTAGATGCTGTAAAAAAAACTCCGACAAGTAAAATGAGCAGTCAGAAAAATCCGACTAGTTACAACGTCTAGTTATGTTTTGGAAAGGTAGATCTCTGACCGCAAAAGAATTTTTTATTTTCTAGATAGTTTTAAAAAGTATCAGGTAGCGCTTATCTAATAAAAATAGATTTTGACACAATCACATCATTTGGTGTTATTAAATCGCTGGAGATAATTAGATATCGAAGAGGTGAATCCAAATGTACTATACACTTAATTTTTGACATTTTGTCGCGTTTCTATTATTCGTCTAAAGCCGTCTAAAGCTTTTTATAGTTTGGCCTAAGCCACAATTTCTGGCCAAAATAATTTATTCTGATAACAGGTGTACTCTGTAATATATGTAGTAATTTTACTTATTCAAATAAAGGACCTTAGAATGTTAGCTAATTAAGTTAAATATATTTCTACAAAACTCCAACAGAGCAATTACACAACGTTTTATACTTATCGAGAACTGGTATTATTCTCGATTAATTTCTTGTTAAGTTCATGCAATCAAATGTAGCGAAGGAAGTAAAATTTACAGTCGTCCCATCCACGGTTTACATCTGATTAAAAAAATGTATTTGTCTGATTCGACATGGTGACAAAGTCGCCACTTGGCGTTTGTCTCGATTTGCGACAACCCCAAAGAGGGTAAGCTGTCACGAGGGAGAGATGTCAATGCGCCCTGCTTTCTTTGGTGCATGTTCCCGAGGATTATGATGATTATCATACAAACTGGAATTAATTACGCCCCACACAGATTGAATATTGGCACTGAAGAAGCGCATTTTGTAGGGGGACACACTTTGCATAGAATGGCATCGTGTCATTATTTTATATTCATATCGACTCACACCTGGATCCGGGGGGAGCTCTTCTTTTCATTGGTTTCATTCTTGCTCTCCTCGCAAAAATGCTATTATTAAGATAGACTTGTTAGGGAGGATAAGAGGATATTGGATTTCCGTGTACATATAACACAGATCGATTGTTGGCTTTTTTAGTGCAAAGTGCTTCACTAGTTCTTGAACTTTCGGGTTGTAGTATAGCGAGGAAATAGATTAAAAAATAGTGGGGAATAATTATATTAAAGGGATTCATAGAACAGAGTATTTATAAAATAGTTTAAATATGCAGTGTCCCTCAAAAGTGATGGGATACAATGCCTTTAAAACTACGAATAATGTTTCTTAAAATTAGGAAAGATAACCTAATTTTCACAAAGTGTTATTTTATGTATTTTAAAACAGCATTTCTTGTTAGAAAATATTTGAAAAAGGTAATATCTAAAAAATAAAAACATATGCACTGATCAAAAATCAGTTACAAAAATGATAGGACACTTCAAAGAACTATTGAATATCATAAGAATAAAATATTTTCCGAAGTATTTAAATATTTTGTAGCCCTTCTTGTGTATATACTACTTCAATTATAGTAACTAATTTTAAATAATTTTATTGTTAATTTTGGGTTCATTCTACAGAAAATTTATACTTTTTATATTTGCTTGTATATATTTCTTGGAACAAACACATGTTTTCATATTATTATTTTACTTACTTATGGTTTTATTTACTTAGTTATTATTATACTTACACCCCCTTAACAATCTCACAATGTTCTTAAACTTACTGTCGATAAAAGCTTTCTGTTCTCCAATGTACCTAGGAACGTAGCAGTGTTCCACCTAAAAGTCCGGTGTCAATGCGAAGAACATTCAAGTTTATATTATGTTGACCGAGCTAAGGCTGGTTTTTCAACGTCTAACTAGAATTCTACTTTTTTTTACCATCGTGTTACCCCTGGCGAGTAGACGAAAAACAACCACATAAATGTAAACATTGAACAACGGAACATGGCGAAAATTCGTTTGAAATCACCGAAGTCGTTCTTATTGTTCCGGTTGCCCGGTGTTAGCTAAGTCAACAGCTCAAACTACTTTACGAATTTTAGTCATTCTTATTTTTCATTATGAATAAATCTTTTCTTGATGGGGTAAGGAGGATTTCTTCTTGAATGGAACAAACCAGATTTCGATTGCAAAAATAAATCTTTCTACATTATTGCATCCCGATACTTATTGTTGCTCTCAATACAAAGAGTCATTTATGAATCTAAAACGTTATTGTTGCTTACGCCATTTTACTTTTAGAGCGACGATGTGATTATTCACGGGAAACATCTATCGACCGTATTTTACTCATTTCGAACATAGCAAATACAACAAAAAGAACTGGTATTTTCCAAAGAAACCAGCCACACATTGTAAGAAGAACTCGTCGTATAAAATGGTCAGCCAGAAAAAGTTATGAAATCTAATGTTTGCCACCAAGCGGTCTCTTTTTATTCCCTTTAGAAATTAGAACTTGGTAGATTAGACTTATTTCGAAATAATCTCACTTCATATGTTTGAACTACTTTGTACCCCATTTCAACTAATTAAGATTAAATATACGAAAACTCTAACCTTCTGAATACTGATTGCCTATGGCGGTTCCTCCCAATAATCCCAATATAATTCTTCCTGTACAAGTACCCCAAAGGAATTAAACGTGGTCGCTTAGTGGCATGGTGGCAAACATTAGATTTTATAACTTTTTCTGGCTGGCCATTTTACTTGGTATGTTTTTTTTTTTAAATTTTTTTTTTTTTTACGAAGTCTAGTTTTTTCTTTCTTTTTTTTTCAACATTATGCGTACTCGCGTAACATTATGCGTACTCGCGTAACATTATGCGTACTTGCATCCATACTTTGTTTAACTTTACCTTCTTTATACCAAGCTAGTTTGATGAATATTCGGACAATTTATCAGCTGAAAATTATGCAATTTTTTACACACACTTCTGCATAATATACTACAGAATATTTTTTTAAATAAACTGTTTTTTATTTAGTGACAGTTTCCAAGTATGCGTAGAAACTGCGTTCTGCTCTGTGGTATTTATATAAATATTTACAACATTATAAAGGAATATAAACTTCAGATTAATAATTTTAGAAATATTTGTAATGAATATACCTTTTTTTCTTTTAAATGCAAAACAATTTCAAAGTGTCCAATAATTTTTTTAAAATATTTTCAGGTCCATAATATTCTTTTTGATATTTTTTGAGAAATGCAAAAAAATATTTTAAAAACCAAGTTCTGATAGCTGATTACGAAAAGGATATAAGTATCCAAAATTTATGATCCTCAAAACGACGTTTTTCTATAACTTTAGAGCATTTATTACGTTGACTGCGAAAGAGCCCCATCGCTTTTTGAAAGACACTGTATATTATCTGTAGAAAAATAAAATCATCTTCACAGAATGACGATTTTGAAATGTACTCACGAAAGCTTTGAGTTTGAGATGTATATTTTAAAAATCTATATAAAAGAACGTTTTTCTTTAAAAAATTGATGGTAGGAACTTTGTTATATCTTTATTCTAAGATTTTTATTTTTATTAGGAATTAAAAAATATTAAATAAAGACAAATTAAGTATGTATGGACATTTATTTAAAAAAGTTCTAAATATTTAAAAATAATAATTAAATTCAAGAAAAATTAAGTTATGCGTATATATATATATTTAATGAATACACATTTTTCTAACATGTTTTTTTTTTATAAAATTCATTTTGATAAATTAATCAACTGTTCATTTTAGTATAAAATTTCGTATATATATAAATTTTGTAATAGCTCAATTTAAATGCATGCAGTTACATACAATACTTCATTAATTAAACTATCCTATGTTTGTGTTGATAAGCGATAAAAGTGAGACAGCAAAAGCAAAGTCGTTTTAATGTGAAGTTATAAACTTTAGTTTAGGCAGCTGTTTTCATCCTTGATCGTATCTAAAAGAACAAATATAGTGAAGAATTTTTATTTTGTTAGCCACCATTTTTATTTCCAGACACAGGTGCAAACATTAAGCAATACTATTAGATTAAAGCGGCCTTGATTATCCACATTTCCAATAATAAAAATCGAATTTTTTGTTGTTAAAAAGACATATGATCATTTTCTTAAATTGTTGATGTTAACCTCACTAACACTAATTGTTCAAACAAGCCATAGCAATTTCATCAAAAGTAATTTTTCCACTTCGTTCCTATGTCTGGCATACCTCGCGAATAAAAAAAAAGCCAAGTTGTGTCGAGAAAAAAAACTGTTTAGTGTATTCTATTATCTTCTTAATTACATCGGTGATGTGATCGCGTTTCTGATTCAAGACTGCTTATGGAAAATTTTAATTGGTTTTCTTTGATGGAGTAGGCGTCGGTTAGTCGAATGAGGTGAGAAAAGACCCCAACCCCTTGACCCCCATCAAGTAATAGAGCCTGACCCTATACAATCGTAAATCATAAGGCTCTTTAGCAACGCTAATTGATTCTGGGGTTCTATATGATAGGGCGTTATTTTACAGTTTCGTTTTTAAATTAAATTCTCTGGATGCACGTTTTCTTCGGCTTTTTTTCTTTGGGTGATGTGGGGGCATGTCGTGTGGGATTGTTCACACCTAGGTTGTTGTGTTTTTTTTATTATGTTTCGTTTATGAATGGGTAGGTGCTGAAAGAAGGAATGGTATCGCTGTGTGTTGACGCCGCGCTTCTGAATCTCATAATAATAACAATAAGATTCAACACATATTTGGAGAAATTAATGTATTTTGGATTTTGGTGTGCATAAAGAAAGTTATTTGATTTAAATTTGTTCAGTTTAAAGCTTAGGCTATTTTTTCTTCTTAAATTTAATACTAGAATTTAATTTTTATTTTTTTCATTATATTTTATTTTGTGGGTTACAAATTTATTAAACTAATTGCTAACTTGACATCGGATTTAAAAAAATACTTGAAGGATTAAAAATAGAATATTTTAATTCAAAAGAGCAATAAACAGAAAATAAAATTAAAATGTATGTTATAATTCTAAATCTATTAAATGTATATTATATTTCAAACCTCTTTAAAATATATTATTATGTTTAAAATAAATTATATCATATAACATTCGTTCACTTTAAATTATTTAGTAAGGACTTTATTAACTCTTTTTTTTTTTTATGTATAGCTTAATAGCTTATAGAAAACAATCGTTTAAATAAAAATTAGGTGTGCTTTACAGCACAGTAAACCAGCTTTTTTTCAGATGTTATTACCCGCATGAATTTTAAATTATAAAAACATAGAGCATTGACACGAATTTTGCTAAAAGGTAGCAAATTTTATGTTTAATGAACATAAACATATAAAAAATCACTTTAAGACACGGGAAAAAATTTATTTAATCTCTTCGATATTGCGTTGTATATTCAAATAGAGTATATAGTTTTATTTCACCAGTATTCATAATGAATGGAATAGAATAGAATAGCATGAAATAAAATTTTATAAATAATTATGCATATCTCTGTGAGCTTAGAAAAGAAACGATATGATTTGGTAAACTTTATTCTGCTGCTTAAAAAATGTATGCATTACATAAAGGAAAAGAACATTTTTAACACAACACAATCAAGCTCAACACATTTAAAACTCACATAGTATAAATAAAATTCGTTGTTAAGTTTAGTAGTTTTGATTCTTTTGCAACACATGTATCTTTTGAGGAGTGGCGTTTTTTCAAAGATACGGACTTAGATTAAGGTAATTTCAGAGTTGCACACTCTTATGAATTTGTAAGGAAAGTAAATTTGCAAAACTGTTTGATTTTGGATTTTAATTGTTTTGAATTTAGTTTAGGATTTCAATGATTCTTCAATCGGCTTTTATCATATAATTTCAACACATTTCTCACAATGTAAGTATAGTAATAAATACCCTAAATGACAATCATTTATATTTATAGGAATAGTTCTGTGGTGCTCAATGATTTGAAAGTTAAACATTTTGGTTCATTGATATAATACATAAATTAATATAAAAATGATATTTTTTTATTTTAATAATATTCATTGTGTTATTTAATTGGTTTTTGATAATTGAAACAATAGCTTGTATTGCACATAACTGAATAAACTGATTGTATTGAAGTGTATGAACTGATTATTAAGTTTTAGAGTTTTACTTTTCAAATGTGAAAACCAATGAAGTCATAATAAAAAATTTCAAATTTATATTCAAAATGCAAGATGATAATGATTTTGAGAAAAAGCATTTGTACTTTTTAATATGTTAATACAGGTTTATTTCTTTCAAACTGACCAGTATAGTCACAAGCCAAAAATTTAATTTAAAACAAATGTTTAAATGATATCTTTTTAAAGTTTTGTGGATTTTTTTATACGGTAGTTTATTTCCAAACTATTTGTGGCGAAACATTTTGTGGGAAATTTAGACAATGATCTAATCTTTTAACAATTTAAGGTTACTTTCAGAAATTATTTTTCCATTTAAATTGCTTCAGTGATTACGTTATATTGTTATTTCATCAGGGCATATCAGGAAATGCTATTCTTTCATGTAGAGGTAGTTAGCTTAGATATTGTTTTGCACATTCAGTTAAAATTAATTTGTTGAGTGAAATTCATAAAAATATTTTCAGGAAAAATAGGATTATTGTCCTATTTTTTTTAAATTTTTTTTTAAATATAAGGTCTTTATTTTGGAAAAAATCGGAATGTTATTTCACTCATTATAGAAAAGCAAACACCTAAAACAAATATTTGTTTTCATTTAAACTTGGGAGATACAACTAAATGTATGTATTAACCCATTAACGATGGTTGGCCAGAAAACTTGCCAATTGAAATTTTTGTTCTTTCTTTGCTAATAAATTGCGATTGTGGTTCTACTTGATGTTTTATAAAAACCATAAAAATAATTTTCCAAAAAAATTTGAAAAATTCAAAATATACCTTAAATGTTCTAAATAAACAAGGTAAAAGTTAAAAGCAATGACTGTTTATCCATTTCAAAGTTATCGTTAAAGGGTTAAGTGAAGGCAAGGAAAGCATACTCATTGCATTAAAGAAAGCTATGAATGAGTGATCATATATTGAGTGAGGACAAAATAAGGATGATACTAACAATACTATGCCTATTAAATTCCGAAAGTAATCTCACAATATTTCCTTTCATTTTTTTGATGCTCAAATTTTAAAGATAGATGATATTGAGATAAAGTATATCACTAATATTGGTGACTAAAATATATTGCTGGACAGAGTTGAGCAACCTCACACATTTTAGTGTTAACATGTAACTCTATTTTTTTGCGAATTGTAATTGGACGATGTTTACACTACAATCTCTTAAGGCTGGAAGTAAAGAGATACTATTTCAAGAGTTTGTTTTAATAGTTTTCACATGGTTATTACCACAATGTTGAACTGTTGATGCTGAATTCAGATCTTTAATTAACTCATTTAAAGCCATTAACCTGTGTCTTTAAACTTCAGAATTTCAAGTTGCATCCTGACGTATACAACAATTTGATCACCTGTTCATCACATTTGATAACATAATGTTTGAAAAGGTAAAAAATCTGGAGGTTAAAGTTTTCTTTATTTATATAAGAGTAAAAGTATATTACCCGTTGATGTTCCCTAGTACTGATGAAAATTGAGATTTAATTAATGTGGACAGTAATGAGAAAATTATTCATCATTCACATACTATATCAACATTCGCAATAGGTATTGACAGTGAATTTGGGCATTAAATCAACAACTTTCAGCAGTTTTGGTAAGGTACTTGCTCAAGTTCGCCTTGATGAAAGCATGAAACTGCAGAATTTTTAGTTGACGTGTGCTTTATGCCCTTAATATATAATTGTTGTAGTTTATTGAAGAAATGGGAGGATATCACACAGGGAACTAAATTTAATACTATTAGGAAGATAACGAGTCTTGTATATTCTTTGCATAATTAGAAAGGCAGGAATCGAAACTTTCAGTTGAAAGGAGAGAGAGACAATTCGTTTAATATATACTCTTTTAAACGTATAGTTTATATATTCTAAGATTTTATCAATCGTTGATATTGCCTGCAATTGTTTATTAATCAGTTGTCGTTTCTGGTTACTTCTAAGATAAACCTAAGAAAGTTGATTACGTTAGACACAGTTGAAAAAAAAAAACTCTGAAATATAACAGAACTCATTCATGGGAGTAAACTTGCAGATCCGAAGTAAACTTTAATTCGATGTCAATTTCTTCAATTGTGGAGAGGTATTGCTTTTTCCGATCGTAACGTTTTTGGAAATATTTTTTCATTCATTAAGGAGGCAATGAAAATAGTTTCCATATTAGGAGAACTCTGACTATTCCCAATAGTGACTTACATCGTCATCTTCTCTAATTATTGGCGTTGGCTCCTTATAGCTAGTCCGTTAGCGTGCCCTTGCACATGTTTGGTTCACAGCCATAAAAACATATTCACATTTTACGAAAAAACATCAAGATCCGTATTAGGATTTACCTCCCCGTCGCTTTCTTCAACAGTTGATTTTTCCTATACGTCATCCTATTGAAGTGCGCAAGTATAGTTCACTGCCACAAGAACATGTTCAGTTGTTTACAAATCAGGAAGAACTTTGAAAATCTCAATTATACTATTACTCGCGATTTTTCTCCAGAATTTGATGCTGGTTTCTAACAGCCATCCTATTGACGTGATCAGGTATAGTTCACAGCCATGTGAACATATTATTTTACATCGATACACCAAAATGGTTATTTCCTATCTCGTCGTCGCTTTCTCTAATTGTTGATGCTGGCTCCTAATAGCCATCCTATTAACATGCACAGGAATGGGTACGACAATCTTCGGTGCATTCGGGTTCGCTGGAGCCCTTCCCGCAGTTATTCCAGCCTTAACCCGTTTCCACTTGGCTCTCCGGTTCTGGAACCAGATCTTGACCTGGACTTCGGAGAGTTTGAGCGAGTGAGCGATCTGTGAGCGTTCCGTTAGAGAGAGGTACTTTTTTGAATGGAACTCTTTTTCTAGCTCGAGTAGTTGTTCGGAGGTGAAAGCTGTGCGTTTGCGACGGGTCTTTCCGGCGGCTGACGCGGAATCGAATGATGATTCGCCGGCTCGGGAAGAGGATTTCCCCGGGGTCAGGAGAGATTCTTCGGCGTCGGAAGAGTCGCTAGTTCGGGAAGAGTCTGTGCGGGATGGAGAAAGATCATCTACGGAAGAAAGAAGGGTTAGATGATATATAGTATAGTAAATTGAATCGAAGTTATTTTAATATCTTATTAGAGTTTCATTAACAATTTGGCTTTTAGTTCTTTATGTGGAGCATCAAGCAATGGAGTGTAGAATTGTTTTTTAAAATATTGTTTTATACACCAGAAAAAGATAAACTTAGGCAGACTGGAAATTAAAACTAAACAAAGAAAGAAAATGATTAAACTTTTTTTAAAGCAGAGTTTAAACATTCTATTATATGAGAGAAAAAATGGTTTTCATTCCTTAAGTATTTCAGACAAAACAAATACATACACAAAGTTAAACTCTACAATATAATTTACATAAATTTATTCAATATTTTTACTGGTATGACCTGTTGTTTAAGATAAATCGCTTTTAATAGTTTAGTTTCCTGCCATAAAGTGTTGGATTCAAACGTTTGTTTGCATTAATAGTCAAAATATTAATGTTGTGGACTAAAGATATTTTTTTTAAAAAAAGCGTAAAAATATTTTTTTTAAATAAGCTTAAAATAGTAGCACAAATCCGCTGGCCAATATCAGCTCAACACTGGCCAATCCCGATGTGGACCTCTGTAGATTGGCCGTTGCAATGGATCTTGGCCAATCTCGCCCAGTGTTGGGTAAAATAGTTTTGAATAGTTACGAAGTTTTGAAATGTTGATGTAGAGTTTTAAATTGAAATATAGTGTTATAATAAAGGACAGAGGGATAAAGAATATGCTTTGTGTGTAATGGTTTCTTATTTGTTTTTATTTTTTTACAAAAATTGTGTATTTTAGAACGATGCCCAAGATTCGTTATTAACCCAGTACCTCGATTTCCGACATTGGCCAATACTGATGTGCCACCTGGGAATTGACTTGTAATGGACTGCAATTAATGCTTAGCTTTTCTTATGCAGAGGGATTATAAAAAGTTATCATAAACTTCTACTAAGTAATTATTTGTTGCAATTAAGTGAATCACACAATCTTTGAAACTGTTTAAGACATTTATTTTCTAATGGCATATTACTGAAAATAAATTTCATTGATTGGACAAACTAAACATATGTCTGGAACTGATGGATACATTTTTGGACCAAGTTGTTACATAATTCACATTGACCTAACAAATTATCGTGAAATTTATCACTTATACGAGTGGAATAATATCTGAATCAGTGTAGTATATCCATTTTCTTTAGGTCTCAAAATTTTCAAACTTCTCTTTTCAAACAATGCATAAGTATCCTTCAGAGCTACAAACAAAGGTAGCAATTAAATTATTTGCCGACCTTTCATTTCAAACAGTGTACCCAAGTTGCACAAAGGTATGGGCTTATGTCGGAAACGGGGGGAACAGGTATATGGGAAGATTAGCCAGTCCATGTCTAAACTCGAGCATCGTCCCAAAATATACGAATTTTTAAAAAAATAAACATGTCAAAATCATCACAAAACACATTTGTTTACCCCTCCATCCACTTATAAAAATATATTTCAATTTTAAAACTCTGCATCAACATTTAAAACTTCCAGTATATTTTACCCCACATTGGGCGCTATTGGCTAAGATTTATAGCAACGGCCAGTTTACAATGGTCCACATCGAGATTGGCCATTGTTGAGCGATATTGGCTAACATATTTGTGCTACTGGAGTAGTGTAATTTAAAAACAAAATTTTTCAAACTAACAAGAATCTGTCCTTAAATCGAAAGTTTAATATTCTCAAAATATTTTGAGTAAGAATATATACTTTCCCACTAATGGGCTTGATTTACATTTGGTGATTAGCATTTCGTATTTCAAAACGGGATTAAATAAGAAAGTGTAGCTCAAAAATTTTCCCATTAGTATGAATAATATAATTTCTTTCAAAATTTTACAAATGCTAACAATTCCCAGTATAACTTGCTAGTGGACCCTCACGCAGCCTGCGCATTTAAGATTGTTTAGAGAAATTACTTTTTGGAAAGTTAATAAGAGTTAGATATTGTATAGTAATGTATTGCTGATAGATATAAAGAAAATTGATTTTGAATGCAGAACTTGGCAAGCCAAGTCTCATGTAGCTGGATTATCTGGTGGTAAATAAGTATCATGCATCATAGAGTATCCAATAGAACTTTTCAAGTATTGAAGTTCGATGTATCCAAATAATGAAAGGAATTGTTTAAAGCTGAGAACACTTCCCTAAAACAATAAAACAGATATATTGTACTTTAAAATACGGCAAACATAGAGATATTGCCATCCAAGTCAACGCATCCCCTACATAGAGTCTTCTCTAAATAGAGTACCAAAATACCTTTTGCATAAAATCGCCTCTCATAGTATACCAAAATTTCCTCTATACATAGTGGTGAAAATTCAATTAAAAACAGGCAGTTTTTTTGCGATGATTTCTTTATTATTTGTTCACATTTATTCAAATTTTAAGATATGAAAATTGAATTAAGAACACTTGTTTGTTTTATAAGTAAAATGTCGATACTATTCACTAATTACAAAATTAAACAACATATGGTGGTACTAACATGCTCTGTAAACGAAAACATGTTTGATCTATATGCAGTAAGCAATCAGTTTGAGTCAGTGTTCACGATGGGCAAAAGATCGCTGTTGTCTAATGCCGAAAAAATACAAATTGATACATACTTGAATTGAGGTAAATCTATTACGGTCATTAATAAACTTAAAAAAAGATCAATAAGTGTTATATACAAATACAAGGAAGATCCTAGTAATTATGGAGAACACTTCAATAGAAAAGGGAATCCGCGTCTAACCGTGCGAGATAAAAGAAGGATAATTCGACTTGCTTCAAAAAGTGGGCGTAGTTCTAATCAGATTGTAACAGATTTATCCCTTCCTGTTACCTCAAGAAGAGTCCGACAGATTTTACTATCATCAGAGAACTTGAGGTCAAAGATGAAATTTGCCCAGAAGTTATCTCTGCTTCATAAGTATATGGAAATGGGGGACAAACGGAGGAAAGTAATATTTACTGATGAAAAAAAAAAATCAATTTGGATGGGCCAGATGGTTTACATGATTATTGGAGGGATTTACATAAAGAATCCAAATCAACATTCAGCAGAAACTTTGGTTCCGGAAGTTTGATGGTTTGGTCATCGATATCATATGATGAAAAGAGTGAAATTGTTTTCTTAAAAGGTTGGCAAAACTCATTAGATTATAGTTTATTGATAGAAAACTCGTTGCTTCCATTTGCATGAAAAATAATGGAATGGACTTTATGCAGGACAATGAAAGCATTCACACCTCAAATGAGACGAAACACTGGTTTGAAGATATTGTCCTCTTAGATCACCCGCCTAATAGGCCAGATTTAAATTCAATAGAAAATGTTTGGGGACTGTTAGTTCATTTGATATGACATTGGCATACAGTACAATTCGGTTGAAGAATTGAAATCTTCAATTAAAGAAAAGTGGGAACTATTTGATCAGAAGTATATTAAGAAACTTGTTTTATCGATGAAAGATAGAATCAAGCAAGTTTTGATAGAAAAAGGAGATTTTACTGACTATTAAATATTTTTGTTCTGAATTAAAATTCCAATTCTAAAAACTAAAATATTTAAATTATTTTTTAGTTAGTTAAAATGTATCAAATTTGCTATGTGAATATCATGGATTATGCTTAGCATGAATACTGTTTACTATTTGAATAAATTTGAACACATAACAAAGAAATTATCGTGAAAGAAACTGTTCTTAATTGAATTTCCACCACTGTCGAGTTCAATATCATAGAGCACCAAAATAAAACAAATTAACTTTGATTTTCAAACAACACAATGTGCAATTCCAAACAAACTATTCGTCAGAAAAGGATATCTTAGCCTTTAAATCGATGATTTTTGTTTGAAAAGACAAAAAGACGTCACATAAGTAATACCGTCCAGTAATAATGTGTACGATTCGTTTCAGAAATGGAGCGTAGTTCTACAATCTAAAAAATCTAAATATACACACGAAAAAACGTGCGTAACTAAAGATTAAAGTTTTTACAAGATGATAATTAAAGGAAAAAAACAAAAAACATTATTATATTATTAAAAAGGAGTACAAATATCACTATTGTACATGAAATGTCACTGTGTAATAAAATATACTGAAAAATGTTTAGGATTAAGCAAAAAATTACAGAGGAATTCATTATAGGAATTGAGGTTTAAGAATTAAAATACTAAGTTCTGAATTAGATAATGTATGAATTCAGGACGATTTTTTTAGCCATAATTAGAAATTAGTGTAGAAATAACCTACGTAAACTTCATAATTAATGAGGATCCTAAATTTTTACACACGTAGGAAATATTCGATAAAGTTTAAATGTCTCTCTTCTGACACTGTTATTTAATAGTCGCAAGTGAGTGATTAAGTTTCATAACCTGCCAACAGCTGTCAATAGGTTTCCTTATATTTCGCACTACAAGTTATTTGATATACAATTCTGTTTTGTGTCTTACAAAGTAAAAAATTAAATATATTTTCAAAGATAAGTTTTTCCTTTATTAATTAAACAATTCAGGATATAAGTAATCTTAAAACAATTCGTAACATTTTATAAAGTTATTGATAGAATTTAAACCTTAAAGGGAACAAGATATCTGGTTTCAACAAATTTCAAGGGATAGATTTCATTACTTTTGGCAAGTAATTTTTTCCGTAACAATGCACCTGGACTTTATATTATTTACTGCAATAGACTTAGTAGTTAAGCATGAACTATATCATACTATACAAAATAAACCTTAAATTTAACTTAAAACAGAGGTATCTTATATTTAGCCATAAGTTATTAATACCTAAACATTGAGCTTACAATATGTAGCCTTACTAATGATGAATTTTGTTATACTTGGCTTTGACTAAGAAGTCTTTTGAGTATCGCCATCGGATTAGGCCTATTTATGACTATGCAATATTAAGTTGAACAGGAATCTTTGAACTAAATCTTGGAACTGGAAATCTTCTCTCTCAGTTAAAGGTAAAATATAAGAAATCAAACATTATTAAATGTTTTGTGGTATTAAGGGATAGCTTGCTAACACTAATGTTTTGTGCTATTAAAGAATAACTTGACTAACACCATTTCAACTACCTTTTCCATTTTGTGACTCCAATAGAAAAACTTGTTAAATTGCAAATAATCATGACCAGATTGCAAAAATTTTTATGTAATCATTTTTTAAAACATTTTAAAAGCAAGCACACACACATTTTAAATTGTTATATGACCTCTCTAGCTATAAAAGGTTCAAATAATTTTTCCTTGTGTTAATTAATAATGCATCTTTTTCACAATAATAAGAAACCAGGGAATATTTAAAAATTGAATACGTTACCTGCAAGTCCAAATTTCTTTTAACATTTGTAAATAAATCATTTCACAAAAGTAACGATAGTTAAAAGAGAAATTTGATGTACTTCATTAATTTTATTTTTCAAAACTTTGAGTTTGGGTGGCAGGGCAAATTCATTGCAAAATCAAATTGAAATTTGAATTTCAAATGTAATGAAGGATTTCACGCCTTACAAATGAATTTTTTAAATTTCAATCTTTGAGAAATTCTCCATTTTGAATTTTTTTGCCAATATGAGAAATCCTGTATTCGATTAACCCTTATTATTTATTAAGTTTTAGTTATTTGTTAATTATTTTCTTCAGTACGTTCTTCTATCAGAATATATTATCAGAATGAATGTATTATTTTATTTTATGCAAACAAGAGTTGAAATATACTAATCTTCCAAAATGAACAAATATATCAGGAAAAAGAGAATTTTTTTTTTTGCCTCTGAATTTCAGAGAAATTCGACATTTCGATTTTAAGCAGTAGACAAATTATACTTTTATCTCCGATAAATTCAGGGCTCAAAACTGCAGCTTCAAAAATTTTGGAATTTAAATATACGTTTGTAAAATGGAGTAAGTAATAAGGTAATTTTAAGAAAGAGAAAGAGAGATAGTGTTATTTTAATTATTTCAAATTAGAATACAGTATTTTTGAAAATTAATGTAAAAATAAAAAGGAGACATTTCAAAACAAAACTTACGAAGAAGATGTAAAAATTCACTGGTGATTCTTGCTTGTATTTCCAACTATTATTATGATATAGTCTCAACATTGAAAAATTGTTTAAATATTGAAAAAAATAATTTAATTAAATTTTCTTTATTTTGAATTCCCTTTTTTTCTAATTATTAAAATTTCAATTCATCAAAAATTAAATAAAAATTTAATACAATATAATTCAAGGAATATAAGTGGTAACGAATGTATTTGCGCTATCTTCTTCTTCATCTTTTTTTTAGAACAGTTTATGCGTCAATAAATTTTCGAGATTTCATTATCAACTAGTATAGAATACACAAACGATAACTTATTTCAGAAGAATTTTATAAAGGCTGTGTCGTTAAGTATAAAATTTACTTTATTATTAGAAGAACACTTTTGATTTAAATTCCAATATTCTTTTATGTTCTTTTCATGAAAAAGACAAGGCCCCCTGTTACTAGCTTTAAAATGTGTGGTTTTTTTTCTTAAATTTTGTTTATTATCCTTATTTTACTATGCATTGAAATAAATGTAAAACAAACCTTCATTTTTTTCTTTTTTAATTAAAAAACAAACCTTTGCTTAAATGTATGATTTGATCACTACTAGGACTACTGTACTATTGACTACTAGGGCAACTGTAAATAATTTTTATAGTTTTTAGAAGACCATAAAATTTAGAAAATCTTTATATGCTATATTGAAAATAATTTCTAAGGAAAACATTGTAGATCCCGATACGAATGGATATTTAAAGAATTATTATATTATATTAAGAATTTGGGTATTTAAAGAAAACCCAGAGAGCAACAAATAAATGCTTCATACCTGGACAGCATATAATTATTTTGTTGACGCAAACGTATAATATTAAGTTGATAATGTGTTTAAACTTGTTATACGTAGTTTAATACCACTTTATTTAACGGTTCTCATGGCTACTATAGAGTTATAGTTGTCAGCATACTACGTTCAATGCTGCGATCTCCAATATCATGGGATATTAGCTGTTTGGTATAGCTTTATTGAATTGATCTAAAAATTCCTTTTATTTATTAAATCATTTAATATACACTAACTTAAATCAACTTTCTACATACTTGTTAAAAATAACTTAAAACTTCCCATTTTTAAAACTTGTACAACTATATTAATAGAGCCCGTATTGGGAATTGCTAGTTTTAGATTTGTTTGATTCTCCCATGGCTAAAGTAAAAGTACTAGTTACTGGATATTATTTAAATATTTCGTAGTAATAGTACCAATACGTATATGTTCCGAAAGAAAAATACCATGATTTTTTTCAATAACTACGTAAAGAAAAATGAATCATTGCTTCAGATTTCAGTCAAAAATTTCCCTTTTGCTTTCCTATGAAATTATTAAATGTGCTGAATAATTCGGGTTTGAAATTAATAAATATGCTACACTTCATAACATTTTTCTCAACTCATAACATTTATATTATACATTTCTAAAAATAATTAAGCCATTAATTTTAATTATTAATTATAATGAGAGATCTAGGATGTTTTCAAAGCGATTATAAAATGTTCCAATCTGAATGTAGGTTTATGTTTCTTCTTGGAGTGGATTGCAAACAAAAAGACAATTAACTACAAATACAATTTTAATTCGAAAGTAAACTTAAAATATAATTTATTCTAAAAGTTAATATTTTTCAACTTAAAAATTAAGTTCTGAGAACAGTTGATATACATTCTCAATAAATTAAATTTTATTTTTATACAAATTAAAATATGCATTCAGATTGGTTTGTTAATAATAAAAAAAATGTATATTTTTATACTTCCTAGAAGCACACTTATCATTAAAAGTTTCTAGACAACATATTAAAAGATAAAACACTCTTACTTGTCGCTGCCAGCGTTCCAGTAAGAGTCCATATCTTAGATGGTGATCTCTCTTCCTCTCTGGTAGACAAAGTGTTTGCAGCAGGTGATGAGGACAATTGACATCTGGACGAAGATGTGACAATATTTTCACAGGGGGGCATTGGAGGTAAGGGTATGTGCCCCGAGCAGAAATTGCTTCTTGGGAAGATGAACAGCCCATTGCAGAAGAGTGGAAGGGGCAAGTGTCCTCCAGTTGGCCGAATGGGACTCTGTGGCGATATCAGAGAGTCGATACTGAAACTGGACTGACTTGAGAGGCGTTGCATTGAAAACTCAACTTCCAAGGACTGGGATCATATTAAACTGGTAGGATGCTCATTGGACAAGAGATAGGAATGAAGCAGTTCCGGCGAGTTATAGAGTTCTTATCACATGACATTGCAATCTCCAGCAAAATGGTTCATTAAAAAAAACTGATTATGGTGTTGAAGAATATCTTTTGAAACTTATTGTTCAGTTAATTAGTCCTCAGTATTCACATTCACATCGTAGAATCTTGTCTTGTGAAATCAATTGACTTTTCTATCCTACTAATTCTTACTATAGTTGGTGCTTGCAATTCTCAACGCTGACTAGGGAAAAGACTCTAGATTGTTGCTAAGTGTTGGAATGATTCAATGAAGCTGAACAAGTTATAATCCATCAGTGTCTCACGTCGAATGCTAAAGCAACACCCCAACTGCCAAGTGAAACAAAACTGTTCTTCTTTTTTTAGAACCCAAGATTCAGGATGCATTCGGAGTCACATCGAAAATAAATCCATTGTTTATGTTTCAGCAGAAAACAGCTGATGTTTAAAGATGGCACCATTTCATGCGAATGCTTTAGTATTTTACGTCAATTTTTAAATTTTAATTGTTGGAATCCAAATGCAAAATAATGAGTTTGATTTTACACGTCATACAATTAAATTAAAAGCAAACAGCTTCTGTATCTCGGTAACATTGCCAAAAACTCACAAATGGCAAAAAAAAATAAAATTCGACGATATATTTTGCTAGCTATTGATTTATTTTCAATATATTTTCTTTAATAGCGATTTCATAACTTGTTATGGATTTAGACAAATAAAAGTAGGTTATGCATAGAATGATAAGATATATAAACCCACTTACAAAATAATTAAAATCAAAATACTAAATTACTTTTCATGAAATTCACTTGATAAAAAAAAAACAGTTTTGAACTTATCCTTTTCAACTCCAATAAGGTTTCATTTTAAACAATCCAGGCAGTAATTTCTTAAAAAAAAGTTTCAATTTCAATAAAAAGTATCGGATTGTCCCAAAGCTCACTAAAAGTTTTTATCTAAGTTTTCTAGAAGCCTTTCATAAAATTTTCTTTCATATGAGTTGGTTCATTGAGTTATCCAAGTGCAAAAAATAAGAGCCCGCTAAGCCAAAGAGTAATCCCGGGTGATGCAATGGGAAAGCGGGGAGCAGTTCACGCTTCTGTTTCCAAAGTCAGTATTTATCCCATCTTATCTTCTATCCCCCTCCTCCGCCAATCATTGTAGGGTTGCTATAAGGACGGGGAGCAGAACTTTTCGTCCTGACCAAAGGGTCGCCAGGGATTGGCAATAAAACAGTCATATTTCGCCAATAAAGGAAGGTTAAGGTTCTTCATTCATACATTAAGGTTCTTTCAGTATCATGTTTTTTTTATTATTTTTTTTTTTAAATAAAGTTTTTCACACATTTATTTTGTGCAGGATGAAATGTATTTCAATTTAATTTCTCTTTTGGCTTTTCTAAGTCAAAGTGTTCTTAGGTGAAGCACATTGGCTCCTTTGTTGATTATACAGTGGGGCATATTTTTGTGGTACCTAAGATTTATTCCTGTAGAAAAGTTTTTCACCAATAACAAAATAAGTTAATTTTTTAAGTGTAAAGACCGTTTCAAAAATATTAAATCTGAAAAGTCTTTTTTCTTTTACAACACAGTTATTTTTGAACTTTCAAAAATATTTTGTTCTTAAATAGTTTCATCACCTATTAATGCAAAATACATTTCAAATTAAGCTGGAAATACTTCAGTTTGGTCCAAAGATTTATATTTATAACTATAAAAAATCTTGATTTATTTTAACACGAGTTCCTCTCAATGTATACCAAAGTGGTATATTGTCTACTAACGGAACATGGTTTTCTAATATTGATTTTTCAGGAATACTGAATTGATTAACATTTATACGCAAGAAGGAAACCTTTGCATATGAATTTACATTTCTATTTGAACAAAATTAGGATGTTATTTAAATAATTGAATTGGAGCAACAATATTTCAGAATGTAGCTAACTCTATTTCTGTTCACCAAGCTTATTTAAGTAGATAGTTAGAACAATATAAGCAAAAAATGAATGACTATTCAAAGCTAAGAAGTATTTATCGAAACAAAAAAGTTTTTATTTTGATATGAAAAAGTGCAAGGAATGAAATTTCGCTTCCCTCATCAAGCGATAACAGTTCCATTTTGGCCCTTTTCTCTTTCATTGTTTCCACCTCCTCTCGTCATGACGTTTTTTTGGGCGCGATGATTGGATAATGATGGGCATCTGACGTGCTGACGGAAGGATCTGATTCGCTCGTGTTTTGACCTAGGGTGCTCCTTAACTGTGAAAACATTGCACTGTATCGTTTCTTGGGAAAAGGGGTGCTTTTCCGCTCTCCGTGATTTACGGAGCACCAAGAGCAGAGATGGTAGGGTTACCGAAGAGGAGAAATTTATCGCTGCATTTAGACCGACGCCCACTTCCTTTCAGCTGCGGCAACTCCTTTTACTACACAACCAATACACAAAAAAGTTATACAAAAAAAATCTCGTTCGTTTTGTTTTAACTGGTGAAGTAAATGAGATGATCTGTTTATGGAGCTGACATTCTTTTGGTACTAATAGTCTAAAATAAGAGAGCGGGTTGGTACTGAATTCATTTGAAAGCCGCATATGAGATGAAATAGATATTATGTAGTACTTTTAGACTGTGTTTTGTTTTTTGTGACTATCCCCTTTTCTCTCTTTATCCAAAACCATAATAGACAAATGATTTAACAATTTAACCCACTGGCGGTGATGCACGTATATATGCGTCATTTGATCCTCAGTTTTTCCAGCAATACACAACACTTTTAAATTTATAAATACAATTCAAAATAAATATTTTTTAAATATGGATGATAGTTTAGGATGATAGTTTATTACTTTATTTTTTTTTCTTAGGGTGATAGTTTATAACCTATCTAAAAAAAATACAAAATAATTTTAGAAAATTATATATTTGAATTAGAAATATAATTTAAAAATTATTGCAGGAAAAACAACTGTTGAATTTCGCCCATTCTCATGACCGTTAGTGGGTTAAAGGAAAACATCTCCGCTTCTGACGAATAGTTTATTTTCCCAGGTAACATAGCGGTATTTGTCTATGTCGGAAACAGGGGTTCTGAGAAGATTAGCCGATCCTTACCGGAACTCGAGCATCGTTCCAAAATATACGATTAAAAAAAAAAAAAATTCAAAACTATCGAAAAATATAATTTTTTTAATCCCTCCATCCTTTCTTATAAAAATATATTTTAATTTAAAAATCTGCATCAACATTTCAAAACTTCCAGTCTATTTTACCCAGCACTTGGCGAGATTGGCCAAGATACGTAGCAACGGCCAGTCTACAACGGTCTACATCGAGATTGAAAGTTGCAGATTGCAAAAATTGAAAGAGGAATGCAAGATGATTTTTGATAAATCTGGATTTTTCAAAAATGACAATTGGAATGCTTACTGGAATGTCAAAGAACAATAATGCATTATTTTCTACTGAAATGAATAATTTGTTATTGAAAACCTGTGTTATACATGCCTCGTATGATTTTTACCTGATTTTTTACCACTTTTCTTTGATTCATTATTAAGTTTCAATCCAAGAAGGTTCAAGAGAATTAGCCTTCCTGACAGCATCCATCGAAATCTAATGAGGTATCCACTGTTTGAACTTAACATGGCTCGTCCTACTTTAAACTTCCTGAGCATTTTCAACTATCAATTAATGAATATTGTAATTTAGGACTGATTAACAGACCTAAAATTAAAGAGATATAAAAAGCAGTACCTTGAAAGAGACTTACATTGTAGTAATCAAATTGGTGCAAGTAGAAGCATGTAAGAAAATATTTTAATGATACACCAATAATTCCTAATCACTAAATATATCGTAGAAGAATATTTCAAAAACTCCTATATTTTATTGATATAAATTATAATTTCTTATTCAGTCTTATTTTTTTTAAGGTAACATAAACGTACATTTATCACAAAACTTGTTACTGTCAAGAAAACAAATACAAAGTCTAGTATATGTTATGCGTTTACAATTTTAAAAAACGTCACGTATAGAAATATTTCCTGTGACTTGTTTCTAAGGATTTTTTTTTCCATATTTAAGCAATCACATATTTCTGACGTAATAAAAGAAGAAATTTTTAAGGTTCTTTTATTTCTCTCTTCAGTGCTTCGTTCATTGACAGTTTTTAGTAAAATAAAATGGGGATTCTTCACGCATATCCCTCGTTTATTGATGAATTTAAAGCTGGAATTTTGTTAGGTTATTTTTTTCGCATTTAGAATTTTTTTTTATTGAAAAATTGTGATTTTTCAATAAAATTGGAGATTTGGAAATTTACCAGTTTTTGTGTGCCAAAACCCTCTTTATCTCACTGCTGAATACAATTGCATTTTTAAATCAGTTTTAGACATCCACAAACTTATTATCGTGAAACGGAATGAATTCAATCAACTCGCGATAACTCGAAGTTCAAGGGACTGGCCAATTTTTTCGAGTTATCCGAAGTTCGAGTTATCGGAAGTCATTTTCTATTGTTGTTATATTCTTGGGACCCAATGAAAACTTAGAGATAAACGAATATTCGATTTATGAGACTTCGAGTTATCTCGAGTTGATTGTACAAACTAAAGAAAAGTGAATAAGAACAGTCTTGTAATAAAAAGTTGATTCTTTGATGGAGGAAATGAAAAGAAAAAAGAAGACAGTGGCTCCCTATTTCTTGAATGGCTCTAGATGTAGATATTGATGAATGTTGAATATATATTGTGCATGTTTTCGTTTCAGTCTAAATGCATGCTTTTTTCATGCTTGTAACTTGGTAACTGTAACTGTGATTCGTCTTTTTCGTTTGAAATGTTTTTTGAATGGCTAAACAATAGAATGCACGTAAAATAAGCGTTTTAAAAGGTAAATAATGTAAATAAATGTGCGCTGTCAAGTATCAAAGAGTGTTGTGCTATCACTTGGCATATTATTAACTGAGTTTTGAGAATTAGGAATATTGATTTTGAGCTGAATTAGAAATCGGTATCATACAAGGGTAGTCTAAATTATATTTCTCTCATTATTACTATGGCCTACCAAATGGTATAGTGGTTAGTGTGCTAGCTTCTAGACCGCGAGGTTGAGGGTTCGAATCCCGTGTAAGGCATGGGTGTTTACAAATGTATGTTGGCTTGTCAAATGACGAATGCTTCGGCGCATTATAGCCCTCGTGTTGCTGACGGCGCCAGATAATCTGAAAACAACCAAACAACTTATTATTACTATATATATTATCTACCATTCATCATAAATCAGCCAAACTTTTCCAGAGTAGTTCCGGATGACATTTGACAGATAAGTAATTGTATTTTCATTAATTAACGTTTTATTTAAGAGTCAAATTCCAGTTTTTATTAAACTTAAAAGTCCTACAATTTTTCCCCAAACAAAGGGCAAATGTTACTAAAAAATGGGGACAATAGGAACACCCCTAAACCAATAGGTAATCTTGGTTTCATTAGTTCCCCTGGAAATTTTCTTGGTAATTTAGTAATTTAATTTTATGTTATCGTTTTATTGTCAAATGTTCAAATTACACTGGTTATCAAAAGGATAACGCGAAAAAACTAGCGGTATGGAACGTAGCACAACTTTCAATAATAGGCCAGTAAGGCGATATTATTTTTTGCGATAATGAGAAACTTTCAAATTTTTTGGTTTTATTTTCAAATAAAAGTAGAGAAAAAATCATGAAAAACAATACCATTCTTTCAAAAATTTGAGCTCGGATAGATAGTTAAAAAAATATTTAGTTTTTCACTTTGGGATTTGGCGGGAAAAAGCCACTTTTGCGTGAAACGTCAATGCGCAGATAATGAACCAGTCTAAAACCTGTTTTAGACGAGAATGAGTTTGGTTTCTCCTTCGTTTTGCGACTTTATCTCTAATATAACCAAGTCTCAGTAACCACGCCATGTTTTTTTCATGCGTTTTTGATCACGTGACTTTTGTTGTGATTTCGGCTAGTTTCAAACTCGATTTTTGATTAGTTGAAAGCATAAAGATAAAAAATATTTGCACTGCTCAAATACATTCGTTGGATAACACTAGAAAATACAATTTTTTTTCATTTTCATCACTTGTGCAAGTTCCTCATTCTTGTATGGGTCTTTAATAAGAGGGGGGGGGGGGGGGAATCACCAAAATTGTAATTTTGGCAATGTACTTTTCGATAATCCTTATATTATCCTTTACTATAAGTGAAACTGAGGGAAGAACAAAAAACGATCGTTGATGAGGCAAGATCAAGGAAAGAGAACTCTGTGTTGAAGGCATTCGTTTTTCAACTTTTTACGCCATTAAAGAATTTTTACGTGAATTCCGGAGGTGGGGATGTTTAGAACACCTTATAAGATGCATTAGCTCAGCGATTTTTATCAAAATCGTTGGAGCCGTTTTTTTTAGCAATCATTGAAAAACATGATATTTTCAATGGCAATTACCTTATGCGCATGCGCAATTTTGACGAAAACCTTAATGGTAGGTCCCATGGAGACCAGCAACCCGCATACCAAATTTGAACATCGTAGGTCAATTTGTTCGGGAGTTATGCTGACCACAGACACACATACAGATACACATTTTTTTCTAGATTCCTTTTTTGAAATCAGGGTGTTCCAAAACGTGGAGAAATGCAAAAAAAAAATCGTTTTTTTTTGTTTTTTTTTAATTTTTTATTTTTTTATTTATTTTTTTATCGAATGCTATACTTTCATTACCCTATGTATAATACATATGAGTAATTGAAAGTATTATGTTCACTAAGTTAATGTTCTAACCAATGCCCAATGCTGCAATTATTTATGCAAATTAAATACAATTAAAAGCAAAATTGCACTTCCGCGCATACGTTTGCGCAGAAACTAAGCAAATTTGGTAATTGACAATGTGGAGCGCAATGAACGCATGTTGGAATTCCGGTCTGTAGTGTTATTTTAAGTGAATACGGTTTCTGAGAGTAATCAGTATTCATTAGTTATGGATCGGAGACATCATTTGAGTGAAGGTCAAAAGTGGCGAATAATTGGTAGAATCGAGGGAGGTTAAATGCAAATGGAGGTCGTTCAAGATTTAAATATCTCTCAAAGTGTCATATCAAGAGTTTGGATCCTCATTTTAAGCACTGGATCAGTTGATAGGCAACCTGGTTAAGGGCGACTAAGAGCAACAACTGCATCCGAAAACCGTTTTCTGTCATTGTGGCTTGAAGAAACGGCGAAGTGACTACAAAGTATTTAGTTTTAGACCTTCAGGCTGCCACATGAACTCGAATTAGCCGTGCTATTGCTGCACGACGGTTTAACGAAGTTGGAATGTATGTGAGAAAACCCATGATTTGTATCCCCCACTCCAGCTTCCAAAGGAGCTCGTGTAAACTGGTGCCGTCGTCATGTTCAATGGAGCCAAGAAGATTGGGTCGAGTATTGTTTACTGACGAGTCCAGGTATAGTCTGAGCACTGATTCTAGACGTGCTTTGATCTGGAAAAAGATAGAAATATGCAATTTGCCTTTCTTTGTCCGTGAAATATCCCGTTTCTGCGCCCTCGGTTTAATAGTTTGGAGAGGAATCATGACAAATGGAACCATGACACCGAGCTGCATATCTTTCAAGGAGGTTCTGTAACTGCTCGGAGGTATGTGGACGAGTTATTGGAACCCAAACTTAGACTGTTTAGGGGTGTAGTTGACCCAGAGTTTTTGCTAATGGATGACAACGTTCGGCCACATTGAGCATATGTAGTGTCAGAATACTTGTAAACAGAAAATATCCCTTGAATGGATTGGCCATCTTAATCACCCGACTTGAACCCTATTGAGCATTTGTGGGATGCCTTAGGGCTACGAATTTTAGCTCGCCAAATTCCTCCACGGACGTTCCAGGAGTTGAAAGTGCACTTTTAGAGAGTGACGTGCAATTCCACAAGACTAGATCAATACTGTGATAAAGTCTATGAAATCAAGATGTGAGGTATGCATATCTGTCTGAGGTGATCACACACCATATTAAAGGGAAAAAAATCCATAAGAGGTGATTTAATTTTTCCATCATTTTCCAATTTCCTTAATTTTGGTTTTAATTTCAATATTTTGAGAATAATCAACTGCCAAACATTGTAATATATGTTAACTAATGCTTTTATACAAATTTCCACAGATAATTTTTCATTAAGTATCAGTTATGTTTTATTCCTATCAATATCCTTTAATTTTGATGACCAGTGTAGATGCTCCTGCAAAATCAACTAAAGGAGCGATTTTCTAAAAGGATAACTATCCTTAAGAAAAGATTACACTCGAAAGTTTTAATAGAAGCCCTTTTTTTTTTTTTTTAATTATTGCCACTCTTCAATCCTATGTGGAATTATTTTTAATTCTTATTGTAGCTAACAAGCTACCATATCTATAAGAATAAGCACACGAATGAAAAATAACTGGAGTTTTGGTCCATCCTATTTTTGTGGGCGAAAGGAACAATTTAAAAACATTAAAAATGTTTGAATATGTTAGTGTTGTCTTAATGTTAGACTTAATGTTAAATTAGTTAGTGGAATTGTTTCTTGAATATTTGGAATTACTAAAGAAAACAAAAACAAATACTATTTATAAATTAGTAAAATATTCATTTAAAAAAAAAAAAAAAAAAAAAAAAAAAAAAAAAAAAAACCTCTTAAACTCAGTTCCTATCGTTTCTTGGTTTACGGTATTTATTTATTGCATCACCTATTTATCGTAAAACTTCTATCCACAAAGCTATCATAAAAGTTTAAAAGCTAGTTTTTACCCACTTTAGTTTCGAACTTGAAATGCTAGTAACGAACAATGAGTAATTAATTCTTTTTTCTCACTTTAAAAGAAAAGGCTCAATGGCTATCTCTGCAGCATTTTTAAGCAGTCTCGCAGCAAGTCGTCCCAATCGAAAATGATTGCCTTGGAAAGTCATTTCTGCAAGCTGAGCCGCTATTAAGGAGGGGCTTGTTTTGATTGTGCTTGGAGAGGATGTTTTGCGGGTGGAAGCGGTTTTTCGGCTACTTGGGAATTAATCAGTCGTTAAGACAAGCGAGATGAGGACGCAAAGGGTTGAACTTATTGGAAAAGAATGAGCGCTTAGCATAGAAGTCTCTTTCATAGAAACACTTCCGAACCGGTGTTGCAGCTCCTACCGACACTTCAAGGGGTTGGGCTCAAATTGGGATTTCCTTTTTGTATTAAATTACTTTTTTACTACAGGAAGGTTGTATTACGGAGCACTGAGAATAATAACACTGTCTTTTAAACAAGGAGAGGGGAAAGGGATCTTCGTTATAGGCTTCCCAGTAAGATTTTAAAGGAAATTGAGCAGAACTTGAATCTCACATGTGCTAAAGGCCAGTAACCACACAATTAATCGGAGCCCTAGGCAAGTAAGGACAAACAATCTGTTTTCAATAGCTTTTGTGTTTACTGGTTACTGAAATCAGATACTATAAAGCAGAGCAGATATACAAAACCCGGGGGACTCGATTTCAGTAGCATACTAATCAGCTAGTCTCTTACCTGTGGAATATAGGAAAATGTATAGAAAATGAAACTAAGTTCGAGATCAACGAAATAGTTTAGTTTATTTGAGTTCAGGGCAACACTAGGGTCATGCAGTGCCAATCAACGGAATAAAAACACTGATTTTTCGCTTACCCGAAATCAGACACAGGCAAGAGGTTAAATTTCATTGCTCGTCTCTCTAATATGAAGGTAAAATTAAATTTTGTGTTTTAGTGGTTTAATTTAAGTGAATTTTAGTTTATTATATAAGAATATAATGTATAAATTATCTTATTGGAGAACATTTAAGAATCAGCCATTATATAATATGTGAGCTTTCTAAACAGCAATTGTTCAAATTCATAAAACACTCATGATCACCAATAAGAACAAGGAGAAATTTAAATATATAACACAATTTAAATGTTAAATCTCTAATTGCTGATACAATATATTAAGGTCATTTTACTGATTTTAGTGATTAAACTTATTTAATATAAGATAAATGCAATTTATCCAAAATTATTTAACGCAACAAAAATGTGTTGTAAAAGCTAGTTATTTTAATTAAAAAAAAAATTTGTTGAAATATTGAGAATCATAATAGGTTTTTATGCATAATGGATGCTGGAGTGCTGCAAATAAGCCCTGCATTTGAGCAAGGCCCCTCTTTATCCCTTTCCCTCCACCAGCGTTCATTGTGTGGGCTGTTTTTGCAATTGTCGGCACGTGTTCGTTATCGGCCCTTAATTATCCCATTAGCTCACGAAAATCGTTTGTGGGGAGCTCGAATCCATCAGCAGCAAGTGAGAACACAGATGGTAACACAGCTGACGAATTAATAGCGGAAACCGCAATAATTGTTACAACAATCACCTCTTCATGAAAACTTTTTTAAAAACTCCCAAGATAAGAAACCAATTATATTAGATGCTACTTTACAAACTTAGAAAAAAAAAGGACATTTTGAAAAGTTTCTTCTTTTGGAATAGCATTTCTTAAGAATATTCGTAAAAAAAAAATCATTGTCTAGAGTATTCACTTTTCTTTTGTCTATCATCACATATTACCAGTAGAAAAGATGTCAGTATCACAGGATATGAAAAAGTATTTTAAATGTCAATGTTCATTAAGTTCGTAATTTCAAGTATAGTAAATTTCAAAATTCGTTGATAATTTTTTAGAACGTTTTAAAACTCCCAAGACAAGAAACCAATTATATTATATGCTACTTTATAGACTTAAAAAGATGACATTTTGAAGAGTCTCTCTTTTGAAATGGAATTTCTTAAGAATATTTGTAAAAAAAAGCTAATTGCCTATAGTATTTGTACTTTTATCACTTTTACTTATTCATATCACTTATTAATTTATCACTTATTCATATCACTTTTCTTTTTTCTACCATCTTCATTACCAGTAGAAAAGATGCCAATATCACAGGATATGAAAAAGTATTTTTAAAGTTCGTAAAGTTCGTAATTTCAAGTATAGTAAATTTCAAAATTCGCTGTGAATTCTTTTAGAATTTTTTTTAAAACTCCCAAGACGAGAAACCAATTATATTAGATGCTACTTTACACACTTAAAAAAATGAGATGTTGAAGAGTTTCTTCTTTTGAAATGGCATTTCTTAAGAATATATGTGAAAAAAAAGAAAAGAAGAAAAAAAAAAAAAAACTCATTGTCTAGAGTAACTATTCACTTTTCTTTTGTCTACCATCTTTATTTCCAGTAGAAAAGATGTTAACATCACAGGATATGAAAAAGTATTTTAACATGTTTTGAATATAAATAATACATTTAAAAAAATTCCAAGTTCACTGCGAATTCTTTTAGAAAAATGAGTTTTTAAAATGTAAACTATATAAAGTGTCCGTACTACCTTTGTTTCAAAGTAACCTTTTATTTGAAAAATTATTAGGAAACGACAATTAGATACATTAATACGGCAAAGCTTTTATTTACAATTCTAACCAAATAAAACAGTGGTTTAGATAAAATCAAGTGACTATTATGGAGTGGCCAACCATCAGTCCTAATTTAAATCATAAGAAGATTAGCTGATCATCAGTTTACGAAGGGATACAATATTTAAAGCTTCAAATTGAATAAACTTGGTTATCCTTAAAGTTAGAACTTCTCAACACTCTAATTTTGGTGCCTAATAGTGTATTCCAAATTATTAAAGGAAATGACTTCAAAACTTACGTATTAAGAGTAACAAGTAAAAATATGAGTAATCCTCCTTCTTTTTGACAGTAAGATATCAATTTAATTTTTCGCTCAACCAGTGAGCAATAAATATTATTTGAGTATTGGATTAATATTCTGTTGCGGCTATTTGCATGTATAATTGCTTTTGCGCTTGTTCCTATAAAAAAAAATTAAAAAAAAAAAAAAAAAAAAAAAAACTTCCAAAGAAAAAAAAACTGGGGCATAGTATTATGGTTAAAAAGTCAACAATCGTGCTTTTTTTTATATACAAGTTGATGATATTTCAAATATGGAGTGGAATCAAATTCCCATATAAGTGAGAATGTTATAAAAGCCAAAGCTCCTTTTTTTTACTTTACTATGAAAGTATTCAGTTCATTCTGACTTGCAAGTGGCATTCTTATGTTATTTCATTGGGAATAGTAGAAAATAAAACTTTTATAACATAAGCAAAATAAAAATCATCATGAAAACTCCACAAGTGACTTCACTCACAGTGACTTACAACTCACATCATGGCAAACCATAATATAAGTTGTAAGTCACCAGCAGCAAATAAAATCAAACGAAAACGAAACAACAACCGCATTAAAAAGAAAAGAAGAAAAAAAAAGAAGAAAGAAACGGACACGCAATCCTCTTAAAAACTCCACAGTCATATCAATTTTGATAGTGCCGAAACACGATCAATCACTGCCTTTCAGTAAGAAAATATTCGAAATGGAATCATAAAGTCCCACACCCCCTATTTCACGCCCTCCCCCGTGACCCATCGTGACTAACCCCCACCCCCTCTACCCGAACACACTAATAGACGTGTTTTGTGCTCACGCGTTTGAAAAAAGTCCCAAGTCCGTTTTCCCATTAAACGCTATCCGATTTAATTGAATGCCAATTGGATGAGGAGTCGGAGACGGGAAGGGGGGGGGGGGCCTGATCCGAGTCTGTGGGAGAGAAGGGGGGGGGGGTTGAATCTGGACGGTTTGGTGTCTGATCCTGGGTAATCTGACGAAATTGATTGACGATTGCTGCTATTGAATGACTTGGCGTATAACTTGGTGAGTGGAAAAAGGAAAGGATGCGAGGTGATGTGAGAGATTTGTTGAATTTGTTGTTTTTAGCTTCGGAGCATTTTGTTAAATAAAGGTGAATTATTATTGGTTTAAAATAACCACTTGGGACTGGTTGTCACAAAAAATTGGGGTTGACTTTGACGTGCAACCAACAACCAGGAAATTTGTTAGAAGTTTCTTTTTCGATTATTTGAAGATGGTTTGAAATCATAAAAAAAAGATCAACAGAAGAGAAACCGTTTCAGACATCAAGTTTACGGAAAGTGATTCAGATACTTTAAATATTTACTTACATTTGTATTTCTGTCTCTAACTTTGGTTTGAACTTAAATTACGGGTATAATTTTAATGCTTTTATTAAAAAAAAAATTAAAAAATGCGTATTTGGTATATTCATAATACAATTTATTAAAAAAAAATCAAAATGGTATTTTTCACCATTTAAATAATCTATAACAGTCAACTCCAAACTCTGTGAAAACCAAACTAAGGGCACATTTTCTCAGACAAAGGCTTTTTTACTTGCTAACTGTAAACCCAGCCTCTTCAAAAAGTTAAAAGCAAAATTTGTGTCCTCCTAGCATGGTCAACGGTCATTCCTAAACAGTGTGCAGTAAGGCTAGATATACTTGACTCCTTTCGAGGCTACTAAATCATGTTCTAGAAAGGTACATCCATAAAATTTGGAGCAGCCCTTACTAGTGAAGCTCATGTTGAAATAATATCTGAAGAAAAAAGAAGTGTCAATTAAAAATTTTGGCACCACATGTAAACGTGGCGTTTGAAGGATCTTTATGACAGATGAACAATACTGTAATTGGATATTTTTAGAAAAAAGCAACTCTTAAATATTTATTATGTAATAGTGGAACTTGCTTCCTTGAAGAAAATAAATGCATTTGTTTTCAATTAAAATTTTTTTTTACAGATTATTTCATCATATCATGTAATTTTATACAAAAATTTTTGCAATCACAGTTCCAGAAGTTTGTTGACAGGAAGTATTATAAACACCTTACATAATGAGATTTGTACGCATTTGATATGAAAAATAATGGTTTTATTTTCTTTTATTGAAAGAAATGTAATTTGAATTAACAAAATTAAAAAAAAAATGTATACATTTGACCGCATCTTTTCTTTTAAGCAATTAGATTTTCTGGTGGTAGAGCCCTGATCAGAATAGGAAATTCAATAATTCGTTACGTTCCCGTAAAAATTACTGGAAATTGATTGACAAGCTTTTCTATTGAATGCGTTCCGGTGGCGACTTGACTGATGATTATAATTCGACAAGGGGAGGGGGGTAGAGAAGGGAGATAAAAATGTTATGGTAAAATGCTGTGAGAGGTGTGTCCTTTTTTTATGCAAAATGTGTTTCACTTTTTATTTTTCATAAGGTTAATCGAGATTTTCGGCCGTCGTCATAGCTGATTACAGTTGATAAATGTTTAGAAGAAGAATATTTTAGAGTCAAAACATTACTAAATGTACCAAAAAGAATCACTCGATTCTAAATCGTTGTATTTATGGAAGGGCGATAATATCATGAATGAAATTTATGTCGTTGGATGAGATGTGACTTAGAGTTTTAAGAAATCACCGCTAGATGGCTGTCCCCATGTAAAAGACGGAGAATTCTCCATGAAGGCAGTCTGTTCAGAAGATGATAACCATTCTTTTTTATACATCCAGTATTTATTTTTCGTCGTTTGTAGGGTTTTATAGCATAAAAAGTCTGTTTTGTCATAAATATAAGTACATAAAAATGCTCATTCAAACCTCTTTTCTTTGAAATTTATAATCCAAGGTGTATAAACAGAATACACATCTTCTCAACAGACTGTGTTCATTGCGATTTTTTCGTCTGTCACACGTGGATAGCCTAGTGGCAATTCCGTATAAAGTATCCAATGATTCGAAAAAAAAAAGGGGGAAAAAAATACTAAATGAAAAATAAAAAATATCACAATAACTCTACAGAACAACAGTCATATTACATTTAATAATTTTTAATTCCACAAAAAAATCTTAAAAATACTATAAATTGTGATAAATAAAATAAAAGTATGATCGCTGATATCAACTGCTGCAAAAATAATGGATATCTCCCAAAAAAAAAAACAATTTGGCATTGCAAAAGATCTCGTCAGGTAACATATGGGGCTCCAGAAAAAAATATGAAATCTAATTGTTGCTCGTTTCATTTCTTAGGGGTACAACTTTACACCCAATGAAATAAAATAAGATTATTAAAAAAAAAAAAAAAAACATCAGTCTGCAAAATGCTGATTTTTTATAAGGATCCTTTTATCATGGCTATATTTCAAGACGTGTTGAAGCGCTTCTTGGGTTTTGAATCACGTACCAGCTGATTATCAGCTTATTGTTTTATCACTATCACCTCTAAAGCTTGTAATATTTAGTATAAAAAGGTCTATGCTTTAAAATTTGATATGTACAGTACGCAAAAAAAAAAAAAAAAAAAAAAAAAATTAAAAAAATCAGAACATCTTCGGTTCTAATTATCGTAGAATCTTGCGATTTGCACCAAAATGTTTTACTTACGATTTTCTATATATTTGATGCAATTTTTTTTCTTAAGGGGCCGTTTACTAAGTAAATGTAACGTTATCTTCAAAAATTTCAATACGAACCCCTATTTTTTATCATTTCATTCGATTTAGAATACAGCATTTACTATATATGCCAAATTTCAATTCATTATGTTGAAAAACACGTCACTTAAAGTAACATAATTTATTTACAAGATTAAAGATGTGCATTCTTCGCACGAAATAAATAAAATATCGAAAACTATAATTACAGAAGTATAACGTATACTACTGATGATTAGAAAATTGGATAAATATAAAATGTAGATTGTGGTGGTGGTGACTATGGGAACTGTTTTTCGTCAAAATCGGGCATGCTCCTAAGTTTGAAATCATGAAAAAATCATGTTTTTCAACAATTGCTAAAAAACGACTCTAACGATTTTGATTAAAATGTCCGTGGTAATGTCTCTTAAGGTCGTTCTCACCTCTGAAATTCCACTAGAAATGCCATACAAGCACATGAAGTTCAAAAAAGAGTGCGTTTAACACAGAGCTCTCTGTCTTTGAGCATCACCCAGCAACGATTGAATTTTTTTTCTTGTTTCATGCACAAGAAAGGACATTGTAATGTGTAAATACCATCGGTAATTTTTTTTCCTTTTTCCTTCTTCTTTTCTTTATTTGCCTCTGTAAAAATTGTTGCCAAAAACGGTAAACAATACCATATCAAATTTTAATGCAATGACCAATATTATATTGTAATTGAACTTTGTGCGATATTCCACACCTCTAGTTTACCTTGAATTAATCTTTGATTGTTTCTACACGGTCCCTTAAAGTGAGCGTTTTTTACATTTTCTCTAAAAAATCGAGAACTAAAAGTCAAAATGGAAAGAAAAAAATTGTGGCGAGGGGGGGGGGGAGGAGGGTTAGACCATGGTAAATCTAATAAAAGCAAAAAATATGTATGTTTCTATTAAATTTTTTTTTTAATTATTTTATTAATTAATAATTTATTATTAAATAAAAAATTGATGCAAAAGTTGATTGCTATCTATGTTTAGACATTTACAAACTAATCTTTTGAAATAAAAATTACCGAAATATATTAATTATTTAAGTATTTATTGCCAAAAAAAACCAACTTTTTTATTTAACGTTAATAATTTATCATTTTCTTTTTATCATTTAAATTACAAACCATTCATTGGAAAATTATTAATTTTTGTATTTCGACGTTTTTTTGGATGCTGAATCCAAATATGTGATAATATTACGAGGTTGCCATTGAATTTTTTAAAGTTTGGTTCTGTTTTAATATGTAGATGACCCCTCATGACAAAAAAAAAAAAAAAGACAAAAAAAAAAAAACTATATGCAATAATTAAAAACCTTCCACGATTTACAACGGTACCTTTAGTTTTTTATATCAACAATTAGAGAACAAAATATAGCCATCGTTCTGATTTTTTTTTTTTTTTTTTTTTTTTTTTTTGCGTACTGTACTAATGAAATGAACTAAAATGATAAAAAAATGCTGGTTAGGGGAAAAAACTAATCTTCCCTTCATACGAGTTATACAGTTACTCAGGGAGAAAACATTTTAAACGATATATATAAAAAGTTTTGAATTGCTTAGAAAGTAAAACATAAGTATTACAAATATTCTCTTATAACAATCGCCAATTTTTCCCCATTCCCAACACTTCATTTTATTTCTGGAAATTATATTCAATGCTATTTTAAAATTAGTTCATGGATAATGAAAGGGGAACCCAAAAGTTTACGTCTTCAAACTTTGATAGATAAACAACCAGTTTAAATAAAATCGTCTAAATAGGGCTCTCTCTTGAAGCCAAAGAGCCACCGGTGATTTCCTCTGTAGAAAGAAGCGGCCAACAAGCCTTCTCATCATTGGCCTAGGTACCTATCATCCGATAAATCTCAACGAAAGAAGTGGCCACAGATTAGGGCCTTGACCCCTCCCCATCGGATGGGTACAAGTGTGAAGCAGAACGCTCTTCAGAGGGATAATTATGTTTAAACTGTTTGTAATCACCTCTTCCTACGCGGACGGATGACAGCTTCGGGGCCACTGAGATTTGCCCAAAACACATTCAGCACCAACCTGTAATTTTCGACGATCGAAGCACTCGATCCTTTGCAGAGTTACTCGCATGGCCAGGTTACTGTCCAAGTCGGAAGCCATAAAAGAGAAGAAAATAGAAGAGGACATCTTTATTCACCGTAGAAGAAAGAAGGGGGGTGATTAATGTATTGTGCAATACTACTATTACCACTACTACTACTAATAATAATAAAAATAACAAAAACAACAGTAATAATAATGATAAAAATAATAATAATGAGAAGAAGAAGAATAACAAAGATAGTAATAATAATTATGATGATGACAATAATAATGTAGTGACAGCGATGATAATGTTGATGTTTGAAATATAATTCCAGTATTTTATGTAATGATTATTTGAAAAGGGCCATATTTATTTCATTGGTTTAAAAAATCGCATCAAATGCTATTACTCAGATATCGAGTGTGCGTTACTCCACCGTTGTGTGCCTAAGCACTCGCATAATACCTTTTTGTATGCAGCACAAGTTGTTTTCAGTGTTAACTCTTTCAACTCTTAGAGAATATTTGATTTATTGCTGATAAATCAGAATAAAAATGTTATACATTTAATGCAACTACATAAATTAAAAATATAAAAGTAATTGCTTTAAATTCTTTGTACACTAAACTCTCTATGCAATAATCAATTTTTTAATTTTCTTTACAATTAATTACTTTTGTTTACTAAAATATTCTGTTTCTTCTTTTCTATTTCATTGCGTTATTATTTTTATCATTATACTCAGTGCTTTTAAATCCTTTATATTAACATCGATTTTCTTTGTTTGTGTGTTTGTTTGTGGCGGACTAGTTAATCCACTTGCCGTCATCCAATCGACCTGAAATTTGGCAGATCGACTCGTTAACGATATCAATGTATCCAATTGAGATGAAAATCGACATATACATTTGTTGTCGATGACAATGAATTCTATCAAATTTCGCGGGAAAAAAAACTAGTCCATGGCACGGTATTAATGGTTTTCTTCGCACATAGTTGTCAAATTCTGTGAAAAGTCGATCTGATCTCAAATTCGATTAAGTAAGTTGCAATTGCACATAAAAGTTAGAAATGCCAGTAAAGGATTATTTACATTAAAAACCTTTTTTTTTTATAGGTTGATTTTTTACAACTGTGTATTCGGTTACAGTTTGAGTAAATAAATACAATAATCTGGTACTCTACTTTAATCCATTTGTGTTTAAAACTATTCTGATATTTTCACAGTATATTTTTCTTAAAATTATCCTCCCAAATATAATGTACTTGTGAAAGTTGTAACTCACTCCTGGATATTAAAATATAGAAAATCATTTGCACAATTTTTTTATTTAAAAAAAATGGAACATTGTATTTCTGTAATAGTTATCTGAAAAGATATGATGCTGTCACTAAATCATGTTAAGTTTAATAGAATATGGACAAAACTCCATTTGATTCATTTGAACATTGATCACATCATGCCAAATAAATCCTCAATCAAATCAGGAAAATGTTTTGGAACATCTAAAAAATAAGTTTTCGTAATTTTATTTTGCAATACTAAACTTAAACTTAGATAGAAGATTAGACCAAGCATTGGCTATAAACTATGCTTGTTGTGCAAAACTATGCCATCTTACACTTTAATGAGAAAAAAAAAGCACTAGAAAATCCATTTTGACATTTTTATCATGTGTATGTATTATGTAGATCTCATACAATACAGAATTGGCACATATTAGAGTCTATTAAACAATTTTGATACGAAATTATTTCAAGGTGACTAGAAATCTCACCAAGGCCGTCTCTATAATTGCAACTTCGGATGGCCACTTTGTAACCGCACCAATTTATGATCATACTAGGAGGTGTGAAAGCGGCTATTACCAAGTGATTAATATACAGAATCTGCTATCATTAGTATACTGAATAAATACACTTCATACTGCCATAAGCGATCATCTTAAAATTATACCTTTCAAAGACTAGGAGATAATTAAACTGACGCTGCTGAAAGCATTCTGGAGTATGTTTAGATCAACACATCTTTATAAAATTGTGTGATTATACTAATAAGGCAATAGGAGAATAATCTCTAAAAAATTAAAAATGGTTAATTTTTTTGCAAATGACGTTTCAAGTACGGCAATTGTCTGACAGATATCCAAAACTTTCTTGGGATGGTTTTCTTTTGGTCTTAAATTTCTTTCCCATTTGTTCAACCTTTGAAATAAACTTCAATATAAGTCGTTAAAGACTTTCTATCAGGAGACGAAAATTTGAATAGATTTTTTATTATTATTTTTCCATGCTCTCAATATATAGTATGTCATTAAATTTTATGAAGTTCATTAGAACTATCTCTGCGGCTCTAAACAGAGCCCGTTTAATTAAGCTCTGAGTTATATACAACTCAGAACTCAATATCAATGTAACCGTTGCATATCATACTTGGGAAAAATTAATGTGATGTCATGAATGCCATTTTCCTCCTAAACTTTCTTTGGATAGTACAAATAGTCACCAACAGATGGCAGTGCAGAGATTACCATTGAGGAATTCGTATGAACTATTGCAGTATTAGCAAAGCGAGAAAATAGTGTATTCTTTGGAGCTAAGAACATTTATTGTTTGGGTATAAAATCTCCCCCCCCCCCCCCCCCCTCTCACACATTTTGGTTTAAAGATATTTCGTAACTGATTGTCGATGCCTTTGAAGGTCGTTAGAACAATTTAAAATCTGAAAAAAGTATACGATTAAAATTTATGTAATAATGAGTGATTTAGTTAAACCCTTAAACTGCAATTGTTATCAAGCTACAAACACATGAAATAATATCGTTTAAGAAATATGTTTGCCTTGGTTTCCTTTTTAACCACAAATCCATCAGTATTGCCATTTGCCAAATCGAAAGTTCTCTTTGTTCGTGTTTCAGCTGCTCTGTTTTCCAAATTTTTTTATTTTATTCTTATCAAATGTTATTTAATAATTTATTATAGACTGAGAGGCGACTGCAATTTTTGGACACCATCGAACATCATTTTGATTTTTTTTATAGAAATTAGAGAAAAGTGAGTAGATTACGAATCCATTGGTCTGCCGTGGAAAAAATGGCCGAAACTGGTCAAAAATCGACTTTTAATAAGTTGAACTAAATCCAATTGCCAAATGCGCCATAACTTGCCAAATAATGAGCATTTTTTTTATTTGGTGACCCTCATTCTTTAATTTTCAATTAAAAAGGTTGCAGACGATTCAGATATCTAGCGACGGTCTACTTGCATCTATTAAAAGGGAGCCAAGTTGGCAAAAAATATTACGTCACTTATGAAGTAACTGATGTCGCCAATTTGGCTTACTTTTAAAAGATATAAGTTTTCCGAGCCAAAGATCAGAAATCGTTTGCGCTTTTTCTCATTGAAAATCAAAATGAAGTGGGTTGCCAGACGAATAAGTTTGTTCTATTTTTGGCAAGTTATGACATATTTGGCAATCGGATTTTAGTTCAACTCATTCCAAGTCGATTATTAATCAGTTTCGGCCATTTTTGCCACGGGAGACCAGTGGATTCGTAATCTACTCACTTTTCTCCAATTTCTATAAAAAATTCAGAATGATGTTCGATGGGGTCCAAAAATTGCAGTCGCCTTTCGGACTATTATCATTGTTTGCGTAATTCATAGTTGAAGGTATATGATTATACATAAAATGAGTTATAATAGGTTATTGTCAAGGGGTTAGCTAGTCCATCAAGGTCAATTTGCGCATTTTTGAAAATATATACAATTTGGTGTATGTGAGTACTCACTACTTACTCAAATGACCACTGTTGTACTGTAATGATCCATTATAATTTATTTATGACGGAGATTAGAGAGATCATGTTGTGGTAGCTAATTCAGTAAAAAGAAGAGATTTTTAGTGTCCAGCCAGAAGCTTTTATCTGTGAAGCCGACGAGAAAAGCAGAAAAGTATTATGGATAATTACTGTTTATAAATAATACAATGAATATTATCCAGAACCATTTGTTTGTAAGTAGTTAGAAATTGGGCATCCTGGGCCATGGCGGGATGCGGGATGGGACGAGGGACGATGACGTCACCGGAAGTGGGCGTGACCGGATATGACGTCACAGGAAGTGACATCACAGGGTATGCCGTCACCGGAAGTGGAGTTGAGTTGTTTCCTCCTGCTGCTGTTTTAGTTTCGGTTTCGTTATAAGCTGTTTGTGTATGACGTCACAGTGGGTATGACGTCATAATTTGTTTTATATCAAAGTTTTGAGTGGTGGCAACACTTTTTAGTTTCGGTTTATCTTTCAGACGGAGTTGAGTTGTTCTAGGACTGCTTCTTAGCGAATAAGTTAGAGTGATAGGCTTTTATTGCGTGACGTCACAGCGGGTATGACGTCATAATGTGTTTTATGTTACAGTTTAGTTAGGTGGCAACACCTTACATCTTGAGACATAAATTTAAGGCGGAGTTGAGTTGTATTTATGCTGCCTCTAAACGAAAACGTAATAGTGATAGGCTCTAATTGTATGACATCACTGTGGGAATGCAGTGGGAATGACGTCATAGAGAGAATATGTTAAAGTTTAACTTTTTAAGTGTGGCAACACCCTGATATAGTTTTAAGGAGGGATGCGGGATGGGTCGAGGGGACGATGACGTCACTGGAAGTTGAGTTGTTCTAGGGCTGCTTCTAAACGAATAACTTAGAGTTATAGGCTTTTTGACTAGTGACGTCACAGTGGGTATGACGTCATAATTTGTTTTATATCAAAGTTTTGAGCAGTGGCAACACTTTTTAGTTTCGGTTTACCTTTCAGGCGGAGTTGATGTTCTAGGGCTGCTTCTAAGTGAATAAGTTAGAGTTATAGGTATTTTTGACTAGTGACGTCACAGTGGGTATGACGTCATTCATGATTTTACAAAATTTACTTTTAAGACGATGGCAGCAGTAGGAATATGCTAAGTTTAGGCGGGATGGAGTTGAGTTGTTCTAGGGCTACTTTTAAGTGAATAACTTAGAGTGATAGGCTTTTTTACCAGTGACGTCACAGTGTTAATGTAGTAGGGATGACGTCACGATTTGCTTTATATCAAAGTTTAAGGAATGGCAACATCTTGTATCCTGATATAGCTAAGTCTCCTTTGATTGGTTGAAATAAAAGCTCACTTCTGATTGGTTAGAATATGTCACGTGATTTCAAATGCTATTCTCATTGACTATACAGTTTAGTAAGACAGTTTTCTACTAAGTTTAATGTAATTGCGGCGCCATCTAGTGGTAGGAAGGAATATAAATTACATAGTTTATAACTTTTCATGCTTAACCATTAAAAACTTCAAATACATGCAAAGATAATATACTAACACAAATGCGTAAAGTTTCGGATTGAGTGGATTTTTTTTTCTATAAGTGCTTAACACATTTAAACTAATGTTGAGAGATATAATCGCAAGACACTTTTAAGGAATCAGGTTTAATCAATGTTAGACACATAAAGTCTCATTATTTTCTCAATAACAGTATGAAATGTAAATATAAATTAAAATTTATGAGAAAAAAAAAATTTAAACTTTGATATCTTAACGTGAAAATTTCTTTTACAGAGCTTAACATGTCATTAAAAAGTTTTTTTCTTTTATTGTCATAGTTTTTGAGGGATTGAATACACAACAAAAGAACTTAGACTAGAATTAATTTTCAATATTCAGCAACTGAAACCCATTATGGAAGTTAAAGCAATGATTTTACAATTATTTTTAGGTTGAGTTAGTCTGACCCTGTTGAAGGAATTAGTAGTTGTAGTGTGTTCACACGTGAGTTTGCAATACAATATTAGTAATATACATTTCCAAAAAACGAAATATTTATCACTTTGAATAGAAAAATGACGATTTTTTTTTTTATTTATGTAAGTATTATTCTCAATTTTGTAAATTTTAAATGTATTATCCATATTTTATTGAAGAATTTATATTTTTTTTCTTCTTCTTTCAGAATGGTTTAGGAAAAACATTTCATTTTAGTCAGAACAATGTTTTCAAAAAGATGGAAATACGCAACTTTTCGATATATCAACCTTCAAATACTTTGAAATTGATTGTATTTGTTACAACCGGTTGTAATTTAAAGCTATACTGTACTATGCGAGCGATATTATATATCTTAGCTACTTACTGTCTATGTTAAAATTTATATTACCATTAAACTTGTTAGAAATTAATATGTCTATGTTAGTTATATTAATCAAGATAGTTTTTATTGTACAATGATACTTACTTAAGTTGATGAATGGCAACACAGAACTAACTGCTAATGCTGAATAGATATGTGATAACTGATTTTGGATACTCTAATGTTTAAATAAGAGAGAAAAAGTAACATACTTGAACATCTTACAACTAAGAATTCAAAAGTGAACATGAAAATTTACTTTACGAATAAATATCATGTCTTTAAAATGTGTACGAATATCACTAAATAAGAGAAAAAAGTAACATACTTAAACTCTTTACGACAAATAACTTTAAAATTAACGAAAAAAAAACTTACTTTACACATAAAAATCACTTTAAAATGTGTAAAAATATCGCTAAATAAGAGAAAAAAAGTAACTTACTTAAAATTTCTAAGATAAATATTTAACCTTTACGCGAAAATTCCCTTCATGTATAAAAATCACGACTTTAAAATATAACATGCAAGAGAAAAGTAACGTACTTAAACTTTCTACGACAAATAACTTTAACATTAACGTAAAATTTTACTTTACACATAAAAGTCCCGATATTAAAATATGTATAAATATCGCTAAATAAAAGAAAAAAAAAGTAACGCACTTAAACTTTGTACGACAAATAACTTTGACATTAACGTAAAAAATGTTCTTCACATATAAAAATCACGACTTTAAATTTGAAATGTAGGATGAAAGTATAACATACCTATAATTTCTACGACAACGAATTCAAACATTGCCGTTCATGTCTTTAAAATGTATAATGACAACTCTAACTTTTAGAAAAAAGAAACACTAAAAATTTACAAGGCAAAGAATTTAAAATTGAATGTTAAAATTAACTTTACATGTACTATCATACTCTTATATCAACGATAAATAAGATAAAAAAAAGAAACTCTAAAAATTTATAAGGCAAAGAATTCAAATAATACGCGAAAATTTACCTCACATATAAAAATTATGTCTTTCAAATGTGTAAGAATAACGCTAAATTAGAGAAAAAGAAATATTAAAAATTTATAAGGTAAGGAATTGAAACAATACGCGAAAATTTATTTCACACATAACATTTTTATCTTTAAAATGTGTAAGAATAATGCTAAATTAGAGAAGAAAAAAAAAATAACATACTTAAACTTTCTTCGACAACAATTTAAACAATACGCGAAAATTTCATACACAATTATTTTCTTAGGTTAATGTTAAATAATGGGAAATTTAACAGAATAAAAATTTCAAAGATAAAGAATTTTAACCTTTACACGAAAATTTACTTCACATATAAATATCATGTCTTTAAACTTTAACGTGACAATTTACTTCTCATATACAATTAAACTCTTAGGTTAATGTTAAATAAAAGAAAAAGTAACATACTCAAAAAATTTCTAAGATAAGCATAACGTAAAAATTTCATATCATGTGTTTAAAATGTAACATATAAGAGAAAAAAAAATAACATACTTGAACTTTCTATAGCAAAGAATTTAAGCGTTAGCGTAAAAATTTACTTTACATATAAAATACACGTCTTTAAACGGGATGATAAGCATGTGACGGTAATTAGCCAATCAGGTTAGCGGTAGGTGATACGCCACTTGCCGGCATTTTTAGACCGGAGGATGAGTCACGCTAAAACTTGTTCAAACAGGTCGGGAGACTTGTACAGCAAGAACAACAGCCTCGACGCGCAAGCAGCGGGTGATGCTGCGGTGTGTCAGCAGGTCTTCGAGATTATCGTTTTCCTACTTTGCCTTTTTCATAATGAAATGTTTGTGAAAACTTGGAATGAATGAAGTGGATTTCAAAGACACATTAGTAAGTGAAGGTAGAATTCGCATGGACTTTCTTCCAAAAAGTATGATTCACTTGGAGAATTTAAGATCATTTCTATTTGAAAACTTTTCTATTGTCTAAAACATTGAATATTGTTCAAACTCAGTGAGATTATATGCTACAATACGGGTAAAACTTAACAAAATTGTTACATAGAAGAAAAATAGTAAGATATTTAAAATAATATTATAGATACTCCAAGGAAAAAAAATTCACCTCTACTTTTCAATCGGAAAATCAATGCAAGTTGGAAATTTATGTTACTTCAAGAAAGACTTAGACAATTTACTTTGTAATAATATACGTTAAGGTGTCATATTAACTCGTGCAATACATGCTGACTAAGGTTTATTTTACTTATCTAAGAAAGGTGAATTGGGGGAAAATATTAAATAAATTGTAGATATTAAATACATTGTAGATATGCATTTAAGTTTTGAAAATCACCTGCAAGACTTTTAAAACATCTTAAGATAAATTGAAAGAAACTTGCGAATTATATGTAAACTATATAACTTTTTATCCTCTGAAAGGAAATCACAAGTAATTTAGTTAACTTTTTTCATGGTAACACTCATATTCAACGACATGTTTTTAAAATTTAACCTTCTTTACATGATAATAGTTATAAATTTTTTCAATCTCAGATGCGATATACTATTATTTCTAACATATATGTTACGAATTGTGTAAAGTTTTTAAAACTGTATATGCAAATCACCAATCAGAAACATAAAAATCTAACATCAATCAAACAAACTAAAATAATAAGATATTTTCCTTAGTGGAAGTAGTTAACTACTCATGTGATGGAATATACTTAGAAAATTTAAATACTGAAAAAAGTTTGCTAGGCAAACTTAATGAATATTTTTTTTTTCTTGTGAAAAACTAGCATAAATTTGGAAAATGTAGAGTTTGTTACTACGTAAAATTGAACATCATCTGGACAAACTAAATTATACATGATTTTTTTTTTATTTGAGAGGTGCTGACAATATATCATTAATATAGAGATTTTTAACTTCCACCCATAATTTCTAAATAACTTATACATAAATTTCAGAAAACTGAAACGGAATGTGTTTTACAAGACGCTTATTTTGTAAGATGAATATTCAATATTAATATAACTGAGCAAAGTTCATTCCGGAAAAAACATGTAAAAGATACTTATATTTTGAAAATAGTTTGAAATATCCTTTTAAATTTATGAATGCTCGCTTTCGAAAGACACAAATAAAACTGATATTACACATGATAATTAACACATGCATAACATTAGTCAAACAAAGTGGAATTTTTATTGCTTGTGACCGATAACTTTTCAGTGAAGTAGAATAACTTACATAGGAAATTTGTGCAAACTTTTTCAACTTTTAAACCAAGTATCATGTAAAATTATAAATTACGATAGGAAATAGCACACTTCAGAATCGGAACAAGTCTTCTAGTTAAGCTAAATTTATTTCTCAAGGAATTGAAAGCATACCAGAAAAGTCCTTATCATTTCGCATCTTTTCTCATGTTGCAAGAAGACATACTTTGTAAAAGATCCTCGTAGCACTTAACAAAAATCAGTAAAAATAAATATATTTTCTAGGGCAAAGATAAAACTTCACAACTTAATACTGAAATTTAGCTAAGTTGCATATGGTTTATTCACATAACTCGCATATGCTTCGAATGTTGAAATATATTTGTCAGTTGAAATCAAACTCATCGAAAATAAATGCTATCTACATTTTCAAGTCGGAAATTACTATTAAATAAACTTTACATGTAAAACATTGTCATGTTAAAAAGAAAAATCTACAAAAATGTAAATGATAATTTTACTGTTGGTATATAAATGATGAATAAGTTATGATTTTATTCTAGGCAAACGTTTTATTGTCTAACAGAGAACTTAAACTTTAGCAGAAAAACGAAAAAATACAATTTTTAAATCCTATCATGCTTGTTGAAAATTGAGTTTATTAGCTGTTGTAATAGATTTTTATTGTCCAAATTTCTATAGTTTTTCTTCCCAGTGCAATAAAATTAAGTTCATGTGTAATGAGTAGGTTTTTTTGATGAATCTTATAAATTTAATGAAATTATTATGACCTAAGAGATTGTGTGAACTGAATAAATCAATGATGTAAATTTAAACAGTGACTTGAACTGATACATACTATAACTGTAAAGAAGTATGACAAAGTGATAGATGAAGTGAAAATAGAAGTTGAGTGAAATGTGTTGAAAAAAAGTTGAAGACGACAAGAAATTCGTAAATGAGAATTATCATTGACTTATATTAACTTCGTTTTTCTTGCTTATGACAAGAAAATACACTCTTTCTTATTAAGAACCAACTTGATATCTTATCATAGAATGACAATGATGAAATATCTATACATTAAAAAAAAAAAATACCAAAATTAGACATAGCAAATTTCTTGAAATTCATGTATAATGTGAGAAGTTTTACTGGAAATATAGAAAATACAACATTGAAAGATGTGAATGTTTCGAAGTACTTTATCAGAAAAAAAAAATGCGCTGAGGTCCGCTACAAAAATTTTTAGGAGAAAGTTTAAACAAAATTTAAAATCAAACATGCTTTTAAGTGGGAACACATATATTAAAACTATAGCACATTAAACAATTTATATTATGTCATCTCGGTATCAAACTGAATAACATGAAAAACAACGACAAACTGAATAAACATGATAATTATCAATATATGTGGAAAAGTTTCCTTTTTTCACATATAAAAAAATAACACATTGACATACGTTAAGATCACGAAACATGCGTAATCATATGCCGATAAGAGCAACCAATGTTGCGGGGAGATATTCACTTGATGGTCAATATCCCATGAATAAATTGATTGATTGAATTTCTAATGCTAATTCCAATAGTATTCCATGTAACTTCAACTTGATATGTTACACTATAGATATATTTATTTTTCAAATATATTGACTTTCAAAAAATCATCCTTCAATATAAGAATGATCATAGTAAGAATAAAAGAAAAGATACTAAGCATTGATTTAAAGTGTATTTATTTCGACTTAGCAACAAATCATATGCTTGAAACGAAAATTGCTTCGAACCAAAGTATAACTATCCAATTTCATTGATTCCTACAAGAAATTTTTTCTCATCTAGTAATTGAATTTTTTTTTCTCATACACATTATAAGTGTTGTCCAATCAGGTGTAGAATAGTTGAAGATATCCGACCTCTTTCTAAATATTAATAAGTCACTGTTGAAAAACTTATAAAAATTTCAATTTAAACTTAAAGTTTTTTTTATATATATATATATCAAAGAATGTTTTCAAGTCAATATATATATATATTTAAATACGAAAATTTATTCACTTCAATAAATGTATGTTTAAGTTATAAAACTTGTCGTATGTATTGAAAAATTGTAACTTTTCGTCTTATTCGTATAAATCGATAACTTATACCACTAGTTCTTCATCAATTAATCTCCTAAGTATATCTTTCAAAGGTAAAAACATACTTATAGCTTTGTCTTTGTAACATGCTAAATTTTACATGTTTCTCGTGAAATTAAAATTTTATATGTTTTCCATGAAAATATATAAAGTTTTGTAACTTTCACATGAAACATGTAAAATTTAACATGTTACAAAGACAAAGCTATAAGTATGTTTTTACCTTTGAAAGATATACTTAGGAGATTAATTGATGAAGAACTAGTGGTATAAGTTATCGATTTATACGAATAAGACGAAAAGTTACAATTTTTCAATACATACGACAAGTTTTAAAACTTAAACATACATTTATTGAAGTGAATAAATTTTCGTATTTAAATATATATATATATTGACTTGAAAACATTCTTTGATATATATATATAAAAAAAACTTTAAGTTTAAATTGAAATTTTTATAAGTTTTTCAACAGTGACTTATTAATATTTAGAAAGAGGTCAGATATCTTCAACTATTCTACACCTGATTGGACAACACTTATAATGTGTATGAGAAAAAAAAAATTCAATTACTAGATGAGAAAAAATTTCTTGTAGGAATCAATGAAATTGGATAGTTATACTTTGGTTCGAAGCAATTTTCGTTTCAAGCATATGATTTGTTGCTAAGTCGAAATAAATACACTTTAAATCAATGCTTAGTATCTTTTCTTTTATTCTTACTATGATCATTCTTATATTGAAGGATGATTTTTTGAAAGTCAATATATTTGAAAAATAAATATATCTATAGTGTAACATATCAAGTTGAAGTTACATGGAATACTATTGGAATTAGCATTAGAAATTCAATCAATCAATTTATTCATGGGATATTGACCATCAAGTGAATATCTCCCCGCAACATTGGTTGCTCTTATCGGCATATGATTACGCATGTTTCGTGATCTTAACGTATGTCAATGTGTTATTTTTTTATATGTGAAAAAAGGAAACTTTTCCACATATATTGATAATTATCATGTTTATTCAGTTTGTCGTTGTTTTTCATGTTATTCAGTTTGATACCGAGATGACATAATATAAATTGTTTAATGTGCTATAGTTTTAATATATGTGTTCCCACTTAAAAGCATGTTTGATTTTAAATTTTGTTTAAACTTTCTCCTAAAAATTTTTGTAGCGGACCTCAGCGCATTTTTTTTTTCTGATAAAGTACTTCGAAACATTCACATCTTTCAATGTTGTATTTTCTATATTTCCAGTAAAACTTCTCACATTGTACATGAATTTCAAGAAATTTGCTATGTCTAATTTTGGTATTTTTTTTTTTAATGTATAGATATTTCATCATTGTCATTCTATGATAAGATATCAAGTTGGTTCTTAATAAGAAAGAGTGTATTTTCTTGTCATAAGCAAGAAAAACGAAGTTAATATAAGTCAATGATAATTCTCATTTACGAATTTCTTGTCGTCTTCAACTTTTTTTCAACACATTTCACTCAACTTCTATTTTCACTTCATCTATCACTTTGTCATACTTCTTTACAGTTATAGTATGTATCAGTTCAAGTCACTGTTTAAATTTACATCATTGATTTATTCAGTTCACACAATCTCTTAGGTCATAATAATTTCATTAAATTTATAAGATTCATCAAAAAAACCTACTCATTACACATGAACTTAATTTTATTGCACTGGGAAGAAAAACTATAGAAATTTGGACAATAAAAATCTATTACAACAGCTAATAAACTCAATTTTCAACAAGCATGATAGGATTTAAAAATTGTATTTTTTCGTTTTTCTGCTAAAGTTTAAGTTCTCTGTTAGACAATAAAACGTTTGCCTAGAATAAAATCATAACTTATTCATCATTTATGTACCAACAGTAAAATTATCATTTACATTTTTGTAGATTTTTCTTTTTAACATGACAATGTTTTACATGTAAAGTTTATTTAATAGTAATTTCCGACTTGAAAATGTAGATAGCATTTATTTTCGATGAGTTTGATTTCAACTGACAAATATATTTCAACATTCGAAGCATATGCGAGTTATGTGAATAAACCATATGCAACTTAGCTAAATTTCAGTATTAAGTTGTGAAGTTTTATCTTTGCCCTAGAAAATATATTTATTTTTACTGATTTTTGTTAAGTGCTACGAGGATCTTTTACAAAGTATGTCTTCTTGCAACATGAGAAAAGATGCGAAATGATAAGGACTTTTCTGGTATGCTTTCAATTCCTTGAGAAATAAATTTAGCTTAACTAGAAGACTTGTTCCGATTCTGAAGTGTGCTATTTCCTATCGTAATTTATAATTTTACATGATACTTGGTTTAAAAGTTGAAAAAGTTTGCACAAATTTCCTATGTAAGTTATTCTACTTCACTGAAAAGTTATCGGTCACAAGCAATAAAAATTCCACTTTGTTTGACTAATGTTATGCATGTGTTAATTATCATGTGTAATATCAGTTTTATTTGTGTCTTTCGAAAGCGAGCATTCATAAATTTAAAAGGATATTTCAAACTATTTTCAAAATATAAGTATCTTTTACATGTTTTTTCCGGAATGAACTTTGCTCAGTTATATTAATATTGAATATTCATCTTACAAAATAAGCGTCTTGTAAAACACATTCCGTTTCAGTTTTCTGAAATTTATGTATAAGTTATTTAGAAATTATGGGTGGAAGTTAAAAATCTCTATATTAATGATATATTGTCAGCACCTCTCAAATAAAAAAAAAATCATGTATAATTTAGTTTGTCCAGATGATGTTCAATTTTACGTAGTAACAAACTCTACATTTTCCAAATTTATGCTAGTTTTTCACAAGAAAAAAAAAAATATTCTTTAAGTTTGCCTAGCAAACTTTTTTCAGTATTTAAATTTTCTAAGTATATTCCATCACATGAGTAGTTAACTACTTCCACTAAGGAAAATATCTTATTATTTTAGTTTGTTTGATTGATGTTAGATTTTTATGTTTCTGATTGGTGATTTGCATATACAGTTTTAAAAACTTTACACAATTCGTAACATATATGTTAGAAATAATAGTATATCGCATCTGAGATTGAAAAAATTTATAACTATTATCATGTAAAGAAGGTTAAATTTTAAAAACATGTCGTTGAATATGAGTGTTACCATGAAAAAAGTTAACTAAATTACTTGTGATTTCCTTTCAGAGGATAAAAAGTTATATAGTTTACATATAATTCGCAAGTTTCTTTCAATTTATCTTAAGATGTTTTAAAAGTCTTGCAGGTGATTTTCAAAACTTAAATGCATATCTACAATGTGTTTAATATCTACAATTTATTTAATATTTTCCCCCAATTCACCTTTCTTAGATAAGTAAAATAAACCTTAGTCAGCATGTATTGCACGAGTTAATATGACACCTTAACGTATATTATTACAAAGTAAATTGTCTAAGTCTTTCTTGAAGTAACATAAATTTCCAACTTGCATTGATTTTCCGATTGAAAAGTAGAGGTGAATTTTTTTTCCTTGGAGTATCTATAATATTATTTTAAATATCTTACTATTTTTCTTCTATGTAACAATTTTGTTAAGTTTTACCCGTATTGTAGCATATAATCTCACTGAGTTTGAACAATATTCAATGTTTTAGACAATAGAAAAGTTTTCAAATAGAAATGATCTTAAATTCTCCAAGTGAATCATACTTTTTGGAAGAAAGTCCATGCGAATTCTACCTTCACTTACTAATGTGTCTTTGAAATCCACTTCATTCATTCCAAGTTTTCACAAACATTTCATTATGAAAAAGGCAAAGTAGGAAAACGATAATCTCGAAGACCTGCTGACACACCGCAGCATCACCCGCTGCTTGCGCGTCGAGGCTGTTGTTCTTGCTGTACAAGTCTCCCGACCTGTTTGAACAAGTTTTAGCGTGACTCATCCTCCGGTCTAAAAATGCCGGCAAGTGGCGTATCACCTACCGCTAACCTGATTGGCTAATTACCGTCACATGCTTATCATCCCGTTTAAAGACGTGTATTTTATATGTAAAGTAAATTTTTACGCTAACGCTTAAATTCTTTGCTATAGAAAGTTCAAGTATGTTATTTTTTTTTCTCTTATATGTTACATTTTAAACACATGATATGAAATTTTTACGTTATGCTTATCTTAGAAATTTTTTGAGTATGTTACTTTTTCTTTTATTTAACATTAACCTAAGAGTTTAATTGTATATGAGAAGTAAATTGTCACGTTAAAGTTTAAAGACATGATATTTATATGTGAAGTAAATTTTCGTGTAAAGGTTAAAATTCTTTATCTTTGAAATTTTTATTCTGTTAAATTTCCCATTATTTAACATTAACCTAAGAAAATAATTGTGTATGAAATTTTCGCGTATTGTTTAAATTGTTGTCGAAGAAAGTTTAAGTATGTTATTTTTTTTTTCTTCTCTAATTTAGCATTATTCTTACACATTTTAAAGATAAAAATGTTATGTGTGAAATAAATTTTCGCGTATTGTTTCAATTCCTTACCTTATAAATTTTTAATATTTCTTTTTCTCTAATTTAGCGTTATTCTTACACATTTGAAAGACATAATTTTTATATGTGAGGTAAATTTTCGCGTATTATTTGAATTCTTTGCCTTATAAATTTTTAGAGTTTCTTTTTTTTATCTTATTTATCGTTGATATAAGAGTATGATAGTACATGTAAAGTTAATTTTAACATTCAATTTTAAATTCTTTGCCTTGTAAATTTTTAGTGTTTCTTTTTTCTAAAAGTTAGAGTTGTCATTATACATTTTAAAGACATGAACGGCAATGTTTGAATTCGTTGTCGTAGAAATTATAGGTATGTTATACTTTCATCCTACATTTCAAATTTAAAGTCGTGATTTTTATATGTGAAGAACATTTTTTACGTTAATGTCAAAGTTATTTGTCGTACAAAGTTTAAGTGCGTTACTTTTTTTTTCTTTTATTTAGCGATATTTATACATATTTTAATATCGGGACTTTAATGTGTAAAGTAAAATTTTACGTTAATGTTAAAGTTATTTGTCGTAGAAAGTTTAAGTACGTTACTTTTCTCTTGCATGTTATATTTTAAAGTCGTGATTTTTATACATGAAGGGAATTTTCGCGTAAAGGTTAAATATTTATCTTAGAAATTTTAAGTAAGTTACTTTTTTTCTCTTATTTAGCGATATTTTTACACATTTTAAAGTGATTTTTATGTGTAAAGTAAGTTTTTTTTCGTTAATTTTAAAGTTATTTGTCGTAAAGAGTTTAAGTATGTTACTTTTTTCTCTTATTTAGTGATATTCGTACACATTTTAAAGACATGATATTTATTCGTAAAGTAAATTTTCATGTTCACTTTTGAATTCTTAGTTGTAAGATGTTCAAGTATGTTACTTTTTCTCTCTTATTTAAACATTAGAGTATCCAAAATCAGTTATCACATATCTATTCAGCATTAGCAGTTAGTTCTGTGTTGCCATTCATCAACTTAAGTAAGTATCATTGTACAATAAAAACTATCTTGATTAATATAACTAACATAGACATATTAATTTCTAACAAGTTTAATGGTAATATAAATTTTAACATAGACAGTAAGTAGCTAATATATATAATATCGCTCGCATAGTACAGTATAGCTTTAAATTACAACCGGTTGTAACAAATACAATCAATTTCAAAGTATTTGAAGGTTGATATATCGAAAAGTTGCGTATTTCCATCTTTTTGAAAACATTGTTCTGACTAAAATGAAATGTTTTTCCTAAACCATTCTGAAAGAAGAAGAAAAAAAATATAAATTCTTCAATAAAATATGGATAATACATTTAAAATTTACAAAATTGAGAATAATACTTACATAAATAAAAAAAAAATCGTCATTTTTCTATTCAAAGTGATAAATATTTCGTTTTTTGGAAATGTATATTACTAATATTGTATTGCAAACTCACGTGTGAACACACTACAACTACTAATTCCTTCAACAGGGTCAGACTAACTCAACCTAAAAATAATTGTAAAATCATTGCTTTAACTTCCATAATGGGTTTCAGTTGCTGAATATTGAAAATTAATTCTAGTCTAAGTTCTTTTGTTGTGTATTCAATCCCTCAAAAACTATGACAATAAAAGAAAAAAACTTTTTAATGACATGTTAAGCTCTGTAAAAGAAATTTTCACGTTAAGATATCAAAGTTTAAATTTTTTTTTTCTCATAAATTTTAATTTATATTTACATTTCATACTGTTATTGAGAAAATAATGAGACTTTATGTGTCTAACATTGATTAAACCTGATTCCTTAAAAGTGTCTTGCGATTATATCTCTCAACATTAGTTTAAATGTGTTAAGCACTTATAGAAAAAAAAAAATCCACTCAATCCGAAACTTTACGCATTTGTGTTAGTATATTATCTTTGCATGTATTTGAAGTTTTTAATGGTTAAGCATGAAAAGTTATAAACTATGTAATTTATATTCCTTCCTACCACTAGATGGCGCCGCAATTACATTAAACTTAGTAGAAAACTGTCTTACTAAACTGTATAGTCAATGAGAATAGCATTTGAAATCACGTGACATATTCTAACCAATCAGAAGTGAGCTTTTATTTCAACCAATCAAAGGAGACTTAGCTATATCAGGATACAAGATGTTGCCATTCCTTAAACTTTGATATAAAGCAAATCGTGACGTCATCCCCACTACATTAACACTGTGACGTCACTGGTAAAAAAGCCTATCACTCTAAGTTATTCACTTAAAAGTAGCCCTAGAACAACTCAACTCCATCCCGCCTAAACTTAGCATATTCCTACTGCTGCCATCGTCTTAAAAGTAAATTTTGTAAAATCATGAATGACGTCATACCCACTGTGACGTCACTAGTCAAAAATACCTATAACTCTAACTTATTCACTTAGAAGCAGCCCTAGAACATCAACTCCGCCTGAAAGGTAAACCGAAACTAAAAAGTGTTGCCACTGCTCAAAACTTTGATATAAAACAAATTATGACGTCATACCCACTGTGACGTCACTAGTCAAAAAGCCTATAACTCTAAGTTATTCGTTTAGAAGCAGCCCTAGAACAACTCAACTTCCAGTGACGTCATCGTCCCCTCGACCCATCCCGCATCCCTCCTTAAAACTATATCAGGGTGTTGCCACACTTAAAAAGTTAAACTTTAACATATTCTCTCTATGACGTCATTCCCACTGCATTCCCACAGTGATGTCATACAATTAGAGCCTATCACTATTACGTTTTCGTTTAGAGGCAGCATAAATACAACTCAACTCCGCCTTAAATTTATGTCTCAAGATGTAAGGTGTTGCCACCTAACTAAACTGTAACATAAAACACATTATGACGTCATACCCGCTGTGACGTCACGCAATAAAAGCCTATCACTCTAACTTATTCGCTAAGAAGCAGTCCTAGAACAACTCAACTCCGTCTGAAAGATAAACCGAAACTAAAAAGTGTTGCCACCACTCAAAACTTTGATATAAAACAAATTATGACGTCATACCCACTGTGACGTCATACACAAACAGCTTATAACGAAACCGAAACTAAAACAGCAGCAGGAGGAAACAACTCAACTCCACTTCCGGTCACGGCATACCCTGTGATGTCACTTCCTGTGACGTCATATCCGGTCACGCCCACTTCCGTTGACGTCATCGTCCCTCGTCCCATCCCGCATCCCGCCATGGCCCAGGATGCCCAATTTCTAACTACTTTTGTATTTCGAACCCCAACTAAATTTCTTAATTTTTCTGGGAAATGTCATTCTGTGGGGCAAAGTTGGGTTACTTTACCTACTTGTTTTCAAGGGGTGAATCATTATTTTCTTCTAATTGAATAGAGGTCAAACATCGAGAAGTATGTTGACAACTTTTCTGTGAGTAATTTAACCAATGAGCCCCTAATTATTTCCCAATGAACAAAAAACGATGTTGATAGGGAATAGGTTGGAGAAATGGAAGAAAATTCATCAAAACCTTAAAATTTTAAGTCGGGAGATTTGGTGATTGTGAAATCATTAGGGAAAAAGGTATATAACCTTACAGAAAACAAATTTGACCGTTTAATATGGTCATCGTGGAGTTTTATATATTAGAGCAAAAAACACAGGCTACATCTTCATTTCTCATTAAAATATGAACAGCAATGAGTCTCTCATTTCTCCCTCTGACTTAGCATTAAAACCTTAATGCAAAAAAATAATAAAATAGAAAACATTACGGAATTAGGAATTGAAATTATTAGGGAAAACGTTTATAATCTTTTCAAAGAACTTTGACCGTTTGATATGGTAATTATGGAGTTTCATATCTTGGAGCAAAAAGCACAGGCCACACGTTCATTTTTCATTAAAATCTGTTCAGCAATAAATCTCTCATTCCGCCCACTTATCATTAAATTCTTTACATCTGAAAAAACGACAAACCAATATTTTTAGAAAAATTGAATTGGCAATTCTAGAAATATTTTTGCCCAACAAAAACATCTCTGTAAAAAGGCACCAAGTTCCTCATGCAATGATTATAGCCGTGAAAAGTATTGAGATCTAAAGAAAGTAGAGCCAAGTTTAAAGTTGTTATAAATTACGGGCAATGAAAATTAGTAAAACTTTTTTCGCAAAGTCAAAATTCCCCTGCATAGGCTTACAAATCTAGCTGCAAAAATATTTGTGACACTTGGCCTTTACATATTCTGGTCCACTGACTCGTAATGGCCAAGTCAAACAAGCATTTTTGTAGCTAGATATTTAGGCCTATGCAAGGGAATTTTGACTGTAAGAAGAAAGTTTTACTAATTTTAATTGCCCGTAATTTGCAACAAATTTAAACTTGGCTCTATTTTAGATCTTAATACTTTTCACGGACATAATCATTGCATGATGAACTTGCCGCCTTTTTACAGAGATGTTTTTGTTGGGATTTCACTTCTTTTTTTAAGGCACTAATTTTAAATTTATTACTTATTTGCACAACAATAACTAGTTTTAAAATCTTTAGAGTTCATAATTTTTAAACTTGCAAGAAAACTTCCCCGGATTGAAAGGGTTAAACATACTTTTTTTTTTTTTTTTGGTTCTTACTTATTATACTGTCGACCGTTGACAAACTTTTTGCTGGCGGCCAACTATGAGAACTATATAAATAGCGGTCTCCTTTATACTTTTAATTATTATTTGATTTTAAGGAAGTTTTATAAAACGTTCTCAACAGCCTCCAATTAGCGAAGAATTACATGGGATTTTTCTAAGAAAATTGAATTTACAGGCAGGACCGCGGTGTATGATGTAAATATGCATTCAATATGAATGATGATAATATATATATATATATATATATATATATATATATATATATATATATATATATATATATATATATATATATATATATATATATATATATATATATATATATATATATATATATATATATATTTTAATAAATAGTTTATATTCAGATTTGCCAAAAAAATTTGGTAAAGGGGAAAAAAATTAACTATTGGTGATCATTTCGTAGGCTATAAAATATAGCCAATGGTCGATTTTATAATGCCAAGTACACTTTTTTTTATTATTTCTTGATTTTAGAGGCTTTGCTCCTTGTGGTGAGTTTCTTATCTATTTATATATACTAAGAGCTACAAGTATTCTAAGTTTTATAATTCTAGCCCCAAAAGAAATATATTAGAATTGAGATTCAAATTTTTGAACATTGCCTCCTTTAAGGGATTCGGAGGGGAAAATCTCGATTTTTAGGTTTTTTCTTTTGTACACATGTTAAACCTTACAAGCATACTAAATTTCATAGCTCTAGCTCTGCTAGAAGTACCTTAGTAATGTGATGATCAGTGAAAGAGGTTTGGGTGGATTTCAAAATATGCCGTTTCGAATTTGATTATCTCAACAATATAATTGGAGACATGAAAGTTAGGGATCTTACTAAAGTGGCTAACAGCTATCCGTAAAAAAATTCAGCTCTCAGGCATACTGTAATAAGCAGATATGAGAAGTCAAAGTAAAAGATGGCTGGCAGTGAGCTTGACGGGTGCACTGCCGTACCCCTAGATTTGGATTAAATTTTTATTTAAATAACTGACTTTAAAAAAAAAAAAATTCTAAAAACATCTTGTATTTGAAAAAAAAGAAAAAAAAAAAAAAGGTTTCAAAATTCCAGGTAAACAAAGACGCAATAAATATTCTAACAAAATAATCACACTTAAAAGATTAAAGAAACTAACTATCAGAGTAAAAAAATGTTTTAAAATGTTGTAATATATATGCAATATTACAAGCTTACAGGAGGGACATCTTCATTTGAGAGAATTTAGTTTTAAATTTATACTTATAGAAATCATATTTCTATGAAATATATGAATTTGCTACTGGCTTAATTTGTGCTTTTTAAATACCTATATAACGTAAGATACTGTCTTCTCGTTAGTATCTTACATTTAAAACAACGTTTCAAGTACACATTTTTATTACTATCCTTGTGCTTCCCACTATTTTATTGTTGAATCAACACAAGTAAAGGAATTTTTACAGCACATTAGTTGTTATAGACTGTAAAAATAACAATCATATTGTTCATGAAAACGCAGTGTTAAAGAACCGGACAGTGGCTCCCATATAGACCAAATTGAAAATGTGTTACTCATTTAATTTCTGATAATAAGAGTAAAATGCACACGTTTAATATTTAGTAATTAATAACATAGCGTTTTAGGCATAGATTTCAGCTTTAATTACATAAGATCAATTTGTTCACTGACATCAGATAAGCAAACTGCATTTCTTTATCAATCTCTTGATGACCTGTCAAACTGGAACTTTATTTAAATCTTTAAGATACTATTCTTATTTAACAACAGATTTTCTATCAGGTTATTTTTAATTATTATTTTTAAAAAAGGATGCAGTGGATTTTAAATTAAATTTAAGTAAATTGTGTGTATTATTTTTTAATTGGCTGATAGTTACTTCAATCTTTTTCTGAGATCTTATAGATACCCTATAGAGACAAGGGCGCAGCCAGAATTTTTTTTCGGAGAGGGGGGGGGGGGATATGCTCACCCATATTCAAGAATTTGATTATAATAGTGGTATATATAAAACACGAGGATAGTACTTTTAAATTAAATACCCTAAAATTACTTTGTCAATTAAATATTCGGCACTATTTAGCAACATATAATTTCTTGGTAAATAAAATATATATACAGCGTGTCCCCGTATAACCTGGCCGACCTTTATGTTCGACACCGTTGGTGCTAGATGCATAGTCCCAATTGAAGAAATACTTTAAATCGTTAAAATATTTTAGCTGAATAGTTTTTACATTAGCAAAGGGATTGGTATAAAAATTGCGGATTATAAATTTTTATACGGTCCCCAGTTCCCCCCAACTCATATTTAGAAAAATGTTGCCCATGAAAAAACATTTCAAATTAAAAAAAAAATTGAAATTTTTTCGACCAATAGCAACGGTGTTATTAGAGTTTACAGTTTTAACGCTATTTGGGGGGCCCGTACATAAATTGAAATGAGAAAATATCGTCTTATCGGAATAAGAGCAAGCTTCTACACTAGGTTTGATTACAGCAAACAAGTTGTTGTTCATCGCCTAAATGCTCGAAATGTTTTCCTTCGACTAAAATACCTAAGCGCACACGTGATTCAAATTCATCTTCAAAATTGTTCAGCATTACAGGCGTAATATACCTGGCAGAGGATAAAGTTCGATTCCGCAAATCTAATAGACTCGTCGTTTTTTTTTTTCATAGACCTTGCTCTTCAATAATCCCCAAAGAAAAAAATCTAAAGGACTTAGATCTGTTACCTGTTAATGTATCAGCAAAAAAGAAAGGTCCTACTAACGCTTCCTTCCATATGCCACACTAAACATTAAAACTGACCATCGCAGTTGACGCTTGTTTGGACGGATTACATGGGGATTTTGCAGGGACCAAAAGTGTGTGTTTTGAATATTTACTACCTCAGTTCTTAAAAACGTGCACTCATCAGAAACTAGAATGTTATTCACAAATAATGAATCCAACTCTAGCTTGCTCATGAGAAAATTGTAGAAATCAAACCATCTATTTTCATCCCCAGGCAAAAACTCTTGCACCAATCGGGGGCGATAAGGATGTGCACCGTGTCGATTTAAGAGTCTCCACACATGGGTTTTTGAGTATCCATATGCTTCACTATTGTCCTTGACACTGAATAAGGGAAAGCAACAGCATAGCCCAAAATACCACTCTTGAATTTTCGGATCGCGGACGTCTTCCTATGCTACAAATCAGCTCCAATTCCTGGAAAGTCTCCATGAAAACGAGGGGTTTCAACATAGAAGCGGGAAATTTCACTACATTTCAGTGTGAAAATTTGTGGGGATTGGTTAATTTTATTTTGGTTTTTAATTTTCTACTGCTTTTTCTACAATCTAAAAATCACGGGGGCTGGCTACGCGCATGTATAGGGACCTGATGATCTTTGCAACTTATTTTCAACTTGATAACCTTTAATCTTAATATCTAAACAGTTGTATAGCAACCATAATTAGTATTCAGCTGTTTTATTTAATTTTCAAGAATAAGAGTATCTGGAAATCGCCAGATTTTATTTGTACCAGTTGAGCCATATATTCAAGACAAGGAGGGGGGGATATAGAGTCCCCCTCCCTCCTCCCCGGTAATATTTTCCATTGTATATTATACATTTACTGCTATATGTGATACATTAACCTGCTAGGGCAGATAATTTCAGATTCCTCATTATAAACAATGGAAATTAACTGGTTGGTCTTTTACAACTTCTTATATTTTGTGTCGATACGTAAAAATATTCCCCCCCCCCCCCCTCTCCCTCCCGCTGCAGCTAGAGCAGCAAATTTCCAGGGGGCGGCAGTTTGCTAATTTAATCAAATGACAAAATGAAATATTTCAGATGTTAATAATATTTTCCATACGAATTTAAGAATACATGTTACTTAAAAATATGCTTTAGAACTTCTACATAGCCTACTTTCTAAAACTATAACATAATACTAATTCACACTATTCACACTATCTTGTATTTTAACTTTCTTGTAGTGCAATCTAACTAAAAAAGATGAAAACACCAATGAATTCTATCCTTTTGTTGTATAAAACAAATGTATAAAGCAAATATGAACTATGGCAAATGGACTTTAGCCTATTGGTGGCATACTCTTAAATCCGGCCCTGCTTGTTTGCATATCTGTACTGAAAAGATATATTTATCCAGGAATGTAACATCATGAAAAATCATCGTGTTAAAACAGTTTGTTTTCTTAAATGTAGATGGCAGCACTGAATAATGCGTACAATTGGGAAAAAAAGAAAATTGACAATGGCCTTTGTCACTTCTATAGCTTTTTATTTAAACTTAGATTTTCCTAAAAAGTTCAAATGCTAATAATTTCCTCAAGAAAAGTTAATTTTTTGCTGCATTTTATTCCAATGAATAATTTAAAATATGTATACTTAGTTTTTTTGTGTGAATTTTATCGTTTTGTTTATATTTTTTTTCTATTCTCAAACGCCAGGAATTATTGTAATCCGTATCAACGCAAGAAAGAACCTTCCCAATTTTTTTTTTTTTTTTTATTTTTTTTTTTTTGGGAAGGGGTGGGGGGGTTCGATTAATTTAATCCTTATCACACGCACATTATTTTGTAAACAAATAAGAGTTTTAAAATTATTTTTTGAAAATATTTGGTACCATGCTAAAGTCATTTGTCGCCTATGCAAAAGTACGCACCTTTTGCAACTCTTTGGTGATAATTTTGACTTTTAATTTTCGTAAAAATACTAAAAAATTTAAACTGAATATATTAATAACAATGCACAGTAAAATACTAAACGAAAATATTTTTACGAGATATTTCATAAATTTGGCTTCACAATTGAAACTTTCATTTTCTCTCTCTCTCTCTCTCACTTGCTATTTTTTTTTTAATCTACCAATCACTACAATACTTCTGTATAAATTCAACCACAAATAAATTAGAAGGATTAATGTGTGATATTAATACTTCGTCTTTAGTCAGATGACGGGAGAGTTTTATGTTTCATTAAATGTTGTGGGAACAATGACACTTCAACAAATCAATGTCAATATTTTTATTTCCAAATCACTCTCAAAGTTATGTACTTTGAAACGCAATTTCGAAGTCAGTATTAAGAACTGGAAAGTACATTATCAAAGAAAACCAGTTCAATGTACAACTGAATCTACTTATTAAATTATTAATTTTGAAACTAAGTTATTCTAACAAGCTACCAGGAGATAAAAGGTAATCACATTATTTGAGGAAAATAAACCTAACTTACAATCTTAAAACTTAGAGATATCTTTACTTTGATTTTCACAGAAACGACCCAAATATCCATCCTCACATTTACATACAATGTCACCAGCATAAAAGCTTTTTGTACTTTCCCTCCGAAACAATTTCCAAGCAGTTACAGATGCATCATCTGGCCAAGTGCATTTGCCACGACCATTACATATAATCTTGGTACACTGACGGAACTTCCATGCGACTTTTTCAACGACGGGACCAAGAACATCGATGATATAATTTTTCAAATCCTTGCATCGTTGAACTGTTCCAACTGATGATGAGGAACCCCAAATAACTACGCCATCATTGCCAACTGACGCAACTTGAGCGACTATTCTTTCGAATTCTTCCTGAAAAAAAGCAGGTCATTTATTAATAATAAACTAGTCAACATATTAGATCGTAATCAAAAAGTTTTTGGAATTATATTTTATTTCTTCATCCAGAGATCTTAATTATTACTGTGAAATGCATTCAATACCAATTAAAGTACAATTCCGAAAACTTTTTGCTCTTCTCACATTTATAACTAATATTAAATTTCACAATAAACCACGTTCTTTTAATTATCATTAAATCAAACACTGTCATTACATTTTAAGAACACGATTTTTGATTATATTCCATTTTAATTTGATATTGAATTAATTATTTAAAGGAAGTTTCCCCATTACATATGGCACAATCTGCCACAATTTTAAAATGAGCAATCATTTTTTGCATCTTTATGTAACAATTTTGTATAAAATTATTTTGAAATACAATTAATCACTGAAATTCATAGGATATGAAAGACAATTTTTACATATTTCAAACGTGATTTTCTACTCATTATAGAGTTTGTAACCCCTTAAAAATGTCACTACTATAAAACTCTGTATTTCCTCATAGATTTTAGGTCACATACAATTATTTTAACCAATATATTTTTTTTTTACCTTATTGTAACATATTTATACAAATATTATGACAATTGAAAAGCAAGATTATACAAAAAATTGTTAGCGTCACATAAGACTTAAGCGTATAATGTGAGTTTTTACAAGATCTGATTTGATTAGAGATTTAGATTAAAATTTTAGAGAATTAGAAACAGCATCTAATAATGCACGTTGTTTCATATTGAATTGGACAAAATAAAACGTACATGTGAACACTGTAATTAATTTATTTCAACAAAATCAAATTTACCGTGAAACTGCAGTTATCCAAGTTTTTATAGATGTTCTATGTGTGCCCTGCCGGTGACATGGCAAATGTCTATGCGGTATTCCAGACTTTTGCCTTTAACAAAACTCCGCAGGAAAAAATAGCATGGGGTTAGGTGAATACCTGAACGATTGACTAGTTCCTACCCCACTGCTGTATTGGTTGTGCTGGTTTAAATTATATGATATTGTTTTCTTGGACACCGAGATCCCTAGATCTAACCCTTTTGTGATTATTTCTTGTGGATTTTGCTAAACACAAAGTCCTCGTGCCTCCACTTTTCTAGGACTTACAGAAACTGAAGCAGCTGAAAACTGGAGCGTTGGACACATTAACAGGGGATATTCTATGACGAGTGGGATTGGAAATGGAATACAGCAGAGACATTTATCTTGTCACCGCATGGGCACAAATAGAACATCTATAGAAACTTGGATAACTGTAGGTATGCTTTATTTTTGTTCCTTTCAATATGAAACACCCGATAGTCAACTAACATTTTCTTGAAAATTATTGCCTAAAATTTTAAGATTATTAGAACAGAATAAATTCATCTAAATCAAACAAAAATAATAATAATAAAAAAAATCAAATCAGGCAAAGTAAAATATAATTACCTAAATCAGAAATAACAAAAGTATATGTTATACTTCCGAAATTATAACCATTTTTAAATAGTTGTTCTAAAGGGCTGATTATTGAACAGACCCGTGAAGTCCGGGCGTAACCCCCCCCCCCCCAACCCAAATCCCTTTATTCTTTCGCTCTTTTCCAATTGATATGTTTTAAAATCATGCATGTTAAATTACCTTGAGCTAACACATCCTTTCATATTTACATAATTTGAGTTGAAGCCCTCTTGAACTAAAGTATTGATTTAGACTTTGTAAATGCTTAAATATATCAAAACAATAAATGCAGTAAAGATAATTGATATTAATACTTTTAGTTTGTTTCAATACTTCGCAAAATGCAGCCTACTTTTACAACAAGTAAGGTTTTAAGATTAAGATTTTCTTGATTATACGCTGTTTATTTTGAAATTAACATAAATAAAAGCTATTACCACTCTGCTGTTGCACTTTCAATTCGAAGTATTATATTGACTAATTTTCGTTCAATTGATTTTTTATCAAATTATGATTAGTTTAACTTTAATAAAATCGATAGGATATTTTCAATTTAATACAATTACCTGTGGCAGCATCTCATTTTCCATAAAATAGTTCACATAAGGGTAAATCTTGGCTTTCGGATGCGCTACTCGAATGGCTTCCTTTAACTTCCCATTCTCTTTCCAAGTCCTTTGGTCTAAGCTATATTTCTCCAGGTGATTTTTGTAAAGATATACAGATGGGCAAACTGCTGTGCTGGACTGCCACAACCAATTGATTCTACATAAGAACTGTAGTATTAAAAATAAATTGAAAAAATGATAGGAATATTTTAAATCCAGATGAATTATATTAGTTTAAATAAAGAAATCTCACCAAAGATTAAAAGTTAAGATTTTACTTCTGAAAAAATTATGCCTCAAGCGTATTAGAAATTACGATAAAGAAGATGAATGAAAGCCTACAATTCTTATTAATTTTAGGCATTTAAGGCAAATGACTTAAGTGTTAAAAAGAAATATTTCCAATCTGTAAGTGAACAACCATCTAACATCAAGTGATAAAGAAAAGTCGAAATCCTCTTTATCTTTAAATGTCACACTAATATACTTCGATTCTGAAAATATACATTAGCGTAGATTTTAATCTAAGCATTGCACTTTCAGCTTATAAAACGATGTAACTCAGGAAGTTTGGAATTGAGGCCTGAAACGTGATTGCGAAGCTAAATTTACTCTCTTTATGAATTTGATACAATTATTGCATACTAATTCACAAAACATGTTTTCCTTCTATTCATTGACTTAGAAAAAAATTAGATTGTTCTATTAATAACTAAATGAGTTGGAAGAAGTTAATAGGATCTGCATTCAACTTACGATTAGTAAACGTTGCGCGAAAATAGAATTAAAACCCAACTCTTCAATTGAAAATATAATTCCTATTTCATGTTTTAATTTAACTTACTTATCATTTTGTAGCTGAATCGCTTTTGAGCATTCAAAATCTTGTGGTTTTTCTCCTTCGTAGTTATAGCAATCTGGGAAGAGATAGTAACACCATCTGGCTCGGTGACGAGTTTTTTTGGCGAGGAGAAGCGTTTCCAACATAAGAGTCCTAAATAATTAGCATGGTAATAAGACATGGATGTTGATTGGGCTATCTTATAATCATTCACGAAGAATTTCTGAATTTTATGGTGATTTAAAAAAAAAATTGAAAATTATCTACTCCACTGACAGCGTACCTCTGAATGTCATATCTGAGAACTGGAGATGCATGTACATGATAAACAAATAAAATACCTATAAAAAGAAAAAATTTACTATAAAACCATTCTATGCATTCCCAACTTTTATACGCAATTGCAACATAAGAGATTTCGGGCATCGATTGCATTTTCAAAGTGTTTTATCACTACGAAGATAACTAACGATTCTGTGCCATTGACTAACTCCCTTCCCTGGCCATTTTTTCTAAATAAATGATGGTCAGTATTGTTACACAAATTTTCTGTATATAATTGTAAATAGTGACGTATTTATCTTAAAGTTATATTTTATTTTATCTTATTTTATTTATTAACAGTGATAATACAGGTTAGAAAAGAGGTGGCATCATCTAAAGCAATCGAGAAATATTGAGATGTTTCGTTTCTATCAATTGACCAGTGAACTGGATGTTTCGAGAAAGTTTCACGCGCCTTTAAAATAGACCGAAGATAAGATAGGCGATCAGTTTAACTTCGGATGTCGATTTGAAAGAAACTGAATGTTTTGTCTACTTTTTCGGTGAGCCTGAATTATCGCTGCGTTCGAAATTGTTTGTGTTGAAGCTTGATAGTGATTGCTCTGTTCTTCGAATAAATTTTGTGAGTCTTTAAAGAGAGAATAAATAATAGTTTTTATCTAATAAAAACTGGGCCATAATTGCCTCTGAGAAAAATTAATAACAGTATTATAGTCTAATTAAAAGTTGGGCGATGTTCCACACCCATAGTTTTAATTCTTAAAGCATAACTTTCTCTGTAAATGTCTTCAATGAGTTCTAATTTTGAAATTTGATTATCTAAATTCAAAATCACGTAAAAAAAAATTAACAACGAGAGAGGCATTCAATTAAGTTATATTTTATTCTCTGAAATTTGTTTTTGAAAGAAACGATGATGAAACATTTTGTTCAAAACTCAAGCATTTCCAGAAAAACACATGTAAATGTACATTTAACAGGAGACTCATTTGAGAAAACACTTGCGTACAATAACCATTTAGAATGTCAATTTGAAGATGATAAGGTAATATTCTAAGCACATAAAATTCAGATTTATAGGCCTTGCTTATTCAATCCGAAACGGACCAAAAGTTTTTAATAAAATTTCTAAATTTTATAACTCATTTTCATATACAATAAAGTTATTCCACCTACTTAGCACTCTCTTCCCATTGACTCTTAGCTTTTTCAGGAATAAGTTTGGTATCAATTAAAGGATCCGTTTCCTTCATGTATTCTTTGGACTTTTCTTGGTAAACTGACAACGGACTCCAATTGAGGTCCCAAGCAGGGCGCCATGCTTCCCAGTCAATGACACCCAGTCCGTTGAAATCTGGGTTAGGGATTGTTGCTTGAAGATCGGTGGTGGCTTTTGAGAGGTGTTGGTCAAGATTGGCTCTCTAAATTTATTTTGGGATATTAAATAAATGTCTTTGAATAATTAGTTATCATAGAAAGATACAAATACAGATTTTAAGACCAACAACAGGCTCCAGGCCCAACAGGGTTGGTCGAGTAAATATATATATACATGTATATAGAAATAGTATTTGTAGTTAGTTACAGGATCATACATACAATTTACAGTAGTTACAGGATAATGCATACAATATACAATAGTTAGAGGATTATATATAATAATACAATACAATATAAAAAGTTGACACTACGTTTGACAATCATGCTGAAAAAATGCAATGCAAAATGCAAGTTGACAAATTTTAAAAAATCCAACAATATGCAAGCATAAGTAACTAAATATAGTAACTAAATAACCTAAATTAAATATATACAAAACACAAAATATAAGTTACTTACCTAGCCAGTGTAATCCAATTATTGCCCATTGACGATCCCCCAGTGCATATATAACTGTTTCTTAAAACTCTCTATAGCACATGAAAATAACGAAGCTCATATCATAAACAATGGAAAGTATTTCTGAGTTCCCAGCAAGTTAGAAATATATGAATACAACCATGCTTTTTTACTTTCAATTACTCATATGTTAACATAAGGTAATGAAAGTATAGATTTCAGTAAAAAAAAAATTTAGATTTTTTTTTTTTTTTTTTTAAACATTTCTTCACGTTTTGGAACATCCTGATTTCAAAAAAGTGGTTTATAAAAAATGTCCGTCTGTGTGAACGTGGTCAGCATTACTCCCGAACAAATTGATTTACGATGTTCAAATTAAAAACATCAAATGGCATGGTATTTTTTTATCATTTTTTTATCATGTCAAACTAAAAATTAAGTACTCTTAACAAGGTAAGGGTTGAATAATTAATATGACCTAATTGTATATTCTTGAATATGGCTTGGTATCTTGATCTGACATTCGACAATAGAAGCATATATAAAAGTGGCAAGTGACAGAACCCAAGACTTGATAAAATGCATTGTCCTGGACAACGAGTTTTTCTGTAAAGTTAGATTTACCCCCCCCCCCCCGCCCTCGCAACACACAAAAGTAAAGAAACAAATTTGAAGTATAAATTATTTTAAAAGAGCAAAAAGTAATTTACCTGTGGTATACCTCCATTCTCAAACTTTCCAGTTTTAGTAATCCTTGGATAAAGTCCAAGTTGTTCTTCATAAAATATTGTAATATTCCCACCTTGAAATTTATCTCCATCATTCACCAAGACTCCGTACTGACTTAGCAAAGAAGTTAGATCAATTCCATAATTCCATTTACATTGTTGGGTAGGAACATTCCAGTAGATATCGAAAGCAAACACTGGTGCCAAAACGGCAAAAAATACGACTTCGAAACTACACAAGTACACCATAGTATCCCAATGTTAAGACAAACTCTATCTCAGGAATAGATTAGTATTTATCTATGTAATTTATAAAACGATAATAGGATGAGAATTAAACAACTGTTTCTACTTTTCTCAGATTAAAATGGCACATTTCTTTCATTGCCTCTACATCTATACTAATAAAATTGAGTCAACATTTTCTTCCAAATGTTAATTAAAAGAAATATTACAAAATATTTTGCTTTCAATTTATCCCACACACAAGCAATCACCTCATCTAATTTGCAGATTACTTTTTAATAGAATGACACAAAAATTTATTTTAAACTTTCTTTCTTAAAAAGAGCACATAATAATCTTCCAGTTATTATATTTTGTATTACCAATCTTCTATCTTTTAAATAGCCACTTATATGAAATTTTAATTCTTCTAATAATTTCTGTTTTCGTTAAAAATCTAATAATTTAGATTCATAGATCATTAGAAAGCTAATAATTTTTATCTTCATTAACTCTTGAACAATTATCAATTATCATTAATATAGACAAAAATGTGTTAAGTCAAACTAATTTTACTGGGTTTAAATTTTAGCATAAATTGTTCACGATAATCAAGTCATATTTTAACCACTGAACTTATGATAAGATAAATTTTCTCATTTAATTCACTTCTTTATGTACTTTCTCTTCACTTCCTCTTGAAAATATCATTAGTATTACTTTTAATAATTTACATTAGGGTTGAATTGTATACCAAATATGATATAAACCAGAAATTTGCATTCTAACAATTGAATGATATAGAAATGAATTATGAGTAGTTTTTATTTACTTAATCATACAATATTGAAATTATTTTAATGAAAGATACCTAAATATAGTTTGAATTAGTAAAGAATATTTAGGTACTCTATTTTAGGTAAATTATTTCTCTCAGATTGAGAAATGACAGTTTGACAGTCTTGATCTTTCAGGCTAACTATCAATAACTTCAACTTGGTCCTAAATTGATCCTCATTCTTTTCTTTAATCATTGTATACTTATTTGACGATTTGTATTGGTTTTAATGTTCCTTTATTTATTTGATGTACTATTCTGTACAGAGGCGTAACAAGTTTGGTCCCCGCCCTGGAAATTTTTTTTAGAAACTATATATATTTAACTAAACTAAATTTTAGAAACTATACTCGAAATAATAATAATGTTGTGGAAACGAGTTGAAATTATACACCCAATTTCATATCCGGTTTATTATCGTTTCTCTAAATTTGAGAAAGATGTATTTGTTTATTATTATCCACAAACGTTCCTTTGTAAGTTTACAAAGACCGTGGTGAAAAAGTTGTTTGGAATTGTTATGTTGTAAAGCGCTATCTTTCTCTTCCCAATAGATCATTATCTAAACATTTATAAATTCACCTTGGAAATCACATACTAAGAAGTTCTTGACATCAATTCATATTCCATGCTGATTTTTTTTTTTTTTTTTTTTTTGAAAAATTAGCTAAATAAAAATTTAAACCGATTTTTAACAATTGAAAATCACTCAAACAACTAACATCTAATAAATTATACCTTGTCTGTTGCAGGAGAAAAGTTGAACTTATAATTTACACATCATAAATCAACAGAAAGATAACCTAAGCTTTTATTTTCTTCTTACAAGCCGTAAGTTCCTCAAAGAGAAAAACATTAAATTCATTCAATACAAAAATCTGTTTCCATTTTAATGCAACAAGTAAGCATGTATTTCATACAGTTATGTTCGATGAATGCCAAAAATGTTTTAGTCTACGGTTAGCTATCAGAATAGTATCGAAAGAGTTACAATTTATGAGAAATTTCTTTTATTAATCCTGCTTCCAAATGGAATGGCTTGGAGTCTGTACTTTATTTTTATTATTTGTATTATTTTAATATTTTCGTTTTTTCGTTTGAAGGAATATCTGGAATGTTATATGGAATGTTTGAGTTTAGACTCATTGCAATTTTGGGTATTTATTGAAAGGGCAAAAATCTTATTCCTGGCTATGAATCGCCGCGTCTAATCTTTATAAAGACAAATCTTTACATCCTGCATCTTTACATACCTTACCTTAGATACAGAAACATCCTACATCTTTATGCAGAAAACAGATTATTTAAATTAGAATATAATTGCTTTTAGTTGTTATTTGCATGAACACATTCAATCAACAATGTATGGATCACGAACATTCAGCGAAAATGACTTTTTACTTTCTGATAAATAGTAATTTCTACAATGACAATAATGATGTTCAAACTTTTTTTAATATCTTTTCAATGTGGCACTTTTATTTTTAGGCTTAGTAAACATTAAATTTGCATTTCTGTATACATTACTTTAAATTTGATCATTAATTTAAGATTGTATTTAACAGTGTTTAGTTTGGTAGTTTTCCAAGTGACAATACATAGTAACTTAGAACTTATCAACTGTCAATTTACGATTTGATTTTTTGATACCCCAAATTTAAATTCATAATCTTAGATATAAATCTAAACCATACAGGGTGTGCCATCAACACCGCACAAACTCTTCACAGCAAGACTCCTCACTTGGAATACATGAAAAAATGCCCATAGAACTGTACTTCTACGACATATAGTTTGCGAGTAAAAAAAAAAAAAAAAAAGTATATTGCCACAACCGGTACAAGACAAATTCTTGATTGGAAACATGAACATGAAACTATATTTCCTAAGGGATACAAAGACTACTATTTCATTGAATGCTAGATATGTTTTCCTTGATGATATGTGAGGGTGCATGGTGGATCGCGCGTGACTGTGAGGCAAATTTTTGTTGTATAATTGAAGTATTTTATTAAATTAAATAAAAAGAACGCTCAACTTAATTTTTTTTTATTAATCTTAAATTATTTTTGTTATTGGTTGTTTTCATATTATCTGGCACCGTCAGCAACACGAGGGCTATAATACGCTGAAACATTCGTCATTTGACAAGCCAACACACATTTACAAACACCCATGCCTAACACGGGACTCGAACCCGCAACCTCGCGATCTAGAAGCTAGCACGCTAACCACTACACCATTTGAATTATTTTTGTGATTAATTACAAACATTGAATTATTAAAAATATAAGTTGTAGAAAAAATATTTCAAAATTAGTTAAAATTTTGAATTTAAGTCATTACATCAAAATAGTATTTCGAATTTTTAAATTCGAAGCATTTAAAATGTTAGAATCAATTTTTTATTACATTAAAGAAAAGAATACTGTTTCTCCATAAAATTATGTTGTTTTAAGATGTATGTCGTTTATTTTGTTTCCATCGTATTGTAAAACGAGTTCCTTTATAGTTTGAAGAAGCAACAATAAGATTTTGGAAAATTTTCAAGAACAAAACATCAAAAATGCACGTTTCTTCAACCTTTTAGAAAACAATGGAAGAATGATACAAAGAAAAAAAATACGGGGAAGGTTGTGGCATAAAAGTTTAAATTTGTTAGTTGTTAGAAAATTCCTAACTTTGCAACAAAATTTCCCACAAACGATTTGACTGATAAACAAAACTAATTACTAAACAATATCGATAATATATATGTTAAACACTTTTTCGAAAACAATTTATACCATAGTTTATTAACTAAAAAAATTACATGAATATAAATATGAACCGGCATATTTTCATATTATTTGGTGGTTATTTTCACAAATTGCAAGTTGCTTCTTGTTTCAGCTTATACCTGATAGGAATAAAATACTTTTGCTAATCTCGAAATAAATGCTAAAGAAATGATTTCCATCCAAATCCATCAGAACACAAATTGAAGAAAAGACAATTATTTATGTACTCACCTCAAAGAGGATTTTGAATATCTTCTAGATGGTAAGTGATTATGTTGACAACATTCTTGATAATTTCTGTAATAATTCAACACATTTTTCTTTAAGTTACTGTGTGGTTAGTATTAATATCGAAGCACACTCAAGGGCTTAAGGATTTCATTTTAAAAACTACAAAAACTATATATTCAATTCAAACGTTCTCGAGTTGTTGAAAGAATCGAATAAATCTTTTTCTAACATCCGAGAATTCTTTTTAAGATTTATTTTCATTCCTTTTACTTGAACTATCTCATGTCTTCTCTAAGAGATTATTTCTCTTCGACGAACGAAAAATCAATTCCTCTTCTGTAGCTCTATACACATATTATGAAAACTTGAGATAATGTTTTATTTCTTATTGCTACAGAAGATATAAATAAAGTTTACGGATATATTATACTCATATTTTTAGCCGAGTGGAAACATGAAAGAGTATGATTTGGAAAAGTGAAGTGAACATAATGAATTCCTTAAGTACTCTAATTTTAAATTGCTAACTATACATAACTTTTTTTTTAACTTAAGTTTAAAAAAAAAAAATGGATTTGTTTTAATCTTTTTACTAAAACGTTTCCAGCATCGAACATTCAACCAGTCCTTTAAGAATCGGACAGCAACGACTAAAATAATTGTTAAAAATAACAACTTTTTCCATGTGTATTTCAGCCCCTTTCTCCTTTTTTTTTATGTTCCCAGAAGCTTATGGGTGCATATACAGCCCATTCTTTTGCCCATTCTTAATACGATGCACTCTGCACCTTGTTAAGAATGAACAAAACACAAATCTTTTGGAGGCTTCAAAACGAAACAACCTTCCAAATGTGAAGCTGAGGACATCAAAACAACTACAATTGAACAATGTTATGATTATAACTAGAATTGAGTTTATTGATAAAAAAGAGTTAAGTAGAAACAACCAGTGCCTCATTAATCCATTCCCTTCTCATGCCTTACGTATTTTCTCTTAACGCAAGTTACATATTATGCTAATGCTTAGAAATATAGCACCTAGTGTTCAAGTGCAATATAGATGAATGAATCAGAACATGCAAGTGATTGTTCCCGAAAATTTATATTCCCGAACATTTGAAAATGAAATAAAGAAGCACGTTGAACTGAATATTTATTAAATTTAAGGGAATACAAGTAAACTAGCAGGAAAGTTACTTAACACAAAACAAAATTACAGTTTACAACTATTTTCAGTTTGAAATTGGTAACATTCATATAACATTATTACATTTATGTTTACTGATACCTTAAAGAACATTAAAAATATAGTAATTCACTTAAACAAGTCTTGCATAATGCAAAGAATAATATACTAAAGAAAATAAAATTAAGATTCATATTTGACAATATCAATGAACAGGTATCCCGATTTATTGAAATATGGTGAATTGAAACGAAATTTATACATAAAAAGAATGCAATAGAAGTATATAATAACAAATAACTAAAAATAAAATAATCAATCGAACAAAATGTATTTAAAAAAAAAAGCAGTACTTTTTCATATCATAAAATGTCACGTAAAAATGAATCAGAGACTTTTAAACTTTTCAGCAAACATGCATCATGGAAAATTACATATATTTACAATGAAACTTCCTAAAAATTTATTTATTCTAAGAATTTTATATTTATAATAAATTTCACCCACAGGACTTCACAATTGAGTCTAAAGCAGTTTCGAAAAATGTTCTTCCATACTAAATGTTTTCAAACTTATTTATACAGATTTGATGTAATATAAACGGAATCTCTAGAGAAGATATTTAACTGTTAATGTATCTAACATCAATTGGGCAGGGCTGCCACAACTTAATAGCATTGAAAATAGTTGCATTAGTAGCCTCAGAAGTAAAAAATAGTAGACAAAATATCGGTATATTGGATTAAGTTGGAAAATAAACGAAAATTTTTGCTTAAAAGGACTTTATTTTCAAAAAGTAGGGCAGGGAGATAGTTCCGCCCTTCGAAAAATGTCTAGGATGATCGCTGATTTTATGAAATGGAGGATTATTTTTAAAAATTTCACCATAATGTGCCAATGCGTGAATTCACGCATGAGGTTAATTCTATGGGTTGAAATTGATTTTCAATGTGTGTTCACGCAGATTTCAAGCATTTTGGTTTAACTCTGCGAACTCCGTTTATGTAACTTCAGAAATATGCATCACAAAAGTTACAGTGATTCACCATAGAACCAATAAAAGCAGAAAACAGAAGAAGTTCTCTTGAAGAAAAATTTTCAATCCTCTTCAGTTCAGATTCAATCAAGCTCTTTAAGTGAGACATCATTGGTGGAAATCACAGACCTAAAGAACAGAGACCGTCTACTTTTGAAGTCAAGACCAAACTTACGTTTCTCCCTCGTTTTTACTTGTAAATAAAAAATAAAATACGATTTTTTTCCAGAAATAGTAGCCGAATACTTCAAAAAGTAACAAGATTAGCTAAAAAGGTAGATTTTAGGCCAATTTTGAAGAAAAAAGTCGCCATAGTAGCCTTGCCTCGAAAATAGTAGCTTTAGTCGCCTGTGGCAGCCCTTTATTGGGGAGTGCCTTCATACGAAATTCAGCTTAATCACTACTCGATTTCCAGGGGACTAGTTAGATCCTTTCTCTCCCGAATCTACTAAAACAACTTGAAGTATTTTATTCTTAATTGCTTAAAATATATCCGTAAAGATATTCAGAATATATCAAATTCAAAATCATAATATATCAAATTCAAAATCATAATATATCAAATTCAAAATCAGAATTTATCAAATTCAAAATCAGACTATGTATCAAATTCAAAATTAGAATATATCAAATTCAGAATATATATAAATCTCAAAGATAACATTTATATATATATATATATATATATATATATATATATATATATATATATATATATATTTTTTTTTTTTTTTTTTTTTTTTAATAAATTGCATTTTAAAATGTGTCCCGAAATTTTAATGTACTATTTATTTCGATAACTTTAAGCACATTTTTCTCAAAAAGTCAAAGCTCATCATTGAAATGGTTTTATACTTTACAGTAAATTTTTTTATAGATAGCTGCTACTCAACAAAGTAGTAAGAATTGCGCGTCTATCAAAAAATTTCATGCATAGGTATACAATTAATGCCATTCTAGAATATTTTTAAATGACGTTGTGAAAAAATTTCTTAATTACTATTTAAGTTTTTAAGAAGGTTAGATAAATCCTAATCTTATCATATAATTTAAGTTTTTTTTATCAAGTACTGTTAGAATGGTATTTGATAAAAATTTCTAGAAAGAAAAATGAAAAAATTACAGGTATAGTTAAATTTATTTCTAGTATTCTACATAGAAATTGTGTGCATTTACAAGGCTTGTGATAAACTTCACAGTTAAATATACTTAATTTTTTACACCATTTTGGCATTAATGCCCTCAATAATTACTCCACGAAATGCCATTTTTAACTGATGTATCAATTCGTTAAAAGTTGCGTGAAATAATAATTTTTTTATAAACGATTCGATTAGTGTTTTCAAGTAAACTTCTAATTATCTGAGTACCATTTATAATAAAAAATAAAAATTGTAATGAAAACAAACTTGAAATTGAAACGTTCTTTGATTTTTCAATATATAAGGGAGATGCAAGTATAACTCGTTCAGATACAGTATATATGGAAATAAAAAACAATTGAACATATAACTAATACCTCCAACTACTTTATAATAATGTATAATATTTAATGGTATTTTTTACTATAATGTATTGTATTTCATAGTAATTCTTTCAATTAGAATGCATTTCTATTATATATTTTTCAAGGAGGAAATATTTTAAAGTTTAATTAAGTTGTATATGATAATATAAATAACTGATAGTATTAATTGTGTTGAAATATAAATTATACAGTTGAATTTATGAAAATTTGTAATCGAAATATATAATATTCTCCTTTTACTTCTAATGAATAGATAAAATTGACTTTATTCTGCTATAAAACAACATAGTCAATTCTAATTATAATTAATTAGAAAAATTGTGTTGAAAAACTATAAGCTCGCAATAACATATGTTCTTATCGAATTTTGTTATTTTTGGCAACAACTCAGAAGTAAGCATGTATTGCCATAAAAATTAATTTTAAGAAACGTTTTACAAAGTATAGCACTTGATTTATGCCAGTATGCAAACCTAAATTTTATACCTATTTATGACCCAAATAGTTAAAAACAATACAATATTAAGAATACTGCAAGATATTTTTTATTTATTTAATTCCTCTTTTTCGGAATAAAAATTCTAAATTTTATCTTTCTTCTAATATAGTAATGAAATATTCATTTATAAAATATATTGAACTGATGTAAAATTGCACATGGTTTATGAAAATATCATTATTGTACACTGAAATTAAGGAAACTATTTTTTGTTGTTGTTCAGTTGACAAATAGGTAAGCATCAAATAGATAATAAATACGTATTACAACTTATTAGATAAATAGTTTCCTTCTTACTATAATATATGAAATATTTATAGAGTATTTTTAATTTTATCACAGTTTTACAAAATTTAAAATCTTGAATTTTAAAGTTTAAACTTTTATTTAAATGTTATAAATTTTTCTAATTTATATCATAAATATATTATCAGCTCACTTCAAATAATTTATCAGTATAGAATGCTCTATGACACTGAGTATTTATGCAATAACAAACGAAATAAAACATTCTCGACAACTCCAAATCCTCCAGCTCTTTTCCAAAAAAGCTCGCCAAAATGTGAAGCTCTTTCTCTTTCACTCTCAGAAAAGCTCTCCCGAAATCTTAAATTCTCTCTCTGCTTAACACTTTAAGTTTACGAAAAAAGAAAAGAGAAATAAAATCTAGCTACTTTGGATGACATGGATCACTACATAAAATAAAGGAAAAAGTAAAAATAATAATTTACGACGAATAGATATTTTGGAAATTTACGAAACATTATTTTTTGCCTTCATGTTCAAGTTCAATAATGTCCTCACACTTGGTTAACTTGATCTTGTAGAAGACCCTTTTCGAAGACATCCAGCTGTAGGTGTTATCAAACTTCAAGACATCTGGAAACATAAAAAAATTAACCCATAAAAACAAAGTTTTGATTATAAATATTGTATATGCATTTTCAACTTTTATGTGCAATTGCAAGTAAAGTGGTTTTGAGCTCAGATCGAGTTTTCATAGTGTTTGAACAATCGATTCCATACCATTGACTAACGGTTTTTGGCTACCAAAACTTGATGGACAACAAGCAGATTTGCCAAGTTTTAGCTCTTTTGGATGAAAGCAAGTGAGTTAATTAACCCTCCAAAGATTTTGCCCGTCACAAACACAAACAAAATCGAAGGTAGTATAAATCATTTTAAAATATAATTAAAAATTACCAATTATTTGATAGAATGACTTAGCTTGATTATACAATAAAACATAGTAAAAAAGTAGTATTTTCAGATACAAAAACATTTGAAATTCAACCTAATCTTAAAAAATAGATGTTTGTATAGGAAAGATATGATATCGAATGTTCACGTGCTGTATATAAAAATGCTTTTTTTAATGTTTTTTTTTATTTAATGCATTTACAAATTTCAAAATATCATATTATAGTGGTTTATAATTATACCTAACCCAAGAAGACTATAATTAAAGTAAGAGTCAGTAACATTTCTATTTTTCTTAACTTGTTTAAAAATACGAATATTTGTTCTTTGCAGGAGATTGATTATAATATTCGCATACAATTTTAAGCATTTAAAATTGTTTTTCAAGTCTGTATAGTATTACTTTTCATCTGGTATCCTACTATCTATTTACTCATGAATTTTCCATTAGAAGATTAATATCAGAAGGCAGACTGGAAAATCCAAGACTGGAATTATTTTGCTGAGAAATAACTGCTTAAACTACAAGGTGAAGGAATTGTATAGAGACTTTGATTATCAAGTCAAACAGTTTATTTTTTAATCAATACGATTCATATTTTTTTTAAAAACATTTTATTGAATTCTTTGCTATTCAAGAAGAATAGATCGGATAAATTAAATTGGAATGATCCTCGGCCACAGAAAACATCGTCATCATATGTATTTTTCACTGAAATTTATAAATAAATTATTATAATTATTAAATATGTTACATGGAAAAGTGTAAATTTTCTTTTTCCAAATTCCTCCAATAATGTAAAATCCAATTCGAATTATTTAAATAATACTTCATTTTATATTACTTAATGAAAAATTAAAATTACAGTACACGTCATAGATATGACAAAATAAAAGAGGTAGCATTACGTAGTAATTGAACTCCATGCTCTGTTCGTGATTCTTTTGTCAAATTCTAGTTCTCCAACTTTTCTATGCAAACTTAATTCTTATTACAGACATATTTTTTTTCCGGTTGCCTCTTGAGTGATGAGTTTCGATTTATTGTCTTAAGTATTTTTTTTTTTTTTTTTTTTTTTTTTTTTTTGAGGATGACTTTGCATTTTCGCTTTCTGTCGCTGTGCGATTTTACTTAATTTTCAGCAATTCCTATAAGTTTTATTTCACCTCATTCAAAGAGTTGTTTAGAATTGTCTTTGCATAATTTTAATGTAGAACATAGTATTTTTAAACAAATCTCTTAAATGCATAATTTAGACCGATTGAGTTTACTAGACATAAAAATATAGCACTTTTTACCGATAAAAAAAGTTTCAATGTTACAAATTTCTGCTTTACATTTCGTTGGATATAGCAGAGAAATTTGATTAATGGAAGTTTTAAATTTAATAATTATATATGGTACATATATTTATGGAATTTTGAAATAGCATTTATTTAATAATTGCAAGTTAATATTTAAATTTCATAAATGAGTATGTAAGTATATAAGTTGAAGAAATAAGTAATTATTTAAGTAGTAAGTATTCAATATTTTCCCCATCAAATTTAAAGATGCTAAAATCATATTAATTAGCATTATTTCGAAAATCAAAAAAGAAATGTAAATTAACCAGTTTGGTATATTTATGGACCGTATTGTATTTTTAAAAATAAAAACAATAAGAAAATCTCTATTATGATATGAATTGTTTTTACAAATCTCTCTCTTTGTGGTCTTTTTTTAGTTATAATAAGCTTTTTAGTGTTATAAAAGGGTACATTTTTGACTGTTTTCTGTTTAAATTGATATTTTCTTGAATTTTTGCTTAAAAATATAACACAAACTATTCACTTAAAGCGATTCACTCACAGGTCCCAGCCTTGTCGCAAAGGAATGTTCCAGATTCCGGTACCAAATGGCATGACACTCTTTCCAGAGGCAGAAGTTCTTCATAATCTTCCAGTTGTTTACGCAAGTAAAGTCCAACGCCGATGTCTTTAGTTGGGGTCTCGAAGAACCACTCAATCTGCATTTTATCGTCGGGTACCTCAATATTCACCATGCGGAAGGACGATCGGGGTACTTTCAAGGACGTCACTCCTTCCTGTTCTTCAAGGGACTGAAGAGATTTTTTGGTCTTGTAGCATTCCATAGGAATCATTTTGCCATAGTTAATCTTGAAAAAGATCATGCTTACAATAGTAAATCTTACTAAACGCATATAACAAATGGTTATACAGTTCAGTGGCATTTTAACACAGAATTTTTAAAAATATGTGCTAACTTTTTTAAATACTTAATTTTTCTAAAGAGAAATACGCTTGTTCCGTCATCTAACAATCGAAGAACGAATTTCATAGAAATGGATTTCAATGTCCCAAAGGGTTTCAAAGCGTTTAAAATAATACAGTAAAATGAGATACACAATACCAACTTTTAAGTCCCGTCTGTAAGTAATGGGTTGACAATGACAAATATTTTCCGAATATAAATAAATAATAAATAAGTCATGGCATGTTTTTTTTTTTTTCCTTTTTTTCCCCCCCCCCCAAAGTTTTTCTATTGCATTAAAATAAAGAAATTAACAATCGTATAAGGTAATCCTGTATTCATCTCACATATCTCCACAAAGCCAAATTTAATTCATCTATTGTAAATAACCTTCGTTTGTAACACTGACAAACGACTATTCATTTAAATTTGTGTTATTCACTATAACATTTATTAAATTAAAAATGGTAAATGCTATTATTGGAAGTTTCTTTTTTTATGGTTTATAGTTCATTTTCCACGAGTAAGATACCCCAAATAATTAAATTGAAATAATCCCTCTTCTTCAAATGCGCAAAAGGAAAATTTTTCATGAATTATAGGCAGTTCTTCAAGGGAAAAAAGAGAACAAAAAAAAAAGGGGAAAAAAAGGTTTATTTACCAAGATGGCTACAAAAAATTTTCGTTTTTACAAATAATAATAAAAAAATCCCTTATTAATTCAATATTATTGCTTCTTTTATACGTAATAATTTCATGCGAATTTTTTCATTGTTTTTTGTTTTTTTTATGAAAGTTACCAATTTTTAGTCAAAAAAAAAAAATAAGAAAAAAAGACTGGTAAAAGAAATCTTAGGTCCATTTCAGAACTAACATTGTTCACTCATCTAGGCATAGAAAACTCTGAACATATTTCTTGCAAAGTAAAGTATTTAATAATACATATTTCCATTAAATAGTATGTTTTTCCTGTACGTTAGAGCTTAAAAAAACGTTGAAAATAGTTCACTATTCCCAAATTCCCAATCGAACTATTTTCTTTATTAACCCTTTAAATAATCGTGTTTACAATATTGACATGCAACTTGCCAATTTCTTTACTATTAACAAAAACAATTTTTTCTTCTCTCTTAATGGTGTTTGATAAATGGAAAGACAAAAATGTTCTATTTACAGTGCTCTAAGAAAGGTTGAAAGAATATTCATGATAAAAAAGAAAATAATTACTAACCTCCATAAGATAAATCTCTTAATAATTTGAAGAATTTGACCTATTTTCAAAAGAACTGCAATGAGGTCTTAAATATTTACATGGAGTAAAGATTGATTTCTATGATTATTAAAAAGTAAATTAGTAATAGATTATTAAAAATAAACTAATAATTTTCATACACTTACGACTAATTTAAATTTTAATTATAAAACAACTAAATTAACGATTCATGAAACAGGTATTTTTTTGAAGTTTTTATTTGAACTTAACCAATCAGTATCTCCCCATGGTAAAAAAAAAAATTTGGATGGAATAGCCTAATACTAGGAAGAGAGCTCTGGAATAATATCCCAGGATTTTAAAAGGGAAGGATGCTTTCCTGCTTTCCAGGATTACGTTTCAGGAGAAACTGCACCACCTTGTGTAGGAAAAGTGTTGTGGATGGAATTGTATTATAATGACCACTGTGATGTAAAATTACCATCGTATTGCAAATTATTAAAAATTTAATGAATTTAAAAAACTCTTTATAACTTACGATAGACAAGCAAAGTTCATTTCCATCTGGATCTGTTCTCAGTCCACCTAGAAACTTAGGAACAAGTTCTACATCCATCATATTTAAGATGACTTTCTTGAAATCTATAAAGGTTGAAGATAAATATAATTGTTCTTGAGCAATTTTGTTTGACATCCGAAACTGTAAGAAAATTATATCGCCAGTATATTTGTACACAAAAAATGATCTTGAGGTTCTTAACAAACCATGCTTAGATTTTTTTTTTCTATCTCTCTTCCTAGAAACTCTTCCAATACTCTATGAGAATCGTTTGATCATTGAAATAGTTAAAAAATCAGTTATCCCATGTTTTCATAGCTCATTCAATCAGCATGAAAACACAATCATCTCAAAACACAACAGCCTAACGTTTTTGATGAGAAATTTTATGTGCGCTTTTATTTTGTATAAAAAATTGAAAAAATAAAAAATTTAACTGATCTCCCCTCTCAATATTACTTATTCCTCGATTTAAACTCGTACAATTCTCGTGAACAAAAATTTTAAATAAAATTCTTCTAACTATAAACTTAATGAAAAAAAAAGTGTTTGAGGAATTTTAAATGAATATGAGACTCCATATATACAGCATCAATGGAAATAGAAAGAGTCATGAAAAAGCCTTTCACATTTCGTTATTTCTCTATTTCCAAACTCTTTTGTGTAAAAGTTTACTGTATACAGATTTTTATTTTCTATACGAAACAGGCATCATATTAAATTTATATTTTTCCTTTAAGCTGTATCTGTTGAAGAAAAACTACCCATTTCAAAAAGTTAAACACATCAAGCAATTCAATGAAATGTACTCCCTATTAAAGTGATATGAAAGATAAGGACGCTGAACTACTTTTGTTAAGCAAGATATTGATATAGAGCGAAAATAGCAAGAGATTTTTTATTTTCGCTGAAGAACTCCAGAATTGATTGTTTGAGCACGTCTCGCCATTCTCCAGACAGAGTCTATAAAACTTATGCACTATATTCCTTTCTTCAAATATATTTTTCAGTGTTCCGATTACTTGATTCCTCTTGAGCTTGTTCGAAAAAAATTATCGAATTCTATAAAGTTAGAATTGCTGGGAACTTTTATAGATAGCAATATTCCGTGACTATTTGTGATAGTTGACGGTCTTATTTACGTCGGGGATATTTTTGTATATCTATATTGTAGAAGTTCAAAGAGCTGCACCATAATCGTTTTATCATTTCAGGACTACTGAGGTGAAATGGTGCCATAAAAATGTTCAACATTCCATTAATTATTTTTGTATCGAATATTTTTGAATTAACAAAAATATTTTGAAAGCCATATTGAAGAATGGAGTAAACTGTCGGCTACTATCGCTGTAGAAGATATTTGATAACTTCTTTGTTAAATAAGTAATGATAAATCCAATCCCAATAACCTTTCAGTTGAATGGTTAAATGAATAGAGTTATATGCTTGCGGAATTCTATGCATAAATGACTTAGATTTTGATGAATTATCCTGTACGTCACGCCAGTCATCAGATTTCGACAGGTTTAAATGAATCCGTCCAGTTATATGATTTGTTTGCACTATGGTTGTTTAGACAATTGAACTCTTGGGTGTGATTAGTTAATATACGCATTACACTTAATCGTTTATGAATAAAGTTATTATAAAAACATTACTTACCTTACATTCTGTTAATATAGTTATTAATATTGTGATAATATAAATAAAATTTATTTATTTTATTTCATTGTATAGTTAAACTGAACTTGAGCATATCGTAATAACAGTTTTTATAGAAGATTTGCTGGATAATAAGTACAATACTAAAATTAATACTCAATTAGCATAATATTCATATTTAAAATTACCTTCCAAATTGTTTTTGCCGTACACTTTAAATTTGTTGATGGTAGCTTCGGACAAAAATGGCTTTGACAGGTTCAAGACAAAGTTGAAGTATTGCGGAGCTAAAATTAAGTTTAAGTAATTTTTTAATTACTATTTTAGAGAAACATCTTATTATATTGTTATTAAAAAAAGCTAAAATAGTTTCAATTTTAAAGTTAGGACAATTTATGTTGCTTACCGTTAATAAAGTAACAATACTTCATTCTTTCCGGATAATGAGCTTCATAGAGTTTCAAAACATCATTCAGCATGTTCAAAGCTGTACATTAGACAGTTAATATAATTTAATACAATAAAATTTTAAACTTTTAATAATACATTTTTGCCATAATAAAAAGTAAATTACTGTGAATTATTTATATAGTATGGTTGATTTCAATTATTTATTTCAAACAATCTGTAATTTATCAGTGGATAGACCGTGGAAATTATTGACGAAAGAAAGATGAAGAAAGAAAATCGCAGATTTCCTAGTGATAAAATATCTTATGCGTTTGAAAGTTAACAAATATACTGTATATTCTAGCATCTGCTGAAATATTAATTTTGACTTGTCCCGCAAGAGGTAAAATTTATGCATTTGAAGCATAAGTTATCGAAAATTTCAACTTGCTGTTCGAAAAGTTTATCACTTCTAATTTATTTGGATGGCAAATAAATTGGAAGTGATAAAATCAGAAAAAAAGATTAAAGTATTTTCAATGCATCTTTTTTTAACCATTTCACATATAAACCGATGTTTTATAAGTGGAAAAGGCGCATATCTATTTTTCATACTTATCGAAAAATTAATTATATTATGTGGTAATTTTGCAGTAGACGATAAATACAGTATCTCTGTCAAACATTAAAGATTTTTAGTTTTTCTATTTTTAGTATAATTATACTGTAAGAGAAACAATAATTTTTTTTTTTTTTTTTTCAATAATATACTTCCCATAGTAATGTCATTTTATTACTAAAACCATCCATATCCTTGTAGGCATCTATAAAATTACTCAAAAAAGGACAGTAACAGTCGCATTCTCCAATAAAATTTCATTACAGGAAATTATTTTAAATTTGTTCAACTATCACAAATAAAATAATAAGAGAGCAAACAATAAACTGTAATAATAATTTTTCACGTAATTTAATTATTATAGATATCAAATGTGCACTTTCACTTCGAATTAAAAAAACAACAACTTAATATTGAAGTAATATCAAAGCACTTTAAACTTCGAGCAAAATTGTAAAGCAAGTTTTTAAATTCTTGAATACTTTAGTTATTATGGTGTAGCATAACAGTTAAAAGTTATATAAACGTCATCATGATTCAAATTATTCGAAAAAAATTGAGTTTTTTTTTTCTTCTTCTAAAAAATTTATAAAAAAGATTATTCCTTTTGAAACTTGAGATTCATTTTAGGACCAAGAGTCCTTTAATTTGTTATACCTATATAATTTTTAAATTCGTAGAAGAATGTAAAAACTGAATCCTATTATTATATCTTCATTGGATTTTCCTTATAACATTCAGTGGTATTTCTGGCTCTATGCTTTAGAAATTTGTTTGAGTTAGTCACAAAATGATAGTACTATAGAAAACAAACTTTTAACATATAATCTGCAATGAAACAAAAATTGCTAAAATTGAACTAAAGCTCATTTATTTTTGAGGTATCAATATCACACTACTAGTGAACATCAGGATATGTGCTTGTATTTTAGTCAAGATACTAACTAATTAAACAAAACAAGAATAATTAAAACTATATCAGTGGATAGTTCAACTTTTAATGAGCAACATTGAAAAGTAGCCTTTTAAGTCCTAAAATATATATTCAACTATTAATTACCATCAGAGGATAAGTACGATTTTTTTTTAAATGGACTGTTCAAGGAATACAATAGGCTTTTAATAAACAAAACAGATACGTTTCCCTAAAAAAAAAAAAAAATGTACACTGAAATGAAATTCCTCACATATGCTTAGCTAGTAGCCACAAAACTAACTGAAGTTCAGAATAAAAAATAACCCTCTTCTTTCATGGTTTTTAAGATGGTAATTGTGGCAGACAGGCATTATTTTCTGATCGGTTTGCCTGGTATGAGTATAACGTGATATATTCCCAAAATTTCTAAATGAGGGTCAGTTCTTTAAAAATTTCTTCTTTTCCCTCCTCAGAGCACACTTTGTGTTTCGATGTATTTATAGACTTACATATTAATAAATAAAAAATACTAAACCATAAAAAATGAAACTGTAGAACTAAAAAATGAAACTGTAAAACCAAAAAATAAAAACTATTGAAAAGAAATAATAAGTATATATTAGTAGATAAAAAAAAACTATAATTAAAAAAAGGATGATTTAAAACGATTATTATTTTGCATGTATATTTTGTACGTATATATTATTTTCTTACCGTCTCTATTGGACGCTTGACGAAAGGAATATCCATCAACATCGATAATGTACGTGTGCTTTTCCACAATTTTTCCAGTCTACAAATATTGAACAGTCTCAAGAGATCAGACATTCAATTGCAATACAGTATAATATTAGGTCCTGAAAATTGACTAAACATTGAAGGACGTTTAAGTAAAGAAAATAAAAAAATGCAAATCTACATAAAGAAATTTAAAAAATGCAATTTTCTTTGGGAGTTTGAGAATTAGCAACTGTGTTTAAAAAATTAATGAAATGTGTTCAACTATCACAATTAAAATAATAAGAGAGCAAACACTAAACTGTAATAATAATTTTTCACGTAATTTAATTATTATAGATATCACGTGTGCACTTTCACTTCGAATTAAAAAAAACAACTTAATATTGCTACATTACGAATAAAAACATTAATTGGTCAAATTACATAATTATTATGGTTTATGAATATATTCTTTAATCTCAAATAATCCAATTATGCTTGTAAAATCAAACTTTTTTTGTAAATTAAGCTAATTTGCAAGCTCATTAAATTGTTGTCTCACCTTCTTACTCATTTCTTCCATCTCCTTAATGTCTTGTTCAAACAGAAAAGTCAAGAACTTCAATACATCCGACTTCATCACTGAATACACAAGACCTAGAAATAAAGACGCGCTCGTAGTTTTATCCGAACGAAATTACCTTAACAATCATAATTTGGCTCGATTAAATTAAATGGGATTACTTTTACCATAAATTGCTTTGCAAATGATTATTCGAAAAACTACCTCATCAGGTTTCATTGTCTAGATATCGATCTCTGCAGTTAATTCTGCAGGGTAATTCTAATTATAATTCAACTTTTCAAGAAGTTCTAAATAAAGAAACAGTGCTTCTTTTTTTTTACTGCTTTTTGAAAGTTGAACTGTAATCATCACGCCCTTTATATTTTAAATAGGACCTAATTACGTTTGAGAAGAATATTTAGTTGGGTTTATTTTGAGGCAGTGAATTTTTTGTTATGTAAAAGAGACTAATTAGCTCTTAAATAGACATGAATACTTAAAGGCTTTGAAAATGAAAAAAAAGTAAGAGTTTGATGATAGCAAAAACCTTTAGCACATTTTAGTAAGATAAATCTCTCATTTTTCCAGCAATAAAAATAGAACTATGCATCATAAACTATTCCCTAGTTTATTACATTATCTTCCAGTTTTCCTTATATAGTTACAGCCTCACATCCTGGAATTTCATGACTAATTGACCTTGCCGTAAAAACAGCTCTCTTACGTTCACTTCACACAAATCCGATGATTTCATCAATTTAATTATTCATTGTTCTCCATTTTATTCATTAATTCCATTTTATTTTAATTATCGAATTGGACCAGTGGCTGCTCGTGGGGTGTAGCCAGTAAAGCCGTGCTACATTAAATTTATTAGTTAAAAAGTAAATACTAAATTTCTTAAATAATGATTAGAATTGAAAACGAAGATAGAATTTCTGTGGTAAGTGAATAAAACTTCAATAAATAAAACCTGTTGCTTCTTCGCTTATTTTAGGAGAAAAAACCCGCTTATATTAGAAGAAAAATGTACAAGACATATATTTAACCTTATTTACGATAGCAAATTAATTTTAAAATCGTAAAATAGAATAAAGTAAAAAAATGTTAACTTAAACAATAAAGACAAAAATAAGTTTGTGATATAAAATAATGATGATATTTTTTTATAGTTAAAGATAATGTGTGCTATGCTTATTAAAATAGAGGAACTCGCTAATCCATTAACATAATGATATTAAAATATAATCTGAAACATTTAGAAAATTTCCAAAAAACATAGTTTGACTAATTTTCCATCAATAGTCATTTAAGTAGAAAAGGGACAAAATAATCAATTTTATTTTAAGTCTTCAATGTACTTCAAAGTAAATTAATTTACAAGAGAAAAATCAACCGGTATCCTCTTATAGCAAAGTTAAAATATCTTTAAATGGAAGCGATGTATATATTTATCTCATTTTTTGCTCTCTTGATTTTGAAATATTTAGAGTACAAAGAACAATGCTGATACTTTAACCATCTTCCATTAAAGGAGAGTTATAATTATTTTCCATTTCTTTAAAATATATAATAATTATTAAAAGTAGATTTTAATTTTATGTTACGGTGATATTCTGTATTTAAAAAAAAAGTAGCACTCATTGAAATATCGTATCATAACAAATAAAAAATAAAAGCCCAAATATATAGCTCAAATACTGTTCTACTTTCAATGCTATAGTCATCCTCGTTTTCTAAAAAAGTAAAATTAGTATTGCGAAATTATAGAGAGTGAAAGAAAATAATTTTAAATGATTTACTTTGGTAAGTTTTGTGTTTTCTTAAAAGAAATATTGGATAGATTATGATTTATTTATTATTTTGACTTTGTAGCTTTCCCCAAGCATAATTATCACTACGGCGATAAAAAATTGTCTTAAATGAGTTTTTATGAAACTTTTGATAATATAGTTAACATGGAATCTGAATAATCCCCGTACGATTGCAAATGAAATGACAATGCATGTCAAATAAAATATTCAAGGTAAAGCAATTAAAAATAGATGAAGTTGGTAAATGAATGATCGTGTCAAGGCATTTTAGGTAACGGATGGCACATAAAAGTCGCTGCCGGGTAGTTATAAATCGATGCATAATAATACGACAAGATAATAATATTAGCATTCAGAGAAGCATCTTCTTCCAAAGCGGTCAAAAGGACTATTTTTTTCCTTTATGATCGTGACCTTGGAAGAATACGGTTTTAAGAATTTTTTGCTGTTCGAGAGTGCTAATTTCATATTTTTAAAATATAAAAACGTCACTGTCGTTAAGTTGAGCTTCGTTCATTGTCAAAAATAATGTGCTCTAAATTTATTTTTAATAAGGTAGAGTATATTTTGATAACTTTACGATCGAATGATTGAAATTAATTGACTAAATATTAATTAAGTATCATTTTGTGGGAAAGCAAGGTAACCCATTATAAAACAAACTATACCTAAAAAATAAACTGAATAAAGTATTATGAAACTTTTTAACTTTTAGAAAGCTTTTTTATTTGTTTGCGATTGAGGTTTTTTTGTGATTCTTGCTTTCTAATACAAGTGGGATGTTTTGAGAAGTCCCTTTTCTTTTATTCTTATTTTACATTCTGATGCACTTTTAATACGTTATATATTTTTGATCAATGAAAGATAGTTTTATTTTATGCTTAAAAAAGAGTCCGGTTAAATTTCAAATTTGTATTTCTGTTCATAAAATTGTTTAATTTAAGACATTAATTAATTTAATCATATAAATATCAAATAAGATATTTTTAAAACTTTTCCCTCATTTGTGAAACGTCCAGTAAACTTCTATTTAAATTATATCTTACTACATTGCATCTATTTCATGTTGTTAGCATTAGATTCAAAATTCAGGCCATATATTGTCAGAATTACTGTTAATTAAATTAAACACACTGCCAAGTCCAAATATTATTGTTTTTGCTTAGAATTTTCCTGAGAATTTTACTCTACTGTTTTAGTCTAGTTTGTCGATAAACTATAGTCTGTCAGTAAAAATCTAACAACTCGACAATTTATAGTCTGCGACTTTCCAGTCCCAGTCACAAAACCTTGTCACGTTTCTATCAAATCCTTTTTTAGTTGTTTAAAGAGCATGACTCTGACTGAATACTTTCAACAAAATAAACAATCTTTCATTCATCTGACACAACCATAAGAAACTTAATAGTATATGAATAAATTTAGTTTTTAAAATGCTTAAAAATATAAGTATAGTATACATGGCAAGACCTTTTTTAAAAAATACCCAATATCCTAATGGGTCTAAATATTACGTTTATTTCAACGAGTATAAAACTTGAATGGGCATCTTTAGCAAAGTAATTAAATGAGCAATATAAGATAAAAGTAATCCAAGAGGTCTATAAACAAAGTAACTTTGTAACTTTTTTAGGTAAATTTTATGTTGATTACTTTATTCTACAATAATTATATTTTTAGCAAAAAGATAATAAAACGATAGTATTCGTAGAGGGTAATAACTAAAAAAAAAACATTTAAAAAATCTTGAGTAGAAGGACTTGAGTTATGTAAATAGAATCAATGTTAATTAATTGTAAACTCTTGTGAAATATCAATTAGATGTTAATTGCATTTGACGATAAATTGTAAATATGTCAATTTACGTTTTTTGACTTTCACCAAACTAAAATGAGAGCCGTTGCTTATTAGCTTTTAATGAATGTTAAATATTTGAAACAAACTCGATAAATCACATTTTTAAGGTATTTCTTTTTCGTTACCAATCGGTAGTTTTTTAAAGTACCATTATGTCAAACTTTTCAAACCTGTACTGTAAAAAAACTGCCAAATTTGGTTCAAAGCAGAGCGTAAAAAATACCGATTCAATAATACATCGAAAAATCCACTGAATGGAACCAAATAAAAGAAGTATTTTTCAAAAACCCTTCTATCTAAATGAATTTCCCATTGGTGTATTTATAGCTGTGCAAAAAACGATATATCTGGAGGAGGAAAGATATTATCACCCGTTGAAACACGGTTAATAACAGTTTAAAGACATTTTGAGTTGCAGAACAGCTAATTAACTTTTTGGCACAACACACTCAGACTATAAAACGCGGATAGAAACGAAGAATTATCAGATAGTAGTGTTTATAAAAAGCTAAAGAGAATGAAAATTTAACGTGAAATGGTTTGGAGAACAATAAAGCAATTCAGATAAAATTATCAAGATAGAGAGGCTAAAACTCTGTATGAAATGAATATCTGGCAGAAATTTGAAATGATTTTCACTACGCTCAAGGAATGAAGAAGATTATTTCTCTTGAATGAAAGAGCATTTTCTCTTGAGACAAAAAACACACACATCCTTAAGTACTAAAATTGCTGTGGGCCATCGCTGACCTTCACTCGCTTTTCCAAATGGTAGTTTATCCGCTATTAATAGAAGATATTGATTTTAACTATTACAGAGAGCAGGTAAAAGGACAATGAAAACAGACTAAAGCTTTGTTTGTGTCGGTCAGAAAACTCCTTCCATTATTTTGGAAATATATTAGAACTGGCAAAAAAACCTGTTCGGTTAACTTGAAAGAAAACATGCATATCTTTTACATTTAAGATCTCTAGGGCTAGCGCGTACAGACTTTTAGTCACATGGCGAAATTATAATTAATCGATTTTGAATAGAATGTACTAATTTTATTTATAGTCCGCAAACAAGGGGTTGAATTTTTCTATACACTCTACTCTCTTTAGTGATTTTTTTTTTTTCAATTGAAATGAAAATATGAAAATCTTTCAATCCATATCAAGTTTCAAATTAGTGATTGATATCATAGAGTACTACAAAGTTGTGCGAAGGTTCACATCCTTATCCTGCTGTTTGAGGTGCAAAGTTTTAAAAAAGAATATCACAAACTGATAAATCAATAATTATTTGTTAAAATACCGATAAATCTAGAAAATCGAATTAAAAACCAATATTTTCTTTTTTTGTGTTTTAAAAATCTGGAAAGAAACACAGCACACTTGTATATGGGTTGCACCATCAATAACAGATTGTCAATATATTGGCACACTTCTTTTAATTTAACTCGAATAAGCATATTATATTTTTGTCGATTTAACAAGATATATCAAATTTTGCTCTAAAGCTCAACATTTATTATTCATACAACATTTAAAAAAATTTCATTTAATACTAATTGATATGTAACCATCTTTTTTTCTATAGAAAGGCAACTTTTTTCATTGATAAAGAAAAGTAATTTCAATAATTAAGACCATAAATTGTTTACATTTAAAAAATTGCTACGTTAATTTTAACCACAAAACTGAATGATATACTCTAAATAATAAGTTGAAAAGCATGCGAGGCGGGTTAAATTAAGTTGTATGAATTATTTTCAGACTTTCCTTGGGAAAAAACAGCTCTTTTTCTTCTTAATGCGAAAATACCTACGGCTTAAAGGTAATCAATAATCAACTATTGCTATTTATTATTTCACTAAGAACGATATTTCATTTTCGAATAAATGCCTACCTCTAAGATCCAGATTCCTGAATGGCATAAAACGAACTGGACATCCATCTTTGTCTGGTCCTAAATATCCTCTTGGGTAGAATTTTTCGATCAACTGAAAAAATTTAAAGCTATCACGTTAATTATAATACAATTTAAAAACCAACCCAAGTTTACCATTGCACTTATTGGTGAATTTTAATCAATGTGATTTCTGTTATTCATCCAGTATTTAGCTAGGTGTAAAAAAAAAAATATTAAAAAAATATATCAATTTTCGAAATGCGTTAGATTTTTGCAGATAAACAATTTGGTGTCATTTTGTTCTGCATCTTGAAAACCTCATCATTGAAAAGTAATGACAAAATTCTTCATAGGAAGGAATACCATAAGTGAGAATATTCTTTAAGCCTAATCATGTAATGTGGTCAGAAATGCCTGCTAAGAATCTTCCTACCACATTACATGATTAGGATCCAACGAATAGAAATCAGGAATGAAATCGTGCCAATTTCTTTCAGATTCGCATATAGTCTTTCAAAAAGAATTATATAGATCTCAGAGTTAAAGTGGGTGCAAGTGAGGGGGAAGAGAGAGGGCATCCTAAGAATATTGAATTAGTGTCAGAATATTGAATTAGTGTCAATTTGTCACGTAATGGCAATGAAAAATTATAAGAAAAAAATCTCCTGACATTGTTGTTAAAATAAAAGGCAAAAAATTATCATAATAAAATAATGTCAGTGTTCCAAACAAATGTATTCTCATACCTAGAATTTTTTTTTTCTAAAAGTACAAAATGCACTCTAGTTTCAATATGATCTACATATATTCTAGAAAATATTTATCGGTTAGATGAGCGTATTACTCTTGAAAGATAAAGAGTCTCTCTTCAAACAGAGTAGATGTGATGTCTCGCGTAAATTTGAGTTTATCTGGGTATTCACCAATTCGAAACGAAAATGCATGATAGTTTTTCTTCAAGGACCTCACGTAAAGCAGTGCCTTCTTCTCAAAGAAACGTAGTATAGCCCTGGAAGCTCTAGTGTCAAACTATCTCCAATCTTGCCATTTAAACCCTTTATTACATTCTGCGCATTTTGCTCATCAAAAACAATGAAAGAAAAATTGCAACTATAAAATTTAAACTTCATAGTAGCTCCATAGATTCCCATTGAGACATCCACTTATTTCTATCATGAGGTTTTTGTAGGGTTTTGTCGTTATAATTACGGCAGGGTTGATTTTGTTGAAAGTTTATCAAAGTATACGGGGGAAAAACACCTTTTCTTTATCTGAGGAAAAGATTAAAAAAAAATATATATAAATAAAAATTTATAGGTGATGAAATTTTTTGATAATGAAAATTTACATTGCTTTGGAACTTCTTCAGTAACTGAGAAGAATCGATCAACGCCAATATTCTAAAACAATTGCTTCGCGTTCACTGCAATCGATTAAAAACTAGACATCTTATATGTTCCATAGCATATATATTTACGAATACAACAGACACTCGTTTATTGATGTTACTTTTGTCTGGAACTATAACACTATGCATTCCATTACTTTCTTCTCAGCACTAAATAGTACTTTTTATTTATAAACGCGTTGCCGTGTCCTTCAATATCGTTCCCACGAACATGAAGTTTAAACAAAATGCTTTCCAACAATAGATTAACGGTTATTAAATATTTGCCCAGCAAAAACGTTTTTGTAAACCAATTTTAGTAAGCGCAAGTTATATAGGGAATAGTTATTAATGGAGGGAATGATTATCTATCTGAGGAAGGTTTTGAAGAATACTCCTCTCTCGTGTCTCGTTAATTTCGTCTATAAATATGGTTTTGAAGCAATAAAAGACACGAGAGATATGGATGAATTTTGATGCAATAAATGGTTCAAATGAGTTGTTTATACTTGTTCCTTTCAATGGCGGAAGTTTAAAAAAAAATACACATTACATATCAGCAAAAGCAATTTCAACAAACATGTTTAAATGTGGATCCCATTGGAGGTATTAACACGCTTAGGATTGGTTGATAGCATTGAAGAATTTTTTTTTTTTTTTTTTTTTTTTTTTGAGGCTGTATTTGAGATTTTTGGTTTAAGACCAAAGTGTACCAATTAGAGCACGGCACATACAGAAGGATTATTATTAATTTCTATAAAAGAGAAGAATTATATTAAAACCTATTTCTCATAATCAAAGCTTGTGTATTTTATCTTTAAGATAATAAAATTTAAAACAAAGTATTTTAAAGTTTATATTGTCTTTGAAGCATTTGCAGTTTAAGAATTTAAAGTTCCAGCAACTTAAGTAAGATTAACACAACCTTTCTTTGGTAAAATAATTGATCCCAATAGAAGGAATCTTATCCACTTTTATTTACGAATGAAACAAAACGTAATAGGCATTCTGTTTCATATTGTGTTTTTTTATTAAGTATATATGCGTAAATTAAAAATATATATTAATTATATCTATGGTGTTTTACCAATAAAGGTTATTTGTAGCTTTGACCTTATATTAATCTAAACTTAATTAAAAACAACCTGATTCTAATATTAAAACTTTAAATTGTAATAAAACTGCTGTATTACAAAATGTATTACTTACATCTGGAGGAGTGTAATCTTTCAAAATGGTATCAGCTCCAATTTTCTTGCGAAAAACGATATTCTGAAAAAATGTATTCTTATAACATAAATTTAAATGATGCTTCAGGTTCTAATATTCCCTTCAATAAATTTGAATATTTTTGCCTCCACGACTTTATAATGTTACTTCACTCTGTAATTAAATTGTATACGTTTATGAAGTATTCTAAATCTCCTCCCCTCTCCCGCATAATTCAATATTAATAGAAAAACAGCCTTTTAGGTATACATCGTCAACTCGATAAATATACGTTTCATTGTATAACGCTCATAAATACACATTTGTGATTGCAATTATCTTAAATGTTTTTTTTTCCAGTTTTTAGTCCATAAATTAGCCTATTTTTGTACTGTTTTAATTCTACAGGTATTATTCCATAAGGTATAACTAAATTGGTTAGGTAGAAATAATACTTACCGTTAGTTAAAATTGTTTTATTTAATAAGAAAACAAATGATTGCAAGTTCCAATACTATAAGAAAATAATTAAATAAATAATTGTGACTTTCAATACTATCGGCAATATTTAAAAAGACATTTGTTTAAATAACTGACCTTTTTCCGATTAGCACCAATACCAAATTATTCATTTAATAATTATAATTAAAATGTTATCGTATAATATTAAAATGTAATCGTTTTATATCTTACGGTAGAGAATTACAGTGTGTGTTACTGTATATATATCTATCTATCAAGAATCAGTGTTCCATTAACATCCAGTAAATAAATTTTATATTATTTTATAATCTAAATGCTTCTTCTTATTATCCAGCTACAGCCCGGGGTTAACATTGGCTTTCTCTACAATTGATTTCCAAATCCTTCTCTCACTAGATTTCTTTGTCCAATCTTTTATCTTTAAATTTTTTAGATCTTCTTCTACTTGGTCAGACCATCTCAATTTTGGTCGGCCTCTTTCTTGTTTTATAAAGATTACCTTGTTTTATAAAGTTTACCTTTCATAATTCTTTTAGGCATATCTGTGTCTCTTATTCTCTCAACGTGTCCCATCCATTGTATTCTTTTTGCTTTAATAAATTTTACAATGCTCTCTCCTTTCATTAGTCTTTCAATTTCATGATTGTATCTTATTCTCCATCTGTCATTTTTATCTGTCTTTGTTTAATTGCTATTAAAAATAAATCAGTTTTCATTGGAGTCATGTTTATTCTCCCAGCTGCCCTGTAGTCAAAATGCCTTTATTATATGTAATTGAAAATTAATAAAGAAACATTTGAAAGCAATTCTAATCGGGTGTTTTCAGAAATGAGTGAAATTCATTGCTAAATTATTAGAAATTTAAATTAAGTTGATTACTTTATTAAAAGTTTTTTTCTACATTTTTGAGAAAATCTGATAATGAAGGGTTGCATTATGAATATATTCCAAAATTCGCTTTGTTAGGTAATTACACTTGTACTAATTACTAAAAAAAATTAAGGTAATTCTTTTAATTTAACAATAGAGTAAGAATAGCTGACTAAAATTTAATGAGTCCATTATTAACATTTTTGCACAGTTTCTTTAAGAAAAATTTGAATTTATTTTTTAAATTCTAACAGTTTTTATTCGATTATTTAAATAGTAGTACCACTGCATGGCTTGTTCTAAGGCTTTCGATGTATTTTCAAACTAATATTCAAACGAGGTATTTTTAAAACCTATGACTAAGTACCAGAGAAACTGTTCCCGTCCTTTCTTGACTATTGGAAGACCTGTCACTGATGGTTTGGGAGTTAAAGAATTCCCGCTCTAGAAAATTCTTGTCCGGAAAGAGGGCCGAAGCTCTTCCTTTCTTAGCTTCCTAATTTCCACAAAAAAAAAAAAAAAAAAAACACGTAGATTTTGATTGTTGGGATTATTTGTCAATTATCTAAGTCATTATGAATTTATCAGATTATTCAGTTTATTGCGAGGGACATTAATAATCAGGGTTTATTTCATAGTAAAATTCATATTTATTTCTTCAATGGAAGAATAATTTGCATTGAAAGTCTTCTAAAAAAACTAATCTAACTTAAAAAACTGAGTACAATTATAAAGGTTTTACAGCTGATCATGCCGGATGCAGGCTTCGATATCTGTATTAGAGACCTGCTAAACTTACTATGAAATCCAAATGTTAAATTTATAACATACTTTGACTGTTATAATATGATACTACCTAAACCTAAAAATCATTCCCAACGACTTAAGCCATAACAGAAACGTATTTCAAGCTGAATAAAATCAAACAATGTCAGGTCTCGAGCCTAGCTTAAACATAATCTGTGCTGATCAACTAATGTGCGTTTGGTTTATTTTTGAATTACAAAACTTCAAGCGCCTCTGTGATAGTTTAAGTAAACCATATAATCAGAGTAATTTTTTTCCAAGCATTTTAAAGCATTACTTTATCTTATCCTACGTTTTAATATACAGGGTGTCTAAAAAAAAGAATGGCCCTATTCTAAACCGTTATATTTATGGAACGATGATGATCTTGTAAATGAAAGTTATGTCGCAGAGTGAAGCATACTTACCTTCAGGCTCTTGACGCCGTATGGCGCATAAGGCATCACGCCTACCTCTCCGATCTTTTTCCAGGGATCTTGCTTCCTCTAGACCATTTGATCGAGTCTTTTTTAGGTCTGATTGCATTTGTCTTTGCCAAGTTGTCCCAGGCCTTCCTCTTTTCCTCTTGTCATCAGGAGCCCAGGAGAGGGAAACGTGTGTTAGATTCTCTTTTGGTATTCTTAACACATTACCCGTCCGTCGCCACCTTCTCTTACTGATTTCTTCCTCTATTGAAGTAACGTCTGCCCTTTCTAAAATTGTTATGTTACTAATTTTAACAGGTCAAAAGATTTAAGGATTCTTCTAATACAATTATTTTGGAAAACTTCAAGTTTTTAAATATCTGATTTTCTGAGGCACCATGTTTCAGCTCCATACATGAAATTGCTCGGACTATTGTTTTATATATATTTATTTTTGTTTTGATTTTAATGCTTGAGGACCTCCAAAATTTATCCAGGCATCTAAAAGATGTTTTTGCTCGGATGATTCTGCTCTTAATGTCCGCCTCTACTCCTCCATTGCTATCAAGAACAGAATTAAGATAAGTGAATTCATCAACATTATCAATTTCAACTTCATCAATTTTTAGATTTTTGGGGGGATTTGGCATTCATTCTCATTGTTTGGGTTTTCTTTTCATTTATATATAATCCCACCCATTTTTAAAATATTTATTAAATGACTGTGTTTTAGTTTCTAAGTCAATATATCTTGATGATATAATCGCAATATCGTCTGCAAAGTCCAGATCTTCAAGGAAGGTGTTAAATCTCCATCTTATACCTCTACTCTGGTCTGCAGCAGTGTTTCTTAGAATCCAATCAATCACAAGGATGAATAGGAACCCCGAAAGTACACATCCTTGTCTTGACACCAATTTTTATTTCAAAAAATTCGGTTATAACTCCATTCACTTCCACGTTTGATTTGCTGTTATGATAGAGATCTTTAATTATGTCAATGGACGAGGCATAGCCTAAAGTTTTAGGAAATTGCCAATAAAGAAATCGCTATGAAAATACCTGGTCTGTTCAGAATATGAGAGCCATTCTTTATTTACACTTCTTTATTTATTTTTATTTTTCGAAGGGTTTTATAAGGCAATTTCTCTGACTTTCACGCATAAAGATCCATCTAGTGGCGATTTCCTAAAACTCTAGACCAAGCCTCATCCACAGATATAACTTTCATTCACGAGATCTTTGTCATTCCATAAATATAATGATTTTCATTCTTTTTAATACACCTTGCATAAATAATTTTAACAGCATTATAAGGTTATATCAAAGAAATTTTTTAATTAGAAAATAATTTTATGGATTAAATGTAACTTACCACTATATTTTAATTGCTACCAATGAACGAAGTAAAACTTTTCTATTACTGCGTATTTTACACAGTCAATTTCTATTAAATTGATTCACCTAGTTTTAAAACCGGCAATGTGTTTTTGTACAGAATTCACAGACGCACATGCTGACGAAGTATTAGATTCCAAAGTGGATTATTTACGTGATATTTGATATTTTTTTATAATAAAATATTGGGATTTTATAATAATACTTATAAGTAAAAGACTTGGACACTTCATCTATTTTTAAATCAAATTGACGAGGTTGAGTCGATTGTATTTATATTTGAAATATCCTTGTTTAAATGCTACTTAAAAATGTTATTTGATTTAGTTTCAAAACCAGCAATACATCAAATTTAATTTTAAAAGCTATAACCTACAAATTTTATTATTTTTCAACTAACTACTGCTTCAATAAGAATTATGCGATTTCGTGTGATTACTGCAATAGCTTTCTTGTACACAGTGTGGAAGATTTGGTTTTTGTGAAATACCAATTTGAATTCAGTATTTCTGCACTCCTTTGACATTTCATTTTTTGAACATTGCCAGTTTTGAAACTATGTAACTCAGTTATGCAATTAATGGACGTAAAAATAAAGTAAAACAGCAAGTTGCAATAAAGGGATGTGCTCACCTTTCTTATCATCATTTCGGCTTTTGCGACATCGAAGTCTCTAGCTGAAACCATATAATTTAAATGACTTTTTGGTAATTTAAAGCACATAAATAAAATCATTTGCATGTTATCGCTCTTTCTCAAGAAAAATCTCGAACCATTAAAACGGATACTTATTTTTACAGTTTTAAACTCTTTTAAGTTATAAATTATTTATAATACAAGACAATGGAATCTTAAACTCTTCCTAAAGAAACATGTTTTAAAAAAGCCTAAATGCTAATCAAATGAGCTAACTTATTTATGAAAGGAATTAAAAAAGGAAGACAATTACGGAATAATTAAAATCATCGATATTATTAATATGGAATGATTTGAATATTGTATTATTTTGATGGTACGTTTAAATATATCCTAATGTAATTCATTTAATCTTCTGGTGTTTTTCCATCTGTCATTTATTTTAAATGAATGTTAAGTTTTAATCATTAAATAACGCTGATTTGTAGTAAGACAGTTTTAATTACATAAATATTATATTTTATTTTGACTGTATTAAGAGAAAACGTTTGATTAAAAATAAGGTACATATTTCCGGATAAGAGTTTGAAGCTGAAATTACATTTGTTTTATAGTTTACTAACCTCGAAGCCAACGGAGATAATAGTAGTCATCAAAGTTAGGCTTCTTTACATCTGCCACAACTTCCTTCAGCTGAAAAGACCATTAAATATTATATTTTCTTGAAGACTTAAACACTGTTATTGTTTATATTCATTATTAAACTATAAAGAAAACACAGTTCTATCTTCCTATTTTATTTTACAAACATTTATTTCAACATTCATTTAAAATAATGATTAAAATCTTTGTAAATTCATTACAGTTTCGTGATATTTAAAATTGGCCTTAGCTAGACTACTTGTGTACACATTTTAGAAGCAAGAAAAGTATTATCCCTTTAAATTAAGTGTAATCTTGCAAGAAAATATGTATAAAAAAGGTAATCATGCATCTCTACCTTTTGCAGTGCCTTCTCCTGATGGGGGGTCAAGTTTCCAACGTGTCCAGACATCATTAAAGTTTTCTGTAAAAAAAAAATGTATATTATTACATATTTGTATGCGATTTTTACAATTATGGATGATATAATTACAATCAGTTGTGAATCTCTTCGTCCGACTGAGAGAAAAGATTACAAATAAATTAAGCCAATACAGAAATTACTTTCCAGCGGAAGAGCAGAAGTTAAACTTTAAATTAACATCGTAATAGAATATGAAATCTTTTTCATAATTTTCAAATTCATAAATTTTATTGGGATATTTGTATAGCTAATCAATAAGCAGCATTGAGGGGGAATAAAAATCAGCACTTTATATAGGTAAGGGAGGGAGGATAGGAGGGAGAGTCTAGACAGAAAGGTCGTTGAGTTAAAATTACTTTCATAAAATGCGTCTGACTAATTATATTCTTGAGATAGTTCTTCCAATTTTTAGTCTTGAAAGAAGCATTCATACTTACATCAAAAACGAAATTTAAATGTAAAAGGTTTAGGAATATTTTACAGCCTATGCCTTTTTCCTCTAATCCATCGCTGCAACACTTCTTGTTCTAACATAAAATATTTTTTAAAGTGAGCCTAATTAAGTACATTTAGTAAGTATTAAAGTTACTTAGTTACTTAGAAGTATAACTATAATTAATAAAGAATTACCTATAAGTTGACTTGTCAAATTTCTGAAATGTTCAATCGGGACACCAGAATGCTCCCTAGCGTCGCGGGTATTCAAGGGTGCCCTTGGCAGGTTTTTAAGTGTTTTAGAGGGTAGTTTATTCCGAATGCTATGAATAAATGGTTACTGATTATGAATCTAAACCAGGGCTGATAATAAATGACACAAGCATATAAATTTAAAAATATTATTTCTTACGTGTTAATATTTATAAGTTACTTAAGTAAGAAGAAACACTTAGAATGAGGGGGGAAAAATTGAACAATATTTACATGTACTTTTCATTGGCTATGACTTTTTTTTTTGGAAAGTCGTTTTTGGTTTTAATCTTGTTGTTGAAATCTTCACAAGCTAATCCGATATTAATTTTACATGGCATCAAGCCTTTAACAGTATTTATTATTATTATTATTATTATTATTATTATTGATGAGCACATTTCTTGGTCTAAATTGGAATCGCTCGGAGAGCCTCTCGCATCGCGCATAGTCACGATTGACGAGACAAGACGATACGATGACAATATTACTTATTAGCAGACCATCACTCTTCTATTGTTTTCACTTTTCATTCAGTACAGAAATAAATGACAAAGTAATTATTCTAAGCAATCCTTCACAGTTGATTATTTTTAGACTTTTTTGGTCATTTATAAAATCAAATACCGGGACGTGAGGTGAATCGGCCGGGACACCAGGATTTTGACGGAAAACCGGGACTGTCCCGGTCAAACTGGGACGTCTGGCAAGCGTACTTATAAGTAATAAAGAAACTAATGGGTTTGAGTAAAATTAAAAGGAAGTTCAAGGTAAGTGTAATATCAATAACAAAAGCACAAAAAAAAAAAAAAAAAAAAAAAACAGCCTTATGATTTACTTTCCTTTTTAATTCCCATAAATATCTGGTTTCTGACTAACAAGGCCTGTCCAATAACTCAATAATAGGATGGCTGTTTATCAAGCCACCAGGAGTTCATATCGCAGACGGTATCTTAAAAACGATGCTTTCAAAAATCAGTCGATGCGATAACTTTTAATGTTATGGCTTGATCTTTCTTGTTAGGCTGTCTGATGAAAGGTGTCATTTTTCCTACGATCGCAAATGCAATGAAGTTTACTTTCTTATACCTTCCCCGTGTTTTCCACTTGAATATTAAGAAACTTAAGCTAATCATATTGTTGTTACGATGTTTTTTTGCTCAGAATGGTCCTTGTGTAACCTTTTTGTCGTGGAAAGTACAATACGATGAATCTCCCAAATTAAACCCGTAAAATAATTCTGATGATCTACAGCGCTCCACAGCATTTGAATCCAAGTATAATTCTAAGAACAGATATAATTAAATAAATGAAGGAAAACTATGGGAAATGCCAAGTGAAAGAAAGCAACAATGTGATTTGATTAGATTAGTTCTTATTCTAAAGCAGTCAACCATTTATTTCTCATTAACATGTAAATAGAATAATAGAACTCCAAAAGATTTTGTGCAGTGCGTATTGAATCCTTTCAACTGCAATCGGATTAAGCAAACATTTAATTAAGGAATGAATCCCTCTTAACTTGCATATAAATGCGGGCTGACAGAAACTGAGATTCTATCACAAACTCAGCTGACTGTCTTTCACTTTGTAAATTATACCAACATCAATTAAACACCATTAATTAGAATTAACCAGTGAACAGCAATTTATTCATAAGTCAAAATTGATTAACTTTAATATAAAACGTGATACTTCTTAAGTACATTATATGCAACTAGAACACGAAATAAAAAGGTTAAAAATTAAGACTGTTTTGATACAAAAAACCAAGATTGATTTATAATTTAAAGAAATTATATTCATTTGAGAGTGGGGATACAAAAGCCGATATTTTTTTGGTTTGAAAACTCAGTCTCGACTAATGTCAAGTTTATAGGATTGGGTAAAAAAACGTATCCCAAACAATTGTTAAAAAACAAATGTCTTATATAAAAACTGTTATTAATTAAATAAAATGTTTTAGAAACCTAGCAATGGAGGATATTTGATGCAGCATAAAAAAAAAAAGTACCTATAAATTTGTTAAAAGTTATGTGTTACATTTATAGCGTTTCATTGAAGTGATATATAATTATTACTATATCATATGATACTCTTCGTGAGACTTCTTTATTAAACGAGCATTGTGTTAATACTACCAATCATATCAGAACCAATTTTGTATGTGAATATATATATATATATATATATATATATATATATATATATATATATATATATATATATATATATATATATATATATATATATTAAAAAAAAAGTTGGCAAAGGAAAATAAAATTAACAATTGGTGGTCATTTCGTAGGCGATAAAATATCGCCAATGGTGAATTTTATAGTGCCAAGTACACTTTTTTATTTTTTATTTCTTGATTCTAGAGGCTTTGCGGCGTGTGATGAGAGTCTTCTCTATTTATATATGCTAAGAGCTACTAGTATTCTAAATTTTATAATTCTAGCCTCAATAGAAGTGAATTAAAATCGAGATTTAAATTTTTCAAACGTTGCCCCCTATAGAGATTTCGGAGAAGAAAATCTTGATTTTTAGAATTTTTTCCTTTGTTTACATGTTAAACCTTACAAGCATACCAAATGTCATACTTCTAGCTCTGCTAGAAGTACCTTAGTAATTTGATGATTAGTGAGAGAGTTTTGGGTGGATTTCAAAATATATCGTTTTCTGCCGTTTTCGAACTTTATTATCTCGACAATCAATATAATTGGGGACTTGAAGCTTAGGGGACTTACTAAAGTAACTAATAGCTACCCGTAAAAAAAATGACTGGTAGTGAACTTGGCGGGTGCACTGCCGTGCACCTTGATTAGAGAAAGCAAACTTTTGAAGAGGAATCAATTTAAAATGATGAATTCATAAATATGAGTAATATTTCAATAAAGCAATACATTAATTGCTTGATTAAAATTTATCTCATATGTATGGCCTCTTACTGTTAAACGAACAAGACAAATGTTATTCCAAACTCAACAGCATATTAGTACCCAAAAAAATTAAAGCAAAAATTTTTGTCTAGAATCAAAATTGGTGCTACTTCAAAAGTTATCTTTTCTACAATAGAGACTGAACAAATATCACTAAAGTTTACAAATTGGAAAACAGAGAACACATTAGCTATCTGCATTTTTCCAAATAGGGTTCTAACCCCCGAAAAGCACGTAGCAGTGGTTGTGAAAGACACAACCTTATATGGTACAGGAAACTTTTTTGAGGTTCAGCATACAGCTCCATAACAAAAGCAGTCCAACAATACCAAAGGGAAGTCTTGAAAACTTATTAGAGAAAACAAAACTGACGCAAGTCTAGTCCTTCTACTAAATCATAGGTTGTAATAAAATTACCAGGAAAGAATTGCAATGAGTAATTATTGAATTCTAACAACAAAAGTCTTAGCCTTTATTTCATATAAAATAGTCAACCACACTATTTACTTGTGAATTATTGTTTTTCTTTATTAATAAGGAAAACTGCACATAGTCAAGCGTGATTAAAATATTTAAATTTGAATCTGTGTAGATGGTGAGAACGAATCTATTGTAGTTTGAACCTTTTCTGATTTGTATGTCTTTACTTGTGATTCTTCAATTATGGTTCTTTAAGGTGTATAATATACACCTTAATAAGTAGTACTGTTGTTTCAAGAATCTAATTACTAATAGTCCCTGGTATTGTAATTCATAAGTCTTATTTTTACATAAAACAAGGTGTCAGGTTGTATAACTGAAAAAACTCTAAAAATCTTACAAAATTTAGACTGAATGCTAAGGCAGGCTAAAGTTCATTCAAATGTTATATGAACAACATGCAATATGAACAACATGCAATATGAACAACGTGCAACATCTGAGAGAAAAGCAAAAGTTTTATTTTGCAATTGTTTACTTTGAAATTGACTTTAAGACTTAGTGACCACAACTATTGAAACAGTTTCAATGGCAGAGAATTCATTCGACACTTCTACATTCGTCATTTAAATGCATTACTTCCAGCAACTTATTATGATGTTTCATTGAACGTACAAAGAAAAGTTGTCTCTATTAATTAATTTTTCACAAAAAAAGTGGACATCAACATCATTGATATCCTTGATAGGCAAGTATCATTAATATCGTAGATAGACAGTAATATTGATATCCTTGATAGACAGCGTCACATTACACATCACTATGCCTTTAAAGTGCAAGATCATAACACAGTGTTGTTTCAATGTTACTTCAATTTTGATAAGTGTAAGAGACTTGCTTTTATGACATCTAGGATAAAAGATAGGAATGTGAAGTAGTAAAATTTTCAAAAGCTATTTTTTCTTCAAAATATACTATGCTGGACATTTAAAAAAAAAGACCTCTATTAGCAGTTTTCCCTTCTATGAAATCTTACTTTCTTATTATAACATATATTATTATTAGTTTAATATTTTTGTTTTTTGATCTTTTATAGTACCCTTATCTCCTATTGACTTGAGAGTTCATTGTAGGACAGGGCCTACCTGAGAACCTTTCTCTTATTCTATTCTTCTCTTCGCCAAGGTACTCCATCTGGTGACACTTAGAACTTTAAGAGTCTTCTTCAACACAATTCATCTGCCCTAACATCATAACAGTGTGATTTTTAAAAAAAATTCTGAATGACTGCACATTAATTTGGTGACTTTTCACAGCAAAATAGATCTTGATGAAATTCACAAAATTTATAGAATACATATCATTGTAAAATCTGCAATTTCTCCCTCTCAATATCTGTTACTACTCCAAAGTTATATAATTATATAACCGTGTAATTTAAGTCGTTCCTTTCTTCTAAGAAAATCTGTAACGTCACTATTAGATTGCTCTTTCTATATATAGCCAATCGTTTTGAGAGATTTACTACAGACTGTTAGGCAGATAAAGCGTAGTGTAATTTCTTAATAGACTAACAAGATGAATAAGCTGTAATTGGCTTCATTAAGAAGTAATTCGAGATTAGGAGATAGGGAACCGAAGCCTTGATTTTTTCCTGTTCTCCCAAAAGGAAATGCTATGGAGTTTCACTGATAGAAGTGGCTCAATTAATGCTTTTTAAAGTAAACGATTCGATTGAGTTAAATGGTGGTTAAAATACTTAATAACGAGTACATTCTGACAACTTCAGAATACAAGGATCGCCATTAATTTTCTGGAAAGACAGCATAAGCAAAATAATCAATATTTTATTTCAGTTCCCATAATTTTTTATTAGTACCACTTTTGTATTAGTACTTATTTCATTTATACATTTTTATAGTATTAATCTCGGTAAAAAAAGATACATAAAAGACTTTAAAAAAAATTTTACTATAGGAAAAGGTATGCCGATATTTTTAACTGACGTTATAAGGAAAATGAAGTTTCCTCGGGCAATTGACTTTTCATCCATCATGAAAAACATACTGAATAAGCTTCCTACGGTCAGGTTGGGATCAAGGTCATTTAATTTGAGAACAGCTTCAGAATAATAAAACCCCTGGCAAAAAGTATCCGATCACCGAAAACAGTGCCCACGATACGTTAACATAAAAGGTTATTTTTCTACAAATTCAATATGTGTATTTTTCAAATGAAAGTATTTTATTATAAAATTTAGCTCATTTTGTGATATAATCAATAATAATACCATAAATAGCAGTTAACTTTAACAATGCAAAGAGGGAAATAAATAGAGTCTTCAAAGAAAAAGTTTCCGATTATCATATTAGTGAGAAAAAGTATTCGATCTACTCAGTTTTAATATTATATTGGTCCTCCTCTTGCCTTGATTAGTGCATTTAAGCGTCGAGACATGGATTCGACTACTAAGACAGAATATAAGATTTCAAATGAACTTTAATTTCAATTAACTAGTAATGAATCTTTCATTAATGATGATGGTAACAAGCTAAAGTTAAACCCAAGTATATGATTAATCACCTCATAAAGATGTTGGAAATGTAAATACCTTTCACAGATGGATTATTATAATAAAATCTAGTAAGTTTATTTTTATATAAACTTGGATTTTAATATAATATTCTTCGAATTTGGAAATACTTTTTTTTTTTTTAATTTGATTTTTGACTCGATTTTAGAAGGCTTGGGGTATATCAAAATATGAAGCAAATTTAAAATACTTTTTCTATATTTAAGTACATATAAATTATATTATTAAATTATCCTGTAGATTCTGTACATTTTTTTAAAAAACTGTTTCCTTTAGAATACTTTTTTGCTAAAAAATCCCTTTTCAGCAAATTTTCAGGGGGCTTGGGGAACCGGAAGAAATTAACGGATTTTGATCAAACTTTTACGATAATATAATGAACCCAAAATACAACTTTTGCACCTCCTGCCTATTGGAATTTCGGAAAAAAAAAGGGATTTTTCCCTCCACCCTACTGAGCAACCATTCTTTGAGAAATTCCGCTTTTTAAGCGTTTAACAATTAAAAGTTTTAGATCTTTTGATCCCTTCGAGCCATACTTCCGCAGATGCGAAACTATCTTTTAACTTTCAAACCACGATTCGACCTTTTTACTGTCTTCTTAGATCTTGAGCACACGCGCCGAGTAAAAAAAATTTGCATATATCTCTAAAAATGCGTTGCTTTTGTTTGCGATCGAATACATTTTTCTCCACTAAGTGATGATCGGAAACTTTTTTCCTTCGCGATTCAATGTATTTTCTCGAGTAAATTGTTAACTGTAATTGTAATTTATGTTATTATTTAATATTCTTTGACTAAATTAGTCATATTTCACAAAAAAACTCGAAAGTTTGAAAAAAAATATTGAAATTGTGGGAAATGGCTACTGATGTTAACGTATCGCGGGCACTGCTTTCAGTGATCGGATACTTTTTGACAGGGGTTGTATACGAAGTAGAATTGAATGAAATTTCCTTCTATACGATGTGATTCAAAGTATCTTTAAGGCATTTAAATAATTACTCTACAAACACACGAGAGCAGATGTAAATAGTTTTAAATTTATATTTGGACGCGAGTAACTTAATTTAAATTATTAAGAAATACCATAAATTTAGTTATTAAATACAAATCAAAATACTGCTAATTTATTTGTAATAAAATCAGTTGAAATTATGCAAACAATAAATAAATGCACCATGAAGAACATTTAATATTATTTTATCTATTTAATTATCCGCACGTTCTCATTTATAACTAAAATTAAGCCGTAGAAGTTTTTCTTATCGCAATAGAAACAACAGAAAAACAGCTCAAAAGAAACACAAAAAATAACGCCGCCCTGGGGCAATTAATATTTTCCAAGGTAAATATAAAACATTCAAAACAAGAACACCTGGAGCTAATGCAAATCCTATTATGTCCATAATCTCTGGCATGTAATTAAGATCAAGACATGTAACTTCAACAGACTTTACAAATCAATAATGATCAACAACAAGTGGCACAAATCAATTTCGAGGGTATATCATAGGGCAAGATTAATTTTTAGAAATCTACCTTACCTCCGACATATCTTCAGAATTGTAACGTAACTTTCGACATCACGAAAGAATAAGCAAGAATGCTTATCTAATGTTATCGTATGGTTATTCTGATGATGGATAAATTGCACGATAAGTGGTTTCGAATTTTATGATGTTGTTGGCGTTAAAAAATTCTAGTCCTCTATTACCCATGTAGTAGAATGGTTGACCGAAACGCTCTGTAACCTGTCACGTAAAGTAAGCATGTTGCATGAATTTTGTATATGTATTTGAGAAAATTAAAAAAATAAATAATATTACAAAAATAAATAATGTAACTTAACTAATAAAGTAAAAAAAAAAAAAATTATAAAAGTTCAGTTCAAGTTTAATACCTTTTAATAAATTTTTTTTAAACACTCGTAAAATATAAACTGATTTCACTGGATGCCGTACAATGCAGGTCGTATCTATACCTCCTTCCTTTTTTATGAAAGAGGGTTAAGTCAATATGGGCATAGGACATTTCGAAACGCTTATTCCAAGTGCATGTTTTGCATTTGTGTTGCCCTTTCCCAATAAAAATCAAAACAACTAACCATTCTCTTCTTCCCTAATTTTTTTTCGCTTCGTTTTTTTGTCTCACTGCTTTTTCTAACAGAAGAAATCTTATTACCGTACGCAAGTATCACATCCTAATATCTGCATTAAAATTCATTTTCTATTTCATGTTCAACAAAACCTAAATTAGTCAAATTAACATTGCTTGTGCATTTATTTACATTGGAGAAAGATTCCCAAGACGTGTGAATCTATATTTTAAAATTTAATTTTAAGAACTCAAGTCAAATTAACATTGTTTGTGCATTTACATTGAAGAAAGATTCTCAAGATTTGTGAATCTGTATTTTAAAATTTAATTTTAAGAACACAAGTCAAATTATCATTGTTTGTGCATTTACATTGGAGAAAGATTCTCAAGACATGTGAAACTATATTTTAAAATTAAATTTTAAGAACACAATTTAAAATATATTTTTCAAGATACATAATTTACACATACTTTATTATAAAAAAAAAGCATCTAGATAATTAAAACACAAAGAGTCTTAGTCTTATGAAGCTTAGTATAACGTTAAGTCCTGTTATTTGACTTTGTAAGTGAAAAACAACTAATTAGTCAGACGAAATTTAATCTACAGTTAACTTAATTTTATTTTTGCATGAACTAGTTTCGAACTAATCACTATAGTTAAAAATTGCATTCTAATAATTAGTACGACTATTATTTTCAATTAAGCTATTTATTAATTACTTATCCTAACTCTATTCTAATACCTAAGCTTTTGATAATAAAACCAAAATAAATCTTTTTAGAGTACACAAAAGTCAGCAAATCTCTTCTAATTATACCACAATCGGAAAAATTGAGCAGAAAACAAAAAAAGCATTGTTCTATGAATTTTTTAAAAAAAGATGTTGGAGTGTAAATCAAAATTTGATAAATGTTCTTCAAATTATTCATAACGTAGATAAAATTCATTTACAAACTTCTAAAACATATTTTTAAAAAATTGAAATTAATGTTAAATTAATTATATAGAGGACAAAATAAGAAGTAAAGAAAAATTAATGAAAAAATTTCGATAAATGACTCCTAAACTTTAATTTTTAAAGGTAATAACGTATAATTTAATGCAGCATTTTGCTAAAAATAATTTTTATAGAATACGAATATATTGATACTAATTTATATTTGAAGAATATAATTTAATTTTGTTTGTGTAATTTATATATACAAGACCAAGCATACCTTTTCAAGTTCAAAAGTAATATTCCTGCGCTATTTTCTTAATGCAGTAATATATTTTATTACAGTAAAATATTTTGGGATGGAGCAATGTGAAATATAAATCTTGATGTTGCAATATTTGCTGAGAAACATCGATTGGCAATTTGATTAAAGTTCGGAGACCCTCTCGCATACTTGACTGACAGTCTCATTTGGTTGTTTTCTTGATTCTGACGTGATGTATGTTGATGGATCTTCAACCCCAACTACAAACATTTTATGTCTCCATTGATTCATATATTTCAACAATCTCAATTATTTAAAAATGAGATCATTTCTTCCCGGTTACACAAAAATACAAATTCAGAATCGTAGATTTCTGTAGAAGTTGAATATCGGAACACAAATTTATTGATATTGATTCATTGCGGCTATTTAGTATTCGAAGAGATTTTTATATAAAAAAAAATCGTATAAAATTAATTTCTAAATAGTAAAATTTTATCAAAAAAAAATTATATTTTTTTTAGAAAAAATTTATTTGAAGTTAGGGTAACATACTTTTAGCGTATATTATATTTCTTTTTTAATCTGTCATACAAAAGTATTCATGATATTAACTATGTCGTTATGAGTAACTGTTCAAATGCAGCATTTTAGTTATTTTTCAAATTAGTCAAAATAGTATTTTCAATCGTATTACCTTTATATCCTTAAATTTGAACTTGAAGAAAATGAAAATTTAAATTATACTTCATACAGGGTGTTTATAGTCAAAGTTTTACTTTAAAAAAAAAAAAAAAACTGGTCATAATAACCTGAAATTTGACCTGTATATACCTGAAGAAGAGGAAAACAGTATGTCATAAGAAAAAAACCATTTCGAAAAAAAAAAATTTCCTATCTATTATACCACTTTGCCCCTTCGTATATATTCAGGTCAAATTTTAGGTCATTCTGTTGAGTGTTTCTTTTTTAAGTTTTTTAAAAGTTGAACTTTTATTATAAACATAATTATACTGTAGATAAGAAAGAATAAGTTACTGTGATATTTGTTAGAGGCTGCTATATTTATTCAATTGAATAATTCTGCTTTTAAATATAGCCTTAACAACTTGAAATTACTTTCCTATTACGAGTGATTGCATTTTATAAATCTGCAGATCAAGAACAACTTTCCATTTTTATGATTTCATAGTATGAGGAAAATATTGATTTGAAAATGATGGTACAGTAAAATAAATATATTATGTATTTTGTACTAGTAGAATTTGCAAGAAAAAATAACAAAGTAATATTTGTGTTTAACATAGATCATTACAAAGGTTAAAAGTAAAATTTATGCAAAATAAAAAAGACGCATAGAAATTTTCTTTTACTAAAAAATACTAGTTGCATTAAAAGAATGAACATTAAGATGAAATTCCCTCAGGAAAATATGAGATTAGAAATCTATCGAGTCAGATATTCAAAAGCGTTTCTTGTACATATTTTGTATGTTAAGTATGTGATGTAAAGTGAAGTAGAACATTAAATATAATTTAAGGTTACAACTTAAATAAACGGTAGAATAGTTTTCGAACTGTTATAATCCCGTCTAAGAGTAAAAAATAACAAATATGCAAGCGAGAAATGCTTTAAAATTAGAGGTTTCAAAACACAACATTTAACATAGGTACAGTACGCAAAAAAAAAAAAAAATCCGAACGACGGCTATATCTTGTATTCTAATTGATGAAATAGCAACAGTCAAGTACCGTTGTAAATTGCGAAAGGTCTTTATTAATTGTATATAATTTTTTTGTATAACGTGGGGTCATCTACGTATTAAAACTAAACCAAACTTTAAAAGATAAAATAGCAACCCCATAATATTATACCATATTTAGATTTAGAATCCATTAAAACGTCTAAGTACCAAATTTCATAATTTTCGAATGAGTGGTTAGTAATTTAAATGATGTAAAAAAAAATATAAATTAATGTTAAAAAGAAAATTTGCTTTTTTTTGTCTATAAATTCTTATATAGTTAATATATTTTAGCAATTTTTATTTCAATGGATAGTTTGTTTAAGGCCAAACATAAATAGCATACAACTTTTGCATTAAACATTTTTTTAATAATTAATTATTAATTAATAAAACAAGCTTTAATTTTTTTTTTAAATGGAAACATAAACTTTTTTTGCTTTCATAGAATTATCAGGGTCGAAAACCCCTCCAGAATTTTTTTAATTCCATTTTAACTTTTGGTTCTCTAAATTTTAACAAAAATGTAAAAAAGTTCACTTAAAGGGACTGTGTAATAGATTAACGCATTGAAGCACGCAAACGTTCGATTCTACTTCGCTTTAAAGAGATTTGAACTGAAGATCGGCCAAAACAGTTTCGCTCAAGTGACGTGTTTCTCAACATAGTGAACTGAAACTCGGTATCTCGTTTACCCTAGATATTCTAAATCGAATTAACACATAAAAAATAGGGGTTCGTATTGAAATTTTTAAAGATAGAGTTCAATTTATTTAGTATACAGCCCCCTAAGAAAAAAATTTGCATCAGACATATAGAAAATAGTAAACAAAACATTTTGGTGTAAACCACAAGATTCTACGATAATTAGAACCAAAGATATAGCCATCGTCCTGATATATATATTTTTTTCCTTCTTTTTTTTTCCCTTATTGTACATATTTAATTTTAGTGTAAAAAAAAAAAAAAACGTTTAAAAATTAAAAGAAATACAGTCAAACCCCGTAAACCCGAAGTCGATGGGGCAGCTGAAATTGTTCACGTTAACCGAATTTCATGTCAAACGAATAAATTAACGTTAAGTTTTAAGTACGGGCAACTGCTTTTACTTCGCGTTAAACGGGATTTCACGTTAAGCGATTTCACGTTAACGGGGTTTTCACTGTACATAAATTAATCAGAAAATTGAAAAGGATTTTTTAAAAAATCTTCAAAATTATCATCGTAATTCTTTCAAAAACGTAGGCTAAAATCTGAATCACAATGAGTTAAGTTAGAGAGAAATGCTTAACTCATTGTAATTCAGATTTTCACGAAAGAAAATAAATACCTTGTTTCTTTCTTTATAACATACGATACTATCATCATCATCAAATGCGAGCAAAATTTTATTTGTTTTCCTAAAAGCCCTAGTTGATGTGTATGCTTCAAATAATTTTAATATTTAAATAACTTTTTTTTTCTAATAGTGGGCCCAAGTACTTACAGTCACTTGCAATGGGCTCGCAGTCACTTGGCCTCTACAAAACCGGTAGAAACAAAACTCTACAAAACCTTATCGCCAACAACGTCTAATATCCATGTCTTACCCCGGATTCGAACCGAAACCCACCAGCCTGGTAGTCTGATGCACTAACCATTATATTGAATGGGCGACACTTTATTTATTTAAGAAAATTTATTAATTTACAAATGATCAAAATATCCCATTTACGAATATATAAACTTAAAACCCTGTATACCACCATTGTATTATGCCTTTTATTGAGAAAAAATTAAATTCCCATGTAATATCTAAATATTAAAATGCTCTAAATATAAGCTTTCAAAGTTAAATAACACACATTTTTATCTTATACTACTAATTGGGATTATAGTCATTGCACATTTATAATTCCCTCAATAGTTCATGATCTGGGTTCAAGAATGAAAGCTGACTTGAGTGATGTCAGTGAGATTGGATCTAACTAGAGGTCGGAAATATCGATACTATTTCGTTGCATATAGAAAAAAATATCGATAAAATATCGATATATCAATACATGATTTTTTTTATTTGATTTTCAATTTTGCTAGAAACGAAGTTTTTCGGGGCAAATTTCTACTTTTCATGAATTTATTCCAAAATTGTTTTAATAAATAAATTATAAAAATTGTTTTAATAAATAAACTATAAAAATTGTTTTAATAAATAAATTATAAAAATTGTTTTAATGAATAAATTATATTATCAATCAGGGTATTAATAAAATACATTTGGATGTCAATGCATAAATTCACAATTATTTTTAAAGAAAAAAATTTGAAAATTAGTTTACTTTCAATTTTTCTGATCAAGATGTATTGAATATTTAAAATTAGATGCAAATTCCAGGCACACGTTGGCAACAGAAAGGAGCTTAGTTAATGACTGCTAATAAATGATCTTATCTTTCCATTACATTATGTTTTCTTTTTGGTTAGGGTGCCATTTTAACTGTCTCTCATTCAAGTCCGAACTTTAGTTTTGAAGTTTTTGAAAATGGAATAAAGAAAATCGAAAAATCACATGGAACTACAAAACGGTCATCAAAAACCTAAAAATGTTTGAAAATATCGATATATCGGTAACTTGTATCGATATTTTTTTAAAAATATCGTCGTATTGATGTATCACCGACCTCTAGATCTAACCCTTAAATAAAATATACACGTGATAGCCCTATATTATCATTTTCAAGAGGATTTCCTAAATAAACGTTGTAAGAATATGTAATCAGTTACCATTACGCAACTCCAAGTGTAAGTTACCTATACATCTAAAATGAAGGTGTGACTTTAAATATTACAAAAATAAATTTTGTTGTAAGAAGTTTTTAGTTTTAATAACAAGGTCCTCTAACAAATTTCTTAGTAACAATTTTAAAAAAAAAAACTGTTTTCGAAACAAAGGGAACAACTATGTATAAATTGTGAATTACTGCATTTATAAAACATTAAAAAAAAAAAAAAAAAAAAAAAAAACAGATGTGCAAGGTAGAAGGGGTTAATTGGAACATTTCAGGATTCAGTACCGAAATGTGATTAGCGGAATATTTAACAATAATTGTTCCATTCTCCTCTGTCTGTACTTCAGATTCATTTTAAGTCAAATGATTTGAACGAAAGTTGAATCATTTGAATAATACTCAGCCCAACCTAGACATAACAAACCAGTCATGATAAATCCGAGGAATATTTGTACAGACACCAACTCTCTATCTTGAGAAACTGTGGTTGGAAAATTTTGATTAGTCAATATGACTTACATTCCATTCTTCATTGTTATTAAATTCTTTATGTATAATGAGTGTCATAATAAAAGAGAGCATAGCACAATTCAACGAAATCACCAAGATGCAATAAAAATATAAATTCAAGAAATCCATCACAATGTGTACTTAAGGAAAAAAAATTCTTAACCTCAAATAAAATAAAATCATAAGAAGATTATAAAATAGTATGAATGGTGTCTTTCATTAATCTGAAAAAATAAAAAATAAAAAAAATAAAAAAATATATCTATATATATATATATATATATATATATATATATATATATATATATATATATATATATATATATATATATATATATATATATATATATATATATATATATATATATATATATATATATATATATATATATATATATATAGATATATATATATATATATATATATATATATATATATATATATATATATATATATATATATATTATAAAATATATATATATATATATATATATAGATATATATATATATATATATATATATATATATATATATATATATATATATATAGATATATATATATATATATATATATATATATATATATATATATATATATATATATATATATATATATATATAGATATATATATATATATATATATATATATATATATATATATATATATATATATATATATATATATATATATAGATATATATATATATATATATATATATATATATATATATATATATATATATATATATATATATATATATATATATATATATATATATATATATATATATATATATATTATATATATATATATATATATATATATAGATATATATATATATATATATATATATATATATATATATATATATATATAATATATATATATATATATATATATATATATATATATATATATATATATATATATATATATATATATATATAAACTTTAGAAACCATAACTATCTCCAAGACATTTATTTTCTAGATCTCAAGAAATTAATTTTAATGTGTCAATACACAAGCCGCTTAGATAAACTTTTAAGGGACTAAAATTAATATTTGCAATTATTGAAAACATGCACCGTATAAAAAATAGATGCGGAACATATATTGCGGTGCATATCCATGCTCGCATTTCGCCAAAGCATTTCTTTTAAAATTAATTCTTATAGAAATGCAAGAAATTGAAAAGAGTATCCAAGCTTTGTTATTGGAGAAATTTTAAGCTACTTTTTCATTTGATGTATTTTAAAATCGTTGTCATCTTACGGTTGATAAGCGAGACTTAAATGCGTCTAATGCACCATGTCTAATTTAAACTGTAATATTCTAAGGAAACATCAGTTAATCAACAAATCTGAAGTCCTTACACTATAGACAAGTTCAGTTACAGTGCTTCTTTTCTTCTTATAAAAATAAAATTTCTTATAAAGATTCTTATAAAGATTCTTCATAATTGATATCAATAAGTCTCAAGGCCATATAAAACATTTTAGAAAAATTGAGATCTTAGCAAATACCACCCATAACTAGTTTTTTTTGTTGTTGTTTTTTTTTTGTTTTTCATGACCAACAACGCAGATTAGTTTATCAAATATTCACTTTAAATTTAATACCATTTAAATTGAAAGAAGACGACTGACTAAACATTTAAAATGCAAAAAACAAATATTCACGAAGAAAATTTCTAACAAGGAACTTTATTTTAGCATGAAATAAATCATAAATAAATGCATACTAAAAAAAAACAAAAAAAAAAACAGAATATGCGATTTTAAGCTGGATAGATCATTATTTTTAATGAAAGGTAGTTGTAAGAACAAGTTACGAGATTTGGGAAAAACACAACGAATCCGTTATAATTATTTAAAAAACAAAAAATTAAGTTTTCTTCAACATGATATGATATACTAAATGTTAATTAGACAAAGAATATTTTCCTTTTAGTTTTGTAAAATTCTGAAAACACTTGGGATAAAAAAAATTCTTCTTCAAAATGTAAAAAGACATTGTTAGAAATATAAATTAAAAATTAAAAATGGTCCAGGGAGTTTTTACAATAATCTCTCTTTAGTTCATAGAGCACAAACTATTCTAAAGATATAAAAAGCGACTACTTAGAGGCCAACATTTAAGAATTCATAACTTTTATGGCAGACTCTTCTGGTTGGTGCACTTTATTACAACGTTTTTTAATAAATCAATTCTTTTTATAGAAGCTTGTTATGCCCAGAAGTAAAATATGGTCAAAGGGTGTTTTATTGGTATGGTTTATTGGTGTTTTATTTATTACTATTTTATTATATACATCATGATGCATTATTATAGAGAATATCTACGTTATTTTCACAAAGTCTTAGGAAATAGTTAGCCTCTTGCTTACTACATACATCATAGCAATTTCAAATTATTTCAATACTTGTAGAGTTATATCATGCAGTACTCTCTCTGATCATTCTTGGCATCATAATGAATAGCAATAAATCTCTAGAGAATATAAAACATGGTTGTCATTATGATCTTTAAAAAAGACCAACATAATTATTTTATTAGCAAATACCGCTCACAGCTAGTTTCTTTCAAGACCACCAACGCAGAAAATCTAATCAAATATTAGCTTTCAATATAATTTCGATTGAAGGATGACAAAGGGCAAAACATATAAAATGTGAAGAACGAATATTCAAGAAGACATTGCTAAAACTAGGGACGAGGGCATTGCTAAAATGTTGCCAAAACTAAGAACCTTTGTAAATACAATAGTCTAATAACTTCAGCTTATTTACTTCAGATCGGAGTTCATCATACAAATTCAAAGTAGAAAACTCACTTTCTTACATTAAACTCAATTGAACAAAAAATTATAACCGACGTTATCCAACCATTAAATCCTTTGAAAAGGATAAATTTTCTGAGTGCACATATCATTTCCAAGAACATTCTATTGAACGTGGGATTCCTATGTTCATCTCCACTGAACATAGGAATCATCGTTCTCAATTACACAAGAGGCACACTGGCATATCAAGCTGAAAAAAATAACAAAAATTAACCAACATTTCTCAATACATACCAGCTGTTTCTAATACATTTTATTTTTTCAGATTCCCTTGTTCAATATTGAATTTTTTTAACTGATTTTCTGTCTGCAAGTATTAGTAAGCAGTGTTAAAAAATATTCTTGGTTCTAGAAATAGTAGGAACCGACATTGGGATTTCGTGAAACTGTGCAGTGCTCCTAAATACCTCATCTTTCAGTTTGAATTATACACTACACTACAGTTTATGATGGTATATCGTATTTTATCGAACATGTCCAACGAAGAGAACTAATAATATTTAATAGTTTAATGAATTTTTAATTCTGAACTAACATATTGATTTAACATTAAATAGAATTAAATATGTTTTCGAAAATTTGGTATTGATTTCAGTTTTATATGTTAAGCCATGTCCTGAAAAAAATATTTAAATTGATATTCTTTAGTTTTATATTTTTCAAATAAATCCTCCGTAATAAAATTAAAAAGAAAAAAAAAATCCTTTATCCATGCTTATCACAATTTTGAAATTCAAACCAGACAGTTATTGTTAGTATCAATCTGATCTTGCAACAATGATAAGAAAATCAACAGATGAACTTCAGAGGGCACTTGATTTTTAAACAGTGATTTGTGTGGTGATTTAGTGCGGTCTAGAACGGTGTAGTTAAAAATGAAACTGCGAACAACAATATCTTATTATAATGTTAAAACATGTACATTATAGCAATCTTATAAATTATGTAATTTATTTTAACTTTATTTAAAAAACCTCCTTCTGTACTTGAATTGTTTTCTACGTGGAAACTATTTTAGTATAGTTATACAAATTCAGTAGTTTGAAATATGCAGATCACACTTTCTACATAGCTGTGCAAACATAAGAATAAGATCATTTAAAAAAAAAAATGAAATTGAAGTAAAACAATTGCTCCGTTGATATACATTATTGCAGCAAGTATCATATGAGAATTTTTTTATGTTGGAGATAGTGATAATAGCAATATTTATTATAAGACATTTTTAAACGAAGTTCCACTGATATATATTTTTATTTTTCTGTATTATTTTTACTAATAAATAGACCCCTTTAGTATCAAACATAAGTATGCGATCATTTCTTTAAAAAAAATTGAAATTGCAATAAAACAATTTCTCCGTTGGTGAACATTATTGCAGCAAGTATCATATGAGAGATTTTTAATGTTGAAGATAGTGATACAAGCAAAATTTATAAGACATTTTTAAAAGAAATTCCACTAAAATATACTTTTATTTTTCTGTATTATTTTTCTAATAAATAGACCGTTTTAGTATCCTGATGGATAGAGTACTTTGCGACCGAAAACTCAATTTCCAAACATTGAAAGAGTTACAGATTTAATTATAATCAGGACTGAAAATCTCAATAAAATTAAAGGGCTAAATCATTAATTTAATTATAATTTAGTAAGGTAATTAAGATTTCAACCTAAAGCTGAAACATTATCAAATTTATTCAAAAATGTTATTTTAGTTCTGAATGTTATACTGTATATTAATGTATAATTAATCAAAACTACTTGAATTACAATCATTAAACGAAATCTAAAGCTTAATCATAATTTTTTTTATTAGATACAGGGTAAATCAAAATGAATGCGGGGATTTCAAAGCTTTATTACTCAAAATGTAATTATTTATTCAAAAGATATGTGGATGTATTAAAATCAGGTTTTAAATTTAATCCTCATAAATATGTATGCGTTCCTTTTGTTACATGGCATGTATAAAGTCGGTGATACAATTCTTGCCAAACCTAGTGTAGCGATGATGCAGATAGATGCTCTGCAAAACTCCAGGCCAGTTGTTTATATTACCTTTTTCAGTATATATTTTGTATAAGTACATTAATTACATTTTGCGTAGTACAGCTTTGAAATCCAGGCATTCATTTTGACTTACCTTGTATATTAGCATAAGACTAATCGCTAAATAGTTGGTATGAAAATGTCGTATTTTGGAAAATTAAAGATAAGGTGCGAAAATTAGCTTTATGAATAGTGATAGCATTTTAAAACAGCTCATGATTCATTATAAGGTCTAGACTAACTGAATTGGTAGTTTGAAGAAGAGAATAATTCCAATGTTAACTCAATGAAACTTCTTCCCTTCAACTAACTGCTGATTAAATTATGCGTAAGTAACGTAGAAAAACTTTCTTATTCGGCACCTGTATTTTTAGTCATTAAAAAAAATGAACTTTCATTCAAAGATATTCTACTTCCTTAGAACATTCTTTTAGTTAAAACCGAATGTTTAATTTTTGGATTCTAAAATATTTTAAACGCATAAATTTTTTTTATACATAAACCTTCAAATTATAGGTTTAAAAAATTAATCCACAAAAAGTAAGTTATAATTACAAGCTCTTTATATGCAATTGAAACTTATTTAAACGATTTAGAGCCTGGATCGAATTTTCATAGTGTTTGAACACTACGAAGAAAACCACCGGTCCCGAGCCATAGATTAAGTTTTTTTTTTTTTTGCTCCCAAAACTCAAAAATGCTTTGTTATTGACCCTGAGTCTATCAGTTCTAGTTTTGGTTCTAGTTTTGTATTTCAAGTAATATAGAATCCATTTGAGAATACAAAATAAATAAGAAAAACAAAGCTAATAAATGTCCTCACAGATATTCGGACATTCACTTGATAGGACTGTAATCTATTGTCCATTTATTATCTTTACTCTTGTAAACGGGATCATCAATTTTAACAAGCATAAGATTCACTCCCGAAATAAGAGCTGGGCTGCAATGTGTAATGATCGCAATCGATCAAATTCTGCAGCCCTTACTCTCAAGTTTAAAGTTACTGTAACGCATCCCCCTCCATCTCAACTCACATAATTTGAAAGTTGAACATGCAAATTACCGTCGCATTCTGACAAGCGCAATACTATACTTTAAGTATTTCCAGACATCTATTATGATAAGCAGAGAAGGAGAAAAGACGAAAAAAAATACCAAACGTTAATTTCAATTAAAATTCATTATAACGGATTTATTCTTTCAGAGAACTTTCCAACGTAGATTAGAGATATTACTTATTACGCTTCAGTGGAATATTTTGAATTATAATATTTTGATATTACGCTATTGTTTTGCACTTCGATAAATAAAGTGTATTTTAGAAGAATATTTAGAAGGGTATTTAAAAGGGCATCCCTTCAACAACTCACATAATTTGAAAGTTGAACATGCAAATTACCGTCGCTTTCTGACAAGCGTAATACTATACTTTAAGTATTTCTAGACATCTATTATGATAAGCAGAGAAGGAGAAAAGACTAAGAGAAAATACCAAACGTTAATTTCCAATTAAAATTTAATATAACGGATTTATTCTTTCAGAGAACTTTCCAACATAAATTAGAGATATTACTCATCACGCTTCAGTGTAATATTTTGAATTATAATATTTTGATACTAAGCTATTGTTTTGCACTTCGATAAATAAAGAGTATTTTAGAAAGGAATCCCTAATTTTGAAATAACATTACTTCGGAACAGTGAAAGACAGACAGAAGAGACAAGTGTTGTTTTACTGGTATGGAATTTTAAACAGACCGATTTGAACTAGGGGTGTGGAACATCGCAGAACTTTTAATTACGCTATGATATTGGCCATTGCATTAAAATTTGGTATGGTGTAATTTACCGTTTTCATATTTTCAATCATTGAAATAAAAATGGGAAGTTCTGCTATATTTTTGACAATCATTTTTACATGGGAAAAAATGACAAAAAAGTGATATTGCCAATGTTATTTGATAGACATTACATTGTCCTTCCTTGAGCGTCAATCAGAAAAAATAGATCGTTGGTGAGCTCTGCTCAAGGACAGAAAGCTCTGTGTTAAAGGTACTCGTTCTTCACGTTTCTACGCTTTTATCGCATTTCGGAGGTGAGGACTGTTAGAACACATTAAGAGGCATCATCACAGAGATTTTAATCTAAATCGTTCGAGCCGTTTTTTAGCAATTTCTGAAAAACATGATTTTTTCATGATATTCCATGATTTCAACCTTATGCGGATGCGCAATTTTGACGAAAACCTTAATAGTAGGTCCCATGGTCACAACTAGCCCGCTCACAAAAATGACCATCATAGGTCAATTTGCTCGGTAGTTATGCTGACTATGTACACCCAGACAGACATTTTTTCTATACCACTTTTTTGAAATCAGGAGGCTCCAAAACGTGGAGAAATCGGGGGGGGGGGGGGAAATCGTTTTTTTTTTTTTTTTTTTTGACCGAATGCTATGTAAAAATATGGGTAATTGAAAGTAAACTAAGGGTGTGGAACATCGCACTACTTTCAATTACACTATAATATTGGTCATTGCAATACAATTTATGTTGTTAGTTATCGTTTTTAAATGTTCACGCATTTAAATAATACTGATCAGTTTGGCGATATTTTTCATAGTAATTTTTACAACGGCAAAAAAAAAAACACGTCAAGATGGCAAAATTGTCGATGTTATTCGATTGACATTGCATTGCCCTTTCTTATGCGTTGAACAGAAGAAAAAAAAATCATTCGTTGATAGGCGAAGCTCAAGGGCCTGGAGCTCTGCGTTAAAGGCGCTCGTTTTTCAACTTTTTGCTCTGCTATCGCAATTCTACGGGAAATTCAAAGGTGAGGACCATTAGAACACCTCAAGAGGCATTACACAGAGATTTTAATCAAAATCATTGGAACCGTTTTTAGCAATTGCTGAAAAACATGATTTTTTCATGATTTTTCGTGATTTCAACTGAATGCGCATGGGTGATTTCTATGAAAACCTAAATGGTAGGTCCCATGGCCACCACTAATCCATACACAAAATTTGGTTATCGTAGGTCAATTTGTTCGGGAGTTATGCTGACCACGTACATACAGACATTTTTTCTACACCACTTTTTTTAAATCAGGGTTTTCCAAAACGTGAAGTTATGCACAAAAAATCGATTTTTTATTTGACCGAATGCTATACTTTCTATATATGGGTTATACGGGTAATTGATAGTAAAATTGATTGATGGGAATGAATTTGATTACAGCTGTATATGCTTTACTGATGAAGCCCATTTTCATTTAGACGGATTTGTTAATAAACAAAACTGGTGAACATGGGGTACTGAGGTCCCGTCTGTGTATCTTGCAAAACTACTGCAACTGCAAAAGGGACCATTTGGGCTGTACTATTCAGTAAAAGAGGATCTTTTTTCATGAGGGAAACGATAAACTCATTTCGTTATATTCAGATTTTACAACATTTTGTTGGCACATTTCAATATTGTAACTAATTTTGTAACTTTTTTGCAGTTGTGGCATTTCCAAGTTAGGAAGACTTTTTATCTATTCTTGTTTAAAAGTATGATGAGTGTTTTAACCACTCAGCCATGAGACGTGATTTCGAAATATTTTATTCTAATTCGGCGTCATGTTTGTATATACTATATCTGCCAGTTATTAAGTCCGCTTATCACATTCAAACACGCAAAATCTAATCTTTATCTCGATCAGATGAAGAGATCGACACCTGAGCTAGTACGTCACTCACCTCAAACCCACAAAGACAACGAGATTACATTGAGATCTACGATAGATTTAACAAAAGTCTACACGCCGATATTTTGTAGGACGTAGGTTCAAACTCACCGGTCACAAACTTTTTACGGTCACAGCTCGTAACGGTGCCAACTAGATACAGATCCTTCGCGATTCAAGATCTTTAATTGAAATTTTACAAGGGTACAAACTTAGTTAATATATGGAAAGTAGAAATGAAGTTTTTGTTTATTATTGTAGCAATGTAGATGTATGTAGAAATGTAGATATTTCAAGTACTTTTTGGGTAGTTAACATTTCTAGTAAGGCCCTTTTATCCAGGGCCTTTTCTAACGGGCAGTTGTGGCTCATTTGGGCAGTCGTAAATTGAAAATGAGCCGTTGTAAATCTAAAATTGGGCAGTAGTAAAAAGCAAATAATGAATGAATGAACATTGTATACATACATCCAATATATCAACATCCCAAATTTCCCTCTCCTCAAATGCATATATCCTGCTTATGCCACGGTTCGAATTTATTATATTCTAGGGTTTTCTTCAAGGTAGAGGGGATGGGAAAGGATGTGAGAATTTGGGCAGTCGTAAATTTTGCTTAGAATAGGCCTTGCTTTTATCATACCATAGCATAAGCTTTTTTGTCTATGCCGATTTCTGTCACTGATGTCGACGCGACGTAACGGTCACCCAACAAACGGTCCTTAGGCAGACAGAGCACACGTCTGTTAAAGACTATAAAATACCTATTCGGATTATAGACACAACAGCCATAAGCTTATTGTTAGAGAGAAGTTGTGTTTCAATACCTTATAAACTATTGTTTCGTCTAGAGCAAATACCTTGCAGCATATTTCGGATATCATTAAAATCGTAAAAGACAAGTTTGTGTTGGTATACGCATATTCGGTAAAACTAATCTCGAGAACCGATTTCGTTATTTCAGTTCATCAGATATTTCAAGACATGGTATTTAACAAATATTTCATAACAAAGAATGAAACGAAAGAAGAAAACTAATTTAATCATGTTTTTCATTGGTTACACCTTATAAAGAATTATATTTTGACTATATTTTCAACTTTATTTCAAATATCTGGTGGACCTATAATAAGATTATTTTTTTTCATTTGAAGATTGGCCTTGTTTCTAAAAGGTACATGTGTAATAAAAAGAGGTTAGAAATCAATTATTGTAATTAAAGAAAATGACACAGCGTGATTTATGCAGCTAACCCCAAGGAACTAGTGCAAATAGTTATGAAAGATAGTGAAGTCATTACAATACAAAAAGTTTCTTGATAATTAAGGAGCGATTGCTTAAAAATAAATCCTAAGTTACTATTTTTACGTCAATTTAAGCTATTTTATATTTACCTGATTTACATTTTTTTTCTCGTAATAACTATTTTTTTAACTAAAATTAAGCAAATCAAGTTTGAAGTAAACAGCATTGCTAAAAGTGAAAAATTTAATAATAATAAAAGAAGTATTGAATACTTTTATACTCATATCGATGAACTATTATATATTTGTGAAATTATCCACAAATTTTAAGATATACAACATTTGTCTTTTCGTTACTTTCGTGTTTTTTTTTTATTGTTGTTTCTTTTTTATTTATTTTAATTACTTTGTAATTCACACTTTTGAACCTCACTTTTGCAAAACATTATGTCTCAAACCCAAAAGACAACTAGGTAGACTTTTACTTATGTTGCAACAAATTTATACAAGAGTTTAAAATTATGACTATATAATTATCATGTATTGATCAAATACAATAAAACTATTATTAATATAAAAAAAAATATGTATTTATTATTTGTAATAATATCTTGAATATTTAATATTATTTACTGATACCGTAATAAAAGATTAATGCACCTTTTAAAAGTATTCCATTAGCGTAGAAGTATCATATCTGATAGGTGACTTAAGGAGACTTGGTACCCCTTGTTTTTACAAAGAATTATAAAAGTATCAATTTTCCATTTTTACGTGTTTATAGTCTTTGAAACCTTCTCCTTATTCTAGCAAGTTTTTGGGCTGATCAGATAACTGCAACTGCAGAAAAACTATATTTGTATGGAGAATTTAGCATGGCTGCAATAGCTCCTTCGATGTTTCGAACTCATTTTTCTCAGTTCGTGATGTTTGAAATTCCCACCTTCTAAAGATCTGTTTGACAAAAATAGGCATGGATTTTTACAATTTTTTTTTTTTTTTTTTTTTTTACAAATTAAATGTTGAAAAGTACCCTTTTTTTTACCAATAGATACAGTAATTATCGTTTTTCTCGAAAACTATTTTACTTATTAAATTAACTTATTATTAAACTGATCCTTAAAAAGTTAGAATATATTACTAGAAATTTTTTTTAAAAAATCAGGAAAAATTATTGCAAAATAAAGAAAGAAGATAGAATTTGAAATTTTATGAATTTCTTTAAAAAAAATTAAAATTTTGAAAATTTAGAGCACTGTGTGAATTTTTTTATTAATTAAAATTCAGTTTTTACTTAGCAATACTTCCAAATATGTAAGAATTATAATTTTAACGGCTGAAATAAAAAAAAAAGTTTGAAGGTTACCCCTTAACTTGAAGTTATATTTTTAGAGAACACACTTAAATTTTAATATTATGGAACTATTTAAGTTCATCTTTGATGTTCAATACCTTGCAAATTATTTAAAATAAAACTTAATATTGTTTGATCTATTCAAAATAAAAAAAAAATTAAATTAAATTTTTCGTTTTATTGAAATATGCTGTTTTTCTTGGTAAATTAACAGTGGTCTGCATTAGAAATTTACTAACAATTAATTCAAAGATGTATTATTTTTGAAACGCTTGAAATCTAAATACCATTCTGCAGGTAGATCCCAAAAATTCTAAGCAAACGAATTTCAAAACAAACAACAAATATTACCTTTCCGTTAATGCGCCCCGTAATCTAGCGGAAAGTTTTTCCTCAAGTTTCTTTTAAACAACGCGGCAGCAACTAGAAAAACGTTCCTTTTCCGATGAGCAGTAAATTAATATTGACCTTGCAGTGGAGTTGCTCAGATCCCTAGGAAGGATTGAGATTTGATTTGGCGACTGCCAAAGCACACATTTGGCGCGATTCAGCCTCCGTTTGGCATTCCTTGGAATTTTATTTTTCGGAAAAGAAATACGCATAGTAGAATTCATTCATCGCATCACCTTGAAAGCGTATTTGAGAGGCCTTTCCAAAGCTCTGTCATGTCATGAGTTTAATGAACTTGGGCAGTTTATTACAGGTGAAAGTGACCGGGCAGGATTTGGTGTATGAAAAAGACCGGTGGTTCAAAGGTCTGCCTTACAGTCGTAGTTCCTCTTCCTAGAACTTTCTCGTATTTTTGTAAGATTTTAATTTGTCAGCTATGGCACGCAAACATTGTCTCGAGTTTGAGAAATAACCCAGAGAAAAATAATTTAAAGGTTGTAATATTATTGTGAAAAACCGCGTTTTTAATTATGGTTTTGAAAAATGCACTCTAGTGTGAACTGAAGACCTTAAATAACGACACATGTTAATATACCGGAGAATATTTTTAAAATTTTGATATTAAGTTTTAAATAGAGACGGGAGACGCTTATTAAGTAAATATCATTTTTAATGCTATTAGAAATAAGCTTAATGCAACACAAGTCGAGAAATATGGACGAAATTTTTATAATTAAAATTGTTTGATACTTATTTTCGTCTTATGTTTTTAAAAAATTGTATTAATTAATTAAATAAATAAATACATGGTAATTAAAATTCATATTAACTGGTACAATAACGATAGATCGTATGGTAATTATGAAAAGTGAGAAAATATATCGACACTGATGAAAAAAGGATAGAATATTTATTACGTCGCAAGTAACAAAATCATCATGATCCTTAAAATATTGGAATCCAAGTAAAATAGTTTTAAAAATATGTAAAAAAAAAAAAGATAATTAGTTTTATATTGTTGGATCCGTCTTTGCACCAACGATTTACGATATCTGCAATAAGGTAAGTTTATATATATATATTTATAAATAGGCAGTTTTTTTTTTTTTTTTTTTTTTTTTTTTTATTAACCACTGTTATTTACAATAATTAAACAACATTGAATGACACTACATTAAAGTTTTTAAATTTTAAAAAACATAAGGAGGCACTTTATTAAGAAAATAATTAATAAAGCCTTTTAAGATATAAAATCCAAATATATATAACTAAGTACTATTTTTATTATAACCTTCAGGATTCACTTTAAAATGTAAAAAATGGCCGTATCCTAATTAATTAGTAAGAAAGTTGGTTTACTAAATATTAAAAAAAAAATCGAATTGAAATTGCTGATTGGATTACTTAAGAAAATTTAACTAATTGCTATGCATTTTAAAAAGCATTTTCGCCGTTACGCCATTCTCTATCCAGATTGCCTATGTTTATTTACTTCTTATGAAAAGTTTGTTAAGTCTGAAGTCTGGATTTCCCTAATCTTTTGACGCGTCTCTTGTTTGGGTTCCTTTTTTAGGTTTCCAGATTAAAGTTCTAATGAAACATTTTTTAGTTTATAAATTTATAGAGGTCTGGCTGGTATTTAATTGGAAATAATTGGGTTTGGTATTTAATAAAAAACTCTTTTTAACTAATGATACAGATGATAATTATTTTGAAAAAGTAATCAATTTATTTTAACACAAATACGCTCCTTTTATTTTCCTATTGGTTCAAAGATTATAATCTTTAGAACATAATGCAATGTCGAACAATTATTATTAAAATAAAAATAGAAAACCCGACAAAAAAATAAAATCTCAAACGCAGGAAATGAAGGCAGTTGAAAAATTACAAAAATTACAGTTAAACATTCAAATTTGTTCATTTGAATTTTAAAATATTTTGATTAGCTGTCCAGAAAAGTCAGAAATTTAAATATTACAAACGTCAAAAAATAATTTATTTTCCTCTATTAAATAAAATTTATTATGGCATCTAGCAAAATATTTTCCTTGGGAACTTGTGTCACGTTCTTTTTTATCAATGGTGTATTTAGGAGTGTGAAAAGAGTCGATATAATTAAGGTAAGATGATGTTGTTAAAAATGACCATTACGATATTTTTGCATTGTCATCTGGTATTTAATACGCAAAAAAATATCCAGAAGATGGTGTTGGCTATCATGGACGTCAGAATGATTATTTTCAGGGAGGAGGGGGGGGAGGGGTGCATTGCACACTCTAAGAGGTGTAAAATGGTCAAATTTTATTCAAACCTTATTTTTTTCTTAATGAAATGTTAAAAAATATGTATGTAATAAATTTTTGTTCAAACCTCTTTCATATTTCTATTGACCACGAATTTATACCAGATTTATCCACTTTCATTTTCAAATTCCAGAGTGCTGAAAGTGCACTTCCTTGCACCTTCCTGGTGACGCCCATGCTGGCTATATCTTTTGTTTTACTTGATGAAAAGAAAAACGAAAAGGGTCGAATATATAGTTAGTAAGGGTCTGGTTAAATTAGGTAAATAAAGGTTCGGATATGTATTAAGGCAGAATGAAACATTTAAAGTAATGCTAAAACAAAACACCACTTCATAAAGTATTCTAATTAAAATAATTCACATATTTTTATATGTTTTGTTTCAAACTATTCGGAGTGAAAGCCAAGCATAAAATGAATATAACTTTTGGATTAAACGGCTTTTTATTATTAATAATTAAATAATTGAACATTTTTTTTAAATTGAAAAATATGTTTTAGCCTCCATAAAATTCACCATGGTCGTAAAAAAACATATTTTTAATTCTATTCTCAAAGCATTACTAATAAATTTTAAAATATCGTTTTATGGGGGATATACACCTACAAGCAGAAGTGTCAATTATTAATGTTTCCTTGTATCTATTAATTATGCTTATCAATATAAATGCAAATAGCAAACGTTTTTTATCATATACGTCTCACTTTTCAATACACAGTAATGCAATCTTTAATTTAGGGTATATGAACTAAATCATTTCACTGTAAAAATTGATTTGTTTTGAATTTTCAGAGCTTTTTCATAAATAGAACCTAAATAATACCCTTAAGAAATAAGTTTTTATACACAACTGTAGAAAAATTTAACCGGACAGTCTCATGCAAACAGCTTTGTCGTAAGAATTTCTTAATCTAATTTATAACCATAGTTCGGATTTTATTTCCTAAAGTACAAGTTTCGTCTACTACAAGATGCAAAATAAAGTCGACGCTTGATGTATTTATAAGTAACTAGCAGTGTGGCCCCGCGCTGCTGGGGACCCGTTGAAAGACATAAAAATTTATATTTAAAAATAAGTAGAACAGATGTAGTACAGGGCATTTGACGATTTTTTTTTATTTAACGATTGGATCAATTTGGCGATTTTATATAGTACACGGCTAACGGATCAGTACCAACTTAAGTTAAATATAAATAATAATAAAAACTGAAAATAAAACTGTTGCTAGAAACCGCATTTATCGTTGAAAAAGCACCAAATAAAATCACGCCAATGAAATGTTATATTATACTACATCTGAACCAAAAAAGTTTTGTATTCTTCAAAAAAAAATTTAGTTTACTGAAAAAAAAGAAGTTCCATGCTGGCCCTTACCTACTTCACAATCACGACCAAAGATAAAAATCGCAAATGAAATACTACGCTTCCGGTGTAAAATGTAAAATAGTCTAGTGTAAATAGTAAAGGAAACGAATGAATATTTACTTCTAATATTAGCAAATGTCGAAATGATTTTAAAGTTTTCGGTGGATTTCAATAATCTTAGCTGTTATGTTTTTTATGTTTACGTACAGTTACGTTTTGAAACAGCACATACGCAGAGCGTCGTTTGACTGTAAATATATGAAAAATTATAATAAAATTCGAACCGCTTATAGGAAAGACGATTGTAATACATAAAAATAGTCAGAAAAATAAGAGAGACACATTAAAATAACTTTTTATTTTATTCTGATGTAATAAAAAAATATCGTTGCCATTCCAAGAAATTTTTTTCATGTCATTAATTTTTAATGATAGCAACTTTTAATCAAATTTAAAAGTTGTTCTCTACAATCTCCATGCGCTAAAGCTTCTATGTACCAAATTTCGTACCTCTAGATGCAAAAATGTGGATTTGTATAAGGTTCAGACGTACAGACAACTCACTTTTATATATATAGATACATATGCTCGAACAATCTGGTTTTCTTGCAAAAAAGCGTTTTTTTGATCACATTCCCTTTTTTAATTAGTGAGAAGTCACTCTTAAATAAAATGCGTTCTCATATTTTTAATAAAGTGGCACTGCTTTGCGAAAAATATTCTCGTATGACCCTAATCTTTAATCCTATTGTTTGTTGTTGTTAATGACTTCGGAATTAAAAAGAGAGAACTGGTTTTTAATTAATTATTCACTTTCGAAGCATTATACACCAAATGGAAAATTCATTTTTTTTCACTTTGATGTAGGCCATAAAAAATGTAGAATTTTTTTTTTGGATCGCCACATTATAACTTAAAGAAACATGTATTTTATGATAATTTTTTTTATTTATTATTAAAAAGATGAACTATTTGAGATCGTTACACATTTTGACTTGTTAGGGGAAGAAATAACATTTTTCTTATGGACAAATTAAATCCATATATTCATTAACAATATTTTAAACATAACAATGAAAAAAAGTGAAGACAAAATATTTACAGATAACGTTTCCATCCTTTTGACGAAGAATTATTCTGGTTTTTATATTTTTAACATTATTTTCGTTTGTGAATTCTCAAATTCCTCGTTCTCTTTAGATATAAAAATTTTAAATTCACTTAAAAAAAAATTATCTTAAACATTTGATAAAATGATCTTTACAGAATAAAAATTGGATTAGAGTTTTTCTAGTTCTTATTAATATTTCCCTAACAAGAATTTTTGAGGCAAACTTGTTCAAATATAATTTAAAATGTCGTGCAACATATATCCTATGTATATGATTTATCGATTCTTGTATAGTATATTTACTTTTAAACCTAATAAACTTTTTCAAAATCAAACATTCAATTTGATAAAAAAAAATGTTTTTAACAGCAGTTTTAAATGATTATATTACCTGTGCACTCACGTTGTAAAATTACAAAATTAAATAGGTTAAACAAAGTTATAGCAATTATTACATAGCATAAATCATGTACCAAATATTCGCCTTTTATTAAGATACTCTACACAACCGTATAGAAAAAAATCAGAAGTGAAAACTCACATTGATCGAAACGATGTAATGATGACAACGCGCTTTTATTGTGTGTTTCACTCAATGAAGGTTCAATGAGGATGTATATGGTAAATTTCATTGAATCCAATTACTAGTGATAAAGTTATACAAATTGTAAAGTTATGGATACCCGAGCATACTAGGCATACTATCAATACTGAGCTCAAACTTGAATCATTGAAAGCAAAAATTTAAAAGGTAGAATGAGTTTCGGCACGCATAAAATAAAAATACCGCTGGGTGTAAAAATAAGAACATAATTATTTGTTTGAACAAGCTTGTGTAATTAAAAAAAAAAGCGCTATTTTAATCAAATTTTTCTTTTTAACTTTAAAATTCAATTAGAATATGAAGCACTAAAAAACGTGTATTTATTTAAAAAATAGGTTTTACATTTTTCTATTGGTATAAAAGAAGGCGTGACTAATTTTTTAAGAAACTAGACATAAGACATATTAAGGGCAATTTTGAGTTATACGAAAACAAGCTAATTTTATAGCTAATTATAAACGCCCTAGAAATTGGTATTATCGTCTCTATGTCTGTTACCTTTACCAATTCGCCACATCATTGTTTTGAATATCCTAACCACATAATTGGTTTTCTAATATTATTCAACTGAAAGGGAAATCAGAAGAGTATATCATATTTTACGAAACATCACCTGCTTATTAAATTAATGTGTAAGTAAGTAATGTAAATGTGTACTTAAGCGGTATCTATCACGTGGGTAAACTGTTACTAAAACTAAAAAAAAATTAACCCATTCATCTGCCCAGAAATAGTTATTATTGTATTTTAAATTTCTAAAGAGCCAAAGCGATATAGATAAACTATTTTTAAAAAACTTTTAAAAAAATAACAGCTTAATTTTTTTTTTTTATTATTTATCTCTGCCTTAGAACCAAACAAGCTAAGTTGGACAACTTTACATGACTTTATAGGACAGTGACTAAATCCTACTGCCATTGAATTCTCTATAAAAAGTCATGTCAAAATTTCATTTTATTGGTATAATTTCACAAAATTTACGTTGTCTAATATACCTTTAAGATTTAATAGTATTCGTTTGAATATTTTTAATCTCAGAAGAACATCTTTAACTTCCTGTATTGAGAGAAGTAAAATAGTTTCAGTCATGATTACGATAAATTAGATTGAACACCTTGAATACGTAGTTTTAATAGTTTATACGTATATACGTTAATACGTAGTTTACTTATTTAATAAGTTCCTATTGCATTTGCACATACTGTGGATTAGATATTTTAGTGAGATTTGTAAAGATTTTTTGCAATACATATTAAGTAACCACCACAAAAGATCATTATAAAAAGTGAGTAAAAGGCATTAAAACTCAAATAGGTTCGAAAACGGAAAAATTACTCTTTCCAAAAAAAGAAAACTAAAATCGATGCATATTTTTATTTTTTTTAATAAAAAACATTTATTATTTTAAATATTACTTACTCTGGATTGTCCATAAAATTATCTAGTGGTGTGGAAGAAACTTTCCAAAATATTTCCCAATACAATCCCATAAAGAGTTATTAAATCTAAAGTTCTTTCAATAACTTCAAATTTCTTAACATTTACAATTTAAGTGTAGTCAAAAATGGATGCGTTATAGCTAATACAATTCTGTTGTTCATGATCCATTTGGTTTCTTTTGTTTCTTACAATCTTTTCCGATTCGAAATCAGATTAAATGCAATTTATTTTACATTTAAAGAATATTTTATTCCTCCGATTAAGGGACAATTGGTATGAGATTTTGTTACTTAAAACCAATTTACATTTTACACTGAACCAAGAAAACATACATATAAAAAGGGATAGAAACAAGATGCTCTTCCATGCATCAATACACTCTTTTAATAGCTAATTGACAAAGTGTTCCAGCTAAAAAACTCTCACAATCCATTCAAAATTTTAATTCTGTGAACGAAAAGAAAGAATTGCAAAAAAAAACATGAATAAATTTATTTTTTCCTTTAAAATATCATAAACAAATTTTTCATACTCTAATATTCTATCACCCGACTAATGACGATTTTTGATGAATACTAGATTGTCGGTCAGTATCAATGCTCCCTACTATTGAAATATAAATTAAACACTAATATTCATTGTATAATAATATACCATCAGGGATGGCGCAAGTTGCTTCGCCGCCCCGGGCAAAAAAGTAAATGCCGCCCCTTTGTAACAAAAATTAAAAGAGATAATCGAAACCCTTCCCGTGCAAAGTAATAAATAAAACGTGACCAAAAAAATTGGTATTAAAAATGTTGAAGTATTGATCTGCCAAAAATACAACTTTCTTGTTTTATGATTTTGGCACTAAATTGAAATTAAGGTTGTACCGAAAAAAAAAAAGACACAAATCTAGTATATAATTTAAAATGCATATGCTAAAAAGATAGTAAAAAAATTATAAAACCACTAAAAGTAAAAACCTAATTATGAATAATATAACCTATAAAAATAGAGTTTTTAAAAAATCCTATATATGCATTGTCAATTTTTATATTCATTAACACAGCGCCGATATCAAAAACATTTATATCAGTGGCAAACTATATTTCAAAATTTATTTATTAAAAATGAACGTAAACATCATCCAAATATCATTTATTTATTCTGATTGAAGTAATTTTATTATTTATTAAAAAAAAAAATTGGCAATATTAAAGAATTTCAACAGTGGTCGAATTTTAATGCGATTGAATGACTACAAGTTGGTTTATTAGTATTTCGTAAAAGCGACCTTTTAGTGATAGTAACAGCTCCAAAATTTGATAGAATGCATTGTCATCGACATCGAACATATCTGCCAAGTTTCAGCCGATCGGATGACTGCAAGGGGGTTAATTAGGCCTCCGCAGATTCCAGTCCCATCGACAAACAAACATACATACAAAAGCGAAGTTAATACAAAGGATTTATAAATACAGTTAAACTTAGAGAGTGTTTTTTTCTCACCAGAAGTATATTTAACTCGTTGTTTGTGAAGTCATTCACTAGGTGATATTTTTTTTTTTTTTATTTCAACACAAAACTTTTTAAGGTTGCCATTCGGAACTGACAAAAAGTCAGTGACGGCTCGTGCACTCATTAAAAAGAAAAGTGACTTCCTTAAAAACAAAATCGACGTGTCCGAGCAAAAAGTCAAAATTTAGAGATAACGTGCTTAAAAAAATTATTTTTAAATGGCTCATGGCAAATTTAAAATTAAATATATATAAAAAACTACTCAAACAATAAAAACGTGTCACACCTTGTCATGACTGGTTTTTTGATACCCCCATACACGTTCCAACAAGTAAAAACACACAGTAAAAATTCTTTTACAGCACTTTGTACGTGTGTCGATTAATTTAAATTATTATAAAAAGGGTCATTTTTTATTTTATGTATTTTTAATCAGGAGTTTATTATGCTTGTAAGCGGTTTCTTTGAAATATTTTAATATTTTATCGATTCTGTATTTTTGGTTCGGTTTTGGATTTGGTTTTTAATACACGAAAACTCTACTCATCTTTCAAAACGTGTCTTTATTTAAAACTACATACCTCAACCTTCTTATGTCGTTCTCATGCTTGAGGATTTTAAGTGAATGCTAGGTACCATACTTAAAAGTTCGTAAAACATATTTAAAACACATTATATTAAATTTCCACCTATTAATTTTTCATAAGTATTCAAATGAATCTTATTTTGATCATTTTCTTCAGAAACTAGTTAATTTTACAGCCCATTTGCCGCCTTACCTACTGGACATTGAACGAAGCAATGTTTTATAATTAGTACCACCTAGTATTTTAGTGATCTTTTTCCTGCTACCCTTAACAAGCATAAAATCTCCCGCATTCAGCTTCTTAAGTTCAATATTTTAATCTTGCCTCCACTGTTTGAAACTGTGTTTCCTTTCTTTCCTTATTAAAATATGGTATTCACAAAGTATCAAACTCTTCATCTTCAAGAAGGAAGACGCCTCTCTATCTTTTGAAAATGTATGGTATTGTTGTTTTCTTGGCTTTTTAACTTTTGTTTCTCTCCATGTTTTTTTGTGTTAGCTCTTTTTTCAAATTTTGTCTCTCTTTTTAGCTTCTTGAAAAGAGGCCTTCTCTGCAAATGCCCTTTCCTGGAATTTACAGCAAGAGTTTATTTTTTAGGTGATGATTTGGGAACAGATCGCCTCATTTCTGGTCCTTTGTATGCTTAGTAAGACCTAAGGGAACTGTCCATTGGTTAGACGAAATATCATGACATGTCCCTTGGTACGCTTTCTAGTCATTTTGAATGGCATTGGTTGTTTAAGGGGAATTATTGATAGAGAAGGTTGATGTAAAAACAGTAAAATGGTGGCCAAGATATATAGATAAAATAATCTACCCCCCCCCCCCTTTTCATTACTATTAACATAGAAATTTAAACATCTAAGCCCTCAATAGCACAACAACTTTACCATTAAAAATGAGAAAAATAGCTCCAGCCACTTACCTAAACTTGTGATTGCGTTGAAAATTTATACAAGACCAAAGTAGACGTGTTGAAGTGTTGTCAACATACCCTCACTAAAAACCCACCATTTCCCTATTTTTAAGAAATAATGTTCCTCGGAAAAACTATATTTCTCGTAGTCCGCTATACAAGATTGCATTTGAAAATAATTGAAGTGTATCTAAAAAAAAATAACAAAAATAATAATTTTTAAAAAAAAAATGCTTTAATGTAAAAATTGTTTTGATACATATTTTGTTTCGTATTTACATAGATAGAGCACTTAACTATTTATAATATTTCCTCAATAGATGCAGATGGCGAGCATTGAAATGTTCTATATATTTTGCAATAAACGGATATTGAGGGTGGTGTGCGTCAAATTCCTTCTTTAAAAAACCCAATGATGGAAGCCAAAATCGTGAATGAAAAGTAAAATACGTACTAGCATGCGAGATATCTCCGATTTAATTTCCACTATGACATTACTTTTTTGGAAAAATTAATATACATAATGAGGGATTGTGTTATCAGTTTAATGGTTCTTAGAGGAAGTTAATAATTCAGAAATTTCCCATTCGATACTTAAATGGAAAAAGTTTCTTCTAAAAAACCCTTTCCTGATTCATTTTCATTTCAAGTTTGAAGTGAAGTTTAGAGTATATGTGTTACGATATAATTGCGCAATAAATTCATACAATGGATGAAAATATATATAAAAAAAAAAAATAATAATAACATATACCTCATTAGGCATGGAAAATTGAGAAGGTACATGGATATTTTTGTTTACAAAACTAACATTTATATAGCGTTCTTAAAATTAAAACTTGGCTACGAACTTTTAAAATTAAGCAATGATTCAGTGATTATCTCAAAATTTGTGTTTTGAGATATTGCTCTTATCAAATAATGTTTTTGTTCTAAGTTTAAATTAACTTTCTATTATCTATTATTAGCTAAAAGATTAGTAAATTATGTCACGTAACATAAAAATTAATACACTATTCAAGGATAATAACTATTCATTAATAATTAAAAATAATTATTATAAATTATTACTCATAAATTTTTTTATGTACTCTCTGTTGACCTAATAGTGATGGTTTTGTGGTAAACAACATCACAACTAAGAACTATGCTGTATTTTGATCTCATTTTACTTTAAAATAACATTCCTTGTATCAAAATACATGATGATATACACGTGGAACTCATATAATTAATGCAGAATCATCAGTTTCTAAACCATACTATATATGGGGACTCAAAAAATGAGCAGAAAGGTTCTCTGGTGATTAGATATTTTTTTAAAAAAATTGACGCTAAAATATAGTAACCTCGAAAAATTAACAAAAAAATATTTCGATTATTCCCTAGGCCAAAAGATTAATATATTAGTCTAATACTTGCCTTTTTTTTAATGAAGTGACGAGAAAAATAGGATGATATCTATAGTGCCATGTGTTCATCAATTTCTTATCTTGTTTTCAATTTAACCAACTTCTGCTTCAAAGTTCATTGAAGGAATCATAGATATTCTATTCTTGAGTATTACTTTAGAAGAGTTTTAATGATAAAACATCCTTAAGTGTTCTTTGCATGCTAAAAAGATACATTGAAGTTTCAAAACCAGTTTCTTGGTTCGTGGGGTATGAATTTTGAAGATTAGGAATACATAGCACCTTTCATATCACTAAAATTAACATATATGCTGGGGAATATTTCACGTAAAACTAAATATTAGAGAACCACCTTGAACTGACACATAAGCTGAGTAAGTTATAGGCGTATAATGTTCCCAATATTTTTGTTTTCTTTGGAAGAGATAGGCTTTAGAAAATAACAATTTATTATATTTCCAATTTGTCATGGACATTGAACGAAATGTCTCTTTACAAAAAACATAAAGAATTAAATTTATCTTATCATTTCAGAAAATAATACGTTGAGATAACTTTGATGGTGCAATAATCGCATGAGTTATTGTTTGGTTGGTTGGTTTTTGTGGCGCGAAAGCAACACTAGGGCCATGCCATGAGTTATTGAGGAAGTAATGTATATACATTATGTACTCGACACTAATGTGGGAAAGAGATCTATCGATGATCTCGAGAGGAATCATTTTATTTTCCCATCCTGTTATATCTGGGACTAAATAAGAGAGTAACAGATGCCTGTAGTCGGTTACTTGGTAGTGTTACGTAACTCAAACGGAAAAATCGAAAAACACAGAATGTGACGTTAATACACGTCGGTCCAAAACATTTAATTTTAAATAGCTTGAACGGCATAGAGGTGGGTCAATTTGATTGAAATTTGGCAAACAGTTAATGAACACATATCCCTAAAACAGATAGAACATCTCAAATGTGTTCCTTAACTAAAATAAAAGTACATTCTCTGATAATGATCAAGGTAAACTCTTGTTCTTGATGAAAGAAAAAACGTGTAATTCGTGGAAGGTTTAGTTATAGTTTTGTCATAAGGGGTCACAACATGCAAATTTTGGATTAAACATATTTTTAATTACTTATAATTCATTTTAAAAATTAAATTATCATTAGCAGAAACATATATTTTTTGCTTTCATTTGATATAGTATAATCGAAAAACACTCAAAATGTTTTTCTTCCTATTCTAACTTTTGGTTGCTTAACTACTAGCGAATATGTAAAAAGCACTGTAAATGCTGGTGTCTTAAATTTAGACACAAAATGTCTGAAAATTTCATTTCAGACACATTAGGTGACTTATTTGGCACAAAGGTGGTTTACTTTTTCGAATTTCAGACATCACACGGGTCTTAAATTGCTTTCAGTCACAACAAGTGACTTAAAATAAGACACTTCGGACCAAAATAAGACATTTCGGAATTCAGACGCTTCACGCTATTCAGACAGTATAGACCACGGTCCGTAGCAATATATAATTCAAGTTCGTTCACCAAGTAAAAGGACAACCTTTAAATTTTGTAGGATCCCAAAAAAAGTCTTTTACACAAAAATCCAAAGTTGTCTTATGTAAACGTGCATAGTTTTTAAAATGTAGCTATTAAAAGTAGAACTGCTTTTCACGACCTGTTTACATACCAATAAGAAAGTTTGCAAAACCTAAATATAAAATCCATAACTTAGAGTTATAAAAATGGTATTTTTTAATTTATCAGGAAAAAAAATGCCAAACCTAAGCAAAAACAGTAACTAGAATATTATATATAAAAAATAAAACTTTACTTGTATCCTTCCGCCGTAACGTAATGCCGTAATAGTTTGTTTACTTTTGAAACTCGTTACTCGTAATGTTTTTCAATCTTCGCGTGTCTTTGAAGCTCATTTTAAGAAGGATGACATTGAGAGGGACACTTAGATATACAACAGGAGAGAAATTAATAGCTCCCTTGCGCTTTCCTCGTTTAAAGAAAGATGCAATTCCTTCAATATTCCTAGGATGTCCAGCATACTTATCAGCTGCAGAACCAGACAGAGAAGCTCCAGAGGATAAAAGAATTCGATTTGAAAATGAGCAACTGCAGTTAGCTATTGAATTGAGTAAAGAATCAAAAGATGCAGAAGATAACAAATTTAAATTTTCTTCATATACTGAGTTTTTGAGTTGCCTTGAAAACTTTACAATCCCGAAGTGTTGGAACACAGTTCGACAATTAGACAGAGTAATTTTTATTTATTTACACACTTCTGATGCACCTGTTATTGCAACCTCTATTGTGCTTTATGCAACTCTTGAACTGAAAGTCTTCATTGGACCAGATCTTCTGAACTCATCAAATGTTATTAACTTTCCCAAAAGTGTCAGTTGTATGAAAGAACTCGCAACAGTTCTAGGTAATGTACAAAAGTTACAAGAAAACCATACTGCCCCAAATATAATACTTCACCTGATAGAGAATATGCTTGATAGGTTGGATACTTCTTACCCAGTGACATTTATTAAATTGCAAATACATTTGCTTCAGAAGAAAAAAGAACAACATAGATATTCACCTGATCTTATGATTTTTGCAGCGTTACTCCATTCTATTTCTCCTCATGCATACAAATTCCTGAGAAATTCTGGAAATATCATAGTTCCACATCCAACAACAGTGAGGAGAATTTCTTCAAATATGCAGACCAATCCATACTTGGAACAATTTGATTCTGGATTTTTGAAGTACACTGAAGAAAAAAGCAAGCTTTTGAAGGATAGCTGTAAGACTGTTATGTTAATGTTCGACGAAATTCACTTGAAGCCATATATCGACTACAAAGGAGGAAATGTAGTGGGCGCAGCATTTGACAGCGAAAAAGCTGCCACTAGTGCCCATGCATTTATGATACGGAGCATGATGTCTACCTATAAAGATGTCGTACACATAGTGCCTGTGCTAAATATGTGTGCTGAAACCTTGAACTCCTTCCTAAGAAAAATTATCATAGGTTTAGAAAAAACTGGATTTACCGTTCTTGCAGTGGTCAGTGACAACAATACGATAAATAGGAAGGCGATGTCACTATTTTCCAAGCCACCATCATTGTGCATCAAAAGTACCCACATCCTGTCGATCCAGAAAGGCCACTCTATTATGTTATAGACGCTGTACATATTTTAAATGTGTGCGGAACAATTGGTTGAATCAACGGAATTCTGAAAAGTGTATGTTATTTCCCAATTTTGAGTGTGTAAGTGATGCTTCTATTAGTAAATTGGAAACTGCATCATTTTCTACTTTACGAAAATTACATGAAGTGGAGCATGTTGCCATTGTGAAATTCGGTTATAGCCTTACTTACAAAGCTCTAAATCCCTCAAGTCTAGAGCATCAAAATGTGAAGCTCGTATTGCAGATCTTCAATGAATTTGTTGCTAAGGCACTGTTAGAGTTGGGGGAAAAGCGTGCTTTAGACCATTACAAATCTACTGCATCGTACATTGAAATAATTCTGAAGTGGTGGTGAATTTTATTTCATCAATGTACTTGTGTGTTCCATAATTACAACTGGGGATATTTATGATATAACCTGCATATAAATGGGACTGGGTGTTCGATGACAGCATTAAAATCAGGAATATCAACGTAACAAAATAACTTGTGTAACATTGAATATTGGTCAAAATGAAGACATATTTTGTACATGTTGTTCAAACCTTTTTTAAATTACACAGTCAACTCGCAATAACCCGAACTTCAAGGGACTGGCCAAATTCTTCGAGTTATCCGAAGTTATTTTTTATTCAAGGCATATTCTTGGTACCTAATGAAAACATCGAGATAAATGAATATTCAACTTACGAGACTTCGAGTTATTGCAAGTTGACTATATTAAAAAAAAAGTTCATAATAATAGGCTAATAATTTATTAATAATCACTTATTTAAAACTCGGTTTAAAAAAATAATTCTGCAGCGAGTTGACTTTACGCTCGTAGAAAAATCTTAAAACTAAAATAAAGTTTTTTTGCTTTATATTTCTTAGAAATGTCTGTATACTGCATTAAATATCATATTTCTCAAAATATTAAAGTTTTTTTTTATGTAGTAATTTGTTGAACGAATGAAAATTTGTAATTTTTTAAGTAATAACAATTAAAAAATATATTGCATAGATTTTAGTAATATTTTTTGTTTCATATGTACTTTAGATGTTATATAATTGCCATGAAAAATTTCAATTCTATTTCTTGCATAGTTTTTTATACGAGCATACCAAAAGTTGGAAAATCGACATTTTGCGAAAATGAGAAAAAGCTATAAAAATTTTGATAACTTGCATATTTTTCAAATTTAATGTGCTCCACCTCTGTATTTTGAAGCAGCCATATTTACAGATTCTTCTAATTCCTTTTTTCAATTTTTTTCCCCTTTTCTTACACTTTTTTTTAGGTTTTTTAAATGCCCTCTCTGCTTCGACTTCTCAACAATTAACTAAGTGTCGCAGTGACAGGGAAAATTGTTGTAAAAAGGTCCCATCCTCAAATTACAGGAATTTTAATATTAATTTCGTTTTAGTATGCACCTAATATGATTACCATATTCTGAAGCATCTCCTTACAGATACTTCTAATGCCTTCTGTTTTAATTATTTATCTTTTATGCATATTTTAATGTTTTTTTTAAATGCCCTATATCTGCTTCAAGTATTCGGCAATAATTGAAGCATCGTAGAGTTATAACCATTGTTATTATGTAGTGTTATTATAGGGGAATGTTATAAACAAGTTAAATTCCCAGATGGGGAATAATTAGATTATTACTGCTGGTTTCATCAGTAAAATAAGTTTATGTTTCCACATAATGTATACTAGACTTGCCAATACAATTACTATAAGTGTTTACATCACGCTTGTTATTTGATGTTAAAGTTGACTTGTAAAAAGCAACTTAAAACTGTGATACAATCTTGGAAGTCAAACCTTTTCTATTTGAGATGCAGCCACACTACAATGTCCATTATCCCAATACATATATTTACATTTAGTCCCAAATCCCTTACTTGGATATATTAATAGTTGTGTGCCAATTATTAACAGTTGATGTGTTGCTGTTTTGCAATCCCATGCTTAAATTTACCAGGAAAGTGAAACATAGTCAACAAAAAGTTATGTGCAACATGGTAATAAAACAGTAATTTTGACTTTTCTTTTAATAAAAATTTGTAATTTAACACAAGCTAATTTATTGCATTTTAATTTAAATAAATGTGTTTTTAGCTTCCCAATATCTGAAAGGTTACATAAACAACCCTTTCAGACACATCAACTGTCTGAAAATATTCCCAATTCAGACAGTCTAAACGTCTTAAAATGCCCCATTTTAAGACACTTCAAATGTCTTAAAGATTAAGACACCATTTTACGTCTTAAAACAGTACCACTTGTTTAAGACAATTTTGTGTCTTATTTTAAGACATTTCAATTTGCTGTGAGTCATGTTATTAAGGGTGTACTAAGAGGAAGCATTGAATGTAGTTAATAAATGTACAGTTATTCTTTTTCATCACTACTGATAAACTGTGCTTTTCAGTATTCAATATTGATGAGACCAGTGAATACGTTTTCGCTCATAAAGGACATGTTTTTTTAAAATACAGTATTGAAATTTTGCATTTATGGTTTATGAAGTATCCTAAATCAAATGAAGTGGTTATAATAGGGAGTCGTAGTGAACATACTAGAAATTTTGAATAAATGAACAAGTAAACCATCGTATTTAAATTTTATATAACTCTGTAAAAAATCATAAATGAGATTCATGAGAGAATATATGGCATTTAAATAAATAATATTACCATTTCTTTGGATTACTTTTTATACAATGCACATTTTCAACCATGAAATCGCAAAACTTAATTTTTTTTTTCTTTAGAATCTTAAAAATTTTAATTTACACCAGGAAATAAATCCTAAATCTGTAGGGCAATTCTCTGGCTGACGCACTGGATATTTTGGCTCTTTTTTCTACTTGTAAGCAGATAAGAATTTTAAAATAAAGATGATTCTAATAGTGGTGTTACTATTTTATATAATATTACTTAGTGACAAAGTTATATGGAAAAGTAATAACTTTAACTATGTCAAATATGCATTTATATCCACCGACGCACGGGACACGGGCATGTCCCGTGCGTCGATAGCCTATAAATGTATATTTGATTACGATTGTAAGAAAGGAGTGCACACAAAATTAGAATAAATAATCGTATTTGTTATATTTTTTAAATAAATTGGATGAAAATATTCAAAATCTAATTCTACAACATCTAACAAAATAAAAGAATGGTAAAATTCGTGTTAAACAATTTTAAATAGTGATGGAAGTAAATTTTCTTCGGCTAATGTTACGTTAACAATTCATGGATTAAAACCTTTTTACTCCTTTTTTCACTGCAAAGGATTATTGCTCATTTTCAAGGTTTAAACGAAACAAACCTTATTTCAGAAATAATTTGCACCAAGCTAAAACAAATGATTGAGTCCATCAATTGCAAGAGATTCTATTCACTATAACGATATCATAGATAAATTCTCGAAATCCAAAGAGAAAAAAAGTGGAGTATTTTTTTTTTTTTTTTTTTTTTTTTTAATTTATATAAATTTTATTTTAAAAGTACATCAATATTTTTTTTTGTCTTTTTTTTTTTTTGCTTTATTTAAAACACGTGTTATCATTTATCGAAAACGTTGACTTTTATTTTTGAAACCTGCATGAATTTAATTAATTCTTAGAAGTCTTGGATCTTTTTAATTAATTCTTAGAAGTCTTGGATCTTTTTAATAACGTTTCGCCTAACGCTCCAAAAATATAAATACGGCCTTAAAACTAGTGTTTTTCAAACTGTAGTCAGTGTACCTCCAAGACTATGTAAGATTTAATAAAGGATAAATGGCATTGAAGGATGTAAAGAGATTTTAATTCTTTATAATTACTTTAACGAAATTTTAACAAACTTTAATTTCTCACTGTCACGTAATAATGGAAATAAGAACACCCATCTAAGAGTAGCGCTAGAAGTTTAACCTGTTTTATACTTTTAATTACATCGATCAATGTATAAAGAAGAACATGGAGAAATAATATTTGAAACCAGCAATTTAAAAATCACCCGAAGTAAATATAGTTTAAATCCATCTTTTAAAGAATTTTTATTTTTATCATCAGTAATAACATATCCAATCAACACAAAAGTTAATTCTCAACCTCTCTGCATTTAATAAAAGTTTGCCAACTTTTGTTATATTCTTTAGAGAGAAAAACATTGCAAATTGTATCTCAATAACATTTGAATTCGGAATTATACGGTTGTATAAAATGAAATAAAAAATAAAGAATATTTTTAACTTTACATATAGTATATACCAAATAGTTGTAAAACGCCCAAGGTGCCTGTTGGAAAATGATGAATATAACAGACAGGTGAAAACTTTTAGTTAAAAGTGGTAATAAACTTTTAGTTGAAAACTCCGAATGTTTTAGGTGAGTTTTATTTAAGGTGTGATTAATAATTTATTTATTATTTAGTAAGGGAAGGAACGGGAATAGCTTCAGCACTCTAATTACATTTCAATAACTTGGTAACACCACCTTTCATAATCGTCGCTGCCTTTCTGCATCTGACAAGAGTGATTTTCTAGAATGGTGATTCACGAATCGATTTTTTGAAGTCTTGTGACAAAATATATTCCTCAAAATCTATGACTTTTCAATTCCAACGCTGTTCTTATAATAAAAGTGATACGAGATGTTATTAATAGTTTTAGACATAGCTAGATTTAAAATGTTCCGATGTGGCACTCCTTATTTAAGATTATGACGAATAATCAGTGGTGACTCGTGGGGTACAGCAAGTACAGCCGGGCTGCATCTAAATGTATATGTTCAAAACTAAACTGGTGTAGTTTTCTAATCTTTTTTTAAATGAAAATACAAGGTCCGGCTATTAATTTCCAGGACTGACGTAACTGTAGGAGAACGAAAAGCCAGAAGATGGCGCTAATGATTGCATATTGAAGAGCGTTTTCTTGCGCATGTGCAGTGCAATCGGCGCCATTCTGAAGTAAGTGGTTCTCGTGGAAAGGCGCATTAAAACGTAGCTCTTAAATTCCTGTTGTCGAAGTGAAAATGGAGCAAAGAATTAACATTAAATTTTGCTTCAAATTGGGTATCCTATCCAGGTACGCAGGATCAATATCAGCGTTGTCGATAAGTTCGCCACATGCGTCCAGTCTCAATTGCTTTTGTTCGTCCCTTAAATGGTGAGGAACGAATCTGGAACAAATCTTGCGTTTGCCAAGGTCTTGCGTCAAAATTCGCCGAACCGTCTCTTTGTCCATGTTCAATTCATTGGCGAGTACTCGAATAGTCAATCGACGATCACATTTCACCATATCGCGAACTTTTCCAATTGCTTCCGGCGTGGTTACTTTTCCGTGGTTATGTGGTAGTTTTTATTTACAAATTTTTTTTTGTTGGCCATGTTTTCCTTCGAAATTAAAAAGGGAGTATGGAATAGTGCTGGATATGATGGATTAACCACAATAACATTGTCACATTGACCGATTCGCAATTTTAAAAGAAAGGAGGATTGATCTGGTTTTCAAAAAATAAGTGTTTTCTTCCTTTCTCATCTTATACGTTTTACAAAAATTGAAAGAAAACTTAGATTTCAGTTTGAGTATTAAAGTTTAAAAACTTTGCGTTTATGAATGATTGTGAGAAGTGTGCGTGGTAGTGGAATGGGGGGAGGAGAGAGATCGCTTATTTCCTGCTGCACTAGCATTTTTTATCACAAGCCGCCTCTGCTAATAATACCTCTATAACCTATTTGCTAAAATATTGAACTACAAACTTAAATTATTTCGAGTAAACATTTTTAGACTCACTCTTTCTCATATACACACACACATAGTTCATCTTGTCACACCAAATGAAGAAAGAGTATAATTTGACAAATTACACCATCAAACTAATGATATTTATGGCCTTTGAAAAAAAAATCACGTTGACATTGCTTTCAACTTAGTGTCATTACTTGAAATATCAAACCTTTTTTTTTTTTTCTCAATGCCTCTTCTTAAAATATTAGGAAACTTATTAGCCGCACTCACTTCATTAAAAATACTTGATCGGAGAAGCAGACTCGAAACAAAGAAAAAGCAGACCTCGTCTAGCAAGTGCTATTTGAAATCTCGTGATGGCGTAATTATCATTCATCAATACCAAGAAACTTTCAAAGGCATCGATGTTCTTTTTTTACGATCTTTATATTCTTCCTTTTGATTCGGGGAGTGTGTGAGACGGAAATTATAGTGCGAGTCTTCATTTGTGTTTATGAAAGAACACAGCCGAGGGACGATGTTTTGCCTTCAATTCAGGGTGACTTCCTGGAGCTTTCCATCAATCTTGTGTTGACATTTCTCTGAGGAGGCTATTTCAGACACACAAATCGAAATTTTTCACATTTGACATGAAGGAATGAAATGCATAGATCATTAAGAGGAGGGTAGCAGTAGACAACTTGTTAGAGTTAGGGTGAATTAAAACGTGAATAAATAAATAATCAGATAAAGAAATTGAAATTATATTCTTTTTCTGTGGAACTCAACTTCATTCAATAATTTATTTGATAGATGTGTCAAGGAAAATAGTTATGATGTTAATTGCATATAATTGTACTAAGATGTTCAGAAGATTAATAATGTCAATTAAACATTATATAAGTTTTAAATATGTAAGACAAAATGTTTTACAATTAAAATTTTGCACTTGATTATGTAATTGCCCTTTTTTTTTCATTATAGTTGGGGACTCAAGACCCCTGCTCGTTAACGCTCACCAACCTCACAACCCTCACTGGTTCGCCTTGAGAACAAGGCTCAATTCGTGAACCAAAAAAGAACAGATTTCAAGCATTTACAAATAAAAAATAATAAGTAGTTTTTCGTGTAATAATTGATTATTACAAAAGCCGAAAATTCTAGCTCCATTGTATTCATTCACACATTTCATATATATTTCATTTATATCCCTAAACCTTTTCTTTTTATTTTCCCTCAGTATTCTCCATAAAAAAAAACTTCCTCCATTGGATCTATATCGTATTATTCAACAACAACATTCCCAATTGAAGCTAGAGGTTACTTCTACAATAAAAACCTTCGAAACTTTCGTTTACGCTCTCATTTGCTCGTTGAGCTCGCTGCCTCTAATTTTCTAAATTTTGGCTTTAATTTTTCTAAATGCTGCGACAGTATGACAAATATTCATTGCAATGCAACCGTTCAGCAACCATTTATACTGGTATGTAAAAAATATGGCCTGTGTTTCCAATCATCATATACGAATATGGCCTTTTTTTGGCCTCGTGTAAAAGAATTATATAAACAGACAGTTTTGTGGTTACGACATTGAATATTTAAATTTGATATTCAAGTTTAAATCCTAAGTAATGTACCTTAACCTTTCTAATTATAAACTATTTTACATCAAATATTTATCTTAATTACCTACGATTAGGCATTATATAGTTAATTGCTCATTAAATCTGACTACTTTCAAAGAAAAAATTTTGAAAAATTATGTAAATATAGTTTTTTGTCATGCTATTAGTCTCGACAGCATACAAAAGAAAAAAAAATTATTGAAAATTTGTAAAAATCAAAAATAATAATAATAATAATTCAATAAATGTAAGATAATTTTTAGTTAAATTTAACGTTTACGGTTAACACTGGTAACAAATTTTTTAAGAATAAAATGCAATTTCCTCGTAACTACCCTGGTAGCACAAATGTGCTGTCCAATACCTCAATGCAGGCCAATTCCAATGTGGACCATTGTAGATTGGCCGTTGTTACAGATCTTGTCCAATCTTCCCCAGTGCTGGGTAAAATATACTGGAAGTTTTGAAATGTTGATGAAATGAAATACTTTAAAATTGATGTATATTTTTATAAGAAAGGATGGAGAAATAAAAAATATGTTTTATGATGGTTTTGACAAGTTTATTTTTTAAAAAATCGTATAACTTGGAACGATGCTCAAGATTCGGCACGGATTGGTCAATCTTCACCAAACCATTGTTTCGACATTTACCAAAACCGCTGCGCTACCTGGGAAGTTTAGACATGATAATTATCTATAAAAAAAACTTCAAGCTAAGAGATACCTTTAGAAGATATGCAGATATGGTTGTTTAAAATGTGTATTCCAAAAAATTAATTTTTCAAAAAATATATTTTGCATGAATGTGTTTATAAATTAATGACTATTGCCCCTGGCACTTAGCCTTAAAGTCAGTTTATCATGAGCATTATAAAGAAAATCCATAGAAAAGTTCACTGCAATATATTTGTTACTTTTTTTAGTTTTCTCGTAAATGGATTGTATTAAATTTACAGTAACTTCGTTCATAATTGACTTAGAAGCACATTAAAGCTATTTTTAGAAACCTAAATAACCAAGCTTTCAAAAAATCATATAAAAATATTTTGAAATTTTATGAAAATTTGACTTTTTAAGATAGTCGGATACCTTAAAATGTATAGTAATGTGGATAAGACCTCCACAATTTAGATTCAGGTTCGAATTCTTGACGGTACTATTTTTTCCATAAAGCTAAAGTTTTATGCTAATGCGATACGAACTGGAAGATCAATTTGTTTCAGTCTCAATTCAGGCGCGAACGATATAAATACTGATAATTCGGAAAATGCAACTGGATTTACACATATTCCACTTTGTATACTAATTACTACAATGAAATCCTGTACAAAAATATAAACAAATAAGTATCCTTATAATTTTGGACATAACTTAAAAAAGATAATTCATTATAATTGATTTACTATTATTTGAGATTAAAATTGCAAGACATACGATGAATACAAAAATACTTTTTAAGCTATACACTTAAAAAAGTGCATTAAAAAGTAACACTATTTTCCTCATCTAAATGCATGATAAATGCATTTAAAAGCTGAAAATTTTGTTTTTTAGTTGCAATTGACTAAGAATAGAGCGTGGGTCGCTGACAGAAGCGAATTAAAGATAAGAAGAGCAATAAAAACCAATAAAACATTTTTTTATTTTTCTCTTTTTTGTTACCAATTGACATTTTTCTCACGTATCTTTGTCTCGCATATTCAAACGGACTTTGGTAATTAGAGGATCGCGGCTTCAGAACTGTCTCATTGACTGTAAGAAATTAGAAAAGCAAATGCCTTTCGAGATAGAGAAGCATCTTTCTACGCCAGTCAGTATCTTTATCTAAGACATTATTATCTGACTTTTATCCAAATAAATATTAAAAAAAGCTCGTGTATCAAATCAATCGTTATTTATATTCTTAAAGTAAGAATACACAGTTTTAATTTTACATTTATTGATAAGATTATGCAAATCTGTTCGAGAATCTATATTATTTCAGGAAAAAATATAAATGAACAACTATATTTATAGACAAAATGATGTCAAACTCGCCAACTTGGCGATATTTATCAAAGTGATTATCTCTACAAAGATCACCAAACGCTCCAAGCGCAATTAAATCTTCATTGAAACAAACCAAGCGTAATTGAATCTGTGTAATAATACGGAAACATGTTTTTTTTTTTTCTTTTTTTTTTTTTTTCTTTTTGCAGTTTAAGGAATGAAGTTTTATAAACGAAATACAATTGGTTGATTAATTGCTTTGATCACCAACCAATAAATCCATAATAAAACACTTCAAACACTGATAAAGCAAGGAAATGTTATCAGCATGCTATCTATCCGTTTCGGTTTTCTCAATACTTCTGAATTTTCGACATCAATAATGTATTGCCATCGCCAATAAATTGGTACACTTTTTTAATTTAACTCGAATGAAGCATAGCCATATTACTTTTTTCTCGATATAACAAAATGTAATAAAATGAATATAGCGGTTTTTATCTTGGAATTTGTCAACTCCAGTGCAGGGCTAAAACAGGAGCATATTAACGTTATTTAGTCTGCTTCAACAATACAACATACTGTTGTTGTAACTACATACTGTACTATAATATAATAGACGATGTATAATACTGTACTAATATTATAATAGACGATGTAAATGATGGTGACGTCACGGTCGTCAAGTGAGACTAAGCAATCCGTTGCTATGCAAAGTTCGATATATTTTTAGACTCACTTTCATCGAGTGAATTTAGAATCGTGATTTAAATTAATGCAGCAATATTTGAGCATTTAAAACCTCTTAATCATGTAAAAAAGAACTCGTATTACGTTATGGTTACATTTGGAACATTATTCTTTAATGTAATCGTTTGTTTTTATGTATTTTAAATAGCGCTTCTACTATCCTGTGCTTGGAATTTGGAGACACTTGTTATCGAAGATTTTTATTCCTACAGCTGGTCTCTTATAATCACGGTAAATATAAATTTTATCTACATTTTTATAAGAAAAAATAAAATATTTTTTATTTTCAGTCACTTAGTTGTAATATACTTATATTTATTTACATATTTTTATGCCACTGTGTATCAGTTCCAGCTGATGTATGCCCCTGATTTGTTTATAAGTATTGGTAACAATATAATTTGTTTTTTAACGAAATATTTATATTTTAAATATTTGTAAGTTATTTCTGAAAAAGTAAGCAAATATGTATTTGTTATAAGAAGTTTTGTTCGTGCATTGTAGAATTTAGTATATTTGTGTTTGCTATGTTTTAGCTTATTGTATATAAGTGTTTCCTATTTTTTTAGGCAAAGATGGGTAGGTGCTTTGTACTTGATTACAAGCATACCAATCAATGTGATACTTGTTTCTATAGATTTACCCTGAGACGAAGAATAAAAATATTTGGCTAAATATAAGGTACGTAATTGTTTTTCATTATTTGTATTTTTGTGAACAATTTTTTACTCATGTATAAATGAACCTCTGAAAGTGCAAATTTACTAAAGAGATGGCGTACAAGATACGAGAATATATCCCATCCCAAAATTATTATTTTAGCTTGTTTTTAGGACAGTACTGTACACAAGCTGTGTTTGTTTCCAAGTCTTCCTCTTGTACTGATTAATGTGCAAGTGATTGGGCCCTGTGCACTATTTTCATTTCCGTCCCTCCAATTCTGTGTATTATTTTCCCCCCGACCCCTGGATAGACAGACTATTTTTAATCACGAACTCAGTATAACCCTTACCGCAGATTTACGCGCTACTGTCTTAAGTCGCCACATGGAGAACAAACTGTCAGGAATTAAACCCTAACGTTTTACACAGGAAGTCGGGGCCTTCTCACTATTTTTTTAAAAATATTTCTGTTGATAAAAAGCCAGTTAATTATACTTTGACAAATGTAGTAATCGTTATGTTTGTTTATCGTTAACGTTGTCATTTCCAGCTATATTTAAGTTGTACTCCATTAAATGTATAACTTCAAAATTTAATAGCTGAAAATTATTTAAAACCCACTGACGGTTATGCACGTATATACGTCATTTGATCCCCAGTTTTTCCAGCAATACACAACATTTTTAAATTTATAAATGAAATTTAAAATAATTTTTTTTTTAAATATTTTTATTAGGATGATAGTTTATAACCTATCTCAAACATAATGAATTAAAATAATTTAAAAAAAAATATGTATTTGAACTAGAAATATAATTTAAAAATGATTGCAGGAAAAACAACTGTAGAATTTCGCCCATTCTCATGACCGTCAGTGGGTTAATTAACTCACTTTAGACTATAATTTGTAGCACAATTTAGTGCTTTCCCTTTATAGTCCTATCACTTGGCAAATAATTTGGTTTACTAAATAATTTCTAATATTACGAGTTTTAAAAATGCAACGAAATAGTTCATTCGAGTCTCCATGTTGTTCGGCACCTTGAAAAATTATTTATTGGATTGCTAAGTTAAGGTGCTATTACAGAAAAGTACACATATTTTTTATTAGTAAGCCAAGTGATTTTTAATAATAGAAATTGGCTTGAAGAACAGATATTTCATCTTTATTCAATTTTTACTTTAAACTGTATGTAAAAGTAACACGCAAAAAATTATTATTCATATGAAATCGTCTTTTAAATCATGACTCGAACATTTGAAACATGATTTAATAGACAAGATTTTACTCGGTGTACAAAGAATGATTTAAAAAAATTTAAACGTTTTGGTTACGGGGTGATTCTTTTAAACATTATAGCCCAAATATGAAATTTCATAGTCTTCTCTGATAATGACCTACAAATGCCCTTAAAATTTTATTTGCATTTACCCGCTTAGAAAAAGGATTGTTTTATATGGAACTGCTACTTTTAGCAGAACTCTCATGACTAAAATAAAAAATATTAAAGGATCTTGTGATCTAGAAACCCTATCTTATGAAAGGCATTAGTAATGAGATACCAAACTTACAAATACTATCAAAATATTAAATACTGTATTGAGAATATTAAAACTGTTGATTTATTCTTCGATCTAATTTCTTAATAGAAATTTTTTGGGATATTTTAAATTGAATATTGTTAATTATGGTTTACTTCTTCAGAATCTGTGGATGATTGCAGATCCATCATTGCGTAAAAGCTGAAGGTACTTGCTCATATCTCTTCAAAATGTACGCTTTAGACAAAGAAAATAGTTGAAAGAGGGAATAATTGAATTTTTTGTACCAAGTTATCCACTTTCACTGCAATCTTTCAATTATCCCAGAATTTTGTGATTGTTATATGGTGTTTTTGTATTTAAATTCAAGATATATACATCTTTCATAGCATGTATTCAAGACCTTTATATGTTTATGTGATGCTTTTGTTTTTATATTCAAGATGTATCTTATTTATTCCACAATTTTCTGTAAGTTTATCTTGGGTTTACATGAGTATGTTATGCTCGTGTCTCCCTCAAGTCATGCCAAATTCACCTTGGAAATATACCGATTTAGGTTCTTGATACTTTTGTGTTACAATAACATTAACGAAGCAAAATATGCTTGTTAGTAATCGAAATGTAATTACTCAAAAGTGAATCCCTTTGGGCATGTGCTGTGTTTTGATTTATGCTTTTTTTTCCATTTCAGATTGTAGGTTTCTGATGGGTTTTTTTACATTGTAATTTTTTGATGCATAAAGATGGTTTTATTTCATTTTTGTTTGACTACGTTTTTTTTAAATTATATTTGTATATTGTTCTATCTTTGCTAGCTGAAAAGATTGATTTCAAAGATAAGTAACAACTTTCTTGTGAGCTATAATAAATTATAACCAAATGTACTTTTTTCATTATTTTCAATCATCTAGCTATCAGTATGGAACCATGAAAGGTACTCAGTGTTATGTCACAATGAGCACCTTTCACGGATATCTATCCCCTCAGATAAAAAATGAGAGATTGTATAACAAATTATTAGTTGAATATACCATAAAATAGCACAAAAATACTATTAAAAGTGAATATTTATTACTTAATACATCTCTACCCATTTGTCAGACTGAACTAGGTGATGAAACAAACACAGTCATGTTACAGCTCTCAAGCTAAAAAAGTTCAACTTCACGCAAAAGCAATAAAAACCAGCAAAAAACATCAGAAGTCAAACAAATTTAAACAATTGTACTATATTTGCAAACAGGCGAATCTAATTAAATCAGTTTATTTTTTCAAGCTACATTCAAAATAGTGAAACTGGGGTTATAAAAAAAGAAATCAGTGTTTCCCCTAAACTGTGCCCACCTGATATCTGTGGGTTAGTGCTCTAGCTTTACATCCTTAAGGTACTGGGTTCGGCATTAATGTTCCTTGTGGTTTGGATCCAATATTAAGTTGTAGGTCCTGGTCTGATTAGCCGTTACTGTGTACAAGAGTAGATAGCTTAAAGAACCATCCAATTCACTTAACTGTCTCATGTCTGCAATCACTGAATCAAATAGAGGCTCTTTGCATATGGTGCATAAACTTTTGGCATAATTATCAACTATCTAGATCAATGGTTACCCAACTTTTTAGCATTGCGAATCACTTTTTAGAAATTAGATCTATAACGATCTACTTCATCTTCGGCAAATTTAATTATTTCAGACTTAAGGTTGGTTGGTTGTTTTCAGATTATCTGGTGCCATCAGCAACACTAGGGCTATAATGCGCCAAAATATTAGTCATTTGACAAGCCAACATACATTTACAAACACCCATGCCTTACACGGGACTCGAACACGCAACCTCGCGGTCTAGAAGCTCGCTCGCTAACCACTATACCGTTTGGTCGGCCAGACTTAAGGTTTCAGTTTTAAGAGACACAAAAACAAATTTTGTGAAAAAAAAACTATTTTAATAATCTTACAAAAATAACACTAGAAGGTCATGACCCACAGTTAGGGAAATGCTGGTCTAGATATTGATGTAGAACCAGGTATTCAATGCAACAGCACACTAAAAAAATCACATTGCATAGCAAATAGTCAAAACATTACTAGTTGAATATATCATTAATACATTTTATTGACAATTTCTTTTTAAAATATACAAAATTATTTGTCGCAGAAATAAACATTGTAAATGAAACTATTGGCCCTTTGCACATTAGGCGCATATTCTGTCTATGGTAAGGATTTGGCTGAACTTGAAAAAATTATCTTGTTTAAAATGTTCGGGTTACTGATTCGACACTAGATACAGTCAAACTCCGTTAACTTGGAATCGCTTAACATGAAATTCTGTTGAACATGAAGTAAAAGCAGTTCTCCATACTTGAAACTTAACGCTAATTTATTCGTTTAACACGAAATTTGGTTAATGGGAACAATTTCAGCGGCCCCATCGACTTCGCCTTAACAGGGTTTGTCTGTATTTACTTTTTATGGGGTAAACCCGGCTAATGCTTTTCTGTGTTTTTTCCAAAATTAAATGTTGAAGTTATTGAAATCAGTTATATTAACTGAACAAAATTTTATATTTTATATCAAAATTTTGAAATTGCAAATAAAACCCTTTTAATAATTTTAGAAATGGAAAAAATAAACCCATATTTAATCCATGTTAAGTAAAAAATAACAAAGATCCAGGTGCCTAAAGTGCAGCTGTACAATCTGTTAAAAAATACATAAGAAACATTCCTAAATTTCATTTTGAAAAAAAAAAGTAGCAAAAAAAAATCTGCTTTTGATTATATAATATTGATTGACTTTAAACACAAAACACTTTTTTCAAGTGAGTTTAATATTAATTGATATGCTTCAAATAAAGTTGTATCTTTTTCAACATGCACAAAACATCGAAAAAACATTGTCAACAAAATACGTCCGGCACCTATAGTAGAACTAAAGCATCCGTTTAAAAAAAGAATCTCGTATGATTTTTAAATCAAATTTTTAAATTTAGTTTCAAAATAAAGCACGATACAAACTCAACTAAAAACTAGTAAAGATAGAAATTGATTTGACATTGATTGATTTTAAAAATCTAACTCGACACAATACATCGTGACACAAAATGCAAACAAAACACATGATTAATTTCAAACACATAAAACAAAATATTAAGTAAAAAAAACTAGGTTTAAAATGTTAAACACGGCAAGCTACCAGTTATATTTTATATGATAACAGGCATTTAAATGCTTAAATATTTCTGGATTAACTTAAATTGAGATTCTAATGACACACCACAAATGTGAGTCTAAAATTACATTGAACCTCGTATAGCAACGGATTGCTTAGCCTCACTTGGCAACGTTGTCCATCGCCTCAACTTGAGCAACTCACTGTGAGTGTGCATGTGTTCATACTCTGGCTGAGTATTTCGTACCTAGACACTGAACTCGTGAATATACGCACTTGACTGACGTTTTTTTTTTTTTTTTTTTTTTTTTTTTTTTTCAAGGTGTAACCCTTTGCCCAACCAAAGCGGTAATTTTAAACTAGCTTATTTTTAAAATCGGAAAGACGAAAGCAGAATTTAAATCTTAAGTTTTATTAATTACAAGCAGTACTCTAACAGGTAACCATCGACGACAAATGTTCGCAAATTAATAATTAGCCTTTTTATTTTTAGGCTGAAGCAATTTTTGTAAGACTTGAATACCAAGCATATATATATATTTTATTTTATTTTAATTTTTAATTTATGTTTTTTCAATGTATCAAACTATTTTTCCTGAAAAGTATTAATATTTTTCTAAATTTCTAATTTTTTTGTTACCTATATATATATTGAAAATACACCAGTATTACAACAACAATACGCGGGCCAATATCGCTCGACATTGGCCAATCCCAATTTCGAAATGTTGTAAGATTGTTATAGATATTGGTCAATCTCACCTAATGGAGGAACTAGGTGAGTTCATTGCCAGTCATCTTTTACCGGAAGCCACTCAGCAGTATTTTTATCTCTCATATTTGCGTATAGCTGTATATCTGAGAGCTGAAATTTTTTTTATGAGTAGCTGTTTGACACTTTAGTAAGACCCCTAACCGAGATAATAAAATTCGAAAACGGCAGAAAACGACATATTTTGAAATCCACCCAAAACTCATTCCCTGATCATCAAATTACTAAGGTACTTCTAGCAGAGCTAGAAGTATGAAATTTGGTATGCTTGTAAGGTTTAACATATATACAAAAGAAAAATCTAAAAATTGAGATTTTTTCCTCCGAATTCCCTAAAGGGGGCAATGTTCGAAAAATTTTAATCTCGATTTTAATACACTTTTATTGGGACTAGAATTATAAAACTTAGAATACTAGTAGCTCTTAGCATATATAAATAGAGAAGACTTTCCGCAAAGTCTCTAGAATCAAGAAATAATAAAAAAATTGGCATTATAAAATTGACCATTGGCGATATTTTATCACCTACGAAATGACCGCCAATTGTTAATTTTTTTCTCCTTTGCCAACTTTTTTTTTCATATCTGAATAAACTATTTATTTAAAATAATTTTATATTATCCTCATCCATATTAAATGCATAAGTACGTCATGAATTGCAGTTCGGTAAATTTAACTTTCTTTGAAAAATGTCGTGTAATTCTCCGCTAATTAGATGTTGTTAAGAACGTTTATTTTAAACTTCTTTTAAACCAAAAAATAATTAAAAGAATAAAGATGTCGGCTCATATAGATCTCGTAGTTCGCATCCAACAAAAACAATTTAAATAATCGACTAATAAGTAAGTACCAAAAAAACATGTATGCTTAACGCTTTCAATCCCAGAAAGTTTTCTTGCAATTTTAAAAACTATGAATACTAAACATTTTAAAAATAGTTATTGTCAAGCAAATAAGTGATAAATTTATAATTAGTACCATAAAAAAAAGTGAAATCCCAACAAAAACATCTCTGTAAAAATACACCATGTTCTTCATGAAACGATTATGGGCGTGAAATGTATCGAGATCTAAAGTAGAGCTAAAAGTTTAAAGTTGTTGTAAATTACGGGCAATGAAAATTAGTAAAATTTTCTTCTCAAAGTCAAAATTCCACTTCATAGGCCTAAATATCTAGCTACAAAAATGCATGTGTGACTTGGCCATTACGATATCAGTGAACCAGAATACGTAATGGCCAAGTGTCACAAATATTTTTGTAGTTAGATATTTAGGCCTATGCAGGGGAATTTTGACCTTGCGAAGAAAATTTTGCTAATTTTCATTGCCGTAATTTACAACAACTTTAAAGTTGGCTTTACTTTAGATCTAAGTACTTTTCAAGGCCATAATCATTGCATGAAGAACTTAGCGCCGTTTTACAGAGATGATCTTGATGTTTTTGTTACAGAGATGTTTTTTGTCTGGACATTTTGAAAAGCTAATGCACAGTTTTAAAATTGAAGTATTTTATTGATAAGAAAGGGCGGAAGGCAATAAATATATTTTATGATATTTTTGAATTGTTTATTTTATAACAAAAATCTTGTGTATTGGAACGATCTTCGAGTTTCGACCAGAATTGACCAATATTACAAAGCCCCTGTTTACGACGTCTGCCAATACTGTTGTGTGGATCAGAGGGAGGGCTTTTTTACAATACTTTTAATTTCTGTCAATTTCCTTTCAAACTTTATACGTGATATATTTTTGAATTTGTCATATTTGATACAAAACACAATATATTTCAAGGAAGAAAATTACGAAATTTCAATTAAAGGAGACCAGGGCAGATTGACTATAAGGACAAGTTGATCCATTGACGTTTTCGCTATATAGTTTCACTTTTCAAGGATAAGATTATTAGCCTTGTGACTCACTTACCAACAACATATCCCTTGGTAAAGAATGGTTGCCGATAGGACAGTATAGGTTCTTTTCAGACACATAAAATTGAGCTGCAATAAATTAAGTGTTTTATTTTTAAGAACTCTAATCATTTCAAAATAGATCATTATTATTTTATATTATCATTATTATTATTATTATTATTATAAATAATTAATTATTATACTTATAAATAATTAATTAATATACTTGCAAATAATTAATTACATACATAATTATTATATATAATTAATGATTTGTGTTCACATAACTGATGAACCAAAATACCTTCTGAATGAAATAAAAATGTTAGGTTATACTATAAAGAAAAACAAGTATAGGAAGAGTTCCTGAAACTATAATGAAAGCACCAGTGTTTCAAGTGAAAGAATAAAAAAAAGTTCAATATTTCTCGTAAAACATTAAGACGATACGTAACAAAGTTTCATGATGTAGGCCTAAATTCTCAGATTTCCACTCATCCATCCCTGATGAAACCGATATACGCAACAAAAGTAAGAAGCCAAGAAAAAAGACAAAAGGATAAAAATCTCGTTTAGTGATGATGATGAAAAAAAAGGACGAGGAAAACATATGCCAAAATTTTCTTAAACCATTTAAAAAAAATTGCAAAAAAAACGAATACAAACGACCACAAAATGCAAATATTACGAGGCATCCAGTGAAATTACAGGTCTATTTTACGAGTGTTTAAACCGTGATGAAAATGCGTTGAAAGTTATTAAACTAAAACACTAAAACATGAAACTTGATTATTTTGAGCCCATTCTTTGAGAACATAATATAAATTTACAAAGAAGGGCTTATCAACCTCACAGTGTTGGCCAATTAACCCCATACCAGAGTCAAATTGATCCTAAATACTTTATAACATACAGCCTTTAATAACTTCGCACAACATTCAACAAATATAACTGGTAAATCATTCATAGAATCCTTATTTAAGACTTGCCAGTATTGTACCAAGTAAAAAAATAACTAAGCTATGAAAGGGTACATTTTTAGAGCTCCTTCCTAAAATGTGGGCCAACGTACAGTGGGGCAAAAGTGAAAAAAAAATTGTTTTTAATTTTCCTATTTAAACCATATGGTTTTGTTTACAAGTATCTTGAGCATCTGGTACCACCTTTTTCAGCTGCTTTATGTGTTTTTCGGTACAGTTTGAAGGAGTGAAAGTTTGAACTTACAGAAACGTTTTCAGTAAAGCGCTCATTTTCTACAGAGCGACTGCGTTTTTTAGGCCCATCTTCAACTTTTGTTTCCATCTAAAAAGTAAAATTTTACTATGAGCCTGTAGCAAGTGGTTAGTAGAACGTAACATATTTGTTTTCTTAATTGTTGGGTTAATTTTAATATTTTTATTTAATTTCGAAAAATCCCCTTAAATATTCATTGAATTTTTTATGACCTTATACATATATTAGTAAAAAAGATTAATAAGGTCACCTCGGGTCATCCAACTTTTTACATAGTTTGAAAGAACGTTTGATTGTGTATTAGAAACTGTTCACATATTTTGCCGAAATATTCCAATTTGACTGTAAGTTCATAAACAAAACACAAATAACTTTACTTATTCATAAGTGCAATAAGGACATTATCTAAATAGCTAGTTATGCGCATTGTAAACAAATTTAAAGAACGTAATAAAATTATTTTTAAATTAATAATTATTGAAATATGTAAAGGTTAACTCAAATTTATTATTATTTATTTAAACTATAATTTCAGCTCAATTTATGTTAAAAAATATACGAAGATTTTACATTTGAATAGTTGTAAGTACTGAGTATAAATCTATAAAAAATAGTTTTTCTAACATACCAATAAGTTTCAAACATCACATACAATTAAGTTAAGTCAAGTTTACAAAAGATTTATAAAGTAGTGTTTGTTTAAGGATTCAGAAGAAAATTATAAATTTATAAGAAGGAAGTTGTTTGAAATATTTTCAAACATACTAGATTCTAATGTGCGTTAAAACTAGATTGAAAATATCTGGAACTTAAAATACAAAAAAAATTACAAACTGACCGGATCAATATTTATCTCGAATACGAGATATTTTTATATAATTTTTAAACCCTATAAGAAAAAATTGGAAAGCCAGCAACAGAACTGGAAGTGCTTTTCAAAGTAAAAATAAAGAATAACTAAATAAAAGTGTTTACTTTCCATTCCACTGAAGATTAGGTGTTTTGTAAAAATTCAAATTGTACAATAAATATTTTTTATTGATCTATAAATTATTTATTTTATTCATAAAGCATACACTTTTGACTATGGGGGGTGGGCGTTTATGTTAACAAACTGACATTATTTTCAATAGGGTGATATTAGTCTCAATGTGGGAGACTCTGACTGTCTAAGAATTGTTAAAATCTTTGATATAAGCTGTTTAACATTTAAATTATTGACGTACAGGTAAGAGTTATGGATTCATTATCTATAAAAATATCTTTATGTTCTTTATTATGTAGTTGTAATAATGTATAAGAATTGTTTAAAGCCACAAAATAGTTATTTCTTATTTTCTATACATTTATCAGCATTTTTGTTCCAAATAAAACTTGCATATATTATTTCTTTCATATATTTTATGTATGCATAACTTCCATTCTAACCGAAAAAAAATTAAATCTATGATAATTAGGCTTTTAAACTGTAAATCAAATAGTGTTACTCAAATGACATTTTATTACAGTTGTTACTTAAAAAAAATTCAAATAAAATATGTTACTTTAAAAGTACAGCTCCAAATCTAGTGAAATATTATTCTAGGTTTGTTCATGTTACAGATTTTAACATTAGATAACTAATAATATTATTTTTTTATTTTAAATTATAAAATCTCATTTTGGGATGTTTAATAAAATCCACTCGTATGTGGGGTTTTTTTTTTTTTTCTTTCTTTTTTTTCTTGTGTTTTTTTAAATGGTAGATGCAGCACTTAATTTTGTCTTGTGAACACATTATATATCCTAGTCAAATACAACGCACATTCTCTTTATTGATTGGAATAGGCATAATTGCTGATCCATTCTCACTCACTACGTGCTCTTCAACATTTTTTCTGTAATATTTGACACATTATCTGTTTCCTGGCCTTCAAACATTTTCTTTGTCGACATGTGGTAAGAATTGGTTAAAGGAATTTAAATACTTCGAGTTCAAAGGGGTCGCACTTTGATTAAGGTTAATAAATGTTCATAAAAAAATATTTTAAGTCCTGCACATGCCATACATTTCCAAAAAAGAAAAATTACGTATATCAATCAATATAATAGTTTTCATGCAAAACAAATTTCTTAATCCGACCAAGACTTTCTGCTCACTTTGTATATTGAACTATAAAGAGATTGTGTTCCTGATAAGAATACTCGTTGTTTTACAGTAAACACACATGAACTAACGAATTGCGTAGTTATTTTTGGGTAACTTAACACTAAAAAATTACCATTATAAGTTTGATTGCATCTAAACTTCAAAATACAAATAGTATTTAAAAACAAGTAAATGAAAAATAACAAATAAAACACAAATTAATGCTTTCACATCGGCATTCAAATACTATGAAAAAAATTCACTGATGGGTGCAATAGCAAGTTTGCCTGAAATAAAATAGAACGATTGAAATTTCAATTGACACTATTTTGATATCATGTCAATTGGTATTTCTTATGTAAGTATTCAGCAACAGTTGTTGATTGTTATTGAGAGTGGTTGACGCAATCTTGTGTTAAATAATATGGCAATTACTAGTTGTATATTGGATTGAATTTTAAAGACTGTGCGCGAAAACTAATATTTTAATATTAACGTCTGTGAATATGGACATGTTTTTGTTTATCTGCGTCTTAAAACTGAATGAAAATACAAATTCACCGATTACTTCCCCAAGTATTTTAGGCATTGATACTCCAGAGGGAGGAGAGTCAGTCTTTGGTAGTTTATCTTCCTTGTTTTTTCTGCAGCTGAAAATTTCGATGAATTATGCGCTTCTGTGCAATGATTTGAATACACATTTTATGCACATTTTAATTAAGAGACGAGCATTATTTGAAATATGATACTGATTCCCGTTCTTTATATTGATTATTTTATGTTTCTATAATTATTTTCAATTCCCCATATGTTTGCATAGGGTAATGAAAGTATTGTTTTTGGTCAAGAAAAAAAATCGATTTTTTTTTTTTTTACCCCTTTTGCATCCCTCTACGTTTTGGAACACCCTGATTTCAAAAAAGTGGTCTAGAAAAAATGTCTGTCCGTGTGCATGTGTGTACGTGGTCAGCATAACTCCCAAACGAATTGACTTACGATGTTCAAATTTGGTGTACACTCTAGTGATGGCCATGGGACCTGTCATCAAGGTTTTCATCAATATTGCGCTTACGCAAAACCTGAAAGGATGAAAAAAAAAAACATGAAACAATCATGTTTTTCAGCAATTGCTAAGAAAATGGCTAAAAATTTTTTTGGATCAAAATCGCTATGGTAAAGCCTCGTAAGGTGTTCTATACATTCCCACCTCCAAAATTTGCTTTAAAATGCTAAAAGGTGTTCTCCTCTACTCTGTTTCACCTACAAGAAAGGAAAATGTAAGCATAATTGAAAAATATATCGCCAAATTCATTGTCGCCATTTTGGTGGTGTTTTTTTGCTTATATGTAAGAATTTTCGCCAAAATATCGCCAAACTGGTCATTTTTTCAAATGAATGAAAGTATGAAAATAGTTATAAATTATAACACTATTACACGTTAAATTTAAGTGCAGTGACCAGTATTATAGTGTGATTGAAAGTTGAGCGATGTTTCACACGCTTAGTTGTTTGATGGAATGCGAGATTTTCTCTTTTGCTGAAGACACATTGAATGTCCTTAAATGCCAGCTATCAAAATAAGATCTTAAGAGCAAGATTCTGAGAGATTGAGCCACTTAACATTAAGGGGTGATTCCCTCCATCTCCGATTTTCCCCCAAAAAATTACCAGTTGATACTTCCCTTATTAGACGATAAAATCTGAAATTATTTGTTCCGAAGTTGTGTAGTTCAAATTCTATGACCTGTCAAAGATCATCTTTAAAAATGAAAAAATTGGTGTTCTTGTGACACATGAAAACTATTTGTATCCATATAAAACTTCACAAACAACTTGCCGCCAGCATTTCTTGTGTTATGGAATGCACTAGAATAGATCTTTATGAAAAATATAAAAAGTTCATGGCAAGTCAATTGCGCAAGGTCATTCAAGGTCACGAAATGCCCAGGTTTTATTGTTTTTTACCATCTTCAAGTCTGAATTATATCTTGACTAGTATAGTCTTGACTATTATAGTCTGAATTATATCTATCAATATTTCATGATTGGTCTTTTTTATCATTGCTTCCATTCTTTTTACAAATGCACTCTTGGATTTGTCTTGACCTGTAATTGTTTTAGGAATTTGGTGTTCTCTAGCAATATGTAGGACCAAATCCTCTGCAGTTTCAAACGTTGATGTGTAATTTTCTTCTGGGCAAAACATCAGAGTTATAAATTTTCGGCTAAGTGATACTATCTTCGTCTTTAGGGTTTGGTCTGACTTGTGCCTGGAACTGATTGCATGGGTAATGGGGAATTCACAGTACAAATCCAATTTAGTGTCCCCCACCAAATGGAAAATGTCATAAAAGAAATAAAACTAATTGCTGATCAGGACTGCGGATATGAAATTCAGCCCCATTCTTTTTACACTGTCCTGTACGATAAACGGTTTTACATTGGTAAACTGATAGAAGATTGTGGGGATGACGTGTTTAAAATGATAGATCTCAATCAGAGAGGAGCTGATGAGTTTAAGTGGTCATTGCGTGATGATATCGACACAATGCACCGAAACTCAGTTTTCTTTGGTCTTATGCAACTTTCTGGAGCCGATCCAATCAAAGTTCCTAGCTTAAAAGACATACTACAAGCAATTGTTATAAACATGAGGAAGAGTGAAGTGAAAACAGATTAATTTTTGAAAACATGAATGAAAACAGTAATGCATTAATATGTAAAAATGGGGTGCAACAAAAAAAATCATTTATTTTTTTCTCTTCAACTTGCCTCAATAAAGTTTAATTTCTCATTAAGTATAATAAAGAGTGTTTAAATTGTATCAGCGTTGTGCCAATATATTACTCCCGTAGCAAGATATACGAGCTCAAATTTGTGTCAAATTCGGAGATTTATCGATTTTGCACCAAATAACATCCAGCGTGTTCAACTTGCCTCAATGTTTTATGTATTAATAAATAGTACTAATATAGCTCTATCCAATGACACCTTGTTTGCAGTGGCAAATCAATCGCGTAAGATATAATTCAGACTTGAAGATGGTAAAAAACATGAAAACCTGGACATTTCGTGACCTTGATTGCGCAAATGACTTGCCATAAACTTTTTATATTTTTCATAAAGATCTATTCTAGTACATTCTATAACAGATGAAATTCAGGCGGTAAGTTGCTTGTGAAGTTTTATATGGATAAAAATAGTGTCATGTGTCCCGAAAACACCAATTTTTTCATTTTTAAAGGTAATCTTTGACAGGTCATAGAATTTGACCGGTGCAACCATGGAACAAATAATTTCAGATTTTATCATCTAATAAGGGTAGTAGCAACTGGTAATTTTTGGGGGAAATAGGAGAGAGTGTGAATCAGGGGTGGTTCAACTTCTCAGAATCTTGCTCTTAACAACATAATACATGATAATTACAATATTTAAAAGAGAAGTTCAGGCATGATAAAACTGATGGTTAGAGGCTAAAAGAAGTATAAAAATAATATTTCAGAATTAGATATTTCATGCTCTAATTATATATTTTCTTTCGATTAATTTTTTGGAGAAAATCGGAGATGGTGTGAATCAGGGGTGGTTCAACTTCTCAGAATCTTGCTCTTAACAACATAATACATACAGTCAATCAGGGTAACATTGAACCACATTTTCAGTATTTTCTTCTTCCCCGCTTATGTTTTTATAGTATTTTCAGACTTAATGGCATAAAATGGAAGAATAAACCCTAAATTATATTTTAATTTACTCAAATTAGTAAATGTTGATGATGAAAGCACCAAATAATAGGAAAATAACCCGGTGCAAAGTTACCCTGGCATTTAGGGTAACTTTGAACCACTATCAGAAATTTCATATAAAATACCTTTTATTATTCAGTCTAGGACTATTAAATATTTGAACTAGTAAAATTAAGTTTCTAAATATTCGAAACATCATCAGCTGCAGTTTTCAACACCCTAAAGTTTGTATATTTTAAATAACACCACAAAGAATATAGTAGGTAGGAACAGTGGATGATGAATCACATGAATAGATTGCAAAAAAAAAAACTATTTATTGTTCAGTTTAAACATACAAATATAGTGAAAAAACAATCTTCAGTTCATTCACTTAAATATAAACTCATTTCATCAATTAAAAATTGAAAAGATAAATAGAAAATAATAAAACTGATAGGCCGCCCTTTTGCTATTAGTTAAGTACTATAGTGTTTGCAAGTCACAATGTGGCACAAATACGAATATTCTATTCTTAATGTTAGAAATAGTATGACAATATAAAAACAAAAATCAAACTTCATAAAATTTCTCTTTGGCATTCTTCAGATTAATAGTTCTGCATCAAAGAAAAAATTATTGATCTGGAAAACATCTTGTCTTCTAGCTGGAATAATAATATCTGGGGATCGTTTTTTTAAACACGCCTAATTTTTCATACCACAGATCACCATTGATATTCGGCCATTTCCAATATGCACCAGATTTCTTCATGAAACACCAAATATCACGTTGTCTTTTAAGTCAATTTGGTCTGGGTACATTTCTCCATCGTATTGAATAATTACGTGGTCGTAAACTTTGCATATTCCATAACCAAAATCTAAAACACTGGCATGCTTTGTGTATAAAATTCCTTTCTCATTGATGTGTTAACAGCCACCACTTGAACAGTCTCTGATTTTTCAGTAATATTCTCCACAACAATTTCAGCAGTATAAATCTCTGTCATGTCCTTATTGGAGTGCCCAGACCGGAGAACTCGCCCAGGAGGGCTTAGAGCTTTTTGTATCTCCGGTCGGGAGGAAAGTGACACCACCAGCACGAGAGGAAGCCCCCCGAGCGCTCCGGCCCTGCCGGATCAGATTTATTTAAAACTTTAGGTAATTTTTACATAGGTGATGGATAACATTTAAATGAATATATAGTTTTTACAAAAATGGTAGACAGTTTTTAAACAGATATAAAGCTCTATGAAGGTGGTGGATAATTATTAAATAAGTATAAAAGTTTACAAGGTTGGCAACATCTTCTTTCTAAAACAAACACTCCATAAAAACAAAACACACAAGATCAAAAAAGCAAAAGGACGATCATATAACCAAATGGTCAAAACTTTAAACACAGAAAAAGATCAAAACAGAACAAGTAACCATTAATTAGAATATGAAAAATTTGAAAACATCAAATTCAAAAGTATTAATTAAAGTACATTCAAACAGTTAAAACCTTAAACACAGAATAACTCCAAAGCTGAATAAATATCTAAAATCAAAGGCTTCAATCTAAAAGAGGATATTGTTGTTATTCGTATAATGATATAAATAATAATGCAAGATAGAACTAAAATGTGAAGAAGTGATTGGTAATATGTATTGAACTCATATATATTATACTCATTTATAAATCTAAACTCAAAGAATTCCAAATATTTAAAATTTTACCAAATAACGTTAAAAATAATTCACAGAAATACAATCATTTAATATAAATTCGAAAACAAATGAGACATGTCTAAAACTATGGATTAAAGTACTCAAAAATTCCGAAAATAATACTTACAAGTAACCATTAATTAAAATATGACAAAATTTTGAAAGCATTAAATTCAAATCATGTCTTTATTGTCCAACTTTCATCTTCTCCGAAAATGATAGTGTTGCACATACACTGTCATCTGCATCATCTAGTTCAGGTTGGTTGGCTTATACGCTCAACGACCTACAGCTTAACGTGGATTCCAAACTACAACGAACTTCCATGACTAACCTGAGATTCGAACTTGGCACCTTTAGTATGCGGGGCCTGAGCTCTAGCCACACAGCCATCCGGTGGATCATCTGGTTTAGAACTTATACTCTTGCTGTCTACCAGGAGTTCATATAGTAGAGGACTTTGGACGATCCCCTCATGTCCTCGTTATACATACTCCTTTACCATTTATTTTTTGTGCATAGAAATTTTTCACTTCCTCAACTGAAACGCTTTTTACAGCCCTCACAGGTAGGCAGATTTTTTTTTAGTTCTGTGAATGACTGCTAGATCATTATTTCTAATATTTTTAGGTACTTCTTGAATTCACTCACAATATTTGCATTGTATCGGATTTCGCATACAAGAGAAAATTCCATAAATTAAATTGCATTTGTATGTATTTAAAAGCAAAACCAAAAATATATTGAAATAAAATATGAATTATATGAGCAGTGCATTATACAATGTCATCAGACTAACTTTGAACCGGCTCAAAGTTACACTGAATATGTGGTAAAATGATAGTGCCTTAGTTTTTTGCTTTTTACCAAATGTTAGTAAATAAATAACCATCAGCTACTAACGATTTCACTATTTTCAGAAAATTATATAACTGATAAAGTGGTAAGTTGATGCTTACTTGCATAAATGAGTTGATTTACATGAACTTCAAATAAGTCTTAAAATGAAACCTGTAAACAGTACTTCAGAAAAACAATTGAATGGCCAAATAAATTATGTACTGTTTTGCCAATTCATTTTCTAAACTGTAGAGCGAAAATCCAATTTCACAATCTTGCCAGCATTTTGCAGCAGTGGATCATTAGCAGCTCTTTAAAACCAAAAATACTGAAAACTAGGAGGTAGAGCAAAATTATACCCTATGGCTCAAAGTTACCTTGAATGACTGTAATAATTATAATATTTAAAATAGAACTTCAGGTATGATAAAACAGATGGTTAGAGGTTAAAGAAGTATAAAAATAATATTTCAGAATTATAATGCGCTAATTATACATTTTTTTTTTTTGCATTGGTTGATTAATCCGATATCAGAAATTTATTAAAATACTTAAATGCGATATCTCATCGAAACCTCACGAGAAAGCAAATTTTGAAGACTTATTTGAAATGAACTTTCCTTAAAAAATCGAAGAAAGTAATCAAAAGTTTTAAGTCTTTCAAAAATTTATTATAATCGAGTTCTTGAGACAAAAATACAATGTTTACGACGCGACTTTAAGTAGTGAATTTGTCTCCTCGTAGAGTTAGAAGAGTTCAACAAATTTATATCAAACGAAAATATGATCAACATCTGTTTTGAAAAATATTTCCTGGAAATTATGAAAGAGGCTGAAAGTGCTAAAAGAAGTTCAATACAAGAGTTTCAAGATGTCCAAAGCAGTCTTACTTAAGAGGATTTAACAGTTAAGAAAAAGCCACTGACATAGAAATTATAACTAAGGTGATGCACCAAAATTACTTGCGTAGACGTTTCAATTATTAGCTAAAGATGAGTGAAAAATTAGACAATTTTGAACATGGAAGTAGATTATTAAATAGATGATGATGGTAGAATTTTTTAAAAAATTACTGAAAGAAATATTAATTTTCGGAAAGAAACTTTTTTTTCTAAGCTGATCTTTGTTCTGTTTGGTTATAATTTGAATTTCAAAGTATATAACTTATTTTGTTAAAACAATATTTTAAAACTGAATAATACATTTTGAAAAATAATAATTTTAAATAACATTACTATTTTTTAAACCACAATATCAAACAGTATAACTATTTTTGTTACATTAATAGCTTCACTGAATATTTTTTTTCTTCGAGGACATTGTTTTGAAAGTTTTTCACGTTTCAGAAACATTCTAAAAGCGTCGTTTTTTTTTTACTGTACAAGTGTATTCTTTGTATTGTATATTGACAATTAGCAAATTTTATTCAAATGAAGAAAAATTTCAAAAAAGGCGAATTTTCACGAGTTAGATATGTAATAAAATATAAGAAACTCGTATTTCTTGTGAAATATGATAACTGAACTGTTATGGGTTCTAAAAACATTATAAAAGCCTATTTGAACATAATCAGTAACCATTTTTTAAAATTTTTTTTTTTTTACTTTCATCACAAATTTAATCCACGAAATAGTTTTTTTTACGGTGTTGTTGTTTAGCTTGAAATATAATTACATTTCATCGCTGAATAATTTTACTTGAGTCAAAGTCTGCAGCGTGCAGCATTATTATTTATAAAAATTAACAGTATGTGTTTTCTACTGCCCTAAGCCAGAAAACTGTATCACTAATGTTCATCTCATCCTTTTACTGTAACCTCTTACAATAGTTGTATAGCGGCATTTACCGTAGCAAGAAAGTTGAGTGTGGACTAATTTAACAGTGGTCAGGGCCGTAGCCAGGATTTTTTTTTCGGGGAAGAGGGATATACGCTCACATGTATATTGAAGAATTGCTTGCAATAGTGGTATATATATAAAACTCAAAGACAGTACTTTTAAATCAAATACCCTTAATTACTTAGTCAATTAATTGATTAGGCAATTAAATCTTCGGCACTATTTAGCAACATATAATTTCTCAGTAAATAAAAAAACTAAATTTTATTAATTAACTCCATTCACAAAATTAGAAGAAAATTAAGTTAAGCACATATTTTGCCTCCTAATTCATAATAGGAAACCTAACTGTCGAGGCTTTTTGGAAAGTTTATTAAGTACTTCTTGGTAAATGTAGATTTCTCTATGGATGGACATGAAATCAAACATTTCAGTAATTTTGGAGATTAGAATTTCTCAAGTAGTTTTTCAATTGCCTTTAAGATTAGAAGGACTTTTCCGCAGTGGCATTTATAATAGACAATGTTGCCGATTATAACCATTTACTATACGTTTTTTAGATGAGAAGGGTATATGCATTAAGAATTGGTACAACTAAATAATTAAATATACTCATTCATAGTCACAGTGTGGTTTTAGAGTTTGCGAGGCCCAGGGTAAACTTATCTTTGACCAAAAGCTATGTCGAGTTTACACACTGCTACAAAACCTGTTATACAACAGTAATGTTCATGCATACTTTAAAAGAGACCGGTGAAAAAAATTTAAGCTATAAAAGGTATATAAAATAATTTCTTATATTGAACAAATATTAGTTCTGTTTTCTTTTCCAATAAGCTAATATTTGAAGTTGATATTTAATACTATTTTCCCTGTGCTTACAAACAATATTTAAACAGTGCTGACCAAATACTAATCGATGGTGCATATTTGAAATGGATCGTTATTTTTTTTATGAAGGATTTAACTAACATTGTCGTGTTCTTTTTTTAAATAAAAAAATTGGTACTTTAATATTAAGAATATAGCTAGTTTCCCAAACAAAGCCTCGAGTGAAATGTAGCACATTGCGCAACTCGCAGTACTGCACTTTCTGTAGGACAACATGCAACAAACAAGGAACGAATTTTCTTACCAGCTGCAAACTCTGATTGGTGGAAATGGACATCACGGAAAGGTTACAATCAGGCTGCTATTTAACTCAGCCAAAATGTTTCTCGATGCTATAACTCGATGCCTCAACTTGGCAGAAAAAATTATTTTTGTGGTTTCAACTATGGTTACTAGAGTTGTTCTGTTTTGTGTATGTATGTTAACAGAAACAGGTAGCCGAAAATAACTTGAATGTTCAAGTAATTAGTTATTCAAGATTAAATTTAAGTCTCATTAGAAAAAAGATCAAACTTGCATGGGATTGGGTTCTTTAAACCTATTCATAATATGAATAACTTTTTCAGAAAAACAAATTTAAAGCATTTGTTATGGGTTTACCATTTTTTCGATGTGAAGTAAAACTAATTTTGTATAAGTGTTTATTCTACTATCATCCATATACTAAAGGAAATTACAACTCAATTAAACAATACTTTTTAGAATTCTTACATGCTTTGAAATTTGACACTTGCAAAATTTTAATTTGTTAAAGATCCGAGATTTTAATTTTAAATACATTAAAAATAGTAATTTTAAGTGTTCTTTTAATACATTCAACATACAATAATGATTGTAATAGATTTGAGTTCAAAAAATTAATTTTTAATGAATAAAAATATATGGCAGTTCCATCCTTTAAATGATTGCAAAAAACATATACTTTTTTTATGGAAGTATATTCCCAGGTGTGTTAAAACATATATCAGAAATTTGTACATTTTAACCTTTAACTGCTGTGGTTGGGTGGTTTGAGGTTTTTGGCGCAAGAGCAACACATGGTTCATACTGCACCAAACAAATTTGTGAACACCAGTTTAAAGTTTAAGAAACATAGTATCAGAAAAGTTAATATAAAAGTCAAATATGAAATAATTTAAGGGGTGGAAGCATTCCACAAAAAATGACTCGCGGTCTGTCAGACCGCTTACAGCAGTTAAAGGTTAAATTTTAAAGAAATTATTTACCTAGGATGTAAACAAAGTGTAATTTCTTGCTTTTTTTATGTAATATGTGTTAGTATTATTAATAAACTATATGATAACCAATAAATGTTTACAAATATGTTGATTTTTTATTGTCCGAGATATAATGTAGATAAAATTCGCATTTCTTTAAATCAATTCCTCGAGTATGATGCATGTATTTTTTAAAAGTTATTTGGCTAACTTTTAAAATACACATGTATTCGGCATATAAATTGTCTGTACCCTTCCTCATTGAAAATTAAAAAGTGTAAGTTACCAAACAAAAGAATACTGATTATTTGCCAAGTTAGGACATATAGCCAATGAATGTAATTCAACTAATTCATTTTTCCCCTGGTATAGAAAGATGTTCGATGTGGTACCTAAATTACAGTTATCTGTTGGGCTATATAGCCATGCCGCAAAACTTTTACTCACTATAAGCCAAGAAGTGGTCGCGTGTCTTTGCTGAAGGTCTTTCCCCCACTTCCACTCTGGCTGAACATTAATTTCTCGATTAATATCTAAATAACTCTCTGTTGTAGAATTTTTAGCCTGTGTAAAATAATTTTTAAAAATGTGCTTTTTACATTAGCTAACAAGATGCTGAAGTATAATCTATCCTCAGAATACCAGCTATATGCCTAAGAACATCATTAAATAGTCTAAATTCACAAGTAGAAAAAAAATGTCAGCTGGTGGTGTAAAATAACTTTATTTTTTTTACATGTTCATAGCACCAGGGTTGGCATAGTTTAAACCAATTGATTTAATCAATTAGTTTAAACCAAATGGGTTTTTCCCCCCAAAAAAAAACATTGGTTTTTTTAAAAGAATAATTTGAAATTGTATTTTTATTTATTTACAATGAGATTTTTCAAATTATTTGATGTTGTAAATAACTTCTACTTTTAATCAAAAGTTTTCCATTCCAAAGACATCTTTTTCAAAAGGAATTCATTGAAAATATAATAGTTGTAGAATGATGGCAAATGCAAGAAAATTGTATAAACATTTAATGCTGATGAATTGAAGGAAGTTTGAGCAATTCTTATTGCAAAAACAACTACTGCGAATGTTGAGAGAATTTTTTATATTTTTGGAACTGTACAACTGTTGGGTAACAGACAGGGTTTAGAAAAAGCAGCAAATTTTTTATTTTATTTTTTGTTCATAGTTTTAAATGGAATAAAGAAATAAAAATTTAGTTTTCTTTCTATTTTTTAAGTAAATAATTCACTAAATGAAATATCTTCATTCTTGGTGCTTTAACATGATTGAGTGATGTTTTTGTAAATGAAATATTATGCGAATGCTATAGATAGATTAAGTTGTAATCTATTTTTAAATAAATCTTGCAATTAAAGACTATTGAACAATAAGTTTTTATATTAATTTAATACATATATTAATGTTCTATTATTTTTCAAAATTATTGAACTTAAATTATAGTCTGGATTTTAAATCTGTTTCTAAAATAAAGGTTTTGTGTTTTAACAATTTATTTCTAAATCTTAAAAATATCATTTTGAACAATTTATCATCATTACTAAGATTAATATTCCATGTATTATGTAGTAAACAGTTACCATTGTATTATAGAGGAAGTTTTATAGGAGAGGGTTTTTTTTCTATAAAAGCTGACTATAATTGTAAATTATTGACTAATTATCATGGGCACTGCCAGGTACGTGTACTTATACTGTATGAGGGATTTTTGATTTATCTGTCAAGTGTAAAAGACGAAATTAACAAACGTTGATGTAACAACAAAACAACTTTTATTTCAATTCCTCAACTTCGTTAATTTTACAAAATGTTAGGCCTGTGCCTAAACATTTCCCAAGCCAATAGGCTAATACAAAATCACAGCTTAAAGGCCTGCGTCTTTCCTCTGATAGGAACCTAAGACAATCTCTCTCTTCCTCATCCACCAAGGCAAGGCAGTGAAGTCCTTCTCAAGTGGCCCGGCCATCTGGTTAATATCCATGACACACTCCCCACCAATGAACAATCTGTTCATCAACAATGAACCTTAAGGAATTTGAGAGAAAATAACGTATACCTTAATTTTTCATACAATATTCAAAACAATAGATTTTCTAAAATATCTTAACCATATTCAATACTGGTAAATGTAAAATATTCAAACAATAAACTTGTTCAAACTATTAATTATATAATAAAACATTTGCTTTTAATTTCAAAAATAATAATACAGTAAATCAATTGCTTATAAACTTATCAAACTTTTAAATAATCTAAATTCAAATATGTATTAAAACATTTCCAAATGTATAAAATAACATGATATCAAAATCGTTTATCTGCTGCAGTGTAAGTATGTAAATTCTTAAATCAACAACCACAAGTTTCTAAACTTATGCTAAATATATCATGCAAACACTATTTTAATGATACTTAATACTTCCACAATTAATATATAACTGTTGCACATAAAATCAAGCATTGAAAATTTCAATCAAAACAAAACTTTCAATTTGAAATCTTTAAAATTCCCTATATAAATGCAATACTAAATATTCAAAAATTTGCATTTAAAGAAACTTACACTATATATAATGTTCATCTATAAAAATTGTCTCTAAATTCAAAGTTATTTCTAAAGTTCAAATAATTAATTTCAAAATTCAACTCGGACGTCTAATCGTTCCAGACATTGTTTTTACCAGGAGGGATCTGACCTTTCCATCTCGTCCAGGGAAAACACTTTGAACTCTGCCTAGTCTCCACATGTTTCTGGGGTAATGTTCACCACCGATGAGGACAACATCATCTGTTTTGAAGTTAGTGACGGGCTTCCCAGGTGAAGAACAGTTCGCAGTTCTCAAGTTAAATAAATATTCCTTTTTCCATCTATTCCAAAATTGGTCTAGTAGTTTTTGACGATAGTTGTAACGATTCACAATCGCGTTCCTGTTTAGTTATTGAGGCAGTTTAACGGCAGGTAATGTTGATGGACTATCCCCAACTAAGAAATGCGCAGGTGTGAGGGGATTCTGTTCATCTTAGGGAGCGTGAACGTAAGTTATCGGTCTGGAATTTATAACACTCTCGATTTCTATAAGAATCGTTTCAAGTTGTTTTTGTGTTAGAGATGTTTTACCTACGACTTTTCGAAGACACATTTTCACTGATTTTATCATGCGTTCCAATATTCCACCCCACCAAGCCGCTTTTTCTACATTAAATTTCCATTCGATACTGCGGGACCCATAAAACTCCTTTATTTGAGAGTTATTAAGAACTCCCCGCATATGTTTGAATTCCAAATCACCTCTTTTGAGCGTCTTCACATTATCTGAAATAATAACACTACACCAACCACGCCTCGCAATAAATCTCCTGAAAGCAAGCATAAATCCGTTCAAAAGGAGCTCCAACGTTGTAACTTTGCAGTTTTACTCGACTGCGTTTCTTCGGTCCTTTCCGGGCTACACAGGCATCACATGATCGGCACCACTTCTCCACGTCAGCCCTCGCCTTACTCCAGTAGAACCACTCTCGAAATATTTGGAAAGTCTTCATTACTCCGAAGTGGCCTCCAGTTGGACTACTATGAAGTTCTTTAAAAACGTCTGGGACTCGGGATCTTGGAAGCAATAGCTGCCCTCGGGATGTCTTTCCATCATCAGATTCGAACTTCCGGTACAGCAGCCGTTCGAATATGGAGAGAGTCCAGCCGTTCGAATATGGAGAGAGTCCCAGAGGGCCCAATATTGCTTTAAAGATGGAAATGTCCTGCCAAGTAGGTGTCGTATTCGAAGATTCCTTTAAATCGATTATTGGCTTGATGTCGGGATCTCTCAGATGGTATTTTCTGACTTCTCCGTCACTCCACAGGTCTGGATCCGATGATGTTGAAGATGTAACTTGGCGTATTACCGGATTGATCAGTCCGTAACTCGCCTCAACCCTGGAACAGTATCGGCAGCTCTCTGGGCAGGGTCTCCTAGACAGGGCGTCTGCGATTCCATGTGATGATAATTTCCGATGATGGATATCGATGTCATTACTGCCGCCACTCATTGCAAAATCCACTCAGCTCTAAAATTTGGCTTCTCAGCGACTGGCAACCTCCACCCTGTGAGATGGCTTCCCTCCTCCCTTCTGCGGTCTTAGCTCAAGTGTCTTGGCGGGTTCAGCAGTTTCTCCGTATGTGGCCCTCGTCTCCACAGTTCCAGCACTTCAGGCTCTGCTTCTTTTCCAGGATATTTCGTCTCAAGTAATTGATGTCTTTCCAGTTCATCCAAACGAGTAGCAATTGGGTGTTCTGGCTCCTGGATAGTAGCAGCCCTGATAGTATGGCGTTCTCTACGGATTGCTTGCTGGGCTGCCTCGTACTTCATGGCATACACTAAAGCACTTTTTAAATCCATGAAGTCTGCCATTCGTAGGGCCTTCTGAATCTCTACATCCCTGATGCTATCGAAGAAGTACTGTAGCGACAGGATTTCTCTCGTTTCAGCAGGGAAGTCTGCAAAGGCGAGATGGGAAAGCCTCTCAACATCCGTGTCGAGCTCCTGGAGTGTTTCGGTAGGCTTCTGTTAGCGAGATTTCAACTGCCGCCTGCTGTAGTCTTTCACACATTTTTTGCCAAACCGCAATTCTAATACACTTGAGAGTGCGTTGAAGTCCAAGCGTTGCTCTTCGGAAAGTGTTTGTAGTATATATGCAGCTTCAGCTCGCAGAGATGCAGCTAACTGGCAAGCTTTTGTCACAGAGTCCCATCCGTTGGTGTTAGCGACAATTGCGAATTGGGTCTTATACACTTGACAGGAAGATTTTCCATCGTATGCCGAAAGCTTAATTGAAGGTTGGGAGGTAACTGGTACACATTTGAAATCTTCCGAAACAGCTCTGCTCGACAGTCTCTTCTCTAACATTTGGTCTATCTTTTCTTCTATGTCACCCAAATTTTCTTCAAGATTCTTCTTTTCCAGAATCTCTATCTTTTTCTCCAAATCATTAAACTTGAATGCGACATTCACGAATTTCCCTTCTAAACTATTACACTTCTTTTCGACATTCTCGAATTTTCCTGCAAATTTGTCTTCTATTTCTTTCACGCTTACTTCCATAGTTGCTAAATGACCCTTTAATTCCTCCTGTCCGACAGAGATCTCAGCAATATTCTGCATTTCCTCTTGGCCAGAGAAAATCTCTTTCTTCATCTCATCTTGGCTCGCATTCATTTGTTCTTGGCTCACTTTCATTTGTTCTTGGCTCACTTTCATTTGTTCTTGGCTCGCATTCATTTGTTCTTGGCTCGCTTTCATTTCTTCATTTCTTGCATGAAAGCAAAAAGCTGTTGAAATTTTTCATCTTATTCCGCCATTGCTCTGGTAATCAGCATTCTAACCCCACTTCTGACACCAGTTGTTGCGTGGATGGGTTCGAAAGATTTGAAGCCAAAGCAGGTTAACACTTGCAGAAATTTATTCCGATACACTCTTCACAGATTCTTTTACAAAACCTGAACTTTTCATTGTAGAAGACTCAATACAGCTCTTTACACAACAATAGAGCTCAAACAGCAGTTAAAAAACTTCACAACTGCTACAAATCGCCAAAAGACAATGCAATACAGTTCGCTTTAGAACTACTCAGAATGCTCACTGAGAGACAGCTAACTCAGTATCTCAACTCAGTAATTTCCATCAGTCAGTAACTCAACTAACTCAACGCTCTCTTGGCCGGCTTATATAGGAAAGGTGAATCTTCGCGAAACTTCCAGAGAGAAATTTTGAGAACTTTCCAGATCATAGTCGAAAAGCCCTATACATGGACATGGGGACCGAAAATGTCGCCAGTTTGGCGACATTTGGCGATTTTTCGCCAAATTTGGCGAGGTTGCCATTACCATAATGTTAAATGCCCTGCTCCTGTTAAAACTCGCTTCCCAGCGTTATCTCTGCAAAACTCGTTATCAAGCATCAAGAGTCACATTGCAGGAAAACAAACTATTGCACTGCCTTATGCGAAGTGTACATAAATTTATCTTTTTACATAATTAATGCTACGAAATATTTACAAATATACAGAAATTCGTAATAGTATCATTTAGCAAGATGACGCTTAAGAAGGAGGAACTCAATCAATTACGACTATTGCAAATTTGCCCGTTAAGGTAACAAAAAACGTTATTAAGTAAACTCAATAAGAACTGGATAAAAGCCATATGCGAATGTTGCATTGAAAATTAGAAATGGAAGTATCCCATTGACTGCACAACAGAAGAAAACGCTCTCTAAACATAAGAAGATATTGCGTCATTTAAGTAATCGTAAAGTGTCTTTACCGAAAAAACGTCAAGTAATTTTACAGAAGGGAGATTTCCTCAACGTACTTATTACTACACCCTTGAGTGTTTGAACTACATTATTTCATGGCTCAAATTAAGAAGTTTGCTCTTATACCCGAAGAATTGGTGACAATACATACTGTTAGTTAGTGAGCTTGATATGGCAATGATACAAATTTTACATAGTGAGTTACCTGATCATGAAAAATTGGTCCTCTATCATGAACTGTTGAAGAAAAGTTGAAATCTACAAGAATTTAATAATTCACGTTTGAACGAACAAAGTAAGACAGCTGAAGAAGGAAGAAGATGAGAAAATAGAAGAAAAGAGGAAAATAGAAGAAAAGAGGAAAATAGAAGAAAAGAGGAAAGTTGAAGAATTTGTGAATGTAGAAGAAATAAAGAAAGAGAAACTTCAAAAAGATGATAATTATCAAGAACTTATATTAACATCACTATCTAAATCCATGAGAAGAAAAGCTGAAAATACACTTGCTTTCATCAAGAATCAACTTGATATCTTATCATGGAATTCCAAGGGTCAAAGCTCCAGAAAAAATACCAAACTCTAACATTATCGACTTTTTCAATTATATGTACAATACCTAAAGTAATGTATCACGGAAAAGTTAATTTAATACTGTTTTGAAAGATTTAAATGTTCTGAAGCAGTTTATCGGAAATAAGAAGTTGCTAAAGTCGCCGGTAAAAATTGTTCAAACAAAGTTGAGACGAAATGTAAAACCACCTAAAAAGTGGGGAAATTTATGATTCGATAAAGTGATATTGCTTAAACACTTTTCTATTATTTCATATAAGAAAATCCCACAAATATTTCAATTGAATAGTTTTTATTTACAATTTCAAATAATCTTTCAAAGCATGATATGATATACATTTAAAGAAATCTTCATTAAAGAATTGTATGACATTTTTACATTGTAAGGTTTCAATCACATTTTTTACATTGAGTACAAGTATAGCATCGTCTCCAACACACCAAGATTGATCTTGCAATGAAGTAGTTATACAGGCATGATTTCCTTGTGAGGGGTCATCAATAGCACAAGCATCAAAGCGAAACAATTTTAAAACATTACTATTTCATATCGAAAAGCAGAAACATATTCATGAAATAAGTCTACATTGGGTGGTATATTTACATTTTGACTACAATGATTAAGAATTTCAACTCGCAGTAAATTTATAAAAGAATCCTTAATGGTTTCACATATTTCAGGTACGAGATCTCTAATTTTAGCAAGATTATTTTCATTCACTTTTAAGGAACTTTCCTTAAATTTAAAATAAAAGAGTTGTTTTAAAACTAACTCACCCTTATGTGATAGAACCAGGAGTTGATTGTTACACACAAGTTTGTTATAAAAGTCCTGAAAGATGTCCATGTTCATCACAATTTTCTGGGTACTTCCTTGACTACAATGTTGAGACATGTGAGTGAAAAGACGAGAGTCATATTGATGAAGGGATACTATGAAACCAAATCCAAGGTTCCATTCCTTGAGGCACTCACTGATTTTCTTTACAGAGGCATAAAGGCGAGTCATCCATTCGTCATTGGGAATTGTTTCCTCTTCGGTGATTGCTTCATCGAACGATCACTTTCGAGAAGGGGACTTGTGGGGATACTCTACAATTTCTTGAGGTCTTTCCATGATGTTTCGGAAGGTGATACTGATTCTGGGCTCCGTCACAACAGGCTCTACCGGAATTTCATTAGTCCAGAACTGATTGGTGAGTGGCTTCATGAGAAGGAGAGATCCACTTGTCAACGGAACTCTGTTGGGCTGGAAATCAGGTCGGGCAAACTGCATGGTACCCCCTTAAGGCGCTATCAGACGACATATTTATCCTCAACCCTGATTCCGACTCAGCTCTATCGTTGACTCGAAAAGCCCATTTCCAGGGGCAAAACCTGTATTTGCCCGATCCATGACTGCTTCGATGGTGAACGAAGCAGTTGAGGATAATTTCAGCCAACGTAGTTGGGATCCAATCAGATGCCTTCTGTTTTCGCCAACCATTGGCATGAATTTTGTTCATCGCACCAAGCAAGTTAATGGACATTTTAGCGAAAAATAGATAGGAAATTTAAAAGTTAAAAAAACTTCAAGGAAAGTAGACATGTGATTAGTGAAAAACCTAAGCAATAAGATAAAAGTAATATTTTTGTGGAGAAGGCATCACAGTGTCTGATGAACAATTACGTCTAGACTGCATAGAATCACTGCTGCATTCGTTTAAAATCATCTTAGTCTATGATTCACCAAAATTATTTCGTACTCAATAATGTGAAAATATTATTACAAGATTTCCTTTTATATTTTTTTGGACATAACATTTGTAATCCAACCACCAAAATGTTTATTTAGTTACGATGTATCGTACAAAAATTGTACATCGTATTTAGGGCCACTGCAAAAATATCTAAAGATTTCGCCTTATCAAACGAATAGAAATACTTGTTTTTTGTTTAGGTGCTTTCAAAATTTAAAAGGAAAAAGTTATCAAAAAATAACGAAAATACGAAAAAGTTATGTAAAGTTGTTTAAGTAACTTATTTTTTTCATCTATCGCAAAGTTAATGCGGTATAGTGGTTAGCGTACTTTTTGTCATGCTCGAGTCACGAGTTCGATTCCCCATTATGCATAAGAACTTGAAACTAGAACTATAATTTATTATTTTACTTGATTGTCGCTATTTTATTAATATTTTTTTGGGGAGAGGATACTGGAATTTATTTATTATTTCCCTTGATTATCGTTATTTTATTGATGATTTTTTTTAACAAATAATTAATACATCTAAAAAAATATTTATATAATCTTTCGAACACCAGAATATTCGTCTAATGTAGATGACCGAAATGTCTATTTGAAGCACAACAATATTATTAGTACCAAAATAGTAATGTTAATAAAAAAATAATTAAAAAAAAAAGAAAAAGAAATTGTATAATTAACACCCAATTGCTACGCGAAAATATTGTTTAAATATAAATTGTTCAGCCTGCTTTTACGAAAATAAATATAACATATTTATATATAGAAGAAAGTCATAATTTAAATCTTATATAAATGAAAATTATTACCTATTGATTTAAAATAATTTTTAAAGACTAGATACTTTACTGTATAATTTTACATTTTACTGTACAATAAATATTAAAATTAAAAAAAAAATGTGTGAAGCATCTTTAAATATCAAGTAAGAATTTTTTTTATGTCAGTGGTTACAGAAACCAATGTATTTTAAAATATATTTTCTGCTTTAATATATAACGTATTAATGCCAATGCGATAGATTTTTCTTTTACGAATTTTCTATTTCTAAAGCGAGGGGAAACAATTTTTCAAAGTTACAGAGAAGCGCCAACACCGATAAACTTGTTTTGTGACAAAAGAATGAGTGGAAACTTCTCTTTCAATTCTAGCAACCCTAGTCACCGAAGTAGTCACGGCTAGGATCAGGTCTGCTATCCAGTCAGAGATATTTGGTCGTCTGATAGGGCCTTAAGAAGGATGTTGAAAACAAGACTATACAAGAATACAACTATGCCGTTCTCAACTACTATGCAATGAAAATGCCAAGATTGGAGCCCATAAAGACAACGAAAAAGACTTGGATCTAGACTTCACTATTCCAACCCAATATGAAGCAGTGTAGAGGTCTACGGCTTGGCTAAGACACACGTTCCGGTAAAGGCATAGTTCAAGCCAGTATCACTAAAACCGAGCACTTTCCTCTAAGGCGTGAACACTTTTTCCATTAAAGTTCGATTGCAGATTCTCATAATCGTAGCTCAACAATTCATATGGAAACTGCTGCGATTTAGCTGCATCGTAAAAACTTTCAACGAGTTCAATATGTAAATCAGACGACATTTTCACTTCAAACTAATAAGCATAACTTCGAAGAAACAGCAAACGCACCTTCACTGGGAAAAGTCAGGGGAGAAATAGTGTCCTCTCTGGATACAAGTCCGTGAGTGACGTAGCTCATCCCTTCTGATTGGCTAGTCTCCCCCTAATACCTATCAACCCTTATCGCCGTGCAATATCCTGTCTCAAGTTGTTCAAACAGGATGACTCATCTGATGAACACCTACTCGTATCTTGTTTAAACCTCTCAGAAGATGTTGCCCTTCCTTAAATGCTAAATTTTATTGCATAAAATAATGAATAACGTCATACCCACTGGGACCTAAGACGCAAATAGTCTATAACTATAAGTCATTCGCTTAGAAGCAGTCCTAGAACAACTCAACTCCACCCCGCCTTGGTTCAAAGATAAACTTTGTGAAAATAATGACATCATCCCCACTTAAATACCCACTGTAACATCACTAGAACAAAAGCTTATAACTATAAGTTATTCGTTTAGAAGAAGAACCATAATAACTCAACTCTAAAACCCAAACTAAACTTTTGTCGATCGACAAAAAGTAGGAAGACCACATCAGTAGCACCCGCTTTCACACTATCCGATTTCCGTCGGATGAAGCAATGCGTTAACACCATATGCACGTTTTTTCAATTACAAGTTCAGTTTGTGTTTGAGTAGATATTATAGAGCTTACGAAAAAGTTATTGCGTTACCTATAATAATAAAACAAGCTGTGTGTCTGTCTGTGGATCTATAGAAACCTACTTAAAATTGGAGTAGAGCTCTGAAATTTTCAGCATACGTAGTTTTGACCTTCTAATTTTATGCATCACAAAAAGAATTTTAAAATTTTAATTAGTTCTTTTTTAATTAATTTTTTTAGTTAATAAATACGTTACAAAACGATATCTAATAGGGCTACAGCTCTGAAATTTTCAACATAAGTAGTTTTGGCCTTTTAATCGGACTTTTAAAAAACAGAATTTTAAATTTTTATTTTGCTCCTTTTTAATTAATGAATAAACATTTTATAAAACGATTACTAATAGGGCTACAGCTCTGAAATTTTCAACATAAGTAGTTTTGGCGTTTTAATCGGACTTTTAAAAAACAGAATTTTAAATTTTTATTTTGTTTTTTTTTTAATTAATTTTTTTATTTAATTAATAAACATTTTACAAAACAACTACTAATAGGGCTACAACTCTGAAATTTTCAACATAAGTAGTTTTGGCCTTCTAATTGTATACATCACAAAACAGAATGTTAAAATTTTAATTAGTTCTTTTTTAATTAATCAATAAATATGTTACAAAACGATATCCAATAGGGCTACAGCTCTCAAATTTTCAACATCAGTAGTTTTGGCGTTTTAATCGGACTTTTAAAAAACAGAATTTTAAATTTTTATTTTGTTCTTTTTTAATTAGTTTTTTTAATTAATTAATAAACATTTTACAAAACGACTACTACTTGGGTTACAGCTCTGAAATTTTCAACATAAGTAGTTTTAGCCTTTTAATTGGACTTTTGAAAAACAGAATTTTTAATTTTTGTTTACTTTGTTATTAATTTTTTTAATTAATATATATTACAAAACGATTTCAAATATGGCTACAGCTTTGAAATTTTCAACATATATAGTTGTGGCCTTCTAATTGGATTTTTAAAAAACGGAATTTAAATTATTTTTTTTATTATTAATTAACAAATATTTTACAAAGCGATTTGTGATTGGGCTACATTTCTGAAATTTTCAACACAAGTAGTTTTGGCCTTCTAATTGGACTGATAAAAAGAATGTTAAAATTTTCATTTGTTTTTCAATTAATTTTTTTACAAAAAGCGACTTCGAATAGGCCTAGATCTCTGAAAGTTTCAACATAAGTAGTTTTAACCTCTAATTTTGCTTTCCACAAACACGTGTTAAAATAATCTTAAAGGGGTGTTGTAATATTGTATTAACGGGGAATTTTGTTTTTCTTGACAAGGGAGAGGCTTCCAATATTAAGTACGTATTAGATTTTAGTGAATGAAGCGAGCTTAATGCTTACGCAGCAATGAACCTTTCAGAGAGCGAAGGGAGCCTATGCTTGCATAGCAATGAACCTTTTAACGAGTGAAATAAGCCTGTGTTTACGTGTCCATGAACTTTTCAGCGAACGAAGCGAGCTCTATTTTGCGTAGCGATGAACCTTCCTGCGAGCGAAGCGCCAAAAACTGGGTCTTATACACGAATGACAGATTTCCGAAACGCGAGGCCTCACAGCTAGCTAAAATATTGCACATGTTAAAATTTTGTAGCGAAGCACGGGTATTTAGCTAGTGATTATATAATCGCCGCTGAAAGAGGCAACAACATAAATGACATGTTCGGGTGCATCCTATCAATAAAAGAAGAGAGGAAGTGGGGTTATTTTATACTCTGAGGATTTACGTAAAGATGAAAATAGGCTTTTCAATTATTTTCGAATGTCCATTATCTCTTTTGATGAAATACATGAAAAACTCAAGCAAGTCCTTCAGCGTCAAAATACACAATTTGGGAATTGTATACAACCAATTGAGTTTCTGGCTATTACATTAAGGTAAATATAAATAGTAGTAGTGTTATAGCACAATATAAATATAATATACATATAATATGCTGTATTCGTACAAGGTGTCCATTAAATGACCGACCCATGTTGAACTTAAATACTAAAACACAATTTTGAGATAAAAATTAATTGGCAAAAATCTGTGTTTTTCAAAACTTACTGTTTTCTAGTACCAATACAGCAAACGGTACTTTCCTATTTCTATTCGTATTTTAATTATTCAGGTTTAAAAATGTAATGGGGGGGGGGGGCAGTCATTTATTAGACACGATGTATGCACCCTGTATTTACTTGTACTAAACTCAGGAAATATGTTATGAAGATGCTGGAAATTGAAAGAAAATTAACTCATTGTGGAATTATTGATGAACAATGTAATTATATAGAAGGGAATTTTTTTAAATAATGAACTAACACAAAATTATTTATTTGTACCAAAATCAACATTGTCTGCCAGTGAGGATGCCACTGAAGTTACAGATATATATTTCCTCGCTTCCTGGAGAGGTAAACCCACTGAAATAACGCGATAATGGAGATTCCTGCTTACTTCTTTCAAAACTGCGAGGTGATACCTCGCGTAGTAGCGGTACTTGGCTATTTCCACATGTAGATGGATGAGATTAATTAGGTATAGGCATTTGCACGTAAATTGATGAAGTTTGGCCATGCATGTTTAATTTTTCTCGGTGAAAAGGAGGCTGATTGGGGGCGTTAAAATACTATTGAGGCTGATATTGAGTTGTAGTTGAAGGATGTACAAAATGGGGTTGAGGATAAGTTGAAAATTGCTGATGAGAAATATGAGGTGGCTAAGATCATATTGCTTTCTTTTTTTCGTTGATATTTCCTATAAATTTTAAAACTTCCATTTGAAATTCTAAGAACTGCTCGTCCTCAAATTTTTGCAGATGAGGCATGAGACTTTGTAAAAACGCCATTTCACTACAAGGTTTCTCTTCTTCTATTACTTTTAAAAATCTCAGTTCAATTTCATCAGGTACCTTTCGCTTCCTAGTTTTTGATGTACTTGATTGTGTAACTACTGGAAACATCGAAAACATCAGCGGAAGCTGTGTTTTTATGTGCGTAATTACATAACAGTTATTAGCATTTCTTATTTATGAATAATTGATGAATAACCAAACTAATAAGTAATCAAATTGCAACTTCAGTGGTTCAAGTCAGTGGTTTCAATGGCACCCGACGGTGCCATTGAACACGCGTTCTTCCGACTTTTTGACTCTGTCCGATAATGTGAAAGGAGCAATTCACTTCTTCACCCCACTAAAAGAATTTCGTCTTCCTACTTTTTGTCGATCGACAAAAGTCGGATAATGTGAAAGGAGCCTTAAAGTTAAACTTCATAAAATAATGAACGACATCATACCCACTGTGATGTCATACGAAAAACCATAACGAAACCGAAACTAACAGCAACAGGAGAGAAAAGACTCAACAGAATGAGAAGAACAACTAAACTCTACTGCCAGTGACGTCATATCCGGTCACGCTCCCTTCCGGTGACGTCATCGTCCCTGCACCACCATTGCTCCGGACTGTCATTCTAACTACTATTGTTAAAAGTAAAATGATTACTTTAAGTGTTTTCAAAGCAAAAGTAGTATATAAAGGAGACTTGTGTACCTAGGGCCATCCCACTTTCATTGAATAATGTTTAGTTCTATTTTTTTTTTTACTCACTTAGGTAAGTGGCCACACCCAATTGCTCTTTTGGTAGCCATTTTTGAAATCTTAGAAGAGAAAGATGTGACAAGTTATAAGTGGAAAACGTTTTTATATGGTCTGCAGTAACATTTTGCAGCTCATGCTGTTTTAGAAAGTTAAGTCAAATACTTTTCTTTGAATTCTAGTAAATAATTTTGTTTCTAACAATAAGTACTAAAGGAGATGTTTAAATAAATCCTTTCTCCAAGTGCATTTTTAGTAGATTCAGATTATCTGGCGCCGTCAGCAACACGAGGGCTATAATGGCATTTTTAGTAGAAGAAATTTTATACGAAATTACCAAGTCGGTTACCTAGGGCCACATAGTCGGTTATTGTGTTTTTAATTGCCAAAACCAAAATCTGTTGGTACTTCAAAGCGATAATGCATGCAGCTCATTTTTTTTTAATCAGTTTTGAAATACTTGTAATTCACTAATAATGACACATTGCAATTTATTATATGATAACCCAACGACTGATAATTACTTGATATTGTTTCTTTTATAAAATTCATCTGCGTATGTTTGTTTTCTATTCCTTATGGACTGAAAGCTCACTTAAAGAGAATGGCACTAGGTACTGCAGCTACTGGCCCTAGGTATAAAACAAGGTGTTTTGTAACAAGGACCATTTGTGAAATTTTCTTTAAAAACCTTCTATTTAACAGAATCTATTATTTTAGGTATTTATATTAATCCCAAAGAGAAGTAATTACTATAACGATGTATTCATATCAGTTTCACATTTTTAAACGGCTCGGTGGCTCATTTTTTATGCATTAAAAAAAGGCGGTCCTAGGTAAATCGTAAAAAAAACTTCTTAAACTAAAAATAGAAAAAAGTTCTGAATAATCAGCAATATCAAAAGTATATATATATAGGATACATTATTAAATATATATTAGTTATACAAGAAATTCCATTTAAATAAAATAAAATTAAATACATTTTCCAATTTTCTCTTTTACTTGTAAAATAAATTTCAGTGTGCTATTGGTAGAATTCCATTGTGTTTGTGCTTATATTATATTTTAGCAAAACTTAAACATGCTGTGCCAACTCTAAAAACTCTTACAAAATGTGCTGACCAGTTAAAAAAAATTTCAAGTGTGAATAATCACTTGCCAATGGTTCCTTAACCAAATGTTGTGCACTCATGGTCTTTTTCTATTACATCCATAGTTATAGAGTTTCTGAAAAATCTATTTTCTGTGCTAACCAAATATGCTAGGATTCAAGTCGTCAATTAAACTAGTTAGTACCATTCCAAGTTTGTACGTTCATGAGTGCAAGGACTTCACAAAACCGATTTTTTTAAAGTTACCATTTAAAATCAATTCACATATTAAACATGTTTTTCTTGAATATACAGTATTTTGGTAAACCAAAATAATAGCCCTGCAAACAATTCTTAAGTATTCCAATTTCTTTTCATTCTACTAATACATTTTCTTCTGAATAAATTGGAGATGGGCCTGGTATTTTCCTACAGTTCTGTCATCATAAGTTAAAAAGTCCTAAATCCAAATGCCCTTGAGTTCGTTCTTTGAAATTAAGAACTTGAACCATTCAATGAAATAAAGATTATTTTCTCAGGACTGACCAGAAAGTGTTAAAATAAGCATTTAAATTTTTGTGGATTCAGGGCTATTTAACTTATGATGGCAGTGTCGTATAAATTTATAGAAATTCACAACTGTTTTATATTATCGATTGTAGAATAATTTTTTTTTTTCTTGTTTATGTTTCGATATTCATGAACTGTGGGACAATTTTCCTTTTTCAAAGCATAAAAATCACTTATTCAATTTTTTAAATTTTGTAGGGTCAGATATCTGTCATTCTATTTTTGATATTTATAGCAGTTCAGAACTCATTTATTTAAAAACTTCTTAATATTATATTATAAATTGCCAATCAGTAATGATCCCGTGCTCTTGAGTTGAACCTACATTTTTATATTTCTATTGCAATTTTAAGTTTTCAAATAGTTTAATTGCTTGCGATGTTCTGTACTAAAAAAAGGGAGGGGAAAGTTTATAGATAATTTACCCAACACTTTTAAAGTCGATTAAAGCTATCTCTTTCTAGGGTTTTGTGTTTTTCGCACATAGGTAATTTCATTAACAACCGATTTACACTCATCATTTATTTGTATATTTGACAATATAGTCAAAGAATCACAATTTGCAGGCTGACAAATTATATAGGATTGGATTGACTCTGGCTTCTAGCATATTCAAAGGGACACTATCAAAATTCTACTTAAAAATTTAGTAGACAGCTGTAATTACAGATTGGTTCACAATAATAGATAAGTAACCTGTTTCAAGTTTTTTCACAGTCAAAGTACCAAAGATTTTTCCTTTTCGACATGTTATTTTGCATGCTTCATTGAAGTATAGCTTTGTTAACCTATGACTACATTCTCAAACATACATAATATTAAAATATTTTTATAGGATTGTAAAGAAACTTGTAAGACAAACTTTTAAATTTCTTTTTAACAGCATCAATTGAAATCACAAAGTCATCTTCCATCTCACAATTTCTGATAAATAATCCATTTTACAGAGGTTTGAGAAAAAAAAAAGAAGAAAAAAAAGTGGGTCCTTGTCAAGATCTTATCTGCATAATCTTCATTGATTTAGTGGTTATGTTTTTGACCATAAAATTAAAATATCAATGTGGAAGAAGGTTACAACACTAATTCCTGTAAATGAAATCACAAACTTAGTTTTCCCTCAGGAATTCAGACATTCCCATATTTCCAGGCGCTCCTATACTACTTGCTTGGTTGGTTGTTTTCAGATTATCTGGCGCTGTCAGCAACACGAGGGCTATAATGCGCCGAAACATTCGTCATTAGACAAGCCAACATACCTTTACAAACACCTATGCCAACACGGGACTCGAACCCGCAACCTCGCGGTCTAGAAGCTAGGAGAAGGTAAAAACAAATTTAGTAGCAGGAAAAATGCCCATTGTAGCATGTAAAAGCAACTTTTGTAGCACAAAAAAAACAAACTTTGAAGCAGAAATACCCGAGACGAGTGTCACCAAATCGGCGTCGCAAATTTTGGCAATAGTTGCTATTACATTACCATAGACCTTTGCAAAAACGAATATAATACCAAAGTAAATGATAGCACCTACCATACCATCGCAATCTCAGTAATATCGGCGCAAAATCCCAGTAACGTCGTATTTTTTTTTAAGTCATCAAACAGCGTCGCAAATCTCGGCAATATCTGCTATTACATTACCATAGACCTTGGCGAAAACGAATATAACACCAACGTAAATATCGGGGGTAGCACCCACCATACCATCGCAATTTCGGTAATATCGGCGCAAAATCCCAGTAATATCGTATTTTTTAAGTCACCAAACACCGTCGCAAATCTCGGCAGTAGCTGCTATTATATCAGTGTAAACTTAATCGAAAATGACTACCACACTTACGTAAATATTAGCGATAGCGCTTATAATATCGTCGAAAATCTAGACAGAGGATAATACGTAAGTTGAAGACTCAGCATAAATGACCATCGCAAAAACGTACATATCGGCAAAAATGTCGGTAATATTGACATTTTCTCGGTAATGTTTGTGCAAGATTCGGTAATATTGGATGTTAACAAAAGCGCAGCACTCTTCAAAATTGACCGTCACACCAACGAAAATATCAGCAATAACACCGAACAAACAGGAGCGATTCTCAACAATATCATCGGTAACATATATCGGTGCAAGACTCGACGAAAATGACCATCACAATAATTTGCAATAATGTCTGCATCAGCGTCGCAAATCATCGACATTTTCTCAGTAATATCTAGGCAAATTTCGGATATTACAATATCGTAGCACTCGGCAATAATTACCATCATACCAACGAAAATATCAGCAATAGCGTTGAATTAACTGGAGCAATTCTCAATACTACAGAGCTATTATATCGATGAAAGACTCGACGAAAATGACCGTCATAACAACGTAAAACTTGACAATAATGTCAGCATTAGCGTCGCAAATCATCGTAGCACTCGGAGAAAATGAATACCACACCAACGTAAATAGCAGCGTTAACACAGAATATACCGGAATATTTCTCAACAATAGCGATATTACAGGGGCGAACAATACCGAATTTCGACGCGCAGAAAAAAAATCGCATTCTGGCGCAAATATGGCTAAAATAAAGCATTTGGAGCAGATTTTTGTATTTGGCGCACTTAGGCGCAGGTCTGAGACCTCTGTACTTGCCAGTGGATGATATCTTAACTATTTATATAATTTTATGCGCTAGGAAAAGATACTGTGATCCACGGCAATTACATAATTTAATTAGAAAAGACTTAAGTTTTTATCCATTACTTTTAATAAAAAACTATCCCAATAAAATTTAAATCCTTCTATAAGCAAATAAGTAAGGAAACACAACATAATCATTGGAACACATTTCAGATACTTTTTTTTTTCATTATGTCTTCAATTCAATCATATCAAAGGTACATATTGTAATAGAGCAAAAAAGTTTTAATACTAGAAAATAATTTTTTTTAGTACAGTGTGAAGGCAAATATAACAAACTGCCATACTACATTGTAAAATCTACATTAATAAATAGCCCTTTTAGCTTGTGGAGGGCAGTTTCATATTGTAACAGCTTATGAATGAGGAAATTATTCAATCAATAACTCTATTTAAACTCATTGCATTCAATATTTTATTCCTTAAGCAACACAGATTAATTTCTATTTTACAAAATGTGGAAAACTGTGGTTTCAATATACAAAATATTTCATAATTGTGTTTAAGTGAAATAAAAAACAAAACTTATTGGGCCCCTTTAAAAGAGACTTAAAAAATCTTTTCAAACTTGGAAAAAATATTCTGGTGCTTTTTAGAACATTTGGTAAATGTATTCCAGAACCTCATCTTCCTTTCAACATGAATCTTGATCTGCAAGAGGTAAAAACTCATTTTATATGTGTTTACCACAGCTCAAAATCTACAATGAAAATAAATATTTTACAAAATTGCACAATTTTAATTTTTTCTTTTCAAAATTCCTTTTTTTTTCACTCTCAAAATGTACTGCTGAAGGTTGTAATTTCTTATTTTAACAAATTCCAAGTATATGTGATAAGCAATACTTGACAACTAATGAATTATTCAATGAGTGCATAAAAAAATCCAAACAGTTTTCAAAATTCCCAATAGGAAAGTTGTCACTAAAAGCCTGCTTTTACACATATTTCCAATGCTACCAGAGGCGCCAAATTTAAAACCCATAGGCAGTTTTACCTAATGCCCTTTGCAGGTTTTAAAAAATATAAATTTTTACATGCCTGAACATTTCATTCATAATCATCTAATACTGATATGCCGAAAATGAATTAGCGTTAACAATATATATACATTGACCTATACTTACACTAAAATGAAATAAACAGACACTATATTAACATACTACATTAAAAATATTTTCACATTACGCATATCATTAATTTTGTTATAGTTTTTGTTCTGATCTAAATCAGAAAATTCTTAACTAGTATTGATTTGAACAGCATGGCCTTTCCATGTGCCTTGGTCCTGTAGTTTCAAATAAGCAGTTTTCAATTGCTGGTGATGGATTGAAGCTTGCTGGCTAAACTTCATCAATGCCTATTCACATTAAATTATTTATAGTTTCAGTGGGCAAGTTGCATGACAATGGGTTCCTTATACGATTCAAAGCACTGAATCCTCTCTCGCAGGCAGATGTTCTGGAAGAAACACAAGAGTCGCAACCTTCAACTGAAAGTCACAATCCGGTCAAAATTACACATGCGCAAGTGAAAATACAAAATATTTATCTTTTAAAAGGTATTTTTGGTGCAATATTTACATGCCTGATCGGGAATGTATGAGGGAAAATACATGTGCGATCTGAATTTTTACATACTCCGAGTATGTCGGGCAATATATTTTTCGAGCCCTGACACTTGTACAAAGAGAATGCATATTTAAAAGAAATAAATAATTTACATCATGGGCTTCATATAAGGGTTAACAATTGTGAAATATCTTTCAAATAATGAATTTAAGCAATCGACCATGGTTAATGTTTGACCAAATTACAAATATTGAGAATAAAGAAATTCTACTTTTTTTTTACACTGAAATTTTTTTAACACTAAATGCAGTCCAATTTTGATGTATAGTAACAATTTACATCATATTTGTAGCAGTTTTATAAATTCTTGCCAACAAGAAACAAAGTACGCACTCATAACCTCCAACAAAAGCATACTCTTTCCATTTGCCAAGCAGGGCTCAGCAATACAGTTAGTTCTTTATAATCAATAGTAATTGCAAACTACAATTGAAAAATCAGGTTTTATTTAGATTTTAACATAAAATATTTAAGTAAAAAATATATGCATGTTCAAAATGTATCCACTTTAATATTATTTAATTTCTAACTTATTTGGAAATTACTACCTTCAAATGTGGAAAAGTTTTCCTTATAAACTTCACTGTATTTTGTTTAGAGTTCCATGTAACTTCTTACAGCTATGAAAATTCTCCAAACGTTTCATTGCAGAATACTTTGAACCTCTTCGATATGCCAGTACCTGAAAAACTAAATATGTTTGAAAGATTCTTATTTCAAAATGAAAGTAATATATAAAATGAAAGTAATATATAAAATGAATGCAATTATATTCAGACATGGTACAGCTCACAGGCCAAAAAAAATCTGAACTTCACACGACAGTGATGAATACCAGAAGAAAGCACAATTTTTATTTATTTTTTTAAATTTCATAAGTCCAACAGGTGAATTCAGTTAAACCCTGATTTCTCATTCTTAAAGCTACATTAAAAGTATTAAAATTTTGGTTAAAAAAAAAAGCCGAAAGCATGAATCAGCTCAAGTGTATCGTATCATATCTATATTACTAGAGAATTAAGTTCTAGGTGCGATAACAGCAGTCATCACATTTTGCAAAGCAAACTTTACTTTAAAATCAAGTAATAACCAAACAATAAATATCTTTCAAATGAATATAGTTTGGAAATATTTTGACAAAGAAAATAACAAAATTCCAGATTTCAATTAGGATAATGAACCCCATTAAAAAAAAATGCATCTTCTAAAATTGAACTATAAATCTTGCCATTTGTTATTTACTAGAGCCAAGCACTTCAACCTCTGCAATAGAACTTTTATCAAGGATGAGAGTAATCAGAGAGCAAAAAGGAGGAAATTCAAAAATTCGTTCAAAAAGTTTGCAAAAGGAATACACAAAAATTCAACCAAAAAGTATGCAGGAAGGATGATTCAATAATTTTAAAGATACAATGAAATTTCTCATACCATATAACAATTACATTTCAAATATTAGGAGTTTCTGAAGTAATCTGTGAGGAAAGGGGAGCAATCTTTTGTTTAGACACAAGGAAAAGTATACTTTTTGCCGGAAAAACTGGTTCTGATCAGAAAAATGCGGATCCTTGAAACAGGGACAAAGAGAAGGAACATTTTACATAAAAAACAAAAACGGAGGAAAACACTCATCCCTGTTTTATTTATAATTATATATAGTATGCCCTAAATGAATTTTCTAAAATATAATTTTGACTTCATCTTTTGTAGCAAATACATTAATTGATAAACAGCTAAGGCATTCATTTTGTTGGGATCTTTTCTTTCCATATTTTTAAAAGATGACTTATGCTCAAAACAAATTTGTTTCCAAAACTCAGTTAAGTAATACACGTCAAAAACTTTTTGTTTAAAAGCTACAAAACCATAAAAACCCTGCATTGGAAAGTAGTATAGTTTAAATATCAAACTAAAACAAGTAACCATAATAATAACAACTAGTTTTAGCTTGAGAAATGAGGGATCTTTTCTTTCCATATTTTTAAAAGATGACTTGTGCTCAAAATAAATAAATTTGTTTCCAAAACTCAGTCAAGTAATACATGTCAAAAACTTTTTGTTTAAAGCTCAGGGTTACCACTGACTATAAGCCTTGAAAATAGTTGCTTTAGTAGTCTCAGATGTTAAAAATAGTAGCCAAAATAGTAGTCTCAGACGTTGAAAATAGTAGCCTCGCTTTTCATAACTTAATAACGATTTCTTCTTTCAAAATGTTTAATATTTAAACAATTATACTATATCGAAAATGACGTGTGAATTTAATTAAGCCATTTTTAGAGTTTTTTTAAGCTACAGCAATTATATAAATTGCTTCAAAATTTAAGTTATTAGTAGTTATAAATTTAGCTACACTGTTGAAATTTTAGTCATTCTGTATCGATTGAACTATACAGCGAAATCGATCATCACACCTGCACAAATCATGGATATAATGTCTTATTACACCAACGGAAGCCTTGGTAAAAACACCCATTACAAGAATGCAAATCAGTTATAACATCAGCACCAAAACAGAGGCGCAAATATCGAAAATACAGCTGTTAAACCGTCAAATCAGCTTAATCTTTGGTGAAAATGACTATCACTCCAATGTAAATATCGGTGATGGTGCCTTTCATACCGACTCAAATCTCAGCAATAAAATCTACTGCATCAACTTAATAATTGGTGAAAATAATCATCACAAGAATGTAAATATTAGCGATAGTGTCCATCATAACGGAGTAAATCTCGCAATGGTCTATTACATCAGCGTAATATGTGGCGAAATTATCCGTCACAAAAAACATAAATCTCGGTGATCGTCAAGGATACAAACCCAAAAACCGGCAATAGCGGCCATTACATCGGTGTAATACTCAATGAAATTAACAATCACACACTAACATAAATATTGATAATAGAGACAAACAGTAGAGGAAGCAGCGATAAAAGTAGTCATTCCACTGGAGATTTTGGAATTCTGAATACAGGCAAGGGTCTGTGGCGAACAGACTTGTAAGCAAGTACACACATGCATCCCCTTGAAATTTTAATGCGGATTTGTATCGATCTCAGGAAATTTTGCCAAAAAAAGCTGAAATCAGCACATAAGCAAACTATACTATGTGTGATTTTTAGTGTGGATTTCATGTACTTATCTGCATGTTAAGAAACAAAAGCTTGCTTTTCACAAGTCTTTCTTCCCTTTAATACACAATAAGTAACTTCCACTTAAGAGCATTGCTTACATTTAATAATGTGCAGTCCCAAAATGCCATACACTTATCTCTTTTGATTGATTTAGGAAATTAATAAGGGTATTTTGTACTTAAATATTAATGCAATGACCATGACAAAATTAGGCGACTTTTTTAACAAGAGAAGAAAGATTATTTACGATGACATTATCAAGAAATTTAAGTTGTGCCAAAGTAATGTTCCATTGGTTACGTGGTAACCCTCAATTGCTAAACGTACATTTCAATTGATATTTTTAAGCATATGTGGCGACATCAAATAATAAATAAAGCTTCTGTGCACTGGAGTACTCTTTTGCACAGCGGTAAAGTATCTGTCTCGAGATCCAATGGTCTCGCGATCGAGGCCCGTCGCCCACATGAAAGCAGCATACGCTTTAATGATGATCCGGACTAAAATGAATCACGCTGCCATCTATCGGCGCTTCTGAAAGGAGACACTACATCGCAACAAGCGATCACATACGCAACTCGCGTGCAACACACCGCAACAAGCGGACACAACGATGAAACTAGCATCCCAAACCTCCAACTCCGATCAGACGTTGATCAAGAACAACAGTATCGTTCCTTCGTCGCTGGGAGGAGGCTATGTGGCGACATCAAATAACAGATAAAGCTTCTGTGCACTGGAGTACTCTTTTGCACAGCGGTAAAGTATGTCTCGAGATCCAATAGTCTCGCGATCGAGGCCCGTCGCCCACATGAAAGCAGCATACGCATATATAAGATTTCAATTAAAAAAGAACAGGTCAAGGAAGCTGTCCGTACTGATGGCATTTTCAAGGCAAATTTCACAAAATTCATTCTTATCAAGTAAAGTAAATAAAGGCAAAATAATTTGATATTTGATAATATAATAGTGTATGTTGTGACACCCTGCACTGCGAAAGATAAAACATTGGAACCTAACAGTTCGGCGAAAAGTTACTTTTTTTGAAAAAATAGTAGCCTCAGCCCAAAAATAGTTGAAGGTTTTGCTTAAAATGGTCGTTTTGGGCCTTTTTTCACTAAACTAGTTGCCATAGTCGCCTGGTCACTAAAATAGTCGCTTTAGTAGACTTTTTAGTCGCCAGTGGCAGCCCTGAAAGCTACAAAACCATAAAAACCCTGCATTGTGAAGCAGTATAATTTAAATGTCAAATTAAAACAAGTAACCATAATAATAACTAATTTTAGTTTGAGAAATGACATGGCTAGATCACTGCTAATGAATAGTTATGGTCTTTTTCCAAGTGATGTTTACAAAGTAAAAGATCTGAAATAATAGATTCAACAATAAAACTTTCAAGAAAACCTAGATAATTAAACAATCCAACACACATGAAAAAGGCTTTATTTGTATGTGTGTTGTGGCAACACAAGTTTGCTATGCAGTTCTACTGATCCAGCAATAAGAAATTAAATTCAAGACATATATTCTTTGCTTAAAGAATTTAATAGGGAGTAGTAGAATTCCTGTAGAGGATTTAGAAGGTAACTTAAGACTTTTGATACACTTACAAATATAATTAATTTTAACAGTGAAGTTGCTTGTGAATAAAAAAAATATAGTGAAAATATCAATTGAATGGCTTGTATGCAGTATTTATTTGTAAGAAATCATATCTTCTTTGTTTTGGGTTAGTCAGATATGAACACAACATACCATATACTACACCTGAAGACTTTTTTTGATGCTATGAACCTGTTTATAGACATACTCTTTTAACACTTGAACTGAATAAGCAAGGTGCATGCAAGTTCTTAATTCCAACTAAGGATGGCCACAGTTATGTTTTTAAACCCTTTCTTAGCTACAGTAGCCTTGCAAATACACTCTACAATCCAAAGTTGTTGAGAGATTGAAAGTTTTAACAACCATTTTTAGGCATTCACATACAAATTCTTTGGTGAATTCTCTTCAGAACTTGGAAACCCCTCCCACATTATAGTATAATTCATTTTGCTTATCACTTGAAAAGTATTAAGGTGGCTTGAAATTCATCCAAAATGCATTTTAACTCTATTATATTTCTTCGAAGGGAAAGATATCTTGGCTGGGAAGACCCTTTAAATAGCATACATAAAGTTTCATTTTAAATTCAAAACCAGGTGTTTAAAAAAGCAATGATATGTTGAGTTTTTATAAAACTCTCATAACAGCAGTTACAAGAATATGGGCATAAATGCACTATAGGGACCTAGTGATTCTTGGGTACTCTTCCTTTAAATGGGTACCAGTTGTCGCAAAGCCTAAATGCTTGTATGTTTAAATGATGTGTAAATGTATCGACAAGCCTAAATATTAACAATTTTTTTTCCTATAGGAATTGTAAAGGATTCGAAGGTTATTAGTTTGAATGAGATATTGTTGCAATTTTGCGATATATTTTAGCTTGTATCCGACTAACGGAAGAGAACTGATTTTTGATAACCGTTAACTCATGCCAAGTGATCAAATTTGTGCGAAATGAACTGATTTCTGCCCTAATTTAGATGATATCCCCTGAACTGGTTGTATAACATCAAGTAACTTTCCAGTATCCAACAGTAGGTTTAGAAATTAAACTCAGTAGCATTTCGCACGGCTTGGTTTGACAAGGTTTCTACTGACATTTTCACTATTCGGAGATATCGAGCTCAAAGTTTCATTCAACTATAACTCGAACAATAAAGAAACAAATGTCCAAAATGTATTGTTACTTGAATGAATATTCTGCGATTTAGTTTTTTTTTACTTGAAAGTAACAGATTAAGTTAAGTAATAATTCAACATTATACACATAACTCTTTATTTAGATTTAAATAGTTCTTCTAAATATGCATACTTTCAAGAAAATATATTAATAGAGAACTTTAAAATGAGTGTTTTTTGTAAAAAATGGTTAGTCTTTAAACGAAACTAGAATAGAAATGTAACTTAAAAAAAGTTCCAAAGTTAAAAGTTGATCAAGATATATTTATACAAAGTAGCATAATACATTTGATATGTATATAATATACGATAAATAGTTTTTTTTTACAACTGAAAACTTTAAATCATTTATTGGCAGTGTCCCTAAATTGAAAGTTAATGTTATTCTTCTTTAGTAGTTTTTAGATGGATTGAGCGTTTTTTAAAGTGGGGGGAGGGGATGGATTTCAGTGGTTTTTGAAGTGGGGGAACGCATGGGAATTTTCTTGAAAAGTGAGGGGATGTGTCACCCCGCTTCTAACCACACTTCTAGCACTTGATACAACTGTATAAAAGTCATAGGAATTAATTTAAATTTTGAAAATAATACTATTGTTTCATGTACAATAATTATTAATAAATTCATTAACAAATTACAAGACATAAAAACAATTCTACTTATAAAATTAGCAGGACAAAAAAAATTAACGTATAAAATAATTACGACCAATTTTGAAAGTAGTAATAATATATTATGTTATATCTGGCTCTTTGGCATTCTGGGCTTAGATGACTATTTCATCATTTATAATAAATATCTAATTCTTTTAATACATATAAATATTACTGGTCAGTTACAGAACTTAATGGAAGCATTTTTTTTTCTTCTCATTTATTTTTCTATCTGTTTTTAATATTTTAACAGTATTCTGAAAGATTGTCCAATATCGACCTGCCTTTACATTTTTTCTCGCCTTGAGATTTCACTAAATTTTATGTTAGTCAGTTGTTTCATTTTGGATTTCTTATAAGTTAATGTAAGTGGAATTTCATTAAAAATTAGTAAACACTGAATTGCCTTTACTTGTGTAAATGGTATTTTAAGTTGTACAATTTTGACACTCTTACAAATCCTCGTCTTTCATTTGAATTATTCTATAAGGTGGTCGTCAGTTCACTTTTAAAAAGTATAGGGAAAAATCCAATTGGAAAATAAAAGTCTGCTACTGAAATAGCCTTCTCAATACAAGCATGAATGTTGTCAACTTCGTTGACACAAGAAAGTCGAGGAATTGAATCTTTCATAGTAACGAATCATTTCGTGTTTTTTTTAATCCAAAACTTCACATGAGATTACCATTTTGTAGCATGCAAGAGTAATACTCAATGTCACAATATTTTTTTTGCTTTGTTCTCTTCTTCAGTGACTATCAAAGCCGAATTTTTTTCAATATAATCCAATAGATGGCGCTGCCAGATATGCTTTGGTTTTAGGAAGTAGGAAACTGGACGGTAGCGCTTCACCTGCTCTTAGGCTTTCAATCCATTTTGGCGCTGTAAAGACGATATGCTCGCCAACAACCACCGATCTCTTGGCATCGTACAATGTTCGCCAAATCTTACAGCGGCTATTTTGTTTGTTTACGTTTTTGACCACGCTGTTCGCAGTTCAGTAACGAAGTGTTAATTGATGAATTTGATTAGTATGTCCGAATGTTCAGCTCCTGAAATTTATAAAATGACATAAGGAATAATTGTAACTCTCATCGACATACTGACCATCGGATTGTCCGGTGCAATCAACCGTCAATGTCCATAAAAATGCGTCTTTCCGGTACGAAATTTTAGTTTTTAAGTTTTTTTAGATTTAAAGTTAGATATATATGATTATTTCGGATGCCTTTTTATAATAAAAAACTAGTTATTTACCTAGACATTCTTTATTTTGCAATTTAGATTACTATGTTATGGTTTTGGATGATGTTTGTTAATGGAAACCAAGTTCACAAAAATAAACGATATAAATAGTAGAGACAGAAAATTTAATTAAACGAATTATTAAAACATTTTAATTAAAATTAATAAATTAAACTATTTACATATTGAAACTAATTATTGAATATGAATATTTATATAATAAAATAGATAAATTATTAAAATTAATAATTTTATTATTAAAATAACGAAAAAATGGGCCTTGGATTGGTGTCCCGTCTATCTGTACGGCAATTAAGCCCAGATTTATAAATTGAGAAGGCAACACACATTGTTCGAAAACTACCATTTGTTATAACTTGTGGTTCCTTTAAGCATCAGGGCCGTAGCCAGAAAAAAAAAATTCGGGAGGGGATATTCACAACAAATAATAATAATCCATTTTGTTGTTGATGCCTCATGTATATGTATTTGTAATTGAAATAACAGGTACTTATATCAACATATGTTTAGAAATTTAACATTTAAGATAAATTTACCATTTTAAACAAAAAGAATCCTTTGATTTTTATGGTTTATTGCTTGGTTTGTACGCTCAATGACCTATTTTTAAGCACAATAACGGCTAATCAGGCAGGGACCTACAGCTTAACGTGGATTCTGAACCACAACGAACTTCAATCTTAAATTAATTTTTTTAATTAATTTATTTTTTAAAAAGTGACTTCAAATAGATATACAGCTCTGAAATTTTCAACATAAGTAGTTTTAGCCTTCTAATTGGACTTTTGAAAAACAGAATGTTAAAATTTTAATTAGTAAGTTTTTAATTGATAAATATTTTACAAAATGATTTCTAATAGGGCTACAGCTCTGAAAATGTCAACAAAAGTAGATTTGGCCTTTTAATTGGACTTTTGAAAAACAGAATTTTAAAAAAATTTTTAGTTCCTTTTTAACTAATTTTTTTGATTAATTAATATATATTTTACAAAATGATTTCTAATTGGGCTACAGCTCTGAAACTTTCAACATAAGTAGTTTTACCTTTTTAATTGGACTTTTGAAAAACAGAATATTAAGTTTTAATTTAGTTCTTTTTAAATTAATTTTTTAATTAATTAATAAATATTTTATAAAATGCTTTCTAAAAAGGCTACAGCTCTAAACTTTTCAACATAAGTAGTCTTGACCTTCAAATTGGACTTATGATTTAGTTCTTTTTTGATTAATTTTGTATTAATAAATATTTTACAAAATGATTTCTAATAGGGCTACAGCTCTGAAAGTTTCAACCCAAGTAGTTTTGACCTTCTAATTTTGCTTTTTACAAACATCATGTGTTAAAATATTCTTAAAGGGGTGTTGTATTATAGTTACTAATGGTGATTTTTTTTATTGTTTCTCGATAAGGGAGGGGATTCTAATATTAAGGCTTAACGTAGCAATTAGTTTTTAGTGTGTGAAGCAACCTTCCGCTTAAGAAGCAATGAACCTTTCATTGAGCAAAGCGAGCTCATTTTTGCATAGCAATGAACCTTTCAACGAGTTATGTAAGCCTGTGCTTATGTGTTAATGACTTTCAGCGAGCGAAGCGAGTTCGATTTTGTGTTGCAATGAACCTTTCTGCGAGCGAAGCGCCAATTTTTGGGGCCAATACACCAATGATGGATTTTCGCAATGCCGGGCCTCACAGCTGGCTTAAATATTGCACATGGTAAAATTTTGTGGCAAAGCAAGGGTATGCAGCTAGTAGATTCATAATAACTTCACAATTTTAATTTTTTTTACATGGGAAAAAAAAAGAGCACAATGTCCCCTTCATCAACTTCAGAGATTTGTTCATTTCTTGTTTTCCGGAGCTGTAAGTATATGATACATGGTGGATTTAAAAAGTAAATCGTATCTGAATAAGGAAAATATACAAAGCAAAAAAATTCTTTAACATTCAAAGTAAACTCTATTTGCAACAGTACATGGTTGTAAAGCTGCACCAAATTGTCGCGCAGTATGATCCATGTGTTGCCTTTGCACCGTTAAACTTTAGCCAAACAAACTGGCGGAAATATTTCTTTTAAAATCAATTCTAGAACAGTTATCGTGTAGTACTTTCAAGCAATTAAATTCCAACACTACTTGCAGCCCATCTGCTGGCTGTGAGGTTAGCGCTCTGGCGTGCATGCCAACGCTGCTGGGTTCGAATCCCGGGTTAGGCATGCCCTAGTGACCATGTGACGAAAAGCGATATTGCATAGAGATCACGCGATGTAACGGCGATATCACACAGGGGTCACATAGTTGTCCAATGTCCGTTTTAGAGGGGTTTTGCGACGTAACTTTACGATATCACAAAGATCACATTGTGACATTGGTGATAAATTTGCAATTTTTGCGATATCACATTTTGACCTTTATGTGATTTTGGCGACATCCATGTGATTTATGCGATTTTTGCAGCAAAAGCCTTGTCGCTGCAATATCACATTGTGATCTTTGTGACTTTGGTGTCCTTTATGCGATGCTCGCAACGAAAGCTTTGTCACTGCGATGTCACATTGTGATCTCGGTGATTTTGGTGACATCTATGTGACTTGAGCGATTTTCGCAATGAAAGCCTTGTCGCTGCAATATCACATTGTGATCTGTATGTGATCTTAGTGATTTTGGCAACATCGATGCGACTTGTGCGATTTTTGCAAGAAAAGCCTTGTCGCTGAAATATCACATTGTGACTTATATGTGAACTTAGTAATTTTGATGACATCTATGTGATTTATGCAATTTTCACAACAAAAGCTTTGTCACTGCGATGTCGCATTGTGATCTGTATGTGATTTTGGCGACATCAATGTGATTTTTGCAATGAAAGCCTTGTTCCTGCTACAGAATCATACAGAAAATTCACAATTCAAAAATTTTATCAGCAATGATCTGCTTCAAGTACCTACTCTTACTATGAAGAGGCTCAGTATCCTTTCTTTAAGTCAAATATTTTCTAATACTTTGGTAATACAATTTATTATACTATTAAGACCAGTCATTACTTTAATAACTGGCCTTAATGGTATAATAAATTGTGTAATCATTGTGTTAGAAAATATTTGAATATTTTCTAATAGTATGAACTTTTCTAAACTTAATATATTTGAACTTAATGGTATAATAAATTGTAGAATCATAGTATTAGAAAATATTTGAAGTCTTCAATAAGACTTTGGGAAGTAAAAACCAGTCTCCTATATAAAAAAAACCAATGAAACAGTTAACTACCTAATTAGCCTTTAACTAAGAGAATTTATCCATTCCAATAGATTTCTCAGCTAAATATAAACCTTAAAATAGGACAAAACATGACTAAATCTATTCAAGCACAATGTATAACATGTAATGTATCTCATGCATCTCAATTTTTCTTTTAAACTGAATACAATGGGGTTTTGCCAATTTGTGCAAATCTTCCCCTTTATTAGTTTAGCATAAAAGAAAAATACAAAACTAAAAACAGGTTGAACAAATCAAGCAAAAATGGAAATATGCAATTAAAATAAGAGCAAAAACATAAAAAGGTAATAAGTTTATTTTATTGAACACAAAGCAAACATATTCTTTGTTACACTAAATATTGCAGAACGTTTTTTCTTTTTGGCAAGGTATCTGTCCATCTGACTGCCAGGAATCATGCAACTTCCTTCAATGTAGTATTCTTTCTCCGAGTTCCAGAGCATTAGGTGCAGACTTTGGACCTGGAAAATAAAAAATAGGTTATTCTTAAATTTCAGCTTAAAATGCACCATTTTTAAAATTGCCACTCACAATACAATTTTAAAAATCGAATGCAATCATAGCACAAGATGCTAGTTAATAAAAATAAAAACAGAAATTCTGTGCCAACTTTAAGTATTCATAACAAGATTACAATAGTAATTAAAATGTGTAATGCCAACATAAATAATTGATAATTATACTCAATTCTGATATTGTTACAAGTGATTATTTACAGTTTCTATCACTGTATCAATATTTTTTATTTTTTTTTTGGTTTTCAATGAATATGTAGTAATGAATATGTCGACTCGACCTGGAAATGATCCTCTTTTCACCTGTGAGACTTAAAACTACAAAAAAATTTAAAATATTGTTTTAAAACAGTTTTTAATTTTAAACATTTCCCTCCATTATTTCTTAAAAAATATAACATATATTAAAAAAGTTCCATTGAACTGAATGATGGATACACAGGATACAATTTAATTTATCACTAGACGACCAGGTATCCGAGCCATGCCAAAATCTGCTTTTCAAATCAAGGTTCATTAAATCACTTAGTAAAAGAATACAATACCTAACGCTGATATTTATGTCTATCTATTACTCACTCTGATAACAGAGGTTTTATCAGACTAATGCTTCCTAATTAGTGACAAAAAATATTTGTCCATTTTTAATTTTTGCTAATACAATTAACTTGTTACTGAAAGTTGTTACGTCCAACAACTATTTGGAGCCTCTAATTCCCCAATATTGATGTTTGAAAACACTTATTAAAAGCAATAAATTTGGCAACAGTAAGTGATTTTACAAAAATAAGGTAATTTGAGGGGGCTTCAAACGACTGTTCGAAGGTGCATGCTATACCTTTTGTATAGACATTACTTTTAGAGTTTTGCAACAAAAGATAAATTAAAAAGTTATAGAGTGCTTTTATTTTACTATTTAATTGTCTATCGTTAAGAATTTTATACAAAAACTAGTTATATCACAGAATAATTAGACAACTATTATAACTAATTATTTCACATTTTAACCTCTACGATATGTTGTTTCAATCTTTGCTTAAAACACTCCAGTCATTATATAAAATAACTAATTATTTCACATAATTTCTATTTCATACATTGACAATAACACACACATAACATCTGATCAATTAGAGAATACAGAAGCTAAAAAAAACATCCTCAGGCTTAACTGTTTCCTTAGTGGCATTATTGTATTTCTTCTAAATCAATTACATTTTATAGAAGATTTATCTGAAGACTCTACAATTTCTTGAAATTTGAAAGAAATTAATGCTGTTATGTTCAGTTAGTATGGCAAAATGCTTGACAGCAGCCATACTTCACCATCAATGCAACACTGTTCTTGCTTCATGGATAACGTAAATATTTTGAGGTATATATAAATATATATATAGATATTATATACAAACAAAATAAAATGAAAAATGGCAGAAATTTGGAATTTCATCAAGGGGCAACTTTTTAACCTAGCAACATATGTACTGGTAATTTGTTGTATTTATTTGCTTTAATGTTTTTGATTTTACATTTGTAATTTCATTTTTTTCCTTTGTTAGTTATGTATATTTGTATGCATGTATGTATATTATATATATACATGCATACAATATACATAAATAACAAAGGGAAATTTTTTAATTATACATATACATATATATATTTATATAGTAATTTCAAAACAATAAAGAATTTAGATTGACATATTTTTAGTTAAAAATTAATATCATGCATGGATAGTCAATGGAATTGAAGCTTACGATTCAAATATATTTGAATCATAAGCAATTTGAAATTGTCTAGAGTTTTAGTCATGTGGTACCAGTTAGTCTATTCTATAAATTCTATTCGACTATAATGAAAAGAATGTTTTTTATGCACACTTTTCCTGCGTAAAATTTATAAAATGTGTAAAACTACATGAAAATAATGGAATTTTTCATTCAAAAAAATTTTAGCCAGAAAACTAGTTTTGCCATCAAAAGAGTAATTTACCTGTTGACTATCATAATCGTCTTCAGCTCTGCGTCGTTGACCAGGAAAGTTCTTTTCATTGTTCTTGCTTCACCCATCTGGTTTAGCAGGTTCTTGGTTCACCATGTCAGGTACTTCGGATGTAAATACCTTTGCTAAATTTATTACATAGGCAGAATTTGCCAAAAAAAACTAATGTCATTTTTTTTTACAAAAGAAAAGGTAGAAAATGCATTGAGGAATTGGATAAGATCTGGTGTGATGTGCAACCAATTCCACTAACACACAGAGTGCATTGTGACAAATCAGTTTCTTCATTAACCATAAACCGCTCAGTGACTTCTAATGACCCTCACGGTAAAGTTGTCTATGTATTAAAGAAAATGGAGAGTGATATTGTACAACAAGTGACAAATAAAGTGATAGTCACATGATAAATATTATCTCGGAAAAGTGGTATGCTGCATATTGGAAAGAATAATCACTGGTTTATTGGCTGAAGCACTTAACGTTAGCCTTAATGAAGACAAATTCTCATACATCTACCAAACTAAGCCATCTAAAATCAGTTTTAAGAGGCCTAAACCTTTATTATACAGCCACACCCCTCAACTGTATATTATAGCACGATTTTCAAAACATTGAATCAAAAATTTGAAATTTGTAACGACACATAGTATTTTGTTCATTATCTTATTTTTAGTTTACTTTTCATAAGTATTTCAATACTTAAGTTTATGTTCTGTGCTTGGGCATCAGATTTATTTGATTGCAAAAAATTGGTAAAAAAAGTCTCCGTATGGAAGCCAAAGTTAGAAATAAATTAGCATAATTTCTACTCTTTTGCTTCATATTTTAAGTAACTACAGAAAATATGCTTAATTTGGTTCTTTAAAATAAACTTATAATAAATGTCGTTTTTTACAAAACTCAGCAAGTATTTAAATTGAAATATTTTGGAGATATTGCTTAAGTTGCACATGGCTTAAAAATTTATAAAAATATTGAAGTGACATCTCAAACGGTGAGAAATGTTATTAAAATAGCGGGTCTGAATGGACTTGCAGCCCGTCAGAATCCTTAAATAAGAACCTCTAACAGAAAAAAGCACCTTGAGTTTGCAAAAAAGCATGTAAGTAATCAGTTATCTTTCTGTGAATCAGTTCTTTTAATGACGAATTAAAATTTAATATCCAAGGGTCAGATAATCGAGTTATGGTCTGGATAAAACCAAATCAACAAATGTTAATTTAGAATTTATGTGGAACTGTTAAACACTGTTATCAGGGTTCATACTTATTTTCAGAAAAAAAACTCCGAGTTTTCCAGGGTCACGATTTCCATCCCGAAGTCGAAAATTTTTAGCCACAGAAATATATATAGCCATTGTTTACACAAGTTCTTCGATAACTAAAAAAAAGCGAGTAAATTTTATAAAAAACGAAGCGCCAAAAACTGGGTCCTATACACGAATGACAGATTTCTGCAACGCGAGGCCTCATAGCTAGCTAAAATATTGCACATGTTAAAATTTCGTTGCGAAGCACGGGTATTTAGCTAGTATTTAAAAACAAATTAAATACATATCTCTTACCAAAAGCGCTAGTTTAGTAGATATATTATACTAGTTAAATATAAAATTAAGCTTAAAAATAAAAAACAGACATGGATCACTTCTGAAGGAAAACATTTAAAATAAATCAAACCATTAGTAATCATACAATAAAATTTTTATTTTCACTTCTTTTGTTTTTTACTTTGACTAAAGGAAAAAAAGTCTAATACTGTTTTTTTAGTCTTTTCAATTTCCTTTTACTCATTTCTGATTTGGTTTAAATGTGAAGTCCCTTCCTGAACTCTTTTGCAAGCAACCTCCAGCATTGTTTGTCCAATTTTCACACCCTTTAAATCCTAATTTTTTAATGCTTTTTTACTTTCAATTACCCATATGTAGTACATAGGGTAATGAAAGTATAAGATTCAGTCTAAAAAAAAAAATTTAGATTTTTTTTTTGCATTTCCTCACGTTTTGGAACGTTCCGATCTCAAAAAAGTGACCTAGAAAAAATGTCTGCCTGTGTGTACGTTGTCAGCATAACTCCCAAATAAATTGACCAACGATGTTCAAATTTGGTGAGCAGGTTGGTGACAGCCCAAGGACTTTCAAACAAGGTTCATCAAAATCGCGCATGCGCATAAGGTAGCTGCAATTGAAAAAATCCTGTTTTTAAATGATTGCTAAAAAACAAAGGACAATTTAAGAATTATCGAAAAGTATATCGCCAAAATTTCCATTTTTTCTCAACGAATGATGGAAATATAAAAACGGTAAATGACACAAATCCACATCAGTAATATAGTGTAATTGAAAGTTGTGCAATGTTCCACACCCCTAGTAATCCCTTCATCAACTATTGCTTTGTAAGTGTCCATCTCAATTGTGATTCCTTTTCTACTTTTTCTAATGAGCTTTCTTTACGAATTGCTTCCTTAGCAGTTAGTGTTTTTTTCTCCATATCTGCCTTCTTTCTTTCAAGCTCTTTCTTGTCTTCTCCCTTTTGTTCTCTTTCTTTTTCTTGTTTTAATTCAGCTGCAATCCTCTCATCTTCTTCAATTCTTTCCATATGACTTATATGCTGTTGCACCCTTTTTTATAAATTCTCTAGGATTTCGGACTAAATTACACTTTTTGTATACAGTTAATCCATCTTTTGTCGTTTGTAGTGCACTTATTGAAGTTTGAGTAAGACCCGTTCTGGAGTCTTTCAAGAAGTTTGATGTTTGAGAAAACCCTCGTTTCATATCTGCATTTCCATGCAGAAGCACGAGGATAACCTTAACCAATCTTGTAAGCTCAGGATATTTTCCTGTCCTAGATCATTCCTAAGAGAGAAGATGTTATTAAAGAAGTAATCAATCCGTCTAAGAAATACTTCATCTTCAATTTCGCACGTGTACCAGTCTTTTGGAATGTTCTCATATTGCAAAACCCTCCACTCATCACCTATTAAGTCAACATTTAACGGAGGGCTTAGGTGAACATTGGATGAAAGATTTTTAACTGCTTTTAAAGACCAGGACTTGGATATATTTTCTGGCTTCAGACACCTTGCTTCTTTTATCACAATATTAAGTGAAAGGGTTTTCTCTAGAAATTCTTGAGCTACATTTTTTAGACATTTTTGCATTAATACCGTCAACTCTTTTTAAAGAGTTTCCTTAACCTTTGTCAAATACTTTTGAGATTGAACACCAATTTCAAGTTCATCCTCGTCAAGTTCAAAGTCTATTGCCGGAAACTCTAACAGCTACAGTTCTTGTAAACTCATTTTTTTTTAAATTTCATTATCTTTAAGAAATGGCCATACAACTTTCTTACTAAGGAATCCCTCCTTTCATACACAAGATGTATCAAAGGTCCTTCTCATTGAAAAAGAGCTAATAAAGGTTGCAGGGTATTTGCCAAGGAGAGAAGGAAGTGTACTTTTACCAAAGTAGCATTGGGCCTTTTCAGACACATCACAATCCTCAAATAACAAGCGTTTTCAGAAATCTTTAGGTCTCTTTTGGGCAACCTTTTTAAAAAATATTCAGAAACCAAGGGCCAAAAAGACAAGCCTGTCTAACGCAGGACCAAGATTCAGCCACCTACCTTTAACAAGCTTAAGATTCTTGAATCCAAGTTCATCTTGCAAATCTTTTAATTCCTCAACTCTGACAAGGGACTGTTTAAAGAAGTAGTGCAAGTCTACAATGAAATCCACAATTTCATCCTCGAATTCATTTACTGCTTTTCTGAAGACATTGTGGACCATGTGTAGATTGCAAAACCCAATATTTACTGTGTGTAGATTGCAAAACCCAGCTTTCAGGGAAACCACAAGCAAAAAAAAAAAAAAAAAATGGTGCGCGATTGTCACGTAGTATAAATTGTATAAAAGAAACTTTGAAAAAGTAGGAAAAGTAGGACTTTTTTTCCAAAAGTAGGACTTTTCCTACTTTCCTACTAAAAAGTAGGAAAAGTAGGACTGCTGGGTGCCCTGAAATGGCACAAATCCGCGTCAGTATTATAGGGTAGTTAAAAGTTGTGCAGTGTTTTTTACGCCTAACTTTTATTATAATTATAGTCTCTATTAAAGAAACGTAACTTTGCAATCGAAATTACATCTTACACATTAAAACATTGATTAATTCAAAATCGAAAATATGATTAAAATTTCATAATGGTTCGTTCGAAATTCCGATAAGATGCTAATTTTTATCATTCATTCTAATATCCAAAGAGGTATATTTTTCATTTTATTTCAACAAATATATTTATTGCTTTGAAAAGATATTCATTTTCGAATACATGCAGTTTGGAAATCCGGAATTCAAATAAATTAATAGTCTACTTTTACGGTAATTATAGTAAAGAATGGTAAGCTTCTTCTTGAAGTAACTTACTCAACCGCATCCTGCCAATATTGATTAGATAATTCAAAATCGGAAATTGGATTTTAAATTTTTGTAATGGTTTGACAATACGGATAAAAGTAACCTGGAATTTGGTTTATAAGCCAAATTTACATAACTTCGTGAATTTTACCAATTGTAAAACCGTATAAAAGAACAACTATGACAATTGATTCTTTTATAGCAAAATTCTAGTTTCTCATGAACCAGAATAAAATCTAATATCGCCTCTGTTTACCTCTGTGAATGGAATGTATTTTCCCCTATAATCACAACACATTCTCAATCAAAATTTGATTTGGTGGTTAGTCTACCATTTTACGCACAAAATGGTGAACGATCAAGTTAATGAGATTCTGACCGTTCAACTTTTACCCGGGATTTAATACTGGCACAATTAAACGATCACTGTGAATTGTTGTAATTGAAATTATTAAAACCAAAATGTATTAACCCACTGACGGTCATGCATGTATGTGTCATTTGATCTCCGGTTTTTCCAGCAATACACAACATTTTTAAGTTTATAAATAAAATATTTTTTAAATGTTTTTATTAGGATGATAGTTTACAATCTATGTAAAACAAAATAAATAAAAAATAATTAAAAAAATTATGTATTTGAATTAGAAATATAATTTAAAAATTATCGCAGGGAAAACTGTAGAGTTTCGCCCATTCCCATGACCGTCAGTGGGTTAAAAAAAAATGTCATCTGCTCTTGAAAAGCATACAAACTTTAACTGAATTAAGAAAATTTTAAATATATATGGTATCTTTATTTTGTCCGTTCAAAAAGTATGAATTAAATTTTGCTGGAAATTTTAATGTAGTTTGCATTCTATTATAATTAAAAACTTGGACAACTACTAGATGAACTATTAAATATTCAAAAAAATACATGAAACACATTAATTGCATTGCTTACGTAATGCTAAATTTGTCAGATGTTGCAGAGCTGGTTGCAACCTCTAAATAGCATTTGATTTTAATAAAAAAAAAAAATTTAATTTTTTTCTCATCAAATGGAACACAATGATAGGGAGTTCGGTAAAAAAAAAAACTTTCGAAAATAAGACACACCCTACTACGTATACATATGGGTAATTGAAAGCATAAAGTAAATACGATTCATGTAATATAAGTCAAATTGTAGTAAAATAAAATTTATAAAATCTTGTAAGAAAATAGAATCGGATTTAGTCGAGATCGGAGCAAGGGAAAGATACTATGCTCTCCACCCCCCACCCCCCTTTCGAAGGCGCGACCAGTATTTTAACAAACGGAACAGGTGTACAACCTATACCCACCCTTAGTTCTTGGTTCCGTTCCTCGAATTTTGCAAGCGAGACAAAGAAAGAAGGGAGCGAGGGGGCTGGAGGCCAGAAGCCAAACTGACCTTCCAAGCTAAAGCGACCCCTCTATAACCATTTCAGTTACGTTAAGTTATTAGCCGGCCGATCAACCTAATTATTTGTTCAAGTATCGATGTTGGCCGGTGCCGATCTCTCTTTGTGATAGAACTCCCGGGGATAAATAAGGAGGGTAAGAAACCGCGGGCTGTAAACGAACACTGCTGGGTAGGGGGTGATTTGAATTGATCTCGTGTTTCGTCGCCTGCTGGTGTTGTAAAGACTCTTGTCTCTTCAACATAAGCTTCACATTATTAGATTACCCAAAAAAATACTTCTTCCGTAGTAAAATAAAATTAAAAAAAAATACGCCCTTTTTGAAAAAAAACGTAAATACTCTCATTTTCAAATTACCCGACAAATTTTACAATGCGATAATTTTTGTGGGTTACCCGTCAATCGGCAAGGTTGCTTATGTACGTTGTTAATTTAAACGTATTTGAAAGAATCTTATTTAATACATCGAAAATTTGCCCTTTTTTCTTGAAATTTAAGAAAGGACTTTTTAACAATCAAGTAGGAAATACGGAATTTCAAAATAAATTTGTCACATCAATAATTTTTTTTCAGTTTAATAATTTTATTGTATAGATTGGCCAATAATCGCACAATCAATTTCAAAAGTGAATGTTTTGCAAAATGTCTGGAATTCCATAGCGATTTGAATTTTATTCCCATGTTCTATACGTTGTTACCATTAATGTATAAAATCCGACATTCTATCTATAGAATACATAGGCATTTTAAATCCTGATTACACGTGTCCAAACGGAAATATTCTTTTTAAATTCTTAGTGTAAACATTTGATGGTTATACACCTTTAACTAAGTTAATCAAGTCTTTCAAATCTTTTTTTTCTCTATTTTGAAGGAGGCATGGTAAAAATCCAGTGAAATACACTTAATCAAAACACGAACGAAATGGCCATCGGAGTTTACTAATGTGCACTTGGAAATCGTAAGACGGCTCCTTACAATCCACCTACTAATGAAGCACGTTATATGGTCATCTACTCAATGGTTTCATTCCCTGATATATACATTACGCGTTTGAACATGAATGCTCGACAGGCGATTTCAGTAGGGGTGATCCACATATTGCGTACTGTTGGGAGGGGAAAAAACGAAAAAATTTCGAATTCTTTCAGGTTGAAATTTTTTCTGAAAAAGGGCAGGAAGGGCGCTATTTTTATAGAAAAGGGCAGGCAGGGCGAGCCGCCCCTCGAAAAATGCCTAGGATGAACTCTGTTTTAATTATGTATTAGTATTAAAAAAAATCCGTTTTGATTATGTATACATTTAGATTTAATTAGTCTCTATAGAACAAGATAAATTTAGTTTTGGCTGATATTTCTATTAACAGAAATATTGTCATTGAAAAAATGAGTGAGAATGCAAAAACGCAAATATAATCTTTATATAGTATATATACAAAGACTAGTGTCCGTGTGTGTGTTTGCATGGTTTTTTTTACTGAAAGCTACAGTTTTATTCTGACCTTGATGAAATTTTGCATATTTGATCTTTGAAACAAGAGGAAAATTCCTGTCGGACTGAAATTCCGAAAACCCTTCCTCTCTTATCAGAGATATTATAATAACTTAAGATCTACTCAACCAATTTTAACATATTTCTTTTCTATACGGATTTTGATTAATCCAGATTATATCGGAAACACAATTTCATTTCTATGTTTGGTAGTTAAGATGGGGAATCAAGGAAAAAGGAATGTGAACACAATTTAAGATCTACTGAACCAATTGTACTTGTTTTTTCTACCGGTATCTCGACTAAACCAGTTTATAGGGAACGCAATTTCATTCCGATCTTTTGTTGTTCAGGAAGTGAAATCGAGGAAGGGTTAAGAGGGCTTGCAAACTTGCAATATATTAGGTTGGTTGGTTGTATTCAGATTATCTGGCGCCGTCAGCAACACGAGGGCTATAATGCGCCGAAACATTAGTCATTAGACAAGCCAACATACATTTACAAACACCCATGCCAACACGGGACTCGAACCCGCAACCTCGCGGTCTAGAAGCTAGCACGCTAACCACTATACCGTTTGGTCGGCTGCAATATATTAGGATTGAAATGATATGAACTGGATTATACCGGGCCACAGCCGTTTGAGGGTGGGCAACGCCGGGCACTTCAGCTGGTACACAAATAAAAACATATCCTATAAAACCTTTTGTTTCAGGGCTACCAAACAAAACAGCAAAATTCCATAACTTTTATTAATAGTTTGCATGAATATCGTTATTTGATTTTTTCTAACTGGTTAGAATGAAAGAAAATCCAAGTCAGAAATATTTTTATCGATAACAGCCATTGTTTAACAATAATTTATTATCCATTGAATACTTTTGTACAATTTAGCTATAGTAGGAAGCAAACATAAAGCAGAAAATAATTATGAATGCTTCTTGTATAACAAACCAATCCATGATGATGTTTAATAAAGATAACGTAAAAGAATAACAAATTTGAATGACTGATTTATTTCTGAATGTTCATGTAATAGTTTTTTAAATTATTATTTTCAGTTGAAAATTATATATTCGTACTTACGGACTATTGATTTACAGGAGACTTCTATGTAATATCATAATTACTTAAGTTTTGTTACAAAATCACATATTTGTCACAAAAATCACATAGAGGATGCAAACACTACATAGAAGTCACAATTCCTAATGTAATATCCTAGTAACATCACAAAGTTACATCATGCAAAATTAAATAAAACAGACATTTGACTACTTATAATAACGGAAGATTAGTTACCAAAATCGCATATTTGTCAAGAAAATCCATAAGATCACATATAAGTCATAAAGCGATATCGCCGCAACGAGGTTTTCGTTGCGAAAATCGCCTAAATCACACAGATATCGATAAAATCACTAAGATCGCATACAGATAGCGATGTGATATCACAGCGACAAGGCTTCCTTTGCGAAAATTGCACAAGTCACATAGATATAGCCAAAGTCACCAAGATCACAATGTGATATCGCAGCGACAAAGCTTTCGTTGCGAAAATCGCATAAATCACATAGATGTCGCCAAAATCACAAAGATCATATACTGATCACAATGTGATATCGCAATGACGTGAGATTTGTTGATAAAATTCTATATTCGTCGCCATAGGTGTCAACTTTTCAAAAAACATGGGGGGCGAGTTTTGACGGAAGATGAAATTTTTCGAAAAATTATCGAAATCTATTAAATTTTCAAAAATCTAGGTATGACACAACTTCTCATATAATACCAACAATAAACAGTTATAATAATTTATTTGGAGAATGGAGGGAAAAAAAGGAGATAGTGTTACAAAAATCAGGGTAGGCAGCCCCTCAGAATTTAAAAGTGGGGAGGCCTGCCCCCCCCCGTACTTTACGCCTATGTTCGTCGCATAAATCACAGCAAACTGTGATACCGCAAAACCCACAAAAATAGAATAAATGTCAAAATGTGATATTCCTGCGCTATCGCAAAATTACGTCACATATCACATACATGTCACAAAATGACTTATTTGTGATTTTCATTGTAAAATTATTTTGGAATATCACTGGATGTCGCTGCGATATCACAAAGTAACATCACGACATCGTCACAGTGATGTCGCTGCGATATCACATGCAAGTCGTAAGTGACAAACTTTTGCAACATCGCTGTGATATCCCTTACAAGTCACACTGACTGTGATCTTTGCGACGAAAAACTTCGTTGCAGTAATATAACTGTAACAAAGATGGTTAGTAGGGTGGATGTTCGTTGTGGTTCGGAATCCACGTTAAGCTGTAGGTCCCGGCCTAATTAGCCATCATTGTGCTTAAATATAGGTCGTTGAGCGTACAAACCAACCAACACTACTCACTCAATACTGACACTCTATTGACTTCCTGAGTTTCGCACAATTGATTGTGTTTCATAGTTAAATAAAATATTTGAGAAATAAGATAAGAATGTGTGTGTATATTGCTGAAAATTAGTGGTTTCACCAGGAATTCGAAATTGATTTCAATAATAAAAATTATTACAAAGCAAACACATCTGATCAAGATAATGAGCAACAATTTTGCGTGTAGCATTTAAATTGGTGTGAATACGAGAATAAATTAACCATTAACGTTCCAAATTGTGTTGTACAGATTGATGTCAGACTAATAATTCTGAAATTATTAAATTTTTTTTTTTTAATTCTTATTTAAAATGACCCGAATTTTCTCCTACCATAAAGGTTGGTTGATTGTACACTCAACGATATATTTTTGTGTACAATAACGGCTTATCAGACAGGAACCTTTATCTTAACATGGATTCCGAACCTCAATGATTCATGCCTAATCCAGGATTCGATCCCGAAAGCTCTACAGGCAGGTGAGTGAATCTCACCATGTGCGCTTTGCTATCTGATTTTAAAAGCGACTAGACTCGACGGCGATTTTGATAGGTGGTCTCTGATTGCCTGCTATGTGGAAATTTTATCTTCGAATTTTCTCCCATTTGAGAAGTCCTCGCGAAAGCAAATTTCTTTGATACTCGGATTTGAATTCGGATTGTTCAGTAGTTAAGAAGGTGAAATGTTGAATCACACTATCAATATTTTTGGTTAGTTGTATTAAATCTTTTCTGTCGCAAGAGCTTATTGAGGGCTATACTGAGCAGAAGAATCGTATTTAGATCTGAACCATTTAGAGTATATAAATCGGGTGTTTTACATTTTTCAAATCAACTGATCATATTTATCAGCCCATGACTTTGCGATTTGGGCTCTGCTTTGGTCTCGCATGGATTCGAATCCAAATCGTGTTGTGGATTTCAATGTTCGTTTTTTGGTTCGGAAGCGATTCCCAGCTATAGGACTTGTCTTGTATGGGTTTATGAAGTAATTTTGTACAAGATAGTGGTTTTCCTATCCTGCAATCAGTATGCCAAAAAATCAAGATTAAATTTTGTACTTCACATGTTGCTTAAAAGTCAAAGTATTCTGTCAGTTTAGGTATTTAAATTTACTAGGAAAGTTCAACATAATTTGTATAAAATGAAAATTTACCCACTGTTGGTTCACTGGTTGGTTTGTACGCTCAACCATTGGCGCCAACTTTTCACTTTTAACACGGGGGCGAGATTCGGTGGATAAAGTTCATAAGAGACTTTGTTTAGATAATCCAGTGAGCATTCCTAGTGAACATCATGCAATTTCATTATATTTTCTCGCTTTCATCTCTTTTCTAACTTTTTTATGTTGTTTTTTTTCGAGGGGGAGGGGAAAAATAGTTGTGTGGTTATTTTAATTTCAACAACCAAAAGCTCGTATGACAACAAACATTGCAATTTCGTATTAAGAAATTATTAGTTTATTTTTAAAATTTATGTAGTGTGATTAGCTATGAAATTATTCTAACCAACTAATCCAATTTAAATAAAAAATTCTACAGCAATTACGGATGAAAACTCTCGCATATTTTTCTCCCATAAAAGAAAAAAGTCCAGACAATTTAGTGAGCTATTCATAAAAAACCGTACCAAAATGTCGAAAACCATACATTATATGGCTAAGTATTAAAAGTTGGCAGGTATGAAAATATGTTATTAAATCAATCGTTTCGCTGCATACTTTATATAAACCTATTGTTTCTGTCATATGTCAAAGTGCCGACCCAACGGTATAGTGGTTAGAGTGCTAGCTTCTAGACCGCGAGGTTGCGGGTTCGAGTTCCGTGTTAGGCATGGGTGTTTGTAAATGTATGTTGGCTTGCCTTAATGACGAATGTTTCGGCGCATTATAGCCCTCGTGTTGCTGACGGCGCCAGATAATCTGAAAACAACCAACCACAAAATATCAGTTTCACGATCAATCAGAAAAAAATCTAATTGCATCCATTTAAATACATTCCCCTTCTATAATCCCAATCGAAGTTTCGATCTGTAGGCTAGTCAACCATTTTGAGCACAAAACCGGAAATGTTTATTTTTATATTTTGTGTGCAAAAAGTATGGATTATATTTTATTGCTTACTATTAACGTATTTTGAAATCAATTAAAAAATAAATCTGTTTTGCTGTAATTTTATTTTAATAATATTTATTGTTTAGATTAGCCCACAAATAGAGAATCAAATTAAAAACTGAATGTTCTGTAAATTATTTGGATTTCCGTGGCGATTTGCATTACTAATCTTGTATTCCTTTTTTCTATACAACATAATAGTCTATCTTTGAATACGAAGGTCGTTTTCCTGCGCATATTTTACTCTAGGGTACAAAGTAAGTTGTTGTGTGAGGAGGGGGGGGGGGGGGAATCGGGAAAGACAACGGTATCAACGGGGTTTCCAACAAATATAAAAGCCACTTTTCTAGAATTCTCGGAATCTGACAGTGAAATCGCATATAGGAAAACTTTCCCTCTGAAATGGAAATAACGATAGTTCACTTGTCCGCCCTGTAACCCTAAAATATAGGTTCCGTTAGGATCGTTACTATCAAGAGACTTCTCTAACTTTTTTCATCACATATTTTACAATGCTTAACTTCTTTTTTTTTTCTTTTACAGAATTTCAGAAATGAAAATGATTTAATTTTGGTAACATATGTTAAATTAGTGCCGATTGTAAGGGTAAAACATAACATTAGTATAAGTAAAAAAGCTATATAGAATATTTGTTAAACATTCCGGTTATGACGATTTTTATGTTAGGTACCATCACTAGCGTTATTTACCGTTTAAATTTGGCAAAAAACGTCGACATTCAATTAACCGGAAAACTCGGTTATCCGGAAATCCTAATTTCCCGGATAATCGGGCTTTTACTGTATTTTTATTTTTAAGTTTGAAAAATAATATTTGTTTTAATTTCTCTAAAAATAATAACAATCTTCAATGGTGCAGTCATTAAGGTAACAGGTTAGTGATCAGAATGCACATGGTTCAAAACTAACCAGGCGTCTTGATACGTTAAAACTTTATTTTAAAATGAAAATTGTTTTCTAACTCAAAGTTGAAACACGGTTTTTCGAAGCTTTGATAAGTTTAATTGAAAAATAAGTAAATTTTACTTATCTCAAATCACACTGTTTAAATTATTCAACTTTTAAGTATCAAAGTCACTTCCAGAAATTGAGCAAAAGAAGAATATCCGAAATTCATAAAACCGTTTTAATGAGTTAATTACCCTGACTAAAATTATCAACTTCCAGGATTATTTCTGAGAGGTACAGACCATCGTAAGAATTAAATCATACACAAACAATTTTTTCTAATCAAACTGAAAATAAGAATTATAATAAAAAGAATTGATCAAAATTCATCAAATAGTTTGAGCTGTAGGTCTTTTTTAAGTTTTAGTTCAGAAGAACGAAATTCCAATGACTTCAGTGGTTTTCAAATGAAATTTTGGCTATGTTCCCTATTAAATTATGTAGTTGTTCCCTATTAAATTATGTAGAAAACAAGTTAAAATTATGCAATTATTTATTGAAAACTTAATTGTCGTCATGCTAACAATTATGTAGTTATTTTTCGTCTACTCATTCGGGGCAACATTATGGCAAAAAAAAATTAGGGTTTTAGCTATAATAGAAGCTGAGCTGTAAGGGAAACTTGGTCAACATAATATACACAATATATTTTCATGTTCTGCTGCTTTGACATCGAACTTGGCTGCAGAACACTGCTGGATTCCTAGATCATAAACATCAGTTGTTGCAACCAGTCCAACAGTAAACGATCTAGTATCTAGTAATCTATTATTTCCTCAATGTTTTAACTATTATTAATACATTTGACACAAATTTTAGACATTTATCTTCTAAACCACTTTTTTACTTAACACAGTATTAATGTCAAACGATAAGTTTGACAAAGTTCTAACTGCAGTTAGATTGGTTGTATTCTGATTATCTGGCGCCGTCAGCAACACGAGGGCTATAATGCGCCGAAACATTCGTCATTAGACAAGCCAACATACATTTACAAACACCCATGCCAACACGGGACTCGAACCCGCAACCTCGCGGTCTAGAAGCTAGCACGCTGACCACTATACCGTTTGGTCGGCAACTGCAGTTAGAACCTTATCAAACTAACTTTTCGATATTTTTTTCAGCAGTTGGAAATTTGTCACTTTAGTAAATTTATTATTATTCGTAGGAATGCAACTAAAATTACACAAGTTATAGTACTCGTTATTTAACATGCAATAGTATGAAAAACTCATTTTTGACAAAAATTTCATTTGGAACCTTGTCAAACCAAGCTCAGGATTTGCAAGTTGAATCCTATCAATACAAGTCTGTTTCAATTACATTAAAAAAAAAATTTGTTTTTTTTACATAATGATTGCTATTTCGGACTTGTATCGATATGATTCAACATGCAAAAGCTACCGAGTTTAGTTTCTAAACCTACTGTTAGATTAGTTAATTACTAGAGTTATTTGATTGGTTTGGTTGGTTGCTTTCAGATTATCTGGTGCCGTCAGCAACATGAGGGCTATAATGCGTCGAAACATTCGTCATTTGACAAGCCAACATACATTTACAAACACCCATGCCTTACACGAGACTCGAACCCGCAACCTCGCGGTCTAGAAGCTAGCACGCTAACCACTATACCGTTTGGTCTGCCTAGAGTTACCTGAAGTTACACAACCAGTTCATGGGATATCATTTAAATGAGAGCAGAAATCAGTTAAATACAATAAAAAAACACCCAGAAAAACCAGGTATGAAATCAACAACATCACTCCATCAATCATTTTAAAAAATCTGAAAAAGAATTAGAGAGGCTTATGCTGTAAATTAATTTAAACTTGCAAGGAAAATTCAGGGACGAGAGTGATCAGAGAGCAAAAAAGAGGAAATGCAAAAATTGGTTAAAAAACTCGCGGAAGGAATACACAAAAATTATGCAGGAAGGATGATTCAATAATTTTAAAGATACAATGAAATTTCTCATACTATATAATAATTACGTTTCAAATTTTAGGAGTCAATGAAGTAATCTGTGAGGAAAGGGGAGCTAAGAGGAAAAATCTTTTGTTTAGACATGAGGGAAAGTATACCTTTTGCAGGAAAAACTGGTTTAGATCAGAAAAATTCGGATCCTTGAAGCAGGGACAAAGAGGTGGAAAATGTTACATAAAAAAACCCAAAAAAGTGGAAATACTCCAAAAGGAGGAAAATTGTCCTCCCTGAAATTTACGCGAACTGAACAAAAATTAAGACATAAATTTAAAATTTGCATTAATTAGATGGGAAACTTTTAGTACAGATGTAGTATAGGACATTTCTTTGGAGCGATTTTATTTGGCATTCCCCCCCCCCCCCCCGAAAAAATGCTGTTTCTAGCAACGGGTTGTACTTTGAGTTATGTTTTTAATTAATTAATTATTTATATTTTATTTTGTTACCATGTTGATAATTTTGGCAATTTTTCTAATTGTCAAATGAACAAAATTACCAAATGTCCTGATACTACATCTGTTCCAAATTTTAAGACCGCCAATACTAAATTCGGTTAACGCGAAAATTTTCGGCCGTACAATCAATTTCTTGTTAATGGGGTTTGACTGTAGTATCGAAATACATGAGAAACTAAGATTTACAAGGCTCACAGCAAACAGAATTTGTTCTATTTATAAATACTAATTGGAAAAATATCCAAAGCTTCTAATTTTGTATAGTTTTCAATGATCTTAAAACATGAAATAAAGTCTTTAAATAGCAAAAAAAAAAAAAAAAAAAATAGAATTTAATAACTTACCTTAACCCTTAAACTTCTTTTGCTGCATTTCCATCTAGACTTCATGATCATCATCAAGTTGATTTTAGAATTTTTCTTCGTATAAAAAACTAGCTATATAGTTTAAGAGAAATAGAGAATGTTAATTCACGTTTAAATTTAGAGGAAATTGGAGGATTTAGAACCATTACGTAATAAAAACTATAACGAACGCACACTGCCACATAAACAATCCTATACCTAAAACATCTGGGCAACTTGCCAACTACGTTGCCAGATATCTGAGATGCGCAGGATCAATGCGCAGACGTGGTTTAGCAAGTTTTCCTGAGGCGAAGCTCTCGTCTGCGCATGTCTGGAAATCGGAGCAATTTGGCGCGAAAGTTTTGTGCTCAACTTAGAAAATCCAGGATATGGACGCTTCAGCGAAGCTTGCCGTTTTATAGCTAAAAGTTCTTTGGCCATTCGAAGCGGATGCAGTAAAAATGAAATAGCGCTTCTGATTTTTTGCATTCTGTAATGCTTTTTCGAAATTGGTTTGCTACTTTTGGCGCTTTATTACCAACGAATTATATTCGCCAAACTTTCCTAGTAGAGATATTTAGCCAAATATGGACAATTTGTTTCCTGGTCAGGGGTCAATATGGTATTGTACCACTAATAGCCTGTAGGCAACAGACATACCCCTCTGTTCCCTCCGAAAGACAGCGGGTAGGAAGGGATAGTTTTGTACGCCAAAAGAAGATCATAGCGGGGGGGGAGGGGGAAAAGGTTTTTCAGCTCCTAGGATTCCAAAACGAGGATGGCCGACCAAACGGTATAGTGGTTAGCGTGCTGGCTTCTAGACCGCGAGGTTGCGGGTTCGAGTCCCGTGTAAGGCATGGGTGCTTATAAATGTATGTTGGCTTGTCAAATGACAAATGTTGCGGCGCATTATAGCCCTCGTGTTGCTGACGGTGCCAGATAATCTGAAAACAACCAACCAAAATGAGGATTCTCAACATAGAAGCGGACAGTTTCACTATGTTTTAGTATGAAAATTTGGGTTGAATTGGTTAATTTTATTTTGTTTTTTAATTTTATCGTGCTTTTCCTGCATAAAAATTTCTGATATCCCCCCCCCCCCCCCTCGGCTACGCAGATGGCAGTGGTAAATAATGGACCCATTTAAAAGTTGCAAGTGAACCTATATTTTTACAATAACTTCTTTACTACTCAGTTATGCATTACAATTTGCTCAAAATTTACTTCGATTTCTATTTACAATAAATTATTTATATATAAATATTAAAAAAATCTTTATTTTAACTTACACACAATATATGTATATATACATTGATTTAAGAGCATATGGTTATTTTGAAGTAATGTAGTAATAGTTGATAATAATTACCTAATAAGACAACAGATGGCGTTACTAACAAGTGCTATAGTGGAAAAAAAATAACGGGCAGTATTTTTCAATCGGGCAGTTTTTACGATGGGCAAGCATGCATGTCTCAAATGTTGCAGTGCAAAAATGCAAGCCGAAATGAGAGTTTATAATTTAAAATAAAAAAAAATTAAGGTAAAAATATATCTAATGATAAAATATGTTACATGGATAAAACTAGAATAATATTTCACAAGATTTGGAGCTGTATTTTTATAGTAACGCACTTTATTTGATTTTTTTACATAGCAACTGCAGGAAAATATAATTTGGGTGACACTATTTTATACCTGTTCAGTTTAAAAGTCTTATTATTGTAGATATATTTTTTAATTCAGTTGGAATGGAAGTTAGGCATAGTATAAATTATATGTATGAAATACAGTGTCTCCCAAAAGTCTTCTTACACCTTAAAAATTTGTAGAAAAAGTGCTGTAGTTTGGGATTGAATATTTTTATAAAAATATAAATTCATTGAATAAGAGAAAAAAATACCACAAAAGTGTTCTTACACCATAACATTTTCGGGAAATTTCGTTAGTAAAATTATTTTTCATGCTTTTTTTTAATTTTTGCATTGTGGTGACATTCAAAAAATCGATTCTGTAATATTTGCCTTTTCTATTTATTATAATCTATTTATTCTTTAAAATAGTTCGTGGCTGTACAGAATCAACAAACAGCAGTCTATAATTGATCATACTTCATCGCAGTAGTAGTAAATGTATTCTATGTATGGCTAATATGCAAAATTTATTCCATTTAACTGTTTAGTACGTAATAAAACGTTTTAAACAAGAAAATAAAATCCAAAACCAGTTAAGAAGAGATTGCCTAACACAGTTATCTGAACGGGAAAAAAGGGATTTATTGTAAAAAAAATTCAGAAAAATCCACGTTTGTGTGCTATAAAAGTTTCTTCACATTGTCGGGAAAAAAATTTGCATTCAACTTGAATTCAAACTGTTTGAAAAGTAGTCATATCAGCTGGACTACATGGATGCTTTGCCCGAAGAAAAAATTTCGTAAATGCTAAAAATAGAAAGTTTCGTCTTATCTTTACGATTGCAATGATAAATAAGACAGAAACGTATTGGAATCATGTCTTCTTTGAACATAAAAATAAATGTAACACTTTTAGTTTTTATGGGCGCACAATTGTGCTGTGAAAAAAAAATGATTAACCTAATTCCAAGAACTTAGTTGGAACAGTAAAACATGACAGTGGAAGTGTCCTTGTGTATGGATGTTTGTCAGCATTAGGACTTAATAAATTGGTATTCAATGATGGAATAATAAATCATGAACTCTATTAAAATATTTTGAATGATAAATTAAATTTGTCAGCCTAAAATTTGGGTATTACGAATAACTTCATTTTTTATCAAGAGAGAAATTCTTTATCATTTTTTTATCCTAGCACACACATTCAATGATCGCCTCAGCGGCCTATATAATTGCCCACAAAATCTAAAAACACCACCTCAGTCAACATATTTGAACCCAAAATAACATATTTAGAGAGAATTGGAGGCTAAAGTAAGAAGACACGATATTAAAACGAAAATCCAAAAAAAATTTATGCCCAGACTCATAAAAGTTGTTGTGAATGCTATAAGATATCCTAAGGAATACTAATATACTAAAATATTACATTAAATACTAGTATGTAAAGAAAAAATGTAAGTGTACGATGACTTTTGGGAAATATTTTTTGTGTTACTTTTAGGTTAATAATTTTTTTAAAAAAAGTTTTACTATAAATTAAAAATATTTTATGTAGTTTTATTAAGATGAAGTTAGAGATATTAATCTCTTCTGAAATATTATTTTTTTAAATGGGGAATGTAGTATTTGATTGAAATTTGTAAATGTTCATACATTTACAAATTTCAATTTGGGAGCCACTGTATGTACATTTTTAATAAAAAAGTTTTAAAAAAAGGCGATTTTTTTTCTGGAAAAAGTGCTAAGTTTTCAATTTCTTTAAAAACTCTGTAAATTTACAAAACTAATAATAAATGGTTATCTGGCACTATATAAACTTTTTACCAAAAACTTGTGAAGTTATCAGCCAAATGATAAAACGTAAACAAAAGGTTTATTGAGGGTTGCCGATGACTGGCGCATTTTTTATCCTGTGGTTTTTACTTAGTTAATATAAGGATAATAAGAAGAGGGGGAAAAAACACTTACCTAATTATTGTTTTTGAAAAATGAGGCGTCGGTTTATTGACAGGTCTTGATTAAATTTCTCACTATTTTCCTTTCAATACTAATTTGCAGCAAAACGGATTTGAACTTGTGAAGAATATTCTCAAATATAAGCAGTTGAAAAGTGTACTAAAAATATGATAATCAACAACGCATTTTAGAAACATTTCGGACGTAGGGCAATCGGCATCACTCAATTCACAGAAAATTCGGCGACACACATAAAACGGCCAAATAAAAAAATAAAAAATATTTTAACTGAAAAATGTTACAAAACACACTAAAAAAGTTTTAAAGTGTATAGCTATGCCAATATATAATATTCTAAGGTCTAGATGGCATCGAACTATTTGAAAAAGTAGTTCAAAAATGAGTTTTCCATATGGCATCACGTCATCCAAATGATATTTCACTACTTCTAAATTTAAAATAAAAATGGGGGGAAAAAAAAAATAGAAAAAAAAAATGAAAAAAATTATGATTGGAAACAAAATCATGAAAGAGAACATGGCATTTGCAATGATTATAAAAATATATTCTCAAAATATGATTTTAGTTTATCTAAAGTGCTGGAGACAGCTTTTGGCCCGTTAGAAAAATTCCACCATACACTAATCAATATAATAGTTTTCACGGTATGTTTTTTTTTTTTTTTTTTTTTTTTTTAATAAGAGCTCTTTTTATTAGTGTATAACTCAAATCTGAAACAGATAAAGAACAATATAAATTCCTATTCGAAGTTAAAGTCAAATACATTACCTTTTCTTGAATATTTCCAGTTAAGCGAGTATTTACAGAATAGAACACAGACTACTGCTCTAACAGGAATCCACCTTTCCAGCAAAACACAAATATCTGTAAAATGGTTTTTCTTTCCATCTTGGCCTTGTCTTCTAAAGCCCCTCAACAGGCGAAGAGAGACTAGATGTTTTTATTATCTAAAATTTTCAAGGTCAATCGCGATATGTTACTCGCAATATTTTCACTATATGTATTGTTGTTCGCCTAAAACCTGGTTTAGCTAAACCAATTTCTCGCAATAAAGTTAGTTTTAATTGCAAACAAAGCAATATCAGTTTCAGCTTTTTATTTACAAAAAATTACTTCATCACGACCTCCTTAAATGACATGATATTTAAATTAACATCTTCTATTCATATAATAAGTTGTTTTTATGGTTCTTTAATATCAATGTGATAAGAAGTATTTAACCAAAAATCTATGGTTTAAACTAACATTTTTATAAACGTATTTATGTGTTTAAGGAATTGAGTCATTGAATTTACATAATCGCTCTGTTAATATTACTTGAAGTTGTTCATTAATTTTTCATTTACTAATTAGGAAATGTAAATTTTTTAAGTATTGAATATTTTAAAATTGCTTATTGTATTATTCAAAAAAATTTGCTGATTATCCCTTCATATTCTGCATTTTTATCACTGTTTTTCCATAAGGAAATTGCTAAGGTAGTTTTATTCGTTAAACATATTTTTTGTTTAGTAAATTAAAAAAGATAGCTGTGTTGCTTCTCGTGTAGATGGCAGCACTAACGATAGATTCAATTTAAACTCCTTTCACGTTGCTCAATTAATCCATTTTAACGCGGAATGAAGACATAATTCTCGCCATACCTTTTAGCCTTTTGTTCTCTACAGGCAAGGAAGTTAGAAGCCTTGTCTACCGGGTTGTGATTTGGCGAGCATACGCCACCAAAATGAATATATTGCCTATGAACACTGTAATGATCTACCGTCTATTGATATTGATATCTAAGAATTGATACGATTATCTCGAGTGTTTGTATCCATGCTTTAAGGGGAGTTGGCAGGGTCGGCCTGGGACACCTCTGAGGGCGGTGGACCAATATTTGGGAGGGCGCCTCACCCCTTCTCACACCAAGCTCGTAGCCAGGTTTTCTTTTCGGGGGGGGGGGGGGGGAAGGAGGGGGTTATGGTCAAAGATTTGATGAAATACACATAACAAGTTACACAAATAAAAAAGAAGGGGAAGTGGTAAAATAAGATTTCACACAGTTTTTTGGGGGGAGGGGGGTGTATAAAATTTCAAGTTACAATACAAAACACAAATTGCTCATAATGATGACCAAGAAAGATACAAGATCTCTCTCCCTCTCTCTCTGTTTATATCATATTACAATGAATTTTTTTTTTTTTGCAAATTAACCTTTGGTTAGACGTGTGACCTTTTGTCTTGCGGTCAGTCGCGTGGGGGACACATTTCCCCCAAATTGAAATTTTCATGCATACCATTAAATTCGTGACCAAATATCAAAGTATGTGGGTATTTCAATTAAAAACACAATATTATTGAACAGAATAAAATAAGAATTAAAAAATATATTTGAAATAACTTGAAAAAAATTTTACGAATGTTTTGATCATGGGCTGCCCTACAATCAATTTATCAATAGATTGATAAATTGATTGTAGGGGACATTTGTCAACCGCGCAAACTAACAAAGGATTGAACACGATATATTTATAATTTACAATTGATGCAGATTTTTAATGATCATTTAACTTTTTACTTAGAATGCGTTTATCGTTACGAAATGAAAAACCTTTATGAACAATTGATATTGTCTTAAAATAGTGTGTACCACAGACTTTAACTAATAACTCAAAAAAGAAAAATATAGCAAAAAGTTATAACTGATTTTGATATTGATGAAGAATTTAATGTATTAGTAAAAAAAAATCACAGAGGGAGGTGAGCAGCTGTCATTTCAGTGACTTAGACCTCCCCGAAATGAAATAACTACAAGATTAAATATGAATCGTATTATTTTTTATAATAACTGAAATTGATTGAGGAAATTTTTTTGTCGTTATCTTGAGAAACTGAAAAAATTAAAATTTCTTAACTGTCTCAAGAATTGGACGGAAAATGTATGGAATACGTTTACGGTTGAAAATTTAAATGTCTTTAAAATGTTTTCCTCTGTATGCAAATGTATTTTTTAGTAATTTCAATAGTAACGTACAAAATTCCTTTAATTGTCTTTATGAAGAGTTTATAATATTCATGTTAACTAAAATGTTATAAAGTTTGCTTAGTGAGCTGTCGAGTTTATAAAAGAAGAGCTGAGTTTAAAAATTATCTAAAACACTTTGTAAACAAAATTACTAAGGTGACATCAATGGCGGCAGGTGCAGTGGGCCAGGGGGGGGGGGGACGTTGTTCCGACTTAAATATGCTTGATAATATTGATTTGTCGTGAAATTTTTGGAAAACAATATTTAAAAAAATATAAAATTAATGAACGCAGTCACAATCACAATATTAGCTATTGATTCATAATATTAACTATTAGGGGTCGTTCAAATATTACGTAAGCATGTTTTTTGGTAATTTTTGACCCCCTCCCCTTGTCAGCAAAAATAAGCAAATCGCATACCCCCCCCCCTCTATAATTACGTAAGCATACCCCCCCCCCCCTGCTCCTGATTTTTTTTTTTTTTTTTTTTTTTGTAACGTTAATAATCTAAAAAAAAGTTAGGATTCAATGCAAATAATGAACTTTAACTCGCCTTAAAAGGGAAAAAAAAATATTTTTAATTTTTTTTAAATCTTAAGTTTATCACAATTTTAATGGCACATAAATGTAATTTTCATAATCAATTAAGTCTATTTAATCAGATGTTATCCAGGCTTGCTCTAGCCAGTTTTTAATGTCTGAAATTATAGGGTTTCTGGCATCTGATGTTATTGCTTCATCACTTGTTTCGAACAAGGAATCTGGGCAAACTTCCTCTTCGCTTATCCACTCGGTATCTTCCATGCCATCTGCATAATTGATGACGCACATCAGTTCATTTGGTCGACGAGCAGAAATTCTCATAGGCCGAACTAGGCAGGGTCTCTGGCTATTTTCGCCATGAACAATTTTCTTATGACGAATTGTCGATTTTAGTGAAGCGTGGTACAAACCACATTTCCCACAAGTCCTTGAAGACAATTGTGATTTGATGGACGGACAAAAATAGTCATATGGCATTTTTAAAAATCCCCCCAGGGGGACATGCAGGTTCAAGCTTAGCCGGAGACTTAATTCCAGGAATCCCCCTTCCTCCCTTGTTATTAAATCGTGTGGTGTTTGGGTCATTTTGATAGGTGGAGGTATAAAGCGTTCTTTTAAAATGCGAAATAATCCACTACGAGCAGGAGAGCAACACTGCTTTTCTTCGCATTTTACAATTTGTAGAAAGTATTGACTCTCTTGCACGTGCTTCGAATACCAGTTCATATCACAGGTTTTTTTTTAGAAATAAAGGGATTATTAAATGCTTACGTAAGCATCACTCATACCCCCTTCCCCCCCCCCCCTTGTCAGCAAAAATAAGCAAATCGCTAACCCCCTTCCCCCCCTAGGTGCTTACGTAATACTTGAACGGCCCCTTACAGAGGGAGCAAAAGTTCTCTTGTCACAAATTCGTGAAAATATCAATCAATCGTAACCATTTCAACAAAAACACAGTTCTTTCCAAGGAAATAAAACAAGCTCCGCCAATTTCAAGGGATATGTTTAAAGACAAGAAATTTACAAAAAAGTTGTCCACGAACTACACAATTTTAAAAGCAGTTAAATATGCCATCACACCCCGTTAAAACTTATTTTACATAAGAAAAGGTGTCACTAAAGATTTTTTTTCTGCATGAATGTATGTTTTTTAAAAATTCCGTTTAAAAGAACAAAATATTTACATAATTAAAAAAAAAGGGGGGGGGGAGGGGAAAGAACGATGATCAAAGTGCACGTTAATATTTTTGAAATTTTACACACTGAACACATATAATCCTGATTAGGATACTCGAAGTCTATCCGAGGTGGGATGAAATTTTTTCCTACAGCTTGTGGGATGGGGTGTGTTTTAGCTATCATTGAAAAACATGATTTTTCAGTGGCAGCTACCTTAACGCGCATGTGCAATTTTGACGAAAACCTTAATGGTATGTGCCATGGCTACCACCAACCCGCACACCAAATTTGAACATCGTAGGTCAATTTGTTCGGAAGTTATGCTGACCACATACACACAGACAGACATATTTTCTAGATCACTTTTTTGAAATCAGAATGTTTAAAAACTTGGAGAAATGCAAAAAAATTGAAAATCTTTTTTGACCGAATGCCATACTTTCATTACCCTTTGTATAATACATATGGGTAATTGAAAGTAAAAAGTATTAATTTACACTTGCGTAAAGTAACATTACGCATTTCCCCCTTTCTTTCTTTTTTTTTTTTTTTTTTTTTGATACGGCTTTTATCCCACTCCATACAGCCTTAATTTTATATAAATAAAATATAGCTGGAAATTACGTTGCACATTCAGTTTCATTTCATCAGGAAAAGAAAACCCAAATTTAAATATTTATATTTACATTGTTTTAAATATTTTGTATTGTTATTCAACTTTAAATTGATGAAATTTCATTTGAAGTGAAACTTAGTGTAAAAATAAATCGTAAAAGAAAATTGCAATTAAAATTATTGAAAAACTAAATTATACAAAGTGAATGTTACATTAGACATTACAACAGAATAATTTAGATTAATCTATTGTTTACACTTTATGCTCAGTATTTCAATCGGTACGTTGACATAAAATTATTACAGATTTTTTCCCTTTCAAGGGCAAATAATTTAAACTAATAAAATAGTTTTTTAAATGGATAAACCCAGGGATGGCGATTAAGGAGCTAAAGGGAACAATCACCCTCCTACTCTTTCCTTTATACTTTTTTGATGCATTTAATGATTTATTGTTCAAGAAATCTGCATTATGGTACATGATTGCATAGAGATTGAGGCGAAAAAAATTTAAAGACGAGATAAATGTAACTATCGTAAAAGAAAATTAATGTTTTCATGTCAAAAAACATTATTAACACAAAAAACATTAATAAACGAGTCCTTCTTAGGACGTTAAGCAATAATAATTTGACAAACAATTGACTTACTTGCTCATAATATAATCTGTATGAAAATTCGGTCCATATAACTTATGTGTTTGAAAAGCAACGACTAAATAATTTTGCAGATTAAGAAGTTTACTACACGTTTTGTTCAGTAAAAATCCAAATAGCTTTGTCAACAAGCTGAAGAGCAATGGTCATTTAAGGTTTTTTTTTTCGGTCTTGGTTAAACAGTTTCCTTAACCAATAAAAGTAGCTCCCGCCCTCTCTCTGAATAGAACTCATACGATGACTTTGCCTTTTATTGTATGCCCCCCCCCCCCCCCCCACCACACACACACAACAACAACAACAAAGAATGGGCAGAAAAGAAAGCACGGGTAGACTGGTTTTGCGAGTTTCCACAGTGGGGGTTGCGTCGCCCGTGGCAATCCCACGCCGGAGTTATACGCCGGAGTTGTATAAGTTATTCCATCTTCAAAGATACAGATTAACTCACTTTAAAATCAAAAACTTAATTATTTAATATTAAGATTTATATTTGAAATTTTTTCCACTGTTCTCGGAGGGCGCCGTGCCAAGGTTCTGGAGAGGGCGCACCGGGATATGTCCCGGTATCCCGGTGGGCCAGGCCGAGCCTGGGAGTTGGTACCCTAAATTTATAAATAATCGCTTTTGAGGTTATTATTGTTTATCAAAATTTAAATTCTCCCCTTTAAAACGATACTTCATTTGTAATAATACCTCATTTAGAAGTATTTTTAATAATTTGTTGAAAACAAAATTGGTAGCTATTTGTATAGGTAAAGATTTCTTTAAAATGCGTTTTCCCAAAACTACATTTTTCATTATTCATGTACCTTTTCTCAGAAACTGCACGAACTATTTTCCCAAGTTTCTTACCACATATTCCTTTTATGTATCTGTATATACTAAAGTGAGATTTTGTTGTTATTTTTAAAATATATTTTGTTTTGGCTTATTTTGGCAAAAAAAATTTTGAATTTTAAAAAATTTGAGTAACCTTTACAAAAATACTTTTAAAAAACAAAGTAAATGAATTACAATCAAAAGCTAACTTCAGTAGAATAACGAGTGTCTGCTAAATGCACTGAAAAAAATTAGATTTCTATGTCAATTACTTTCTGAGAATTATGCCAAATTAACATTACCGGTATAGAGGGTACCAACTCCCCTTGAACAATCCAATAATTGAATAACATGTTATTGTCAAATTAATTTTTTCTGGCAAAGCAGATAGTATTTAAATACACAGTTTTATACAAAAGCGCCACCTATTTTCCATTAACGAAGCTCAGGTTTGAACATCTTTAAAGACCATTAAAGGACATTTTAAAGTACCTTAAAGGAAAAAGGAAATCGATTTGGGGATTTATGTTACTTTATGTTACTCTATGTGTGTGTGTGTGTGTGTGTGTGTGTGTGTGTGTGTGTGTGTGTGTGTGTGTGTGTGTGTGTGTGTGTGTGTGTGTGTGTGTGTGTGTGTGTGTGTGTGTGTGTCCCTTTCCATTTATGTATTATTTTTATTTCTACTCAAATTAGAGGTGTTTTGTTTAAAAAAAAAGGCAAAGTGTCAGTTATTAAATGTCTAAGACTTTTACCTTTAACTTTGATTTTCTCTAAAAGTGATATTTTAAACTTCAATGTATCTTTTCTAATCATCTAGTAAATGTGCACAATTAATTTGTTTTATGAAATTGCAGTACATAACCTACAGATTAAACTAGGGCAGGGTTCCCACGGGTCCTTAAAAGTCCATAAGAACTCCTTAATTTTGTTTTTCATTTTTAAGGGCCCTTAAGAACTCCTTATTTTTGATAAATTGGGTCCTTAAAACTCCTTAATTTCCTCCCAAAACTGTGCGAGATCGCAATTTTCTGCTGGTTTTCGAAACTGCATTAGCAAAATATTAAGTAGAGCCAATCTGTCGCTAAAGCTCAAAATATAGTAATCGGAGCACTAAACACCTCTTCTAAACCAGTTTTTTTCGGTAACTGAGAGGTGTTTAAATGTGAGGCCATATTTTGGGAACAAGCTCTCCTGATCAATTCCTAGTCTACGTGTATGGGTTGGCGTGTTTTTGAAAAGTTGACAACAAGGTCAAAACGTCACCAATTCATTATTGCGGGTAATTCAGAATCCAGTAATAATGAAAAAGGGCCATTGATGTGGCCAAATTTAATTTTGTTTTAGCTGTTGCTAAATTACTGCAACCTTTCCTCGAGTTCTTCTCCTTTTGCTCTTTTTTGGAGATGAATAGTCAAAACTCATCATAAAGCGCATAAACTATTTCCATGTTCTAAAGCAAGTGCGTAAAACTAAATTCGCAATAAACTTTGTAAATTTGACTTTGAAGATTATAATTATTACTTGTCTACCAACGAAATTAGCATGGGGTTTGTTGCTAATAAACGTTAAAAAAAATTGAATACAAATGATGTAAGTGCAAAGGGAACCTTCAATTTAAAAAGATATTGTCGTAGTTTTATTGTAAAAATGTTACAAACTCTCAAGACTAAATCTCCATTAAACGATACAATTGTTCATAATTCATCATGTCGAAATCCTAGACAAATGGTAAAAGATCAGAGCAGAAACTTAAATTTTAAGACAGGGTCTCAAATGTCATGAAAATATGCAAAAATTGAAAACTGGTCCCGAAAAAGTACTGAAATCGTAAATTTTGTCTAGAAAATTTATTACCTCCATTTGGCGAATCCCCCCCTCCCCCCTCCCCCCCCCCCCCCTTTCCCCTTCTCCCTTTTTATTTTTTTTTATTTTCCTGCTTTATTTTACAAATTTCAAAGAAAATCAGCTTTATTCTACAAATTTTTCATTGATCTCGTGGATAGATAGTAGTTACTCCTTAATTTCTCTTCATACATGGTTCAATTTCGAAGTTTTCAGGTTCTTTAACCGAAATTTTGATCATGTGTGAGATCGATGTAAATTTTCTGACAACCGTGGAACCTGCATATGTTCAGATCTCCCTAAATCATGGATGGAATGACTACTTTTTTCTCTTATGTTATAGCCTCTATCGGCATTATTTACGTTGGTATGTGATGGCCATTTCGCTGAGCGCTTTGCTTAATGGTGGACGCTATCGTCTAGAATTACGTTGTTGCGTGATTTTCATTTTCATCGATGGTTGACTTCGATATAACAGTCATTGACACTATTGCACTTATCCAAAATGGTACATTTCAGCTGAAATGTGGATTTCAGTTCTTTTTTGATATATACAAATCTGCTATTCAAATTTATTGGAATTAATTGCAAGTCTGACAACCATAGAACCTGCATACTTTCAGACTTCCCCAAAACTTCAATGTAATGACCACTTTTGTTACAGAATACCAGCTCTATCATTATTATTTATGTTGATGTGTAGTGGTTAGTTTCGATGATTTAAAGGCTGTTATTACAGAGATTTACATTGCTTAGATGATAACTATCGTCGAGATTTGCCTTGTTGTGATGTTCACTTTCAGTGAATGTTACTTCGCTATAAGTACCAATATTCGGAAGGTTTGCGCATCTTTAGTTGTCGCTGCCGCTGAGATTTACATGGTTGTAATAGTTAATTCGGTAGAGTTACATTGAAATAGTCGCCTCTATTGTAGAGATTTCCACCAATATATTTGGGCACTAATGCTAGTACTATTTACGTTCTTCTTCTCTTCTTATATCAAGGCTTATGGGGACTAAGGGATCTCTGCTTTTCAAGTATTTTGTACCAACCCTATTTCCTGAAGGTCGGTAGTGGGTAGTACTGCACAGGATGTTAGCACGGATTCGCTCGTGAGAGGGAGTGTGCTAGACTGCCTATAATCACCGAAGCGTTCATTTCTACCACTTTTCAGTAGCTACCCGATAGATGGCAGCACTACCGACCGTATGTGGAACTTCTTAATTTAGAGAAAATACCAAACAGAAGATTCCAGCAAAAGACTTGGCTGTGCCACCCCAGAGGTATTGATTTGTATGGGAACTTGGAGGACTTTGCTACCACGACTGATTTAATGTGTCCCAGTCACCATTAGCGAACTCGGTAGTCTTTAGTCGGTCCTAGGCCCTGAACTCACCCCCACCAGAATTTGAGCACTAAGCCAGGATCGAACTCGCGACGCCTCTCCCGACTGGGCTACTCAGCCCAGTATTTACTTTGGTGTGATGGTAATTTTTGCAGATTGTTACTTCAATGTAATTGCTGAGATTTTCGACGGTATGGTGCCCGCTATCGCCAATATTTGCGTTGGAGTAGTGGTAATTTTAAGCCTTTAACAGCAGCTATTTCTGAGATTTGCTATGCCGTTTTAGTGTCATTCTCCCGGGATTCCGCTGATGTGATAGACATTATGTCCGTGATTAGTGTGTGTGTGTGAGGATTGGTTTAGCCTTTGGTTTCAATCGATGCAGAATTATTAAAATTTAATTTTATTCAAGGAATTAGTCCAAATTGTCTAATTTCACTATGTATCCTTAATTAAAATTTTAACTGCTATTGTATGTAAAATAGATTATTTTAGCTTGAAAAAAAAATTAACATTTTAGTTATCGATGTAAATTTTTATGCTGTATCTGTATAGCTATGAAAAAATGCTGTGGAAAACAATTTTTTTATATAATTGTTTCCAATTAATTGCTTTTGCAATTTTGTGAAAATTTGAAGAATTTTCCTTGGATACTGTAACTGAACGGTGGCTGCAACTGAACTTCACCAAATGAAAATGAGAAAAATCAGAGTGGCTACAGAACCTGGAAATGTCAAGGAGTTTTTTTAAATTTTGTGAAAATCAGGGAAATTTTCTTTGTTCTGAAGGCATGTTTCCCCGTTCATCCATATTTTGGCACCATTTTCCTGGAAAATTGTGGTTAGAAGTGTAATGTTACGGAATAATTTAAACTTTTCATTACCGCCAAAACTATTTAAATAATTTTGGCATATTATCCCTTTAGCATACATGTTCTATTTGATCAGGGTGTCGACACATCTGGAAAAGTTGGGGGAATTTGAAGAAGAAAAAAAATTAGCAATAAAATAAAGGAATTTTTTTTAAATCTGTCAGGGAACTTTTCTTCCTAAATTTTGTGGCCACCCTGAAAATATAAATAATGGAAAGTGAATGTCAGGAAATTGAACAATTAGACAAAGAAATAATTCAAGCTGAAAAGAAATGGAAAATAGTGAAATTCCTCTAATCTAACTACATTCGGAGACAGTTTTTTTAAATACGCAAATTGATTTATAATTTTTTTACCAACTGCATTTGATGCATAAAAATAAAAACAAAAATTACATTACGATATGTTTTTAAAGTAAATTGTTAATTTCTTCAATTTTTATTAAAATTTCAAGTATTCGGAAAATAAAAAAGAATGAATATAGTATAAAGTATTTGTTTAATGTTTTTCTACTTTGACGTGATTTATGCTGTCTTTATTTAAAAAAAAAAACTATTTAGAAAACAGTTTTTTAAAGCTGAAATTTGATACTAGAGTCCTCTTTTCTCGAGATTAGACTATAAGCAATGAAAAAAGTGGGGTTTTTTTTAAAGTATAATTGCATGTAACTGACTCACATAATTGCGTAAAGTCGTAACATAAATTTATTTCAAAAGTCCCTAAAAGGTCCCGAAAAAGTCTTGGCGCAGCTTGGCCCTAGCTTTCCCTTGCGCCAGTAAATTTCAACAAATCAACCAAACCAAAAAAGTCTAAATGGACCAGAAATTTAGTAGACACCCTGTATGACAACCATACTTATCTTCCTAAGCCAAAAAAGACAGTCGTAGATAAAGTCGTTTATTATATTTGACTTAATTTTTTCCCAACATGATTTACTGTGAAGGTGTAATATAATTTTTTGTTTTTGTTTTTTAAGGTCCTTAATAAATATTTCTGGGTCCTTAAAAAGTCCTTAATTTTCAGTTTGAAAATAGAGTGGGAACCCTGTAGGGTTTAACATTTCCTGTTGTTTCCATAATTATTTTTTAAACTACCAAATATTTGTAAAAAAAGGTTTTTCTTCTAAAAAAATTATAAGATTGACTACAATTTAATAACAAAAAATCTGACGATATTTTTTACCAAACTTTAATCTCAGTATCTAGTATAAGTAAAATTAATCTATGTAACAAATTTCAAATTCATTTGCTAAGAACTTTCCAAGAAAAGATATATTTAAAATAGGTAATTTAACATTATGCGTATAAAAGGTACTGAGTGCCCTTAAATTTCTTTCTAAGAATATTCCACAGTTTGAAATTGGAGTCAACAAAATTGCCATATTTAATATGTAGCTCTATTTTTATATTTTGTATCTTTTTATATTTAAGATAGTTAAAATTATTGTCTGAGTTCTTAAGGAAGTAAAAATTATTTTAGAATCGATTATCACATTTTTCTCTGGTTTGTTTCTCTTCTATTCATATTAGTTGTGCTTATTTTAAAGCGCAGAATTATGGCAACCAAAATAAATTTTATGAAATCTATTCTCCACATAGATTTTTTTTTTTTAATTGCAATTTTAGTATTATTTTCTTAATTAGATCAAGTATTTTTTTCATGCTCACCACGCTTTTCCCAAATAAAACATGGATGTGCAATTATTTATTTAATATTTTACGAATGAGGCTTAATTATATATCAATACAGTTTTTTCTTATCTTTAGAGCTTAAAAATTGACATTATAAAACTCTTATATGATTACAAAGATTCTTTTGAATCATTGAGGAATTGGAAGAAAAAAAACTATTAGTAAGAGTATATTCTGAAGAATGTCACCAATTATGTAGTTTAGTTTAAATTTCATGTTACGAAAAGTTTTAATTCTTTTGAACAATTTATATTTGCTTCGCTTTTTATAACTCAACTTATATTTATTTCAGTACTTTTTTCACATTCAGTCATTTTAGTTTTAACTTAAATTATTTTAAATTTACAACTCACTTTCCTTTTTTTTTTTTTAGAAGAAGACTGAAATAGTTTGCCTGGTTGTTGGAGCTTTTTAATAGAAAAGGTAATAGTATTTTTTATATTATTTATTGCTAAGTTTATTGTTGCATCAAAATAATCTTTTATAAGATAATTATGATATTCATTTTCATTACTTTGAATGTTTTTATTGCTGTTAATATTAGTGTCTTTTGTGCGCTGTTGTTATTAACATATATTGATTTTTATAATACTCCTGGTTTGACTATATTGAAGTATAATTCTCACACATTTTTTTAATCTGCAGTACTATTTCATCATAAAACATAATGTAATTAGTAACTAAACGAAAAGTTTTTAGAATAATTTAAAAATGACATCATTTTTTAAAGTGTATTTCATATTTCCTTTTAAAAGTATCATAAAAAGTTTTTTCTTAAATTCTTACTATAACGATTAAGAGGTTTTAAGTAAGATTAATAATTGCAATCAATAGTTTATACTTATGTTCGATTTTATATGCATTTGATGCCCATACATCATGTCAACAGTCAGACTTTTAGCAAATGACTTTTTGTCAATTATTATTTTTGTACTTTTTATTTAAATAGAGACAGATGTTTTAATAATCTTGAAAATATATACCTTATGTCTGTTTTCTTTTAGAAATTAAACAAACGTTCCTTTTGTAACTTACGATTTTATACTTATAAGCAAAATATCAAATAAATATGCAATATATAATACTAAAAATAAATAGGATACATTTCATAATTTATTTCATCAAAATTGTCATTCAAATGCCTGTAAAAATAGTTAATTCAAATCTTTACTCTACACACCTCAATCATTGGAAAAACAAAAGTTGTAATACATTTGAATATGTATATACCTATGTAATGCGTCCAATCGTTTTCAATTCATTAACAAGAATTGAATATCATTCAACATTCATTTCTTTGATAAGATTCTTAGATAAATTAAAAAATATTCTTTGAAACTTTTCAGCTAATTTTTAATCTGATTCTTTCAAATGTATTGTTTTCATTAGATACTTAAAAAATGAGGGGGAATATGTTTTTCAGACAATTCTTTTGATTTTTTCTCCGATAAAGTTTTTCCGGTATGTATTAGATACTCTATACAAAAGAATTGAAAATGCTTCTATAGTTTCAATAATCACAAAATTTAAATAGAGGTGATTAGAATGGCGATCCTTATCAAAGTTATAATGACTCTTGGAATGAAAACTTATACGGTACGGCCCTAAATTTCTCTTAAACTTTCTACTTTTACGTATGTTTGAATTACCATTCAATGCAGTACCAAAATAATCAAAAATCACCAAATGACACTGTCACACAAACATAGTGTCTAATATACTCCCATGTAGTTTCTTCTACTCACCTATGTATCATCATAATGGTTCCACTTTATACTTACCCATACTGATATTTTTTACTAATGCATACAACACATTCGTTGGTTTAGTTTAAATTTAAACTTAGAAGAACCTTTGAAAATCTTCTTGGTTTTTCTGGCAGTTTCAGTTGAAGAATTTAAAATTTAATTTAAACTATACCATACCTAATATAATGTTATTTATTCTTTATGAGAAATTTAGATTATTTACCATTTGAACCACATTGAAAATATTGTTTTAACAGATCTTAATGAATCCTAATAACTATTCATATCTTTTTTTTTACCTTATGCAATAAATATTTAATGACTAAATCCTTCATTAAAAAGTGAAGGCGAATGAATAAGTTTGTCCATTATTATTGAAGAATTGATGACTTAACTAAATTAATTGTCTCTTACATCTAGCGAAATGATTAAATTTGAAACAACTATTATAATCAAACTAGGGGGCTTCACCCCCTGCTCACTAACGCTCGCCAACCCCCAAACGCCTCGCTGCGTGGTTAAAACATCTTGCTGCGCTCGAATAGGTTTGCCAGCCATAAAAAATGTAACCAAATTTTTATAAATTTAATGTAAGGCCTAATAGAGAAAACACCCAAATTGCAAGTTTCATAATAGAAAGTTAAATATACTATCCGCCAACATACGTATTACGCCGAGAGTGATTGTTTCGTTCACGTCGCCCCGTTAGAGAACGACGTCCAACGCGAGGTATTTTCTGGATAGAAATACTTCAAAATAATAATTACTGTAATACAAAAATGCTTCAGAAAAACAGAAAAAATCAACTTTGAAACGAAGAGTTTAAAAAGAGCTTTAAAATTAGCAATGGGTTTGTTGTTTACATACGTAAGGATGTTGCCATTCATATATTCAAAATCATTGAGGCTTTGTAGTAGCTTAATGATGGAAAATATTGAAATTTAACTAATTAATAAAATGTTAATAAATTATTTTGGGACGTTTTGGCAAATCTACAGCTTATTTCCTTTAAAATGACACCTTGATCATTGAAATTGGTTGAGCAGTTTAGGCGGACGGACTAACCCCAAAAAACGTATTGCCTATTAAATATATAGATGTAATTTAGCTTTGCATAAAGAAAACGGATATAAACTGGCTATCGTTGTAAAGAAGAGCTAACTAGAAGATAGTAGTTAGGGTATATGTTCAAGTATCAAAAAGTAAAAATGTATTTAAAAAAAACAAGATTTAAAAGATAATTTTAGCAAAATTATGAAATTTTGAGTTACAGTCGTTTGAAATGTGCTATTCCGATGGAGTTTATTATTTAATAGGTTTAAAAATGTATGTCTCTTGTATTTAATTTTTATAAAAATTAGTATGAATCCTTGAATACAAGGTATCTGAGCTATTTTTTCAAACTCCGCTAAAATAAAAAGTCATGTCATGTTCATTCCATGGATATCAATGACTATTCTAGATAATATTTCCCAGTCACTTTTCTGCATAGTTAAAATTTCAATGAATTCATTTAACATTTTATACACTATAACATGATTTCCCTTTTTTCTGCCAATGTTCATGTAATGTACTTTTTAAGTATCTAACTTCTTTAAGTAATTTGGTCAATCTGTTTAAAACTCAACAGCAACTTCTTCTTTGTCAACTATCTTCAGTTGTTTAACCATCCTTTTAATGATAGTAAAATTAATTGATAGAAAATGTAAAAACTATGACTTTTCAACAATTCAAAAACGAACTTTTTAACAATTAAAGGGTTTCCTAAAAAGTTTGCTGTCAACTCTGCCAAGTTCTTAGAATTCAACCAAATGTTGAATAACCTTATTTACGGAAAAGACTTGGAAGTACTTTTTTCTAATTTGTTTTGGTAAAAGAAGGTAGATAACCAAAATGCTTTAACGACCCTTTGAACCATTCTCAGCTCAATTAAACAGCATATTCAATTCAAGTGAGTGTCCCACTTAATAGTTCGACTGTTTTTTAAGACTTTATACTCATTTCCATTTAATGTCTTGAAAAATTTAAAAGAAATGAGAATGGTTATTTTTGTGGATTAATTTGGCAGTTAAAAATTTTTAATTTAAAATGTGTATCGCATTTCCAAAGTTCATTTGAGACCAAAATTGTTAAATAATTTAAAGAGTGTTTAATTATTAATAGTTTTGGTTGTTTGATGTTGATTTTTTTTAAAACTATTTTTGAGACTTTTTGATTTTTTTTTCAAACAAATATAATTAATTCCTTTTCAAAAAGTAAACACACTTGCAGTTAAAATTTTTTAAACGAAGCTTAAAATACTTTGCATAAATATTTACACGTTTAGTTGGAAAAGTTTTACGTTATTGATAAAAACTAGCTCACCCGTTATATTTATTTTTTTACCTTGATAATCAGGATTCGTACGCCTCAGGGAGAACCGGGAAAACCTGGAATACTCAGGGAATTTAAATCGGTCTTAAAATCTCAGAGAATTCTCAGGGAAAAACGAAAAATTACCCTCAAAACCTGGGAAAAAATCATTGCTACTGTGGGGAAAAAATCCAAATAGCATTTGTTTGGTGACCTAATAACAAAAATAAAAAACGCTTTTATGATGCGACTCTGAACACAACCTATCATAAAGCTTTAAAAAAAAAAATAGTTATACACGCCTTTCCTTGGATGGTTCGCGGCTACGCCCACCTCCCGTTTCAATCTATGTTGCCAGAACTATCGCTAAAACTAGCTACAAAGGCTGGAAACAATCTGTTATTTAAAGAAAGAAATTACGTTTTGGGTTTAAAATTTTTTGTTTTCTTGCCAATAAATACAAAAGAAGTGACTTGTTTTTGTGTTTTTTTACTAATTCTGGCGGTTTTGATTCTAAATCGGGTTTGCACAAGACTTCATATTATACATCTGGCAACAATCTAGAAACTTTTTGTTTTGATTATGATAGTACGCGTGAGGGAAAGAATTTTCGCGGTACATTCGAAAATTTTGTGACAGCGATTTATTTAATTATTTTTAAAAATGAGTTGGAAAACATCATTCAACATGGAGTGGACAGATAAGAATCTGAATCCGCAATTTGCGACTTGGATTGGAAGTGTGAAAAACGATCCTTATAAAGCTCGACGCCGTTTGTGCATGAGAGCGTTTGGCTTAAGCAATATGGAACGACAAGCTATCACTAGCCGTGAAAAGAGTGCCAAACACCGGAAAATCGTCAAGAACAGCAACCAAACTACTCTTTTAAGTTCTTTCAGTTCGCAAAAGGATAAAAAACGAACGAAATATCCATTGTAGAAAGTAATGCCTTTTCACGGAAACCAAAAGTAATTCCGTTATTTTGAATTTTATCTCCGAAATAGTATGGGCGATAAAACTGGTGATGGCACATTCGTCATATAACAGTTTTAAAGACGTTGGAAAAATATTTAAAGTGATCTTTCCGGACAGTGAAATTTATAGCAAAATGACGTTGAAATTAAGAGTCGCTGTTATTCATTCAAAAACATTTAAATTGTAAATGTAAACAACTTTATTGTAATTACTTAACTTTCATAATTGAAAGCATAAATGTTAATGCTTTTGAAAATTAAATTAGCAGCTATTTATTTGTAATATAGTTATATTTCATTATCATTCATAGATTGATGTATTTATATATTTGTTACTAATCCACATGAAAAGTGAAAGACAAATTTTGAAAAATTATCTAATCACACCAAAAATATTTAGAAATAGACTAGGTAGAAAAAATTCCTTTAAGATAAATATATAGTCAAATATTGTTGAACTCAAAGTCGAATGGGGGGGGGGGGTTAAAAAATTTACTCGCTTTTTTTTAGTTATCGAAGAACTTGTGTAAACAATGGCTATATATATTTCTGTGGCTAAAAATTTTCGACTTCGGGATGGAAATCGTGACCCTGGAAAACTCAGGGAAACCTCTGGGAATTTTTTCTCTGAAAATGAGTATGAACCCAGATAATATGAGATCATTAATTCATAGTCATAATCATCATAGCATTGATATTTCATCTGTTTTTAATACTCAAAGATAAATTTGTTCCACTGTAAGTTAAACTAAAATAATTATTTAAAATAAAAAGATTTTTCCGTACACACATTTTTGCTCTTTTCCTCGATTTCATATTTCGTGCGCCATTGTTACCAAAATTAAAAGTAAAAGAAAAATATTTCGTAATGCATCCATTTAATACCTATTAGTAGTACTTTGTGGAATATCATCTAACATTACCAGTTACATGAATGGGATTAAATATTACATGAACTCATAATTTTAAATTATACAAAAATATTTTATTCTAAAGGATACTTGGTAATTATCTTTAATAAATAACAAAGTTTGTAGTTGCAATTAGCCTTATTTAGTAATAAAATCTCATATGAATTAATTGAAAAAAAAGTTCTGTTTTAGTAAAAACTTTTAATGTGCCTACTTTCATAATAGCTATTCCAGATAGTCTTGTATTTCCAGAAACATTGTTGTCCCCGATAATCAAGATTACATAACCCTTTTCACCTCTTTAATCCTTTTATCACAAACAAAGGAAATTGCATTCCCAACAATATGGATTACTCAAAATACCACAAGAAAAATTCAGTTGAAATTTCTTCAGTTGATCACAAGTTATGCGTATTCTCACTTTCGCTTTCTTATTCCCCAATTTCACCCCCTAAATAGCAAAATGAAACATCTTTACTTTTCATAGTTAGCTTATAGGAAACACTTGTGCTAAATTTAAACTACTTAGATATTGTAAGAAATGTGAAAGCTTTGTAGGAGTCAAAATTGATATACATTTTTATAAGAAAGAACCGAGGGGCAAAAATTATGTTTTGTATTGGTTTTGACATGTTTTTTTTTTTTTTTAAATCTTGTATTTTGGAACGATGCTCGAGTTTCGACATGAATTGGCCAATCTTCCCAGTGCCCTGTTTTCGATATTGGCTAATCCTGCTTTGCTAACTGGGATAGTAGGAAAAATTCTACATTAATGTATTTTACATTTTATTATATACAGTGGCTCCTTACAGTTTTCGTACACATGAAAATTTTAATAAAAAACTACATTATCCATCTCAAAAATTAATGCTTCAGAATAGAATTTTTTTTAATAATATCATTAATATCTTCTTAATAAAAGTACATGAAATATTTTTTATGCATAGGAAAACTTTTTTATAGAAAAATCATTAACCTTTAAGTAGCACATAAAATATCTCCCAAAGGTCTTTGTACACTTACATTATTATTTTACATATTGGTATTTCTTTTAATATTTTGATAAATTTCTACTTAATGTATCTTTTAGTATTCACAACAGTTTTAAGCATCTAGGCATAAAGTTCTGTTTTTTTTTGTAATTTCTGCATCAATGTTCCTCCATTCTTCGATCATTTAGTTGGCTTTTTTTTTAATGTCATGTTTTCTTACTTTGACCTCCAAATCTGCTAACTGAGGTGGTGTTTTTAGATTTTATTGGAAATTATAAAGGAGACGAAGGGGTAATTCCACATCAAATCAACCAATGGGCAAATCGGCAGGTCAATGAATTTTATTCATTTTTGGTGTAAATGTAGTATTAGTACATTGAATTAAAAAGATCATATTTTGAGATTTTTTTCAAAGTTAGTTTCGAAGTTATGTATTTTTGAAAAATTCACAAATTTTGCATCATTTAACTATCTTTAAATGGTTGTAACTCAAGAACTAATCGACCTAGAGAGCTGAAATTTATGTCAGTTTATTCAGTTTTATATTGTCTTTAATAAAATATATAACACATTACAAAGTGTTTTTTAAACAATATTTATTTTTTTAATTAAAAAAAGTTTTTTTTTTTAAATTTAAAATCGGAATTTATTTTTTTTTTGAAAAAAATATATTATATTTAACCATCTTTTACAAACATTCTTGCAAAATTTCAAGATGGTACTCCCATGGTATCATAGGGTAAAAAAATTCTGTCAGTAACTCTCTGGCTGATGCACAGGACATTTTGGCTCTTTTTTCTACTCGTAAATTGATAAGATTTATAAAACTAAGGTGAATCTAATAGTTATGTTTTCATTTTATATTATATTACTTGGTGACAAAGTTATACGGAAGAATAATTATTTCAACTAGGTCAAATATGCATTTATATCGTCTGACGCACAGGATACGGATATGTCCCGTGCGTCTGACGATATAAATGCATACGTGACCTAGTTAAAATAATTATTTTTCCAGATAACTTTGTCACCAAGTAGAGCTATATAAAACAAAAGCAAAATTGCTAGATTGATAATGATTTTAGAATTCTAATTTATGAGTAGAAAAAAGAGCTAAAATGTCTTTTGCTTAAAGCAGAGAATTGCCCATGTATGATTGTCTGTACAATTTTTATATAAAAAAAAATACATGTTGTTAAAAAGCAATTTAAGTATCGAATGTGGCCCATTTGAGTGTAAAATACTGTTATCTAGTCATGTAAGTAAATATCAATATTCAGATGAAATAATAGTCTGCCATTAGTTATACTATTTGAAGAAAAAGTTGTCTTGTCGATTCCAGTCTCAAAACTTGGTAAAAGTTTATCTCCTCAAACAACTATTTTAGTAAAGAATTTTTATGATGAAGTAAGCAGACAAATGCCTGGGAAAAAGGACTATGTTTCTGTGGGGAAGGATGCTTTAGGTAAGACAGTTCATATACAAAAGAGACTAATTTTGGGAAACTTACGAGAAGTTAATTGGCTTTTCAAGGTTTGCAGAGTTGAGACCGAAAAACTGTAAGATTGCTGGTGTCAGTGGTACACATTCTGTGTGTGTCTGCATAGCACACCATAATATTAAATTGATGATTGCTAGAGGTAATTTACGTAAAATCAAACTACCTAAATCTGATAATCCTCTTGCAACATATAATGAGAATGCATGGCTAACATTATGTGCAATCCCCTTCAGAACAGTCATGGGTTTTAAACAACTATGAAAACTGTTCCAAAATTGATGATTTTAAAGAAGCTCTGATGGGATGTCTTGCAGAACATATGAATGATGAAAAATATCATGTATAAACAATGGTTTATTGTTGATCGTTGCATCTTTGAGACCATTGCTAAACCACTTGAAGATTTTAAGCAAGAGTTTGGTAACCAAATAACACATCTAAAACGACAATCAATTTTTTTTTCTGAAAAGAATTGTCAATGCAAAAAAAATTATTCTTTTAAAAGATCAAGTTAAAGTTTCTTTCCTTCATCCAAAAGGACCATCAATATCATTCACATATCCAAGAAAAGCAGACCACCTGTTCCAAAAAACTTTATTTTGTGTAAATTGAATCCTATTACTGCAACAGATTGTGAACATGCTAAGCCCCGAAACAGGAGATGATAAGAGTTACAAAAATGTTGCCCCAGAAAGAAAAAAAAACTGTTTTAAGATGGCTGCTTCATTGCAGCAATGTGGGAGTTTAACTTAGCAAACTTTTAGCATTAGAATGTAAGTAAACGGTTTATTTTTGAAGTTCACCACCTTATATTGGTTACCTATTACAACCCTTAAGTTTAAATGGTAATGTGCAAGAGTTTTACAGAATTTACAAACATATAGAACAGATATTTTTATTACCGTAGAATAGTAATAAAAGTACTGTAACAGTTTGAAAATTTTTTTGCTATAAAATGGTTAATTTTACCAAATAAATAAAATAAACACTAATATTTTGTTTAGTAACTAAGCTAAACTTGCATAAATGGAAAATATTATTATTTTAGACATGAATTTATACTCAAATTACATTTTAACATCAATAATAGGTTGTTTTTTTTAAAAAATACCCAAACCGACATACAGATATAATTTTTTTTTTGTTTATGATAAAATAAGAGTACCATCATGAAATTTGGTGAAAATGTTCCTAAGAGATGTCCAAATATAATATGTTTTTTTCAAAAAAATTAAAAATTCCGTTTTCAAGTTTTTAAAAAATGTATAAGACAAATTTACAAGAAAAAATATTGTTTCAAGTAAGTTGATCATGTTATATATTCAATGAAAGACAGAAAAAAACTGAACAAAATGACACAAATACCAACCCTTTAGGTCAAATGGTTCCAAAGTTACAGCCATTTAAAGATTGTGAAACTATGCAAAATTCGGGAATTTTTCAAAATTTAAAAAATTCGTAACTATGGAAGGAATCGACGGAATTTTTTTTTAATCGCACTGTTTTCATCTCAGAAGTAAGTTCAACACGCTGACAAAATATTAAAACGTTCCTACACATTGAGTTGAAAAATTATTTTTTTATTGGTTGATTTCGTGTGGAATGACCCGAAGGCGATAATTGAATGCCTTCTGCTCAGAGCTTGTTAAAAAATAAAGCTACTTGTAATACCCAAATTTTGGGCTGACAAATGTAATTTATCGTTCAAAATATTCAAATAAAGTTCGTCATTCATTAGTCCATCAATAAACACCAAATTACCGAGTCCTGAGGCAAACAAGCATCCCCACACAAAGACACTTTCATCGCCATGCTTTACTGATCCATCAAAGTTCTTGGTAGTAAGTTCATCATTTATTCTTCTCAATACAATTATAATTTCATCGAAGCCAAATATATTTCCTTTGTTTTCATCTTCAAATAAGACACGACTCCAATACATTTCTAGCTTATTTATTTTACCTTTGCAACGGAATGGTGAAGCTTTTTACTTATAGCATTTATGAAAATTTATCTTTAGGCAGAACACTCATGTAGTCCAGCTGATCTGACTACTCTTCGAACAGTTGGAGGGGAAACTGAAGTAAAAAAAAATTTACCGATATTCTAAAGAAACTTTTATAGCATGCAAACGTGGATTATTGTCAAATTTTCTTATAATAATTCTCTTATCACGTGCAGATAACACTATCGGGCAACCTTTTCTTAGGTGGTATTGAATTATATTTTCTTGTTTAAAATGTTTTATTACTTACTAAACCATGGAATAGAATAAATTTAATATATTAGCAACGCATCGAATGGGTTTGCCACTAGTACGATAAAATGTAATCAATTTTAGACAACTGTTTGATATTTCTTTACTACAAATATTATAGATATTCTATTTATTAAATGCAAAAATTGCACAATGCAAAAATTAAAAAAAAAAAGCGTCAGAAAATAATGTTATCAATGAAATTATCAGAAAATTTTATGGTGAACGAACATTTTTGTGGTATTTTTTTTCTCTGGTTCAATTTATTACTTTTTTTTTATAAAAATACTACGATTCAATACTTCTTTTTAAAATATTAGGTTTTATTCATATGTAAGTAGACATACTACAAAAAATATTAATGTTAATATTAGAATTCAATTCCAGACTGCGAAACTTTTTCTACCAATTGTTAAACTGTTCAAAGACTTTTAGGAAACAGTATGTTTATTCTACTTTATTTTTGTCTATGCATTTTACAGATGAAACCCTCAAAGAAACATAAACCTAAAAATAAAGCAAAGACTAAAAAACAGGTAAATTTCTCTGTGTATGTGTAGTAAAATATCAGTATTTTATTTTTAAAATGAGGATTTAATGAACCAGTCTTCATTAGATCCTCATTTTAAAAATACAAATATATATATATATATATTTTTGTTTTATTTTTAGAAAATCATAGATTCAATTATGGAGGACATAGATACAATTAATAGAGGCTTTCCCACTGAAGATTACTGGGTTGAAGAGAGAAATATGGTTTGTACATCATTTTTAGATTAGCATGCTATATTGACATTTCTTGTTACGGAAGGTGGTAGTGGAAAAATTTCCAGCAATTTCATATTCTGGAAAAATATGACTAGAAAACTCCACTAATTAGTCATTTCTCAATTTCAAAATCAATTGATTTCTTAATACATTTCGTTTCCTTGGAATCTTTTTTTACATGCATATTATCAAAAGAGACTATTCATAATTTGCAATACAAAATAGTAGATAACAATTTCTAGTAAATTGGAAACTTATTCAAATAATAGATACAAAAATTGCAATCGAAAATTTGTAATTTAAGAAGAAACAACTCCTGTCATATATCCATAAATAATTATTATTATTGAAAAAAAATTGTTGTGTTAATTCATTTTTAAGAAAATTACATTTTGGATGTGCATTCCCTTGATTAAAAATCCTGTAATTACTAACTAGAATCCAGATTGCCTTCCAGGGAAATTTTAGCTTTGAAAAAATAAAAAATGTTTTAATTCCCTGTTTTTGTGAAATTATAATTTACTCATGTCTACTGTCATGAGAAAAATACCAGCAGAAATTATTTGCCTCAATTACAACTAGAATGAATTATGCTTTTCATTTTGGCATGCATCTAATATTTAAATAATAAATTTTATTTCTTATTTATAAATTAAAATAGGAAATAAAGGGTGATTTTCAAAATCCTCCCAATTTTAATTAATTTAATTAATTATCAATGAAATTGATGTTAAAAAATAACGTACTCACAATTATATCTGTTGAGTTAGCTTAAATCTGTAGGATTGGCTTTATGAATGAATTGACTCTATGAATATAATTATTTTTTTTTATGAACAACGAATTTTATCGAAATCTTTTAATAGCTCAAATTAATCCAATTCAATAATGAAAGTTTTATCTAAAGAATATTAATGAGATTTATAATATCTTCTGAAACTGTCACTACCATGTCTTCAAAAGACTATGGTAATGACAACCTTGACAATGACATTGTCATTGTTTCAGCCTTGAATAAATTTAACTAAATCAATTGGATGCCTATGGTGCTTTTACTTGAGGGAACTGCATTATTTTATTATCCAAAAATCCCATTTTGTCTTGATTTACAAACTATAATTTTATTAAAAAATGTCTCACATTTTAACTTTGTTTGTATGAATTCCACAAACAACATTATAAATATAGCCTTACTCATTTTGAAAAAAAAAAAAAAATCAATTCCATCAGATCTTGTAAAAGACTATATATTATATTGCAGTCAGCAGATAACCAAACTGGTCAGCAAGTCGACTTAAATGAGCAAGATATTATTAAAGCCTTGATGTACCCCCCCTACAGCCCGCAGACACAAGAAGTGATAGAAGCAGTACCTTCAACTTCAGCTACGGTAATAAAAATAATTTTTAAAGTAACTCACCTTGATAAGCATTTTAATATTTCTAATTAAATTATGCATTATTTAATAATATATTAAAAACCGGAGAAGTGCAAATACCTCCCACATGGAGTGTTAATTGATTTCGATACCAATTCTTGAAACATATACAGGTAAACGATCAATCTTTCTTAATCCAAAAGATTTTGGCAGAAGTTTGCAGTTCCAATGAAGCGCTATAGGACAGTAAGATTTGAATTTACCCATTGCTTGAGTCAGCGCCTTCTTTTCTAGCTTTTTTTCTTGATTTTTGACCCCTCTCAAACTGGAACAATCAAACAAAGTGCTTCACGATCCCGATCAGACGTTGTTTTCGATAAAATGAATGTTGCCAGATACAGTAGATAACTGTACTACGAACCATCATGCGTCAAAATGCGCAATTATTATTCTATTTTAATACTTTATAAAAGGGGCAAGTGCATTCTAAAGTGTGTACTTAATTTCATTAATTTGGAAGAAAACGTGTTAAATCCTAGGATAATAAATGAAGAAATTTGAATACAAACTGCATTATTTTAATATTCCAAAATACCATTTTGTTTTGATTCACAAACTATAATTTCTTACAAAAATTTCTCAAATTTTAAAGTTGTTTGTATGAATTAAAGATCTTATTATTAAAGCTTTTATAAAAGCTCGAAAAGTATGCATATATTATTTTTCGTCATCCTCATATTTATCTCCCTTAGTTCTGCAATCCTTGTACATAGTTAAGGCAGAGATAAATTACCTAGAGACAATATAAGATGTTCAAAATGTATTTATTTTGGTGTTATATTATACATTTTAGGAAATCAAAAATATGGAATTATGTAGACAACTAAGTTACCCTTCCAAAAAAATTATGATCGAACTTCTGTAAACATTAGAAAAAAATAGAAAATGAAATATATAAGTGTACTTTGGGTAAAGCAGACTTCCTTATATCTGTTATATTAAATATTAAAAATAAATGATTATCTATCTTAAAAAGAAGAAATGCATATATTTAATAACTAAACTCATTAGGATGACAGTATTTTGATAATTAGGAAATAATCCTCCAGTTTCCATTTCAGTCATCCAATGACAATGAGTTTAATCTGGAAAATGGTACCCTGGAGAATAATGTTGAACCTATGAGAGTGGTCAACTTGAACAATAAGGTAATCAAAAGTTTCTAGTTTCTTAAGTGCTTATAAAATGTAATTAAAATCGTAAATAAATTTTTATAACTTAGAGTTTTTAACCAAAATTTAATTATCTAGCTTTAATGTTCCCGTGCCTTTTGTTCCCTTACTGTATAATACAGTCAAAACGGTCACTTTTTCAGAATGAAGTAGTTTACATGACACACAGTCGTGTTTTCAATGCCCTATATTTATCAGTTTTATTTATGGACAAATCCATCCAATTGAAAATGGGCCTGATCGGTAAAGCATATGTATTCGGGAGCGTCTTATTTTCGAAGGTGTTGATTTTTGACGGGACACCCTCTCATTTGTTCCATTTAATAAGAACAAATGTACAATTTTTCTTTATTAAAATCAAATGATATTTAGAGGTTGCCAACAGCTCTGCAAGATCTGACAAATTTAGCGTTACACAAGCATTGCATTTAATGTGTTTCATGTATTCATTAGAATATTTAATTTTTCGGCCAGTAGTTATTGAATCGCTATATATATTATGCTTCAAGTAGCTTATATATTAATTTTATTCCAAAAAACTCATATCAATTTAGTAGTAATATATAAATTTTAAATAAAGAACTAAAATTAGAAAAGTACTCAAGTTGATATTTTGAAAATAATTCTTTAATTGATGGGCTTTATTTTTTATCTCATTACTTTCATTTTTTTCCTCTTTTCATTTATCGTTGCCGATCTTGTTTTTATACTAAAAAAAACTAATACTCTGTAAAAGTGCATTAACGTAGCCATTTAAGTGTTTTTTAACTGTAAACGCAATCACTTCACTGTTTATAATAACTTTCTTCTAATGCAACTGCATGTTCTTTTTCTTTGGTTTCTAATGATTTTAATCAGCTTTTGTTATATGAAAATGTATTTTAATTTTTATCACTATTTGTAAGATTAGTTTAAAATATCTATAACTTTTCTAAGTCATCAATTTAATTAGAGCAACACTATTGTTTTCATGTTAAAACCTACTACAAGAAAACAAACCACGATATTGGTCTTAACAGGGATGACAGTTTTCCCCCTATTAGAAGATTTCCTCCTTTTTCTTTTTTTTTATGTAACTTTGTCCCTGTTTTGAGGATCCACAATTTTCTGATTTGAACCAGTTTTTCCTGCAAAAAGTATACTTTTTCTCATGTCAAAACAAAAGTTTTTCCCTCTTGGTTCCCTTTCCTCACAGATTACTTCACTAACTCCTAATATTAAAAATGTAATTATTATATAGTATGAGAATTTTCATTGTATCTTTAAAATTGTTGAATCATCTTCCTGCATACTTTTTTTGTCGAATTTTTGTGTATTCCTTCTGCAAGCCTTTTCAACGAATTTTTGTATTTCCTCCTTTTTGCTCTCTGATCACTCTTGTTATAAGCCAAATATCATCACTGAATCATAGAAAATTTTTAACCAAAAAAGAAATCATGTCTTTTTTTTTTTCATTTCAAGCAGATTTTAAAGCAAACCATTAAAAATGCCTACCATTCAGTAGCTATACTTGTCATATAGGAGTGAGCAAAAGGATTACCAACGAAATTAAAACAACATGTGGTAGCTTAAAAATAATTGTTTTGTGATTGAGCCAACTTCAAGAAGTTAAGTAGTATATTAATTTGCAGGCAGCAGATATGGAAACTGGTCAACAAGTCGCTGTAAATGGGCCACATGATGTTCAAAACGCCCCACAAGATGTTGTAAATGGGCCACATGATGTTAAACCCATTATGTACCCATCATTGAGCCCGCAGATACAAGAAGTGATGGAAACAGTTCCGTCAACGACGCAAAATACGGCTATGGTAATAAAAATAGTTTTTTAAAGTAATTCACCTTGATACTTAGTAAGCATTTTAATATTTCTAATTAAGTTATGCAATATTTATTAATATATTAAAAACCGGGGAAGTGCGAATTCCTCCCACGTAGAATGTTTCGTTCACTGGGTATGCAAGAATTCACGCTTAAACAATTTTTGTTATGAGCCAAAAAATACTGACTAAACGGCGCGGTGGTCCCACGATTCATCGCTGATCCGCTTGAATGGGTAAAATCTAATACTACTTCAAATATGCTGTGATATTCGTAAGTAAGCTATTAGTGTTTCGCTTTGTACATTTAATATACAAAATTTTGGATTTGAATTTCATAAATTTCGTTTTTAAATCTATTGTATTGGAAAGCATGGCTATAGTTTCTAGTATATCACAGAAACAAATTGAAATAGCTACAGTTGTCTTCAATATTAGTATTCTGTACAGTGATTAATTAAGAGTTTAACTCGATAACATAACCACTCATAACCACTCGATAAAATAAGAAAATTTCCAGGTGCAAATCCATTATAAGATTGAATATGTGGAAGTCTTGAAAAATACTGATATGATTTCTTTAGCGGTTTTTAATATAATATTTTGAAATTTAATACAAAATATTTAATCTGAGAATAGTCTATTATGCACAGTTTTTTATTTTTGCATAAGAAATAACAATATATATTTTGAAATATTTAAATCAACTTCAAAATAACGCTAAGAAGTAAAAATTAGTTTTTCACTTTACAAGTGTATGTGGTTAAAGTAGACGTCAAATTATTTATAAATTGAATTTAGACTGTATTACAAAATTAGTATGTGATTTTTATTATTATGATTAAGAGTGATTTTCTGAGAGAGGGGTAAGCTTGTGATTATGCTAATTTTTGATTTCCCTAAAATTTTCAGGAAGTGTTCTGTATGTTATCCCGATTACAAATTTGAAAACCGCTTTAAAAAATTCCATTCCATTGTCATGTTTCAGCTGGTTTTGTAGAGGAAGGGAGGCTCGTTTTATAGCATTTTTGATGAAAACGCTATCATAAGAATTAATTTTTTGCCAAATTTTCTGCATGTGCTAAACTTTTGATTGCAAAAATGTATAATAGACTGCTAGTACTAATTGTTATCAATGCTAATTTCTTGGCACATCTCTAAAGTTTTGGTGCAGATAGCGGACAAAAATATGTCCGATTCACTATTTTTTACTACTTTAAGGGCCAAAATTTAGCTGCCTTTACATTTGTACCAAACATTTGGCAATGTTGTGTGATAGTACACCACAAACATAATACTTGAGCATAAAAAAAACTTTGGCACCCATCTGAAGTTTCCAGTCAAGTCAGTCCGAAATCTGGATTTTTTGAATTTTAGGCCTAATTTAAGGCCAAAAATTTCAAAACTTCAGAATCCCTAAAATAAGGTGATGGTGTTAACAGAGAGCGACTTTAGTGTACTAAACGCTGCCATTGTCTGTTTTTTGGCACTTCTTCTCATTTTTATTAAATAATGATTTAAATATAGTCAAAATGTTCAAAAACAGCAAAATTGATCAATGCCATTTTCCACTGATGAAGTAAACTGCCGACTTGTGCCTAGGGCTTACTTTCATTTTTTTGACTCACAAAACCATTTAAAGGTAAGAATATGTTTTATTGCTTTGGCACCTGCTTAAAGTTAGGCTATCTTTTTTATATATTTAATGTTCTTAATATTTGAATGGAAAAATATGGATACAGTAATCATGTTTCCACAATTATTGTTTTTCATGTATTTTTTTTATGAAATTGAATAAATAATAAGTAACTTTACAGTATCTATGATATATATTTATTCAAATTTCGTACCTAATATAAATAAAACACATATATAAACTTTAAATGTAAACCTGAGGTACTTAAAATAATCAAAAACCATAAATTCTTTAAACGTTTTGCTCTTACTTTTAAGCTGGCTTTAATGGATCTCTCTCTGTGCAAGCAACATATGTATATACTTTGTGCTTACTTATATAAAACTTGGCCATATAAGGTGCTATGTTGCAATGCTTTTATTTACTTTCACAACAATTAGCTAGCATAGGCATATTATTGCTGACAAACAAATTACAATCCAAACTTTGTCATTTTGCTTTCTCTTTTAGTTCATTTTTTAACTTTTTGTATGATACACTTACATTTTTTCCTCTTTTTTTACAAAAGAAAAAACGGAGCCACCCCAGTTACTGTCAACGGACCATAGACTTCTGGTTCCATATGACTTCTGAAACATTCTCTATATCAGGTTGTTTTAACCAATCATATTGATTAGCTTCTATCTTGTGAAGAAATTTGACTTCATATTGATGCAAGTGTTTTGTATCAACTCATATTGCTTGTATTTTTTCAATGTAGCAGGTTCTTGTATAATATACACCATAATAAGATGATATTTTAATGGGAGAATCGTATTCGCATGTTGAATTCATCATAATGTTTTGTTGAATAGCTGTCAGAGAATTCATAGTATTATGAAAATTATTTCCTTCTACAGCAGTTTCTAAATTCCAGTTCTCTTCGTCATTATCAGATATTTCTTTCATTTAAATTTCGAGACTTTCATTTTCCTCTTTTGCTTCATATTCCTATTGGACTTAGTTTCTTTTTAACTTCAAATATGTATGAAGAATTCGATTTTTTTAGTTACTAACACAGAAAATTGGGACATCACCTGCTGTTTTGTAAAGTAGTCAGAAACACTCAAAATTTTTGTTCCATTTAAATCTAAAAGTATCTTCATTGAATGTACTAAACTTTCTGAACAAACTTTTCAGCATGTTTTTTCTCCTTACATGAAGGAGGTCTTATTTATAGGACTTTTACGTCAATGTCAACTACTGCTTTTCTTTCTCCATTGCCCGCCATAAATAGTGGGTATTTTATCAGACTTAACCAGTGGAATTTCATATCTCTTTTGTTTGTTAGAGGTTAATGAGTATGTTATATTAGTTGCTTTGGTCTTTATTTTTTTACATAATATGTTTTGGCTTTGCCCTTTGGACTTTGTTACTGCTAGTACAGTTGTGTGTTGTTCATCCACTACATGATTAATATCTAAGTCTTTGATTGAGGTAAACGTTGCTGTACATTCCACTCAGGGCTAAACACTACTAATCTTTGTTTCCTAGGTTGCTTCTTTTGGGGCGGCTTCCCTTTGGAAAAATCTTCAAAAAACGGTTGTATGATTTAAATTTGTGCTTGACATCTTCTATCTTTATGTCAGTTTTCTTCCCAGGTCCAATATCATGATGGTTCTAAAATATTATTTCTTCTTGATTCTCTAGGTTACAAGAATGGTATGACGATATGTTTTTCAAAGTGATTTTATCTATAGAGCCTTCGTAATGTTAAATATGAACAACAGAGCATTTCACATTTCTAATGATGCCATTAGAGAGAAGTGTGTCTTGTGAAGAGGAAGTATAATGGTCATCTTTGAAACACTGTGGTTCGTTGAATTAACTGCGTATGATCTTCAGCCCCATTTCTTGGGTTACGCTTGGTGTCCACTATCGCTGAGCAGATCAGAGCGGAGTGGATTAGAGCCAATTATAAGGCTGCCAATGTCTGATATAACACGAGCCTCGAGGTACAATGGACGTTGACAGCCTTGTAATTGGCTCTAATCCACTCTGCTCTGATCTTCTCTGCTTAGCGATAGTGGACGCCAAGCTTTACTGTGCTACAACAACCAGCATTGTCATTTCTATCGACAATTCTTATTCATACTGCTGCCACTCAAAATTATGAATCTTATATCATACTAAAAGATTCCATCACAAAGCTTTAACATGTAAAGGATAAATATAGCAGACCAGGATGATTCTTGATAACTTTTTAGTAATATCAATATAAACCTTTTTATTTTTTAAAAAACTTCAAGCAGGTGTCAAAGTTATAAAGTCTATTCTGACCTTTGAATGGTTGTATGAAACAAAAAATGAAAGAAAACTCATAGCACAAGTTTGCAGCTAACTTCATCAATGGAAAATGGCATCAATCAACTTTGCCGTTTTTGAACAGTTTGATCATATTTACATTGTTATTTCATAAAAATGAGCAGAGGTGCCAAAAAACAGACAATGGCAGTGTTAAGTACACTATAGTCACTCTCTGTTAGCACCATCACCTTATTTTAGAGATTCTGAAGTTTTGAGATTTTTGGCCTTAAATTAGGCCTAAAGGTCAAAAAATCCAGATTTCGGACTGGCTTGACTGGAAACTTCAGATAGGTGCCAAAGGTTTTTTTGCGCTAAAGTATTATGTTTGTGGTGTACTATCACACAACAATGCCAAATGTTTGACACATATGTAAAGTCAGCTAAATTTTGGCTCTTAAAGTAGTAAAAAATAGTGAATCGGACATATTTTTGTCCGCTAACTGCATAAAAACTTTAGTGATGTGCCAAGAAATTAGCACTGATAACAATTAGTACTAGTAGTCTATTATACATATTTGCAATCAAAATTTAGCACATGCAGAAAATTTGGCAAAAAATTAATTCTAATGATAGCGTTTTTCATCAAAAATGCTATAAAACGCGCCTCCCTTCCTCTACAAAACCAGTTGAAACATGACAATGGAATTTAATTTTGTAAAGCGGTTTTCAAATTTGTAATCAGCATAACATAGATAACATTTGCTGAAAATTTCATGGAAATCAAAAATTAGCATAATCACAGCCCAATGCTAAGTGTACCCCGCTCTCAGAAAATCACTCTTAATCACTGTTTTAAATATGAACTGATTTGTACCAAAAATTTCATTATTGTTTTATTATACAGGTAATATTAGTTTGTGTTTGAATTGCATTATTAATTGGCTGCATCTGATGAAAATACAAAAGAGGATGATAATTAATTTTTAACTTTTTGCGCACTTTGTTATTTTCTTTTTCATTTTTTAGAAAAAAATATCAATTCGTAAGAAGGCTCCATCTAAGAAAAAGAAACGACGAACCCGTTTCAGTAGTTCAAAAAAAAAAAAAACTTGCCGGGTAAGTTTATTGTTACGAATTTCTGTATATTTGTAAATATTTCTTAGCATTAATTATGTAAAAAGACAAATTTATGTACACTTCGCATAAGGCAGTGCAAGAGTTCTTTACTTGGCTTCCCTGCAATATGTGTCTTAATCCTTGATAACTAGTTTTACAGAGATAACGCTGGGAAGCGAGTTTTACTAGGAGCAGGGCATTTAACATTATGGTAATGGCAATCTCGCCAAATTGGTGAGATAAAGCCAAGTTAGCGACAGTTTTGGCGACTAATTTTTGTCGCCACATTTGGTGAGAAATCTCCAAATGTTGCCAAAATTGGCGACAGTTTCGGTCCCCATGTACATGTATAGTACTTTTCGACTACGATCTGGAAAGTCCTCCAAATTTCTATCTCTAGAAGATTCACGAAGGATTGACTTTCCTATATAAGCCCGGCCATGAGTCACTGAGTTATTTGAGTCTTATGACTTGTGAATGGGGGTGACTCTATCGAGTACCAGCACCGCGACTGAAGTCTATTGTACTAAAACCCCCTATATGATCTAAAGAAGACCGGTTGCTGAAATAAATTTCAGTATAGACCTGATTGGAACATTTGACAATTCCCAGGGGTCGATACAATGGTATCCCAGATGTTCAAATCTTTGGGCATAGTAGTAGTCACAATTGCATAACACATGTGTAGAGCTCTCCTCTGTCATACGACAGCCTCTGCATAGTGTGTCATCTATAACACCTATCAGATTAAGATGTCTATTTAAGGTGCAGTGTCCAGTTAAAAGGCCTACAGCAACCTTGATCTCTTTTCTGCTCAATTTTACTAGCTCCCTCGATCTATTCCAGGGTGACTGTTGATTGAGCTCTTTGGCTTGTCTTTGATATTTAGATTCAAGCCATGCTTGATAGGATTCAGTCAATAAAAAGCTTTTGATAGTTTTCCTGACCGCATTGTGGGGCAGACCCAAAACAGGTTCTGGACCAATAAAGGATAATTCAGATCCTTGTTTAGCTAATTGGTCTGCCATTTCATTACCTTCAATGTCACAGTGACCAGGGACCCAGAGAAGAGAAACCTTGTTACCCTCAGCTAGGTTTACAAGTGCATTATGGCATTCCCACACTGCTTTAGAGGTAAAGCAGTGACTCTTTAAAGCCATTAGTGTAGCCTGGCTGTCAGAGAAAATCTTTATGATCTTCTTAACAACTCCCCTATTTAGGCAATTGTAGGCACATGCCGTAATTGCAAGAACCTCAGCCTGAAATACAGTAGCCAATTTGCCCAGAGAGAAAGAAAGCTTTATTTTTCTGTTATGACAGAAGACACCTGAACCAGTGCCATAAGATGTCTTTGAACCATCTGTATAGCAAATTTCATCTCCTCTCCTAGTCAGATTGGAGGGAAATCTCCAGTCCTCTCTGGATGGGAAGATGATATTGTATTTGGCTCTAAAGCAATATTGCTTTAACATCCAGTCAGAACTCATAGTTAGACAGGGATGTTCTTTTACCTGTGTCTGAATATTTTTAAACAAAGGTAATTCATAGGATGTTTTCCATAAACCCATGAGTTTTAGCCGTCGTGAACACAAAACAGCCTCTAATTCCACTTGTTTGTGTAGTGGTAGATAATTTAGGAGAATTTCTAGACTCTGTGAGGGAGTAGTTCTCATTGCATTTGTAATTGCAATGGTTGCCATTCTTTGTAAACTAGTGAGTTCTTTTTTCACAGTTTCATTATGGATTCTATTTCCCCAGGCAATGGCCCCATAAGATATCATTGGAGTAATCACTCCTGTATGTATCCAGAGTACCATTTTTGGTGACAAGCCTCAGTTGTTTCCAATAGCACGTCTGCAGGCCCAAAACACTTGTTTGGCTTTGTTGGTACAGTATTGGAGACGAGGCTTCCATGTCAAGGTTTTATCAAAGATAACCCCTAAATACTTAACCTCATCTGAATATGCAAGTGGTTTCCCAAAGAATTTTATAGTTTGCATATCGAGTATTCTTTTCCTAGTGAACACTGTTAGGTTGGTCTTGTTGGGGTTAACCGACAATCCTACCTCTTTGCACCATTTTTCTACCTTTTTTAGAGCAGTGCTCATGAGGTCAGTTACAGTATTCTGGAATTTACCTCTTACGACCAGTGTTACGTCATCAGCATAGCCTAGACAATGCAGGCCCAAAAAATTAATCCTGTTTAAGAGTTCGTCAACCACCAGACTCCATAGTAGTGGTGACAGCACTCCTCCTTGTGGGCATCCTTTACAATTCTCCACAGTGAGCGAGTCTCCCAGAAGGGAGGCTTGAGCCAATCTGGTTTCAAGCATATTTTTAATCCAGGTACATACGCTTGAATTAACATTTCTTTTGAGAAGGGCATTATTGATTACATTCGTTGGAACTTTATCAAAAGCCCCCTCAATAACCAGAAAGGTCGCCATGGCTATTTCCTTTCCATTGACTGCCCCATCTAGTACTGTAACAGGGTCGTATAGGGCAGTTTCTGTAGATTTCCCAGGTTGATATGCGTGTTGAAATCTCAATAAGGGTTTAGCTTTTAAAACCTCATCTCTGATATACCTGTCAATCAATTTCTCCAGAGTCTTATGGAGGAAAGATGTCAGGCTAATAGGTCTGAAGGCTTTGGCTTCATTGTAGCATGACTTTCCTGGTTTGGGTATAAAGATAACTTTACAGGTTCTCCATGCATGTGGTATATAGCCATATACTATACATGATCTAAAGATTCTGTATAGGTGTGGCATAATAATATCTTTGCCATGTTGGAGTTGAGCTGGTATAATATCGTCAGCCCCAGGTGATTTGAAGGGCTTGAACGAATTAATAGCCCATGTAATTCTGTTTGGAGTAATTATACTCTTTGCCATAGCCCAGTCCTCTTTTTTACTATGTGATAGTGTAAGATTGGGAATGGCAGGCATGTCATTTGAGTTTGCGACTGTGGAGTCAGGAAAGTGTAATCTAAGCATTTCCGCTAGTGTACTTTTGCCATCTTCCGTGTATGTGCCATCATCCTTCCTGATGGAACCCAGTTGGCACTAACTGTCCTTTGACAAGATTTTGGTCAGTGAAGCTGCACTGGACATATTGTCCGCCTGGCCACAGAAGTCTCTCCACGATTCTTCTTTACTTTTCCTAATGGCCTTATTAGAGCTGGTGAGTGCATCTTTATACTTTGACCACTCACCTGTTTTTTTGGCTCCGTTAAAGAGCTTTCTGCAGGTTTTACGCAATGCACTAAGGTTTTTATTCCACCAAGGAACTTGCCTTGGTATCCCAGTCGTGACAGCTTTACAATTTAACTGGTAGGTTAGGAGGATGGACCGTTGTACAGATTCAACCGCCAGCTCCAGGTCCACCAGTGAAGGAAAATTAAAGCTCTTACCTTCTAGGAGAAGCCGAAGGTCCTCCCGATAGGAATCCCAGTTGGTGTTTCTGGGATTCCGCCTTCCCTGCTGAGTTATAAGTGCAGGGCCTGTAATGGACATTTGGATTAGTTTATGGTCTGATAGTGTAATACATTCAGAAACATGCCAATCATGTATGCAGTTGACTGCTTTATTATTACAGAAGGTTATGTCAATGACCTCCTTTCTATTGCAAGTAACAAATGTTGGTTTATTACCAGTATTGAGGATATACAGATTATTGCTTAAGAAAAATTCAATTAGATCCTCACCTCTTTTGTTGCAGTTAGTACTGCCCCATATGGTGTGGTGTGCATTAGCATCGCAACCCACAATGACCTTCATCCCAGAATGTGAGCAACTCTCAACAAAGCTTCTGGCTGAAGTTGTTAGCGGAATTTCATCCTCGTATGGAAGATAAACTGACATAATATAAGTAATATCTCCAATTTTGCTAATTAACTTGATAGCTACATTATCACTATCCAGTGGGTCGGCTATAAGAAGAGCATTAATATTTTTATTTGTAATTATACAAGCTCTCGGTTTACTACTTGAGCGATCAAAGAATAGGTTCCCACAGTTGCCTAGGCCTAGGATTTTACCCTTGTTGACCCAGGGTTCCTGTATCAAGGCAATATCTATCCTTCCTTCTACCAGTCTTTTATTAACTAAAGCAGTTGCTGACCGGCTATGATGAAGATTAATTTGAGCAACCTTGATGGTTTTGCTCGTCTTCTTTTGGGTTTCGGACATGAATTAAAATTAATAAAGCTTTTACCCTAATCAGAAGATTCCTTCTCTTTTATTACTGTGTCCTCCTTAGTGGGGGAGACAGACACAATTGTAATATCGGATCCCGAATCTGAGAAATCGAGATCGCCAAAAACTTTATATAGTGATCCAGAAGAATCACTAATAGGACTAGAAGGAGACAGGGTTTTTTGAACCTCCGCTCCAGTACTTACTGATGGGGTCGTTTCCACTGGATCTTGAACGACCTCCATAGCATCTGTGGCTGGTTTCACTGACATCACCCGTACGTCCTTCTCCGAAGGTGCCAATGATTCCTCCATTGCGTCATCCGATGCTGGCCTTTCGACCACACCATCAGATTCGACGGGAGGTTTCATTACGGCGGTCTCCAACGCGGGCTGTTGGGCCACATCGCTGGATTCCGCCAGTGGTTTACCCACAGCAGCAGACGGAGGGGACACACGAGCAACATTGGGGTCGCTAATGATCTTTAGTAATCCTTTTCCGAAGCTCCCCGTAAAGATCTCAAAATTCTTCTCCTTGATGTACTTGGAGGACTTGAGATCCATCTCGATGATCCACCTGATGTATGCGTAATCACCGACGATTTTTCTCTCCCGGATTTTCCACTCAGCAATGTTGAGGCCTGTATTCAGGCGGGCAATTCGCTTGAGCAGGACCTCCTCATCTGTGGTGAAAATATCCCGGGATTCGAGAGCCATCTTTACGGGTCTCGGTAGGTCCGATGCCTTCTTCACCTGGACCTTTATATCTTGGCTTACTACCCTACCATCGTAGTTTTTGATCAGCCAAGCAACGGTGTAGTCATTGGCACAGTGGATCATCAAAGCACCATTTAGCACACCCGAATTTTGAATCTGGGGGGGCCTCCCGGGCGACATCCTCTGTGTCAATGACCTTGTTGATGTCACCTTGTATAATCAGGGCATCATCGGGTGACAATTTACCATCCGTTAAGTTATCTCGGACGATTGCCATCTTCACTCCGGTAGCAGCTTGACTATAGGATGGGGACTCAGTCGTCCTCGGCCGTTTAGCCTGTGCACCTGTGGATGGGGAAGGGGTGGTTTCGCTGACCCTACCTCTTTTACCCGCTGGAGTTGTGCTGCGATGTTGAGCAGTGTTGTCTCCAGTTTCAGCGTTAAGACGCTGACGAGCCATTTGCCTTCTATGTTTGTTCTTTTGTTAACGCGTCATAGATGACCATTCGGGTAGAGAGCTAAGGGAGTCTCCGGTTAGATTTGTCGCGGGCCCCGAGGGACCACTATCGACAGATGAGTTATTTGAGTCAGTTGACTGGAATTACTGAGTTGAGGTTCTGAGTTAGTTGTTGCTCAGTGAGCATTCAGAGTAGTTCTTAAACGAACTGTTTTGCATTGTCTTTTGAGGCAATTTAGCAGTTGTGTGTCAAGTTTAACTGCTGTTTGAGCTCTATTGTTGTGTAAAGAGCTGTATTGAGTCTTCTAGAACGAGAAGTTCAGGTTTTGTAAAAGAATCTGTGAAGAGTATATCGGAATAAATTTCTGGAAGTGTTAATCTGCTTTTGCTTCAAATCTTTCGAACCCATCCACGCAACAACTGGTGTCAGAAGTGGGGTTTAAATGCTGATTACCAGAGCAATGGAGGAACAAGATGAAAAATTTCAACAGCATTTTGCTTTCATGCAAGAAATGAAGAATAGCCAAGATGAAATAAAGAAGGAAATGTCCAAAGGGCAGGAATAAATGAAAGTGAGCCAAGAAAAAATGAATGCGAGCCAAGAACAAATGAATGCGAGCCAAGATGAGATGAAGAAAGAGATTTTCTCTGGCCAAGAGGAAATGCAAAAGAATATTGCTGCGATCTCTGTCGGACAGGAGGAATTAAAGGGTTATTTAGCAACCATGGAAGAAAGCGTGAAACAAATAGAAGACAAATTTGCAGGAAAATTCGAGAATGTCGAAAAGAAGTGTAATAGTTTAGAAGGGAAATTCGTGAATGTTGAAATCAAGTTTAATGGTTTGCAGAAAAGATAGAGATTCTGGAAAAGAAGAATCTTGAAGAAAGTTTGGGTGAGAGATAAAAGAAAAGATAGACCAAATGTTACAGAAGCGACTGTCGAGCAGAGCTGTTTCGGAAGATTTCAAATGTTTACCAGTTACCTCCCGACCTTCAATTAAGCTTTCGACATACGATGGAAAATCTTACTGGCAAGAGTATAAGACCCAATTCGCAATTGTCGCTAACGCCAACGGATGGGACTCTGTGACAAAAGCCTGCCAATTAGCTGCATCTCTGTGAGCTGAAGCTGTAGATATACTACAAACACTTTCCGTAGAGCAACGCTTGGACTTCAACGCACTCTCAAGTGCATTAGAACTGCAGTTTGACGGAAAATGTGGGAAAGACTACAGCAGGGTGCAGTTGAAATCTCGCCAACAGAAGACTACCGAAAAATTCCAGGAACTCGCCACGGATGTTGAGAGGCTTTCCCATCTCGCCTTTGCAGACTGCCCTGCTGAAACAAGAGAAATCCTGTCTCTACAGTACTTCGTAGATGGCATCGGCGATGTAGAGATACAGAAGGCCCTACGAATGGCAGACGTCAAGGATTTAAAAAGTGCTTTAGTGTATGCCATGAAGTACGAGGCAGCCCAGCAAGCAACCCTTTGAGAATGCCATCTTATCAGGGCTGTTACTATCCAGGAGCTAGAACACCCAATTGCTGCTTGTATTGAGAAATTGGAAAGACAAACCAGATATAACTTGAGTCGTATGCCAGAATTCACGCTTAAACAATTTTTATTATGAGCCAAAAAATATTGACTCTGAGCAGCACATTTTAACACTAAACGGTGTGGCTGTGCCACGATTCATCGCTGATCCGCTTGAATGAGTAAAATCCAATACTACTACAAATATGCTGTGATATTCATAAGTAAGCTATTAGTGTTTCGCATTGTACATTTAATAAACAAAATTTTGGATTTGAATTTTATAAATTTCGTTTTTAAATCTATTGTATTGGAAAGCATGGCTATAGTTTCTAGTATATCACAGAAACAAATTGAAATAGCTACAGTTGTCTTCAATATTAGTATTCTGTTCAGTAATTAATTAAGAGTTTTTGTAAATCTTTTTCATTGCGCCTCTTAATGTGGAATCAGCTAACTCTTTCGGGACCAGTGATATCAACCATAATTTCACTAATCTTTCAAATAAAAATTCAGCAAATAACTTTGGCAAATCTGAAAATTGTTTTAAGAAAAAGTAAAGCATCGCTTTCCACCACTAAAAATGAACTGATTAACCAACCTGCATTCCAATTGCCTCGGGGTAAAAATTTAAAGTTGCTTGTTCATGAACTGACTGCAAGTCTGCGGTTACGATCCATAAAACAAGGGCCAGCAATTCCTTATTCTGGAAAAAAATGACTAGAAAACTTTATTAATTAGTCATTTCTCAGTTTCAAAATCATCTAATTTCTTGATACATTTCTTTTCCTTGGAATCTTTTTTACATGTATATTATTAAAATAGATTATTCATAATTTGCAATACAAAATAGTAGTTAATAATTTCTAGTAAATTGGATACAAATGTTTATATTTGCTCAGTTAAAAATGACATGATTGCTAATATAGGTTTTTAAATATTAAAAACTGAATGGTTCCAAAAAGCATATCAACGTTCTGAAGGGAATTTTGTGCAATTTTAAATGATATCAAGTGAAATTGTTAAAATTTAAACAAAAGTTTTGATAACTTATAGCCTCCTACAAAATACTTCCTATTCTAGGTTCCGTATATAAAACAAGAACATATTCAAGTGGATGTTGAAAATTATTTGGATGTTGAGGTAATTAAGATAATTCAGAGTTTCTAAATTAGTTAAGTGTTTAGATGATTTAATTAAGTATTGAAATACAAGCAATGTTAATTTAAGTTTTTGTTTATTAGTTTTAATAGAAAAAAGTTAATCGTCAAAATTAATATATCATGCAATTTATCAATTAATTTATCATGATATTTAGAAGTTGCTACCAGCTCTGTAAAATCTGACAAATTTAGCGTTACACAAGCATTGCAATTAATGTGTTTCATGTATTCATTAGAATATTTAATTTTTCAGACAGTAGTTTTTGAATCGTTATATATATTATGCTTCAAGTAGCTTATATATTAATTTTATTCCAAAAAACTCATATCAATTTAGTAGTATTATATCAATTTTAAATAAAGAACTAAAATTAGAAAAGTACTCAAGTTGATATTTTAAAAATAATTCGTCAGTTGATGGGCTTTATTTTTTATCTCATTACTTTAATTTTTTTCCTCTTTTCATTTATCGTTGCCGATCTTGTTTTTAAACTAAAAAAAACTAATACTCTGTAAAAGTGCATTAACGTAGCCATTTAAGTGTTTTTTAACTGCAAACGCAACCACTTCACTGTTTATAATAACTTTCTTCTAATGCAACTGCGTGTTCTTTTTCTTTGATTTCTAATGATTTTAATCAGCTTTTGTTAATTGAAAATGTATTTTAATATTTATCACTATTTAAAAGATCAGTTTAAAATATCCAAAACGTTTCTAAGTCATCAATTTAATTAGAGCAACACTATTGTTTTCATGTTAAAACCTACTACAAGAAAACAAACCACGATATTGGTCTTAACAGGGATGACAGTTTTCCCCCTATTAGAAGATTTCTTCCTTTTTCTTTTTTTTTATGTAACTTTGTCCCTGTTTTGAGGATCCACAATTTTCTGATTTGAACCAGTTTTTCCTGCAAAAAGTATACTTTTTCTCATGTCAAAACAAAAGTTTTTCCCTCTTGGTTCCCTTTCCTCACAGATTACTTCACTAACTCCTAATATTAAAAATGTAATTATTATATAGTATGAGAATTTTCATTGTATCTTTAAAATTGTTGAATCATCTTCCTGCATACTTTTTTTTGTCGAATTTTTGTGTATTCCTTCTGCAAGCCTTTTGAACGAATTTATGTATTTCCTCCTTTTTGCTCTCTGATCACTCTCATCCTTGTTATAAGCCAAATATCATCACTGAATCATAGAAAATTTTTAACCAAAAAAGAAATCATGTCTTTTTTTTTTTCATTTCAAGCAGATTTTAAAGCAAACCATTAAAAATGCCTACCATTCAGTAGCTATACTTGTCATATAGGAGTGAGCAAAAGGATTACCAACGAAATTAAAACAACATGTGGTAGCTTAAAAATAATAATTGTTTTGTGATTGAGCCAACTTCAAGAAGTTAAGTAGTATATTAATTTGCAGACAGCAGATATGGAAACTGGTCAACAAGTCGCTGTAAATGGGCAACATGATGTTATAAACGCCCCACAAGATGTTGTAAATGGGCCACATGATGTTAAACCCATTATGTACCCACCATTTAGCCCGCAGATACAAGATGTGATGGAAACAGTTCCGTCAACGACGCAAAATACAGCTATGGTAATAAAAATAGTTTTTTAAAGTAATTCACCTTGATACTTAGTAAGCATTTTAATATTTCTAATTAAGTTATGCAATATTTATTAATATATTAAAAACGGGGAAGTGCGAATTCCTCCCACGTGGAGTGTTTCGTTCACTGGGTATGCAAGAATTCACGCTTAAACAATTTTTGTTATGAGCCAAAAAATACTGACTCCAAGCAGCACATTTTAACACTAAACGGCGCAGCGGTCCCACGATTCGTCGCTGATCCGCTTGAATGGGTAAAATCTAATACTACTACAAATATGCTGTGATATTCATAAGTAAGCTATTAGTGTTTCACTTTGTACATTTAATATACAAAATTTTGGATTTGAATTTTATAAATTTCGTTTTTAAATCTATTGTATTGGAAAGCATGGCTATAGTTTCTAGTATATCGCAGAAACAAATTGAAATAGCTACAGTTGTCTTCAATATTAGTATTCTGTACAGTGATTAAATAAGAGTTTTCGTAAATCTTTTTCATTGCACCTCTTAATGTGGAATCAGCTAACTCTTTCAGGACCAGTGATATCAACCATAATTTCACTCTTTCAAATAAAAATTCAGCAAATAACTTTGGCAAATCTAAAAATTGTTTTAAAAAAAAGTAAAGCATCGCTTTGCACCACTAAAAATAAACTGATTAACCAACCTGCATTCCAATTGCCTCGGGGTAAAAATTTAAAGTTGCTTGTTCATGAATTGACTGCAAGTCTGCAGTTACGATCCATAAAACAAGGGCCAGCAATTCCATATTCTGGTAAAAAATGACTATAAAACTGTATTAATTAGTCATTTCTCAGTTTCAAAATCAACTAATTTTTTTATACATTTCGTTTCCTTGAAATCTTTTTTACATGTATATTATTAAAATAAATTATTCATAATTTACAATACAAAATAGTAGTTAATAATTTCTAGTAAATTGGATACAAATGTTTATATTTGCTCAGTTGAAAATGACATGATTGCTAATATAGGTTTTTAAATATTAAAAACTGAATGGTTCCAAAAAGCATATCAACGTTCTGAAGGGAATTTCGTGCAATTTTAAATGATATCAAGTGAAATTGTTAAAATTTAAACAAAAGTTTTGATAACTTATAGCCTCTTACAAAATACTTCCTATTCTAGGTTCCAAATATAGAACAAGAACGTATTCAAGTGGATGATGAAAAGGATTTGGATGTTGAGGTAATTAAGATAATTCGGAGTTTCTAGATTAGTTAAGTGTTCAGATGATTTAATTAAGTATTGAAATATAAGCAATGTTAATTTAAGTTTTTGTTTATTATTTTTAGTAGAAAAAAATTAATCATCAAAATTAATTTATCATGCAATTTATCAATTAATTTGTCATGATATTTAGAGGTTGCTACCAGCTCTGAAAATCTGACAAATTTAGCTTCACACAAGCATTGCAATTAATGTGTTTCATGTATTCATTAGAATATTTAATTTTTCAGCAAGAAGTTATTGAATCGTTATATAAATTATGCTTCAAGTAGCTTATGTATTAATTTTATTCCAAGAAACTCTTATCAATTTAGTAGTAATATATCAATTTTAAATAAAGAACTAAAATTAGAAAAGTACTCAAGTTGATATTTTCGAAATAATTCTGTAATGGATGGGCTTTATTTTTTATCTCGTTACTTTAATTTTTTTCCTCTTTTCAATTATCGTTGCCGATCTTGTTTTTATACTAAATAAAACTAATACTCTGTAAAAGTGCATTAACGTAGCCATTTAAGTGTGTTTTAACTGTAAATGCAACCACTTCACTGTTTATAATAACTTTCTTCTAATGCAACTGCATGTTCTTTTTCTTTGCTTTCTAATGATTTTAATCAGCTTTTGTTTATTGAAAATGTATTTTAATTTTTATTACTATTTGTAAGATTAGTTTAAAATATCTATAACTTTTCTAAGTCATCAATTTAATTAGAGCAACACTATTGTTTTCATGTTAAAACCTACTACAAGAAAACAAACCACGATATTGGTCTTAACAGGGATGACAGTTTTCCCCCTATTAGAAGATTTCCTCCTTTTTCTTTTTTTTTATGTAACTTTGTCCCTGTTTTGAGGATCCACAATTTTCTGATTTGAACCAGTTTTTCCTGCAAAAAGTATACTTTTTCTCATGTCAAAACAAAAAAATTTCCCTCTTGGTTCCCTTTCCTCACAGATTACTTCACTAACTCCTAATATTAAAAATGTAATTATTATATAGTATGAGAATTTTCATTGTATCTTTAAAATTGTTGAATCATCTTCCTGCGTACTTTTTTTTGTCGAATTTTTGTGTATTCCTTCTGCAAGCCTTTTGAACGAATTTTTGTATTTCCTCCTTTTTGCTCTCTGATCACTCTCATCCTTGTTATAAGCCAAATATCATCACTGAATCATAGAAAATTTTTAACCAAAAAAGAAATCATGTCTTTTTTTTTTCATTTCAAGCAGATTTTAAAGCAAACCATTAAAAATGCCTACCATTCAGTAGCTATACTTGTCATATAGGAGTGAGCAAAAGGATTACCAACGAAATTAAAACAACATGTGGTAGCTTAAAAATAATAATTGTTTTGTGATTGGGCCAACTTTAAGAAGTTAAGTAGTATATTAATTTGCAGACAGCAGATATGGAAACTGGTCAACAAGTCGCTGTAAATGGGCAATATGATGTTATAAACGCCCCACAAGATGTTGTAAATGGGCCACATGATGTTAAACCCATTATGTACCCACCATTTAGCCCGCAGATACAAGATGTGATGGAAACAGTTCCGTCAACGACGCAAAATACAGCTATGGTAATAAAAATAGTTTTTTAAAGTAATTCACCTTGATACTTAGTAAGCATTTTAATATTTCTAATTAAGTTATGCAATATTTATTAATATATTAAAAACGGGGAAGTGCGAATTCCTCCCACGTGGAGTGTTTCGTTCACTGGGTATGCAAGAATTCACGCTTAAACAATTTTTGTTATGAGCCAAAAAATACTGACTCCAAGCAGCACATTTTAACACTAAACGGCGCAGCGGTTTCACGATTCGTCGCTGATCCGCTTGAATGGGTAAAATCTAATACTACTACAAATATGCTGTGATATTCATAAGTAAGCTATTAGTGTTTCACTTTGTACATTTAATATACAAAATTTTGGATTTGAATTTTATAAATTTCGTTTTTAAATCTATTGTATTGGAAAGCATGGCTATAATTTCTAGTATATCACAGAAACAATTGTCTTCAATATTAGTATTCTGTACAGTGATTAATTAAGAGTTTTTGTAAATCTTTTTCATTGCACCTCTTAATGTGGAATCAGCTAACTCTTTCGGGACCAGTGATATCAACCATAATTTCACTATTCTTTCAAATAAAAATTCAGCAAATAACTTTTCCAAATCTGAAAATTGTTTTTAAAATAAGTAAAGCATCGCTTTCCACCACTAAAAATGAACTGATTAACGAACCTGCATTCCAATTGCCTCGGGGTAAAAATTTCAAGTTGCTTGTTCATGAATTGACTGCAAGTCTGCAGTTACGATCCATAAAACAAGGGCCAGCAATTCCATATTCTGGAGAAAAAAATGACTAGAAAACTGTATTAATTAGTCATTTCTCAGTTTCAAAATCAACTAATTTCTTGATACATTTCGTTTCCTTGGAATCTTTTTTACATGTATATTATTAAAATAGATTATTCATAATTTACAATACAAAATAGTAGTTAATAATTTCTAGTAAATTGGATACAAATGTTTATATTTGCTCAGTTAAAAATGACATGACTGCTAATATAGGTTTTGAAATATTAAAAACTTAATGGTTCCAAAGAGCATATCAACGTTCTGAAGGGAATTTTGTGCAATTTTAAATGATATCAAGTGAAATTGTTAAAATTTAAACAAAAGTTTTGATAACTTATAGCCTCCTACAAAATACTTCCTATTCTAGGTTCCGAATATAAAACAAGAACATATTCAAGTGGATGTTGAGGTAATTAAGAAAATTCAGTGTTTCTAGATTAGTTAAGTGTTTAGCTGATTTAATTAAGTATTGAAATATAAGCAATGTTAATTTAAGTTTTTGTTTATTAGTTTTAATAGAAAAAAATTAATCGTCAAAATTAATATATCATGCAATTTATCAATTAATTTATCATGATATTTAGAAGTTGCTACCAGCTCTGTAAAATCTGACAAATTTAGCCTTACACAAGCATTGCAATTATTGTGTTGCATGTATTCAATAGAATATTTAATTTTTCGGCCAGTAGTTATTGAATCGTTATATATATTATGCTTCAAGTAGCTTATATATTAATTTTATTCCAAAAAACTCTTATCAATTTTGTAGTAATGTATCAATTTTAAATAAAGAACTAAAATTAGAAAAGTTCTCCAGTTGATATTTTGAAAATAATTCTTTAATTGATGGGCTTTATTTTTTATCTCATTACTTTTATTTTTTTCCTCTTTTCATTTATCGTTGCCGATCTTGTTATTATACTAAAAAAAACTAATACTCTGTAAAAGTGAATTAACATAGCCATTTAAGTGTTTTTTAACTGTAAATGCAACCACTTCACTGTTTATAATAACTTTCTTCTAATGCAACTGCATGTTCTTTTTCTTTGCTTTCTAATGATTTAATAGAAAAATTTGTCATCAACATTAATTGATTATGCAATATTAATCCACTTAATAAATGTTTTAAGTTTAAGCACATGAATGTTTTAAGTTTGATTTAAGCTTTAATCAACTAAATATTACATATCCCGGATTTCTAGTAGAATGTGAAAAACTCAAATATTTTGACAGCCGAATATAACATTTTGTTTAGAATTTTTGGGAAAATACAGATTAAAGTATGTGTAGCAAAAGCCAAAGTACAATATTTTTTTTTAATCCATTTTCCTTAAACGGGGGGAAATTGCAATTTATAATTACTACAAACAAATTACTACATTTGATTAAATATTTATTAGTTTAAAACTATAAATTATTGAGAAAATGTATCACTGATGTTCAATATTGAATGAAAATTAAAAATTAAAAAATGCTAAATTTGCAATTATCTCAAATTTGAGTAAAATGACTTGATTTAATATCTGCATCACTTAAAATTTTGAATATTGTAAACTATGCTTTAAAAACTTTCAGTGCGTCTGGACATCAGGCAAAAGATTTAGCGTGTAATCAGATTAACCACTCGATAAAATAAGAAATTTTCCAGGTGCAAATCCATTATAAGATTGAATATGTGGAAATCTTGAAAAATACTGATATGATTTCTTTAGCGGTTTTTAATATAATATTTTGAAATTTAATACAAAATATTTAATCTGAGAATAGTCTATTATGCACAGTTTTTTATTTTTGCATAAGAAATAACAATATATATTTTGAAATATTTAAATCAACTTCAAAATAACTCTAAGAAGTAAAAATTAGTTTTTCACTTTACAAGTGTATATGGTTAAAATAGACGTCAAATTATTTATAAATTGAATTTAGACTGTATGACAAAATTAGTACGTGATTTTTAATATTATGATTAATCACTGTTTTAAATATGAACTGATTTGTACCGAAAATGTCTTTATTGTTTTATTATACAGGTAATATTAGTTTGTGTTTGAATTGCATTATTAATTGGCTGCATCTGATGAAAATACACTGGTGTCCAAAAGTTAAGCGTAATTGATAATTATGTGAATAAAAAAGGAACTGTACATCAGAATGGCGGGAAACGTGATATGCGAGTGTAAAATGGTTATAAAATAAGGAAGCAAATCAAAAGAACCGATAATAATTAATTTTATTATCCAAAGTAGCAGTTTGAAAGAAACTGAGAATAGCAAGGGTTCACACTTTAAAGAAAAAATTCAAGAAAACATTGAATAAAATACTGATGCTGCAGTTTAATAAGGCGTGTGGTCACCTCTTACAGCTAGGCACGCTGCACAGCGATTTACCATATTTGCTATGCGATGATGAATGAGTTGTGGGCTCAAATGGTTCCAAGCTTCTTGGAGAGTTCTCTTCAGTTCTGTAACGGAGCTTGGTGGGTGCGAAAGGGCTGCAATTTGTCTCCCGAGCATATCCCATACATGCTCGATAGGATTTAAATCAGGGGAGTTGGCAGGCCACGACATGCGCTGGATGTTTTCAGTTTCAAGGAAGTCATCAACCAGCACCGCTCGGTGACATTGCGCATTATCATCCATGAATATGAAGTTAGGACCGACAGCAGTTCGAAACAAGCGAACATAAGGCTCAAGAACTTCGTCTCTGTATCTTTGACCAGTCACAGACCCCGTGTCAAAGAAATGGAGGTCTGTGCGGCCGTCCATCATGATGCCTGCCCATACCATTACTCCCCTTGATGGAAATGATGTCTTTCCGATATGTTTCTTGGTTCAAAACGTGTTCCACGTTCTCTCTATATCGTTACCCGACGAGACTCACTACTCAGACTAAACCGGGACTCGTCACTGAACATCACATTGGCCCACTCTCCCACACTCCAATGTTGATATTTCAAACTCCAGTTCAAACGAGCGCGTTTCTGAGCAGAAGTGAGGGGAATACAAACTCCTGGTCTTCTGGCATACAGGCCAGCATGATTGAGTCTCCTGTAAACAGTTTGTCCCGAAATTCGTATTCCTGTGGCGACTGTGAGCGCCGAACCCAGTGATGTGGCAGTACTGCCCCTCTGACGTCGCGCACTTATTACCAGATATCGGTCTTGGCGAGGGGTTGTGACTCTTGGTCGACCTGATACTGGTCGTCGGGTAACATCTCCCGTTCTTTGAAACCTCTACCACAGTCTTGAGATCAAAGACTGGTTCACATTCAGAACCAGCATAAACCCAATGTTTCTTCTTCACCCAATTAATATCCGCAAGAAATTTAGAATAATTTTACGAATATTTACTCCATGTTTTTCGCATTTTACAATTTATGCTTAACTTTTGGACACCAGTGTACAAAAGAGGATGATAATTAATTTTTAACTTTTTGCGCACTTTGTTATTTTCTTTTTCTTTTTTTAGACAAAAATATCGATTCGTAAGAAGGCTCCATCTAAGAAAAGGAAACGACGAACCCGTTTCAGCAGTTCAAAAAAAAGCAAAACTTGCCGGGTAAGTGTATTGTTACGAATTTCTGTATATTTGTAAATATTTCTTAGCATTAATTATGTAAAAAGACAAATTTATGTACACTTCGCATAAGGCAGTGCAAGAGTTCTTTACTTGGCTTCCCTGCAATATGTGTCTTAATCCGTGATAACGAGTTTTACAGAGATAACGCTGGGAAGCGAGTTTTACAAGGAGCAGGGCATTTAACATTATGGTAATGGCAATCTCTCCAGATTGGCGAGATAGAGCCAAGTTAGCGACAGTTTTGGCGACTAATTTTTGTCGCCACATTTGGCGAGAAATCTCTAAATGTCACCAAACTTGGCGACATTTTTGGTCCCCATGTACATGTATAGGACTTTTCGACTACGATCTGGAAAGTCCTCCAAATTTCTATCTCTAGAAGATTCACGAAGGATTGACTTTCCTATATAAGCCCGGCCATGAGTCACTGAGTTATTTGAGTCAGTTAGTTGACTGGAATTACTGAGTTGAGGTTCTGAGTTAGCTGTCGCTCAGTGAGCATTCAGAGTAGTTCTAAAGCAAACTGTTTTGCATTGTCTTTTGCGGCAATTTAGCAGTTGTGTGTCAAGTTTAACTGCTGTTTGAGCTCTATTGTTGTGTAAAGAGCTCTATTGAGTCTTCTAGAATGAGAAGTTCAGGTTTTGTAAAAGAATCTGTGAAGAGTATATCCGAATAAATTTCTGGAAGTGTTAATCTGCTTTGGCTTCAAATCTTTCGAACCCATCCACGCAACAACTGGTGTCAGAAGTGGGGTTTGAAGGCTGATTACCAGAGCAATGGAGGAACAAGATGAAAAATTTCAACAGCATTTTGCTTTCATGCAAGAAATGAAGAAAGGCCAAGACGAAATGAAGAAGGAAATGTCCAAAGGGCAGGAAGAAATGGAAGCGAGCCAAGAACAAATGAATGCGAGCCAAGAACAAATAAATGCGAGCCAAGAACAAATGAATACGAGCCAAGATGAGATGAAGAAAGAGATTTTCTCTGGCCAAGAGGAAATGCAAAAGAATATTGCTGCGATCTCTATCGGACATTAGGAATTAAAGGGTCATTTAGCAACTAGGGAAGAAAGCATGATACAAATAGAAGACAAATTTGCAGGAAAATTCGAGAATGTTGAAAAGAAGAGTAATAGTTTAGAAGGGAAATTTGTGAATGTTGAAATCAAGTTTAATGATTTGGAGAAAAAGATAGAGATTCTGGAAAAGAAGAATCTTAAAGAAAGTTTGGGTGAGAGATAAAAGAAAAGATAGACCAAATGTTACAGAAGGGACTGTCGAGCAGAGCTGTTTCGGAAGATTTCAAATGTTTACCAGTTACCTCCCGACCTTCAATTAAGCTTTCGACATACGATGGAAAATCTTCCTGGTAAGAGTATAAGACCCAATTCGCAATTCTTGTTAACGCCAACGGATGGGACTCCGTGACAAAAGCCTGCCAATTTGCTGCATCTCTGCGAGCGGAAGCTCCAGATATACTACAAACACTTTCCGAAAAGCAATGCTTGGACTTCAACGTACTCCCAAGTCATTAGAACTGCGGTTTGGCGAAAAATGTGGGAAAGACTACAGCAGGCTGCAGTTGAAATCTCTCCAACAGAAGCCTACCGAAACACTCCGGGAGCTCGCCACGGATGTTGAGAGGCTTTCCCATCTCGCCTTTGCAGACTGCCCTGCTGAAACAAGAGAAATCCTGTCTCTACAGTACTTCGTAGATGGCATCAGGGATGTAGAGATACAAAAGGCCCTACGAATGGCAGACTTCAAGGATTTAAAAAGTGCTTTAGTGTATGCCATGAAGTACGAGGCAGCCCAGCAAGCAACCCTTTGAGAACGCCATCTTATCAGGGCTGTTACTATCCAGGAGCTAGAACACCCAATTGCTGCTCGTATTGAGGAATTGGAAAGACAAATCAATAACTTGAGACGAAATACTCCGGAAAAGAAGCAGAGCCTGAAGTACTGGAACTGTGGAGACGAGGGCCACATACGGAGAAACTGCTGAACCCGCCAAGACACTGGAGCTAAGACCGCTCCCAGATGGGAGGTGGAGGTTGTCAGTTGTTGAGAAGCCCCATTTTAGAGCTCTACAAATTTCTGCAATGATTCGCAGCAGTAATGAACTCTTCATCATGGGACACGTAAATGGAGTTCCCTGCAATATGATCATCGATACTGTAGCCAATGTGACCATCATCCGTAAAGATTTGGCCCAACAACTGGATGGAAGACTAATCTGGACGCCGCCCTGCGTTACCCTCCAAACTGTGTCCGGTAATAAAATCAACATCCATGGAAAACTGAACATGAACATCACGTTCGGGTGTGTTATTTATCATCACACGTCATATGTGGCTGACATTATGGACACTTGTATACTCGGACTGGACTTTATAAGGAAATATAATTTTTCCTTGGACTTTAAAAATTATGAGCTGCATTCAGTTTCTGAAGATATAGCGTTATTTGGAATCAAAGATAGTGAAGTTAAATCTGTACATCAAATAATAGCTTAAAATGACATCACATTACCCGCAAGAACAGAACTATTACTTCCTGGTTACGTAACTGAAGATAAGAGTTTCTGATATGGCATAATAGAGTACCCTGAAAATCACAACAGCCCCAAAGGAGTACTGGTGGCTTCAACTCTCGTCGACCTTTCAAGGACTGCCATACCTGTGAGGGTTGCCAATGTAAGTGATAAAGCGAAAGTCATAAAGAAAGGTGAAGTGTTAGCCACATGTACTCCAGCAACTTGCATAAATCGAAATAGCAATCCTCTAGTCACGGTGTCTTCAGAGAACTTAACATCAGAGCTACTGCAGAACGCATCGTTAAACAACGATGAAAGAAGTACTGCACAACTTTTCATCCAAGAATTCCAAGATGTCTTTTCCCCCACATCTTCGGATGTCGGACGAACAAGTTTGATGCAGCATAGAATTGATACAGGAGACCACCCACCTATCAAGCAACACTCAAGACGACTACTGTTTGCTAAACAGGAAGAGGTAGGAAGACTCTTAAAGGAAATGCAAGATAGCAACGTGATTGAACCTTCAACTAGCCCTTGGTCCTCTCCAATCGTCCTGGTTCGGAAGAAGGATGGTTCAACTAGATTTTGCGTCGATTATAGGAGGTTGAACGATGTCACGAAGAAGGACCCCATATAGCACACTGAAGTCCCATAACCCTCCCTCATGCTAAAGGCCTTCCTCCCCAATAGCGCCCAAATTCTTCCCGCTGCCCGCCTAGGGAGGACCCCAGGAGCGTAAAATGTCCGCTTTTAAGGCTCCCTCATTCTTCCCCAGGAGGTCACCACGGGGTACGATATGGGAAGCAGTAGGGAGGTTTCAAGGTCAACCAGCCTGCCTTAACTTATAGGCTAATCGTGCATGGATTTTATTTATTTTCAGTGAAGAAATCCAATTTAATATCTGGGATGATTGTATTGGTTATTTTTACTTCCTGTGACATCTTTAAATATCAAAATTACACTAAGAAATGTCACTTCCTGAAAGTTTTTCTGCACATAGATGGCTTTTGAGCCAATTGCTAAATACCCCCTTAAAATAACCTAGAAAAATAAATTTTTGGCATCTACACAATTAAAATTCCTTTTTATGAAAATATTTTCATAAAAAGGAATTTAATTAACTAAATTATTATTCAACAATTACTAAAACTTATAACATTAAATCCAAGGATAAATCATACTAAATTTAACCAATGTTGTTTGCATTTAAAATCACATCTACTACAGTATTTTAAGCCTGAAGAAATGCACTTAAATTAATTTCACCAATTTCACCTTGATTACATAGTTCTACCCAGAAAACAAATTTCCTTTGAAAGAATTCAAATGTAAAATTTGTTGGTTAAATTCCAATGAAAAAACTACAACTTTACAACCTAAATAAAATTCACTTTATGGAAAAGTTTTCAATAAGTAAAATCTACTTAATCTTTTATCCTTGAACTTTTTTTTTATGTGAATTTCATGATCAATGATACTACAGTAAATTAAAGTTGATTTTATTTAAAATTGCGTCTACTATTGTATTTTAATATGAGTTTGAAAAATGCACCTCAATTCGCTTCATCTTAAATGGTTTCACCTGAAAAGTTTTTATTTGTAAGAATTGAAACACAAAATTTTTTAAATACTCATGAAAAAACTTGGTAAGCAATTTCCCCACCTAAATAAATGAAAATCCCCTTATGGAAATAGTTTTCAATTATAAAGAACTATTTAACATTCAAACCCAATTCAATGAATGATATTAAAATAAAGTTATTTTATGAAAATCACATCCATTCCTATATTTTAATAGAAGTGTTAAAAGTTATTCAATACATAGTTTTACCTGCAAAAAAATTTCTGCAAACAAATTAAACCATAGCAAAATTTGTAAATAAAAATATGTTTATTGTGTACAATCAAAATTTTTCTTCTGGGACACAGCTACATCAGAAAATATTTTATCAGCTTGCTTGGAGTTTCATAGTGGAAATGTCTCTATAACTAAAACAAGAATATTAAAAGAGGAAGCAAGCTCAAGGACTGATAAATTAAAGAAATTTTAAATCAATACAAAAAGACAATCCAAAAATTAAATAATTCTAGACACAACTATGGTAGAAAAACATGCATACTAACTTTAGTAAAAAGTTGGATGCATATTAGAGTTCCGAGTAATTTCTTATAGTATTTAAATTGGATATCCAAGAGTAGTAAATAAATTAATCAAATTGAAACAGAATTTATATGATTTTTCAAGGTACCCAATCAACTTATTAGCACTAATAACAGACTATGAATAAAACTAGGCCAAATTTGGTATGGAATGCTTTCAATGTTAGTTTACTTAAAACATACTTCAAAATTTAAATTAAACTAATAAATTATCTATAAAGGAATAAAAAGTATATAATGTAGTCACAAAAGATTTTAATTGTGCAAGTTGAGAATGAAAGAAACAAATTAAAAAGGCAAAGTAAATTGCTTGTTTACATATGTAATTTTTTGTGATTACATTTATCATTCCTTACTACAAAAGAAAACAATGAAATCTTCCACAAGTAAAATTAAAAAAAGATTCAACTTAAAATGTCACATATTAGGACGGCCACAAGTATTAAGCGAGTGTAAACTGTTAACACATGAAGTATTTAAATACGTCAAAAACTATGTTCTTTTCAGTTAGACGGGTACCAGATAAAACCACCAAATTGCAGTGATCATTCATCATAACTAACAATCTCTTAAAATTATTTATAATTCCTACATTAAAAAATTAGTGTTCCTCTAGTAAACCTATGACAAACCGTAAATATGTAGTGTTGGTGATACATTTAAGCGTGTAAACATTTAGGCCTGGTGCCAACTGACACTCATCTACCGGAAGAGTACCAGATATCAATGCAAATCCTCGCAAGCAGTGTCCATAAATCTGACTTTGAAGTGTTTTTTTAGCATCAGAAATTAATAGTTCTTCCCATTTTGGGCAATTCATGTAATACGCAAGACATATCCAATAGAGCAGGATCTAGGGAGGGAGCTGTGATCCCGGTGAGAGTGTGCACCATAAAGTCAGGGTTCCCACGGGTCCTTAAAAGTCCTTAAGAACTCCTTAATTTTGGTTTTCATTTTTAAGGGCCCTTAAGAACTCCTTATTTTTTATTAATCAGGTCCTTAAAAACTCCTTAATTTCCCCCTCAAACTATCCGAGATTGTAATTTTTTGCTGGTTTTAGAAACTGCATCAGCGAAATATTAAATAGAGCCAATCGGTCACTAAAGGTCAAAATATAGTGATCGGAACACTAAACCCCTCTTCTAAACCGTTTTTTTTTTAATGTGAGGAAACATTCCGGGTACAAGCTCTCATGGTAAACTCCTAGTCTACTTGTATGGGTTGGGGCATTTTTGAAAAGTTGGGGACAAGGTCAAAACCTCACTAATTCATTATGGCGGATGATTCAAAATGCATCTGTTGCTAAATTACTGCGACCTTTCCTCAAGTTCTTTCAAAATTATAAACCCCTCTTGCCCTTTTTTGGAGATAAATAGTCAAAACTCATCGCAAAGTGCATGTACTACTATTTCCATGTTCTATGCATGTTTTAGTTTTATGCATTTTTTAGTTTTATGCAAGTGTATAAAACTAAACTCAAACAGTATTAAAACTTTGTAAGTATGGCTTTGAGGATTATAATTGTTACTCGTCTACCAAAGAAATTAGCATGGGGTTGGCTGCTAATAAACTATTATAAAAAAAATGGAAGACAATTGAAGTAAGTGCAGGGGAAGTCCTCATTTTAAAAAGATATTGTCGTAGTTTTATTGTAAAAATGCTGTAAACTCTCATGTTTAAATCACCATTAAACTATACAATTGTTCATAATTCATCATGTCTAAAAAAGGGTGAAAATGGTAAAAGATATTAGCAAAAACTTAAATTTTATGACAGGGTGTCTACTAGTCCTGAATGTCACGAAAATATGCGGAATGTTCCGAATATTTATCTCTTCCAGGGATGTGATTCATATTGCCGAATTTCCACCCTTTTTTAATTTTCCCGCTTTTTTTTACAAATTTCAAAGAAAATCTGCGTTATTCTTCAAATTTCCCATTGATTTCGCGGAAAAAGAGTAGGTACTCCTTCTCTTTTCAAACATGATTCAATTTCGAAGTTTTCAGGGGTTTGTTTTTTTCCTGTATTTTGATTGTGTGTGAGATTAATGCAGGGTTCGTACAGTTCTTGAAAGTCCTTAAGAACTCCTTATTTTTAACCTGAAGGTTCTTGAAAGTTTTTTAATTTTTGAGGGCTCTTGAAAAGTTCTTGAAAGAACATTTTTTTCCCCTTTTTTTTTCTTTCTTTGCTTGTGTATTTCAGAAACTTCCATAGAAAAAAAATCCTGATCTCCTAATTAAAAAAAAAAAAACTTTCCTAATTTATTTCCCTTTATTTTCTCTTTCCGTAGTTGAAAAGTATTTATAATAAATAATGTAATTCTGAATTATGAGGATCATCATAGTAATAAATTATTCATGATGAAAGGAAGCATCTATTAAACTGTTTTTCCTGGGCATGTCTATTTTGAACATTACAATGTATGAGCCTTCTGCCCTTGTAAATGATTTCATGGCTGGTAAGTGAAGGTCACCATTGTCAACTTAAATTTCGATTTGTTGAAGCTTTTTTTCTTGTTGCAGCCGCGTTCAGTTTACAAAAATATAGATCTGCCAAAATTAAAACAAAAAACTAATAATTCAAAATATTTCTGCAACATGAAACAGTAACACCGTTCCAGTACGGTTGTTCGGACAATACGAATTATAAAAGGTGAAGCGTTAAAACAATTGCATTAGGATCTTTTTTGTAAGTACTCACTGATTTCGTATTTTTTACTTTATAATTTTTTGCACCACTAACCATATCGGGACTCTTGCTGCCTATGCATCCAAGTTTCCGACTTTTAATTTTTATTTTTAAGTCCTTCATTTTAACTTCGATTTTGTGGGTTTGTCGATGAAGGTCAAATCTGCGGATGCCTAATTAACCTCCTTGCTGTCATCCAATCGGGCAGAAACTTAGCAGATGATGTCAATGACGATGCATTCTATTAAATTTTGCGGTCATTAAAAGGTTGCTTTTACGGAATAAAAATAAACCAACTTGTCATCATCCAATCGTATTAAAAAAAAAAGCATTGAACCGACCATTGTTGAAACTCTTGTTGCCGTTTTTTTTTTTTTTTTTTTTTTTTTTTTTTAATAAATAAATAAAAATTACATTAATAAGAATAAATAAGTGATATTTGGATATGCAAGCATAAATGTACGTTCATTTTTAATAAATAAATTTTAACTTAGTTTGCCGCACATTTTGCTGATAGAAGAGCTTTTGATATTTAAAATTAGATGCAAATACAAATCACACGCTGCTTAGAGAATCGGCGCCTGTGTTAACGAAAATAAAAATTGACAATGCATATAAAGGATTTATAATGCAAACTTTGTTTTCATAAGTTATTTTATTGCCATCTTATTTTAAACTTCAAATATGGTTTGAAAACTGAATTGGAGAAAATAAGGTGTGTTGTCCTGTCTTAACTAATTCCTGTCTTAACTAATGTGAACAGAAGTCATTTGATCGTATTGGTATTTCTGCTTTTGACTTAAAATTACACTAAATTCTACAGTTGTTGGTTTAGTATTCTTTTATCGTTGATGAAACTTAGTATTAGGGTTAGTTGTCAGTAAAATCCTTTTTTTTTTTTTTTTTTTTTTTTATCGAGGTGTTATTTAATGTTTTTTTTTTTGTTTTTTTTTTGTGAAATAATCGTTGAAAAATTAACGCGTTCAAATATTCATGGCTCTTAAAGAGTTTATATGGGCGGGGAAGATTGTATGATTGGGTTGGTTGGTTTAAGTTTAACTGTGCAAGGGCAACACGAGGGCCATACTGCGCCAAATTGTATGATCGGATGAGTTTCACGGAGGGTCAATTCAAATGCTCAAGGGAATGATTGAAAATTAAGGATTTAACCCGAAGTTTCTACCTTGATAGCGAGATAGAGACTGTCTTTTAAATGGAAAGTTGTCTCACAATTACAATGCTTAATGCAACTGGGTTCTACAATTTTTAATAGTAACGATATTTTTTTAACATTTCAGGTGACGAAAATACACCATACCATAGTCAACCGATTTATATAGCTTATCAAAATCGTATTTCTCCCTTCTGATGGCTGTTTTGTTAGCTGTCTGACCTCGCATGACAAAGATGGCGGATTCGAATCCTGGGTTGGGCGCGTATGTTCGTTGTGGTTCGGAATCCACCTAAGTTGTAGATCCGCCCTGATAAACCGTTATTGTGCATAAAGATGTCGTTCAGCGCACAAACTAACTAACCATGTTTCCCATATTTCAATTACAAAATGAGATTCATTACGATCTTGTTTAATCCAGTGGTTATGTAGGGTATTAATTTCAAGCGTACAAGCTAACCATACACTACTGCAATTTTTTTTTAATTTGTGGATAAGCTGCCTATTTGATGGTTGTTAGGTTTGCTCTGTGATGGTTTCGCATGCTAAAAGTGTTAGGGTTTATCCCCCCCCCCCCTTTCCATGGAACCCCCCTGGTTGGCGTTATTGTGTTAAGGTTGTCGTTTAGTAAAGTAACGAAGTCGTTCAAGTTAAATATTGTAAAAGTTCACCCCCAAAAAAACACTTTTGAAAAGTAGAAGAACCGCCAACCTCAAAAACACAAAAAACTTTCTTACAATAAAAAAATCATAAACATGATGAAAATTTTCAGCCACAAACACAGTGATATAAAAAAATGGCCAACCTCTGATTAGAACTCTCAGTTTTGACTCGCTTACGAATGTATGCTTACTTAATTTATTTTTAACATTTAAGTTCCGCTCCCATAAAAATTTACGCTGCTTGAGGTTGGTGCCCGTCATAGGAATATTAACAATGCTTGCGTTTAAACTAATTTATGGATGTTTGCACGAATATTTGAGTTTATGATTTCATTTGGATGGGTAGGAAATACAAAGTGGTGTAAATATTCAAGCTCGTGTAATTTTCAAAATAGTATAGAGAAACTGTGCTCAAACGCTTGCATTTGAATCGTTATTAAGAATTTTTTAAGTAGGAAACTAAAGTGTTTCTGGTAAGCTTTTGTTTGGTTGATACATACATTTTGGAAAGTTTTTATGTGTGGGGGGTTTTAAAGGTTAGTAATTAAGACGGGCGCCAACCTCAAGCAGCGTAAATTTTTATGGGAGCGGAACTTAAATGTTAAAAATAAATTAAGTAAGCATACATTCGTAAGCGAGTCACAACCGAGAGTTCTAATCAGACGTTGGCCATTTTTTTATATCACTGTGTTTGTGGCTGAAAATTTTCATCATGTTTATGATTTTTTTATTGTAAGAAAGTTTTTTGTGTTTTTGAGGTTGGCGGTTCTTCTACTTTTCAAAAGTGTTTTTTTGGGGGATATCATAAATTTTTTTTAAACACTGACGACTTCTCTTTTTTGAATTTGTGCGTTTCATCGTTTTTCTATTTATCCCCTATGGTAAACCTGGTACCAGGGATATTCATAATTCTTCAAACTGAGTTCGACGATACCTTACATGCAATAATTATCTTTAAAATTGATAAACCGAAAGTGGTACCAATAGCATACCTGGTACTTTAAACATTCATAATTCATCAAAACAAAAGTCCAACATGCCATATTTATATTGGAAATTGATAAACCGAAAGTGGTACTACCTATGCTATACCTGGTACCTTAAACATTCATAATTTTTCAAGACAAGCCTAACGACACCCAACATGCCATATTTATCTTCAAAATTGATAAACCAGAAGTAGTACCACCTATGGTACACCTGGTACCATGAATATTCATAATTCTTCAAGTTAAGTTCAATGATACCTTACATGTCAAAATCTACTTGAAAATTGACAAACCGGTTGAATGCGGACGCCAGTAACCATCAAAATCGACCACGAACGAGTAATAGAAACTTGTGTATGGCAACTCAACTCCCAAAACTTAAAGAAATACGTTGCCATTGACAAAGATCCTGTCTGCCAAGTTTCAGCTCGATTGGTTAGTTTGTACGCACAACGACGTATTTTGGTGCATAATAACGACTAATCAGTCCGGGACCCACAGCTTAACGTGGATTCCGAATCACAACGAACATCCACACCTAACACAGGAATCAAATCCGGCACCTTTAACTTACAAGGCCAGAGCGTGCATCCCATTGAAAGTTTATACTAATAAATTGTTACAAATAAATATTACAAGTTTTTTACAGTCTAATAAATATTGCAGTATAAATTATTTTTATTATACCAAGCATTATTTTGGTTCACATAATAAGGCATTGATATTTGACAAAATTTAAAATATTTTCTTAACAACAATTTTAAAATTCACTGAAATTATAATTTTGATGATATATGATTCTACAATTTCATTTTACAACGGAAAGTAAAAATCAACACATCTTTAAAAACGAATGACATTTTTGCAAATTCCATTAGCCAATTGCAATGCGTGGTTCATTTAGTCCTCTGTAATGAGTTGACTGTGACGTCAGCTCGTATAACCTCCACATTTATACTTTGCCCATAGTATCTTGCAACAAAATGTGATTGTTTTCATTTTTCAATGGAGATTTCCCGAAATTAAAATGTTTTTGAAAGTTAACTCTCTCTAAATTGGTCATACAGTTCAAATAACACATGCAACTTAAAGAACAAATATTTCTCTTTAATTCTGTCTCTTCGAAAATTAAATTATTTAAATTTTAAAGATGTTATAAGCCATATAATTATAGTCCAATCCGTTCTCCTATACTTTAACATTACGTTAAAACTCACTTAAGCCTAACATGTCGGAAAAACTAACTTCCAAATGATAGCAAACCTGTTTGGCAACTTTTGGCATATATATCTGAACCTCAATTACAAGCTGATCGCCTTTATCTGTCGCCAAATTATGAAATGAAAAAAAGTGGTTTTAAATTAATTAAAAATAGAAAGAATTATTTAATGAAGTTCAAACCAGCGTAGGATTTTAAGTTGAAACATTCCGCATCCTATAATTCAATCCGTTTGAAGATCTATAGATTAGTTAGGGCTGTACGTTTGTCTAAATTTTTACATCAAAATCGGGCTAGAACTCGTTTTTTTATTTCGTTTTGGAATTTTCAATATTTTTTTTCTTCGTTGTCTTTTGTCCTAGGTACTCAATTTTTTTCTTTGAAAGATATCACCGAGACGAATCTATGGTATTTTTTGTATAATTATGTGAAGTTTCGTAAGCGCGCTAGAATATAGTTAATTTCGGCTTTTTCGCTGGAAGTTGTGTAGAGAATAGATACTTACTGTCGTTTCTGCCTTTTTTAAGGTTGGCGGCGAAACGACCGTTTCGTCTGATGATATATTTGTTTTTACTTGCAACGCATTATCTTTCTGCAAAGTTGGGAAATATATTTTTATTTAGTAATTTGTTTGTGATATTTTTCAATGCTTAATGGTTCCTCGTAGCAGAAAACACTCGACAATGTGATTTTGGCGCAGCTTTTACAGACCTTCTGTATAAAGGATCGCCTCAAATTACTTGACATGGAATTAAATTTTGAATCGCTTGCAATTGTGATTTGGAGATTTTTATTATCTCTTATATACTGCCCTTTTCTTTGCCTTTAAGGTTGGTTTGTTTGTACGCTCAACCATTCAATTCCTTCTTAGTCCAGCCACTTCAGCGTTATTGCTTAATAGTTCGCATAATATCGTAAAGTGATGCATCTATTTAAAATACACTTAACTTTGCTGTTATTAATAATGTAAAGAAAGATATCCCTATTTATATACTTAACATTTTAATAAGTTTGTTTTTTTAAACATTGGTAGCTCTTGCTTCAAGGTACAGATCGATTAAAAAGAAATGTGGAAACTACATTCAAATACAATAATTTTTACGATATACTAGAAGTATTTTCATTTCAGGATGGCCGACTAAACGGTATAGTGGTTAGCGTGCTAGCTTCTAGACCGCGAGGTTGCGGGTTCGAGTCCCGTGTAAGGCATGGGTGTTTGTAAATGTATGTTGGCTTATCTAATGACGAATGTTTCGGCGCATTATAGCCCTCGTGTTGCTGACAGCGCCAGATAATCTGAAAACAACCATCATTTCAGGATGTTTTCTTATTTAGCAATGACGTGATACTTCAGACTTATGAATGCATGATTTTAACCTTCCTTTAGTTGCGTTCCGCTTTCCGACATGGTTAGTCGCGTTGCACCTATGAGGTGTTTCCGGTTTTTTGAAAGCCAAATGAAATTTATTCTAGTTTAAATAGTTGATTGTTACCGATTTAAGATTCATTGGAGATATAAAGTATTAAACAATCTTTTTAAATATTAAAATTTATTAAAAAATCGTATCACAAGTAATTCAATAAAAATAAAGGCAGAGGAGGAAAAAAGTATAGAGATGCCCCTGTGAGGTGCGCGTGACTAACGGATGGTAAAATGTGAGGATTCCAACTTTATACCGTCTAGGTCAGATGAGATTGGCTTTAGGGAAGATTTTTTTTTTTTTACATTGGTAAGCTGTACATCACATGATGAGAGGTTAACTATTCAATCTAAGCAATTGCATTTATTGAAAAGTTTTTGTAGTAATAAGGGTTGTATATCCTACTATTTTAGATTTCTAAATTCAAAAATAACTTAGCATTGAGAATGTTAGAAAGGTAATATATATTGGATTATTAATTTTCAAACACACCATGGGACATAAGTAGGCTTGGGCGATGTATCGATACATCGTCTAAAACCGGTGTGAAATCAACATCGTCAAACCGGTGTTACTATTTTCCCTAAACCGATACATCGCGATCTTTTTTGACGAGAGCGCGATACACTCATTGCCTAGCACTTCAAGAACGAAGAACCGATGATGCCACGATTCATGCGCGGTGTTTCTAAAATACTATAGAAACGTATTGGAACCGTCGACACCGCGCCGTTTGAGACACGATTCTTCACCAAATCGCAGTAATCCTCCCTGCATATGCGCGGTGTATCCAAGACTGTATAGAAACGTAGTGTAACAGCTACACCGCGCCGTTTGAGACGATTTCCATTTGCTTTTGCTGTATCGGCATCGTGGTAATCGTATCCGGTATGGGCGATGTTTCCATGATTGAATAGAAACAAAACGCCACAGATGTTTTTACAGCTGAGTATTGAAATTACGAGGTGGTTTTCAGGCGCCAGTTAGTCTAGTAATATTGGAGATCCGATGAAAGAAGTATTCCTTTTATTGTTTGAACATTTTTTTTTTTTTTTTTTTGTTCTCTCAACTCATAAAAAAACGTTTTGATTTTTATTTAATTTGTCATCAGATAAAAGACCTTGATATTCTATTTTTGGAATTCAATTGAGTATTTTTCTAAACTTCTTGTGTTTCATTTTTGATTTTTTTTTCTCTAACTTGGAAGAAATAAAATATTACATTTTTGTATTTTTAAATCTTTTACATTAACTTCAAGATTTTTTTATCTAACATTTTTACCCTTTGAGAGCTTTGCTTTATTTATTAACTCAAGGGGATTGCGGTATTCTTGCGTGGTAATTTATGCCTAGTTCTTACCCAGTTAAGATAATCAGGTTGTTTATTACTATGATGGTTTGTTATATCTGCCAAAGTCAGTATGAACTAGTGCATGGATGAATACTAGTTGTTTCTCTAGTTTGATTGCTTAAATACTTATAAACGATTTTTCCCCCATTTACGTTGAAGGATTTTTTCTTCTGACTCGTAAGTAAATAAATGTTTTATAGGGTTTTTTTTTTTCAGTTTGTACGATTTGAATCAAGTTTATTTCCATAAGATTAATTACTCAATCCAACATTGCTTCTTAAAAATGCTGAAATGCAGATTTTTTTTGGCACAGAATAAAGATCATTAGAATTTTAAATGTTATGCATTAATTTTATTTTTATTGTTTAATAGTTATATTGTATATAGTAAGTAATACAATATTCATTATAAAGTATGTTTTTGATTTAATAATTAAGAATATCCAATAACTAAAGAAACATGTGTACCGCCAGGAAGTGCACTTGTCCTCGCCCCCCCCCCCTCTCCTCTCCTTCCGTGGATAACAACAAAGTAAAATTTCATTAAGATAGAGAAATCGAAAAATCTGGATTAAACCAAAAATAAATAAATAAATAACCGGCTTATAACCCTTGGGTGCTTTGTGTATCCCTCTGAAAGTAATTCGGTCACTGACTCATGTTATTTAAAATAAACTTCCATACATGAATTCAATAAAATGTTGCAAAGCTAAGTAAGCATAACTTTCGGCTACATAGCGTGTTATGAAAACGTTGTTTTATAGTATTTTGTAAAAAATATATACTTAACATCGTGATGTATCGTGACATCGCGATGTTTGCTTCCCGATATATCGCGATTCAGAAATGTTAACATCGCCCAAGCCTAGACATAAGTTCCACTCTCGAACCCTTATTGTCAAGCAAGGTTAGAAACTAATAATAATTATCGTTATAAAGACTATTGTGACCAAATTTGCACTTTTAACCCGATCAGCTCCGTGGTTACTGGATGCATTTCACTTAATCAGTGATTAACAAATTATTTAGATGTGATTTACGCATCTAAGATTTAACCTGTTTTGCGTAATTAAAAAAGTTCAGAAACTGAAATCGTCCTGTGAAACACAATTCAATAAAATTGTCGTTGTGTAATGTACAGTAACTAAAGTTGTTGTATTTGATGTAACTGACAAAATGATTAAATTTTAATGAAAATGGCATCTTCGAATCTAAATGATACTGAATGCTCCAATCAAATTTTTTCTATTTTCTTAAAAATTTAAAGTTATAATGAACTTTTTGTCAAGTATGTTAAGTAAGAATTAAAATGCAATATTTTTCACAAATTATATGCTATATTTCAGTCGTCGGTCATTATAATTTTTTTAAAGATTTTTTTAAATTTAATTTTAAGGTCCTTATTTTTTGTTTGGAAGGTTCTTGAAAAGTCCTTAAAAAGTCCTTGAATTTGTTTTCAAAAAATCTGTACGAACCCTGTAATATAATTTTTTTAACAATCTCGGTACCTGCATACTCCCTAAATCACGGATGGAATGACTACTTACCCCCTGCATTTTTCTCTTACGGTATAGCCTCTATCATGGTCATTATTTACTTTGGTGTGTGATATCCATTTTGTTGAACATTTCAGTATTGAAATGGTTGTTGATCTCTTAGAATTACTTTGTTGCATGATGCTCATTTTCGTCGGGTATTACGCCGATATAATAATCACTGACGTTATTGCAGAGATTACACCTGTCAGAAATGGTACAATTCAGCTGAAATGCGGATTTCATCAGTTCTTTTTTGATATATACATTTCTGCAATGCAATTTTATTGGACTTGCTTAAAAGTCTGACAGCCATGGAGCCTACGTACTTTCAGACTTCCCCAAAACTCTGATGTAATGACCACTTTTCGCACTGATTACAAGTTCTATCGCTATTATTTATGTTGGTGTGTAATGGTTAGTTTTGCTGAACGTTGCGCTCATGTAAAGGCTGCTATGTCCGAGATTTACATTGCTTAGGCGATAACTATCATCGAGATTTACGTTGTTGTGATGTTCATTTTTAGCAAGTGCTACATCGATGTAATTGCCAATATTCTGAAGGTTTGCGCATCTATAGTTGTGTCTATCAGTGAGATTTATGTGGTTGTGATAGTCAATTTCGTAGAGTTACATTGAAATAGTCGCCTCTATTGCAGAGATTTCCACCTATATATTTGAGCGATTACGGTAATATTTACGTTGGTATGATGGTTATTTTTGCAGATTGTTGCTTTAATGTAATTGCTAAGATTTTCAATGGTTGGTGGCCACTATCGCTGATATTTAAGTTGGAGTAGTTGTAATTTTAATCCTTTGATAGCAGTTATTTCAGAGATTTTCAACTCCTTTTTGGTATCATTCACCTGGACTACCGCCGTTATATCCATGATTAGTGTGTGTGTGTGAGGATCGGTTTTGCCGTTTGGTTTGAATCAATGCCGAAGTGCGAAAATTTTAATTTAATTTTGTGCAAGAAATTAGTCTCAGTTCTCCATTTTTCTGTATATCCTTATTTAAAATTGTAATTTTAACTGCTTTTGTACATAAAATAGAATTATTTTAGCTTGAAAAACAGTGTTATATTTTAGTTATAGATATAATTGAGGATTAGAAATGATAAAGAACTAGAAATGGAAAGTCCAAAAAAGAGGAATTTTCAGGAGAACCGAAAAATTAAAAACACTCGCATCTGGTACTTAAGGATATGACTAAGTACCAGATTGAAATTTGAACTATTGCTATTGGAGTTTGCAGTTTGATTGTTCTCCACTTTGTTAAGCTTGGTCTTTATGACATTTTCCGTAAAAAAAAAGTTTTGGTGCTTGGGTCCATTATTGGTACGTTATTTTTAAAGTAATTGTTGATTTCTTCAATATTTACTAAAATTTCATGTATTCAGAAAGCAAAAATAATGAATATAATATAAATTATTTGTTTAATGTTGATCTACTTTTGACATGATAAATGGTTTGTCTTTGTTTAAAAAAATTATTTACAAAACAGTTTATTAAAGCTGAAATTTTATGCTAGAGTCCTCTTTTCTCGAGATTAGACTATAAACAATGAAGAAAGTGTAATTTTAAAGTATAATTGCATCTAACTGACTCACATAATTGCTTTAAGTCGTATCATGAACTTATTTCGAAAGTCCCTAAAAGGCCACGAAAAATTCCCTAAATGAACATATAAAAATTTAGTAGACACCTTGTATGAAAACATACTTATCGTCCGAACCCCAAAAAAGATAATCAGGGATAAAGTCGTTTATTATATTTGACTTAAAAATTTTCTCCCAACGTGACTTACTGTGTAGGTGCATTATAATTTTTTTTTCGTGTTTTTATAGGAAGGTCCTTAATAAATATTTGTAGGTCCTTAAAAAGTCCTTAAAAACTCCTTAATTTTCAGTTTTAAAAAAAGAGTGGGAACGAAAGTGCGAGTCAGTTGTTTGAGAAGTCGTTGCAGGGGTGGGTGAGTACTACACAAACAGGACGTCAGAAGCAGGGACACTCGTAAGGGACACCAAAGTAACGTGTTGAGTCCACGATACTGCAAACTCGACAGCCTAGCACAGTATAATGTAGAACACAGGCTGGAAGATGTGTTGGTGTAACTCCAGTGTTGGTGGTGTTCACCCGTGTTGGGAGAGATGAGGCTGATGTATCTGATTAAATCCTTTTCCGTTGAACACGATGTTATGCCCTTCTAGGTGCAGAATAGTGGAGAGAGAAAGGGATTTTAATTTCCTGAGCTCCTTGGTCTAAAGAAAGAAAATTGATATTAATCACAAAAATTAAAATTATAATGCAGTTGTGGTAGAGCAATAAAATTAAGGATGCACCGAATATTCAGTATTTGGCCACTGAATTGAATATTCAGATTGGCCGAATATCTAGATTTTAGGCAGCCAAATAATTTTTTTTTCTATTTATTGCCAATTTATTATTATTGCAGATTACCACTCTATAGAAATATGATTATATTTTCATTATACAATATTTTTTAAAATGTCAAAACTTTTAAGGCACATCGACAGCAATTTTTCAATGTGTTTTTTTCCCTTCTTTTTTATGAATTTCAGGGAATGCATAGGTCTTAAAATTTGCCTACAACATAAGATGTGTCCTTTTGAATAGTTTTAAAAATATGAGAACAGCTATTTGTGTTATGTAAACTTTCCGTGACAAGAAAATAATCATTCATGAAGGTTCCGTCATCTATGTTTTTATAATATAAAATAATCCTATTTTTTATAATGAGTAGTAATTAAGGCAGGTTTTATAGGAAACAATACATCAGATATTCGGTCGGCTGAATATTTAGTATTTGGCTTGTCCATAGATCGAATATTCGTTATTCGGCCAAAATCACTATTTCTTACATTCACGCTTAAGAAATGTTCTATATTACATCTGTACCGTATTTACAATTCACAACTGAATAGTTTAATTTCATTTTATTTTACTACAGCCACAATAAAGACACTTGGTTATTTATAAAGAATTTCAGCTGGTAATTTCTTATTGTAACTTTTCGATATTCTCAGTTCTGCCAGAGACCGCATTTATCAATAACGGAGGCAAAAAAAACCGCCAGATAAAATCATGTTTAAGAAATGCCAGATATTACATCTGTACCGTACTTGCAATTCACAGCTAAATAGTTTCATTTCATTTTATTTGAGTACAGCTACAATAAAGACACTTGGCTATTTTAAGGAATTTCAGCAACTAATTTCTTATTTCAACCCTTAGATATTCACAGCGTTTCTAAAACCTGCATTTATCAACAACAACAAAAAAACGCCAAATAAACTCACGCTTAAGAAATGTCCTATATTACATCTGTACCATATTTGCAATTCACAACTGAATAGTTTAATTTCATTTTATTTGACAACAGCCATAATAAAGAGACTTGGCTATTTATAAGGAATATCGGCGGCTAATTTTTTATTGTAACCTTTTGATATTCTCACTTTCTTAGCAACAAAAAAGAGCACATTATTTCCAGTTATTAAGTTCAGAACTCGTTGCTTTATTGATTCATTTTTTGTTACCATTGCATTCTTAAATTCCTAAAAAAATATAAAAATAACAAGGACGGGTGAAAATCAAGTAATCAGGATTTTCTATAGAAGTACAGAAATATGAGCAAATGGAGTTTCAAGGCAAAAAGTAATAATGAATGAAAAATGTACCATTGAGCACTTAATTGTGGAGCAAACACATACTAACAAACAAAATAATTCATAGTTTTCAATATAAACGCTACTGGCTAACTGGGAAAAATGATTGAAAATCGTATGTTTTTTCTCGCCATCAGTGCCTATGTTTTAGAATTACAGTAATGACTTACCCAGCAGCAATTAAGATAGATTACAGAAAGAAAAAATAATATTTACTCACCTAAAAATAATCTGTACACAAAACCGGAAACCACGTTTTTAGAATTCCGGCTCGCTAAATGGCGAAGTTGTTGAAAACCACCTGCCAAATTAGGTTGCTAATATTTACAACAAACACAGAAAAGAGCGTTGCCGAAATCGACAAATTGCGGGTCACATTTGGCATTCTTACGCACACTTGGCGTTTAGACAATCTTTTATATTCAAATTTTTTTTCATTCTGAAATTTGCAAACACTTTTAAAATGAATATGAACCGTTTTCAAAATGAAAATGTTCAAACAAGTATACTTACGAAATGTTCAAAGAAATGTAAGCATTACATATAGTATTGACAGATTATTTAATTTTGCCACAGATTTGCCAAATTGTTTAATTTTATCACAGATTCGTCAAGTTTTGTCATTTTTTTCATACAAACAGGGTAGTTGTTTACCAATACGCGGAATCAATTTACATTATATAGTCTTAAGTTATTTTAAATCATAAAAATATCCTAAAATATTCAGTTTAACTGAGCTTAATAAACACAATCATTTCCACAAACAAGGGACTACCCAGGGAGAACCTTGGGATGCTGATCCCTGAGACATGCTTCCGAAGAGGATGAACCTCCCTGGGAAGCATATCCCAGGGAGCCACTTGGGATGTCCCTCCCTAGGACCTCCTTTTGCCTCCCTCCCTAGGACTGCCCCACAGTGTCATTCGGAGTCCCGGGGAAGAATGGAAACTTCCTTGAGAGGATGTGTGCTATATGGGACAGCTACCCTCTTCCTAGAATTAATGACACTCTAGACATTCTTTCTGGAAACAAGTGGTTTTCGACATTAGACTTAAAGAGTGGATATTGGCAAGTTGAGATACACACTGATGATAAAGAGAAGACAGCATTCACAACCCGACAAGGACTTTGGCAGTTCAAAGTGATGCCATTTGGATTATGCAATGCTCCAGCAACATTCGAACGCCTCATGGAAACAGTGCTAAGAGGTCTTTCCTACGAAGCCTGTCTGGTTTGCCTCAATGACATCATTATTGTGGGGCGAAGTTTTGAGGAACATCTGGAAAATTTTAGGAAGGTGTTGCGGAAATTAAAAGATGCCAACCTGAAGTTAAGTCCGGCCAAATGTAAGTTATTCCGACATGAAGTGACCTACCTCGGACATGTCATCTCTACCGAGGGTGTATGCACAGATCCAGAAAAAGTGTTGGTAGTTAAAGAGTGGAGATGCCCCAAAGATGTACATCAGTTGAGGAGTTTCCTGGGGCTTTGCACCTTCTATAGATGATTCGTGAAGGACTTTTCTTACATCGCAAGACCCCTTCACAGACTGACAGAGAGCAGGCAAAAATTCTTGTTTACGAAAGACTGTGAGGATGCATTTGACCAACTGAAGGAGGCTTTAACGTCTGCACCTATCCTGACATATCCTCAGCCCGATAAACAATTCATTCTTGACACGGACGCGAGCAACGAGAGTGTCGGTGCTGTTTTGTCCCAAGAAATAGACGGCCAAGAACGAGTCGTAGCATATTGGAGTAAATGCCTATCTAAACCGGAGAGGAATTACTGTTTCACTGGGAAAGAGTTGCTTGCCATAATTAAAGCCGTAGAGCATTTCCATCATTACGTCTACGGCAGGAAATTCCTGCTCCGTACGGATCGTGCATCGTTGATATGGCTTCTAAATTTCAAGAATCCCAGAGGTCAGATAGCCAGATGGATAGAGACACTCCAGGAGTATGACATCGATATCCGTCATCGGAAAGGATCATCACATGGAAACGCAGACGCCCTGTCTAGGAGACCCTGCCCAGAGAGCTGCCGATATTGTTCCAGGGTTGAAGGGAGTTACGGGCTGATCAATCCGGTAATGCGCCAATTTACATCTTCAACATCATCGGATCCAGACCCGTGGAGTGACGGAGAAGTCAGAAAAGACCAATTGAGAGATCCTGACATCAAGCCAATAATCGATTTAAAGGAGTCCCCGAATGCGACACCTACTTGGCAGGACATTTCCATCCATGGTCCTACGACAAAGCAATATTGGGCCCTCTTGGACACTCCATATTCGAAGCGGCGGGTTGTACCGGAAGTTCGAATCTGATGATGGAAAGACATCGCGATGGCAGCTATTGCTTCCAAGATCCCGAGTCCCAGACGTTCTTAAAGAACTTCATAGTAGTCCAACTGGAGGCCACTTCGGAGTAATGAAGACGTTGCAAAGAGTTCGAGAGCGGTTCTATTGGAGTAAGGCGAGAGCTGACGTGGAGAAGTGGTGCCGATCATGTGATACCTGTGCAGCCCGGAAAGGACCGAAGAAACACAATCGAGGAAAACTACAACATTACAACGTGGAAGCTCCTTTTGAACTGATTGCGTTTGACATCTTGGGACCACTGCCACGATCTGCTAACGGCAACAGATACCTCCTCGTTGTCATGGATTATTTTACAAAGTGGCCCGAAGCGTATCCTATCCCTGATCAAGAGGCTACCACCTTTGCAGAGGTAATGGTTCAGAGTTGGATTTCCAGATTTGGAGTGCCTCTTCGGTTACATTCTGATCAAGGAAGAAATTTTACCTCTGCTGTAATGAAAGGACTTTGTGATCTACTTGGCATTGACAAAACACAGACGATGCCTTTACACCCACAGTCAGATGACATGGTGGAGACGTTTAACAGAACCATCCTCAATAACCTCTCACTGATGATTTCCAGAAACCAACAGGACTGGGATCAAAAGTTACCTTTGTTTCTTCTGGCCTATCACAGCGCTGTCCACGAGACTACCGGTTATTGCCCATACCAGATGCTCTTCGGTCGTAACCTTCGTCTGCCTTGCGATCTGTTGTTTGGCCGCCCTCCGGATGCACCTTCATCGCCAGAGGAGTACATCGAGGATCTTTGGCACGGTTTGAAGCTGTGCACAACTTTGTCCGAGAGCGGATCCACGTGGCGACGGAGAAGATGAAGACCAGATACGACATGAAGGCTACAGGACATCAATTCCTAGAAGGTGACAAAGTTTGGTTCTGGAACCCGAAACGACAAAAAGGACTTTCTCCCAAACTTCAGTCTCACTGGGATGGTCCTTACTCAGTCCTCAACTGGCTGGATGATGTCGTGGTCCGAATCCGTAAGTCACCAAATTCTAAACCTAGAGTTGTTCATTACGACAGGTTAGCCCCCTACTATGGCCATAGTTTGTAATAACCCTAATGTATAAAGTGTATATAGTCAATAAGACTATGGTCACATGTGTATATAAATTTATAAGTTTATTGTTTACTTATATATTCAGTAATGTTTTTGTCTTTCTGTATGTAAATTAGTAAGTTTTATAGTTTAGTAATGAACACAGAGTGTTTTCTAGTAAGCCTTCCTTTCCAGGAACTGTACTGCCCCGGACGTGCAGTCCTTGGGAGAGGGTCAATATTACGAATTTCTGTATATTTGTAAATATTTCGTAGCATTAATTATGTAAAAAGATCAATTTATGTACACTTTGTTTAAGGCAGTGCAAGAGTTCTTTACTTGGCTTCCCTCCAATATGCGTCTTAATGCTTGATAACGAGTTTTACAGAGATAACGCTGGGAAGCGAGTTTTACAAGGAGCAGGGCAAATAACATTATGGTAATAGCAATCTCGCCAAGTTGGCGAGATAGAGCCAAGTTGGCGACGGTTTTGGCAACTAGTTTTTCTCGCCAAATTTGGCGAGAAAAATTGGCGATTCATAGAAAATTACGTCTTGGATGTGCATTCCCATGATTAAAAATCCTGTAATTACTAACTAGGATCCAGATTGCATTCCAGGGTAATTTTAGCTTTGAAAAAATAAAAAATAAATATGTTTTAATTCCCTGTTTTTGTTCAATTATAATTTACTCATGTCTACGGTCATGACAAAAATACCAGACGAAATTATTTGTCTCATTTACAACTAGACTGAATTATTTTGTTTTTCATTGTGGCATGGGACTAATATTTAAATGCTAACTAATATTTCTTTTTTATAATTTAAAAAATGAAATAAAGGGTTATTTTTAAAATCCTCCCAATTAGAAATTAATTTAATTAAATATCAATGAAATTGATATTAAAAAGTAACTTTCTCACAATTATATCTGTTGAGTTAGCTTAAATCTGTAGGGTTGGCTTTATGAATGAATTGACTTTATGAATATAATTTTTTTTATTAACAACAAATTTTATCGAAATCTTTATAATAGCTTAAATTAATCCATATAATTCTATACTGAAAGTTTTAGCCAAGGAATAGTAATGAATTTTATAGTATCTTCTGAAACTGTCATTATCATGTCTTCAAAAGACTATGGTAATGCCAACCTTGACAATGACATTGTTATTGTTTCAGCCTTGAATAAATTAAACTAAATCAATTGGACACCTATGTTGCTCTTTTATAAAAAGCAGTCCCTAAGCTCTTTATAATTCATTCCGTAAAGTAAAATTTATTACTTATATATTTCAGTAATAACAAACTTAGTAATGACACATAATTAATACACTGACTCAAATATCGGAAGAAAAGTAATTAAATAAAACATAATTTACTTAGTTCAAGAAGTACAAATATCATCACTTGGAAGAATATGTCAACTGCTAAAATTAACATTTTAGGGAGTATGATAGAACCACCCAATGCAGAGTTGAGTAAAGAAATACTGTGAACTTTGGTAATGACAAATACCTCCAAGGACAAATTTTGGTTATGGATAATTGATAGCAATTTTTATATTGTTTCAAAAGAACTTGCGATATTAAAAATGGAGAATGGAAATATAAGCAGACTATTAATATATTTGATGAAAGGCTTTCCAATACTTCGAACTATTATTTTCAAGAAAAAAATGGGACATTTGGGGCAGCCCTGGTAATGACATTTACAACTTTTTAATATTTTTAAACATTAAAATTATATTTATATGCATTTAAGCTGCTGCACATTGTAGTTGAGGGGAATAGTTAAATAAAATTAAAACATTAATGTTGGCTCATGTAATTTCAATATTTTGGCCAAGGACCATAAAATTTCCCTTTATCTGAGAATGACCCATATCTTATTTCATTACATTTCGTGTGACAATAAGGCTACATTTCTCGATATCGAAAGAATTTATTTGATATCTTAAAGAAAGCTATCTACGTTATTTCTCCGACTGTTAATAGCAATATGGTTTCATTCTTTGCTTAAATTATAGTAAATGAATTAGCTCGTGCATTTCATTATGAAACACAACCATTAAGTACACTTAGTTTAAGTAAAATTGACACAAACAGGAACATTCTCTGCGTTTTTTTCATCAAAAGCAGTCATTCATACAAGAAAAATGTTTCCCAACATACTACAAACCATCATGCGTCAAAAAATACGCAATTATTATTAAATTTTTAATACTTTATAAAAGGGAGAAGTGAATTCTGAAGTGTGAACTTAATTTCATTAATTTGGAAGGAAACGTGTTAAATCATAGGATAATAAATAAAGAAATTTGAATACAACTTGCATTATTTTATCATCCTAAAATGCTATTTTGTTTTGATCCACAAACTATAATTTTTGAAAAAAAATTCTCTAATTTTAAAATTGTTTGTATGAATTCCACAAACAACATTATAAATATAGATTTACTCATTTTTAAGGAAAAAAATTAATTTCATCAGATCTTGTAATAGACAATAATTTATATTGCAGATAGCAGATAGTGAAACTGGTCAACAAGTTGCTGTAAATGTGCCCCATGATGTTCAAAACGCCCCACAAGACGTTGTACATGGACCACATGATGTTCAAACAGTTACTTTTAGCATGATTTTTCCACACTATAGCCCGCCGAGACAAGAAATGATAATAACACTTCCGGGACCATATAAAACTATAGCTGAGGTAATAAAAATAGTTTTTAATGTAACTCACCTTGATACTTAGTAAGCATTTTAATATTTCTAATTAAATTATGCATCATTTATCAAGGGGGATCGGTAGGCCCTATATCACTAATGTTAAAAGGCCCATTTTTTATGTAAGGTACTATGAAAGGTTCTAAATAACTTTAAAACAGATACTTTTGAAATTTTTCCTGAATATTATTTCAACCTTCTTTTTTTCTGAGGTTAGTGTTAGAAGTATATGTTTACTCGTTTTTTTTAAAAACAATCTCAAACGATAAAATACAAAAAATCTCTGAGAATCGCATTTTTTTAAGACAAAATAATTTTTTTTAAAAATATTCAACATTCTTTTAAAACGTTCACTTCAGATTAATATTTGATACATGACAAACATAAGGTAAAAATTTCATTCACTAGAAGCCTTTTTTCCAAAAAGGTACATAGAAGTATGAAAATTGACATTTTGAGATAAATGCACTTTTATGCAAAATTTTTGCATGGCCAACGTGGATTTAAGTATTTTAAAACTAACTTTTTTCTGGAACTAGAATGATTACTGGCCAAAACTTTATCTTAAAAGAAGCAGAATAGTTTAAAATTTAAAGATATGCAAAAATCACGAAATTGAACATTTTTAAATTTTAAGCCTACTGAACCCCTTTAATGTATTAAAAACCGGAGAAGTGCGAATACCTCCCACGTGGAGTGTTTCATTCACTGGGCATGCAAGAATTCACGCTTAAACAATTTTTGTTTTGAGCCAAAATATACCGACTCCGAGCAGCACATTTTAACACTAAACGAAGGTGCCACGATTCATCTCTGATCCGCTTGAATGACAATAATCCAGTACTACAACAAATATGCTGTGATATTCATAAGTAAGCTATTAGTGTTTCGCTTTGTACATTTAATATACAAAATTGTGGAATTGAATTTTAAAAATTTTGTTTTTAATCTATTGTATTGGAAACCATGGCTATAATTTCTAGTATATCTCAGAGACAAATTGAAATAGCTACTGTTGTCTTCAATATTAGTATTCTGTACAGTGATTATTTAAGAGTTTTCGTAAATCTTTTTCATTGCACCTCTTTATGGGGAATCAGCTAACTCTTTCGGGACCAGTGATATCAACCATAATTTCACTAATCTTTCAAATAAAAATTCAGCAAATTACTTTGGCAAATCTGAAAATTGTTTTAAAAAAAAGTAAAGCATCGCTTTCCTCCACTAAAAATGAACTGATTAACAAACCTGCATTCCAATTACCTCGGGGTAAAAATTTAAAGTTGCTTGTTCATGAACTGACTCCAAGTCTGCTGTTACGGTCCATAAAACAAGGGCATAAATGAAGTCCACGTGGGAGGTATTCGCACTTCTCCGGTTTTTAATACATTAAAAGGGGTTCAGTAGGCTTAAAATTTAAAAATGTTCGATTTCGTGATTTTCGCATATCTTTAAATTTTAAACTATTCTGCTTCTTTTAAGATACAGTCTTGGCTAGTAATCTTTCTAGTTCCGGAAAAAAGTTAGTTTTAAAATACTTAAATCCACGTTGGCCACGCAAAAAAACTTAAACTCACAGCGATCGAGTACTGAAACTTCGGCGTTTGGGTATTCACCCTTGAAGAAACTTTAAATGAAGTTTCATATGAACGACCTTAAATATATTAATATATACTAAATGGTAGACTCTGCCCCCCAGTTTTCATAATAGACCAGTCACCCTAAAGTTTAAAGCTAGTATTACGTTGTAAAAAGGTGGACCCTCACCCCAGATTATAAAGCTAATGTTATTAGTCGGTTCCAAGCTGTTGTTACAATGTAGACTGAACTGTAACTATGTCAATCGAATCCTCTGCTACTCTTGTTTTCAAATCCTCTGCTACTCTTGTTTTCAAATCCTCTACTACTCTTGTTTTCAAATCCTCTGCTACTCTTGTTTTCAAATCCTCTGCTACTCTTGTTTTCAAATCCTCTGCTACTCTTATATGAATAAAAGGGCTCTACTCAACATACAATAAACAAGCAAAAGCAAAACGCCAGATACTTTTGAATTTTTAGATGAGTATTGACAAGGAAATGAAGTATAAAGTAATGCCTTATATTCTTTTCTAGAATTATGCTTGGATGTTTGACAACCGTAACGAAAATTGTTTCAGCGTGATATCTAGAGCAGTTGAATCAAATGATTTTGAAGAAATGGTGAGAATACTATTTATTTTGTTGAAAAATCTGCAGTAATTATAGTAAAAATGCATTTTTTGTCAACCATGCTATTTTAAACTAAGTATGAAGTTGACAATTTTGAAAGACAACTATATCTGCACTGTAGAATTGTTCTGAAGAGTTAAAGTGAGCCAACCTACATGGATCTTGCACAACCCAAATTCAAAATAATAGAATAACAGAACTTTTTTAACAAAATTTTTCAAAGGGTCTTGTAAAATGAACATTTGCAAATTAAAAGAGTGACGCATGTTATTAAGGAATTGTCAAAACAATTTTCAACAACTATACAGATATTATTTATATAATTTAAGAGTCATTAACACATTAAAAAATTATGTTGATTTTTTATTTGGGTCAAAAAATTAGAATAATCGATTCATTCAATATGAATTTAAAAAGCAGAAAAAAATATTTACTTATCTGTTTACCGACAGGTTGCTTGGCTCTCAGAAAATCTTACGTTAGTCTTTTGCTGAAAATGAGTCGTCAATGTGATTTTTCTGAAACAACGAAATCATGTGTTTTATGAATGTTTAAAACTGGAAAGAAACTACAATTTATCTCAAAACAAATGAATGTTTCACAATCTACAGTTTCGAAGATTTTAAAGGAATATAGAAGAACCAGCCAACTAAAAAGTAACTGAAGTAAATGTGAAAGAAAGCTTGTAACAACTGCCAGATATGAACGCAAATTAAATGAATCGTCCAAAATAATAACTTTAAAACTGTTTTTTACATCAATAAGTATTGGAAACAATCTGAAGTTGTCGTTCTAAAATCAACTACACTTAGGCGATTGCATAAATTTGAGTTTTATTCGTGGGTCCCCAAAGTAAAACCAAAAATAAATATGAAGCTGAGACGGGTACGACTCTCCTGGTGCAAAGAGAAGCTCATCTGGGGGAAACAAGACTGGGAAAGTGTTTTATTCAGAGAAAAGTCTTTATTTCAAATATATGTTGACAAAGGAAGTGTTTGGGTATGGCGTTTAAAATTTGATGCCTTTGATAAATCTTAATTGAGACTCCAGATGAGCTTTTCTTGGCACCAGAAGAATCGTGCACGCCTCTGCTTCATGTTCGTTCATCTTTGGTTTTACTTTGGGGACCGATTGCAACCCAAATTTATGCAATTGCTTAAGTGAAGTTGATATTGACACAACAACTCCAGATTCTTTCCAACACTTCTTGAGCCAAAAAAAAGTTTTAAAGCGATTATTTTGGATGATTCATTTTAATTTGCGCTTACCTCTGGCAGTTGTTACAAGCTTTCTACCACATTTACTTCGGTTACTTTTTAGTTGGCCTGTTCTTCTATATTCAAAACTATAGATTGTGAAACATTCATTTGATTTGAGATAAATTGTTGTCCCTAATGATAAAATACACGATTTCGTTGTTTCAGAAACATCACATTGAGGACCCATTTTCAGCAAAAGATTAACGTAAAATGTTTCGAGCGCCAAGCCTTATACTTGTCGCTACCTATCGGTTATCAGGTATGCAAATATTTTGTATACTTTTCTATTTCATATTGAATGGATTAGTTTGCTTTAAGTTTGATTTTATTTTTAATCGACGAAAAATTATACGAAAAAAAAACAAAGAAATTTACAATTGAACCTATGAGTACGTGAGTAGATACAGAATCTTTCTGAAAGGATTCCCTAACTTTGAAATGACATACCTGCGAAATAGTGAAAGATAGAAAGAAGGGAGAAATGATATGTCGGATAGAAACGTATGGAATTTTAAATACACTGGTCTACAAAATTTGTTACATTATTAAAATGAGGTAAGAAATTGATGTAAAATCTAAATATAACGAAATGATTTTATCATTTCACTTATTAAAAAAGTGCCTTTAGTTCCCTTACTGTATAGTGCAGCCCAAACGGTCACTTTTGCAGAATAAAGTGGTTTACAAGAAACAAAGTCGTGTTTTCAATGCCCTATATTTATCAGTTTTATTTATGGACAAATCCATCCAATTGAAAATGGACCTGATCGGTAAAGCATATGTATTAGGGTGCGTCTTATTTTCGAAGGTGTTGATTTTTAACGAGACACCCTCTCATTTTATTCCATTTAATGAAAAAGAAAATTCCCAATTTTTTTTATTAAAATCAAATGATATTTAGAGGTTGCTACCAGCTCTGCAAAATCTGACAAATTTAACTTTACACAAACATTGCAATTAATGTGTTTCAGGTATTCATTGGGATATTTAATTTTTCGGCCAGTAGTTATTGAATCGATATATATATTAGGCTTCAAGAAGCTTATATATTAATTTTATTCCAAGAAACTCATATCAATTTAGTAGTAATATATCAATTTTAAATAAAGAACTAAAATTAAAAAAGTACTCAAGTTGATATTTTGAAAATAATTCTTTAATTGATGGTCTTTATTTTTAGTCTCATTACTTTCATTTTTTCCCCTCTTCATTTATCGTTGCCAATCTTGTTTTTATACTAAAAAAAACTAATACTCTGTAAAAGTGCATTAACGTGGCCATTTAAGTGTTTTTTAACTGTAAACACAACTACTTCACCGTTTATAATAACTTTCTTCTAATGCAACTGCATGTTCTTTTTCTTTGCTTTCTAATGATTTTAATCAGCTTTTGTTTATTGAAAATGTATTTTAATTTTTATCACTATTTGTAAGATTAGTTTAAAATATCTATAACTTTTCTAAATCATCAATTTAATTAGATATCCAATACTACTACAAATATGCTGTGATATCACAGAAATAAATTGAAATAGCTACAGTTGTCTTCAATATTAGTATTCTGTACAGTGATTAATTAAGAGTTTTCGTAAATGTTTTTCATTGCGCCTCTTAATGTGGAATCAGCTAACTCTTTTGGGACCAGTGATATCAACCATAATTTCACTAATCTTTCAAATAAAAATTCAGCAAATAACTTTGGCAAATCTGAAAATTGTTTTAAAAAAAAGTAAAGCATCGCTTTCCACCACTAAAAATGAACTGATTAACAAACCTGCATTCCAATTGCCTCGGAGTAAAAATTTTAAAGTTGCTTGTTCATGAACTGACTCAAGTCTGCAGTTACGATCCATAAAACAAGGGCCAGCAATTCCATATTCTGGAGAAAAAATGACTAGAAAACTGTATTAATTAGTCATTTTTCAGTTTCAAAATCAACTAATTTCTTGATACATTTCGTTTCCTTGGAATCTTTTTTACATATATATTATTAAAATAGATTATTCATAATTTGCAATACAAAATAGTAGTTAATAATTTCTAGTAAATTGGATACAAATGTTTATATTTGCTCAGTTAAAAATGACATGACTGCTAATATAGGTTTTCAAATATTAAAAACTGGATGGTTCCAAAAAGCATATCAACGTTCTGAAGGGAATTTTGTGCAATTTTAACTGATATCAAGTGAAATTGTTAAAATTTAAACAAAAGTTTTGATAACTCATAGCCTCTTACAAAATACTTCCTATTCTAGGTTCCAAATATAGAACAAGAATGTATTCAAGTGGATGATGAAAATTCTTTGGATTTTGAGGTAATTAAGATAATTCAGAGTTTCTATTGGGTTGTTCGGAAAGTAATTTCGTTTTTTTTGGGAACATGAAAGACAATTTTCGTATAATGAATAAATATTTTATTAAATTATATATTGGCCATTCTGGTCCAACACCTTTTGCCATCTTTCTGGCAGTAACATGATTCCCCACTCATAAAAGTTTTGGTCCTTGCTGGCAAAAAACTGATTCAGGTGGTTTTTGACATCTTCATTTGAGGTAAAGGTTTTACCATCCAAAAAATTTTGCAGGGACCGGAACAAATAATAATCGGAAGGCGCCAGATCTGGAGAATATGGTGGGTGTTGCAGTATATCCCATCCAAGCTGTAAAAGCTTTTGGCGAGTGACCAAACTTGTATGAGGCCTCGCTTTGTCTTGGTGGAACACTACACCCTTCCTGTTGGTTAATTCTGGCCTCTTCTGTGTAAGCGCATCATTCAATTTGTCCAGCTGATGACAATAGACTTCTGAATTAATAGTTGTATTGTCTGGTAAAAGCTAAAAAAAAAAACAATTCCCTTGAAATCCCACCAAACGGACAGCATCACCTTTTTTTGGTGAATGTTGGCTTTTGAAACGCTTTGAGCCGGTTCATCTTTTCTGCTCCATGACCTCTTGCGTTTCACATTGTTGTATACAACTCATTTTTCGTCCCCAGTAATAATCCGCTTCAAAAATGGATCATTTTCCTGACGTTTGAGGAGCGAATCACACACGTCAATTCGACGACACAAATTTCGCTCCGTAAGAACATGGGGCACCCACACATCGAGGTTAAGCCCAGGCCTTTCAAGTGGCCATAAACAGTCGAATTCGACAAATTTAACCTCTCACCGATCTCTCGTGTGGTTATTCGCCGATTTGCATCAACTAATGCCTTTATCTTGTCTTTATCAGCTTCAACTGGCCTTCCCAAACTTGGTGCATCTTCGACATCAAAATTGCCGGATCGAAACTTTGCAAACCAGTTCTGGCACTGGCGTACTGTTAACACGCCTTCTCCATACACATCCGTCAATTCTCGCTTGGACTGCATTTTTACCTTTTCTATAGTAAAAAAGTAAAATATGACGAAAATGCTGCTTATTGCTCTCCATATTTAAAAGGGCACCAACCAAAAACTACTGCGTAGAATTAATAGAACTTTTTCACACACAAGCCTTGCAATATCAGCTCTCAAGACATATAATGGTTATGCTGCTTAAGTGTGAAGTTGGTTTCGAAAAAATGTAATTAAGTCCTCTGACGGGAAAAAACGAAATTACTTTCCGAACAACCCAATATATTAGTTAAGTGTTTAGATGATTTAATTAAGTATTGAAATATCAGCAATGTTAATTTAAGTTTTTGTTTATTAGTTTTAATAGAAAAAAATTAACTGTCAAAATTAATTTATCATGCAATTTATCATGATATTTAGAGGTTGCTACCAGCTCTGTAAATCTGACAAATTTAGCTTTACACAAGCATTGCAATTAATATGTTTCATGTATTCATTAGAATATTTAATTTTTCGGCCAGTAGTTATTGAATCGTTCTATATATTATGCTTCAAGAAGCTTATATATTCATTTTATTCCAAGAAACTCGTATCAATTTAGTAGTAATATATCAATTTTAAATAAAGAACTAAAATTAGAAAAGTACTCAAGTAGATATTTTGAAAATAATTCTTTAATTGATGGTCTTTATTTTTTATCTCATTACTTTAATTTTTTTTCCTCTTTTCATTTATCGTTGCCGATCCTGTTTTTATACTAAAAAAAACTAATACTCTGTAAAAGTGCATTAACGTAGCCATTTAAGTGTTTTTTAACTGTAAACGCAACCACTTCACTGTTTATAATAACTTTCTTCTAATGCAACTGCATGTTCTTTTTCTTTGCTTTCTAATGATTTTAATCAGCTTTTGTTTATTGAAAATGTATTTTAATTTTTATCACTATTTGTAAGATTAGTTTAAAATATCTATAACTTTTCTAAATCTTCAATTTAATTAGATATCCAATACTACTACAAATATGCTGTGATATTCATTTGTAAGCTATTAGTGTTTCGCTTTGTACATTTAATATACAAAATTTTGGATTTGAATTTTATAAATTTCGTTTTTAAATCTATTGTATTGGAAAGCCTGGCTATAGTTTCTAGTATATCACAGAAACAAATTGAAATAGCTACAGTTGTCTTCAATATTAGTATTCTGTACAGTGATTAATTAAGAGTTTTCGTAAATCTTTTTCATTGCGCCTCTTAATGTGGAATCAGCTAACTCTTTCGGGACCAGTGATATCAACCATAATTTCACTAATCTTTCAAATAAAAATTCAGCAAATAACTTTGGCAAATCTGAAAATTGTTTTAGAAAAAAGTAAAGCATCACTTTCCACCACTAAAAATAAACTGATTTACAAACCTGCATTCCAATTACCTCGGGGTGAAAATTTAAAGTTGCTTGTTCATGAACTGACTGCAAGTCTGCAGTTACGATCCATAAAACAAGAGCCAGCAATTCCATATTCTGAAAAAAAATGACTAGAAAACTGTATTAATTAGTCATTTCTCAGTTTCAAAATCAACTAATTTCTTGGTACATTTCGTTTCCTTAGAATCTTTTTTACATGTATATTATTATAATAGATTATTCATAATTTGCAATACAAAATAGTAATTAATAATTTCTAGTAAATTGGATACAAATGTTTATATTTGCTCAGTTAAAAATGACATGACTGCTAATATAGGTTTTGAAATATTAAAAACTGAATGGTTCCAAAAAGCATATCAACATTCTGAAGGGAATTTTGTGCAATTTTAAATGATATCAAGTGAAATTGTTAAAATTTAAACAAAAGTTTTGATAATTTATAGCCTCTTACAAAATACTTCCTATTCTAGGTTTCAAATATAAAACAAGAACTTATTCAAGTGGATGATGAAAATAATTTGGATGTTGAGGTAATTAAGATAATTCAGAGTTTCTGGATTAGTTAAATGTTTAGATGATTTAATTAAGTATTGAAATATAAGCAATGTTAATTTAAGTTTCTGTTTATTAGTTTTAATAAATTTATCGTCAAAATTAATTTATCATGCAATTTATCAATTAATTTATCATGATATTTAGAGGTTGCTACCAGCTCTGTAAAATCTGACAAATTTAGCTTCACACAAGCATTGCAATTAATGTGTTTCATGTATTCATTAGAATATTTAATTTTTCGGCCAGTAGTTATTGAATCGTTATATATATTATGCTTCAAGTAGCTTATATATTAATTTTATTCCAGGAAACTCATATCAATTTAGTAGTAATATATAAATTTTAAATAAAGAACTAAAATTAGAAAAGTACTCAAGTTGATATTTTGTAAATAATTCTTTAATTGATGGGCTTTATTTTTTTTCTCATTACTTTAATTTTTTTCCTGTTTTCATTTATCGTTGCCGATCTTGTTTTTATACTAAAAAAACTAATACTCTGTAAAAGTGCATTAACGTAGCCATTTAAGTGTTTTTTAACTGTAAACGCAGCCACTTCACTGTTTATAATAACTTTCTTCTAATGCAACAGCATGTTCTTTTTCTTTGGTTTCTAATGATTTTAATCAGCTTTTGTTATATGAAAATGTATTTTAATTTTTATCACTATTTGAAAGATTAGTTTAAAATATCTATAACTTTTCTAAGTCATCAATTTAATTAGAGCAACACTATTGTTTTCATGTTAAAACCTGCTGCAAGAAAACAAACCACGATATTGGTCATAACAGGGATGACAGTTTTCCTCCTATTAGAAGATTTCCTCCTTTTTCTTTTTTTTTATGTAACATTTTTCTCCTCTTTGTCCTTGTTTTGAGGATCCACAATTTTCTGATTTGAACCAGTTTTTCCTGCAAAAAGTATACTTTTTGTCATGTCAAAACAAAAGTTTTTCCCTCTTGGTTCCCTTTTCTCACAGATTACTTCGCTAACTCCTAATATTAAAAATGTAATTATTATATAGTATGAGAATTTTTATTGTATCTTTAAAATTGTTGAATCATCTTCCTGCATACTTTTTTTGTCGAATTTTTGTGTATTCTTTCTGCAAGCATTTTTAATGAATTTTTGTATTTCCTCCTTTTTGCTCTCTGATCACTCTCATCCTTGTTATAAGCCAAATATCATCACTGAATCATAGAAAATTTTCAACCAGAAAAGAAATCATGTCTTTTTTCTTTTTTTTTATTTATTTATTTATTTATTTATTTATTTCAAGCAGATTTTAAAGCAAACCACTAAAAATGCCTACCATTCAATAGCTATACTTGTCATATAGGTGTGAGCAAAAGGATTACCAACGAAATTAAAATAACATGTGGTAGCTTAAAAATAATAATTGTTTTGTGATTGAGCCAACTTCAAGAAGTTAAGTAGTATATTAATTTGCAGGCAGCAGATAGTGAAACTGGTCAACAAGTCGCTGTAAATGGGCCACGTGATGTTCAAAATTCCCCACAAGATGTTGTAAATGGGCCACATGATGTTAAACCCATTATGTACCCACCATTTAACCCGCAGATACAAGAAATGATGGAAGCAGTTCCATCAACGTCACAAAATACAGCTATGGTAATAAAAATAGTTTTTTAAAGTAATTCACCTTGATACTTAGTAAGCATTTTAATATTTCTAATTAAGTTATAAAATATTTATTAATATATTAAAAACTGGGGAAGTGGGAATTCCTCCCACGTGGAGTGTTTCGTTCACTGGGTATGCAAGAATTCACGCTTAAACAATTTTTGTTATGAGCCAAAAAATACTGACTCCGAGCTGCATATTTTAACACTAAACGGCGTGACGGTGCCACGATTCATCGCTGATCCGCTTGAATGGGTAAAATCCAATACTACTACAAATATGCTGTGATATTCATACGTAACCTATTAGTGTTTCGCTTTGTACATTTAATATACAAAATTTTGCATTTGATATTAATTATATAATGTACAAGTTACACACTTATTAATTTGAAATATCAAGGTTGAAATATACAAAAATATTTGGTGCATCACTAATTTAAATGTAATAATTTACTGCTCCAAAACTACATTTTGCTGCTCCAAAATCGTATTTTTACTGCTCCGACAGTGCTCCAAAATCCCATTTTGTTACTTACATCACTGAAAGCATGGCTATAGTTTCTAGTATATCACAGAAACAAATTGAAATAGCTACAGTTGTCTTCAATATTAGTATTCTGTACAGTGATTAATTAAGAGTTTTCGTAAATCTTTTTCATTGCACCTCTTAATGTGGAATCAGCTAACTCTTTCGGGACCAGTGATATCAACCATAATTTCACTAATCTTTCAAATAAAAATTCAGCAAATAACTTTGCAAATCTGAAAATTGTTTTAAGAAAAAGTAAAGCATCGCTTTCCACCACTAAAAATGAACTGATTAACGAACCTGCATTCCAATTGCCTTGAGGTAAAAATTTAAAGTTGCTTGTTCATGAATTGACTGCAAGTCTGCAGTTACGATCCATGAAACAAGGGCCAGCAATTCCATATTCTGGAAAAATATGACTAGAAAACTGTATTAATTAGTCATTTCTCAGTTTCAAAATCAACTAATTTCTTGATACATTTCGTTTCCTTGGAATCTTTTTTACATGTATATTATTAAAATAGATTATTCATAATTTGCAATACAAAATAGTAGTTAATAATTTCTAGTAAATTGGATACAAATGTTTATATTTGCTCATTTAAAAATGACATGACTGCTAATATAGGTTTTGAAATATTAAAAACTGAATGGTTCCAAAGAGCATATCAACATTCTGAAGGGAATTTTGTGCAATTTTAAATGATATCAAGTGAAATTGTTAAAATTTAAACAAAAGTTTTGATAACTTATTGCCTCTTACAAAATATTTCCTATTCTAGGTTACAAATATAAAACAAGAACGTAGTCAAGTGGATGATGAAAAGGATTTGGATGTTGAGGTAATTAAGATAATTCAGAGTTTCTAGATTAGTTAAGTGTTTAGATGATTTAATTAAGTATTTAAATATAAGCACTGTTAATTTAAGTTTTTGTTTATTAGTTTTAAGCGTAAAATATATCGTCAAAATTAATTTACTATGCAATATTAATCAACTTAATGAATGTTTTAAGTTTAAGCACATGAATGTTTTAAGTTTCATTTAAGTTTTAATCAATTAAAAATTACATTTCCCGGAATTCTAGTAGATTGTGAAAAACTCAAATATTTTGACAGCCGAATAAAACATTTTGTTTAGAATTTTTTGGAAAATACATATTAAAATATGTGTAGCAAAAGCCAAAGTACAATATTTTATTTTAAATCCATTTTCCTAAAGCTTTGGAAAAATTACAATTTTAATTACTATAAACAAATTATCACAGTTGATTAAATATTTATTAGTTTAAAACTAAAAATTACTGAGGAAATGTATCACGGATGTTCAATATTGAATGAAAATTAAAAATTAAAAAATGCTAAATTTGCATTTATCTCAAATTCGATAAAATGGCTTAATTGAAATTTTGTACCACTTAAAATTTTGAATATTGTAAATTATGCTTTAAAAATTCTCAATGTGTCAGGACATCAGGCAAACGATTCAGTGTGTAATCCAGGGATGACAGTTTTCCTCCTTTTGGAGGATTTCCTCCTTTTTGGTTTTTATGTAGCATTTTCCTTCTCTTTATCCCTGTTTTGAAGATCTGTATTTTTCTGATCTGAACCAGTTTTTCTTGCAAAAAGTATACTTTTCTTCATGTCTAAACAAAAGATTTTCCCTCTTAGCTCCCCTTTCCTCACAGATTTCTTCACTAACTCCCAATATTTGAAATGTAATTATTATATAGTATGAGAAATTTCCTTGTATCTTTAAAATTATTGAATCATCCTTCCTGCATACTTTTTTTGTTGAATTTTTGTGTATTCCTTCCTCGAGCTTTTTTAACGAATTTTTGGATTTCCTCCTTTTTGCTCTCTGATCACTCTCATCCCTGGTAATCAGAGTAACCACTCGATAAAATAAGAAATTTTCCAGGTGCAAATCCATTATAAGATTGAATATGTGGAAGTCAGTACTGATATGATTTCTTTAGGGGTTTTTATTATAATATTTTGAAATTTAATGTAAATTATTTAATCTGAGAAAGGTTTACTATGCACAATTTTGTATTTCTGCTTAAGAAATAACAAAATAGATATTGAAATATTTAAATCAACTTCAAAATAACGCTAAGAAGTAAAAATTAGTTTTTCCCCTTACAAGTCTATATGGTTAAAGTAGACGTCAAATTGTTTATAAATTGAATTTAGCCTATATAGCAATATTAGTAAGTGATCTTTAATATTATGATTAATCACTCTTTTAAATATGAACTGATTTGTACCGAAAATTTCATTATTGCATTATTATACAGGTAATATTAGTGTGTGTTTGAATTGCAGTATTAATTGGCTGCATCTATTGCAAAATACAAAAGAGGAGGATAACTACTTTTTAACTTTTTGCGCACTTGTTAGTTTATTTATTTTTTTTATTCTTTTTTTTTAGACAAAAATAACGATCTGTAAGAAGGCTCCATATAGGAAAAGAAGACGCAGGACGCATCTGAGCCGTGTGAAGAATAGTAAAGCATTCCGGGCTAGAAAAGCTCGGGAGCTTGAATTAAAACTTGAGGAAGAAGACTGGACTATAAAAAGAGAGAACTGAACTCATGACATAACAAAGTTACTAAATACAAAACTCCGATTTGATTATATAGCAGAGATACGTATAAAAATTTACATAAACCATTTTTTCAAGACATGGAATTCCAATTTTAATGTGTCTGCTTTAAAATAAAAAATTTTATGATGTTTTATTTCTATAGAAATTCTATATACTATTATCTTATGTATAATATTTTAAATTATAATTTACAATTATTTAAATATACACATATAGAGACGGAAAAACAAATTTTTATGATAAAAATAGACTACATTACCAGGATTATTTTCAAATAATTGTACTTAAATACAGTATGAAAAAGAAACTTTCATAAAACATTTCAAGTCTACTGTGACACACTCACGGCTCCAAAGCAGAATGCTCTCAGATCGATTGTTAGGTTACCTGTTATTTACCGGGTTTTCTTCCATTCAAGATGTAAGTGTGAGAGAGTCTTCCTTCTGCTTTGGCAATTTGTTTTTGTCAATCGGACTACTCGTAGTTGACCAAATCTGCCAAAAATGCACAATACCAACTAAATCCAAATATACTACAAGTCAGTACTTCACCATCGATCTTTAAACACAAATATAATCCTTGACATTACTCTCATTGATTTCATGACTCTCATTTTTAATTAACTATTTTACAATAAATTAATTAACTTGTATGAATACTTTTGGTATATCCCGTATCAAAAGGTAAAGAAAATAATTACAAAAGAACAATAGTTAAAAAGAAAAAAAAATATCAGTAAAACCCTTTAACTGCCAGAAAATAAAATGATATAAACAATAAAACTCAACATTAAATGAAAGATATGCTTTACAACAAAGGGGAGCACTAAGAGAGGAAGTACAGGTAAAACTAGAACCTAACTATAAATACTTTTTGTACTTTATTTGTATTTTAACACTAAATTATCTATTTTTATTTTTTTTTTATTTTACAATTTTTATATTTACAATTTTTTTACAATACAATTTTTGCACATTTAATTTTAACATTTACAGTTTTTACATTAAAATTTTTTTACTTTAAATATTCACTTTCCTTTTTTGTAAACAGAAATCCCACATCACATAAGCTTATTGAATAACAAGCAACTAAAAACTAACCGTGAAAAAGTTTAAGACTTTTCAAATGTTTTTTACATTACATTATTTTTTAAAAAACTATCCGAAAGATTAATAGACTTTTCTATTAAATTGATTGTTGCATGTATAGGTTTACTAATTTCTTCATCCCTAATTTCTTTCACTTAAAGAACTAAATTCTTAAAAGATGTGAAAACACGAATAAAATTAGTTTAAACAACATAATCACTGAACACCCAAATCTGACGAATCGTACTTCTTCATAAATACATCAGTTCTTTGTAAAATAACGGAAGTAATACTCCATTTCCAATCATTTACATGATCAATGTTGTAAAATTAAGAACAACACTAAAATATTTTATTTAATAATGCAATTGTTTATTTTGTGCTTGGGAAATCCCCGATTGTTTTTAATTTTCTCTAGTGTAATTGTAGATACTTTTATCATCAATTATTAATTTTTATATCGTAATCTATGATACAAGAAAAAAGACCAGTAAATATTTTAAAGGAAATCTTTAGTTTCAGATCTTCAGTATTAATACATCGGTGATTTAACTGATGCAACAGGTGATTTTAATAAGAATAAATTGTAAGTTTATTAAACTCACAATTTATTCCTGTTTCAATTATGTATGCGAAGAAAATAACTTTGATAATAATAGCTGACTTACTTTATTATAGAAAATGGTTGGACATTTTATTATTTTTAATATTTGATCTAGGTCGTATGCTATAATACTCAGGGATGAGTTTCTTCCGCCATGTGGCGGAATTCAGCTTTTTTAATTTTTTAGAAAAAAAAAAATTCCGCTTTTTCAAAGAAAGTTCCGCTTTTCTAATTCCTGAAAAAAATCCGTGTTTTCCCGCTTTTTCTATCCCACAGAAAAATAACTTTTTTTCTAAGGCTGAACCGCGAAGCAGCTTCATTTCCGAAAGATCGGAAAACCTATTGCTCAGGGGTCGCATCACATTCCTGCCTTATTCCTGCTCCAAGTACAAAAATCCACTGAATTGCATATTTTTAGTCAGATTGGCGCTCAAACTCGCATTTTGTATACTGCCAACTGCGCCGAAATTTGAGCCTTTTGTGTCATTTTTTTCTCTGCTCAAAATCTAAATTCCTTCTTACGATTTCACGCGATTAACGTATACTAATAATGCGCTTGCTTCCAAGTCTGACATCGTTACGGAACTCTCGTTTATTTACATTAGTATGTGTTGCTTGTTTTCGTTAAGCGTTACGCTGATGTAATGTCCGCTACTGCCGAGATTTGTTTGGCTAGGACGTGCGTTATCGCTGTGATTTAGATTGCTGTGGTGACCATTTTCCCGGAGTATTATGCCGATATAACAGCGTTATTGCTGAGAATTGTTCCGGTATCTTCAGCGCTAACGCTGATATTTACGTTTATGTGATAGGCATTTTCGTTGAGTGTGCTACCCTGTTGTAAAATCTGAGATTTGCATTGATGTTACCGAAGGAATGTTGATATTACCGTGAGGAATTGCTCTATTGCCGAGATTTTATGATGGTAATTTTCGTCGAGTGTTACACCCATACAATAGTGTTATTGTTGAGAGTTGCTCCGGTATATTAGGTTCTAACTTTGATATTTTAGTTGGCGTGGGAGTTGTTTTTCCATGGAATGCTGTACTTTGATAACATCCGATATCAGCGAAATTTGCACTAGTACTACCAAGAAAATGTCGATATTACCGAAATTTTTGCAGATATCGTGGACGCTATCGCCGATACGCACGTTGTTGCGATTTTCATTTCGGCTGATATTTAGATTTTCGCCGGTATTGCAAGCGCTATTGCTTTCGTTATAGTGATGGTCATTTTCGCCGAGGTTTACTCTGATACAATACCGGATATTAACGAGATTTTCAACACCGTTTTGTAGCCATTCGCCTAGACTACCTTAAATGCGATAGCCACTATATCCGTGATTAGTGCCTGTTTAAGGGTCGATTTCGCCGTTTCATGTGAATTTATACTAAACATTTTATATCATTTTGTATAAAAATGATATAAAAATATTCTGAAAATTAGTCCCAATTAAAAAATTTCTAAAGAAGCTGTGTTTAAAGTTGTTATTTTAGATGCAATTGTATGTAAAATTGTTTGTTTGTTGCTTTTTTTTTTTTATTGAACAAGCTGAACGGTAGGAATAAAAATTTAAATGTAAAGATTTTAGTACTTAAAATGTAGCTTATAAATTTAGAAAACTAGGTTTAATTATATTCGGCCTGTTTGTCAATATGGTATAGCTGCTTAAAGTTGTTTGACTTGTTGAAAATTTGAAGTTTTTGCCGGATTCCATTGCTTTTAAAGGATTTTTTTTTTTTTTTTTTGAAGCTATACCATGCCTCATGACAGCACAAAGTGTATCTCTACATCTAGGTGCCTCTATTTTGAACCATTTTTCTCACGGACAGACAGAGAAGGTGCAGTGTTATAAACGTACATGAAAAACTACAATTTTTTTAAGTATAGCTTAAAATGTGTTTTATGCATAAAACGTTTGGAGTTTTGTTCTCAGCTTTTTGATTTTTTACCAAACTCATCCCTGAATACTTAAGAAATGTCGATTAATGATGACGTTGCCCAAGTTCAATGTTTAATTCAGTTTAAATATTTGAATAGCCATTTATGACACACAAAAAAACTATACACATTTATTAAAAACTTTCCAAGCATTACAATAGCAACTTTTTTTTTTTTTTTTTATCAATTAGAATACAAGATATAGCCAGTATTCAAATTTTTCAAATTTTTTTTTTGCTTACTGCAATCTCATATAGAAATATAAATAGATTTTTAAGCACATTGCATTTCAATGTTAGATGTATTATTTTAATGATGCATCTCATTTGCAAAATGTAATGTTTAAAGAAGTGACGATAGAAAAGCTCTAGGTGTCAAAAAGCCGATTTTGAAAAAGAAGCAGTGGAAATAACTATAGAAAAACACTCTTATCGTCGAAAAGGGAACAAGAAAACTATAACTTTCATAGTTGATTAGCCTCACAAAAAAGCGTAAGAATACAACTTTTGTAAGTTTTTTATTTTATTGATTTACTAGATATGATGTTTTTGCACTACTTAGACTATCATTTATTTCAACTCTTCTTTCGAAGTTTTAATTTTTTTAACTAACATAAATAGTTTAGTTGAGTTTAAAAAGCAAATTATTATTTTTTTTTTGTTTTTTTGAAAAAGCACTGCTTTTGTTCTAATCATAACATATTTCGATATTTCAGTTCAGTTTTTACGTGCATCTATTATATAACTATTGCCTGGATTAAAAATATCATAAGTCAATTTTGAACAACTATTCAGGACCGAAAAAATTCTTCATTCAGTCTTGTTTATTTAACTTTAATTGAAGGCTTTATTATTCTTCAATGAATCGAACAATATTCAAAACTATACATACTTGCTTTATTTACATGATATAATACGATGATTTATTTTTGTCCAATTGCCACAAAATAACAGTTTCAGAAAAGTTCAACCTCGAGATTTCATTCTGGGACATCAATGGAATCTAATCTTAGAAGCATTAATTGATTACAAATCGTTCTAATATCACTTGCTATATGAAAAACACAAAATGCGTTTCAATCTAAGACAATTCATTCTCCTAATATCACTTACTATGTGAACAAGTTGTAAAGAATAGAAAACATGCTTCATTCTAGGACATCCAATAAAATCTAATATAACAAACATTAGTTTATTATAAATCGTTCTCCTAATATCGCTTCCTAAGTGAAAATAAGGTTAAGAACACAAAGTATGGATGCAGATCTTTTGTAACGCACTATATTTGACTTCTGCTTCATTGCCCCGACAGCCCCTGGTGGGCCCTGGCCTTCCTGAAAAATCCTTCCCATGCTGTCCTGTTCTTGGCGATCGACTTGCAGTTCTTCACCTCTAAAATTTTTAATTCCTTTTCAAGGCAGTCACCCACCTTATGACTTGTGAATGGGGGTGACTCTATTGAGTACCAGCACCGCGACTGAAGTCTATTGTACTGAAACCCCCTATATGATCTAAAGAAGACCGGTTGCTGAAATAAATTTCAGTATAGACCTGATTGGAACATTTGATAATTCCCAGGGGTCGATACAATGGTATCCTAGATGTTCAAATCTTTGGGCAGAGTAGTAGTCACAATTGCATAGCACATGTGTAGAGCTCTCCTCTGTCATACGACAGCCCCTGCATAGTGGGTCATCTATAACACCTATCAGATTAAGATGTCTATTTAAGGTGCAGTGTCCAGTTAAAAGGCCTACAGCAACCTTGATCTCTTTTCTGCTCAATTTTACTAGCTCCCTCGATCTATTCCAGGGTGACTGTTGATTGAGCTCTTTGGCTTGTCTTTGATCTTTAGATTCAAGCCATGCTTGATAGGATTCAGTCAATAAAAAGCTTTGATAGTTTTCCTGACCGCATTGTGGGGCAGACCCAAAACAGGTTCTGGACCAGTAAAGGATAATTTAGATCCTTGTTTAGCTAATTGGTCTGCCATTTCATTACCTTCAATGTCACAGTGACCAGGGACCCAGAGAAGAGAAACCTTGTTACCCTCAGCTAGGTCTACAAGTGCATTGTGGCATTCCCACACTGCTTTAGAGGTAAAGCAGTGACTCTTTAAAGCCATTAGTGTAGCCTGGCTGTCAGAGAAAATCTTTATGACCTTCTTAACAACTCCTCTATCTAGGCAATTGTAGGCACATGCCGTAATTGCAAGAACCTCAGCCTGAAATACAGTTGCCAACTTGCCCAGAGAGAAAGATAGCTTTATTTTTCTGTTAGGACAGAAGACACCTGAGCCAGTGCCATAAGATGTCTTTGAACCATCTGTATACCAAATTTCATCTCCTCTCCTAGTCAGATTGGAGGAAAATCTCCAGTTCTCTCTGGACGGGAAGATGATATTGTATTTGGCTTTAAAGCAATATTGCTTTAACATCCAGTCAGAACTCATAGTTAAACAGGGATGTTCTTTTACCTGTGTCTGAATATTTTTAAACAAAGGTAATTCATAGGATGTTTTCCATAAACCCATGAGTTTTAGCCGTCGTGAACACAAAACAGCCTCTAATTCCACTTGTTTGTGTAGTGGTAGAAAATCTAGGAGAATTTCTAGACTCTGTGAGGGAGTAGTTCTCATTGCATTTGTAATTGCAATGGTTGCCATTCTTTGTAAACTAGTGAGTTCTTTTTTCACAGTTTCATTATGGGTTCTATTTCCCCAGGCAATGGCCCCATAAGATATCATTGGAGTAATCACTCCTGCATATATCCAGAGTACCATTTTTGGTGACAAGCCCCAGTTGTTTCCAATAGCACGTCTGCAGGCCCAAAACACTCGTTTGGCTTTGTTGGTGCAGTATTGGAGATGAGGCTTCCATGTCACGGTTTTATCAAAGATAACCCCTAAATACTTAACCTCATCTGAATATGCAAGTGGTTTCCCAAAGAATTTTATGGTTTGCATATCGAGTATTCTTTTCCTAGTGAACACTGTTAGGTTGGTCTTGTTGAGGTTAACCGACAATCCTACCTCTTTGCACCATTTTTCTACCTTTTTTAGAGCAGTGCTCATGAGGTCAGTTACAGTATTCTGGAATTTACCTCTTACGACCAGTGTTATGTCATCAGCATAGCCTAGACAATGCAGGCCCAAAAAATTAGTCCTGTTTAAGAGTTCGTCAACCACCAGACTCCATAGTAGTGGTGACAACACTCCTCCTTGTGGGAATCCTTTACAATTCTCCACAGTGAGCGAGCTGGTTTCAAGCATATTTTTAATCCAGGTACATACGCTTGAATTAACATTTCTTTTGAGAAGGGCATTGTTGATTACATTCATTGGAACTCTATCAAAAGCCCCCTCAATATCCAGAAAGGTCGCCATGGCTATTTCCTTTCCATTGACTGCCCCATCTAGTACCGTAATAAGGTCGTATAGGGCAGTCTCTGTAGATTTCCCAGGTGGATATGCATGTTGAAATCTCGATAAGGGTTTAGCTTTTAAAACCTCATCTCTGATATACCTGTCAATCAATTTCTCCAGAGTCTTATGGAGGAAAGATGTCAGGCTAATAGGTCTGAAGGCTTTGGCTTCATTGTAGCATGACTTTCCTGGTTTGGGTATAAAGATAATTTTACAGGTTCTCCATGCATGTGGTATATAACCATATACTATACATGATCTAAAGATTCTGCATAGGTGTGGCATAATAATATCTTTGCCATGTTGGAGTTGAGCTGGTATAATATCGTCAGCCCCAGGTGATTTGAAGGGCTTGAACGAATTAATAGCCCATTTAATTCTGTTTGGAGTAATTATACTCTTTGCCATAGCCCAGTCCTCTTTTTTACTACGTGATAGTGTAAGATTGGGAATGGCAGGCATGTCATTTGAGTTTGCGACTGTGGAGTCAGGAAAGTGTATTCTAAGCATTTCCGCTAGTGTACTTTTGCCATCTTCCGTGTATGTGCCATCATCCTTTCTGATGGATCCCAGTTGGCACTGACTGTCCTTTGACAGGATTTTGGTCAGTCTAGCTGCACTGGACATATTGTCCGCCTGGCCACAGAAGTCTCTCCACGATTCTTCTTTACTTTTCCTAATGGCCTTATTATAGCTGGTGAGTGCATCTTTATACTTTGACCACTCACCTGTTTTTTTGGCTCCGTTAAAGAGCTTTCTGCAGGTTTTACGTAATGCACTAAGGTTTTTATTCCACCAAGGAACTCGCCTTGGTATCCCAGTCGTGACAGCTTTACATTTTAACTGGTAGGCTAGGAGGATGGACCGTTGTACAGATTCAACCGCCAGCTCCAGGTCCACCAGTGAAGGAAAATTAAAGCTCTTACCTTCTAGGAGAAGCCGAAGGTCCTCCCGATAGGAATCCCAGTTGGTGTGTCTGGGATTCCGCCTTCCCTGCTGAGTTATAAGTGCAGGGCCTGTGATGGACATTTGGATTAGTTTATGGTCTGATAGTGTAATACATTCAGAAACATGCCAATCCTGTATGCAGTTGACTGCTTTATAATTACAGAAGGTTATGTCAATGACCTCCTTTCTATTGCAAGTAACAAATGTTGGTTTATTACCAGTATTGAGGATATACAGATTATTGCTTAAGAAAAATTCAATTAGATCCTCACCTCTTTTGTTGCAGTTAGTACTGCCCCATATGGTGTGGTGTGCATTAGCATCGCAACCCACAATGACCTTCATCCCAGAATGTGAGCAACGCTCAACAAAGCTTCTGGCTGAAGTTGTTAGCGGAATTTCATCCTCGTATGGAAGATAAACTGACATAATATAAGTAATATCTCCATTTTCGCTGATTAACTTGATAGCTACATTATCACTATCCAGTGGGTCGGCTATAAGAAGAGCATTAATATTTTTATTTGTAATTATACAAGCTCTCGGTTTACTACTTGAGCGATCAAAGAATAGGTTCCCACAGTTGCCTAGGCCTAGGATTTTACCCTTGTTGACCCAGGGTTCCTGTATCAAGGCAATATCTATCCTTCCTTCTACCAGTCTTTTATTGACTAAAGCAGTTGCTGACCGGCTATGATGAAGATTAATTTGAGCAACCTTGATGGTTTTTCTCGTCTTCTTTTGGGTTTCGGACATGAATTAAAATTAACAAAGTTGTTACCCTAATCAGAAGATTCCTTCTCTTTTAGTACTGTGTCCTCCTTAGTGGGGGAGACAGACACAATTGTAATATCGGATCCCGAATCTGAGAAATCCCGAGATCACCAAAAACTTTATATAGTGATCCAGAAGAATCACTAATAGGACTAGAAGGAGACGGGTTTTTTGAACCTCCGCTCCAGTACTTACTGATGGGGTCTTTTCCATTGGATCTTGAACGACCTCCATAGCATCTGTGGCTAGTTTCACTGACGTCACCCGTACGTCCTTCTCCGAAGGTGCCAATGATTCCTCCATTGCGTCATCCGATGCGGGCCTTTCGACCACACCATCAGATTCAACAGGAGGTTTCATTACGGCGGTCTCCAACGCGGGCTGTTGGGCCACATCGCTGGATTCCGCCAGTGGTTTACCCACAGCAGCAGACGGAGGGGACACACGAGCAACATTGGGGTCGCTAATGATCTTTAGTAATCCTTTACCGAAGCTCCCCGTAAAGATCTCAAAATTCTTCTCCCTGGTGTACTTGGAAGACTTGAGGTCCATCTCGATGATCCACCTGATGTATGCGTGATCACCGACGATTTTTCTCTCCCGGATTTTCCACTCAGCAGTGTTGAGGCCTGTATTCAGGCGGGCAATTCGCCTGAGCATGACCTCCCCATCTGTGGTGAGAATATCCCTGGATTTGAGAGCCATCTTTACGGGTCTCGGTAGGTCCGATGCCTTCTTCACCTGGACCTTTATGTCTTGGCTTTCTGCCCTACCATCGTAGTTCTTGATCAGCCAAGCAACAGTGTAGTCATTGGCACAGTGGATCATCAAAGCACCGTTTAGCACACCCGAATTTAGAATCTGGGAGGCCTCCCGGGCGGCATTTAAGCATAGTTCACTTTATTTCAAACCATTACAGAGATGAGAGCGCGACATTGGCTGATCCGCTGTTTTCACGAAAGCCGCCAACACGTGGCAATGTTTACACTGCTAACACAGAGAATTAAAGCAGTTTAAATTTATACTCGTTTTTATGTATTAAATCTTAACTTTAGGAACTGATTTTGAAACTGCGAATGTTTTATAAATGATATTTTTTTCCCATCTAATTAACTGCTTTTAACAACAAAGTACAAATTTTGAATATTTATCAAGGAACATTATGTAGCTGGAATAAATTTTTGAAACAACAACAACTTCAAGTTTGATTTTTTTTTTCTTTCTTTTTTGTAAACATTTAGACCTAAAAGTAAAAGAAAAATTCGCGTGAATCAGGAACTCGAATGATATTTCTGAAAATATAAATTCTTATTAATTTATTAATATTCATTTGTTTTTTGTCATTATAGAGATGAAACTAAAATATTTCTCAATGAAGGGCCGCATCAATGCACCGCATACTTTTTTTAGGAGCCTTTGTTATATGTTTTTAAGATTACAATTTTTAAAACTTAAAAATATTAAGTAACCAGATTTCTGCTTAACTGTTATATTTTCGTAGTATGATTTTTTTATTCGTTTATAGTCAAATTTAGGTTGTCAGTGTTAAAATGAAATAGTATATAAAAGTATCTACCTGTTCACTTTTAAAATTCTATAAATCACAAAAAAATTTAACAAGTTTATAGCAAAGAAAGAAATTTATTAATTTTTTTTTTTTTTAATATATTAATTAATACATATATGTTACGTTACAATAAATGAATATAAAAATAAATATGTATAGAAATAATGTATCCTTACATGGTATATAACTGGTACAAATATAATATTTCTTAAAAGCCAAGTGAGTGCTTGATTCCCCTCCCCCCCCCCCTGATTTAATAACACGAAAATTCATTTCAATGCCAAATAAAAAAGGTTTAATTTAAAAACCAACACCGAGTTTGAGTATTTTATTCCCATTTTATAATTTATGTCAGTTCTCATTAAATTTGATATCTGTTAAATTTTTAGATAAATGGAGTTACAAGCCAAATTAAGGGTTTCCAGTTTCGTTATCTGTCTTAAAAATTAGTTTTGAAAAAATATTGATGAATATATTACAATTTTGAAGTAGAAAACTAAGTTTGAACACACAATCATCACATTTCAATACAAAAATACAGTATATTTAATAATGAGAAAAAACTTACAAGCAAGTAAATTTGTTACCACTAGGACAAGAATTTCTAGTGTTCCATTTAGTGTTGGTTAGATTTCCAAAATCATTCACCCATAAATTTATTTCAGCCATTGATTTAACGTTGCTTCTAATGATGATAATATCTTCATTTTGTACGATAATATTTTCAAAAGATGAAGGCAAATTCTGAATGGAAAGCTGCATACTAACATTTGATAGTTCGTCATCCATTATCATAAACTAAAAAGAGATCCTAACATTTACAAGAGACGGGTTATTCTGTCTACCAACAGAAAATTAAATAGAATAATACGAATTCTAAATAAAACACCCCATTGCTCATTTTGCGATCCTTTTTATAGCCCTCAAAACATTTCAAGCCCATCTTCGAACAATCTGGAAAAATCAACTCTGTTCCAGTCGTCCATTTCTCGAAAGTTCATCCATAAGATTTTTTCAGGCTGCCCCTATGATTAAAGCCTAACTATAATTTAAATGTAAGCAAAAAATAAAATAAAAGCATAATATATCTATCTATCTATATATATATATTTTTTTTTGTCCATCCACAAAGTAAAAAGAAACATATTTTTTGACTTAAAGCGTTTTCCATGAATTCTTACGAAACCGAAAGAATTCATTACTTTTTCTAGTTTCATTTGCGTGCAGCTTAAAGTTTATTTTCATTAAAACAATCAATTTGAATTCTTTGATATTTCTTGTTAAGATTATTTGCCACTGTTTTAAAGAAACTATGTTGACACACAAACTTCTTCCTGAAATTAAATTCATATATAATAAATTTCTATAAAATGAATAGTCACAATTAAATGTACGTGTATAAATAAAGTGTGTGTGTTTGGGAGAGGGGGGTGCTTAATTCCACTTTGAATAATGCTAAATTTCATTTTAATGGCGCATAAAAAAAGGATTCCTTAATAAAATAAACAAAATAATTTAAAAAAATTGAGTTTTGTTAAATTCTCACAGATGGCGCCACTATTCAAATTTTTAATTCATTATTATTAAAAATAGGTTCGTATTTATTGATACTCATAATACAATTTTGAAATCACAATATAACTAAGTGCGACTATATAATTATCACACTTCATTAAAAAGTTATAATAATCAGGAATAATTTATCAGCAAACACGATTTTCTCCTATTGACAAAAATTGACTTTCATTCTGTCGCAACCCAGCACTCTTCATTTTGACCGCCATTTTTTGTGGGCGTGGCTTCCACTTTGTCAACGCCCTATTCTCCGACTGACAGGAAAATTGACCAATGGCGCGCTCTCATCTCTGTAATGGTTTGAAATAAAGTGAACTATGCTTAAATGCTCCCGGGCGACATCCTCTGTGTCAATGTCACCCTCCTTAGTTTGGGTCTGCCTCTTTAAAATAAAATTCTGATTTCTACTTATTAGTTTATATAAAACAAGCTGTAAAATAGCATTAGCAGCGTTAATAAAAGAAGAATGAGTTCTCGAAGAAAACAACAGTTAAACAGTAAAAATAAAACAGCCAAAACGTTCTTCACTTGCATCAACCATCAATCACCACTACATTTATCCACAGCAGATCCAGATTAAAGGTTGCAAAGAGGTAATTTTCAAAAGAAAAAAAGCAGCACGGCGCAAATTCTAAATGTAAAGGATCCTAACGGGGAAAAAACCGGTCAGGCTCGTGTGAGTAATATACAAAGGCCTATGTTCTAAACCCGTTTTATCATCATTTCAATCATCGAAATAAGATGGTGGCGATCAGTGGTGTAGAGTAAAATAAAAAGGTGTGGGAACGCTATGTCGGGTCGTTATAAACGTATTTTTTATTCTGTGTGTGAGGAGAGAAAATGACAACTATAAATAGTTTTATTGTTATTAGTTTAATAATCTCAAAACAGTTAATGAGCAAAAATTGTGCGATTAGACGTCTTTTATTTAAATAATTTAAAACTATTAAGTTATATGGATTTTTAAACAATATGCTTTGCACTACTCATTTTAAACGATTGTTTAAATCTTTATAAATGGATCATAAGACATTTTCAAACATATTATTGACACAATCCAAGTTGGTGTTGTCGTTTCGACAGTGGTGACAATAATCGTCAAAAGTGGGTATGAATCCGAGGAGAACTGCACAATATATACGGTATTGAAATCACTAGATTTTAAAAAAGATTGGGATTCCTTATCGTTAAGTATCCTTTTAAGTACTTACTTATCAACAAGCCCGTAGCCAGGATTTTTTTCAGGGGGAGGGGGGTTATGGTCGGAGATTTAATTAAATACATATAGTAAGTTACATAAAAATCAGAAGGGGAAGTGGTGAAACAAGATTTCACACAGTTTGGGGGGAGGGCGGAATCCCGTTGTCCCCCCCCCCCATCTCTACGGCCCTGCTTATCATACAGTCGGTAGTTGACGAACTTTTTGTTGGCGGTCAGCTATGATTCAAGGCCTATTCTAAGCAAAATTTACGACTGCCCATTACGAAATTCCATCATTCCCCCCCCCCCTTCATAAAAAAAAATAGAGTCTAATAAAATCAACCAGTGATATAAATAGGATATGTTTTGTATGTTTTGAATTTAGTAATAATGTGCTGTTCAATAAAGCTAACCATTGAAGTATTCAACAAGGAACAAAACCCCTGTCTTGTCAGAAAAAGTTTATCTTGTGATAAAAATGTAATAATCCATCAAAAGTGTCAAAGATTTCTTCTTATCTGGCAAGTGACAAAACACTTATTTAAAAAATATCATAAATGTATATTGAATGGTTAACAATTAACTAATAAGTACATTGAGTCATCCTCTCTAAAACATTTTATCGGGTAGAAAATAGAAGGGTTATTGGTTGAAGGGGAAAAGGCATTTGCGTTGTTTTTTTTCTCTCCTTATTTTTAACATACCTTCCTAAAGTACCTGTCGGTAAGTGCTTTAGAGAGCGAGAGTAAGCGTCTGAGAAATTTACCAAATGCATACTACATGCGGGTATTGTGAATCAAATCACTTCGTCAATCTAAACTTTGATTTTTTGAAGTCCAATTTGATTGCTTAGGATTCAAGGTCACTATGTGTGATTTCATTAAAAATTGCACAAAGAGTTTATTCCTGACGCCTTTTCTTACTTATAAGCGTTTCTCAACACTTGATACCCAAGTTTAAAAAGTTATAATCCGCAATTAATCAATGTTAAAGATTTACTCTTCAAGATGTCAAGTATATGCTTTATATTTCAAAAAGCTAGAAAAATTTTTTAACTATTTTTTTAAGTATTTGTAAATGCAATTATTTTTCTTAAAAAGAACTCAAAATATCCATGTTGTGAACTTGATCTCCACTAAATTCGAGGCGTTAAAATGCTAAACATTTACGCTTCATTTCTATTAATAAATCTCTAATGTCACGTTTGGTTGATTTGTACGCTCAATTAACTATTTTTTGCCCAATAACGGCTAATCCTGATGTAACCTACTGATGCTTAACGTAGATTCCGATCCACAATGTTCATCCAATCATAACCCAGGATTCGAACCCGGTACCTTTGGCATACGATATCAGAGTACTAACCTCACAGCCATTAGGTGGCCCTCTAGTTTGCAGAATTAGATTTGTTAGTTCATCTGTGTCTTAAATAACAAAAAAACTTTCAGTTTAATAACTAAATACAATATCAACTGATAATTTATCTTTGAATATAACAATAAATCGATTTTTAATACGTTAATCTCGTATCCTGCTATATATTTCATATTTATTTTAAAATGTTACATACCTTTTCATTGTGACGTTTCAAGAGTCAATCGTACGCAGTTGTGAATTTAAATTATTTTATTATGAAGAAAACATTATAAAAGATTACCCAGTCGCTTCAGCCAGCCACTTTTCCAGCAAATAAAAGCCTCTCTTTTTACAACCCCAATTATTTACTGCTGTTGGTCATTGCTGCTGAAAGAAAAAAAATTGAGTGTTTCGTTCCTCACAATAACCTGTTGTCAACTGGCCCTCTAAAAATATAGCGTAAAGATAAGAAGAAAAAAGTCCTCTCCAAACCACATTCCTGGGGGTGGAGTGTTGACCGGAAATAGGGAGAGCAGGATCGAGGGGCACTAGATTTATTGAGGAAGTTGGAAGATTATATTCTGTAAAAGGACCTTCACCTTGTCCTTGTCCTGTAGTAATGCAAACGATTTTGTCACACTCTTTTCTTGTCGTAAGATTTTCTTAAAATTAATTATTTTTGTGTGCCAAAATTATCTTATCTTGAAGTTTATGTGTTAAATGGTCTGAACTATGAATCTTTGAACTCTTTATTATGTACTATATACCCAATGAAATAAACGTCGTTAAATGAACAAACAAAGGAAATATAAAATCGAATAAAAAAGTCCTCATGCATATTAGCAAGGGAAAAGAATATTATTTAAAAAAAAAAAAAGCATTTATCATCAAACTGGAAAAAGAATTACTTGCAGATTAATAACATATTTCTGAATTAAAATAAAATGTACACCCGCAAAAGGAATTTTTCTTCACTTTTTAAGAAAAAGAACTTGAGGAAAACACATTCAAAGTAAAAATTTGAAAAAAATATTTGAATGTCGGGCTTAATAATGTTATGTCACCAAATCTATATTTATAAGTAAGAGTGTATTTGCCTAATTTAATGCATCCTTTGTGCTCGAGGAATAGGGAGAAAGTTGGTAGGACCATAATTTGAGATCTTTTGAAGCAATTTCAATTGTGTCATATTTTTAATACGTTTCTTGAATAATTCACACTATTGGGAAAACAATTTCATCCCAATGCTTTTCTTCTGATAATAAGGAATTAAGGGGATATTGCTCATAGCTCGCAATCGGCTGTACATTTTGAACTGGCATCTGTGAAATTTTGATAAATAGATAAAAGAAAGCAAAGAATACGGAAAATTTATGGAGAGGAAGAAAGGAAAAAATTATTGGCTTGCAGTGGTTTTTTCTGTACTTTTAACTACTGCCCAATTTTAGATTTACAACTGCTCATTTGCAATTTACGACTGCCCAAACGAGCCACGACTGCCCGTTAGATGATTAGCCGACTGCTTTATCTTTTAAATTTAATTTATTATTTGGTATTAAGAAATTAAAAAAAAATAAAAAAATCTTTACATTGTTCAATTAGCGAAAAATTACCTGAGATTTTTCTAAGTAAGTTCAATTTATCAGACCACAGTTCATGACGTATTTATACAATCGTTATGAATGATGATGATATAAAATTATTTTAAATAAATAGTTCATTCAGATTTGTAAAAAATGTAAGCAAAAGGGAAAAAAAATTAATAATTGGTGATTATTTCGTAGCCGTTAAAAGGTATCGCCAATGGTCGATTGTATAAAGCGTAAGTACCCTTTTTTTTTTTTTTTTTTTTTTTTATTGTTTTTAGAGACTTCGTGATGTGTAGTGAGTTTCTCCTTTGTATATTTATACTAATAACTACTAGTATTCTAAATTTTATTATTCTAGCCCCAGTAAATTCATATTTTTCGAACATTGTCCCTTTCAGGGGATTCGGAGGAGAAAATCTGGATTTTTAGATTTTTTCCTTTGTATACATGTTAAACCTTACAATCATACCGAATTTCATAGTTTTAGCTCTACTTAAAGTACCTTAGAATCTTGATGATCAGTGAGTGGGTCTCTAAATAAGCCATTTTCTGTCGTTTTCGAATTTGATTATCTTGAAATCCAATATCATTGGAAACTTGAAACTTAGGGGTCTTTACGTTGCAAAGTAGCTGACAGCTACCAGATTGGCACCAAGGTCATTTGCACCTTTTCCTCATAGATGGCACTGATTTTCACTTGGGCGATTGACATCATGGTATGGTAAACCCCACCACCCCGAAGCGGTTTGTTTCCCCTTTTTCCGTCAAGTGTCCCAATGGTGAGGGGAAGGATGATCGCTTCCCCTTTCTAAGAAATAGTGGGAGGGGGGGGGGGGAATAGGGGTCGACCCTGACCAGAGTTTTTCCCCTTTTTTTTCTTCTTATGGACTTGCACAGAGAATTCGTATTTCGTTTGTTTGGAATGGCATGATGTAGTTATAGTGGTTGACTGCATTGAAACTTGTCTTCTTTAGGAAAACATCGGTTTGTTTTCCAAGATTCAATAATTTAGAAGGAATATACTTATCTATATTTAAGGAAATTAGTAAAATAAATAATCAAAATTGACTAGTAATTAGTAAACTTTAATTTTATGAATATAGATGCAGCCCGGCTGTACTTGCTGCACCCCACGAGTCGCCACTGTTGTAGAGAATATTCCTGGCTTTTCAATTATTATTCCTAGGATGGGTTTGAAAAACGTACATTTGTTGTTCGTTAAATTTATTTGCATACAAACACATCGAAATAAATTTTCAATATACATTTTGTTAAATGCATATTTTATAAGTATTATACATCGACAATTCTCCACGGGCATTTTGAATCCTTTTTTTCTTTTCTCTTGTTAGTTAAAAGATTAGAATCATAAAATTATGATGATCTAGTAGTTTTTACATTATATTAGTTGGTGGCAAAGTTATATGGAAAAATAATTATTTTGATTGGGTGAAATATTTCTTTATAACCACTGACGCACACGACATTTTCGTTCATCAGTGGGTTATAAATATATATTTGAAAAAGTAAGAATAATTATAATTCCTTGTAATTTTATAACCAACTTAATCTATAATAGTAAAACATAGTTTATGTGTCTGTCTGTTCAGAGTGGCCACAGAACCGGGAAAACCTGGAAATCAGGGAAATGTCAGGGAGTTTTCTGATTCTGTAAAAAATCAAGGAAATGTCGGGAACTTTTTAAATTTCATGAAAATCAGGGAAATTTTGTATCGTTTAAGGTACGTTCATCCATATTTTGGCACTATTTACCCGGAGATTTGTGGTGATAAGCCATTAGAAGTTTAATGTTACGGAATAATTTAAACTTTTCATTACCAGCAAAACTATTTTTAAAAAATTTGCATCTTATCTCTTTAGCATACATGTTCTATTTTATCAGGGTGTCTAGACATCTGGAAAACCGAAGAAAATTGGGGAAATTTGAAAAAAAGTTTGCCCTAAAATCAGGGTTTATCTTTTTTTGGCAATGCAATTCATAAAGAATTTGATTTCAGGATCAATTAGATTTTTGTCCCGCGAGTATATATATAATATATATTCTCATAGAAACACACCAGCGCGTGATCTCGAGGGTTAAGATGTAAATAAAATATAGAACTTATTTTTCTGTCTTCAATATTGAAAATATACTATAAAAATCCTTCGATCTTTTAAAATATTTTAAATAATATTGTAACTATTTACATTTGAACTACTAAACTGATTTCAATTTTAAATGTGTAGTTAATTATTAGTGTTAAAAATTGCAATTAATATTAGTGTTTATTTATAACACAACAGTAAGTAAATTGTGCTTAAGTTTCATCTACATCAGAATAAATCAAATTAAAGTATAAAATATAAATCTAGCAATTATAAAGGTATATATTCGCAATTATCAAGGTAGAAAGCTTTTACACAAAGGTTACAAATTCACTCTGGTTAAAAATAAATATTTGTTAAATAATTAAAAAGGACTCATTTTATAACAATCTAAAATTTTTAACATAACATACTCTTAATGAGCAATTAAAAAATCATACGTCTTTAAATTGTTATACTTTCTGTAGGAAAAGTTATTTATCAAAATTGTGCGAAGCAAAGCAATAACATATTCAAAGTCTCTATTAAATTGAAATTTTGTTTCAATATGAATAGAATGAAGTAGTAAACATGATTGTATTTTTAAGATATTTTTTTTTTATGATTTTATAGATGATAATGTTCTAATATGTGCTTGTAGAGTGTAGGAATTTGAAGGATTACTTTTCTTCTGACAGGAAATATTGCCGTATGTTTAATGTAAAAGAACACCAATACGTTCTGATCACAGAAAATGTAAACAATAATATTGTTCCGTTGCGAAATTATTTGCTGTTTCTATTTTTAGTTATGTTTACTACTTAATTATGTTTTGGTAGCTGGTCAGATAAAAGATGCGGCTATCTTTTTAAAATCAAGCAGCATTATATCTTCAAAACATCACATTAAAAAACAATGTGCTACTATAACAAGTACTTATGGTGATTGCTGCCTGTAGTCAGAGCCTGTTCATACAGACCCCGTTCGTGATATTTCCAGAAGGTAGGATCGGACCTATAGGAGGTGTTGATCGGGCCCGGTGAAAAACGCTAGAAACGTGAAATGCACTCTCGACTAGGTTTCTGCCCCTCCCCGGGTAAAAGAAAGCAATTAACTTCTTGTCAGTGTGAACTTTGGTTCTGTATCCGAGGGAAGAAGTTCTGGGTTGAGACGATCGTTAATCATGTAGTTGGGGAGGATTTTTCGATACGCTCCATTTAACCTCATTAGAACCCTGGTCACGTTGAAATGCACTTTGTGTACGGTCCCTTTTCTGCGATCGCTCCAGGACTGTGCTTACTTTTCAATACAAAAAGAAAGGAGCTACTCGATTCTCTGCTTGACCGCACATAACATAGGACAAAGAGTAGCAATCTTAAAAGTTCGTCTTAGCTTTCTGTACTTATTTGTTCAGGGTTCGGACAAAGTTTTAGATTTTAAAAATAAGTTTCTTTACAAGGACCTTCCAATTAAAAAAGTTCAGCGGTCGGCAGTTCAACTCATTTGCCTCTTTGTTGGACTTCTTTACCTTTTTCAGAAAGACGAAGAATTGAAACATAACATATTTTACATGCTCTATCTCAATCCGTAAATTTCTGTGACTTTATATCTAATTAGCGAATGGAGGTTTTTTTTTTTATTGTCTTATAGTGCTATAAGAGTTTGTGTCTCAATTTGGTTCTTGTAAGGATAGCGTCAAAATAAGTGGAAAATTGAAGACGTAAGTTTTCAAAGTGATTGTAATGGTATCAGTTGTATGCATATCAAATAGCTATTCTTATCATATTTCAGATTTTGCAATTAAATCGCAACAAAATGGCCTAGAAAGTGTAACAGAAAAATTTGTAATAAGGGACTACGGCATATATGTGGTCCTTATTTTTTTAACTTTCAGATTTCTTTTTTCCTCACCCTCCAATTCTTTTCCCTTTGGCAATAAAAATATTATTGTAAGCAATTTTTTGAAAATTTAAAGAGATTAAGCTGTGCCGTAAGGAAAATGGAAGTTCGCATCACATAACTGCATTTTACTGTACAGCGCAGGGTGTTCCTTATTTTCCAACTTACAAATTTTGTATTCTTACCCCCATTTTTTACCTTTGACTATAAAAAATATTATTGTGGTCATTTTTGTAAATGAAAAGTGATTAATGTGTGCAGCAACGATCAACGTGTGGACGATCACTGCAAGCAGTACTACACATATTGTAAAATATGAGGCATTACTAAAAAAAAAAATACCGCTAAAAATCTGACATTTTTGTTGTTTAAATGTTAGATTTTGTTAGTTAAATTGTATCAATATTTTGCAACTTTTTTAAATTTAGGAAATAAAACTTTTAGAATATGTTCGTTCATTTTTGTCAATTCTGTTTTTATTTTTACAAACTTCAATATCAATTTAGCAGGGTTAATACTAATTTATCATAATAAAACTTGGTTCTCTACAAAAATAGGTCAAAAGAAAAAATATTCGGGGGTATGAAATTGAAGCCGAAGAAATTTAATATTTTTTTTTTTCAAACAATTTCAATTTTAGTAATCTTTTAACAACTTCAGGCTATTTGCGACACGGGTTAATATATTATTGAAATGAAATTTGGCACACTGTCAAGATAGACCAAAACGAAAGGAATGAAGGGGTGAGAGTTAAAATCAGATGAAATTTCGTTTTTGACGCCTTACATAGACCATCCTAATATATAGTTATAATTAGTCAATTAAAAGACACAATACTTAGTTATACTACATATCATTACGTACCTACTTTGATTCATCGTAAGATCTCAACGAGGGATTTCAAACTCGAACAGAAATTTATATTTTAAACAATTAATAATTTGCTTTAAAAATTGAAGTTATATATTTTCGATTAATTTGTTTTAAATGATAATTAAGACGGAAAAAGGAAGTTTAATTTCACCAACAATAGAAGGTCACTTTTTCTTTAATAGCACAATTTAATAAGTTAAATTCTTAACTGATAAGTTGTCTTTGTAAAAAAAAAGGCTCTTCCTTTAAGTATGTACAATGTACATATTAAACAGTATTTTTAAACTTCAAATATTGTGTTTATTGATGGACAACCCAACTACGGATACGGACGATGACGCTTCGTGTTTTTAAGACAACTGTATTTTAATGTTTCATAATGTGCAGTTTTGTTGAGTTTTAAAATTCGATTTATTTGACAGACAATTGAAAGAATTTCTTACAATATCTGTTCAGAACAAGTATCATTTTGTAAAAAGTGTATGCTTTCTCTCAAATGATTTTTACCAAAATTGTCTTACAAAAATTAATTAGTAGACAGATAGTAGTGCGTTGATTGTCAGAGAGTTTTTCGGATTTTCTCCTTCTTGATGCGTAAATGCGCGACATTTTCCTCTTCAAAGACCAGGGGTGAAAACAGTCAAAATGTCAAAAAGAGGGAAACATTCATAGCTTTGTTTTCAACTACAAAAATAGTTGAATAAAAATATAATGGTGTACTAATGTGTGCACAGAACAATGGTGGAGTTAGATTTTTTTTTTAGGGGCTACAGTTAAGTTTAGTTTGATAAAGGCCTATAAAGTCTAATTAAAAAAAAAAAAAAAAAAACGTAGAACAAGCAGAACTTTTCAGAGTAAAAAAAAGTGGAAACCCCTGAAAGACACACCATTTCCAGACTGTGTACGATTCACGTTGTTTTGGCGCATCAATGTCCTAGTGTAGTTTTTGCGCTTGATAACGTCTAAATTTATTATTGGATTCTACATAGATGCCTTAAAAGAGATTAAATATTCTTAGCCGACACAACTTTGAATTTGTATTTTTTCCGATTTTAATTTTGTTAACGCTTTAATTCTATCAGTAAACACTTACATAAGCATTATATGGTAAAGAATACTCTAAAATAATATTAAAAGAAATCGACTCATGAGGCCCTCTAAAAGGGAGGTTTTTTTTCCGCAACGATTACCAAAATATTTATCAAAATCAATAAATTTATTTTGCTTTTCTCTGGAAAAAGCAATTTGATCTTATAAATATAATATATAAGAAGGGTGAAAAATAAAAATAAAGAAAGTTTATATTTTCCATAAGTTCAGCTACACAATTCAATATTTGATTTTCATTTTTAGTAATCCATAATTGATAAGGTTTAATTTTGAATCCATAATTGATTAGGATGTTAATAATCGCAGGAATTATTCTTTTGAATCTCTTAACTGCTGACTACGAAAGTTAGAATCTTTTTCTAATATAATCTTCCATTTTAACGTAATCAGGGTTTCCACGGTCATTGAAAGTTATTAAAAGAGCTTAATATTTTTGAACTTGTTTTCAAGGCCTTGAAAATGCTTAGAGGCGCTTAAAAGTCCTTAATTTTTGCGTCTGTTGTGCCAACCGCAAATTTTATAATAGTACTACTCAGACTTGCTATCCCCGCGTGACCACCACTTGTCCGCACTGTTATCAGAATTCTGTGACATATTTTATTACGCATGCGCCAACTTGTAAATTTTCTGGTATAATATATTCTATTAAAAATTTATATATCGACATGATGCACGAAAACAAATTTTCAAAGGTCATTAAAAACATTATTTAGATCCATAAAAGTCATTGAAAAGCCAGTGATTTTCATTCTGTGATTTGAGTGTGAGCCCTGGTAATATCAAATCCAGTAACATTTTCAGCCTAAAGTTCTTTAATTTACGCAAACAGCTTGCTCTCTCTTTAACCCTTTCTTCTCCCTATCGGATTCAAAAGAAAAAGTAAACCAAAGAAAATTCCATTGTCCTATACGGTGTTTACCCTTTAAAGTGGACCAGGGGGTATGGATATTTATTTTAAGATTAACGATTCCGTTTTCTCACCAGCGGTTATTTGAAGCGTGAATTTCCACAACAAAAGGATTTTAGATTTTTAGGTGTGTTGACTGGAGTAATGACTTGCGCTTGACATTGAATTATGAAAGGTAAATACTATTGTAAGTTGTCCCCTTTGGATCATTTATAAAATTGTCTCCCGAGAAAACCTGTGGAACAGTCCATTTCCAATTTTGACACATCACCTCGAGTAGAAGATTTACCGAGCTGCGTAAGAACGTTGTGATAGATTTGCTTGTTTAGACTTGACGAAGGCTAGCTGAAATCATTCTTCAAAACTCTGAAATTATATTCAAAGGCAATTGTTGTTTTAACTAGATCAAATATGAATTTATAGACAACCAGCTACAATTAGTGACATTAGGGTGAATTATCTTGTAAATGCATATCCATCAAAAAACAATTTCTTTGCTGTTATAAGCAAGAAGGTAGATTTGGAAATTACCAGTTAAAGAACATAAACCTTCCTATTCCGCAAAAGATATTATTAAAAAATAAAATGTTCTAGAAAAAGAAGCCTTTTGCGCTCTTTAAGTAAAAAGCGATTTGGCAACTAACACTTCACAAAAAATCGTTTTTGACTGTAAAAATAATATAACCCATAAAAACAAAGTTTTTAATATAAATCCTTTGTATACATAAGTCAATTTTTATATTCATTAACATAGCACCGTTTCTGCTGCCAGCGTGTGCTTGTTTTAAAAATTTAAATTTAGATGCTAACACCATCTCTATCAGCAAAATATGTGGCAAACTACTTTTCAAAATTTATTCATTCAAAATGAATGTGAATTTTGATCAGATAAAAGTATCTTTTATTTCTTCTGATCAAAACAATTTTATTATATATACTGAAATTATTTTGTCAACAGGAAAGAATTTCTTCAATGATTGGTTTAATGCTATTTCAATGCGATTGGATGACGGCAAGTTGGTTTATTAGCATTCCATAAAAATGATCTTTTAGTGACAGTGACAGCCTTCAAAATGGGACAGAATGCATTGTCACCGACATCGAATCTATCTGCTAAGTTTCAGCCCGATTTGATGATGTCAAAGAGTCTCACATAATTAGGCCTCCGAATATTTGCCTGCCATCGACAAACAAAACACATAAATATACACACAAAGTCGGAAGTTAATACAAGAAATTTAATAAATTAAAACTTCAAACTAAAGGAATGTACGTGTGATGAGAGGTTTGGAATGCAATTTTAACAAATACATGTTTAGAAATGTATGGATGTAATTGTCTCAAAGGTGCGTTGTATGTTAAACTCAAAATTCAAAAGTAACTGCACCCCTTTAAAAGAATTAACCGTTTTTTAAAAAGATTTTTCCGTATTAGAAGTAACACTTTTGTAATATTTGAAATTATCTAGTAAATTACTTTTAAGATTGATTTATCAAAGACATTTAAATGATGTGTTGATAAATTATGCTCACTTCCAAAAGAATCGGAATCCAACACCATCAGCATCATTTGAAAGCAGCCATCTCAACTTACCTGGCTATTATTAACTCACCTTATATCTAAACTGTATTCATAGAATTTAAGTTTGAAACGATCAGAGAACTACTCAATCTCGTGAAATTATTCGAAATACGGCAAAATATGTTTCTGGCTTTGAAATTAAGTTAAAATAGATCCATTTTTAAATCCCTTATAATAACTTCGAATTTGTGTGTGGATGGTTGGCTGTGTATGTCGATGGCGGGCAAATCTGCGTATCATATCTTTACATAGGGTAAAGAAAGTACAGCATTCGATTAATTTTTTTTTTTTTTTTTTTTGGCTCACCCAGATTTTAAAAAAAAGTGGTATAAAAAAAGAAATGCCTGTCTGTGTGCACGTGGTCAGAATAACTCCCAAACAAATTGACCTACACTCTTCAAATTTGGTACATGGGTTGGCGGTGGCCATGGGTCCTGCCATTTAGGTTTTCGTCAAAATCGCGCATGCTCATAAGATTGAAATAATGAAAAATCATGAAAAAATCTCGTTCTTCAATAATTTCTAAGAAACAGCCCTAACTATTTTGATTAAAATCTCTCTGCTAATGTCTCTTACATGTTCTAATCTTCCCCACCACCTAAATTTCCGTACAAATGCGATAAAAGCGTAAAAAGTTTTTTTAAAAGGGGGAAAAAATAAAAATAATCACGAATTACTTTAACACAGAGTTTCCTGCCCTTGAGCATCACCCACCAACGATTGATTTGTATCTGTTTCCCGCACAAGAAAGGACAATGTAATGTCTATCGAATATCTTCGCCAATTAGGTGGGTCTTTAAATAAGTGAAAATATGAAAATAGTAAATAACATCCCGTATCATATTTTAATGCAATGATCAGTATTATTTGGTGAATTTGAAAAATTGTGCGATGTTCCATACCCATAGTTAAGGATTAAATTTTGAAAAGTAGTTTGCCGCATATTTTGCTTATAGAAATGTTCTGCGGAGGCCAATTTAACTCACTTGCAATAATCCAATCGATCTGAAACTTGGCAAATAGGATTTGATGCCGAGGACATTAGTCACTAACAAATTTTGGGACTGTTATTCTCACTAAAAGATCGCTTTTACAATTACACATGCTTCTATAATCGCTTCGGAATACTAATAAAATCCCATTTTTACCGATCATTTGTTGAAACTATTTCCTGGTGCCAAAATGTTTTAATCAAAATATATATAATATATGGGTTTTCATTAATTTACAACTGGTACCATTACAATCATTTTGAAAACATACGTCTTCTTCAATTTGCCACTTATTATGCCGCTATTCTTACAAGAACCAAGCCGACCAAACGGTGTAGTGGTTAGCGTGCTAGCTTCTAGACCGCGAGGTTGCGTGTTCGAGTTCCGTGTTAGGCATGGGTGTCTGTAAATGTATGTTGGCTTGTCTAATGACGAATGTTTCGGCGCATTATAGCCCTCGTGTTGCTGACGGCGCCAGATAATCTGAAAACAACCAACCAACTTACAAGAACCAAATTGAGACAAAAACTCTTATAGCACTATAAGACAATACAACAAAAATTTCCATTCGCTGATTAGATATGAAGTAGAAGAATATATAATCTAAAACTTTGTCCGAGTCCTGAACGAATAATTTCAGAAAGCAAAGACTAACTTTAAACTTTTAACATTGCTATCATTGTTCCTTTGTTCTGTGCGTCAAGCAGAGAATCGCCCCGCGCCTTTTCTTTGGTATTGGAACACATTTCTGGAGCGATCGGAGGAAGAGGGGATGTATACAAAACGCGTCTCTACATGACCAGGGTTCTAATGAGGTTAAATGGAGCGTATCGAAGGCTCCTCCCCAACTACCTGATTAATGATCGTCTCATCCCAGAACTTCTTCGCTCGGATCGGACCAGCCACTGCAGTCCACAAAAGCCAATTGTCAAGAACTTCACGCTTCAGACAATTGCCATAGGGTGAGTTAGGGCGGCTTAGGACTTGTGTTTCTTGACTTATCCTCCTATAGGGTTGCTATATCCTGAATAACGATCTTCGTTTTGCCATGGAAAAACCCAAGAATCTAACTAAATATAGGTTTGATCAAAGAAATATTGTTAAGACATGTTTAAATAGTAATAGATGAATTTATTAACACTAAAGAATTGGGAATAATTAGCCAAAAATTAAGGAATTAGTCGAAAATAAATCACTTCTGAAGTGATCCAGGAGATAATAGTGCTAGTGACGCCATCTGGTTATAGCTAGGAAACTAAATAAACAAAAAATATCAAAGTTTAAAATTAAATTTAAAAAAATTGAAAATGAATATCAATAAATAAATTATGTTGCATAAAAGAACGAAGTTATATATATTATAGAAAAAAATAGGGTAAAGATCCGGGCGATAGAAAATTCTGTGGAATGATTTTGGTGGAGTGTTAATAAACAAAATGAATAAAAAATGTGAAAGTTTAAAATTAAATTTAAAAAAATGGAAAACAAATATCACAAAAAAAAATTATGTGGCGTAAAAGAAACAAGTCATATCTATTATAGAAAAAAATTGGAAAAGATCCGAGCAATAGCAAATTCGATAGTGATTTTTAAATTTAACATTAGCAGCATAGGCCAAGGAATGACTGCCGATCACTCTTTCAAAATACTGCTGAATTGCTTCTAGCAAAAGAACTCTGGCTGTGAACTTCGCGGGTACACTGCCGTGATCATTTCGGATATGAACCTAGATAATTTCAGATGTAATTTACTAATAACAATACTATTTACATACCTGAACAATATTTTCCAATTTACGTATCTTTGTTTTATTTTTGTAACAAACTATAAATTGTTTATAAAACCAAGTTCACACAAACGAGTTATAAATAGTAGAAACAGAAAATTTGATGAAATTAAACTAATTATTTAAACAATTCAATGATCAAAATGAATTAATAATTATAACTATCTAATCAGTGAAATTAATTATTAAGTATAAATATTTAGATTAATAAAATGTATTAAGTATTAAAAATATTAAATTTTTATAATTAGTTAATTTTTGAAATTAATTTATTATTAACAACGATTATTAAAATTTGTTTAATGATTATACTTCAAATTTAGGGCGGCATAAATTTAAAATCACAGGACCGTTTTATGTCTCTGTACGCTCCTGGATATGATTGAATATTTATGTTGCAAATATAAATGACTAACATAAAGTACAATTTATTCGTGAATTTCAAAAAGGTATTTATTGGTAAGTAAAAGTAAATTCTCTAAACAACTTCAATGATTTTGCCTTAAACGGTCATACATATCTGGAACATTTTATTAAAATTCGTAAATTTCCTTTGTTTAAACAAATAACGTGAAATTGCCGGGGGTTCATTTACTTTCCTGGAAAGGACTGATTTTTGTTGTAAGGGTTGATGGATTGACATTTTCATGGGTTTGTGACAAGATAAATTTTGCTCCACCCAGAATTGTTAAAATTTAACCGACAATAATTGCTTACGCTGGTGTTTAACTTTGGCCATTTTTTAAAATATTATTTTACAGAAATTCCACAAAAAGACAATAAGGTTATATAGCTAAAATTAGTTTTAAAAAATTCAAGGGAAAAAAAATGCAATACAGATGTGCGGTTTAGGCTGCTATTGAGCTCTGCCCCGCTCATAAGTATGAGATTTATTACCTAAATAGTATCAAACCTTTCGTAAGAAAACACTGATCCTGTTTTTTCTCGAGTATTTTATACCAAAACCAAACAATTACAAAACGGTCGACACCTGAGGGAGGAGAAAGTAAAAAAAAAAAAATGAAAATTAAAAATAAGAAACAAAATAATAATAACAAAACATTGTAATCGACTTAGGGCCGAAGTACAGTTTACTCTGGACCTTAAATCTAAGCCCATTACAAAATCGAAATATTGTTTTACAGAAATTCCACAAATAGTTTTAAAAAATTCAAGAAAAAAAATGCAATACAGATGTGCGGTTTAGGCTGCTATTGAGCTCTGCCCCGCTTATAAGAATGAGATTTATTGCCTAAAAAGTGTAAAACCTTTCATAAGAATACACTGGTCTTGTTTTTTCTCGAGTATTTTATCCCATAACCAAACAATTACAAAACTGTCAACACCTGAGGGAGGAGAAAGTAAAAAAAAAAAATTGATTTAAAAATGAAAAACAAGAAACAAAATAATAATAAAAAATTAAAACATTGTAATCGACTTAGGGCCGAAGTACAATTTACCATGGGCCTTAAATCCAAGCCCATTACAAAATCGTTTTTTTTATATGAATTTTGATAAAACATCGATACAACTAAACAACATCAGTATACTATATCTCTTTTTATACATGTCCACACAATGCCTTTCTTACGTATGTCCAAACATTAAGTAGGGACGGACACCGGATCACACTTTTGACCAATTGAAAACAATACCCTAGCGCTATAGGATAGTGGAACACCTAACATGCTATAGCCATCTTGAAAATTGACCAACTGGAAATTGTACCATACATGGTACATCCGGTACCACCAACGATCATTAATACTTCAAGACGAGTCCAACGACACCCAACATGCCATACGTATCTTGAAAAATAATCAACAGATTGTGATACCACTGATGGTACATCCGGTACCACCAACGATTATAATACTTCAAGATAAGTCCAACGACACCCAACATGCCATAGATATCTAGAAAAATAACAAACCGGAAATGGTACCACCGACGGTACACTCTGTACCACCAACGATCATAACATTTCAAGACGAATCCAACGACACTAAACGTTCCATACGTATCTTGAAAATGACAAATCGGAAATGGTACTACCGATGGTACACTCGATACCACCAACGGTCGTAATATTTTAGGACGAGTTCAGCGACACCCAACATGCCATAGGTATCTTGAAAAATTATCAACAGACTGTGATACCAGTGATGGTACATCCGGTATCACCAACCGTCATAATTTTTTCAAGACGAGTTCAATGACACCCAATATGCCATAGCTATCTTGAGAAATGTCATACCGGAAATAGTATCACCGACGGTACACTCGGCACCACCTACGGTCATGGGTCTTCAAGACGACACCAAACAACCCATAGTTGTCACGAAAAATGACAAACCAGAAATGGTACCACCGACGGTACATTCTGTACCACCAACATGCTCAACTCCTCTATGACATCCAACATGCCATAGCTATTTTGGTTAACTTATCTGCAGAGCGTAGTGAGCCCCTTGCACAATAAAAAGTTTCAACAATACTACCAGCTTAGTGCTGTTTGGTCCTTGCACAATGAAAAGAAGTCAGTATGGAACTTACACTATGAAAAATTTCAACGGTACGACCAGCGTAGTGCTACGCGCAAACTTGTTCGTCTGTATCGGGAACCTGCAGCGGCTGACGTTGATTGTAGCCTTTTTTGCCATACCTTTGAAAAGTGCGAAAGGAACACGGATCACGGAACACACTTTTGACTAAACGAAAACGGTACCCTTGGGCTTAAGACCCAGGGGAATAATAAAATAAAGCATATATATTAGTGACAACATGGTAAAAAAAAAGTGAGGTGATCCAGACCCTCTCCGCCTCTTTTCAACTTCCGCCACTGGATTGAAATATTATTATTGCACTTACATGATGTAAGTTTATAGTACTAGAAAAGGGGGGCATTAGTTATAAAGCGCGCCATCACTCTATTATAGACATTTTTGAAACTTTCAAAAAAAGTATTTTATTGAATATGTGACCTTTCTTTAGACATTACAAAATTCTAATAAAATTTTCAATTAAATTCATTCGTAGCCTTTCGAAATAATTTCGTATTTGCCATGTTATTGTAGTTGCTAGACAATCTTGAAAGCATGAAAAGAATATGGGCCTTTTTTTTGGAAAAAATTTTAAGTTCTAAGCCAAACCAAAATTCAAGTCTAGAACTTTCCCTAAGATGGAATAAAATTCAAATATAGAACGAGCTTGCTATTTAACAATTATTTCTCATCGACATTCATTCTCTCTACTCTTATCGTATCCTCAAATATATGTAATTCATAGGTAGGCCCTCACAGTAACCTATGTAACTTAAAACGATACAAATTAACTCAATTAATAATAAAGTTTTAATTACTTCCGCTTTCATTTAAGAGCAAAATTTAGAAAGAGATACTATTGCAAATTAGTTTGAGATTATTTTTGTATAAAATTAGGTAAATATATATTAGCAGCAAAATCCTTACTACAGAAATGTTCGAATAAATTTATGACTTTTTGCATGTGAAAAAACTTTTATTTCTAACTAAATGCATGGCCCGGCGTTTCCCTGCGTATTAAAAATTATTTTCCCTTTAGTGAATAAAATTAAAAAGAGACATAATATAGAAATGTAATCAATTAAAAAAGAACGTGGTAATTTGCTTTGAGAAAAATAATAATTCCTGCGTATACTCATATATATATGTAAACACGTCCCTGCTTTAGTGGATAGGATAAAATGTACCTTTCATCATTTCATCTATCCCTGGATACTACTGATGGTTTTTTTTTCATGGAATTTTATGGAACATTTCCTCTTACGATACGCACGATCGACTTTGATCTTGAATGCTAAGTAGTTGTATCGTAACAAAATTAATTGCTTATGATACAGGTATTAAATATGGGCCAGATCAATAATATTTGGTTAACTTTTGAATGAAATTTGTGAGAAAGTGGTCAATTTGAATTCACTCATGCTTTGAGCCAAGACTGGTCATTGAAATACTTTTTTTGACGTCAAGGTCAAAAGTTTCGAGAAAATGACATTTCTGGATTGAGTTAAGAGTAAAAATAACAGTTAAGTGTTTTTCTTTGCCATTTTCAGCGAAAATTATATGAATTAAAAATACCTCTACTATATTCATATCATTCAATAAATGCATTTGCGAAATTGTCAACAAGTTTTGAAGGTTAAATTAGTAATCTAAACACATAAGCGTGCTATAATCTGCCCTTTTTTTGGGGGTTTTTGAAAGATATAAACCAACAAATCGTCGACTTAGAGTGAAAAGGTGTTAACTCCAATCTGAAGTTGATATTATACAAGAGCTCAGCGCTTTTTCGTATCAGTTTTTTTACCACAAATTTATTTCAGTAATCAAATTGCAGCTTTTGATTATCGCTGGGTCTTTCTGTTTCTAAATATATCAAGAATTGTCGCCTTTTCACTCTTAACCGGTGAAATGTAAAGCATAATATAGCTACTTGTTTAGAATTATTAATGTATGTTGCTTACGCCTGAGTAGATGATGACCCATTTTTTTTTATCTATGTAAATTTATATTAAAATATCAATAAATTAATTATTTTTATTTGGAATTGTAACAATAAAATAAAAACACTCTAAATTTAGGAAGCGTAGCAATCGAAATGTAAATTGTGTACTTGTTCAAGTGTATAAATTAACATTATAACCAAAAATTGGCATTTATTCTTCAGATTATAAAAATATTAAGAAAATATTGAAATTATATGTTTCTAGTGATTCGGAAGCCTAGATATTGTTGTTCTCCTACCATAAAAAAGACATAATGGGGACTGCTCGATCAAACTTTAATCTAATTAACAAATTAATATCGAAGTTGCCCATCCTTTTTGGAGGGATAGCCTAGAAAGATTTTTAATTCAGTTTCAAATAATGAGAGCTATAAATTAAACTGACGTTGTTTTTAGGAATATGTTGTTTTTAGAAATCAACAAATCCTTAAAAAAAACCTTCTTTTACGTACTGCTGAGACCATGAAAAATAATATCTAAAAATTACAAAACTAGCTACAACTTCCATTTCCAGAACAGTCTCTTTTAGAAATCATTAATTCATTTCTACTATTTTTCTCACTAAAAGTATGAACTCTAGCTTTATCGTGTATTCAAATCTCTATGATTCAAATGGATGAAATAAAAAATAAAATATACCGTTGTAATCTCTGGAAAGTTTTTAATAAATGTAAATTTTTGTTTGTCTTAAGGGGTTACTTACATATTAAAACCGAACTAAACTCTTATGGAAGCCGAACTAAACTCATGCTAAATTATATTCCATATTTGGCTTTAGCATAAAATAAACCTTCTACATACCAAGTTTTATAATTTTTCATTGAATGGTTAGTAATTTAAATGATGAGAAGGAAATAACTGACTAATGTTAAAAAGAAATATTGTTTTTTTAGCCGTAAACTTTTGTATAATCAACATATTTTAGTATTTTTTTTTTCAAACGGTAGTTTGCTTAGGCTAAAGCACTCAAGTTATGGATTAAACCGTTCCTCATCACTAATTATTAATCAATTAAAACATTTTTTAAAAATTAAATAGAAACATGTATTTTTGTTCCTTTGTATTGGATACAGCATGGTCGAACCCCATCCCAGAAAGTAATAATAATATTATTAGATATGCACACGTGCTTGCCAGTTTGCCTAAGTACTTGTCTTGTTCGAGTCCGAATCCCTTAGTACGCCAGCTAAGATTTTGTTTAAAAAATACATCAATTTTGCATTAATTATCATCCAAAGATTTTATATTTCTATTTAATATTATTCATTCTAATTTTTTTTTTCTTTTAGTCTGATAATATATTACATCATGTTTCTAACTTAAAGTTAATTTTAACGCCTTTTACACAGTACTAGATACTTCTTTGAGTTACACCACTTGAATATTTAAATAATAAAAATAATTATTATAGCTAACGGGAATCTTTCCAATCCTTAACAATTTAATTTAATCTTTTATAAACTACCTAGCGCAATACCATTGTTTCTACTCTTCAGATGGTATTGAAAAGAATAAATATCATATATTTCAATGACAAAACATTTTCATGGTCCTTCTCTTGACAATAAAAGCGGAAGCTAATAAATAGATATTGTAATGCTTCCCCGAACACGACTTCTACAATCAGCGGACATTAGTTTTTCTTCAATGACCAGTCCTCATTCAACGACAAATGGCTTTGTTGTCTTTGTTCTCACCAGGTAAATACAAGCACGTGGACCGACTGGCAGGTCTGACGTCACGCGCTTGTCACGTGACTGACCTACTCATTGGGCGAATAGAAAAAGTGGTCCGTTCCCACACACAAATTATTCTTGTTCGCGTGCACTAGTTTGAGAAGGCAGTGCTAAGACCTTCTTTAAAACGAAACTATTAAAAAATTGAGAGAATGACTGAATAAAGCAGCTCCTAATATTGTTCACAGGGAATCGTCCTTTTCGGTAAGTCTTTTCATCACTTTAGTTATACTAATTTCATTTTCAACATTGACAGATAGCTAGGCATGGGAATGGATACTTCTATACCTGAAAAAACAAAAAAAAGCAATAAAAATTTTTTTTTTTTTTTTTTTATGTATGGTTGGAAAAATCCGTTTGTTCTGAAGTTGTTTATGCCGGAACAACAAAATTATCGATATATTATTTTGGGAGAAATTTAGAATCTTGCAACTAATTGGAAATTTTCTTTCGCAAGAGCTACACAAAGGTTATTACTTCACCGGTAAACAGTTGCAGCAAAATTCGGACGGCTGAAAATCAAACTGAAAACAATCTAAACGCGAAACAAAAAAGTTCCCTTTGTAGAAAAATGAAATTAATCTTCAGTTCATAAATTGCAGTCCGTTAATCCTGCATCGACAGATCTGTTTTTTTGCATCGGATGTGTAGTTGAATTGAACGAAATGTGTTGTAAATCTCATAATGAAGAGCTAGTGATTTAAAAAAAAAATGTATAGTGTGATGACTATATATTGCTATTTATTATTACTAGCCCAATGATAGAAAGGAAAAGGTATATTTCTCTTGCATAATTCTTTGATGTATTTATTAGGTCTTTATTATGTGTTAAATTTTTCATTTGCACTACGTAGCCAATGATTAATTTCTTGAAGATCGTTTGTTTGAGTGATTCCATTTTTTAGAATATAGTTTGAATTTTGATCATGCACAGTTTAGTGGAGATTTTTTACTATTCAAGTCTCACCCCAAAAACTACAACTGCAGAAAAAATTTCTAAAATGAATCACGATGAAACAATATGTTTAACTTCTCGGAGCGCGTTTCATAACAACGGTTCCTAACAATTTAATAACACATAAAAGTTTTAGCAATCTTAAAAGTTTTAACAATATGAAAGTTTTAACAATATGAAAGTTTTAACAATATAAAATTTTTAACAATATAAAAGTTTTTTTTGTGTGTGTGTTCATAATGAACTTTGTAAATTTAAAAGGGCACGTTTGCTAAAAACCATAATCGGCCATATTTTGACGCATTTCAGCCACATTATTTTTTAACTTTTAACTATGTTTTAAAAAAAAAGTAACTCATCTTTTAAATAAGATGATTTCGAATAAAACAAAACAAATGGAGTGGAGGAGGGGATTTTCGCGGGAATGCCCAACCAACATCGTTATGTTACGGTCGAGTTACATAAACAAAAAAAATAGGTTACGCACGATGGGTGCGATTCCATCCACAATTTTTCTGCCATGAAAGCATTTTTGTTGAGTTTGTTCGTTGAATGTTCCTTGAGTTTGAATTGTTTTTAAGTCCTATTAATTTTTATTAATAAAAATAAAACCGTCATCAAAAGTAGAAGTATTGTAATCGTCCATAAAGTCGACAATGATTTTTTTTAAATGATATTTTGGCAATACCCCTCGCTGATTACGAAAATGTAAAAATCTTGATGGTACCTATTCGTCCTTTCGTTCATTACGTAAGAAATAGTAGTACCTTCCACAGGTTCTAAACTACTGAATTCAATTTAAATGAAATTAGAAAAAGTAATGAACGTAAAGTAAAGTAAAAGTAATAACTTTTGAAAAAACACAAATTTATTAAATTAATGTCAAGATAAAATGTATTTTTATTCAAATTAAATGTTTCATTCTATTACTATAAACGAGTTTTAATTTAATTTTTTTAAATAAATTTAATCAGTAAAAAACTAATCCATTGAATAAACAAATTTAATTTTAAAACAATGAACGTTGAGTTTGCTCCCTCCTCTCTTTTTATACCTTTTCGTACTCCCAAACAAAACGCTGAAGTGTCGTCCCTGGTGAGATGTAAAATTTATTATCATTCATCAGTAATAGCAATCATTCGTAACTTGCATCGTGAACATAACATTTCAATAAAAATTATATGTTTTAAAAAACTGAAAAAGTGAAGCTGCTAATTAAATCGCTAAATGTAAAAAGGCGTCATGTCCAATTCAAACCTGTTGGCATGTTACGTCTTTTTTTAAACGATTTAATTATGGTTGTGCTATAGTTCATTACTTAACTGGCATTAGAATAAAAGCCTAGCATACGAGAGGTCTCGGGAGATAGTAATGCCCTCTGTAACATCTGATTTAAAATAAAAAGGGTAGACGCGATGCCGATTGGGACAATCTCGTTTCCTTGTCGGTCTCCCAGGGGAAAGTTCACCAGGTTTGGTTGGTTGTTTTCAGATTATCTGGCGCCGTCAGCAACACGAGGGCTATAATGCGCCGAAACATTCGTCAATAGACAAGCCAACATACATTTACAAACACCCATGCCTTACACGGGACTCGAATCCGCAACCTCGCGGTCTAGAAGCTAGCACGCTAACCACTATACCGTTTGATCGGCCGAAAGTTCGCCAGGTATCCTCCCATTTGGAAACCAAATGTGGTGCAGTTTCCTCTTGACTCAACTCACGTGATGCACTCCCGTATGAAATAATGACTCTGGATGTATTGATGTTTTGGCGTGTTTAGCCATTGATAAGAAAAAATCCATTACAATCAACCTACGTAAATGGTAAGCATAATCTTATTATTTCATCTCCCGCATCAATAGTTATGAACTTGAAAGCTTTGGTAAAGTCATTAATCAAGCTGTTAATCTTGATGAATTGTTACGTAATAGGCGTCGAGTCGAAAAGAATTTTCACAGTTGAAAACTTAAGAGCAATTCATTGTACTGAATTACAAAATGATCGATTGGAACGCGTGAGAAAATTGTAATGCCGAGGTAGAAAAGCAGATTAAATTACATTTTCAGGTTACTGGTTATTTTATTTTTAGATTAGTGTTGAAATTGGTGGCATTTTCTTTTTTTGTTGCGTATCTTCAGCGTGATTCATGAACTCCAGTGAGTGATGGAAGTTTGCCTGGAAAAAGAATCCATTTATTTTAGAAAAAAAAAAGCTGTAAAATTAGGAAGCAAACTGAATATTTTATATGTTGGTTGTATTCAGATTATCTGGCGCCGTCAGCAACACGAAGACGTTCATTGCCCCGAAACATTCGTCATTAGACAAGCCAATTTACAAACACCCATGCCTAACACGGGACTCGAACCAGCAACCTCGCGATCTACAAGCTAACACGCTAACCACTATACCGTTCGGTCGGCGGATATATGTGACTTATTTGTTTCATTCTAAATACTGTATCAAAAGATTCCATCGATATCTCTTAGGCTAAAAAAAATTATAGAAATATTAGTTATGGCTTCTATGTTGTAGTAATAAGCTTGTAAAAAGAGCATATCCATCTGATGCAATCAAAATTTACAGAAAAACTTCAAACACACAAATGTGGGAAAGTTCCACTTAAAAAAAAACTATCAGAAGTCATTTACCTCTCTTAAACTTCAGCTCTTGTTTAAATAATGTTTCAGAACAGTAAAGCCATCGTAGCTTTTCTTATTTAAAAAAAGTAATAGAAGTTGTAGTAATAATAATACAGCTAATCAATTCAAATTTTGTGCAACATTTTGGTTTGATCAAAAATATGATGAATACCAAATTGTTTGTGTAGCAATTGAGTGTAAAATAATCAAAACTGTTCCTAAAACTATAAACTAAAAAAAAATTAAATTGCTCTTTAGTCGGTTAAACTGCATGTATGAAATACTCTTTGTTATGTAAAAGGCAATCAGGAAATAGTATATCGTAAAAATAATTTTGCATTTTATCTTTCCGTATGATACAACCTTTTTGAGCTGGGTAAGCTAAGAATGTAAATAAGCTTTTGTAAGCGAAACGGGTAGGGTCGAAAATGAATGGGAAAACGTTTTTCATTAATGACCTTTGTCAGTAACACCTGGGCCAGATAGCTGTTCTACATACCAAAGAAATGACCACGCTGTTGATGATTATGGAAAAAAGGAGTCAATGGAACGTCTAAATTGAATAACTTAATGAAAGAATCAAGGAAGTCGTTGATGGGTGTTTAAATTGAAGTTCAAATGGAAAAGACTCGCTTCTTTAATCCAACTTGGGAAACGAAATAATATATTTTACGCTCTTTTGAAAAGACCTTATACAATGTAGTACTTAACGTATTTTTTTATTCATGGTTTCAGAGGGGAAACAATTTTAGACCATTTTTTTTATGAAATTAAACTGTATATGTCATCTTGTCACTCATGAGGTTTATTATGACTGTATGCTATCATTTTCTGTACAAAACAAAGTTAACCTACATAAAATAATATACAAGAAAGCGTTAACAAGTTACTTCTATGAGATGATTCATTTGTTTTCCCCGAAATTAAATCGAATGAACTAAAATTGTTTTTCCGTTGTATCCTCCAATTTTTAGTGTTCCGTTCACAATAAAATCTAGAAGAAAATTGTTGAATTTCATCCATATTTATCCTTCCCGTTAAAAGTTGAATAACCTGGGTACTAGTAAACTGATTCAAATTAAATTTTATATTAAATTGGGGTAAGATGCTTTAAAAAAATCTTTATAAAATTCAGAACTTCATCAGCTTTATTTTATATAAATTCTAAGGTTTTGACCAGTTTTGCAGGAGAAATACTAAACTTGAAAAATGAGACAAAATTAAACGTTAACAAAGAATAAAAAAAATCTGACTGGTCAAATTGCATAAGAGATTCCATACTTAAGGGCTCTGTCTACATTGGATGCATGAAAAAAAACGCTATTTTTATTAATTTTTTTTAAGAATACTGTTATATTTATTGATATAAAACTTGTTAGGCTTAATAAAAACATTTGTAAATTACAATATATATATATATATATATATATATATATATATATATATATATATATATATATATATTGATTTTAACCACTTTTTTAGTGTGAAAATGCCAGATAAACAGGAGTCCTCAAAAAGTAGGTAGGTGTGCGCTGTTGAAAAAATCTGAACAACTGCCCATCTGAAACAAAAAAATTTTGATGGTTTTAGGTTTAGCGTGACAGTGGCTATATCCCGTACCTCTAATATTAATTTATATGCAAAAATAATAAAATGGCAGACAAAAAAAAAATTAAAAACGTGGGTTTTTTTTTTTCATGTTTTTTGCCCCCCAAAAAAATAGTAATAATTAAAATTTTGCAATAATTCAGGTACGGAATATAGCGATAAGTGTTCAGAATATGTCGTTAAAATTTCATAAGGATCAGTTCAGTAGTTTCTGAGATTTTTTCAACAGCGCACACTTACTACTTTTTGAGGACTCCTGTTTACTTGGCCTTTTTCACACTAAAAAAATGGTTAAAATTCATTTTTTTTTATTTCTTTTTTTTTCTGTAATTTACGAATGTTTTTGTCAAACCTAATAAGTTTTATATAGTAATAACAGTATTACAGTATCCTTAAAAACAATTAATAAAAATAGAGTTTTTTTTCATGCCATTTACTTTTGAAGTTTCGCAACCTTAAATATTTATCTAAATTAGTCAGCAGCTCTGACTCGATCAAATCAACTAGCAGCTTGGCATTAGACGATGAAAAAACAACCGAACCACGAAAAGTCCCAAACTCAAAATATTTGCAGTGTCCAATGCTGTCTTGTTTGCAAACTATTCCTGAAGTTCTGAGAATATGTAGTGTCCAGGGATGTTTTGTGATGTACGCATATGCACCACCATTCCAATATTAAAACATGTACAAAAACTTAATTCTATACGCAAAGATTATAGTTTAACAAACACGTGAATATAACACGTTCCTCCTGCCGAAACACTCCTAAACACACCAACCTGGATCCGCGCCTGCATCTTATACCTTATTTACATGATGTATCTCTATTATATTATAAACGACCGCGAGATGAGAGGTTCAGTGTACGAATTATACAAAGGAATTAACATATTCCTTGTACCAGAGCTTTTATTTTAATTACATGCACTCGGAATAATGAAACGCAATCTGAACAGTTGCTCTGTATTACAAAATAACCAGAGCAGATACCTCCCATTTTAATTTAACAAAGTGAGGGAAATCATTCTTGTCACGCCCTTTTCATAGCAGTCGAAGGGTAATTTGTCCTTCCGCACAGGCTAACGACCCCATTTTAGAATAAAAGATAAACTTATTTTATAGAATATAACTTTCTAATTATAATAAAGTTTTCAATGAAGTTATACAGAGTGCAATAATCGAATTGGAAACCAGGCTTGTTCGTATTATTTATAGAAATCCTACACTTTTATTCAGCTCTAGTTGAAATTTGCATACTTGACTTTTGAAACTGCGGGTGGGGAACATTGCCCAACTTTTAATTACACTATACTGGTCACTACATTTAAATTTGACGCGGAATAGTGTTATTACTATTTTCAAATTTTCATTCATTTGCAAAAAATGGCCAGTTTTTATATTTTTGGCAATAATTCTTACATGGGCCAAATATTCGCAAAATAGCGAATTCGGCGTTATACTTTTCGATAATTTTTAGATTATCCTTTCTTGTGAGTGAAACAGAGGAGACGAGAAAAATGGTCGTTGATGAGCTATGCTCCAGGGAAGAGACTGTGTTAAAAACATTCGAGTTTTTTTTTTTTTTTCAATTTTTTACATCTTTGTAGCAGTTTTCAGGGAGTTTCGTAGGTGGGGATTTTAAAACACCTTAAGAGGCATTACCACAGCGATTCTGTTGAAAATCGTTAGAGCCTGTTTTTTAGCAATTGCTGAAAAACATTATTCTTTTTATTGCAGCTATCTTATTCACATGCGCAATATTGGCGATAACCTTTATGACAGGTCCAAAATTGAGTCTACTAACTCATACACCAAATTTGAGTATCGTAGATCAATTCTTTCGAACATCGTAAGTCAATTGAGGACTATCAGAAATAAAAAACGACCTAAGTCCAAAAAAGAAAAAAATTTCAGGAGAGTAGAAAAATTATCGGATCTGGTACTTAAGGCAATGTTTAAGTACATACTTCAGATTAAATTTGAGCTATTGCTACTGGAGTTCGCACTTAGGGAGTTCTCCACTTTAATTAACTTGGTCTTTAGAACATTTTTCCGAAAAAAAAAAAGATTTTTAACTCTTTTGGTACTTAGGTCGTTTTCCATTTTTAGTCCTTAATTCGTTCGAGAGTTGTCCTGATTGCAGATACACGAACACGCAAACAGAAATTTTTTCTTGACCACTTTTTTGAAGTCATGATGTTCCAAAACGTGGAGAAATACAGAAAAAAAATCGATTTTTTTTTCCGTGAACACAAACAACACTTTCATTTCATAATGTAAACATATGTTTAATTGAAAGTAAATAAACTAGACTTGTGGAACATCGCACAGCATTATAATATTGGTCATTGCATTAAAGTTTTATATGATGTCATTTTACGTTTTCATATTTTAACTCATTTAAATAAAAATGGCTAGTTTGACGATATTTTTTACCATTTCATATTCTACCGTTTTCATATTTTAACTCATTTAAATAAAAATGGCTAGTTTGACGATATTTTTTACCATTTCATATTCTACCGTTTTCATATTTTAACTCATTTAAATAAAAATGGCTAGTTTGACGATATTTTTGGCAATAATATTTACATGGGAAAAAAAGTCAAAATGGCGAAATTGGTGACGTTATTCAATAGGCATTCCATTGTCCTTTCTTGTGCGCGAAACAGAAAAACATCAATCGTTGATGCGCGATGCTCATGGGCAGAAAGCTTTGTGTTAAAGGCGCTCGTTTTTCAACTTTTTACGCCTTTACCGCACTTCTACTAGAATTTCAAATGTGGGGGCGATTAGAACACCTTAAGAGGCATTAGCACATAAATTTCAATCAAAATCGTTAGAGCCGCTTTTTAGCAACTGCTGAAAAACATGATTTTTCATGATTTCAACCTTATGCTCAGGCGCGATTTTGACGAAAACCTTAATGGTAGGTCCAATTGCCACCACCTACCCGCACACCAAATTTGAACATTGTAGGTCAATTTGTTCGGGAGTTATGCTGACCACTTATAGACACACATACAGACATTTTTTCTAGACCATTTTTTTGAAATCAGGATGTTCCAAAACATAGAGAAATGCAAGACCGAATGCTATACTTTCATTACCTTATGCAAACATATGGGTAATTGAAAGTAAAACGGTAAATCACTGTCTGCATGAGATTTTGAAGAAGCCCGCGTATCTTCTTTTCCCGCCCCTAAAGGGGTATGCGAGTATGTTTATAGCTTCATATCTACCAAATCAATTTGAACCGGATTAGTTTTTTCTACCTATATGTATCTTGACCATCGATATAGATAAACAACTGGATAGACTGCTTAACGCTGGGAAAATGAAGTCGTTGCCAAATGCAATTGGTGGGATAAAAAAATACTGATAGCCGAGGATTGAAAATAAAATTTTGGGTTGTACACAGCAGAAATGTCAATAATAGACCTTAATTAGTTATAATGAGCAAAAAAATATATACTCTAACACTTTACAAGGTTTTTCGCATTCCCATCCAACTATAAAAGTGAACTGTGATTGGTTAATCATCCCACCAGCTTCGCAATCCCCTGCGAGTTTTTATCTTTGCATTGACAATAGCAGTCTATCCAGTTGTTTATCTATATCGATGATCTTGACTAATCCAGATGAACGCGAACACAATTTAATTTCGATGTTATGTAGTTAAGTTGGTAAAATCGAGCATGGAGGTGAAAGGGGAGCATGCGCATAACTTGCAATTTATTGAATCAATTTAAATCAGGTTGTACGAGGCGACAGCAGACCACTGCAATTTGATCCCGGGCAACTCCGGCACATCAACTAATTCTAATATAAATTTAATTCAAACAGAATTTAAATAAATTTCAATTGCATCAAGCTCAAGACCTTCAAGGTATGTTTCTTGAAAGCAGTGTTCGATCTATTAACCGTAAGGCCGACCAAACGGTACAGTGGTTAGCGTGCTAGCCTCTATACCGCGAGGTTGCGGGTTCGAGTTCCGTGTTAAGCATGGGTGTTTGTAAATGTATGTTGGCTTGTCAAATGACGAATGTTTCGGCGCATTATAGCCCACGTGTTGCTGACGGCGCCAGATAATCTGAAAACAACCAACCAACCAATTAACCGTAGGTGCTGCCAGAAATGTGTAATGCTCGTACAGGGAAAAAGTTAAAATTTACAGGAACCTAGAAGCAGTGTCGTGTAAAATGGGCTTAAGCCATTCATTTAAACAGAAAATTAAAGCACGACTATTAACAAGGTGATCCAATTAATATTTCTGGAAAATATATTTTAACAAAAACTTTGCGAATCTTGCCGGTACCCATTGCCAACAACCATTCAAGCTAAAGATTCGAGAATGAACATAGAAACCAAATCTCGGTGGTTTTTTCTTTAACCTTATGGTCTCGGAAATTCAGATCGAGATGAGACTCGGCATATTGGTTGTATAGCTTAAGGGTAACCACACAGTAAAGCAATAAAGCGCACTAGCCAGAAGATTCCGAGAAATCAGGCTCTAAAGTGTTACGCTCAGCTTATATACTAGTAGAGATTTTTGTTCTGCAACTGCAAATAAAGTATTATCTTTAATTGAAATTTCAATTAGCTGTAACAGTCACTTTATAAACTGAACAAAAAAAAAAAAAACTCACGAAGTATCGAACCCGGATCGCCCGTACGGGAACCCAGCATATGTTAGACAGTCTTATGTTAGTCACCGGGCAGTTGCAGAGCAAAAATCTCTACTAGTATATAAGCTGCGCGTAACACTTTAGAGCCTCTTTTCTCGGAATCTTCTGGATAGTGCGCTTTATTGCTTTACTGTGTGGATACCCTTAAGGTATACTACCAATCTGCCGAGTCTCATCTCGATCTGAATTTCCGAGACCGTAAGGTCCCCTTGTAAGTATTTTCTCCAGTCCTCTTGACGTACTATGATTTTGTTTCAGCTTCTTCTGGCCAGACCGGGCTAAGTTTGTTACAGATCTGCAACAAATACTAAAGTAGACCCTACTTTCTTAATCTACTGCATGGTTTTATAATTTACGTCATTGATTATTTTATAAATACACCTGATTCACATCTTTCCTAAGAAATTTTTTCTAAGAACGATATTAATTTTTTTACTCACTTGAAATATGATTTAAATATTGTTAGGGAATCTGATAAGATTTTACAAGTTGAAAAAAGTCCACCAAACATTAGCCATTTGTTAAACTATTTACTCCCTCCATTCGAGAGTTGATAACACTACTCAGAGCTAATGAGCCGCACTGTTCTCGGATTTAAGAACTCTAGACCTGAGCATAAAGAAAGAAAAAAATATTGCGCAAAAACAATTATACTGATTAAAATAGTTTTTGAAAATTAAAGCTACACTAATTTAGATTTTACGAGCCCTGATTATCTCAGTAAACTTCAACGTACATACATCCCATTTTGTAGCTTAGAGAATGATAAATTGGTAATCCAGTTCAATAAAACAATGAAATTAAAAACTGAATTACCGACTTGACATTGGTATAGTGGTTAGCGTGCTAGCTTCTAGACCGCGAGGTTGTGGGTTCGAGTCCCATGTCAGGCATGGGTGTTTGTAAATGCATGTTGGCTTGTCTAATGATGAATGTTTCGGCGCATCATAGCCCTCGTGTTGCTGACGGAGCCAGATAATCTGAAAACAACCGACTTGACATTCTTCGAGCTAAAAAGGTGCCATATGTTGATGTTTATTAACATAATGACTGTTCATAAATAACTTAATTAGCGCTTCTTCATTCTCCAAAAATCATGTATTAATCAATGTAATAGTTTATGTGTAATATTTTTTTTCCGGGCAAGACTTGCTGACCAGATGGCTGTGGGGTTAGTGCTCTGGCCTCGCGTGCCAAAGGTGCCGGGTTCGAATCCTGGAATTAGGCATGGATATTCGTTGTGGTTCGGAATCCACGTTAAGCTGTAGTTCCCGGCCTGATTAGCCGTTATTGTGCACAAAAAAAGGTCGCTGAGCGTACAAATAAACAAACCAACCAAACCGGGCAAGACTTTCTACTCACTATGTATTTTCTTAATAATACATTTTGAAATTTTAGAACGATGCTATTGTTAATGAAACCATGCACAATAATTAAGCCTACATGAACTCATTTTAAAAATGCGTGTAATTTAAATAGAATTCAATGTATTTAAATAATCTTTATATTTATTTAGAGATTTAAACACATTTCGTATGATAAAACTCATATTTAATGAGACTCTGTAGTAGTTCAATATAGAAAAGTAAATATAATTTATAAAAAAAATATCAGAGAAACCAGAATAATATTTTTCTCATGCCTTAATAAATTCTAACTTCAGTTTATTTGGATCCCATCATCAGATTGTTCTAGAAATTGCATTCGAAACGTGCCAGCTAAATGATATCCAATAATGAGTGTTTGATTATTCTCCAAAAACAAATTCTCTATTTTTACTGTTATTTTCCGAAAGTTTTCCACCGGCATCTAGAAACGCGGAAGCGTTCTATAATGATATTACCATGGTAACTGTCTGCAAACAGAATAATATTTAGGTGAAAGGTTTTTGATAGTGCAATAGATCAACTAAGAACAAAAACATTGTCATAATGAACTTATTACATAATCAATATTTTTATTACGCAAACATTTTAGCGAGTATTGTCTTAAATGTATTTTATCAGTTTCTGTTCTTGTTATGATGTCAAGGATAAAAGAAGTATAAAAAATGTATTGCAAGAATTATTTATACTGGTCTCAATAGGGTAATAAAACTATTTTCTTATGTGTCACCGTTACCATGTTTTTGTCAGTTTCTGTCTCAATTGGATACGCTGTTTTGTTTAATTATTTCATTCCTTTACCAACACATGTCCAACTTGTTCACAATTTTTCAATCTTGTATAGGACTTCAAAAGAAAATCCTGATTTCCACTACACACAATAGTGAAATTAGGAGGAGGGGGTTAGATAAAGAAGCAGTAGTTCCCTTCCTTGAACCCTTGACCTTTTTGAACATTAATTGTTTTTGATACAGTTTCATCGAATTTTGTGTCAGTTATTATGGCAGATAGTCTCATCAATTGTCGGGTTGTCTGTGGAAGATTTCGTTGCTTTTTCCCATTATTAAAAAACGTTCCGACTACTCTCTGTAATCCAAATGCTTCTCGATGTATATCTCTTGTGCAGGGAAATATCCAATAAAACCAGTCATATATCTAATGAAATATGCAATCGCGAAATGAAATTCTCCTAAAAACTAAAATGTTAAATTTTTAGTTAACACTCCCATCCGATATTTGGTCCGTATCTTTTAATATGTGGTTCACTATAGTCAGCCCACAACTTAACATTTTTGTTCGAATAAAATCTAGTAAAAGATCCATTTTTTTTACCTCTTGCCTAACTTAACCAAAGTTTGCCATATAAACATGTTAAAAAAAATGTACTGAATCAATTGAAGAGTCTTCTCATTTCAAATACCATTGTGGCATGAGAATAATTTATCCAATTTTTTTATACAAATACTCCACTGTGCATCGGTACAAGTTTAAGTGTTTAAGTTTTTGGTTGGTTGGTTGGTTGGTTGGTTGGTTGTATTCAGATTATCTGGCGCCGTCAGCAACACGAGGGCTATAATGCGCCGAAACATTTCGTCATTTAACAAACCAACATACATTTACAAACACCCATGCCAAACACGGGACTCGAACCCGCAACCTCGCGGTCTAGAAGCCAGCACGCTAACCACTATACCGTTTGGTCGGCAAGTTTTTGGTTGAAATTGCTAATTAGTAACTTCGATAAATAGATGGGGAAAGATGAGCTTTCTCGAAATTGGTTCCCTTAATTGGTTCCCTTAATACATCAAAAAAACTTTCCTCGTTTGAATGATCTAAATTAATGTCGACCTCAGTCAGTTGCTTGTCTTCAGGAAATGTGACAGTGAAAGAAAACATGTCTTTACACTCAGTGTATGTAAAAAAAATTAACATGTACATATACTTGTGTTCAGAAAGGAAAATAAAACCGCAAGCAACGCCGACCAAACGGTATGGTATAGTGGTTAGCGTGCTAGCTTCTAGACCGAGAGGTTGCGGGTTCGAGTCCCGTGTTAGGCATGGGTGTTTGTAAATGTATGCTGGCTTGTCAAATGACGAATGTTTCGGCGCATTAGAGCCCTCGTGTTGCTGACGGCGCCAGATAATCTGAAACCAACCAACCAAAACCGCAAGCAAGAAAAATCTATCTTCTTATCCTGATCAATTTGGGATAGACGTCATACCTTCAATTTTAAGAAAGTGTAAATTTAAGCATTTATAACTCACTATTGTGAGTTATTTCAACAATAGGTTCTATCTTGTCTTTATTTACAATTCATAAACCTATTTTTTATTACAATATATGTTTAAATATGCCTGCAGTTACGACTTTTTCCTTTACAGGACAATACCTAAATCCAATTTTGGAATTAAGTAATGAAATAAATAAGTATTGCTAACATTAACGTGAATTTAACTATCGTTTATTAATGAATTTTAAAATCACTTAAAAAAAATTTATTGCATTTAAGATAGATCACCGTATTGAAAGATTAGAAATTTGAAATAAAATACACAAAAATTTATCAAACGTTTTTCATGAGCAGAGGTTCAAGACGGAACTTCAGAAACTCGCTGGCCTGCTGCCGCTTCAGTCGCTGGGCCGCTTGTCACCGGAGAAAACTAAGTTACGAGTTTAATAAGGCTACTTATACCACACGTAGGCTCATTCTAAATTTTATTTCTCAGCTCGTGTCTTATATGGGTTCTCTTTAATACAACCTTATTTTGTGATTATATGAGGGGAAAAAAAATTCGCAATTTTTTTATACAAACATCGATGGTTCATTCATGGATTGATGTTATATGTATAGATGTACCAACCGTTTAAGTCTAATGGGCTCAATCGGAAATAATTAGAAACATTATTAATCTCTCATAGCGTATAAAAACGCAAGTAGTTTCATTTCAAGAGAATTTGATCATCACAAACAAAGCTGATTCCAACGTTTGTTTGGGTTTTCTCTAATGGAATTATGCTATATGTAGATAACTGTATTAAGATGACCTTGGTAACCAAACTGTTAAGAGTTATTAATAGTATGTATTTCTGAATATAGTCTTTCTGAATGATAATTCCGTTAATTACATGCCATGGTCACCTTCAGTGATAATATCTTCCACTTTTATTAACTTTATGCATTCCTTTTCTAATTCTTTTATTTTTTTTATTTTACCTCCCCTCAGCCATTTAGTGGAAGTTCTACCCTTTTCTCCATAGTTTGCAAGTCATTAAAATCTTTTCGATCCTAGTCTTTGTATTAATGGCATGTAGTCATTTATAATCCTTTAATTATCTGTTTGTATAAAAAAACAATTTTCAAAATGATTTTCTTAGATCTTAGATGGTATCCTAATGTAACTTTAATCATAGTAATCACCATAATGCTGAGCATATCTTCACCAAGATCTACTCATTCAGAGAAATGAAGCGTCCTTAATTTGTATCTTGCATCCCATTTCAATCTCCTACCTGGATCCTGTGCTTAAATTATATACTTTTTTTGCGGGTGCTCTTCCTCGTAACCAGGTCAGGTGATCAAAATGCCGAAGGTGATACTATCTTACTGCAGTAATGCCCTACTTCATCGCTGTCTTGCACTTTCTCTCACGCCCATGTGTCTGTTAAAACGAATGACGTTTTTGAGATGATACTAGAATGAACTAAACTTATCTGAAATTAAAAACTAATCTGATTTAAGACGAAAGTATTTGCCAAAAAAGTAGAGTGATTGGTCTAAAAAAAGATATAAAGTTTCAAGTGCTACCAGGTGGGGATGCTTCTTTTCTTTGAGATACTTTGTGTACAGTACGCAAAAAAAATCCAAACGATGGCTATATCTTGTATTCTAATTGTTGAAATAACAAAAGTCAAGTACCGTTGAAAATTGTGGAAGGTCTTTATTAATTGTATATAATTTTTTTTCTCATGAGGGTTCATCTACATATTAAAACTAAACCAAACTTTAAAAAGTATAGTGGCAACTCCATAATAACTCCTTCCACGCTTTAAAGAAATTTTTCCTCAAGATCGGCCAAAGTATTTTAGCTCATAAGTGACGTGTTTCTCAACATAATGAACTGAAATTTAGTATCTAGGGTAAACGAAATATTCTAAATCGAATGAAAACATAAAAAATAGGGGTTCGTATTTAAATTTTTAAAGATAGAGTTAAATTTACTTAGTGTACAGACCCCTAAGAACAAAAAATTTGCACCAGGCATATAGAAAATTGCAAAATAAAATAGTTTGGTGCAAACCGCAAGATTCTACAATATTAGAAGCGAAGATATAGCCATCGTTTGGATTTTTTTTTTTTTTTTTTTTTTTTTTGCCTACTGTACAAGATTACGCTAGACAGAATTCGGATTAATGCAAAAAAATAAATGACACTAAATTGGGAGTATTATGATTTTCACTATACTCCCAATTTAGCTCTAAAAAATTTAAAATTACATTAGGAAAAAAGTAGTCTACAAGATTTTTTAGATTCGTCTTTTTTAAAATATTTTGGATTTTTTAATAAATGTGGGAGATTCCGAAATTAAAGGGAATTTGAGGAGGTAAAAAAACATAAAATAAAAAATAGAAAACAAAATTGAAATTTTACTTTTAGAATTTTATTAACAAAACTATTACATTTAGGTAACACTTAAAAAAAAAAGGTAAAGAAAAAATATATTTTCTAAAAAAAAAAAACTTTTCTAATTTTGCTTGTAACCTCCGTGGTTAACACAACCCATGGAGGTTATAAATAAGTATAAATAAGAAGATTGCTATGCTTATAACCTAACCTAAAAGACTGAGGATACACTGGCTTTGCTTTTAGAGCAAAAATTGACTATTTGATAAAAGTTAACAGCAAAAGTATGCTTAACACTAAGGAATAACATTACTGAACATGGAGGTTACAAGAACAAAAAGAACTCGCCAGATTTTTGAAGATTGGACAGCTTTTTCACAAACAATGTAAAACTATACACATCCAACGACATCACAAGACAAACTGGTTGACTTGAGCTTCACTTCAACTCTGGTAAAGAAGACTGATGTACTGCTATCTTGTAGAATTTTAATCAAGTTAAAGATATTCCATGGAGGTTACCTTAGCACCCCAGAGACAACTTATGTGCTTAAAATAAAATGGTAAAATAAATTAAAACTTATATTTCTTTGTGATTAGTTCATTATTTATATAGTAAATAAATGTTTAACCCAGATTCTTAACCAGATGGTCTTGGAAGTGAAGAATTTCAACCAGGGTAAAAAATTACAAAAACAGGCAGAGATAACTTCTTTTTAATTAAATGCCTCCAAATCGAGCTGAGAAAAATAAGAAAAGAATGATCAGAATTCCTCAAACCGTTCCGGCTCTGGACCTGGATAAAGTTTTGGTTACAACAAGAAACATAAAAAATATTCTGATGATTCTGTTGATTTTCAAAGGAATATTTCACCATGTGTCTTGTTTAGGGTTAACAATTAAAATGATTAAAAACTAAATTAAGAAAATTATTGCGCAAAAAAGTTATTTCTATTATAAAACATACTATCCTTAAAAATGTTATTTAAATACAAATAAAACTTAATGTAGTGAAACATGCCAAACGAAGGAGCGGGAAAATATATGGGAAATGAAATTTCTTGCTCTCGAGGATTTTCTTTTTGGAATGAAGAAGTATGCAAATGACTTGATACTTCCAGGAATGCAAATTGACTTGATATCATCTGTTATCCTCTTAGTTTCTAGCTATAATAGATTTGGTTGATTGATTTGTACTCTCAACGACCTATTTTTTGCACAATAACGACTGATCAGGCTGGAACCTACAGCTTAACGTAAATTCCAAACCATAACGAACATCCATGCCTAACCCAGGATTCAAACCCGGTACTGCGAGGTCCGAGCTTTTACCCCGCAGCCATCGGGAGCTACAATATAAGCTGAGCTGTGAAGGGTCGAAAACCTTCACAGCATGAGCTCAATTAATATAAAATTATCGATATACACACTTTTCAGGTCCTGCCGCTTTCACATTGGGACTTGGCGGGCGGAGGAACATTGCCGGGATCCTAAATAGTACTACTTCCAATCCAATGAAAACGTAAGCACAATTTCTTCAATTAGAGTTTGATTCACGAAATACATTTTAGGTAGGTGCGAAGTTTTAGGGTAGGGGATGGAGAATCCCCTCTCAATATGTTTGCATAGTAGGGCGCCGTGACTCTCATGAGAAAGATATAGAGGCGGCATCAGCAGTTTGTAATTTAACATTATATTATATCTACCAATACAATATTATTACTAATTTTGCTCTATTTTCCCCTCGTTTGTGGGATATTCCTCTCGATCTGGCATCAATGACCCGCAATGATGGCAATATCGCACGCGCAGCTGTGTTGTGACAATCCGGCTCAAGAAATTCTTCCTATCTGCAACGCGAGACAGTCGGAATCGGCCCTTAAATTGCCACCATCCCTTTTCCCCATTCGAGGGCGTCAAATTATGTCATCTTGCATGTCATCCGATCTGGTATAATCCTTAAACTTCTTGGAGAAGGGTTGATCTATTGCAGGCAGTGGTGTAGTGTAAAATAAAAAGGTGGGGGAACGCTATGTCACATAAAGTGAATGATATAAAAATTAAAAAAAAAAAAAGTTATATAACTTTTGTTGATAAATCGGTTAGCGTTCCCGTTACAATTAGAGGAGCAGAAACCTTCTTCAAAGAAAATGAGCAAAGAACTGTGTCAGACCACAATTTTGTTTTTTAAAAGTGGAGATAGTGGGCCTGAACTTGTGTACATGAGTTTTAGTCCATATTCATGACGAGCCATATAAATTTGACGTCTGGAATTCATCCACAAATACAGATCATTCGTCGAAGAAGATAATTGCCATTGGATGAATCATAGTAATGCATGTGTCGGATCGTTGATGGCCATGTGCGGGTGGCCGCGCTTCTTTCAAGTGTTTTGCAAATACTTGAGCTTGCCTGCTCAGCTCTGAAGTTGTAGATAGAAAACGAAAGCATAATTTTGTGTTCAGTTTCTTGTAAAGAAAAAATGTAAAAAAAAAAAATAATTAAAATTTTTAGGTGAGGGAACGCCGTTCCTCCTACTAAAAAGGTAAAGGATCGCCGTTCCCACTCGTTCCCCCTCCACTACACCCCTGATTGCAGGTCTTGGATGACAGCGGCTCTTCTCATGGATATTTGTGGCCCATCAAAATCTAATTAACTCAACATAAGAACAAATTGATAAAGCAATAAATAGTAATAAATGTGTGCCTTGTTTGTATTGGTTGTATTCAGATTATCTGGCGCCGTCAGCAACACGAGGGCTATAATGCACCGAAACATTTGTCATTAGACAAGCCAACATACATTTACAAACACCCATGCCTAACACGGGACTCGAACCCGCAACCTCGCGGTCTAGAAGCTAGCACGCTAACCACCATACCGTTTGGTCGGCGTGCCTTGTTTGGGTAAACCCGTTATAGACTTATTGCTTAATTTCAAACCCGAGAAATAAGAAAAACGCCATGAAACACAGAGAGGACTGATAACACTGTTCTCAAATACCAACTGAAAATCAGCATCCATCCTCCAATTCCCAACAGTGGCAGCCCGTGGTCGTAAATGTTAGTGCAGCCGAAAACATGCGACTTCCCAACAACACCCTCCCTCCCTTCTCCAGCCACACACACACTTTCCTCAATCATGTACAATCACACTTGAATTTTTTTTTTTTTTTTAATTATTTTAAAAATCGGATTTTTTTGCACTTAAAACTGCATAATTAGTGATGATGTTTAAATGAAAAAATTCAGTTTTATTCAAAAATTAATTAACATTTAACTCGTTATAATTAGCACATTTTTGAACAGTAATTACTCGAGTTTCATGGGGCCAAGAAAAGAAATTATGGTTGGAAATTGTTCGTAATATCTCTCTTAATGTTATGAACCTCCATCTAGTTTCTAGAATATGTAGTTTTTTTAATAGAATTTTTTTTAACATTGAAAGTAGAAAAAACTCTCTAGACTGCAGATGATACCATTATCTTGCAAAAATCACATCTAAAGATTATTTTAAAGCAGAAATTCTCCTTGGGAGCCGAAGTCGGAACATCGCTGATCTGGCTGCCTCGCTACACATTACGGGGAAGGAAGGCTCAATTGGATTCCATTGGTTGCGTTTAAGGAACACATGGCTGCCGTTCGGAGAGGAAGACCACCTCGAATGGAAACGTTTTTTTCCCTCGTGAATAGAGTATTGAGGCAAGAAGTTTGCTGTTTATCGGATTTTTACACTTACCATTGCAATTGAATCTTCATTTTAGAAAATTGTAAAATATATAATTTTAAACTAATAAATTTAGATGCAGCCCAGCTGTACTGGCTGTAGTGTACGAGCCGCCACTGACTCCGAAGAATCCGCTCACCTTGTGCCACAGTTTTTGTTGACATTTTCTCGTCTATAGTCCAAGATAACTTATCCTGACGTCATTGAATACGCTACGCTGATGTGCGATCCGGTTTTACTACGCGCTGATTGGCTGCCTAATAATCTTACATGTGAAGTCTTGAACTGAGAGGAAACAGAGTTATCCAATAGTGATTCGCCAAGTGAATGACCTCATTAAATAGCTCGGTCAAAGCCCTATGATTCGTAAAAACTCTTATCTTAACCTTTTTCACTCGTATGTCCCCGTATGGGGGACCTCACTCGTTTTACCATCGCTCTCGTATGTCCCGGTACAAGGGACATCGCATCTGTACTGGGCAAACTGTGATAACTTAACCAAAACATTTATATTCGAAGTATTTCTAAGTTGATTTGCTTTGGTGGAGGTGCCGGCATTATGTTCCGCCCCTAAATATTGTTTATATAGTTTGTTCATATTATTACATTTCTTAGATTTTTAACCTTTTGCACTCCGAACCATTCTGGACGGTTACCAGCAGCTTAGCCCTAGTGTTGCCTTTGCGGCAGTAAATTTCAACAAACCCAACCATCGACAAACTCTCCTTATCACTCCTTTCAAGTGGCGCAGAAAAGTGCTCGGACCGTCGTGAACCAACATTTCTCACGTCCTCTTTTGACACAAAACCCTGCTGAAATGTTTTTTTTTTTATATATCTTGGTAATTTTACCATCTTTTAATTTGATTTCTTGTGCCATTTCAAGAGAAAACTTCAGGGAAACATGTATTTCTCAAAAAGTTGTGCTGGAAAAAGTTAATTCTCCGTAATCACTAACAAACTTTAATGTTCCCTGAGAGGGCACATCCGAGTGATATGCTAAATTACGATGTCCCCTGAGAGGGGACAGCGGAATGTAAAGGGTCAATGCGGTGTAGTGTAATATACTTAAGTATTCTTAGTAGTTTCAATAAATTATTTTGACACGTTGAAAAATAAAATATTAAGTGGCCACATTCCCATCCTAGGTCAAGGGGTGTAATCAGGGGCTATATTTTTAAATTTTTGATTTAAGGATGGTAAACCTTCCAGTTAAATTGGAGCACATTTCCATCAAAAAAATTCATCTTGATTGAACATGAAAAAAAAATTCCGAGTTATTTGCTAATTTTCTAAAGCATAATTACGAGTGCAAAAGGGTTAAAAGGCCCTTTGTCTTTGCTTTTGATATACTGCATTGGAAAAACATGACCTCGATTTCGTCCAAAAAGAAGAGACATTTTTTTAAAGAAAATCAAGAATTTAAAAAAAAAAATGACTGAATTGTGTGTGTTCATTCAAAATTAAAATGGACTACTCTCATCTGCCATGATTTTTGTACCATTTTTATACCATAAAAAAAATTGTTGTAGTTAAAATCTTATATTGGTACTGATGCTTATATTTATTTTGTGGCCCTTTAAAAATTGCTTGATTCTGATTATTTAACGTTTGGCTCTTAGCTCAGAAAAAACTGCCGACACCTGATCTAGGAGACGATACAGAATTGAGGGATTACTTCACATTAGACTAATGTGGTTTCCAAGTTTTTAAGAGGTGTAATTTGAGATAAATTGTAAAATTTTGAAGATTGATGCTTCTCCATTCATTTTTTTACTATAGAGTTTCGAATAAGGGGGAAATTCAGTTTGATAATTAAATTTTTTTTTTTTTTTTTTTTTTACAAAAGAAAGCAGCAATAATAGAAAAGTGGTGGGGGAAAAAAAACGATCGAATGTTTGCACACGAGGTATGTAAATAACATTTTATTAGTTTGAAATATGCAATATTTAAGAATTAGTATGCTTTAAAAAAAAATTTAAAAGTATATATTTTATATATACTGCGAAACCTCTCAATTTCGGATACTAAAGAGACACATTATTGTCCATAATTCTTCAGACTCTAAATTATGGACACTAATTAGTCTTTTTGATATTAGTGATTTATTTGACACGTTGCAAGAACTTTGTATTTTTGACATTAAGTCCAAAACGGTTTAAACCATTAAAAGAATAATTCTTTATTGTTGAAAATGCTATCGATTTGCGAAATCTTTCGAAAACTAGAAAGTTTAAGAACTGTTAACATTTACTTCGTGGAATATTGAAAGTATGTACAACAAGGAGCAAAGCCTCTGGTTTGAAAAAGAAATTGATGAGATTTAATTTCATTATCTTTATGATGCTCATGAAAATTATCATGTTCGAATTAAAAAAATCTTACAGAAATAATAGAATCTCCTGAACTAAAGATAGCCGAGTGCAAATTGATCACAGAAAATACCATCAATATTGGTTACGGCATAAATAAAGATACGCCTGCATTAGGCAAACAAATCGATAACGCAAAATATTTTTCTAAACAATTTAGAATTGATCATGATGACGACTTTATAAAACTCCACAGGAGGAATTCTACCTAAGAGATACGATGAAAAGGATTATGAACAAACTGATTTTGATTTCCACATGATTGGTAGAAAATAATTTAAATGTGGATTAGATATACTAATCATGAAGTTAAAATTAAATGTTAAAGCAGTGGTTGATTCTGTCATGTCATGTCATTTTTTTTTTTTTTTTTAATTTTTAGTTTTTTTTTTATCCTCAAAGGAAAATTTAAAGGTTTCCAATATTAAAGCTCTAATTACTATGATTCTTCCATTTATGTCTATTGTCTAACCTTTTGTAAATGCTTTAGAAACAGAATGGGAAATTTTATTAGACCGATGTTAAACTTCTAATATGCTAAATGATATTATTTGTCTAAAAAGTTACTTCGGGTTTAAAAATAAGTTTCCAAATAATCAAGTTTATAGTAACTACAAGCATTGGTGTAAGTTTAAATGAACGTTATTTCAGTCAACTAAATCTAATAAAGCATTTGTTAAGAACAACTATGACAAATGAACTGTTGAATGATTTGATAATATTGAAATGCGAAAAATTGATAGCAGAATCAATGGACCTAACGTCAGCTCACATTCTTCGAATCAGTTAAAAAATAGAAAAATTAATACAATTATTAGAAAATAGAAAACATTACTAACATTAAAGCCTGAAGAATTTTGTTTTCTAAAATAATAAACGTTGTTTCATTCTATACTTTGTTTTCCATGTCTTGCTTTTTCATATCTTGCTTTGTTTAAATAAAAAGAATAACTTAAATATTTTGTTTTTATGCTTCCATAGTACAGAGTATGCCACAAAATGCTTGATTTTATTAAATATGTTTGATGATTTTATAAATTCCTTCTCTTAAGTTTTTTGTCCCGAATAAAAAATAATTTCAATTCAATTTGTTAATAATTTATTCTTTATTATTTACTCGCAGAAGTTTTACCCTTACACATTTCCGTATTTAAGATAAATAATTCTTTTGGATATGCCTCAATTTAAAGTTTGACTGTCAAAATATGTTATGCTTATTTGGGGGGGGGGGGGCATTTAAATAAAGTCGACACAAACAATTGGATAATTTAAAATGCATGTCCAATTAGAAAAGTCAATGTGTTTTGAGAATTCGATTTCACACATGTTATAGGGGAGAATGAGTATTGAGGGGAAAAAATTCATTTCTACAGGAAATTTATACATTAAGATTAGCTTTGGAAAGGATAACTTTAGAAGGCGTCAAAAAGATATACACCTTTCGTACAGCGTAAGCAGAAAATTCACGAGGGAAGTTTGACGTTAATTAGGGTGATGTTAATGACTTCCACCAACGGCCCCGTTCATATGCCATTGCACCCTTCCAATCCAAAAATACTAGTATGTTATACCCCATGATAAATAGAAAAGGAGGGAAGAAGAAGGCATACAAACAGCTTTGAGAGACACGTAACATAAGAGGGTCAAAAAATTAATCCCCCCCCCCCCCCAGTAAAAAGTCCAAGCTACACGCTTGATTTTACGAATCGTATTTTAGGAATCCATTGGGACATAGTGTAAAATAAAGGCAGTGGGACATATTAAACGCTTAATTCAGCAGGAAGTTTCATAACAAAAAAATTTATAAAATTAGAATTTGAACGCTGTACCATTACGTTCGCATTTCTCTTCAAAACACCCCTGATTAAAATTCATCACACCTCGTGCTTGCTGATCTAGTACCAACAACTGATCTCTAACCACAACTTCGAGATAGATTAAAAGCGGTTTCTGTTCTGCAAGCAGATGAAGCCAAAATTGAATACTTTCCCCTCATCTATACTACGTAATAGGTTGCCCATGGTTACCAACACATTCTAACTAGTTTGAGGAAAAGTTATTAATATAGATTTCTCTAGTGATTGCGTGTGCCGACCAAACGGTATAGTGGTTGGAATACTAGCTTCTAGACCGCAAGGTTGCGGGTTCGAGTCCCGTGTAAGGATGGGTGTTTGTAAATGTATGTTGGCTTGTCAAATGACTAATGTTTCGGCGCATTATAGCCCTCGTGTTGCTGACGGCGCCAGATAACAACCAACTCTAGTTATTGTTAGGTCTTCTTTTGCTTCAAGTCAATAGCCACTATCCAGAAGTTGCAGTAAAAGATCAGTGCGTACAGCAGGCGCAGTGTTTACCGTCGAGTGTTTCCCAGGTTAAAAAAAAGAAAGAAAACATTTAGTAGAGAGAGGAGGAGCAGGAGGCCTTTCTCGAAAAGTTACAGGTTAATATTCATACGCTACCCCTTCACGTTTTAACCACGAAGAATAATTTTCTAGAGAGCTAAAGAGGTCATTGTCAGCCTTTAATGTTTATATTTTCGTAACTGGTTTGCTTTTCAATTGTACTCCATTATCTATTTTTATCTTGGGTCTCAACACGTACTATGAGATACGGGTACGTGAAGGTTGGATAATAGAATGTGCGCAATGATACTCAATTTGTACAGCTGATTTCTACAGGTTTTCCAGAATAGAACAATGGAACGGAAAAGATTATTGTAGTTGATAGTCAAAAGACGATAAGCAATTTATTTAACAACATAATCAGGGCCATGGTTAACGACTCTAAGTTTTGGAAGAATTTACTTGAATGAATTGCAATTTAACCATGGTCATTTTGCTCAACTAGAAAGTGCAAAAGTTTAAATTTCAATTGAAGATCGTTCTGAATTGATAGTTTTAAGACTCGTTGGGGGGGGGGGGGGGATTTAAGTTTTCATTGAATCTCATTTTCCCCCTCAGATTTAACTCGCGAGTTTGCACTAGTGCATTTTATTTTGCAGTGACTGATTGTCCTCAGTATTTTATATATATATATATATTACACAGTTTAAAAGCATTTGCGGAATATACGAATATTAATAATAAGCAGAGAAATGAATAGAGCAGGAATGCTTCCAGATTACAGCTGGATGAATTTAAAGATATGTATATTTTTTTTCCTAAAAGTTTTGCATAAAATATTTTGCTTCGAATCCATCAGTTTTAGGTGAAAAATTAAATAAACTATTATACATAGAGCCGGAGTGTAGTACAAGGGAATGCCCTTCCATTAACTCTTTTAAGAATGTGGCGGTCCTTCTCAGAAATAATTTTTAAATTTTAATCTCCTCCAACTTTTAAAATCAAGTTTTTTGAAATACGTAGATAGAAATGAAGAAATTGACGCATGCCAAATGCCACCCCTTATAACCAAGTACCCCTGGCCCTCTCCCACCACGCTGATCCTTTACCTTCCGAACCGCCAACTACCATCACTTTCCAATAACAAATTATCCAAATAATCAATACTGATAGCCCGACGCTATACGAATTTCCCATAAAGTTTTATTGGCAGCTTCTTCAAGTTAAAACTGTGTCACTTTAATTCCGGTTGAATTTCTGCATTTGTTGATGGCATATTCTACTATCTTTTAATTTTACACCACACCACTACTCGAGGAGAAAATGTGTGACTTGCATACAAGATGTTTCTCGATCGAGCCTCCTTGGCTCCTGCAGTCTCTCTTCAAAGTGAGTAGACAACACTGCTATCATGAAAGATAGTCTCGTTTCGGTTAGTGGACTATCTTAGTGAGATCTTTACTATTCAAGATACAAATGTTTACAGTTTACCTTTTAAAGATTTCTGAAAGGCAATATTCCCTCCTTCACAAAGATAATGACCTAAAGGCAAGGGTGTACTGGCCATAGAGTTCTCCGGTGCAATCACCGTACCGGTCAGAGTCTGTGAAAAATGGGCCGGTCCAAGAGCTTTTATTTTTCTTTCTTTTTAGTTCTTAAATATTTTTTCTTTACAAGTAGTTGCCTTCTTTAAGTTTTTTTTTTTTTTTTTTTTTTTTTTTTTTTTTTTTTAATCCAATGAATTGAATTTTCTAAAAACTCCCACCTGCCCCTTATATAACCATACTAGCAGCATGGCTCCGCATTGCATTGCGGAGACCTATCATTGTGTATAAGTCCCAGCTTTTGACGCTTCGTGAACCAGACTCGATGAAAGGTCAATTGCTACGCAAGTACTGGTTCGCTTCGCTCACTGAAAAGTTCATTGGTACGTAAGCACAAGCTCACTTCACTCGCTGAAAAGTTCATTACTACGCACGTATAAGCTCGCTGAAAGGTTAATTGCTGCGCAAGAATAAAAGCTCGCTAAAATGTTTGTTGATGTTTGTGAAAAGCGTTATTAGAAGAGTAGAACCACTTATGTTTGAAATTTCAGAGCTAGAAACTTATTGAAAATCACTTTGCAAAGGAACTTTAATAAATTAAAAAAAAAAGAAAAAAAAAAGAGAGCAACTTTCAATTATACTTAATACTGGTCTCAGCATTTGCATTTGCCATGGCTTGGTGCAACTTAAAATTTTTGTTTTCATCCTTTCATTATTTAAAAAAAATTCCAGTTTGGCGATATTTTTGGATATAATTATTACAATGGCCGAAAAGAAAAAAAGTGGCAAAATTGGTGATCCTATTTTGTAAATGAAACAGAGAAAAAATCAGTCGTTGATGGGCGATGCTCTAGGAAAGAGAATTTTGGATTAAAAACATTCGTATTTCAACTTTTTACGCTTTTGGAGCTGGAGATATTTAGAGTACTTTAAAAGAGCTTATCTTTGCGATTTTGATCAAAAACATTAGAGCTGTTTTTCATCAATTGCAGAAAGACATAATTTTATCAATGACAGCTACCTTATACACATGCGCAATTTTGACGAAAACCTTAATGGCAGATCCCATACTCACATTGCCACTACTAACTCGTATGAAAAAGAGGTGAACCACATATATTTTTTCTAGATCACTTTTTTTATATCAGCACGTTCCAAAACGTGTGGAAACCAATAAAATCGAATTGTTTACCTTATGCAATTCATTCACTATCCTATGTTGAAATTTAGGCAATTGAAAGTAATAATAATAATAAAAAATTAAACTATTTACATTCTGTTTGTCAAAAACACAATTAGTTGGCAATAACTATTTATGATGAAAACTTCAGAACTCTACCACTATTGGAAGTCACTTTGAAAAACACTATAAGTATTTTTTTTTCTTAAATTATTAAAAAAAATTCATTGAAATTTTAATATTCTGTTTGTCAAAAGCACAATTATAAGGTCAAAACTACTTACGTTTAAAATTTCAAAATTTTAAGTATATTGGAAGTCATTTTCTATAAAGCCCGAAGGAAAGAGCCGTATACAGACTCTTTGTTTTAGATATATAGATTACGACTTACTTTTTACTTTCATTTACCCATATGTAATACATGGGGTAATGAAAGTATAGGATTCGGTCAAAAAAAAATCGATTTTTTTTTTTTGCATTTCTCCACATTTTGGAACAACCTGATCTCAAAAAAGTGACCTAGAAAAATGTATCTCTGTGTGTACGTGGTCAGCATAACTCCCGAACAAATTGACCTACGATGTTCAAACTTGGTGACCAGGTTGGTGATGGCCCAAGGACCTACCATTAAGGTTTTCGTCAATATCGCACATGCGCTTAAGATAGCTGCCATCGAAAAAATCATGTTTTTCAATGATTGCTAAAAAAAGCATTAAGTTCACTCAAGGGAATTTAATTACTAAAATTAATACATAAAAATATTATATGAATTATTGAAAATTTGGGCCGGCATAAATCTAAAATCACCGGGCCGATTTTATGTCCCAGTACGCCCCTGCCTAAAGGTGTTTCAGCGCTGCCTTCAGGTAGCTCTGGCCTCCAGACTATTTCCAATCCAACCAATCGGTCATGAGGAATTTCAATAGTCACAGTATGGATAAAGTAAATGCAATATGAGGTGTAGCAATCGCCTCGTCTAAAATATTGACACGCTAATGAGGATGCACAATGATGGAATAAATATCGGACGTATGAATTCATTGATCACTTAAATCCTGAAAGTAAATATTTACTTGTAGTCCTTTAGACTGTAATATAGTAAATGCTATATAATGCAATAAATGCTTGCAAAGCGATAAATTCATTCCACAATAACAATAAATAAGCTCTTGAAAAACGATAAAATACAAAAGTTAGAAAAACGATAAAATACAAAAGTTAGAAAAACGATAAATTCACTTCAGAATAACAATAAACACTCGATAAATATATATATTTATAGAACAAGCATGAACACTCCAAACAACGGTTAACCCCTTGGGTACAGATTTATTTGGGAAAATTCTTGCGTATTGAACGTTTGGTTCAAAACAATAAAGGAACTTTACAGGAACACAGCCAAACAAATTATTTTTTTAAAGTATAGGTAAACCAACCAATCATGGCTCTTGTGACATTAAAATCCATTCAATCAACCTAGTTTGAATGACGAAATAGGTTCGTCATTATTAACAAGCAAAACAAGTGCATGACGAATCTCAGCCGTCAAATGTACCCAAAGGGTTAATAAATGTGAACAACAGGAAATAGTGGGGAAAAAATTTTGATAGTATAAATCACCAAAAAAAAAGCTCTAAGTAGTTTTCCTAAAGGGGCGCTTCGGGGGAATCGGCAACGGAATTGCTAGGTGTGATATAGCAGGGGTGCTGATCCCCCCCCCCCCCAAGGTCCATGACGCACCCCCCCCCTAATTTCGAAACTCCCCCCACCCCCCACCCCCACTTTAAATTTGCCGGATTTACATATTTCTAAATTTTTGGGTACTATAAGATGTAACACTTATATTATGTTGGTTATGAAATGAAAAGTAATGATGAGATGAGGAATTTATTATATGCGTTGTTTATTTGGAAGTCTTACGACAAAATTTTGAAAGTTGTAGAAGTCACTATCCTAATTTCTGAAACAAAGGCTTACAAATTAAAGCAACATTTGGCCTGTATTGAACTGTCTTGTTTGCGGTAAAAAATTTCAATAAATGTAGAAAATATAAAGTGTAACATATATTGTCAGAAAAAGATATAAAACACTGTATTGTATTAAAATTTATAACAGAAAGAAATAAAAATGTGGATTAGTGCCTTTTCTTTCTTTTTATACCCCCTATTTTATTTTCCATCAAATCTATTTTAAAGTGATAATCATTACTTTTTAATCTTTTCCAAAGAAATGAAAATCATAAATATTTGACTTCTATGTATAAAACAAAGTTCTTAAATTTACATACGAAATACACATGTATGATAAAGAATTTTCGCTTATGATATAATAATGACAATTTATACTTACTACGTTTGGTTAAATATAATTTTATTAAGTTTGTAGGGACCATTTCTGCATTTGAAATAGTAAAAATCTACATATTTTTCTGAGCATAGAACCTTGAAATTTTGCAACCGTGTGTAAATCCTAAATGATTTTAGCAATATATATGTTCTTAATAAAATGCATATAACCTAGACGATCTTGGGTAAAATTCTCTTAAAAAGAAAGGATCCACCTCCCTCTTTATATGGATTTTAAACTATTTATCAGGATATATATTAATAAATAACTTTTAAAAATATTTCATTGGGAAATCTAATAAACCATGTAAAAAAAAAACTTGCGTAGTCTTATATCCCACTGAAAATAATCCAAAGGGGGTTCATACTCTAAACGGCTTTCTTAAAAGAGAAAGTATTATATTCCAGTTGGGTAGCACACACATACAAGGCAGCAAGAGTTTTTATTGAAACTTTCAATTTTTGAAAATATTTTTCTTTTTCACACAATGACTAATTTAAAATCAATTATATATAATAGGCATAAAGTGTCTTATATGCAGTTAATTTTGCTACATTTCTCCCGTTTTTAATTTTTTTAATAGATAGGGAGCTAGGGGAGTGGGGGGGGGGGGTGCGCGATGCATGAGTACATTCTTCATACGTCTTCGGCGGGCACCCGTGCTTATTATATTTACTGACAGAGATGAGAAACCAATGTCGCTTTGAAAATATTTTGTCGAGTTCAAATAAGTCATGTTTTAGTTTGACTTTTCAATATCTGGCAACTCGCAAACCTATATAAATGTAATATTTGGTGATCTTCAAGCGACTTAATAGAGACACATTACAAAAATCAACTTTCTTACCCTAACATCTTGATAGTCCCAGCACTGGCCAATTTTTTTACCGGAATCGATTTGCTTGTTTACCTATTTTTAGATTGTTCAAAAAACAAAATTTCTATGCTCATTCATTTCTTAGTAAGGCGAGAGGTACACTATTACGATCCAAGATCCTTTCAATTGGTGTGATACAAATTACAAGAAAACGAGAAAGAACTGAAAGTCCTAGAGTACAATTTTTGTTTTTCAAAAATGTTATTTACGAGGGTTTTGGGCCGACCAAACGGTATAGTGGTTAGCGTGCTGGCTTCTAGACCGCGAGGTTGCGGGTTCGAGTCCCGTGTTAGGCATGAGTGTTTGTAAATGTATGTTGGCTTGTCTAATGACGAATGTTTCGGCGCATTATAGCCCTCGTTTTGCTGACGGCGTCAGATAATCTGAATACAACCAACCAACGAGGGTTTTGGTTTGCGTTTCATGAAGGACCATTCAAATATGACATCAGGAAATTGTCTACTACAAATAAACACAATTTGTTTAAGCTTTGGATGACTCATACTCATACTTAGCCACGCCACAAACTCGTATGAGTTCAATTCTAATGAAGGATGAGTAAGAAAGAAAAGAAGCCTACCTCTTTAGTTTATTTCGACTGTATGTTAGCTAGGAAAAGAGATGGGGTTTGATTTATGTGTTATATATTAGGCTGGTTGATAGATACGGCCAAGTGAAGTTTCCAGTCAAGAGGGCGAACACCGATACACCTCCGTAACACCCCTGGTTACGGCTAGAATTTTAATTGCGTCAAGATTCAAAAGTAGTTGCAGCGATTTAAAATTTCGTATCTATCCCCCTCCTTCTCCCCCATTCCGACGTTCATGGAATCGTGTAATTAGGAAGATCTATTAGTAGTCAACCTTACTAAAAAAAATTAATTATCGAATTCTTCTCCCCTTCCCTTCCAAAGACACACAGCCTCGATCTTATAATTTTTAAATTTGTATCTCTTTGTTTACTTTAGAAGGGTGGAGGGGTAGAGTTTGAGAGAAGGCTGTAGTGAAGCACGTGTGCGTGTTATATCTATGGTAAATAACACTCTCTGTGCTCTCGTACATAACAGTTACTATTTATTTACTTAAGAATAGGATTAAAACAATTAAATTTAAATGAAGTAGGTTGCGTTACAATTGGACAAACATAACATTGCATTTAGCGTGAACATCAACTGTTTTAAATCTCTGAGCTCTTCTAGTCAACATTAACTTTTGTTGCCAGGTCCTTCTCTTCATCATTAGATGGAATAGAGTTCTTGGCATGACGTCAGAGTATGGTTTCTGGTGGGCTGTGGTAGGCGCCACAGTAGCCCCCCACCAGCGATAGCGAGACATTAAAGGTATCTGCTGTTGAATTTCACCCTTCTTCCTGATCGAGTAGTCCTCGTTACCAGGACCGGATTTGGAGCTTCTTGCTGGGGCAATGCTGGTTCTGTTTGAGAGCTAGTTGTAGGTGTAGATGCATCTGTTGCAGGTAGTGCCTTTCTGTCAGCTTCCTTTGCTATGTAGGCTGGCTTGAGACGTTCTATATTTACTGTCGTCTCCTTGGTGCCCCTTCGAATTTTGAAGAATCTCTCACCCCGACTGACAACTTCAAAAGGGCCTTCATAAGGTGGTTGCAGACTTTTCTTCACTGCATCCGTTCTCAAAAAAACGTGACTGCATGTAGGCAGATCTTTGCTGATGAAAACTGACTGTTTGCCATGTAGCTGGGGATTTGGAGGGAGTAGCTTACTCATTGCCTCTCGCATCTTCCCCACAAATGTAGTTGGGTCAGGAACACTTGATGAGGGGCATAGGAATTCTCCAGGAATGCGGATAGTTGAACCATATACCATCTCGGCTGTAGTAGCCTGTAGATCTTCCTTCCATGCAGCTCTGAAACCCAAAAGGATTGTCGGCAGAACTGCTGTCCACTGAGGGTTTCCGTGGGCCATGATTGCCGCCTTTAACTGTCGATGAAATCTCTCAACAAGGCCGTTTGATGCCGGGTGGTAAGGTGTTGTTCTTTGACGAGCTGTTCCCAGGAACTTGGTCAGTGCATCATGTAAAGAAGACTCAAATTGTGTCCCCTGGTCAGTTGTCAACCTGAGTGGGGTGCCGAAGCGAGAAACCCAACCACTGTAGAAAGCTTTGGCAACTGTGTCTGCTGTGATGTCCACCAAAGGAAAAGCTTCTGGCCATTTCGAAAATCTGTCAACACATGTGAGACAATAGCGAAAACCTTCCGATGGAGGAAGGGGGCCTACCAGGTCGATGTGGACATGCTCGAACCTTGCACTGGGTGGAACAATACTGCCAACTGTGTTTCTGGTATGTCTTGACACCTTGGATTGTTGACACTGCAGGCATGTGCGTGCCCATGATGAGATGTCTGCATTCATTGATGGTCAGACGTATCTTTCTCCAATCAGTTTCACTGATGCTCGAACACCTGGATGAGAAAGGGAGTGAAGATTATTGAACACCTCTCGACGAAATAGTTCTGGCACAAAAGGACGAATGCATTTTGTCGAAATGTCACAGTAGAGAGTAACTGCTGGTTGGCCAATAGACAATGGCTGTAACCCTAGGGACGTTGTATTTGGGGATGACAAAATCCTCTGCAATTCCACATCAGTAAGCTGTTCTGCAGCCATCTGTTGGAAGTTGATAAGTGATGGTGTGCTGATTATGGAGATATTTATTCGGGACAGGGCATCAGCTACTGAGTTGTCGGTACCCTTGAGATGTCGGATATCTGTGGTGAATTGGCTGATATAGTCTAACTGTCGCAGCTGTCTCGGTGAGCATTTGTCTTCCTTCTGGCAGAATGCATAAGTGATGGGCTTGTGGTCGGTGAAGAGGATAAAACTTCGACCTTCCACCATATGTCGAAAGTATTTAATTGCCATGTAGGCAGCTAGCAGTTCCCTATCATATGCAGAGTACTTTTTTTGTGCTGGTGAGAGAGTTTTCGAGTAGAATGCAAGCGGCTGCCAACCCTGTTCTACATGCTGATGCAGTGCGGCTCCCATTGCAGAATCTGATGCATCAACCACTATTGCCAGTGTGGCTTGCGAGGATGGGTGGTGCAAGACAGTGGCCTCTGCTAAATCCTTCTTGCATCTATCGAAGGCAATAGAAGTTTCCTCAGTCCAGACAATGGGCCGTTTGTCATTCTTTTTGGCACCCTTCAGGTATGCGTTCAGCGGTGCTTGAGTTGAAGCTGCATTGGGAACAAACCGTCTGTAAAAATTGCTTATGGCCAGAAATCGACGCATTTCTTTTACAGTCTCTGGTTTTGGGAAGTTGGTGATTGCTGTCACTCTTTCTGGCAGTGGAGTAATGCCTTTGGGAGTCACCATATGTCCCAGAAATTTTACTTCGGTATGGCCAAAAACACACTTAGAAGCATTCAACCGAACACCATATTGTTCAAAGCGTTTGAAAATTTGTTGAAGATGCTCAAGGTGTTGTTCCTCATCTTCTGAAGCCACAAGGACGTCGTCGAAATACGGAACGCAGAAGTCGAGACCTTGCAACACATGGTGAATAAATCGCTGGAAGGTTGCAGCTGCATTTGACAATCCGAAGGGCATGAAAAGAAATTCGAACAGTCCAAATGGAGTTGTTACAGCTGTTTTCTTGATGTCTTCCTCTGCGACTGGTATCTGGTGATAAGCTTTTTCCAGGTCGATGGTGGAGAACAGCTTCTTACCTTCCAGCACCTGCAGGCAGTCCTGAATATGTGGAACTGGATACCGGTCTGGAACCGAAATGCTGTTTAGCTTGCGGAAATCTCCACACGGACGCCAATCTCCGTTGCTCTTTGTGACCATGTGCAGGGGAGAGGACCAGCAACTGCTTGAAGGCCTGCAGACGCCAGATGCCACTAGGTACTCGAACTCCCTCTTGGCAGCTTTGAGTTTGTCAGGTGGAAGTCTTCTTGGTCGCGCGAACACAGGGGGTCCACTTGTTGGAATGTGATGTTGTATCCCGTGCTTGACCTGGCGTGGTGTGGGTCCGGCCTCAATGAGGGAAGGAAACCTGGAGAGCAAGGAATGAAACTTGGTGTCACCCCAGATTGATTTCACTCCGGGAGATTCCTTGACAATAACCTTGCCATTTGATCGTAGCTGGGTGAGAGGGTCAATCAAGCAACACTGTCGGATGTCAACCAGCAGTCCAAAATGTCTCAAGAAGTCAGCCCCGATGATTGGATGGGACACTGAGGCGATGATGAACGGCCAGTGAAATGCACGTCGCAATCCTAAATCCAACTGTAAGAGTCTCTGACCGAAAGTGGGAATTGTTGTACCGTTCGCCGCGAACAACTGGAGCTTGGCAGGAGATCGGCTTTTCTCAAAGACAGAGGGTGGTACCACTGAAACATCGGCACCTGTGTCTATGAGATACTGTGACGCTGTTGACTTGTCCGCCAAGTACAAACGTAGCACCTCAGCCTTGCCGTCACCCACTTGCGCGAGTGACGGCCTCTCTAGTTTTCCTGCACGAAAGTACATGGGGCTGTACACTTTGTCGCTCTTCTTCCGAAACGCTGGTGATACCAACAATGTTCTGGGTCAGCTGGAGGACGGCTTGAACTTCGTCGGCGGCTGCCTCGCCTAGAGCTATCTCTTGACGGCGTACTAGGTCTTGTCTCCAGTCGTGACAAGCGAGTTGAAATTTCTGCCAGCATCTGCCGAAGTGTGTTGTCTTCTGTTTTCACCTCCTGTATTGCAGCGCTGCCAGCAACCGACAGAATTCCATCAGCCATCTCTGCCAATTTTTCTAGCTCATCGTTAGAAATAGCTAGAATCTGCTGTACATGTGCGGGAAGGCGTTGTAGAAATAGTGACTTTAAAAGCTCGTCACTTACTCTTCTTCCGGCTTTGCTTTTCATTTCCAATAGCAACCGTGAAGGTTTTTTGTCCCCCAGTTGCATGCCGGATATGAGGTCACGCAGACGTTCTTCCTCAGTATCGGCGTATTGTATACATAGGCGATTTCGGATGGCGGTGTATGGGTTTTCTGCTGGTGGGTTTAAAAGGAGGTCACCAACGATGGCAAGCTCCTCAGGCTGGAGTGCCGAAACGACATGATGAAACTTTGTTGTTTCTGTCATCACGCCTGCGAGAACAAATTGGCTTTCCATCTGGCGAAACCATATTTCCGGGTTAGCACGCCAGAACGGAGGTGCTTTAACTGCAACTCGTGCAATGGATGGCGGAAAATCTGCACCGCGTGCGCTGCCGATCGCTTCTTCATTGGTCATTTTTTCAAGTCAGTTCTTTCAGAAATGTAATACGGGGAAAAATGAAACAATTTACTCACAGAGATTCGGCGTCAGTTGTCTGGGCGAAATAATCCAGGAATTTGTTTTTGCGTCCAAAATTCAAGGGGATGGAACGTGATTGCAGTTTACATAGGTTGCATGTGTCCTGTCACCATTGTAGTGAAGCACGTGTGCGTGTTATATCTATGGTAAATAACACTCTCTGTGCTCTCGTACATAACAGTTACTATTTATTTACTTAAGAATAGGATTAAAACAATTAAATTTAAATGAAGTAGGTTGCGTTACAATTGGACAAACATAACATTGCATTTCCCAAGCAACGCAACCATGTTGTTTCAATGTGGTGTCAACGTTAAATACCAACATGCACAATGTTGTTTCAACGTGGAACTGCAACGTTGTTTTCAAGCGGAAGTGTTCACTTAAAGGAGCGTGGATTCAACGTTGAGTGCCAACGTTGTTTCTACGTAGATATATCACACTGCTTCCACATGCTAGCTTTTGCCCACGTGGTTTCAATGTTGAATGTCAATATTGTTTCAACGTGGATTTGTCACATTGTTTCCACATGAGAGTGTTCATTTTTGCCCATGTGGTTTCCACGTTGAATGTCAATGTTGTTTCAACATGGATGCATCCCATTGTTACCACATGATAGTGTTCACTTTTACCAATGTTGTTTAAACATGAATCTTCCACATGAGTGTTCAATATTGAATCTTGCCAATGTTGTTTCAAGACACACATCCCATAATGCTGTTTTTACAGCACTATAGTTCTCGAGTCCAAGAACTAGTGCTGTAGAAACTGTTTTTCTGGAAAGTATTTATTGAAACAACATTGGCAAGAATCAAGATTGAACACTCATGTGGAAGATTCATATTTAAACAACATTGGTAAAAGTGAACACTATCATGTGGTAACAATGTGGAACACCCATGTTAAAACAGTATTGCTCATATTTTTCATATTCACATACATATAGACATATTCATAATGGCTCATATTTTTCGGAAGAGGTTATGAAATTAAAATTCAAAATACCATTTAAAGTTGCAATTTTAAGCAAAACAAATTATTGATTTTTGTATTTTAATAGATAACAGAAAAAATTTGGAAGCGAATGTATCCTGCCTACTTTCCTAAGCGCTTGTTTTGACACATTTTTTTCACATGAATGTGTTTAGTTTTATTAACACTGTAAAGTTTAAGAGTATATGCATGATAGAATCTCTCATTTAATGAAAAGAAAAAGTTAAAACTAAGATATTTTCCAAGTATTGGCTTTATGAGTTTCCAACTACTGTTACACTATGTATCATCTTTTAGTAGGTAGAATATCATTTTGTGAAAAATTAAACTTTCTTTTTATATGCAGAGGATTATTCTGTAAAAAAATTTAATTTTGCTCCAATGAACCAGAATTAAAATTACTTATAATATCTGCTACTTAATTATCTCTGAACTAATCAAATTTGAATAAAAATTATATATATTTTTTAACTGTAAAAATAAATCATTACATAATGTTCAAAATAATTTTATTTTAAAAATAGCACGCATAACATTAAAACAAATGTTAATAAAACAAATATTAATAATTACATGTGACAGTAACAGACATGGTCCTAACACAATTACATAGATACAAATACCTTTCAAATTGTTTCTAAGTTCACACTTTAAACCAGCAAATAGAAAATTATAAGATGATTAAATATATATGTGCTAATTTTTAATGACATATCCCATTCAGAGCAACAGTAGGATCTTAACTTCAAGACCCCATTTAATGACAGTAAAATAAGAAAGGAGATACAAAACAATTATTTAAGTTTATGAACCATATGTTATAATCCATGTTTACAATCCACAATATCATTCCCAAAAATATTCCACATCTCTGTCACAATCAGCAGCCTTAATGTCACTCCACGAGCTTCTTTCGCCTCCTCATTGGTTGTTTTCATAATCTCTAAAATAAAATTACCTTTATTTAATACAATAAACCATTCAAACATATATTTATATAGATATAACTGTTTTCCAATTTTTAAAAGTAGACGCCATATATTAATCAAAATAATATCCCTTTTTTATGACTTAAAAAAATCCCTCTCTCGCGTTGAAAGCGATCCCCTTGTTTTGGATGGTTTTAAGTCAATGCCAGTATGCAGAAGCACCCTTCATATTATGGTTTGCACATAGGACTGACCAAAGATCACACGACCATTTAAGGCAATAACAGACTTATTTCAGAATATCATGCAATGACAATACACAATATAGTTTAATCAAAAGTAGATTATGTAAAAAAAATTTGAAGGCAGATGCAGAATACCAATGTTGCCTACTCCCACCCAGTATTTGAAAACAAAAATGAAGAGTAGAAAAATTTACAGGAAAAACATATAATATAGGTTTTTAATGAATGTTATATTTCAATAGGAAACCAATTATAATTTTTGAAAATTCTAGATTTAAACAACTTAGTTGCCTTTTACTCTTCGGTATACTTTTAGAAAAATTTACTGTATCATACAAATTTTGCTTTAAATTCAAAAACACTCTTTACTACTTTGAGGATAAATTAAATGAGCTGCTGCAACCAAGTTGAAGCCATGCTTTCTATTGGTTTCCAGTTCAAAGTTAGGAACCCTTTTTTAAAAAAAAGTTGCCTGGAGGTTAAAATAGTCGATTAGGATATTTGGTACTTACGTATTAATGCCACCGCAGCTACAGATTTGGAGGTTTTTAATTACTTACAAGGAATTACAGTTTTATACTTACAAGGAATCCAAAAGATAACTGCATGCAAACAACAAGATTGCTCTTTATTGGCGGCACTTAAAAACCATCAAATCTGTAGCTGCGGTGGCGTTAATACGTAAGTACTGATATTTTTCTTACCAAAAAAAGTTTTCTGGAGGCTAAAATAGTCATTTTAGTAAACGCCACTAGCAGCCTTGTTATAATAATACTGCCATAATTCAGACATCTTCACAACAGCAAAACTAATTTAAAAAGAATAAAGACATTATACACTTAATATATAAATTATAGAGGACTATCAAAAGAACCATCAGTGTCATTTAACATGGAGGCCACAAAATTCAGGAAAAAAAGTTCCCCGACAGATATCTAAAAATTTCTCTTCCTGCAAACTTTTTCCAATTTTCCCAGATATGTCGACACACTGATTAAATAGTGCTAAAGAGATAATATGCCAATTTTTTTTAAAAATAGCTTTGGTGGTAATTAAATTTTATATTATTCTGTAACATTAAACTTCTAATGATTACCACAGCAAATCTCCAGGAAAATGGTACCAAAATAGGGATAATGGGAAAACATGCCCTAAACAATAACAGTAAATTCCCCTGATTTTCGTGAAAATTAAAAAAAATTCCCTGATTTTTTCCAGAATTGGAAAGTTTCTTGTTTTCCAGGTTCTGTGGCCACACTGTTTAAGTACAGCAGCTCTAACAAAGGTGAAATAAGCAAGTCCACTGAACATTGGGAAAAAAAAATGTTCCATTTTAATACAATAAATAAATTTATTCTAAAAAGTATTCCCAAATCTAACTTTGGTACAGTCGAACCCTGTTAACTTGAAATCAGTTAACCTGAACTCCTGTTTAACGCAAAGTAAAAGCAGTTCTCTGTACTTAAAACCTAAAGTTAATTTATTCGGTTAACACGAACAATTTCAGAGACCCCATCGACTTTGCATTAATGGGGTTTGACTGCAGAGTTGGAACCGCCCCCCCCCCCCCCCCAAAAAAAGGTGTTTTTTTGTGTGTTTATACTGGTTTTTTAAAAAAATTCCTTTTCTTATTAAATGTATACATATTTATAAATAAAATTTGACATTAACTAGAATAATTAATGTTCAAATAACAATTAATATTCCTTCTGAAAATAATTTAAACTAAGTAAATAAACAATTGCTACTTATATGGACAATCAAATCATATTAAATTTTAATATTATATTTAGAGATATGTTTTTTTAAATTCAATGGAAACAATATAATACAATAGTAATTGTTTACTGTTTCTACATGGAATATTGCTCTTATATTCATCAGTAATGGTGATAAGTTGTACAAAATTATATTTTTAAGGCTAATAAGTTAGTTAAGCACAAAACCTCTATTTCACAAATAAATTTAAAATGCAGCATATAATTTAATTCATAATTTTGAATAATTATGAAACAATAATAAAAAGCTTAGATTAATATAAAAAGTTATTTTTGATACTTATAAAAACTTCTATAGTTTTTCATTATAAGATTTATTTTAAAAAGTTATTTACAACAACAAATAATTTAAAAAAATCTAATTATAAATAAACAAATAAAAATACAATTTTAAATTAGTCTTTAAAAAGAGGGGAAAAAAACTATTTGGTTTAAATCATGCCAACCCTGTTTGACTGTATAACAAAAAGGGAGATCTAAAAAAAATTTAACAGAATATTTTTTGTAAAAGAATGGAATTACACTTTCTAATTTTAGTTTTTTAGAAAGTTCTTAAGGATTTGACAAGTTTACCAGGTATAGATATTTCTTTGCCTTTTTTTCCCCCGGATAAATGCTGTTTCTGGCAACAGGTTTTATTTTAGTTACTGTGTTTTTAATTTTTGTAAATTTTTAAATAGCCAAATATCCTAACCTGTACTACATCTGTTCCATTTATCAAATTACCTGAAAAGGGTAGTATTCAGTTGTTAGAAGCCAGCGATCAGATTCCAGACACTACCCGTTCTGCATTCCACAGGGTAGTACATGGTGGCAGTAAACTGAAAATATGATAACTATTATAAAATGTATCATCCTTATGTACATGTATATATTTACACTGATGACACAGGTAAAATGGACTAACTAGCATGAAGACATCTTTTTAAAACCTTATATTGAAATATCGATTTGATTACCAGGTGGGATAAGGAAAAATTCTCAATTTGTTATCCGTAGCTTAAAAAAAAATAACGAAAGAAAAACCTTAAGAGGCATTAGCCCAGCGATTTATTAAAATCATTAGAGCCGTTTTTTAGCAATTACTGAAAAACATGATTTTTTCAATGGCAGCTACATTTTGCGCATGCACGATTTTTAAGAAAACATTAATGGTAGGTCCCTGTGCCACCACTAACTTGCACACCAAATTTGAACATCGTAGGTCAATTTGTTCGGGAGTTATGCTGACCTCGTACACACAGACAGAATTTTTTTCATGATTAATTTTTTGAAATCCAGATGTTCCAAAATGTGGAGAAATGCAAAAAAAAGAAAAAAAAATGATTTATTTTTTTTGACCAAATGCTTTACTTTCATTACCCTATGTATACATATGGGTAATTGATAGTAATAATATGCCAACTTCTTACAAAAAAATGTTTCGGTGGTAATGAAAAGTTTAAATTATTCTACAACATTAAACTACTATTGATTACCACCACAATTATTCGGGTAAATGGCGCCAAAATATGGATGAACTGGGAGATGTACATTTAGAAAAAATACAATTTCTCTGATTTTCGTGAAATTTTAAAAAGTTCCCCGACAATTCCCTGATTTTTCCCAGAATCGGAAAGCCCCCTGACGTTTCTCAGATTTCCATGTTCCGAGGCCACTCTGTTCCACATAGAGCTATTTTCACATCTTCATTATAAGACTATATTACCACACTAAATGCTGTACTGGAAAACAACTACGTTCCTGGTGAAATTAATTTGATTCTGAAGCCTTTCCGTTACAATTACAAATGACGTAGTGTAAAGACAATTACGACAGATATGGTCTCGGCTTGATAAACAGGTTATCTAGTGGAGCGGAATTTCTCTTATTTAAAAGTGGTGTTCTGTAAAATACGTCTACGAAAATGTTTCCTTGTGATTTCTAATGCAAACCCAGCCTAATTTGATTTAAAACAATCATAATTATTAGTATTGAGACAGCGTTGTCTTTTAAGACTTAACATAATCATATAATTAATAATTTTTTATTCTCCTTAAAGGAAGTTGAGAAAAATTCCCATGTATACAATTATGAATTATTTTTATTGTAAAAAAACATGAGAGAATGAATTAAAAAAACTAGGTTTTATATTTTATAAGCCAAAAAAAAAAAAGATTTTATATTCCACCTGAAATAAATACCTGGCCCTGCATTTGTAATATTACGGTGGAGTTTTTTTTTTTAACTTAATTAGTTCATTTAATTACCGTAAAAATTCTTTCAACAAGTATAGAAATAATATTTATACAGCATGTTTAGTTCTCAGTGATCAATCGTTTTAGAAAAACATACTTTTACAAGACAGCCCATTCAGTTTTATAGCTCATACAAAACAAGTGAAATATAACCTTAGGTTTATTTATGTCACACGTGTGTCCCAAAAATCAACAAACCTCACTGATAAGAACATCATTCATTATCTAATTTCATTTATAAATAGAAAAACATCTAATTTAGAAAACCGCTAAATAATAGAGTACAAATTAATAATGTAATGTAGAAAACTTACCAGAAAAGGCATTAATCCATTTGTCAACAGACAACGTCAAGTTTCAAATCAAGTTCAAAAGTGACGCTAGCTACGTCATCACTGAAAGGTAAAAGCGTATTGCGCATGCGTCGGATGATGGAAATCGTGGATCAGTGGTGAATTGTTGAAGTATAGTTGAATTATCACGTTGATGCAATATTATAAAACCACGTTCAGTAAACGGATTTTTTTTTTTTTGCTTTCATAAATTGCTTTTACCAAAGTTTTCAATTAATATGATTCTTGGACAGGATTGGGGTTTTCCAAAAACCAAAGAAGACACTTATTTCATGTCTGGTTGAAATATCACATTGAAACAACATCGTGATATCACATTAAAAAAGTGAAGAAAATGAAATTCTGACTTTATTTTTACTACATAATTTAAACCCCTCAAAAATATACGAAATAAATTGATTTCTGCTAATATTTGCTATAAAATATCAGCTTCCTTAAAAAATGCATTGGAATTGCACATTGATACAATATGGTTACAATGTACATTTCTCACTTTCAACGTATCCACCAAAAAACCACATAGAAACAACGTGAGTGTGTTGCTTGGGTTAGCGTGAACATCAACTGTTTTAAATCTCTGAGCTCTTCTAGTCAACATTAACTTTTGTTGCCAGGTCCTTCACTTCATCATTAGATGGAATAGAGTTCTTGGCATGACGTCAGAGTATGGTTTCTGGTGGGCTGTGGTAGGCGCCACAAGGCGAAGCACCAAGATTCCCTCTTACTAAATTGTGATACTTTTAGAGGGGTATAAACCGATTAACCTTTGCATTTACCCCCCCTTTCCCTCCCATGGGCGCCCCCAGGAATATTTGCAAGGGGGTGCAAGACTAGATTTTTATCAAAATCCTTTTTTTTTTTTTTTAGAAATGTTAATTAATAATTACCTTATTATAAATAATACTCTTTGAGAATAGTTAAAATTCATGGTATATATTTTTGAAAGCGCAACCCTGTTAAAAAAAAAATACAAAATAGTAAAAATATTGAAATATATATTTTTAACAATTTTTTTATCATCCAACTAGATCTCACAGCATTCAAGTGATAGTGTTTAGAATAGAGGAACTCGAAGATGCAAAAATACAGAAGAGTAAAATTTTTTCATTTCTTCCAAGTTTCAGATATATAAAGAATAAAAAATCAAAATGAAACACGAAAGCAGTAATGGAATATACTCAATTGAATTCTAAAAATAGATTTCAAGATAATATATCTGATAACTTAAAAAACAAAACATTTTCCTAGAATTTGAGAACTACACAGGAAATGATTATTCAATAAAAGGAATGAATACTTCTACTCATCAGCCTCTAATAATAGTAGACAAAAGCGCCAGAAAATCGTCTCGGAAGTAGCTATAAAAAACGACATAGGAAAGAAAGGAAAGACTAAATTAATCGGGAAAAAATGCTCATTGTAACCTAAAAGTATAAATGGCATATGTGCATTTTTTAAATTGGAATTTACATCTTTTTCCTCATTTTTTGAAAAATTTCATGAGCCAGGGGGGTGTAAGTGCACCCCCTTGCACCCTCCTGTGGGCGCCCATGCCTCCCCCCCCCCCATCCCATCCCATACTTTTGAGTGCGATAATCGACTCTGAGAATGAAAGGGTACCATTATTTAAGGATCAGACCTTAAATATATTGCTATATGATAAAATGTAGGACCCCCACCCTTACTGGCCACAATGATATTGTTACATACTAATTGCTAGATCACCCCAACCCCACCCCCCAGTTTTCAAAGATACTGTTATATAGTAAATACTAAATGGTACCCCCCCTCCCCCCTCTCCGTCACCTACAAAATATTGTTTTGTTTCATTTATCTTATTTTTTTACGATAAATCCTAAAATTTTCCATTTTCTTATAACCCCCCCCCCCCCCCGAATTATTTAATGACCCAGTTTGCATCACGAAACCCCCTTGTTGGCACACCTGGATATATGAAAAATACTCGCTTGGCAAATTTGAAACGAATTTCGCTGCGAAATGAGCTAATTTCAGTGAGAATTTAAATGCCATCCCTGCGTAAACTGTTTTATGACGTCAATGTGTGTCCCTTCTGTATCCAAAAGGCAGAAATTGCGGCTAAGTATGGAATTGTCAACATCAAAGATTTTAAAAAATCGGGGGAAGATTGAATTTTATTATACTGTAAATCAATTTGAACCTGCAAGGTAAAGGATGCGGGCAGGCAAAAATGCAGGTTGCAGGCCATTGCAGGATTCTGTTTTTGGTTTCCAAAACTTGACAAAGCCAACATCATACGTCACTTGTAACTTCCGCTATCTAATATCCGCTTCAAACCCACTGGAGTTCAAACCTGAGCGCGCTTTGTTTGTTTTCGTTATTGCATGCATTTCTCAATTTAAAACACGAAACTTAATTGATACTAAATTTCCTTTGGATAACAATAACATGGTGGTCAAAAACCGTCTCATAAATTGTTTCACATCTCTGGTACTGTTAGGCGATGTATTTTGTAAAATGGAACACTTTTTTTGTAACTTTCAACAATTCAGAAAATTATATATGACCTGGACTTGCTTGGAAGCAAAAAAGCGATGTTCAGTCAAGGAATCCACATCTTTTTGATCACTGATAAACAATTTTGGTATTTAATATAAATACACCTGTTATTCGAATTTTTTTCTTTCTCGAAAATTTGATTTGCGAGGAATTATTGCACGGACGAAAAATCAATTAAAACTAATTCTTCATACTTTACTAAAGCAACAACAAAATACAGATTTAATGTTACCAGTTACCCTTTGTGAGAATATGTAAATTCTACTTTTGGAATAAAGGGATTTACAGCTGGATAAAATATATAAATATTTTGACAGGAACAGTAGCAATCATTTTTATTGAAAAAAAAAAATTTACTTCAAAATCAACTTTTTTAAGAACTTAAAATTGTTCATTACATTAAAGTAAGCATATAGCATAGCTGAAAAAATTAGGTAGGTCAACAAAATTTAAATGTATGTTTTGTGCTCGAAGAAAAAAATTGGAATATAATAGCTTTGGGCTCACCTGACAATAAACAGAACACCTCAACCTCACAATAAACAGAAAATGTTTGTGGAAATATGCATTAAAAATAAATCAATACTGTTTTGATTAGTTTTATTTTGTTGTTTAAGTCAGGATATTACTTTTTAACAGAATTATATGTATTTAAGATACACAAAAATTAATAAAAAATTGTTTATGTGTTTTAGCATTTCTAAATCCAACACAAGTGGTGGCTCCCAAAAAGTATATTTTTTATTAACACTCTTGTCCATCCCAAAGGTGATGCGTATGAAAATCTTGTAAAATGCTCTTAGTATTCAGATATCAGTTTTGAAGTTGGAACTGTCTAAGCTGTACACTAATATTCTGCTTGGTTTTCAGTTCTTGTACAATGTAACCTGCAAAAGATAACATCAGTCAGTAGAGAATCATTCTAATAATCTCATTTCACTAAACCAGTGGTTCCTAACCTCAAGTCGACTTTGGACCACTATGTTAATATATACATCAGTTGCAGACTACTACTCGTCCCCTTTAACCCTTGTCATTATGTAACTTTTGAAAATATTTTTTCACACATATAACTAAAATAAATTTTTCTAATAAGAAAATAGACACACACAGTACTAAAATTACCAGTATAAAACTTAATATTTTGACTCTCATGATTAAACAAATAAGGTTTTGTGGCATATTGAGAAAAATAATTCAAGATTTCCAATTGTGCAATGTTGTAGAATGAAAGTTATTAATGATAATCTAGGATCAAATGTACTACTTATTCTGCAGATAAGATTTTCATTCATATGAAGTATTAAGTGAGTAAATAATAATTATCTTCTGTAATAAAATGTCAAAGTTTTCGAAAGTAAAAAGATGCCAATCAAATAGTTTTTGGAAAACTAAGATCATACAAGTTTTTTTAATTTCAAGAAAAATTAATGGAGTTGTTTAAAACTTTTAGTTGTACAAATGGTGGAAAAAAGGAAAAAATATGCTTTGATGATGACTCAGATGCAGTTATATTCTGAACTATTGTTTGTTTGAATATTTTAATAATTAAATTTTAGTAGAATGAAAGTTATCAATGACCATATGGGATCAAACATACTACTTATTCTGCAGATAAGATTATAACAGGCCATGAGCTGGGAACCCCAGAACTGAATGTTATAAACAAGGGAAATGATAATTTGTTTTTAATTTGATGAAAATTGATATAACTTTAAACCAGTGTATTATATTTAGAAAGGGAACTGAGAAAACTCAATGATTTACTTGGTTTCAGATTATTAGAAACTGAAACCTTAAAGTCATTCAGAATTTGATTGATGCATTACTGTTATTCATATTCAATTATTTGTGTGCATACAAGTGAAACAAAATTTAAATAGGTTTATTTTAACTGTGAAGAAGCAATTTTGGGCATTTTTAAGTTCTTATTTTGTATTTAAAAAACTTTCCTTTAAAAGCCATTTACTTAATATTGTACAAGTAGAAATGTGTAGATTAGAGATAAATTCTAAGTTTATCATCATCAATTTTCAGAATAAGCTGCTATTTTTTAAAAATCAATCTTGCGTTATGTTATGATACAATTTTTTTAAATCTATCTTTTGTTGTGATATTCTGTTACATTTGTTTTGTTTCTTCCCAGAAGTAAAATGCTTTGCTTCTCCATCCTCCTGTTGGTCTTATCTATGTACTGTGAGGCTCGTCCTGATGGTGCTCCTAAGTCTTCATGCTCTTCACTTAGCCCTGTTCATAGTGGTATTCAAGCACAACGCACCTCATCTCCTTATTCTATTTCTGTGTATAAAAATGAGAATAAAGTAAGAGGTGGGTATAAAATAAGGATATTAGTTATGTGTTCAACACATGACTAGCTTTTATTTTAATAATTAAGGGAAGTATTAAAAATATGTGTCAAGAGATTGTTTATAAAATTTTATAGCATTATATTATTATTCTATGGGTCAATCAAATATTGATAAAAACTTTTCATTGGTGTACCTTCCTGTCATCTTTGAATTTAGGATAACCACAGAAATCTGAAGAATTTGTTTAAAAATAATTTATTTTGAGCAGACTTTTTTTATATTTAAAACATTTATCTTAATTTTTTACAGAATTTTAATTTTTTAACTAATTTTTTGCATATTTTCTTTGTAAGGATCATTTTAAATAATCAATTATATATTGTAATTCTTGCAAAATAAACTTTTTCTAATACCCATTGATAAATGTGATCCATATATCTATCTATTGGAAGGAAATGAAATGCTTCTTTTGGATTCAGTGCTTTTCCAGAACCCCTTTTCTGCATATAATTATTTGAAAAATACTGCTCAGTCATTGCTGTAATTTGTGATGGCTGGCAACATGTGGAAGCAGTGCTAGAAGTGTGGGTAGACGCGGGGTGACGCGTCCCCCTACTTTTCAAGAAAATACCCATGCGTCCCCCTACTTCTAAAACCACTGAAATCCATCCCCCTACTTTTAAAAGCACTCAATCCACCTAAAAACTACTAATGAAAAATGACATTAACATTTAAATGTAGTGACACTGAGAAAAATTGATTTATTTTTAGTTTTGAACTATTTGTGGTGTATATATCATATTATAAAATTGTATTGTACTACTTTGTATAAAGATATAAGAATTTTTAATAATGAATGCAGTTACATTTGATCAACTTTTAACTTTGGAGGAACTTTCTTTTAAGTTACATTTCCAATCTTGTTTCATAAAAAGACAAGCTATTTAAAAAAAAAAAAAACTTTTTAGAATTCTCTATTAATTTAATTTTATAAAAGTATGCCCATTTATAAGTATTATTTAAACCTAAATAAACAGTTATATACATAACATTGCATTATTACTTAACTTTATTTCTTGTAAGTAAAACAACTAAGTCGCCGAATATTCATTAAAATAACAATGAATTTTGAACCCTCGTTTAATGTTAATGTTAGGAAGTATAAATTTTTTTTTTACTTGTTAATATTTTTATTATAAGTTGCAAAATTATAAAATTTATCGTTGTGGCGATGGGGGGGGGGCACTTATCACCAAATTTTGGGCATCCCCCCACTTTTTTTACACCACTTCTACCACTGTGTGGAAGAGGGTACTTGTGTAAGAGTTGCTTTTGCTACTGATTCTGCAGAGATTCTTAAATTGGTCATTTAAGGGAAGTTAGTACCCTCTATAACTGTAATGTTAATTTGGCATATTTCATATACCTTTTTCTAAGAAAGTAATTGGCATTGAAGCCTAATTTTTTTTCAGTGCATTTAGCAGGCACTTGTTATATCTACTGAAGTTAGCTTTTGATTTTAATACTTTTTTTTTTAAATAGATTTTCATGAAAGTCATGCAAATTTATTAAAAATCACAAGTCGTTGTTTTTTTTGTCGAAATAAGCCAAAACTAAAAATATTTTTAAAATAAGATCAAAATTTCACTTTTGTATGTAGAAATACATAAAAGGAATATGTGGTAAAAATTTTAGGAAGATGGCTTGTGCAGTTTCTGAGAAAAAGGTACATGTATAATGAAAAATGTAGTTTTAAGAAAAATGCATTTTAAAGAAAACTTTACTTACACTAATACTTAGCAATTTTGTCTTCAAAAAATTATTAAAAATACTTCTAGTTGATGTATTATTACAAATGAGATATATTTTTAAAGGGGAGGATTTATAAATTTTGATAAACAATAATAAATCCAAAATTAGTAATTTGTAAATTTTAGGGTACCAACTCCCCTTAAAGATTTTCTATATTTTTTCTTTTTATTATATTTTATATTTCACACTTTTATTATATAATTTTTTAGTCAAATGTGTGCATTTAATGTATGTTTTACAGAAAAACAGCAGCAGAATTTAAAAAAATCAATGTATTTTTTTATATAAAAAGAATAACAAAACTCTGTGAATATTAAGCAATCTTTTTATTCACTTAGTCCTGCCTCCATGTTGAATGCTTTGTTTGCTTTTTTGTTTCCTTCAGAAAAACAGCAACAGAATAGACAATTTCTTTGCAATTTATCATAAACATTTCATTTTTCGTCTTAACACATTTGCTGCCAATCACACAGAATGTCTTGTTTTTCCCTAATAGTCTGTCCTGATCAGAGTACTCCTGATGGGATTTTCCGTTCATTCTGGAATTGTTTGAAGTAACAAAATAATATTTGTCATGTGACATAAATATTATATACATCTTGTCTTCCTTCATAACGTTAGCTAGAAGCTTGGGTTTTTAAAACACAGTTTCAGGTAATTCCAACAAAGAACGACAACTCCAATCAGGTGCTGTATGATCTGGACAGACTCTGGGGATTAACAAGATATTTTGCAAGACATTTTTTTTTTTGGTGGTAGTGTATAATGGTGGGAAAATATATATAAACACCTTTTAAAATCATCTTCATTGAAAAAAATTTTAATTTGTGCCTTTTACTAATAAATATCCACAATAATAATTCTACATAATTTCTATAATACTTTTTAAACTTAGAAGATACTACAGTGATTGTGATGGATAGCCTTGCATTGATTGTTGCGCTGCTGGGGGGGGGGGGGGGGATTTCCAATTTTTTTTTCTCCCTTCTGTTGTGGGACTTCACCTTTAATGGATTTTCATCAAACTGCATAGCTATGCAGTGTAACCCTCATGTAATTCTTCAGCCAAGAAATGTCCAATACAACCTACCAATATTCTTTAATACAGATTATCATATATTGTTCTCACACTCATTTATTTTATAAGCAATTATTGGAAATAGCTTTTTTTGAATTTCTCAAGGCCTAGAGAAAATATGAGATACAAGCATGTATGATATGTCAAACGAAATGTCTCTTTGAGAGGAGTTTTCATATCAAAATCCAACCAGAAGAACCATTAATTGCAACCAAAGGTCAATTTGTATTTCTTAAAGTCTAATCTATACAAGCATGTGTCATATATTAATTTGAATGAAAGAAATATACTAGAAGGATTACAAAAATTTAACTGAAAGTGCTTTAATGTTTCACCAGAAGAATATTTTCATAATTATACAAGAAGTTCACATTTTGGTTCCAAATTGAGATAACAGATTAGAATTTAGATCAGCATTTGCCACTAACTTTTAGAGCATGACTTAACTTGGAACTTTCCGCAGGCTGCAGATTTATACCTAATATACCAATACATCTATTGCTTTACTACATATGTTCAATGTTAGAAATGTAATAATTACTAAAGATTCAACAATATAAAACAAATTTGAAAACTGAAACAACAATTTAACTTTTTTGTATTAATAAAATAACAATTGATGTTTGGTTCTTGTTTCAAATAATTAAAAAAGTAGTTTTCTTTACATCGTAAATTGAAGTCATAAAAAAAGTTAATCTTTAGTGACAATATTACAATGTAATGACATAAACTCATAATCAATAAAGATATTTAAACCATGCCTCCTAAATCTTCCATTTTAGTCGATGTTAATTGCGAGATGATGACGAACGGTCCTCTTTTCACTATCTACTTTGTGTTTAAAACTAGTCTTCGACTCCATTAATGCACTGGAGTCATAGAGATCGCGATACTTCTTTTCACATCCAAACAAGAGAGGTATGCAGTAAAACACCCAACTCTTGCCCATCACATTCTGAAAAGCAGAAATCGAATTGTGTCATTCACGAATCGAAGGGGTAGGGTATCATTAGTACAAAACTAAGCAATGCATCATTGGTAATAATTCAAACTATTGTTTTTTTTATTTTTTATGGTAGTCTCAGAAAAAAAAAGGATTTTTCAGTCTTACTGACTCGGGCCACTTAATCGAAAATGTGGTTTTTGGTAGTAAACACATACTATTGTAGACAAATTAAAATTATTTCTGCAAAATTTGATTTTTGCTCTTCTGTACTGCTGGCGGGCCTCCTTAAGGCTGACGCTGATTTAGATGGTAAAATTATATTTTGTTCATATTTTTATAATATAATCATGTTGTATGTGCAATTTTTTTTTTTCAGTTAAAATTTTCTCCTCTGTTGGTGAAGAATTCGAGGGATTTATTCTTCAAGCTCGTTCCAATAAAGACAAGCATAAGTTGATTGAAGGAAAATTCACTCATAAAGAAGGAGTTTCTAAAACAATTGATTGTTTCCAGGGAAGAGAGGTTTGGACATTTATGCTTTACCTAATTCTGAGAAACAATTTTTTAATTAGTTTAGGAATTCTAATTTTCCATCTCTCTAGAAACTCCACTTTTCTAATACCTTTAATTTTCGTTTACTTTATAATGAATGAATTGTAACAGCTGCTATCAGGTACAGATACAGAGCTGAGAATTTTCTCCCCTCTATATTCAGTTTTTAAAAAAGAAGGGGGAAAAAAAAACTTAGGAAAAGTTCATAATATGTAATAGAAAGAATCAAGAGAGAGACGCTAAAAGTAACATTATATATATTCTTTAAATTTTTTTAATCTTTGATCAATCTCTTAAAATGTTGCATGGTAAAATTCTGCACAATCATTTTGAGTAGTTTTGTTTATTATGTTACATATAGTTATTTATGGGTTGATATGTCATGGTAATAATTCAATAAGGTTTCACTATTCATTCTTTTTAATTTATTTTGCATTCATTATTCATGATTTATTTTGCATTCACTATTCATGATGGTGCTCAATGTTTCTTTTCTTTTTTATGCAGTGTGATGTAAAATAATTTTATTGGTTTTTTAATTGTTTATAGTTATGTATACAAATTTGCCTTTTCGTTGTATAACATGGAAATGTATTATTGTATACATATTACCGTTTTCCTGCTCACGTTTAATGGGGAAGCTTCATTCTGTTCTTGTCACACATTCTTTTTGAAAAAAGAAGGGGCCCCCAAAATATTGGTATGACTTCAGTTCGAAAATTTACCAACTTAAAACAAAAAGACACATTTTTGCATAATTTTCCATTTTGTTTCAACTCCTCACTCCAAAAATTAATTATTTTTTTGTGTGTGTGTATCTCAAAATTGGCTGGTTCATTATTATATATCCAAAATAAAATAAGTACTAAATCAACCTTTAAAGCTTGAGGAATCGAAGCCATCCAGTTTTTGTAATATTAACGCATTTATGCAATGAAGTCTTTTTAACATTAAGAGTTAATATTAATAAAAAAATTATTAAAATATTAAGCTTTTCTAACCCTTTTTTAAAAAGTTTCCCCTCTGCTCTCATAAGGAAAAATTAACCATCTTATCCAAAACTTCTTTTCTATATTTTGTGCTATTCAAAACCTATCTGGTATAAAGCCTTTTTCATTATTGGGTAATTCCTAAATTTATTTATAATTGAAGAAAATTCGAATTTATAGCTTTCTACAAAAATTTTTAAACTTTTTTGTAACTTTGTTTTATACCTTTTGATATGCAAGCTAGAAGATTGACATGAGGCAAATAACTATTCAGGTGACAATGACAATTTCCATAGTTTTTCTAATGAAGAGAAATAACTGTGAAGGCTTAAACTAGAAAAGTTAAAATGACTTATGCAATAACAAATATAGCTAATTTTAACTTATTTGACATTTAGAACACATTGACTCAAGTCAACCCAAGTCCTAAAAGAGAATTGATAACAGATTGGGTGCCATCTGATAGTGTTAATGAAGATGTAATATTTCGGTAAGTATCTTTATCAGGGTATGCAGAATCAAATTTTCAGATTCGGGTAGAGCATATTAAGACTAGTATTGTGATATGTTGCCTAGATACTCTCAGATTATTTCAGAATTTTCTAATCACCCATGTTGTATTAATAAGTCATATTCTTATATTCTGTAGCGTTACCCCTTCACTGTAACCGTCATTTAATATACTTACCTGTAACCTTAATATATAAGCAGTTGAATAAACGATCTTTATACTAGAAAGACGTCTTGTTAGCCCTCTCCCTATTTAACGCAGAACGCTACATGGTGTCAGAAGTGGTTCATAAAAGTTTAAGATGCCGGACCAAGTAACCGAAAACACTTCTGGATTAAATGTGAAACCGCCCTCGTCGTTGAAACTGAGTGGTGATAACATGGCTTCTGCGTGGAAAGATTTCAAGCAAAGATTTGAATGGTATGCTACTGCCACGAATTTGAATTCAAAGTCTGCAGAGGTGCAAGCTGCAGTATTGATGACAACTATGGGAGAAGAGGCGATACCTGTTTTCAACTCATTTCAACTCAGCGAAGCAGACAGAAAGAATATAGTCGTGCTGAAACAGAAGTTCGAAGATTATTTCGCGCCAAAAGAAAACGAATCTTTTGTGCGGTGGAACTTTTTCAGACTGAAGCAAAATGAAAATGAAACATTTGACGAGTTTCTTACCGAGGCCAAAACAAAGATTACAGGTTGTAACTTTGATACACTTGCTGATGGATTGCTCCGCGACAAAATCGTTTTCGGTGTACATAGCGATCAGGTACGTGAGAAACTGTTGGCCGAAGAAAATTTGACGTTGGTCAAAGCTATACAAATCTGCCGTGTTTCAGAGCAAGCTTCAAAACAGCTGAAAGAATTAAAAGGAACTGATTTAAAAATCGACCGTGTGTTCAAAAAGAAATCGTCGCATGACTCAACCGTTAGCAGGAATAGTGGCTCCTTTTCGCGAAACGAAAATGCGGGAACACAAAACAAAAATGTTAGTTTTGTTTGTAAGCGATGTGGTTCTAAACATCCACCTTTATCTTGCCCAGCATATAAAAGGCGTTGCAGAAAGTGTGGTAAGGTAAATCATTTTGCTAAAGTTTGTAAATTTAAAAATGTATATGTTGTAAACAAAGCTGAAAATGATCTTAATATTCAAAGTGATGAAGCAGTTTATTTGGATACTGTTGCTTTGCATGTTAATTCTGTTACAAATAGTGATTGGTTTGAAAATGTTAAAATTTCAGGTAAACCAGTGCTACTTAAATTAGATACAGGTGCACAGTGTAATGTACTTAGTCTGGATTTAGCTAAAATAATTAATGTGCCCCTTGAACAAACTAAAGTTAAGAAATTAGTTTCTTTTAGTAATCATGAAATGAAAGTAGTGGGTGAAATAAATACTGTGGTTCAGATTAAAAACAAAACTGGCAAGTTAAAGTTTATTGTTGTAGACAGTCATGTTAAACCTATTCTGGGTGGTGAATCATGTGTTGAGCTAGGATTAATTCAGCGTGTCATGTTAACTGAAACTGAGACCCTTCCTGATGATTGGAAAACTCAAATTTTTAATGGGTTGGGGTGTTTAAAAGACTTTACCTATGATATTGACATTGATAAAAATGCTGAACTTGATTTTTCCCCACCTCGAAAGATACCCTTTTCGTTGCAAGATGATGTTAAAAAGGAAATAGATAATATGGTTAAACTAGGTGTTTTAGAGCCAGTAAATAAACCAAGTTATGCGGTTAGCCCATTAGTAATTGTTAAGAAAAATGATAAAATTCGAGTTTGCGCAGACCCATCTAAACTAAACAAGTTTGTTAAGAGACGACACTTCCCATTAAAAACTGTGGAAGAAATAGCGAGTAAAATTAAAGGTGCTAAACATTTTGCACTTTTAGATTGCAAACGGGGATTTTGGCAATTAAAAGTAACTGAAAGAACGTCAAAATATGTAACTGTGAATACACCTTGGGGACGTTATTCTTATAAAAGAATCCCTTTTGGATTGGTATCGGCTCCAGAAATCTATCAACAGCAAATGTCAGAGCTTTTAAAGGATTTTGATAATGTAGAATGCTCTATGGATGACATTTTGATTTTTGAAAATTCTGAAGCAAAATTAAATGAGCAGGTTGATAAAGTGATGAAGAGGTTGTTCTTGGCAGGATTAAAGCTTAATAAAGAAAAATGTGTGTTGTCTGCTAAGAAAGTTAAATTTCTAGGTCATATCTTAAATGAAAATGGAGTGTCCCCAGATCCTGAAAAGGCTAGTGCAATTGATAAATTGAAAACCCCGTCTAATATAACTGAGCTTCGTAGGTTTTTGGGTTTAGCAAACTATTTGGGTAAATTTATTCCAAATTTTTCGCATATTAGTGAGCCTTTAAGAAAATTGCTAGAAAAAGAAATTGAGTGGGAATGGTCAGAATCGCAGGAAAATTCCTTTAAAAAGATCAAACAACTTGTGTCATCCGCACCAGTGTTAGGTTATTACGATGTAAATAAACCTGTAACAGTTACTGTAGATGCAAGTTCAACAGCGTTAGGTGCAGTTCTCAGTCAGAATTCTAAGCCCATTGCATATGCTACCAGATCTTTGTCCAAATCTGAGAAAAATTTCCCCCAAATTGAAAAATAGGCATTGGCTATGCGATTCGGGTGTAATAAGTTCCACCAGTACATTTATGGTAAAGAATTAATGATAGAAACTGATCATAAACCATTAGAGTCCATTGGTAAAAAGTCAATTGTTCAGGCTCCACCTCGACTGCAACGCATTTTTTATGACATATTGCAATACAATCCTAAAATTGTCTATAAGAAAGGAACCTCAATTCCTATTGCTGATGCGTTGAGTCGTGATTGTGACAATACTGAACAGGACACTGATGAAGACACTTGCATTGTTCATGTAGTAGTGCCGATGTCTGAAAACGCATTAAAAGACTTTAAGCAAGAAACAAAAAGTGATCAAGAACTGGTAACTCTGAAAAATGTCATTCAAGTAGGATGGCCAGATAAATGTGCCGATGTGCCACGAGACGCACAAAAGTACTGGAACTTTAGAGATGAACTATCAATACATGATGATCTGCTGTTTAAAGGAGAACGAGTGGTTGTACCAGATGCCTTAAAAAAGAGACTCCTCGATCTGTTGCATCAAGGACACTTAGGAATTCAAAGTTCTCTGAGAAGAGCTCGTGATTCATTTTACTGGCATGGAATGACCGCTGCTATTGAGGACATGGTAAAAAAGTGCAAAGTCTGTCAAGAAACACAGCCAAACAAGCCGAAAGAAACAGTGCTGATAAAGCCAATCCCTGAATATCCATTTCAACGAGTAGCATCAGACCTTTTTGAATTCAACAAAAGGCAGTATATTGTCATTGCCGACAGCTACTCTGGATTTTATGATTTTAAGAAATTGAATCACTCGACTTCGAGAGAATGCATCAAAGCTTTAAAGAGATGGTTCTCAGTACATGGTATTCCAGAGATTTTTGAATCAGATAATGGTACACAGTATGCATCGAAGATTTTCCATGAGTTCCTGGATAGCTGGGGAATACAAAAACAGAGGTCAAGTCCGTACCATCCACAGTCAAATGGACTTGCAGAAAGGGCAGTTGAAGCATCCAAAATAATACTCAAAAGGTGCCGTAAAGACAACTCTGATATTTCCCTGGCTCTGCTGAATCTTCGTAATACTCCACGGGAAGCAGGCCTCATGTCCATCAATCAACGCCTGCTGAGCAGAACAACAAGATCATTGCTGCCATCTACGATAAATTCTCTCAAACCAAGAGCTGTTGAAGATGGCGCTGAAACACTGAGACTCATCAGAGAGAAGAAAACTCAAGCTGCTAATCGGCACATCATTCACCAAAAGCCACCAACACACAATCCTGGAGATATTGTTAGAGTTCAGGCTGGACCAAGATTATGGGTAGGAGGAAAAATAGAAAAAATGGTCAATCCAAGATCTGCCATTGTCAAGGTTGGAGACAAGAGCATTCGACGCAACACAATCCACATTCAACCAACATCTGCAGAGCTAGCTTCACCTTTCAAGAGCTCTCTGAATTTTCAGTCTAATTCATCCTGTCCAGTTGCAGCACCAACTCAAGAAAATTTAAGAGAGGTTGTACATTCACCTCCACCTCCTACATTGCCCAATTCTCCAGATGTACATGTGCCATCAAGTCCAATACGTACCAAATCGGGACGAGTCATCAAACCAGTGAAGAGACTGAACTTATAAACTTTATTTATATTTCCTACTTATAGTGCTTAATTTATTAAGTTTTAATGTTTCTTTAAAATGTTTAAAAACTAATTACTTAAATGTTTACATTAATTTTATAAATTGGTAATTTCTAAAATTAAAATTTTAGGGGAGATGTAGCATTACCCCTTCACTGTAACCGTCATTTAATATACTTACCTGTAACCTTAATATATAAGCAGTTGAATAAACTATCTTTATACTAGAAAGACGTCTTGTTAGCCCTCTCCCTATTTAACGCAGAACGCTACATATTCTGAGACACAAATTTAAAATTTCAAAATATTTGCCTTGTAAGATAATTTGTTTTAATCTATTAAAATTAGACACTACTGACCTTGTGAACCTCCTTGAACATTTGTGCTTTAATTACTTTAAAGTTTAAATTTTGCTCTTCAAAACTGCTATGTCATTAAAATATTTTTTAAATGAATTTTCTTATTGCAAGTCATTTTCCTCATACTTTATAATTTTAGGAAGTGCTTATTTAAGATTATAACTACTAATAATTTTAAACAAAATATTTATGACAATATTCTATTATGAAGTCTATTGCAAAGAATAAATTCTTTTATATTCTTGTCTTATATACTTCTACTCCTTTTAAAAGTATATTTGAAGTATTTAAATGTTATTGTCAGATACTCCATGGTCGCTTTTTTGATTTTGCAACATTCAAAAATCGACTAGTCCTTTGCTAAAATATTGTTACGAATTTTTGTATATTTGTAAATATTTCGTAGTGTTAATTTTGTAAATAGTAAAATTTATGTTCATCTCGCGTAAGGCAGTGCAATGGTTCGTCTTGGTTTGTTTCCCAGCAATGAATCTCTCAATGCTTGATAACGAGTTTTGCAGAGGTAACTCTGGGAAGCGAGTTTCAAGGGGCAGGGCATTTAACATTATGGTAATGGGAATCTCGCCAATTTGTCGAGATAGAGCCAAGTTGGCGATGGTTTTGGCGACTAATTTTGCGAGAAATTGCCAAATGTCGCCAAACTTGGCGACCATTTGGCGACATTTTCGGTACATGTATCCCATGTACATGTATAAGGACTTTTCGACTTCAATCTGGAAAGTTCTCCAAACGTCTATCTCTGGAAGGTTCACATATGTTCTCAGGTCACCCTATAAAAGCTCAGGAGAGCGGGTGATGGATTTAGTTGTCTCTCAACGTTCATTGTGAGAGCTGTATTCCTGACTTGAGTTAGTTCTTGGATTTTGAGTCACTGAATTAGTTGACTGGAGATACTGAGCGAACTGTATTGCATTGTCTTTTGCGGCGATTTAGCAGTTGTTGTCAAGTTTTTAACTGCTGTTTTGTGCTCTATTGAGGTGAAAAGAGCTGTATTGTGTCTACTAGAACGAGAAGTTCTGGAGCTGTATGAGAACTGTGAAGAGTTATTTTGGAATAAATTTCTGCAAGTTTTGATCTGATTTTGGCTTCAAATCTTTCGAACCCGTCCACGCAACAATATTTTATTACACAAGTATTCAAAATAAACCATTCAGTTAAAATGTTGCAAAATCTTATTTTGAAGATCTTTCAAAACAAAAGCATGTAAAAAAAGCAGATTTTTACCTTAAGACTTTCATCAATAATGCAAAAATAATGTCCTTATTTGATAAATATGATTTCAAATCTCCAAATGTCAATACATGATATTATTTTATAATACTTTGCATCTCTGTTTTCACAATGAAGGTGTTACCAAGATAGATTATTTAGTGTTATTCCTGGGATGGACTCCTGGATATGAGCAATTATCATAAATATTAACCACTACACTATTAATAAATGATGAAATCTTGTAACATAAAATATCATAGCCTCTAAGGTATAAACATATTACAATAAAAATAATTCCTGAATAGGTACAACTTCTGCATAGGCAATACGCAAAACTCCCAAACAGGCAGTAGGCCCATCTTCTGAACAGGGGGTACATCTCCCAATAGGTAGTAGACACAATTTTTGAACAGGGAATATCCACAAATTCTGAACCAGCAATAAACACAAACTGCACACATGCAATAATAAACCTAAGTTGCACACATGCAATAATAAACCTAAGTTGCAAACAGGCTATATGCCCAACTTGCAAACAAGCAATAAACACAATTAACATGAAAACAGGCAATAAAAGCAACTTAGATACAGGTAGTGAACTCAACTTGAAAACATGTCCACTGGGTAGTTATCAACACAGCTTTCCTTCTTAATTTAAGCTGGTTGTCCTGGATCAAAGACCTCAATCCTCTTTGACTAGTCAAATGTAAAGCCTTTATGGATAAAACACCAAGTAAAATTAAATTTAAGAACTCAGTTTACAAATTCAATTAAAATTTAATTAAAGTTCAAAACATAAAAAAAATATGCATTCTGTAATTAATTTAAACACACATTGCATAAAACAGATCACATAGAAGAAACTGAATATTTCAACCTGAACCGTTTTTATTCACACTTCATGGCAGCACTTTTTTACTTGATGCCTTACGCTTCTTGGAATTTTCAGACATGGAGCCAATTATACGACTATAACTATAGGACTCTGCTCCTGATGTCATCTTCATAATTTAAAAGACCTCTTTGCCAGTTATACCTAATCTATCTTTTTGAGTTTTATTGAATATTGGTGTAATGGGTTAAGTCATTTTTATCAAAGACAAAAAGAATTATAATATGTTGTAGTATGTTATTGTAAATAGCATAATATCAGTAATTGATTCATTTCAGTGCAACAGTTGCAAAGACATTTGCCCTTTTTTGGACTGATATTTATTCGGCTCCTGTGAGGATCTCCAGAGGGAGTAATAGTCTTTCTTCTCCCAGTCATAGCCAACAAGCAAGTTCTTCTTTACTTAAAAATTTAGAATGAGTATTCACTGTTTAATAAACAAATGTTCAATACTACTTAACTTCCTATATTTATTTATTGAAAAAAAAATTTAGGATGCTATTTTGGTACTGTAAATAAATATGCCATTTATTGTAAATGATTAATTTAAAATTGAATTCTGTGTAAAAGCAGCTTATGATTTGCTAAATTCATTGTGTTAATGTATTTAGCTTAGCTATTTCTTACACGTATTGTACATTCTTCATTTCCATGCATAAAAATACAAATTGAAATGAATATAATTTTTTACTTATACTTTATCAAGTATATTTGTTTAAAGTTTTACCTATAAACCCACAATTTTGAAATTTTCCTACAAATTTAAGTAAATTACTTTATAAATAAAAAATAAATAGATAATATTTTGATTCTTAAATATGAACAGAAATGTATCAGTTATAATTTTAAGAAGTATTCATAATATATCTTTTAATGTTTTAGTTAATACTTTTTAACATGTTTAAAAGTATCTTATATTTTTAGGAAGACTCTCATTCTTCCATGTACCACAACTGTTTTATATCACAAGGTTGTTTTGGATTGCCATCAGGTTGTGTGAATAGTCTAGACTGTGAAATTTTGCTTTCCTACAGACATTCTGGATTTGGGATACATTTCACATTATTTGGTTATCTTGAATCATCAACTTATATGGCCATGGGTCTTTCCAATGATGCAGAAATGGTAAGATTTATTTTTCATGTTTCTATGCAAAAGGCTAACAGTTTAGTCCCACAATTCATGGGACATTCGTGGTTAAATATCAGTTCACAACTTAACTTATTTTACTGTGTGCCAAACTGTGAAACTTTAGTACTTTGTATTTTTATTTTTTATTTATATATTTTGAAAATTTTGTTCGTAACCAATTCTTATGATAGTCATCCGATAAAGAAACTGTAGTTGTAAGAATATGAGAACTCTTTTTACCATATGTTTTAATGCGAATTACTGTATTGTTTCTTATGTTATTTAATTTCAGTCTGGTGTGAATGTTCCTTGTTCACAAATTAAATGAGAATTCATAAGTTGTTGAATTACATAGCTTTAATTGGCATTGTTCCATACATCACTAGCTAAAACATTTTTAATTATGTACACCTCATCTTTTAAAAAAAGTTTTTAATTACTGCAACAAATAATGATTATGAATTCAAAAATTTATTATCACTGGAAAATTTTATTTTTCTAAAATGAATCTTGTTACTGCTCCTTGATTAGATACTTACCTAGTAGTTCTAATGTACTATGACGTGTTTTTAATATTAGATGTTTGGATAGATTATGAATTAGAGAAAATGTCTGATCATTTAGTTTATATCTTATTCTTGTATTTAAACTCTAAATAGTAAATCTTTTTGCTGAGTAAGATTTCAACTTGCAGGAACTTGTAGAAGTCAACGTTGTTTAAAAGGTAAAACTCATATTGAATGTCAACACAAGTATTCCTTAAGCTCTTCACTTAATTCAGTAAATTAGTTGAAATAAGTTTTATATAAAATAAAAAAAAAAAATTGTAAAATAAGTAGTTTTTAAATTAAATTTTTTGCATTTGAAATATTTTATTTACATAAAATGTCATTACTCTAAAAAAGTGGCTAATTTTTAAAAAGTAATATTAAGTTTATATAAAATAATGAATCAGGTGTAACCAAATATCTGGCAAGATTTTTTAAAACCATATACAATTGTAAAATGAAAATGGATTTTTGTACAATCTTGTAAACAGAGAATAAAACAAAGGTAATAAAACCTGTCATTTCACAAATAAGATAGGAATATTCTTCAACATATACACTTGTCAACTCTCGACTTTCAAAGTTTTCTCACAATAATGCATATGGTTGTCATAAATTAATTTTAATAGATGCCAGTTTAATATCTAATGTTAATATCAAGTGGACTTGCTAGTTGCGATAGCCACCCTAAAATCGTTGCCTAAGCCTCATTTTTTGTCAGTCACTTCTATATGATTTTATCTTTTTATTGATGTTCCATAACCCAAGAAAAAAAAATCAAAACATCACTTTAATGCCTGTTTGAAACATTAAAAGTCAAATAACACAGGAGCTAGTTCAACTTTTTTTTTTGTGCAAATGTTTTTTATTTTTAGCAATTATTTTTTAATATAAATGTTTTTGTTTTTTTATTTTTCGAAACACTTTTGTCTTTGATTACTTTATATTTGTTACCAAACAAAATGCGCAAATGATGGGATTCCAAAACTATATAACATGTGACTTGGTATAATTTTTTAAAACAAAACTTCTAATTCACTATTAGAAAATACCTGCTCCCCCTTCACCTTCCCTTGATTTCCAAACTTAATGGAAAAAATCAAAAAGTGAACGGTTACAAATAGTTTCAAAAAGTTTTTCCGATTCTTTCAAATATCTTGGATTCAAAGAAATAATTTTAATGATTAATACTCCAGCTCTTTGTAAATGACTATAATCTAGGAATTATACTGTCTTTTTCCAGGTGGACATATTGGTTTAGTTAGCAATTTATTGGTCTGTTGTTCAAGCAAATCATATTTGAATCTTGTATCTTTGGTTCAACTCTTTTAAGATCAGTGACATCTCCAAATTTTTTATTTTTTATTAATGTTTAATGTACTTTAATTTCACTAATATTGTTTGAAAACTATATTGAGGAACAAGTAAAGTGTTATTTCTGATCAAAAGAGAGGTTATTTGATTAATTTCTAGTAAAATAATCACTTATAAAAGAACATACTTCAAAATATTCTAACTTCTAAAAGGGTTTAAATCTGGAAATATTTTGTTCTTGAACTGCCATCAAATTTGATTTTACAAGGCAGAAAAAGGTGTAAAAATAGATTTTAGAGAAATAAATTATTTTTTTTATTGTACTGATGGTGTTCAGGCCTTTATATATGAATATTAATTTAACATTTTAGGGCGACGACTTTGTCACAGAGTGCTTCAGACAAGATACATCCGTACGAGCTCGAGAGTCATGGAATCAAGGAAAGTCAAATCCTGCCAGTAAAGAAGTGAGTTATAAAAATGTATAACTTGCTATAAAATTATTAGTTGTTCCTTTGAACAGCATTGTATTAAGAAACATCTAGAATAAGTTATGTAAAGTATAATTACTAGCAAGTGTAGGACTCGTTAGAGGTGAATATAATGCACAAAATGTAGTAAAACTCAACAAGTATCTGCAACAAATATTGTTGAAGGCTTTCATCTCCTCAAGTATTTTGTCGTTTTTATTTAACCCTGAGTATGTCTTAGAGAAGTTTGTGAAACCATAACTTTATAAATGTATACTAACGTTATAAAAACTAGAGAAGTTGATTTATCATTTAAGTCCCAGTGTTATACCTTTTACCAATCATAAGTACAACAATCCTAAAAATATGTATATTTTTTCATTTGACAGAGAAGTCAAATTGTAAATCCAACTTTTTTTTACAATTATCAATAAATATTTTCTGTTAACCATTGTTTAAGGTTCGTTAAATAAGTGAATCCACTGTTTATGTTGGAAATATGTGTAGCAAATATTTTTACTATTATTACTAAAAAAGACAATGTTACTGTACCTACAAAATTTAATTATAAAGTTTGGAACATTAAAAAGTTAATTTTACATATTTTTTTTTCATTGATATCATATAAACGTTCGAATGTACAGCCCCATGATGTACTTTTACCAGGTTGTGATTATTTGTTGTCTAATATGGCACCTTAAGCTAAATATTTGAGAATAAATAAAATTTGTATCATAGAATGAACCCATCAAATTCCCATACTACATTAATGACATTTAAAAAAATAGCATAAAAAAAATTCAAAATTTGAAAACTGGCCTGGTTCCCCTTACTTTTTTTTTATGAATGTTTTAAAGACTTTTTTGTATTTTTTTTTTTTTTCAACTAGTTGCTTTGTGGCCAAATGTTGTTTGTTTGCCAGTTATTATACAGACCATTTCTTAAGGATTTTTCACTCGTCAACATATCTGTGAAATTTGGGAACCTACATTAGTGGGCAGTGAACATTATGGTGGATTGCTCTTCTATGGAGGAAAAAATATTACAATTCAAATCGTACCCATGGGGAAAAGATGTTCTATGGTATGGAGATTAAGAGAAAAATATTAAAAGAAATTAATTTCAAAATTTTACGCTGTCACAAGGGGGTTGAATTTTCGAAAAAATTGAAAAAAGAGCCTTAATTTTGGTTACATGATTTTACATTCAAAATAGTTGTTTTTTACTATATTAATACTAAATTTTTATTCTTCTCCCCCCCCACGCTTACACCACCTTTGAATCAGTCTGATAACCCGTTTGTTCAGTAATACTGCTATAGACAGAGACTGTCTCCCGCTTTTCTCTTCCACCCCTTCATATAGCTGGAAATGTTATGTTATGGAATATTCCACATGTGGTATGACTCAACCACGTGATCTGATCATTGCTTTGTTCATTGTCAGGGGTATACATACAGAATTGTACGCCTGATCGATGAACGCTATTCTTGCTAAGTAAATTAAATTGCGATTTTATTGCGTGAGATTTGTTTATTAGCATACTTGGATACTCTGCTGCATCCTCAACCGTTTCAACAAATAGTATCCATGTTTTCAACTTAATAGCTTTTGACCTTGTGCGACAGATTATGTGGACTTGATTAACATGTTGAGAGCTGCGTCAGCCATCGGTGACTGACACTGAACTTTCCATTTCGGCTGCATCAGCCATCTGTGGCTGACAGTACGCTATTGTTTTTCCCACACCTATAATTTGACATAGTGCCTTTCTTAGTACTTTTTAAAGTGCAGGAAGTCTTAGTTTTTGAAGTACTATTAATATTTCAATCAATAAAAATATTATTAAATATACTATGTCCAAAATGCCCTTGTGAAAAGTTGCCTACCTAAGAATTTTAAGTCCGAGGTCTGGCAACACTGCATAAACGTGTGGAAGCATTTCATTCTAAACGTAAATATCTTCTACTGGGATAAGAAACAATGGCCCTAATATATTTACTCAACTGTTTAGAGTAAATTTTAATCTGTTAGCATCGATTCACTGGTATTGCGGTATAGCAATGAGAAGCGCACTACTGCGTGTGGCCTGAAGGGGATTTCCTTAAGAATTTGTGTGGTGCTCAACGTGTTAAGTGAGAAATTGTGACAGAGACTCCATTGATAGAATGATTTAGTGCTGAATGATTTAGTTATCATTCTCAATACAATACTACCTACTATCATGGGGTTTCCCTGTCACACTCAAGCTACAGAACGAATAGTCAAAATAGTCATGGAAGCATCTGCTGCTGTCTGAGAACCTTATAGAAGAGATGGATTTATAAGAAATAGCCTGGAGTCTCGAAACCTCATGCCAGTTTTCAACACCAAACGTGATTACCGTCCGCTGTGAGTTCGAAAGTTTTTCATGTTTTTCTTGATTTAAATACTTAAGAAGCTGTTATATGTACCTAAAATATTTTTCTTGTTACCATTAAGTATGTGTCCTCTCATTCCAATAAACTTTTAAAAGTATTAAATGCCTGTTTTGTTTTAACAAAAATCACTTGGACTTTTTACCATAAATAAGCTCAAATACCTAAACTTCATCCCTCTTGCAGCAGTGCTTAACTGAAAATTTAATTTTTATTTTATTTACCTCTTAATCAATGTATCTTAAAACATCTTTTCATATAGGTAGGTTTTAAATTCTGAAGGAAAAAAATATTGACTTTTTGCTATAAAAAGGCTTGAATGCCTAAACTTCATCCCCCTCCCCCCCTTGGGGCAGTATTAAACCTAAAATGTATTTATTTTTTCCATTCATCTATATACCATAGAACATCTTTTCCCAATAGGTAGGATTCGAAATTCTAAAAAAAAAAAATAATTTCGATCCACGTTAGTGCACATTAGGACAGAGATGAGAAGAAAAAAATATAAGAGGAAAATGTCAAATACCGAAGTTTTCAAATCAATTGAACTTCATCATTTTTTCTTAGTTAAGTCCATAATATTAAAAAAGTTCAATAAATTTTTGGATTTTGTTCATCTTGGGATAATGCCTAAACATTTACAGTGATCAAAAGGAAGAATGGTAGCTGTATGAAATACAGGCTCAATTATACTTGAGTTAATCGCATTTTAATGTAACTGGGTCATTCTACAGAAAATCAGGAATTTGTGTAACTGGCATTTATTTCAAAAAGTATACTAATAAAAATATTTGTTTAGGAATCAACAACCTTAGTATGATGGATATAATTAGTTACAATTTCAAATTGCAATAAAACATTTAAATTATTGCTCAAATTTTACTCCCAAACAGTGAAATGACACATTCGTGGAACGTCGCCACTTACTATTTTGATTTGTACCAAGGTAATATTTTATAAATTAAACAAACTTAGAATTCTTTAGACTGCATTTTTAGGTTAAGAAAATGCTCTAGAACACATTTCTAACACTTATTAGTCAAGTTTAAGTTTTATGTTAATTTAAATTCAATTTTTATGCCTGTAACCAGGGCAATAGGTCACATCCGTGGACACACAAAAAAGTGTCATTATATCCTTGTAGTAGGTAGTAATATACTTTTTTGATAAAGAAATCAGGTGTTAAGCAAATGTTTTGTTTAGAAACAAAGAAAAAGCTACAGACTAATCATTTATTAATAGTTTTATTAAGTTATTGGACTTGACAAAAAAACGGTTGAAATGAGATGTCAAATCCGTGAAACTCATTATAATTTAAATTATCAATTAAATTTATAAAATAATTGTTGGTATATGTAATATATGATGAAATAGGATTGTTTTACAAATATTATGAAATAAAATCTAACGGCAAATTCACCTACTGCACAAAAAAAAAATTTAATTCGTTTTGTCACATCCGTGGAACTAGTTGTCCATGGAGGAAAGAAAATGGTACATTAATTTTGTTGATATGTATATTTCTGAACATATTAAATATCATAATATATTGTAAAATCACCTTAAACCAATAAACAACATAAATTATAGGCATTTTTTTTACTTTTGCTTTGTATATTTGATTTTAAATGCTTTTAAGTTGGAATTTAGGGAATTTGATTTTTTAAATAAATATGATTCTATGCAAATGTCTTCAAAAATGTAATTCTTTCTCCCGATTTTTCATTTTTTGAAAGAACTGGAGTTCAACTAACTTTCTTGGTTATTACTGATTTTTATTGAAGTCAATTTAGAGGTGAAATAAGACAACTTTCTCCTTCAAAATATCTTTTTTTGCATCTATCTTTTGAGGATTCGAAATTTAAAATTATTTATTTATATATTAGAACTGAAAAAAATAAGATAATTTGTTCTGTATCAGGTGACACCCCACACAGTTATATTCTCTTCTATTTAGGTTATTTTTCAGAAATAAACATAGCCAAAATATTGTTTCAGAAAATCTTACGAAAATCAAAAATATGCACTAAAACTATTATATTTTGTCTCTTTTTAAGTTGTATAATATTCAACCTGTTGTAAAAGTAATATTACTTATATTTTATTACTTTTTGTTTTAAATTTAACTTTATTAAATAATTCTCAACACAGTTTTACACCTCATGTCACATCCATGAACACTACTTTTTATATTATTTACAAAAAATAAAAAATATCTTGTTTTTTATCTCAACCATTATAATAGTATTATTACTCTTAATTACATCTCCCTTTATAGTAAGAATCAAAATTTTCGGAGAATGATTTTTTTTTATAGAAATTTTATAAAATTCCTGATTTTTCTTAGAATGACCTAACAATACTTTGTCAAAAATTTCTCTTTACCAACCTGTTTTATCTGCAGAGGTGCAAAATAACATAGAGCCCTAAAGTGTTTACAAATATTTTATTACACTTTCATTAAAGTGGGAAGTTGTAGAATATGTGTACACGAGTTATTAAAAAAATATTTTACTCACACTCAACAGTAACAATGTCTTGACGAGTTTGGGGACGAACTTGTGGAGAAAATACCATTAAAGTGGGGCAAGCTCTATACCAATATCTCTATTTGTAGCCATCAGGTGAATATCGTTTAAAGTTTTTATGGAAGCATTCTTTTGGTCAAATTTTAGAGCACTTGCTACTTAATTTATGTAATCCTACTAATCTTAATAAGACTTTCAAACTGACATGACTTATGTCTGTAACATTTATTGTTTAGGCTTAATGAATTGCAAATTTACTTGGGGCCATAACTTCAGTTTGTTGTTTAGTATGATAATTTTTTTTTTTTTACATATCACTCATGTTGGTAACATTTGTAATTTTTTATGGGAATCTTGACCTCAGGTAGTCAGACAGAGCCTTTGTATGAGATTTTCACTATGTTACTGTAGTGTAGAAATTTAAATTAATTAAAAATCTATTTACTTTCATCTATTACTTGATTTTTTGATAGTTCGATTCTATTCCTCAATTGTTAAATTGAACCAGAAAATGTGTAAGCTTTTTAACCGGCCATCAAAAATATATTTAAAAAAAAGAGCATCTATGAAGGGCCTCTTCCTCCTATATTACATTTCAATCTTTTCAAAATTGTCACAATATCAGAAAAAAAAAATTTCCAATTTTTCTTTCTTCTTCTCTGCAAAGCTTTTAAAGTGTTGAATGTTAAATTTGAAATGTTGTTTTCCCTTTTAATTTTCTTGTTTATAACATCCTGCACAAAAATTTATAAATTACTGAATTTTATCAAGAAGTCAGTTTCTAGACTTTTACAGTACAAGTTCCAAGTTTTCATTTTACAATAAGTATTGAACTGACTCAAATTAGACTCAAATTATTTTTTAAACAAAATATTAACTTAATTGTTCTAAACCACTTACCATGTTTTCATAGTCGTGAATGATCAATCTGAATTTTATTAATGAAATACAACAGTATCTAAACTTTTGAAGCAAGGTGTAGTAAACAATCAGATCATTACTATTTCCACTCCTTTATACTGCTATTAACTCCTCAATATATTTTCATTTATGAAATGGTGATTACAACCAAGTAATTTTATAAATTTAACAATTGTTTTTAAAAAGATGAATAATCTGATCCAATTCCAGTAATAAATCTTACTGTAATTATAATATCCATATTTTTTCCTTGATGGACCAGGAAATCAAGAAAAGAAAAAAGCTGGTTTTCACTTTTTCTATATATCCCCATTCCATAAGGTTGATATCAATAATTTTTCTTTTGGGGAAGTTTTAAAAAACAAAAGTCATCATTAAATTAGTGTCTTTTATACCAACTGCCTTTATTGATCCATTTCTCAATAGTTTAATTTTATTTTGTATAAATCATAGCATTAATTTTGTTATTCTAGCTTTCAAGAAATAAATTTGACAGTTCATTTGAAAACGGACTTGTATCGTGTTCGTGGACATCCAAGTACCTTGCAGAAGCGCCCAATGGGAGAGTTTTTAACTTGGCAAATAATACATACTTTGTGTTATTGGCAAAAGGTCCTATCAATGAAAGAAATGAGAGTATGTATGTTTTCTGAAATTCAATCAATAAAATTGTTTTTTTTTTATTCAGATTTTTATAAAAAAATATTAAAATTATTATAAAGTGTTAACTGTTACTAAACTATATTAAAACTAAATTTATCTAGAAGGTTTTTTACATTTTTCTATTTTATGTTAAATGCAAGTTTTTAACATCTAGCATGACAATTTTTAACTTGTTTTGTTTGAATTTTTAGTCATTCAAAGCATGTACTTATAATCCAATTAGCTACATTGGGTCCCCAAAAGAACGAGGCCTTCAGCCTCATTTGTGTATTTCACTGTAAGTATATTATTGCTTACAAGAGTTAAGTCACCAGAATTTATTATTTGATGTTTGCACATGTAAACTTTAAAACAGAATTTCTGAACCAGTGGATAAATAGATTACTAGGTACATTTTTTAATGTATATTAAAGTATACAAGACATTGTAAAATGCCTATGCCACCCGTTGAAAAATTATTAATGTAACAAACACTTTAATTTAGCATATGCAAATGAAAATTATATCTGATATACATATATATGAAATAATAATAAAAAATATGTTGAAATTGAAATTTTCGTTAAATAATTTTGTGTATGCCAAATTTATGTGATGCCTGTGCTATCATTCAGCATTATAACTCTTATAGTAATCCAATCCACTTCTGATATTGTAAATGTTAATTAAAACATTATACAAAGAAAAAAAGACATTTATTTTTTTCCAATTTTTAAAGACAATGTCTATTCTAAAGACTTTAAAGTAATCACTCATCTTTCTCTCTGTTGCCACTCAACTGAAATGAATCGTTTACAGTAAAACTGTGTAAAAAAATTATGTTAAATTGAAATTTTCCCTACTTTTTTTGTGCAAGTAAAATTTATGCAATGCTAGCACTATCTTACAGCATTATAGAGTCAGTCAGTGATGAGCTTAACTCTTATAGTAATTATTTATAAAACAATTTTACTGGTGCTAAGATAAAAAAAAATCTTTCTTACATAAAGATTGTGAATATTTTTTATTATAAGAGTTATGCTCATCACTTGCTCTGAACGAGCTAGGCAGGAACAACAAAGTTACATTGTTTTGGGTTACTTTACATCGTGGGATTCTTTGTAATGAGCACGCTGATGAACTGGCCTAGCTTGGATCCTCCAACAAGCCTCTAGGGCAGTGATTCTCAACCTTTTTTTTTGTCGCTGCACACTTTTAACGATTTCAAAATTTGGCGGTACACAAAGAAAAAGATAAGTTTTAAAGTTGTTTACTTACCTATAATACACTGTAAAATAGTTTATGATAATAATTTGGAATGTAAAATAAAATAATATAATATGTACTACAAAAACAACAGTACATTTATTAAGGGATTAATTACAAATGAATAATAAGAATATTTTTAATGAGAAATTTGAGCTTGATGTTTTTTGATAATTTCATTTATATTTGGTCCTAAAAATGACAATGCTACTCTCATATCGTCTTCTACATTTAACAGTCTCGATCTTTTTTTCGTTTTTATTTTGGTTAATACTGAAAATCCGAATTCACACAAAAAAGATGTAGAAAATTGTAATAATATTTTTAAAGCTTTTTTTGGCTATCATGGGATAATCGCATCTAATGTTAATCCAAAATGAATTAATTGATTCTTCTGAATATTTTAAAATTAAATCTCGATTATTAGAAAGCGAAATTAGTTCTTCCTCTTCATTCAAAGTTAATTCAAATACAGAAGTATTCGTTATCACAAATGGATTACAAACCCAATCAAATTTTTTTATATCTAATAATAAAAATTGGCCAAAAACGAGACACAGAGAAATATGTAACGAAGCGGTGAAAGTGAAAAATCTTCGTTACAATATTCGTATATATATAAGTACTTTTCTTTAATTTAAACTTTACTAGTAATAAAAAAAAAGCATTATAACTTTTACTATATAAATTTCTAAAATTTGGCGGCACACTTTAAGAATTCGGCGGCACACAAAAGTGCCGCGGCACAGTGGTTGAGAATCACTGCTCTAGGGCCACTACCATTTGTCCCAGTTCTAAGATCAGATGATCAATTAGATCAAGTCTTAACAAAGAAATTGATCTAGAATGGGAAAAGTATCAGGGTATGAGACAATCCAAACACTTTTTAAAAGGAATTTCAAGCCAAACTCAAAGATTTATATTGGGACTGGACAGGAAGCCGAGTAGAATCATGATTGGTTTGTTAACCGGTCACTGTTTCAGGAATCATCTTAAAACAATGAAAATTTTGGAAGACAACTTATACAGAGGCTGTGGAAACTCAGCTGAAACAGTAGAGCATGTCTTTGGCAAATGCCAATCATTCATGGGCATTAGGCTTAAAACCTGTGGAATTATTGACATCAAATCTGACAACTTTTTTATATCCCCCTTTCAGACTGTTTGACCTTCTGTAAGGGCAGTGCCCTGTTTAATATGCCATAGGTAGTGTTCTTTATAGTATGATATTAAAGAGGCACAATGGACCAACAGTCCTAAGTACGCATGGCTTTTCCACTCTCTTTTCTAATATAATCTAATCTACGCTCATCACTGACCAATTCTGTAACGATATAAGTTGCATGAATTTTACATTTCATTAAAAACAATTTTAGCTTTTTTTATTTATAATGTTGACTATGTTTATGTAAGAACTTTTTTTTTTATTTACCAGTAAAATTATTGCTATAATATATTCTACAATGGTTTTTAATGAAATGCAATGTTAGCGACGTCTTACAGCATTACAGTGTGAGTCATTTTATTGTAATTTCGAAATTGCTTGGTCATCTTAATTGACTTCTAGTGTTGTCAAAGGAAACAGTAATATTCTTAATGAATAATTTTAATTGTAATTTCTTATAAAATTTAGTTATCAAAATAATCTAATATTTATAAATTATTATTTTACACTTTAGGATTGGGTTACCATTCTGCAAGGATTTCCTCACAGGATCCTGTGAATTTTACTGTTTTTGAAACCATTTCAACACAAGGTGTTAGTGATTCCATAAAAATTCATGGTAAATTTAATTTTTATTTTGCTACTGGTAAAAAAATTTGTTTTAAAACTAATAAAAAAGTAGAAAGTATGTACTAAGTTAAAAGTAGTTCAGCAATAAAATTTTATTTTTAAAAAAAATTGTTTTAGTTTTGATACAATCTACTCATAACATGTGCTATTGAAAATTAATTTTCCTTCAGAAGGATTAAAAATAGATGTACATTCAATGCCAAGTGCATTTCAACTGTTAAGTTTTTTTTAATGTACACATTTTTAGGATATTTTTTATTTTACATTATTCTATTAATTATTTTCCTTGTTTTATTAATATTTCTCTTTTGTTTGGTAATATTGTTTTATCAGTATTTCTCTCTTATAATCACGTAAATTTCCCAGTTTTTGCACAGCTGCAGAAAAGTAAAAAAGAAAGGATGTTTTTAAAAAGTTCACAACAATCTTTTATTTGAGAATATGAGAAAATCTAACAAACATTGGATTAGGCAGTTTAAAGAATTGTTAGAATGGTTAATGTTCTTTCAATTTAGAGATGTTGGGAGTGTTATATTTTTTATCAAACTTACTATCAGCTGGCCTTATTTTGGACTGAAAAAATCTATAGTTACCTACCTTAAAATTAAAAAAAAAGGGAGATCACATATTTTTCTAAGAAATTATTCTTTGGCATAACTTTCAAATGCAAAAGGCACCTAATTAATGATTTGCTTGCAATACACAATACAACACTGATTTAACTTGTACACTTTAAATCCTGCTATGCACTAAATAATTTTAATAACTTATTCTAACTGTAGGAATATAGACTTCTAAGAAGCAATTAGTTGTAAATTTTCTTCATTTAATGAAAAAAAAATTAACTTGTCAACTAACACAGTTTAGAATAAATGTTTTATAATTGTAGATAGTATTTAATATAACAAAGGAAAACATACTGTTTTTTCTCAAATATGCTCTGAAACTTTTATTAATATGTTTTGGAATGAATTCTTGTGGAGTACAACCAGATCAAGGACTCTGAGGCAGAATACCTTGAATTGTAGAGGTCTTGAGATTGAGCCTGTCCTGGGACTCTGCAATCTCTCTTTTCACAGACAGTAGACACGGTAGTGATTGAGGCAGATAATCTCATGTTGGTTATCAGACAGTCTGGTGGAATTTTCCTGTGTTTTTCACTCAAAATGCAAATGCTGCACAGTTTCCCCATAATAGACCTTTTCTAAGGCATCTGCCTTGACACTCAGACTACTCCTAGAAGCCAAGATCTTGTTCTGAGGATGTTCTGGCACAGTATAGCCCTCAATTAACTCTTGTTTAAAAAAAAAAATGCACAATAAAACCAAACTTCTGGATTGTAACTAACTTTTTTCATTTGTAAAATGATTTCATAAAATGCTGTTTTTCGACATCTAGTTAAAGAAATATTTACATTAATTTTTGCATTTCACAAAAATATATTTCCTGTGATCCATCATTTGAAAAAACTTAAAATTTCCTTAACTATTTTTTTAACTGCATATAAAATTTACTATGCAATTCAAAATATGTGGATTAATTAGTTTAAAATATTTTGCTGCTATTCATCACCCTTTGGGAACAACATTAAGCTTAAACTTAGAATTGTATTAGAGGCATTTGAAATATAGTTTCAATTTAAAACATTTTAGTATTAGATAATAAAGTTAGGGAGTATCAAAACCAAGATCAAGTTGTGACTTGCATATGATAATTTCTCTAGTCATTTCTACTTCCGTTATATTACTCTATGCGTTGCACCATCAATTTTGCAACTCAATTTTTACTCATTTCCTAATGTCTTAAGTACTTCAAACTTGGTATATATACATAATCATAATGACAATACAATGTTCTATCATTTGATGACCAAGGCAATTCTTAATTAATAATTATAGCACATAATAAATCTTAATCATCATCATAATCTGACAACTTTTTTACATAACAGTGGCATAGAATATAAGGTAAAGTTGTTTTTAGTCAAAATTGGACAAAATTTCATTTTTTTTTATCAGTTTAGAAAAGGCAACTCTACATGCTAAATAAATATATATTTGCTGTTCAGCAATTTTCCGCCTGAAATTTAGTCACTTGAATCATGAGTACTTCAAATGTGTATCCTTAATTAATAAAATATCTAATATAATAAGGTTATAAGCAAAAAGTAGAAAAATGTTAAACCAGCACCATTTACAGATAACTCTAAATGAAATTACTTTTATATGTATACTTTTTAACATTATTTCTGCAACATTTAGATTGATTTCTATTGTATTTTAAAAATATAGTTTGCATAAAAAGTGTTGACTTGTTTATTTATCAGGCACCTTCATGTTAACTGGTTGGCTGGGTTTTATGAGTCTTGGAATACTCCTTGCGAGGCATTTCAAGGGAGCATTTGAAGCGAAAACTTTGTGTGGTGTCAAAATATGGTTTGCTGTAAGTAATTAGTTTTATATATCCATAGTTACCACCCTCATAATCTTTTACTTCATCTTATCAACTTTAGGCATCTCACTATCCCCCATGATATCCAGATTGTCTTTCTACTCCCCATTTAGAGCTATTATCAGCCAGTCCCTGCCACCATATTCTTAATTTTTTTTAGCCACAATATCTGTTGAAGTATTGTTCAAACATATAAAATACTTTATTAGTTATAAAAATAGTAATAAAAGCTCATTTAACAAACTTTTTAGCCAATTTATGGGTCATACCATGTCAGTTGGACCAGGCCATCAGTGACACAGATCCCCTCCGATTTTTATGAAATTTAGTGTGAACCCTTTATTTATGGTTATCAAGAAAAATCTCGAATATTTTTTATGATATTCATACTTGTTTAGATTTTACAGCATTTAAATATTTATGAATTTGTAAAATTTGAGATTCCTGGAATTTTTTTAAAAAGAAGCGCACGGTTAGAAAAAAAAATCTCTCTAACTGTTTATTATATCTTTATAAATAGTTTTCAATTCAATATAACTATGCAAAATTCAGAAAAATATATATTATTGTTCCAAGTTGATATGAAATTTCCCCAAAAAATTATCAATTGTTCAGAATCAATTCATTACACTGCATTTACTACACATCACTTTTCACTACATTGCAAAAACAGAAATAGTTCATCCAGACAGAAAAACCACAAAATACGTCCTTAATATCTATGATGTGTTACAGATTTTTTAATGGTGTCACTGGGATACAAACCCTTCCCTTACTAAGTAGATTGACATCAGAACAACATATCACTACTCCATTATAGGAAATGTATCATCAACAGTATTTAAATACTTTTATAAAAAATGCTTCACATTGTGGACACATTTCAAACTATCGGTATGTGTTCTGGCAGTTTTGAAATAGTCACAAAACATTGCAGCACATCATGATTTAAGGCAATGCATTATGGTCGTTTTTCATTATATCAATAAATTATAGATTTTTATGCCTACTACCCTCATAGCATTGTTTACAGGCATACATTGACACATCACTATTGTGATTCTATTTACACCAAATTTGTAATTTAAATTATAAAAGCTTCTTTTTACTCTTTCAGCTTCATCGAGCTTTCATGATCTCAGCTTTGGTCTTTATTGCTGTGGCCTTTATTGTGATTTTTGTGCACAAGGATGGCTGGAATTATGTAAGATTTTTTTATTAAGGTATATTAAAGATTTAAAACTTCTTGGACATTGATATGTTCATTGAAGGTTAATATTTTAGTTAGCTTCTAAATAATATAGTATAGTTTCTACAAACAATAAGTTTGTTTATCCATGAGAAAGATTCTTATAAAAAGTTACAAGTACTACAAACATGTTATTGTAGCTTCAATTTTAGACCTTGACAGAACTTGTAAGTATACCCAAAATTCATTTGAAAAATGCAATTGAAAGTGAAGCAAGTTTCTATTATAAGTGTCTTTTTAATAATGGTTAGAGGAGAGGGAAGATTTTAATTCTGGAAAAATGCTTTTTAAGAAACGTTTTTTAGAATGTGCAATCTGATTATATTTTAATCAAATGTGTATGAAAGTAATTCACAGTAATCTAAATCTGGCATAATAAAAAACAGTTACCTGTGAATATACATGCATATAAATATTCCATCTCCAAACTAAGATTTTTTAAAATCCAATAATTAGTTGTATTATGTATTTTAATTTCAATAGTTTATGATTATTAACCACTTCTTGGTTGGAAGTCCAAGTTAAGTCCAATTAGTTATTGTTAGGTGTCCAATGGCTTTTAAGATTTATTCAGAGAGTGGGCATTAAATATTTCTGTCAGAAGATGATAGTCCTGATTTATCTAGTTGGTCAACAAAAAAAACTGCTTACTGACAAAAAATATTTTGTATTCTCTAATTCCGGATAGGACCTGTATATTAATTTTCAGCTAAAAAAATGCATTCTTGAATTCAAAATTAAAAAAAAAAAATCCAGTCAAGAAGGTGTTAATCTTCTATACAGGAGATTTCTGTACACACATAGCATTATGCTATTTTTTCTATGTAATCAATTTTTCAACAAAAGTGATTGCCATAAAGTTGTGCATCTGTGCAACGAGTACGAAGTTTTGCATGGTCGAAAATATAGTAGCATGTTTTACCATCCATATACAGCTAAAATTGTTAATTGTTAAATTTAACTGTAAATAGTCACACTGCATGTAGTAACTCCTGACTTTACCCTATAGGTGGCTCTACAAACAGTCTCATTGAATTGCACATGGTCGTTTTACTATATCTACATGACAATAGCTGTCAACCTATAAAGATAAGGGAATGACAAATAATATACATTGTATTTCTTTCACTGTCATGCTGTAACATCAGCAAACAGCCTTAAGCGTGTGAATTATTGTTCTGTTATGACTATTGAATTGATTAATTATGGTTATATATTTTGTGTAATAGTGTACCTTATTCAAAACTTCCCTTTGTTTTATTTAGGAGTCCAGAAACCCACATGCAATATTGGGTTGCATTGCTACAGCCTTTGGATTACTCCAGGTTTGAATTACAATTATTAATTAAATTTAAAAAATTTTATCCAATTTTTTCTCGTGGTAATTATTCATTATTTTATTTCAGCCAATCATTGCTGTCTTTCGTCCAGGAGCGGATCATAAAAAAAGACCAGTGTTTAACTGGCTACATTTTCTTGTTGGAAATTCTGCCTATATTTTAGCAAGTAATCAACTCATGATTAATATTAATGTTTTGTGTTGATATGTCATGTTTCTCTATTAATGAATGAAAAATATATGGTATAAGATATTCTTTTCACAGTGTGCTATGAAAAGTTTTGAGTTTTAAGTAATTTGCTTAAACAATGTCAAGATTTCTTTATGTATACTACTTTGCCCTGAAAAAGGGACTTTTTTTTTCAAAAGTAAATTAACTTATAACTTCTACATTCAATGTGTTTTTAAAATAAAAAAAGTTGTTGAAGCACCTAATCATTATCAGAAATAATACAGGGTGAGTAATTTAAAAGAGTACCTGTTGGTTTTTCATATTACCCTTAAATCTGACAAATGTGACCACTTTTCTAACTCTGAAGTGTAATTTTCTGAACCTTGCTTATGCGTGGAAAATGATTTCCAACAATGTTGGACTGTTACAAGTTTATTTGTGAAGTGAAACAGCAATAGAGATGCACCATATTTTTTAATCCTGAGATATTTTTTTTTTTAAACTTTATTTAATTAAAAAATTTTACTTTATTATTCCTCACAGAAAATTTTCTATATGTTTGCCACCATTTTGAATGCAAACCTTAACCCGTTAACGACAGTTGGTAAGGAAATTTGACAATCAACAATTTAATTTTTTTCTTTGAGGATAAATTGCAATTGTGGTTCCACTTAGTGTTTTTCTAAAAATCAAAAAAATAATTTTCAAAAAATCTGCAAAATTCAAAATATACTTTAAATGATCGAAATAAACAAGGCATAGGATAAAAAGTCATTGTTTTTCATTATTTAAATGTCGTCTTTAATGTGTTAAGACATCGAACCAAGTCTAAGTTTTGTTACACATTTCACAACACTGTTGATGTTATTGACGGGATTTCATATAAAAAGTTATTAATTTATTAAAATAAATGTATGCAGATAATTTTTATTTTTTACTATGTATGTCTTGCAAAATGAGAATGTAAAAACTTTTTAAATATAAAAAAAAGAAAACATTGAAAGAAGCAAACTAGCAGAATCGGATAAAAATTAATAATGATACTCGCATGAATTTGTTTTTTCAAATGAGTTTGTACATTTAGAAAGTGAAATAAACAATCAACACACATAAAATATAATGGTATTAAATAAGTTACAGTGTTGAAAGTCTTACTGCATACATTAGAGTTGAGGGTAATACAAAAAACGAACAGTTACTCTTTTAAATTGATCAACCTGTAGTTAAAGCGATTGTAATTTTCACTAGATGAAGGGACTGGCATTGCAAGGTACAACAGAGTACAAATTAGTTTAGTAGATTTTAAATTATAATCATATCCTATTCTACTTTCTATCCTTGATTCCACCACCATAACCATGAATCAGCAGATTGAAATTGTGTTTCTGATCAACTAGATTAGAGCGGATACCTATAAAAAAAACATTTCAAATTGTGTCAGTAAATCTCAAGTTATGATCATACCTCTTTAGGTGTGGAAAAAGGAGATTGTGTTTTGTTTTTAAATTTCATCTAGGCAGTGACCTCCCTCTTGTTTCAAAAGTCAAGTGTGTAAAACATGTCATCAAGGTTGAATTAAAGCTGTAGATATGTAGAAAAAACAAACACCATAGATACTCTTCTTTATATACTGAAGAGCCAGAAAAACTGATATAGGCTTGCATATGCAAATAACTGAGGTATGCAACCAATCATCGTAACATGATGTGATTGGAAGCACCTATATAAGACAACTGGTGTCTGACAAATCTGTTAGATAAATTCCTGCTGCTACAATGGCAGGTTATCAAGATTTAAGTGACTTTGAACGTGGCAATATAAACGTCACACGTGAGATGGTACATAGCATCTCCGATGTTGCAAAGAAATTTAGATTTTTGCATACTACCATTTCACTAGTATACCATGAATGTCAATTATCAGGTAAAATTTCAAATCTCAGACATAGGTGTGGTTTGGAAAGACTTTGAAAGAACGGGACTATCAATGACTAAGGAGATTCATTAAACAAGATAGACGTGCAACACTTCCACAAATTGCCACGGATTTAAAGGCTGGGACGTCAACTAGTGTCAGTGTGCGATCAGTTCAAAGGACCATCATTGACATGAGCTTTTGAAGCCGAAATTCCTCTCATGTACCGTTGTTAACAACATGATACAAGGCTTTACTCCTCACCTGGGACCACCAATACCCCCCCCCCCCTCATTGGACTGTTGAAGACTGGAAACATATTGCCTGGTCTGATGAGTCTCGTTTTCAAATGATTTGGTCAGATGGATATCCATGGGTATGGAGACAACCTCATGAATCTATGGACCCTTCATGTCTACTAGGGATTGTTGAAGCTGGTGGAGCCTCTGTGATGGTATGGGACATGTTTAGTTGGTACGATATGGGACCCTTGATATGCCTAGACGACTCTGACAGGTATGTAAGCATCCTGTCTGATCAGCTACACCCATTCATGTCCATTGTGCATTCGGATGAACATAGACAATTCCAGCAAGACAATGTGACACCCCACATGTCGTGAGTTGCTACAAACTGGCTCCAGGACACTCTTCTGACTTTAAATATTTCCGTTGACCACCTAAATCCCCAGACATGAACATTATTGAGCATATCTGGGATGCCTTACAACGTTCTGCTCAGAAGACATCCCCACCACCTTGTACTCCTATGGATTTGTGGACTGCCCTGCAGGATTAATGGTGTGAATTGCCTTCAAGATACCTTCAGACGTTATTAGAATCCATGCCATTTTGTGTTGTGGCACTTCTGCATGCTCATTGGGGTCCTACACTGTATTAGGCAGGTGTACCAGTTTTTCTGGCTCTTCAGAGTATATAGATTTAACAATAGCAATTTACTTTATTTTGAAATAAAAATTCCATTTGGACTTTTACAAATTCTACTTCCAATGACAGCAAATGTCTATATTCATCCATGTAGTTGTAAACAGTTAAAATTATTTTAAGTTTATGAACTTTTCTTTACTTAATTATATACATTATATGCATATGTTTCTTAAATTTTTATGAAATTCTCCCATGTTTTCATAAACTAAATAAGCTCTTAATCTTGAAGGTATATTTGGTTCCTTTTTTCCAGTCATTGCCATTTTCTTTGCTGTGTCGCTGGAGTCATCGGGATTAAAGCAAAGTTTTTACTGGGTTTTTTCCATCTTTGTCATTTTGCATCTGATTTTTCATTTCTTGTTTCAAATACACAGCTGGACATTAGGGAAAAAAAGTGAGATTTACCATATGTTTCATATAAATGAATTTCATGATATTTCTTACCGTAAGGCTCTGTTTAATTCTAATACCATATCTCCAATACTCTTATTTTGCTGCATCGTATTTCTTTTAGTAAATAAGTATATCTGTGTTTCTGTAGCTACTAGTTGCTCTTGAGGAACTTCTTTAATATATATTTAGCAATACATAGACTTGTGGCAATACGTTCAAGTTTTTTTAGTGGGTGTTAATTAGAGGTCGGCGATATATCAATACTACGATATTTTTATCGATATTTCAAAAAAAATATCGATATTAAAAATATCTATAAAAGTCACCGATATATCGATATTTTCAAAAATTTTAGTTTTTTGATGATCGTTTTGTAGTTCCATGCGTTTTTTCGATTTTCTTTATTCCCTTTTCAAAAACTTCAAAACTAAAGTTTGAACTTGGCTGAGAGACAGTTAAAATTTCCCCAATATTCAATATTTTGCCCTATACTTAAAAGCTATTGAAAATTATATAAATTCTTCTTAAAATCACTGCACCAATTGAGCAAAAATATAACTTTTTTTTGTAATAGATCCATTTCAGTTGAAAAAGTAATCACCTTACAAAAAAGCAGTAATGAAAAGTAGAAATTTGCCCCGAAAAACTTTGTTTCTGGCAAAATTGAAAATCAAATTTTAAAAAAATCATGTATCGATATATCGATATTTTATCGATATTTTTTTCTATGAAACGATATAGTATCGATATTTATTTTGATCGATATTTCCAACCTCTAGTGTTAATATGTTCTCTTTTTTTTTACATTTTTTTTTTTTTTACTAATGATAGTTTAAAGTATATATTACAAAACTGATTGAAACTTTACTAAGAAAAACAAGGCATGGAATCTTTCCCAAGAATATATGTATTGTATTTATTAATGTTTAAAATAATATACTACTTCAATACAGTATCTTCCCAAATTTCTAAACATGTTTCACACTTTTTAAAGTCATTATTATACAACCCATTTGCTTCACTAGTACATTAAAAATATGTATTGCTTATCTTATGTAAATTGTAATAATGTGTTAAAAATATATATTGCTAATGCATATAAATTGCAACTCAAAACAAGCAAACCACCATGCCAGATCATCTTCCCAAAATGCTGCAGCCTTGAACATGATTCTAAACAAATTGGACATTAAATGTTAAGATTTGTTATTTGATTCAGCTGTAAGACAATCCTGTTAATTGATTTTGTTAAGCATTTTTGAAAATTAATATCAATCACAACAACAAAAAGTTCACAGATATTAATTTTACTAGCTCACAAACATTATTAACAGTGTAAATAACAACTCACATATCCTACCTAATTTCCACAAATTTTAGAAAAAGCTTAAAATCTCAACACATTGTTTTCAGATACTTTTTTGTAGATCAAGAAAAGCAACCAAAAGTTTTTACCACTATGCCTAAGTGGTTCTAGAAATCATCAAAATTGATTTGTAGCTATCATGAAATAGACATGAAGTAAAAAGTTTTTTCCCAGTTAATTACTGTTATCAAAAATCATGTCCTTGAGCTATGCACTTTTTATGTGGTGTGGTAAATAATTCTACACAACTTGGTAAAAAGAAATAATTTTATTTCAAAGCCACTAATTAGTACTTGCCATTTTTTATTGAACACCAAATTATTAAAATTCTAGGTACATGCACAGTTAAAAAAGTAATCATGCTCTCACACAGGCAGATTTAACCATAAGACACAGGGACAATTGCTTTACCTGAGATATTTTAAATATACACAACAAAAAATAAACATTCAAGAAAATTCCATAAGCATGTAACTATTTTTCCTAAATAAAATACTTGATGTGTTTCTTTATATTGCACTCTCTTATATTTTCTTTTCTAAATTTACCATTACCATAACACTTCTATCACTTTTTTTTTACTATGTGTGCTATTACTTATTATAAGTACAGTTGTTTAGTAGTTTACTGTAAAGCATGATTTAGTTAAGTTTGAGAAGGACATAAAAAGGATTGTTTATAGATGCAACATATTAAATAACAAGGAAACTAAGGAAAATACTTATATAGAAAATGTTAATCTCCAACCTTTCAAATACCTCATTAGTCCAGGCGTTAATTTTATTATAGTCTGTCAATAAGTATCCGATTGTGTTAATTTGGCATTCTCTTGAGTATCCCAACAAAAGTAAGTTATTGTTTTAACATAACATTATATATTTGATTTTTAATATTTTTATTTAGAAAATAACGAAGTGAAAATGCTCGATATGAGTGCAGCAAGAGGAAATAACATGCAGAATAATACATCCGAAAAAAATCTTGCTGTAAGTAATTCTTTTTTAAAAGATAATTTTGTATAATTATCCATAAAAGCTTTCAACATACTTATTAGTTTTCTTAAATTCTATTGAAAAAAATTCCTATATTTCAATTAATAATATTGCATTGTTTCAGGATAATGTGTTCAGAATCCTTCTGTTGGGCATTTACACCATATTTTTAGTTGTAATCCTTTTGGCATTGTACGCTTTGATTGGAGTTGCTTGAATCACTATTAAGATGATGTGAAGATCTTAACATTTTTATATGAAGTTATTCATCACCAATTTTACCCATTGAACCATTGAAAGAAGTTTTCATATTAATCATGTTCAACTTGTCACTTGAAATCTGTATTATATTGTTTATTTCCATGAACTATCATTTGTATATATCATAATTAACTTATATAATTATTTTCATAATCAAATATGTTAATGGTAGATACTTCATTATTATGAAATGTGTTACTTTGTGATAGTTTTTACAAATTCTGTGTCTCAAGTTTTTTTTTAATTTTCAATAAATGTAATATTCATTCTGGTGTTTATAGTATTTCTTTGATACTTTTATTTCAAGGAGATTTAACTGAAAAAAAAATGTATATAAGTAATAGCATACATTAAATAGCATACTTTTGCATATAATAGAATACTTGTGTATTATATTTGTTATTTATAGTAAAAACATTCAACACTTTTCATTTCGAGTTACTTATTTGAAAGATTTTTTTCAAACAAAATCCTTAATTTAGGGGCATCTCATATTAAGAGCAAGATTCTGAGAAGTTGAACCAACCCTGATTCACACCATCTCCGATTGTCCCCAAAAAATTACCAATTTCTGCTACCCTTATTAGATGATAAAATCTGAAATTATTTGTTCCATAGTTGTACCGCTCAAATTCTACGACGTGTCAAAGATCACCTTTAAAATTGAAAAAATTGGTGTTTTTGTGACACATGAAAACTATTTTTATCTATCTAAAACTTCACAAGCAACTTGCCACCTGCATTTCTTCTGTTATGGAATGTACTAGAATAGATCTTTATAAAGCATATAAAAAGTTCATAGCAAGTCAATTGCACCAGGTCATTCAAGGTCATGAAATGTCCAGGTTTTCATGTTTTTTATCATTTTCAAGACTGAATTATATCTTACGCGTTTGATTTGTCACTTCAAACTAGGTGCCATTGGATAGAGCTATATTAGTACTATTAATTAATACATAAAACATTGAGGCAAGTTGAACACGTTGGAAGTTATTTGGCGCCAAAATCGAAAAATGTCCGAATTTGACACAAATTTGAGCTTCTATATCTTGCTGCGGGAACAATATATTGACACAACGCTGAGGCTATTTAAACATTATTTTATTATACTTAATGAGAAATTAAACTTTATTGAGGCAAGTTGAAGAGAAAAAATTAAATGATTTTTTTTGTTGCACCCCATTTTTCATCTTGATGCATTACTATTTTCATTCATGTTTTTAAAAATTAATCTATTTTCACTTCACTCTTCCTCATGTTTATAACAATTGTTTGTAGTATTTCTTTTAAGCTAGGAACTTTGACTGGATCGGCTCCAGAAAGTTGCAAAGTACCAAAGAAAACTGAGTTTCGGATCACGCAATGGCCACTTAAACTCATCAGCTCCTCTCTGATGAAGAAATTTCATTTTAAACACGTCATCCCCACAATCTTCTAGTAGTTTACTAATGTAAATCAGTTTATTGTATATAGGACAGCGTAAAAAGAATGGGGCCGAATTTCATATCCGCAGTTCTTATCTGGAATTAGCTTTATCTCTTTTATGAGATTCTCCATTTGTTAGGGGACAGTAATTTGGATTTCAACTGCAAATTCACCATGCAATCAGTTCCAGGCACAAGTCAGGCCACACCTTATAGACGAAGACAATGTCACTCAGCCATAAATTTATAACTCTGATGTTTTGCCCAGAAAAAAAAAATTGCTCATCAACATTTGAAACTGCAGAGGATTTGTCCCTACATATTGCTATAGAGAAGAACATCAAATTTCTAAAATAATAACTAGTCAAGACAAAACCAGAAGTGCATTTGCAAAAAGAATGGAAGCAGTGGCGAAACAGACCAATTATGAAATTACTGCAGCTTTTGAAGAACCCACTACAGATAATAAAAATTACATATAATCAAGTCTTGTACGCAAAGAAGGATAGGCACTGAAACCCAAAAGGAAAGTTCAAGAACCAAAATCAAAAACAGTTTAGAATACTTCAACAAAGGAAATAAAACAGGAAATTAATTAACACCCCAAACTGTTGCAAGTATGATGAGAAATCTCACAGTTGATGGAAAGAAGAAATTTTGTTCAAATGAATATTTGACACGGGAACAAGTTATGTCACATTTCCACAGAATGAAAGGTACGATTGAAATATGCGGTGTTATTGAAGATGAAGTCATTGAACAAGATGACGAATTTTATCTTGGAATCATTGGAGACAATCAGGTATGTAGATGGCATGAATAGATACAATTTCTATTCTCTATAGTGGGTTCTTCAAAATCTGCAGTAATTTCTTAATTAGTCTTTTTTGTCCTTGCTTCCACTCTTTTTGAAAATGCACTCTTGGATTTGTCTTGACCTGTGATTGTTTTAGGAATTTGGCGTTCTCCTCTAGCAATATGTAGGGACAAATCATCAGCAGTTTTAAACGTTGATGAGCAATTTCCTTCTGGTCAAAACATCAGAGTTATAAATTTTTGGCTAAATGATATTATCTTCGTCTATAGGGTTTGGTCTGACTTGTGCCTGGAACTGATTGCACTGTGAATTCACATTTGAAATCGAAATTACAGTCCCCCAACAAATGGAGAATATCATAAAAGAGATAAAGCTAATTGCTGATCAAGGCTGCGAATATGAGATTCAGCCCCATTTTTTATACGCAGTCCTGTACGATAAACAATTTTATATTGGTAAACTGCTAGAAAATTATGGGGATGACGTGTTTCAAATGGAATTTCTTCACCAGAGAGGAGCTGTTAAGTTTAAGTGGCCATTGCTTGATGTTATCGACACCGTGCATCGAAGTTCGGTTTTTCCCCCCGTCTTTTGAAACTTTCTGGAGCCAATCCAGTCACAGTTCCTAGCTTAAAAGACATACAACAAGCAATTGTTATAAACATGAGGAAGAGTGAAGTGAAAACCGATTAATTTTTGAAAACATGAATGAATACAGTAATGCATCAATATGTAAAAATGGGGTGCAACAAAAAAAATCATTTATTTTTTTCTCTTCAACTTGCCTCAATAAAGTTTAATTTCTCATTAAGTATAATAAAATAGTGTTTAAATAGTCTCAGCGTAGTGTCAATATATTGCTCCCGCAGCAAGATATACGAGCTCAAATTTGTGTCAAATTCGGAGATTTTTCGATTTTAGCCCCAAATAACTTCCAACGTGTTCAACTTGCCTCAATGTTTTATGTATTAATTAATAGTACTAATATAGCTCGATCCAATGACACCTAGTTTGAAGTGACAAATCAAACGCGCAAGATATAATTCAGTCTTGAAAATGGTAAAAAACATGAAAACCTGGACATTTCATGACCTTGAATGACCTGGCGCAATTGACTTGCAATGAACTTTTTATATGTTTTATAAAGATCTATTCTAGTACATTCCATAACAGAAGAAATGCAGGTGGCAAGTTGCTTGTGAAGTTTTAGACGGATAAAAATAGTTTTCATGTGTCACAAAAACACCAATTTTTTCATTTTTAAAGGTGATCTTTGACGCGTCATAGAATTTGAGCGGTGCAACTACGAAACAAATAATTTCAGATTTTATCGTCTAATAAGGGTATTAGGAACTGGTAATTTTTTGGGGACAATCGGAGGTGGTGTGAATCACCCCCTAATGTTAAGTGGCTCAATCTCTCAGAATCTTGCTCTTAAGTTACAACTGAGCAATCTCTTAACCTTTTTTTTTTTATTGATAAAGTATAAGTATTTATAGTCTAATGATAGAGTAATTCATTTATAAAGAGCAAACTAAAACTTTATCTGCTATAAAAGAAATGAACAAAAATAAATAAAACAAATAATAAGTCACTCAAAACAATGTTAAAAAAGATGGCTGATATTGCTTTTTCTTATTTCCACTTTTCTTTATATGAACCCTCTGTATTTGGAAAGAAATGTGTAATCTGCTTATTTTTTTAGAGTTGTATTTTTTAAATGACTGCACATATAATATTCCTACATTATTATTTCGCTTCAAAGAATAATTTTGACACATATACTTCTATGTTTATACGTACCACTACATAACATATAACAAAGCTTTAGTTGGCTAAGTGGTACTTTACAAGGTCTCCTGAGGAAAAATAAGTATATTTGCCATGTTTAATGGAGAGAATACATTTCAAAATAAAACATATAATACATTTTTATCCAAAAAACGTATAAATAACATAAAAGAATATTGGAAGTATTGTTAGGTAGAGGAATTGGCAATTTGAACTGTTATTTTAAATTAATTAGAAAAAAAAGTAATTTTCATCATAAAATTGACTTTAATTGGTATTTATCTTCGAAATTTTGAAATCAAAAATAGTTGATTTTATTTTGTAACACAAGAGTATAGCTCTTCCAAAAAACCTTGTCATAAGAACTCGAAAAAATCCAGTGTGCTCCTAAGAATACTGCACTATGGCCGAAAGTAATTATCGAGCCATCTCAAGGTAAAAGCAGTCTTCCTTACTCTTAACCACAATACATGAAATTGAGTTTTGAAAATATTCGGTCATCCAATGACTTTTTAACAATCAACAAAAAATGTTGCTGGAATCAAGCACTACGACGACTTACTGCAAATTGTTGGAGATTCACTACATCGGCTTAGTGATCATATCTTGGAAAGGCATCAAGGGCACAAAGGGGATGGATTCCTCCATCCCTTTAGAGCTACTGAACAGGGGTGAAATTATCACAATTGAGGAAATTTGCAAAGAAAGAATCTGAAGACCCAATCCAAACTATACTTATTAAAGAGCTGGGTCGCAGGAAAAGAAAGGTGACACTGTTCCACATGATAGATATTATCTCTCCAAACGTAGAATCTCCAAAAATTTGTATCAAGTGATTATACTTTGGTCATTATAAAACTTCCTTCAAAACGCAGAGAACAGTGTATTGCACTCAGAGGCTTTTATTCTTTCATCCAATTTTTTTTCTAAATTTTTAAAGGGCAGGGGGATGCAAGTGCACCGCCCATGTATAGAGGCTAGGCAATGTCTTGCAAAAATTCCATTTCGTTTCGTAACATAGATTGAATCCAAAACACTAATTACAGCATCATAGTTCATAGAATCGTTAATAAAAAGGAACACATTTGAAAACACACAATTGAATAGATGCAGAATTTAACTTTGAAAATTTCCCTAATGGTGAGAAGCGGGAATTTGCTTCTTACCGTTATGTTAGGAATTCCACATAGTAAGTTCGTTTCCAGTGCTTCTATTAAGCCTCTATGCCAACATTCTTGGGATCGACATCACACTTTTCAGGTTTCAAGAGCTGATCCATCGTAAGGTTTTTATAAGAGTAAAGTTAATGTTGATTAGATTGTAAATTAGGAGTCGATTTAACTGAAGAGTATCTAAACTTAAATTTAAGCTTTAATCAAATATTAACTCCACACATGCTCTACAAACATAGCAACATAAGGCCTTTTTATACAGAATCACTCCTGTGGCGAACGCGCGCCACAGTAAAGACGTCCGGATGGCCACTGCTGTGGCTCAGTATATAAGCTCCATACACTGAACTCAGTGTTTTCAGTTGACTCCTCAGTTTTATGTGTCCAAATACGGTACACCATCACTACACATATCATTCTTGATGTTAGGGACCTCCATCCAGTTTCTAGAATATATAGCTTTTTTAATAGAATTTTTTAACTTTAAAAGTAGAAAAAAATCGCAATTTTTAAAAAAACTTTTGCATTTAAAAATCTTGTAAAATTTATTTCTTTTCCATTTAATTTGACTGAGATTCAAAACATGTAATAGTTAATGCAGATTTGAATTCTCAAATCATTTTTTTTAAAAGATTACATTAAATTTCAATTAGCTCTGTTTAAATGAAGTTTCACGTGCAAAACACACCATTTTTTAGATAATGAGTTTAAAATATTCAAATTTATTTTCAGAACTAAATAGTACTTTAGACAAATAAAATAACTCTAGCCTTAAGACGAAACCATTATCTTGCAAAAATTCTATCGAGAGATCATTCTAAAGCAGAAAAACTATAAAGACATTTGACCAATTTTTGCGGCAGCCGCAGTCGGAAAATTGCTGATTTGGCTGCCTCGCTACACATTACGTGGATGGAAGACACTCTATTGGGTTCCACTGGCTACCCCATGGCAACGCATTTCAACGTCGCAGCCGAAACGCGGTTCAAGAACTCACGGCTGCTGTTCGGAGGATGATCATCTTGATTGGAAGAGGGGGTTTTTTGTGCATCACGGGGCTCCATGTTTCGAAATGGTTCGGTTATAAGTTTTAATATTAATTTAAGAATTAACAAAAAAGCATATGTGTAAACTTATCACATAAACTTCTTCCGTTTAGCGACGAAAATTCTAAAAAATGTGCGTTTCTCTCCCACCCATTCATCTCGATTCACTCACACACGAGCCAAGACTCAGTAGATCTAATTCACAAGTACTGTCGAAGTCGGAAAAATCGTAATTCGCTGCATTTCGTCCCAACGTTATATCCATTTATCATGGAGGGAGATTCCATACTAGCAGCTGTTACCATGGCAATGATTCAGCTTATTTGAAAAATCACTCCTGTGGCTGTACCTCAATCGACGATTGTCAGATTTAATTGATTTAAGCAGAGTTCTTTTTCCTCAATTGTGCATTCCGCAACAGGTTTTCTATTTATCGGAGATATTTTGTTTACCGACCGTAGAAATTTCATCTTCATTTGCGATTCTAATCTACATTTTAAGGAAAATAGTAAAAAATAATCAAAGTATAGATTAGCAATTAGTAAATTTCAATTATATACTAATAATTTAAATGCAACCTGGTTGTACCTGCTGTGCCACTGAGTTTGTTACGCTCATGAAATGAGGAAAATGTCTAATAAAATATAAAACCAGTAAAAATTGGTAAAACGGCGTATTTACGTTGTAATTATGCCACATTTGATTTTTTGTTCGTTTGTATATGCTGTTTTCCTTAATAAATTACTTTTAGGTTTGTGAACTACATTTCACAGAGAGGAATTCAGTGGCTACCCCACGAGCCGCTGCATCTAAATTTATTACTTTAAAAGTAAAATATATTATACTAACTTCCTGAAATAAAGATTAAAATTGAAAACGAAGATAGAATTTCTAGGGTAAGTGAACAAATCTTCAATAAATAGCAAACCTGTTGCTTCCTCGCACATTTTAGGAGAAAAAAAACATTCAAATCAATCCAAACGGTGACCTCCAAGCGAACTACAGTGACCATCTAGAGAGTATCTCTTTAAACATTGGCTCAGCTAGCTCCTGAAATTACGATCCGGCTAAGTTCGTTGCTATGACAACCGTTTCTACTATGAACTTTTTCCCTCCACGTTTTCAATACAGCGTTATCGCGCGGCTCAGCCGAGAGAGCAATTTAACAATTTTTTCTATGCTTTGAAATTCAAGGAACTGATTGGCTGCGTGAATCGGCGAGTGCGGGCGACATTGACACTTTTAAGAATCTCTCCAAAACGGAATAGTTTTAGTAATGCTTACACTTGTGTTGTTTTGTAATTTCTTAAGTTAACTATTTTGAAACAAGGAGCTCGTTATGATTAAACGTGCAGCTTGTTTGAAACTCGTTTTAAAAGATAGAAAAAAGATGGTTAACACCAACAACTTAAAGAAGATAAAGACGACCGACTCAAAACTGTCGAAGACGTGTCTCAGCATGGTCGTAAGTTTCAGTTATCTTGGTATGTGCTTTTCTCGTGGTTAAGTGGTAGTTTTACTTACAATAAAATGTTTTGTTGACCATGTTTGATTGTCAGAATTAAAAAGGGTGTTTGGAATAGGTCTGCATATGATGGATTAACCACCATCACATGAATATTTAAAGCACTCGATGGCTCAATCACACGTTTAAAAAAAACTCTTTAAACTTTGAAATGTACACACAGTGTGGCTTATCCCAATATGGAATAGTTTGATGAGTGTGAGAGGGGCCTTGCGCCCTCTAAAAAGTTGGTCCACCGCCCTCTTAGGTGACTTAGGCTGGGCCTGGTGTACGTACAGGTAGTGGGTTACATTTCTCTTCTTAGACGAATACAAATGAACAGAATTTCTTAAAACCCATTGCATATAATTTGTAGGTACATTGTAAATAATTCTGCAAGTACATGATCAAAAATAGTTTTTCACAATGATGATTAAAAAGGACACCAGAACTGCATTCTACTAATAGAATATTATGACCATCATTTTAAAAGCAAGAAGCCGCCACTTTTTAGATCTGCCCCTTCACGTGTCCTATTTTTAATGATAACTTCGCTGTCGATTGAGTTTAAAAACATTCCTTCTCAGTAGTTATTGTAAAACTTTTAAATGTTCATTAATTAATCGAGCCCAAAGACAAGTTTTAGTTATGCTCAGCTTCGAAAACAATATCTCGCAAAAGATTTTAGTAAAAGGTATTGTTAACAGGTGGTTTTTTTAAACTTTAAATAGTTCCGAATATTTGAGTGTACGTATTTTATTCTATCAATATTGTAAAAAAAAAAAAAAAAGCCTCAAATATAAGAATTGTACTCCTTCACATCAGTACCCATTTAACAAAATCGACCCCCTCCTCTTCTTCGTTATCAATAATGTAACTCAGCATTTTTTCTCATATTACCTAGAGTTGTCTTGAAACACCTGATGAACTGTGGCGTTAGAGCTTTGGTCTCACATGCCAAATGTGCCACGTTCTTATCAATAATGTAACTCAGCATTTTTTCACATATAGCATTACCTAGAGTTGTCTTGAAACACCTGATGAACTGTGGCGTTAGAGCTCTGGTCTCGCATGCCAAATGTGCCACGTTCGAATACAGAGTTAGGCATGGATGATCGTTGTTGTTCGGAATCTACGTTAAGCTGTAGGTCCTGGCCTGAATAGTCGTCATTGAGCATAGAGACCAACCAATCTAGAGTAATTTTGAACATTATAACAATTGCTAATATTTGGCCCTCAATCTGTAAATGTGAGTATTTCTTCTTTTAGTTTATCCACTAAAGGAATAATTTCACAGATTCTGGATACTGTCTACGGCATTCAGTGATAGTGATTCCTGCATGAAAAAGCGTTAGGAATCAAACCATGAAATATCCAAGTAAAAGTCGTGGATAAATTAATTGTCCTTTGTTTGAATTATCTTGTCTAAAATAAGTAATAGAGCACTGAAATGCGAGAGGTCAGAAGTGACAACAATTATATTTGCAGCATTCAAAGTAGTGTATAGAGCGAAAGCATTTTAACTTTAATGAAAAGTATTCCTTTAAACTTCGAGCTTGCACATTGTCAAGATTCTTTGTCTATAAGTATTCTGATAGAGCAGTAACTTTTGAAATCCGGAGAAAGATCATGTCTACTAAAATTGTTTCAAATTATAAAAAATTATTTAAAATGAGTGATGCTTCATTCAGACTTCAAAATTAAAATCTTCAGAAATTTATTGTTTGAATATTGCGAAAAATTCTGGGAGAGCCGAGTGAAGTTTCTAGGAAGGGCGCACCGGACATGTCCAGGTATCCTGGTGGGTCAGGCCTAGCCTGAGGTACACATAGTGTGGTTTATCCCAATAGTTTGATGGGTGTGAGAGGAGGCCTTGGCGCTCTTTAAAAAGTTGGTCCACCTCCCTCTTAGGTGACCCAGGCCGGGCCTGATTCAGAGTTTAAAGAGTTTTTTAAAATGTTTGATTGAGTCATCGAGTGCTTTAAATACTCGCGTGATGGTGGTTAATCCACCATATTCCAAACGCCCTTTTTAATTCTGACAATCAAACATGGCCAACAAAACATTTTGTTGTAAGTAAAACTACCACTTAACCACGAGAAAAGCGCATACCAAGATAACTGAAACTTACGACCATGCTGAGACGTATCCTCTATTTTTATGATTAGACAATTTTGATGTCGGTCTATATCTTCTTTAAGTTGTTGGCATTTACCATCTTTTTTCTATCTTTTAAAATGAGTTTCAAGCAAGATGCACATTTAATTATAACAAACTCCTTGTTTCAAAATAGTTAACATAAAAAATTACAAGACAACATAAGTGCAAACATTATGAAAACTATTCCGTTTTGGAGAGATTCTTAAAAGTGTCCCTGTCGCCCGCCCTCGCCGATTCAAATGCCAATCATCAGTTCCTTGAATTTCCAAGTATAGACAAAATTGTGAAATTCCTCTCTCGACTGAGCCGCGCGATAACGCTGTATTCAAAACGTGGAGGGTTGGTTGGTTGTTTTCAGATTATCTGGCGCCGTCAGCAACACGAGGGCTATAATGCGCCGAAACATTCGTCATTAGACAAGCCAACATACATTTACAAACACCCATGCCTTACACGGGACTCGAACCCGCAACCTCGCGGTCTAGAAGCTAGCACGCTAACCACTATACCGTTTGATCGGCCAAAACGTGGAGGGGAAAAGTGAATAGTAGAAATGGTTGTCATAGCAATGAACTCAACCGGATAGTAATTTCAAGAGCTGGCTGCTTGTTTCCGGCAGGTAGTCGCATGTTTCCGGTTGCACTGACATTTTCGACCACAGTCCACCACTGGCTCTTATTTCTGCACCATTAAAAATCAAACGTCCAGCATCGGGTGCTGTTCAATCCATTTTTGTGGATTTTCTTGGATATTTTCTGAGACGATTGTGGATTAAAGTGCCACCAGAGAAAAAAATTATGCAGAGAGAGAACGCTCGATTGCAGAAAATTTACCATAAGTACACATTCAAAAAAGATGTAAAAAAGTGTTAATTAACATGTTGAGTGCCAACGTCAGCCATTGGTGGCTGACACTGAACTTTGCTTTTAGGCTGTATCAGTCACCGTACCACACAGTCATCAGTAACTGACAGTGATAATGATATAAAACTAAAAAATTTACATTGTTTTAAGTAATGAGGAACTTGCACAAGAAAGGAAAATTAATATTTTTTTTGTATTTTCTAGTGTTATCCAACGAATATATTTGAGCAGTGCGATTATTTTTTATCTTTATGCTTTCAATTAATAAAAAAATCGAGTTTCAAATTAGCCGAAATCTAAACAAAAGTCACGTGACCAAAAACGCATAAAAAAACGTGACGTGGTTACGCATAGAAAAAGTCGAAAATCAGAGGAAAACTTCACTCATTCCTCGTCTTAAACAGGTTTTAGACTGGTTCATCATCTGCGCGTTGATACATCTCACGCAAAAGTGGCTTTTTCCCGCTAAATCGCAAAGTGAAAAACTAAATATTTTTTTTAAATATCTATCCGAGATTAAACCGAGAAACGTGAAAGTTCCTCATTACTGAAATTTATTGAAAATTTACTTAATTTTTATTTATTACAAGATTGTACAATACAAGCGCTTCTAAGCAATGCGTGGTCTGACGGGGATTTCCTTAAAAATGCATGTGGGTCCTCAACATGTTAAAGAATGTATTTCGTAGTTGTTGTATTTTTAATATTAAATAACAAATAACTCTAATTTAAAAACTCATTGTAGAAGTTTGTTATTCTTTACCATATCTTTGGGAACTAAGATGCGCAAAAAATATTCCCCTCTTTAATATATAATTTTAAAAATAAAAATTATGTAAAAATGTTAAGGACATGAAGCAATGATTCCTACTCTTAAATTTCAAAGGAATTTAAAGTGTAAATTAAATTTCTAACTGATTTATTAATAGTGTGAATTTTGTGTGCTCTGTAAAATTATTTAATTTCAACCGAGATTCGTGACGTCGCGATTCAGTGTCCAGGCTTTGAGTATTAAGTTGATGTTGACTAAATGCTGGTATTTACTTTAATGCAGCTAAAAGTTATAAGTTCTTCAGAATACATGGGAACTAAATTCCTCATTTTCTTTTAAAAAACGAACATCGAAAATTCCAATATCATATCACTGGTTTAAAAAATATCCATGGCTGTGATATTCTGTAAAATAGCGATGGAGCTAATTGTAAATAGAGATTAATATAGCAATTCTAATTGCAAAACGTATGAACAATTTTTCGAATGGAGGAGGTGTAGTATATTATCATTAGAGTAGCTTCACTGTTTTCACAATGGATGCTTTGTGGTCCGTTGTACGAACTACGAACGCTTTCGACCCTAATTATACAGAGCCACTGCAGTGGCACGCACTGGCCATAGTTTCAGACGTTCAGAAAAGCCACTCTTGGTGAAACATACAATCCTTTGGAAAACGAACATCTTTAATAACAGAACATTGGAATGGTAAAACACATACACAATAGCCAACGGCAGAAGATAGGGTGGATGTTAGGATCAGCTACAGTTAGGATCACAACACTCCTTTCTACCCAGTCAATGTGACACAAAGTCTCTGTAACGATCTGGTTCCCGGGTCACTCGCTTAGATCGGACTCGTGGAAAGTCCGGTGCTGGATCTGATACGTCATGGTGTAACTCTGCTGGAGGTTGCTCCCCAGGCAGCTCCAGCTGCTCTTTACGGACTGTAGTTGGCGCGTCTGGCTTAGAAGGCTGAGATGGCACATCTGGTTGAGGACCAGAGGACAGTGGAGAACGTTTACCCATCTGGTCAACATGACGACGCTCTATTTCTCCAGAAGCAGTTACGGTCCGATAGGATACAGGTCCCGTTGGTTGGGTGACGACAGCTGACATCCAATCAGGACATCAGGATTTAACACATCTGCGTTTCCTATCTTCTTCCCCTATATGTATTCAATATGAGAGACCAACGTAGCATACAAGGAGAAACAATCTCTGGAGTAGCCTTCGTTTGGCTAAATAACCCCGATAAAGGTTGATGATCAGTAACGACTGTGAAAGTATGACCATGCAGGAAATGATAAAATTTCTTTATAGCAGAAACAATAGCGAGTGTTTCCTTATCAATCTGAGCATAATTTCTCTTGGCTGATGTAAGTGTCCGAGATGAGAAAGCAATTGGTGCTTCACAACCATCCTGAAAATGATGGCTTAATACAGCACCCACTCCTTAAGGAGAAGAATCGCATGTAAGAATTATTGGTAACGATGCATCGAAAGGTATAAACACATTAGAAATAGACAGTGATTCTCTTAAAGTATTAAACGCATCCGTGTGAGCTTTTGTCCACTCAAACTCAACTCCACTGTTCAATAACCTCTGCAATTGTAGCCTTATTCTCAAGGAAACCATGATAAAAGTTAATCAACCCTAAGAATGCCCGTAACCTTTGTTTATCAGTAGGTATTGGTATAGTATAAATTGCTTCAACCTTAGATCTTGACGGGTGTATTCCACCTTTATTAACTCTACACCCAAGAAAATCGACCTCTGTTACTCAAAAAAGGCATTTTCCTTTTTCGCTCGCAACCCAGCCTTTTTAAGCCTACTCAAAACTTCAGATAACCGACATGCTAACTCTTCTCGTGATTCTGCACGCACTAGAACACGGCACTACAAAATACGGCACTACACCCTCCAAACAGTGGCGGCTGGTGCAGGGGGCCCGTATGTATAGGCTTGATAATATTATTTTGTTGTGTATTTCTGTAAAATTATATTTAAAAAATTCAAGTCAAATAAAAGCAGTTATTAACTTCACAATATTAACTATTGTAAGTGGTGCAACAGCTTTCTTGCCATGAACTCGCGAAAATGTCAATAAAAACGCCCATCGCCCATCTCTCTAATAAGACTCCATCATAATGACCTTGAAGAATATTGGAGGATAAACGACCCCTTTCTCGGAGACCTTGAAAAGAACATCTAAAATCTTGCAGCCAGGTCCTTCACATCCTGTGTTTGTAAGGGGGGGAGGGGTCTCTTTCTCCTTGTTTATGGGTATCAAATTCTATAAGGAATGTTCCACTTTGTGTGTTGTGAAAAAGTAATACTCTACAGTCAGTAGTCGAGCTTGAACTATCCCAAGCAGTGTTGGAATTTGCTGCTGTGTAAGCGTACAAGGTAATGACAGGGAATTGAATTTGGAGCCAGAGAAAATGTACAGAAAACTACAATTATAAGAGGCGAAAGGGCACTAATTTTTTAACAAAAAGTCTAGGTAAGATCATTTAATTTTACCCTTTATTTTTCAAATATAAAAGCAAGTTTTTCTCAATAAATTAATTTTTAAACAGAATCGTGATTTTTCAAAAAATATTTGAAGACGCATTTTGTTTTGATGATACCAGGTCTCTTCGAATGGAAAAGCTCAATTGGTTATATACTTTTTTTTTAAGTTAATTATCATAAAAATACAATTTTTCTTTTTAATTAATTTGATTTTAGAGATAATTAGGTATATGAGTTATACAGAAAACAAAATTAGGTTGTCCCCCCCCCCTCCCCATCTCATCCTGTTTCACCACCTTTACAACTATGTTGGTGATTGTAGCAACCTATCCTCTCTCTTGACTGACGTCTAAATCCGCTTCTGAGTATGCAGATATATGATCCACTATACCATTTGCATCTTTTTATAATTAGCATAGCAATGAAACATCATTTTATGGGTAATTTTTTTTTTTTTTTTTTTTTTTTTTTTACAATTGAAAAATTATTTAAAATATTTCAATCCATATAAATGTATTTGCCATCCCCAACGCAGAATATTCAAAGTATGTTATTATTTAAATAATGAAGCTTCGTTTTAGTTCTCTTGAAGGTTTTGCCGAATTTATTTTCTACCAAAACTAAAATTCATTATTTAAATAACATTTTATGTTAGTCATTTATATTTATGATCGAAATATTCAATTATTTAAACATAGAATAGAAAAATAGTTTTAAATTACTTTATAGGATTTGATTCTTGATGAACTTGTTTCCATTTGATTTCAAATTATTTGAGGTAAAAAATATGAAGGTGTAAAAAAGGCTTCTTCGTGAACTAATATTTACAAATAAAATATATTAGCAATCTCAATTTTTAAGCTTTACAGTCGCCTCCAGAAAGCAAACGCTGGATCCCCATTTTATTCCAATGAGTAACTTTAAGCCCTTGGTCCCAATTTAATTTTAAATTTAGATTAAAGCATTGATAAAATTATGAATGAGATTGATTTGTTTCATTTTTAATTCAATTTTGCATCTAACAAAGAATTTTGTTGAATTGAATTTTAAAAAAATCTTAGCCTTGGTGTACTGCAACATTAACTATCTTTAACTCATTCAGTTGTCTGAAATATCCATTTATAAGGATAACAATAAACGAATTTTTTTTGGTACACTCCACAAGGGACAAAAGGGCTTCAAACTAAACAACCAAAATTTTTAAGAAATAAAAATATAAGATTGAAAATATTTATTTGTTGAGTAATGAAATTTCGGACTAAAATAATAATTAATCAATATGCATTAATTTTATTTTTAAAAAAGTAATAATTTAAAACTCACGCTATACTTTTTCTGAAAATTTCGCCACTTTTCTTCGCTCCATTTTTAATTTTCGAAAGTCATTGGTTCAAACGAAATGCTGCAAATTGTTATAACCACTCGTTTTATTAAAGTATATATTTTATTTAAAATTATTTGGATAAATTGTTTAATTTTTCTTATAGTTTTATGTGTTTGTGCATTTGAATAACATTTATTTAATTACATGGAATTCATTTACTTTGAAATCTGCACTCTCCTTACGCCATCCCCCTTTTCCCCTTCCATAAATAAAAACATGTCATTGTTAATTTGGGCCCCCTCACTTTTTTTACTCACGAGCCGCCACTGCCTCCAAACCAACAAACAGATCCCCTAATAAGGTCTGAAAAAGTCCTGGAGCTACATTTACCCCAAATTGAAGTCGATTAACTTTGAATGCCTCCTTATGGGTTATATTAAAATTTTAGCATAATTACACAATCAACCCACTTTTTCCTCCGTAGACGAGTGTACTAAAAAGTCGGCCTGTATGGGCTTAGTACCCGTGAGAGTAGGGTTGCCAAAGTTTGCTTCTTCGCGCCATGCTGGTGCGAGCAAGCCCGAAACCTATTCGAAACCGATTGTACCTTTAAAGTAGATTTATCGCAGTTTTCGCTTAACAAACTAAGCTCTATTCGACGCCAAACTCCCAACTGCGCTAAAAGCGTAGTTGATTTTCTCTATCAGCCCATGGGGCGCGAGTAGAGTGGTACTGTGGGTGTGGGCCGTGGCGTGACCTCCGAGAAAAGAGGAAGCCTGTTGGCTCTCTTATAAAACGAGGTTTGAGTCATCACTGGAGTGCAACTAAAAATGCTCCGCTCCCGCTCACTCAATCGACAGTAACAGTGTTGCCTATTGGCGGGTAACTACCCGCAAACTGGGTATTTTAAAGGTTGGCGGGTATTTTGGAGGGTAATTTGAAAATGAGGATATTTACGTGTTTTTTTTTTTAAAAAAAGGGTGTATTTTTTTTCTTTTTTCTTTTTTACTATGGAAGAAGTATTTTTTCGGGTAATCTGATAATGTGAATCTTTTGTGTTGAAGAGACAAAATTCATTACAACACCAGCAGGCGACGAAACACGAGATCAATTCAATTTACCCCCTACCCAGCAGTAATCGTTTCAGTTAGGTTACATCCAATTTTTACGGTTTCCTGTCCCTCTTTATTTACCCTCCGGAGTTTTTTCACAAAGAGACATTGGCGCCGATACTTGATAATCAATACTTGAACAGATAATTAGATCAATTGGCGGGCCAAAACTTAACTTTACTGAAATGGTTATGGCGTTAGGGGGTAACTTTAGCTCGGATATCCCTTTAGGTCAGTTTGGCTTCTGGCCACCAGTCCCTCACTCTTTTCTTTGTCTCTCATGCAAAATTCGACGATGACGAACAGGACAAAGAACCAAGGGAGGGTAATTGGTTGTACACCTGTTTCTTTTGTTAAAATACTGGTCGCGTCGTCGGGGGTGGGGGTGGGGGGGGAGGGGAAGCGTAGTGTCAATTCCTTTAACTTATTCCGATCTCAAGCCGAAACCGATTCTTTAATATTTTCTTACATGATTTGTTTGTTAGACATGAAAGTTCGTCAAATTTAAATTCCCACATGATTTAATTCACCTCATCTCTAGTTACTTAGATCACAGACGTTTTAGAGTAAGAGTGGGTAAAGCCATCTCTGATCACAGAAACATTGAGGCCGGGGTCCCCCAGGGGAGCATCTTGGGTCCCACACTATACAACTTATATACAGCAGACTTTCCCACATTTAGAGATGACAGGCACTGCTTAACAGCCTTCTATGCAGATGATACTGCGATAATCACTAAATCCATTAGTCCACAAGTTGCATTAAATAATCTCCAGGAGAAAACCCCCCAAATTGAGGAATGGTGCTCCAAATGGAAAGTTTCAATTAATGCTAGTAAATCGCAGATCATCTGTGTTAGAACTAAAAATAAACTCAAAAACTTGGATAACAGAGTTAAACTATTCAATGAGCATATTCCGATGGTCAATAAGGCTAAATACCTTTTTCGTTACCTTAAACAGCAAACTAAACTGGAAAGATCACATCAAAAAGGTAACCAGCAAATCTTATATGATAATTAACAGACTCTGGCCACTGCTGGGTAAAAACTCCTGCCTCCCTCTAAATTATAAGAAAAGGGTTTATTTGTCAACCATTCGCCCCATTTTCTCTTATGCAGCCCCTGCATGGTGCACTCACGATGCAGCTGATGCATTAAAACTGCAAAAAATTCAAAACAGAGTACTTAGAGGGATGGTGGATGCCTCTAGATTCGTGAGAAATGACCTCATTCATAAAGATCTGAAAATAGACACTGTCTCTCAGCACCTTGCAAGTCTAAATCTCACTTTTTTCAAAAAGGCTGTTGTTGCTGACCCTATCATTAGTAACTGCCTAAATTATGAAATTGTAAAAGATGATGCAGCAATCCGCCCGTTTGCTGCATTCAGTCTCACTGACGCTACTCTAGCTAAAAGCTATAATAGATAATCCTGTAGATTAAAGCTTACTGTACATAGTTTATTCCCCAGCTTGCTGGGGGTTAAAATTTATATATCCTGCGCTGCGATTGACTCAATTCTTGGAATGTAGATTCTTGTTTATAGTTTATTCCCTAACAATTTAGGGTTTAAAAATCATGTACCTGCGCTGCGATTGACTCCATTCTTGTAATGTAGATTTTTGTTTTTTTCCCCAACCCAAAGGGGTTTTAAAAATCATATCACCTGCGCTGCGATTTTTTATTACCTTCTATTTTTCCACTCATTAGTGGATTTATATTCTGCACTCTGCGCATTCCCTTTTTGTTGTCCTTTTGTTTTATCCCGTCCGTCCCCTTTTTGAATTGTTTTTATTGTGCAAATTAGATTTTACATCTGAATCTTTCGCCCTTCGGGCTAAATTCGATATGTGGAACAGTGCCCTCCGGGCTGGAACCACCTTAAAACCAGTATTATAGTATAGTAGGAAGATCATTCTGCTGATCGTTCTGCTGTAATTGATACAAACAAATCTAATGACAACGAAGTCCATTTGGACACTATTTCAGACAATGCTATTTCCTATGGTATAGGGGATGTATCCAACTTGGTCTCGAATAATAGGGGAACTGAAATTGGACCCAATTCTGATTTCCTTCAAACTCAAACTTACGCTTCGGCTGCTGCTAGCAATACTAATCCCCAACACAATATGACACATAGGAAAAACAACACCAGACAGGTTTATAATCCACAACGTAGAACTGCCCCAAAGGTTCCAAAAGACGTTACTCCAATTATTATAAACGACGATAAATATAAATGGAAGGATATTACCAAGCTCCTTTCAGAAAACAACACAAAATTGGATGATTACGTGGCTCTTATTAAAGGAGATCACCACTTTTTCATAACTGCAAAAAATGAACTAGCACAGAGGCAGATTTCCAAAACATTAGACACTAGTGGTGTGTGCTACCACTCATACACGTTACCTTCTGAAAAGGTTATAAAGACTGTCATTAGGGGACTCCCTAGTGATACTGAAATTCAAGACATATTTGCTGAACTAACAGCACTTAACTATCCTGTAACTGAAGTTACACAATTAAATACACGCAGACCTGGGGAAGAAGGGAGGACGAAAATTGCCCCTTTTTCTTATAACACTTAGGAGAGCTGATGAGGGTAGAAATATTCACAACTGTGAATTTTTGCTGAATGTCAAAATTTAAGTTGAATCTTATAAAGGCAGGAATGGCCCGACACAATGTTTTAAGTTTCAAAGGTTCCATCATTCGGCCAGTTCCAGTAGACACAACCCGAGATGTGTTAAATGTGGACAAGGACATTTGACAAAAGACTGCAGTAAACCAAACAACACACCAGCCACTTGTGCTAATAGTCAGGGCCCCCACACTGCAAATAGCCCCACATGCCCAATGTATCCCAAATTTACCCAACGAGTCAGGGAAGCTCCAGCAGGAGTTCCTATTTCAAATAACAATAGAGTTAATAGAACATTTGAATCCAGAACTTTTATTAACCAAAACAACACTCAACAAGACAATATCACTACACTCCCTAACAGTGATATAACCATAGCAGACATGATGGACCTTAAGGAGCAGATTAAATGGCTCAGGGAATCAGGTTTTATCGATGACATTAAGGACATCAGAAAGGAGTTCATTAATAAATCAAATAGACAAATCTCCTGAATTAAAGGACTTCACTCCATTACTTGTTGCAATATGGAATGCAAATGGATTAACAAACAAAATAGAAGAATATAAAAACTTCTTGGAAGAAAATAACATTGACATTGGTATTGTTGCTGAAACACATGGGAAACCGTGCAACAAGTTCAAAATTCAAAATTACACAACTTACAAAACCGATAGAATCCATCACCGGGGAGGTGGCACTGCAGTTTTCACTAAGAGGAATCTAACAACTTCATTACACTCAGCTGACAACAGTGACGGGTATGAATTTACTAAAGTATGGAATATAAAAACTCATTCGTCATTCAAGTCGTCATTGAATTCAAAAATCATCCCTCCATCCATATTGCTGCTGTGTATAACCCTCCACGCAACAAACTCACTGATGCTACTATCTCTAGGCTCATTCCTCCCAACACATCCACCATTATTGCGGGAGACTTTAATGGAAAACACACGGAATGGGGATGTAATTTCTCAAACAACAATGGAAAGGTTATTGCTAATAACCTTATCAATAATAACATCAGGGTCATCGCCCCCATCCAACCAACCCACTACCCAGCACAGGTCTTTAGACCCGACATTCTTGATATTTTGTTAACGAACACAAACATTCCAATTTCTACAGGGTGTCACAAAAGGTCATGTCCAAACGGCACACATGGTTGCGTCAGGTCATGAGGAAGCAGAATTACATAGGAAAGGGGGGGTCGGAAACGCGATTTTGACAGTGAAATTGCATCGTAACCGTCACGCAAAGAAAAGATAACAAACGGTGTAAAAATCTTTATTTTACAACAAAACAGTACCAAATAAAAAAAAAAAATGCTACAACTCATAGTAAGTGCTCAAAATTAACCCCATCAGCTTCACATCGGCGCCAATCGCGAACTCGTTCCAATTGGCCAATAGTCTCCAGGACACGTGCAGCCGCTTCAACGATAAGTGCGATGAGGTCCATGTCCGATGGAACGGGTGTCTCGTACACCAGACACTTCAGGTATCCCCAGAGGTAAAAATCCAGGGGGGGTAGGTCCGGGGATCGCGTGGCCAAGGTACAGGGCCGGCTCTGCCAATCCAGCGATTTGGGTACGTCAAGTCCAGGAACTGACGTACATTCCTGTCGAAATGTGCGGGAGCCCCATCATACTGGAACCACATGTTGAGGAGTGTCGTTGCGGGAACATCCACTAACAACGTCGGCAATACTTCTTCCAAAAAAAATAAAAAAAATGGCGTACGAAACACCGGCTAGGCATCCCGCCAATACGTATGGACCAATCAGCATGTCACCAATAATTCCAGCCCAGACGTTAGCGCTGAAACAGTATTGGTGGTTGTGATACCGTGTGACATGGGGATTTACAATCGACCACACATGCATATTGTGCTGGTTGAGAACACCATCCCGGGAAAAGGTAGCTTCATCGGTGAACAGTATCCTTGATGGAAATTGTGAGTCTGTGATCCTTTTGCTTGTAAATACCAACGTGCGAATGCCACACGTTGAGGATAATCCGCATCGCTTAGCGCCTGCACCCGTTGTATGTGGTACTGATGTTGTTGATCTTCTCGCAGTATTCACATAATGGAGGAGCGACCGGCACCTGGGTCGCGTTCCACAACGCGGATACTTGTACGCAGATTCCGTGTAAATGCGCTTAATACAGAGTTCTCGATGTTCAGTGTTCTTATTGTACGTGGCCGGCCGATGTGGCTGCTGATTCTGAACGATCCTGCCTCCTGCAATCGGCGATGTAATTGTCCGAACAGTCTATGGTCGGGTACACGTCGATTCGGGAACCGTTGTCGATACATGCGTACCGCTGCTCGTCCATTGCCATCTACAGCGCCCTACACGTAATGCATGTCTATCAATTCTGCATTGCTGTACTGGTTCATCTTTTCTCTGCAACGTCCGCGCTTCGATTAATCCGACTGTCCGCGCTTTCGTCTGCCAGCGCTTATTGCCCTCTAGCGGATTACAATCGCGTTTCCGACCCCCCCCCCCCTCCTATGCAATTCTGCTTCCTCATGACCTGACACAACCATGTGTGCCGTTTGGACATGACCTTTTGGGACACCCTGTATTGATGTTGTAAACGAATTATCATCTGACCATCAACCTCTAATAGCAATACTGGGCCTCCCCAAAGAGGAGGAAGCCAGGTTTAGAAACAAAATCAATTGGGAATTGTTTCAGAATAGCCTTAAGAATTGTGATATGCACAACCAGGAACTTAACACTGAGTCTGACACAGACAATCAAATCCAACTTATCACTACTGATATAAACAATGCACTTGAGGAAGCCACCACAAAGCTGCCCATTAGAGATTCCTACATTAAACTACCCAAAGATATTAAAATTATTATCCAGCATAGGAACTGGGTTAGGAAAATATACCAAAAGACTCGGGACCCTAGACTTCAAGCTGAAATGTATGAGCTTAATGCTATAATCAGGGAACGAAGCATTGACTTTAGACGCAGCCAATGGGAAAACAAAATTCACACACTATGTACGGCAGACAATAGTATTTGGAAAATGTCCAAAACCCTTAAACGCTACAAAATTATTAACAAACCAATTCATGGAGAAAACGGGCTAGTGTACACGGAAATTGAAAAGGCAGAGGCACTGGCGGACTCACTTGAATTGCAATTTAGAAATAATATTGAACCCACTAATGATGATTTTGAAGAGGAAGTGGAAGACTTCACTGATAGGTGGCTTAGTAATCAATCCCCCACTGGAACGACATTAGATAAGATCACTATTGATGAAGTTACACAATTTATCAAAAAGCTTAAGAACCATAAAGCACCCGGTAAAGATAATATCACAAACAACATGCTTAAATTGCTGCCCTACCAGATGATTTATAAGATCACGAACGTTTTTAACTTTTGTATATCCAACTCCTATTTTCCTGATGCCTGGAAGGAAGCTAATGTTATCCTTTTCCCCAAACCTGGGAAGGATCCAGCAATGACTGCTTCATATCGACCCATCAGTCTGCTCCCCTGCATGGGAAAAATTCTTGAAAGGACAATTCTGAATAGAATGAGACCCCACTTAGATTCTATTCCCAAAGAACAATATGGTTTTGTTCCAAAAAAATCAACAACAAAACAATTGGTACGGATATTGGAATTTATCGGTAGTGCACGCCACAACAAACAGGCCTCGGCTATGTTAATGTTGGACGTGGCAAAAGCCTTTGATAGAGTATATCACAAAGGGCTGATATACAAATTAATTCAAAATAACTTTCCCAAAGATCTTATTATTCTTATCAATTCTTATTTATTTGAAAGACATTTCCAGGTCAAGTATGGAAGTGCTATCTCTAATGACCGCATTATGGAGGCCGGGGTCCCCCAGGGATCAATCCTGGGATCAACTCTATACTTGCTTTACACTGCTGACTTTCCTACCTTTCGAGACAATCAAAACATACTCACCGCTTTTTACGCAGATGATACTGCGATTGTTACAAAATCAATGCAACGTAACCAGGCAGTACATAAACTTTCAATAACTCACTGACGACATTGAAGACTGGTGCGAGAGGTGGAAGATTAGCATCAATGCCTCCAAATCAAATATTATTGTTATGGGAGGCAAGAAAATTAGAACCCCCATCACTAAAGAGGTCTTTCTATTTGGAGAAAAAATTCCAATTGTGAAAAAGTCTAATTATCTTGGATTTATCTTAAACACAAAAACAACCTGGATGGACCATTGCAAGCATGCAGTTAAAAAAGCTAACATTGTTATGGCAAAGCTTCGACCCCTTATAGGCCGTCACTCTGTTCTTAAACTGAACCTCAAAAAACTCATTTATACTAGTAACATCAGGCCCATATTAACATATGCGGCACCTGCATTCACTACAGCCAATCCAAAGGAAATCAAAAAACTGCAAGTCTGTCAAAATAAAATACTTCGTGAAATTATAAATGCATCTAGATACATTCGCAATGATCTTATTCATCGTGACCTTAAAATCGAACCCATTGCAGAATACATTTCTAAAATCAATATTTCATTCTACAAAAAGGCCATGTTGGAAGAAGATGAAAATGATTTCAAAAACATCTTTGCATACGAAGTACTTAAAGATGATTATAGGTGCAGACCCTTCGCAGCATTTGCTCTCTCAGATGCAATTATGTCCGAAGCATTTAAAAAATGAATATCCAGCAATCCCTATACCTGCTCAAACTCATAGTACTAATTCATTTATCCCCCAGTCTCCAACAATCCGTAGAAGCCACATAGTGGGGGAAGCGGATGGAGGCTGAAGTGTTTAGTAATTTCCCACCTTATTTTAGGAGCCAAAGCCCTCCAGCAACCCGTGGAAGGTTCCCTCTTGAAGGGAAAGGGAAACGGGTGGAGGTGTAAATTAGTTCTTTATAGTACCTATTTTTTTGTAATAACATATAGCAATTCATAAGAAGAGCTACATTTATCTTATACTCTCTTCTTTCTCTTATATTATAGCGATTCACAAGAAAAGCTACATTTTATATACTTTTTAATTTAATATTTTTTAGCGATTCACAAGAAAAGCTACTTCATCTTATTTATTACTTTAGCGATTCATAAGAAGAGCTACATTACTCTCATTTTTTATCTTTAGATTTTGCTATGCACTTAATGTGTAGGCTTTCTGTTTCTCTCGTGTTATATAGTTGTTTTAAAAACAACTACATTTAAAGTTTGTTAAAAAAAAAAATATTGTTGTCCTTCCACGTATCTTCCTTTTTTTATTAGTGCAACTGTTTTTTATGTAACTTATACTAAATAAATCTCAGATTTTAAATGATTCTATCTAATTATTGCTTGGTGCAGCTTGAACAGCTTAACTGTTGGAGCTCAGCACTCACCTCTTTGCCTTTCCTACTTTCTGAATGTGAGACCTGACTATCCCCAATGCCTGAGGCAGAAATCATATGAAAAGGTTTGGCTCCAACGGAGCACAGGTACCTTGATAAAACCCCCATCAAAGTCAAAAAGGCGGCCCTGTTAAGAGAAGGTTGACTGATTTTTCTGTCCCTAGTGTTAGACAGTTAGATATGCACTGGGGGATCATCAATGGGCAATAATTGGATTACACTGGCTAGGTAAGTAACTTATATTTTGTACTTTGTATATATTTAATTTAGGTTCTTTTTTTTTCTATATTTGGTTACTTATGTTTGAGTACTGTTGGTTTTTATAAAATTTGTCAGATTGCACTATGTATTGCATTTTTCCAGTATGATTGTCAAACGCTGTGTCAACTTTGTACATTGTATTGTATTATGTATATTGTATTATATAATCCTGTAACTATTGTATTATATTGTGTGTATGATCCTGTAACTATTCTATATTATATGTATGATCCTGTAACTATTGTATGCAAATTATATTTTATTTCTATATACGTGTATACAGTGGGTAAAAAAAAGTCTCCGTACGTAAGCCAAAGTTACAAATAAATTAGCATAATTTCTAACCTTTTACTTCATATCTTCAGTAACTACTGAAATATGTTTAATTTGATTCTTTAAAATAAGTTTATAATAAAGGTGTGATTTTACTAAACGCAGGAAGTATTTAAATTTAAATATTTAGGAGATGTTGCTAAGTGCCATGCAAAAAAAGTTTCCGTATGCCATATGAAAATTAATTATGGCGTTTTCCACACCAGACTTGCAGTAAATTTTCAATACTGAAGTGTACGCAAGTGTCATGAAGACATGATAGCAGTAATTGTTTAATTTTAACTTGTTGCTGATTGCCTTAAAATGGAGTTCCTAAACCTATTCTTGAGTTGGTGATTCAGTTATGAAATGTTGGATTATCTATGAAAAAAATTGGCAAAATCTTTAATGAATTGAAGTCTAGTACAATATATTATTGAAAGACACCGATGTGCTTCAAATTTTTGAGGACAGAGATCGATCAGGGAAATTTTCAAAGCTAAAATGCTTGTATAAAAGAAATATCCTATAGTAAGGTTCATTATAATCCGCAAATAAGTGCACCTGAAGTCGCACATGTCTTAAGAATTGCTAAAAACATTGAAGACAATTATCAAGTGACAATTTATATGCACTGGTTAAGACGTTTTGTGTTGGGATTTCAAGACACACGTACCATGCTTATTTCCTTCTACATAACGTAAATTGCCTATACCAGCAGCTCCATACACCCCCACACCATAACTTCTCCTCCACCGTATTTGACAGTTCCACATAAATTATAAGTTAACATTTCTTAATTTCGTTTCCTCCTGACCATAACTCGATTATTTGACACTTGGATATTTAATTTTAATTCATCACTAAAAGGACTTTGCGAAGTGGATGCGCTTTTTCTGTTACAGGTACTTATATAAGGCTTCTTACGGGCTGCAAGTGCATTCAGACCCTCTATTTTAATAACATTTCTTACCGTTTGAGATTTCATTTCAATGTTTTTTTCAATTTTTAAGCCATGTGCGACTTAAGGCGCACTTATTTGCAGATTATCTTGAACCTTACTATAGAATATTTCTTTTATACAAGCGTTTTAGCTTTGAAAATTTTCCTGATCGATCTCTATCCTCAAAAATTTGAAGCACATCGGTGTTTTTCAATAATATATTGTACTATACTTCAATTCATTAAAGATTTTGACAATTTTTTTCATAGATAATCCAGCATTTCATAACTGAATCACCAACTCACGAATAGATATAGGAACTTTATTTTAAGACGATAAGCTACAAGCTAAAATTAAACAATTGTTGCTATTATGTCTTCTTGACACTTGCGTACACTGCAGTATTGAAAATTTACTGCAAGTCTGTTGGTGGAAAACGCCAGAATTGATTTTCATATGGCGTACGGAAACATTTTTTGCATGGCACTTAGCAACATCTCCTGAATATTTCAATTTAAATACTTTCTGCGTTTTGTAAAAACATATATTTATTATAAACTTATTTTAAAGAATCATATTAAACATATTTCAGTAGTTACTGAAGATATGAAGTAAAATATTATAAATTATGCTAATTTATTTGTAACATTGGCTTCCGTACGGATACTTTTTTTTACCCACTGTATATATTTACACAATCGACCCTGTTGGGCCTTGAGCCTGTTATTGTTGGTCTTAAAATTTGTTTGTATTTGTAATGGAATGTAGATTTACAATTTCTTTTAAAACTTTTAAATTGAATAAATTAACTTATAATGTATTATTTTATTGATTTAATAGAGCACCATTTACAATATTATTGTCGTTTTTCTTCATTTATTATTATTGATGTAATTATGCATGTCATTTTATAATTCAAATGTAAATGCATATAAAAAAATATTGCATCAATTTTTTTTAATAAATTAAATTTAAGTAGATTTTATGTCATCTTTATATGAAAATTTCATTCGAATACAATTCCTACTGTCTATTTTTACTGGTCATTAAAGTTTTCGTTTTAATACTGAACCAATAGATACCATGGCAAGAGTGTATAAAAATAGTATTTGCCTTTTAGAAATGTTAAAAACTCATATAAATGAAGTTTTTACTAGAAATCTTTTATATGCATTGACTATTTTTATGTGTAATTGCAACTTATTGTGGGTTGACCACTTCGTAGAAAATACCCATCCAGAACAATTTATGAGCTCCAAAACTGGATTGAATATATATATTTTTTTATCTATATTGAGTCTCTCTGACAAATTTCATCTCGATTGTTTGACGGCAAATGAATAAATTAGCCCTCCAAAGATTTTGCCTCGTCAACCTTAACAGGGAAAGGTTTCAGTCATTAACTACCCAAGCAACGCAACCATGTTGTTTCAATGTGGTGTCAACGTTAAATACCAACATGCACAATGTTGTTTCAACGTGGAACTGCAACGTTGTTTTCAAGTGGAAGTGTTCACTTAAAGGAGCGTGGATGCAATGTTGTGTGCCAACGTTGTTTCAACGTAGATATATCACATAGTTTCCACATGATAGCTTTTGCCCACGTGGTTTCAATGTTGAATGTCAATATTGTTTCAACGTGGATTTGTCACATTGTTTCCACGTGAGAGTGTTCATTTTTGCCCATGTGGTTTCCACGTTGAATGTCAATGTTGTTTCAACATGGATGCATCCCATTGTTACCACCATGATAGTGTTCACTTTTACCAATGTTGTTTAAACATGAATCTTCCACATGAGTATTCAATATTGAATCTTACCAATGTTGTTTCAAGACACACATCCCATAATGCTGTTTTTACAGCACTATAGTTCTTGAGCCCAAGAACTAGTGCTGTAGAAACAGTTTTTCTGGAAAGTATGTCTTGAAACAACATTGGCAAGAATCAAGATTGAACACTCATGTGGAAGATTCATATTTAAACAACATTGGTAAAAGTGAACACTATCATGTGGTAACAATGTGGAACACCCATGTTAAAACAGTATTGCTCATATTTTTCATATTCACATATATATATTCACATTGCTTTTTCATATTGCTCATATTTTTCGGAAGGGGTTATGAAATTCAAATTCAAAATACCATTTAAAGTTGCAATTTTAAGCAAAACAAATTATTGATTTTTGTATTTTAATAGATAACAGAAAAAATTTGGAAGCGAATGTATCCTGCCTACTTTTCTAAGCGCTTGTTTTGACACATATTTTTTTTTTCACATGAATGTGTTTAGTTTTATTAACACTGTAAAGTTTAAGAGTATATGCATTATAGAAACTCATTTAATGAAAAGAAAAAGTTAAAACTAGAATATTTTCCAAGTATTGGCTTTACGAGTTTCCAACTACTGTTACACTATGTATCATCTTTTAGTAGGTAGAATATCATTTTGTGAAAAATTAAACTTTCCTTTTATATGCAGAGGATTATTCTGTACAAAAATTTAATTTTGCTCCAATGAACCACAATTAAAATTACTTATAATATCTGCTACTTAATTATCTCTGAACTAATCGAATTTGAATAAAAATTATATATATATATATATATATTTTAACTGTAAAAATAAATCATTACATAATGTTCAAAATAATTTTATTTCAAAAATAGCACGCATAACATTAAAACAAATGTTAATAAAACAAATATTAATAATTACATGTAACAGTAACACACATGGTCCTAACACAATTACATAGGTACAAATACCTTTCAAATTGTTTTTAAGTTCACACTTTAAACCAGCAAATGAAAAATTATAAGATGATTAAATATATATGTGCTAATTTTTAATGACATATCCCATTCAGAGCAACAGTAGGATCTTAACTTCAAGACCCCATTTAATAACAGTAAAATAAGAAAGGAGATACAAAATAATTATTTAAGTTTATGAACCATATGTTATAAACCATGTTTACAATCCTCAATATCATTCCCAAAAATATTCCACATCTCTGTCACCATCAGCAGCCTTAATGTCACTCCACGAGCTTCTTTCGCCTCCTCATTGGTTGTTTTCATAATCTCTTAAATAAAATTACCTTTATTTAATACAAAAACCATTCAAACATATATTTATATAGATATAACTGTTTTCCAATTTTTAAAAGTAGACACCATGCCAAAAATAATAATAAAGAAATACGACGTGTAAAAATGCTCAAATCCAACTCTGCTACTTAAATCGCCAACCAAATTCAAAGATTGAATATATTAATCAAAATAATATCCCTTTTTTATGACTTAAAAAAATCCCTCTCTCGTGTTGAAAGCGATCCCCTTGTTTTGGATGGTTTTAAGTCAATGCCAGTATGCGGAAGCACCCTTCATATTATGGTGTGCACATTGGACTGACCAAAGATCACATGACCATTTAAGGCAATAACAGACTTATTTCAGAATATCATGCAATGACGATACACAATATAGTTTAATCAAAAGTAGATTATGTAAAAAAAATTCGAAGGCAGATGCAGAATACCAATGTTGCCTACTCCCACCCCAGTATTTGAAAACTAAAATGAAGAGTAGAAAAATTTACAGGAAAAACGTATAATATAGGTTTTTATTAATGTTATATTTCAATAGGAAACCAATTATAATTTTTGAAAATTCTAGGTTCAAACAACTTAGTTGCCTTTTACTCTTCGGTATACTTTTAGAAAAATTTACTGTATCATACAAATTTTGCTTTAAATTCAAAAACACTCTTTACTACTTTGAGGATAAATTAAATGAGCTGCTGCAACCAAGTTGAAGCCATGCTCTCTATTGGTTTCCAGTTCAAAGTCAGGAACTCATTTTTCATTACATAGTCGCCTGGAGGTTAAAATAGTCAATTAGGAAATTTTGGTACCTACGTATTAACGCCACCACAGCTACAGATTTGGCGGTTTTTAATTACTTACAAGGAATTATAGTTTTATACTTACAAGGAATCCAAAAGATAACTGCGTGCGAACAACAAGATTGCTCTTTATTGGTGGCACTGAAAAACCGTCAAATCTGTAGCTGCAGTGGCGTTAATACGTAAGTACCGATATTTTTCTTACCAAAAAAAGTTTTCTGGAGGCTAAAATAGTCACTTTAGTAAACGCCACTAGCAGCCTTGTTATAATACTGCCATAATTCAGACATGTTCACAACAGCAAAACTAATTTAAAAATAAAAAAATTATACTTAATATATAAATTATAGAGGATTATCAAAAGAACTATCAGTGTCATTTAACATGATGGCCACAAAATTCACGTAAAAAGTTCCCTGACAGATTTAAAAAAAATTCCCTTCTTGCAAACTTTTTCCAAATTCCCCCAATTTTTCCAGATATGTTGACACATTTATCGAATAGAACATGTATGCTAAAGAGATAATATGCCAATTTTTTAAAAATAGGTTTGGTGGTAGTTAAAAGTTAAAATTATTCCATAACATTAAAACTTCTAATGATTATCACAGCAAATCATCAGGAAAATGGTACCAAAATAGGGATAATGGAAAAACATACCCTAAACAGTAACAGTAAATTTTCCTGAATATTAAAAAAATTCCCTGATTTTTTCCACAATCGAAAAGTTTCTTGATTTCCAGGTTCTGTAGCCACACTGTTTAAGTACAACAGCTGTATAAGCAAGTCCACTGAACACTGAAAAAAAAAAAGAAGAATGTTCAATTCTAATACAATAAGTAAATTTATTCTAAAAAGTATTCCCAAATCTAATTACAGTCAAACCCTGTTAATGCGAAATCCGTTAACCTGAACTCCAGTTTAACGCAAAGTAAAAGCAGTTCTCCGTACTTAAAACTTAGCGTTAATTTATTCAGTTAGCACAAACAATTTCAGCGGCCCCATCGACTTCGTGTTAATGAAGTTTAGCCGCAGAGTTGGACCCCCCCCCCTCCCCCAAAAAATGGGGTTTTTTTTTTGTTTAAAAGTTGTTTTTTTTAAATCCTTTTCTAATTTAAATGTATACATATTTATAAATAAAATTTTACATTAACTAGAATAATAAATGTTTAAATAACAAATAATATTTCTTCTGAAAATAATTTACACTAAGTAAATAAACAATTGCTAAATATGTGAACAATTAAATCATTAAATTTTAATATTATATTTAGAGATATGTTTTTTTAAATCCAACGGAAACTATATAATACAATAGTAATTGTTTACTACTTCTACATGGAATGTTGCTCTTAGATTCATCAGTAATGGTGATAAGTTATACATAATTATATTTTTAAGGTTTAGAAATAAGTTATTTAAGCACAAAATCTCTATTTCACAAACAAGTTTAAAATGCAGCATATAATTTAATTTTAATTAATAATTTTGAATATTATTATAAAACAGTAATAAAACACTTAGATTAATATAAAAAGTTATTTTTGATACTTATAAAAAAAAAGTTCTATAGACTTTCACTATAAGATTTATTTAAAAAAGTTATTTACAACAAATAATTTAAAAAATCTAATTATAAATAAACACACAAAAAAAGTGCAATTTTAAATTAATCTTTAAAAAGAGAAAAAACTATTTGGTTTAAACCATGCCAACCCTGTTCGACTGTATAACATAAAAGGGAGATTTAAAAAAAAATATATATATATTTTTTGCAAAAGAACAGAATTCCACTTTCTAATTTTAGTTTTTTAGAAAGTTCTTTTTGTAAATTTTTAAATAGCGAAATATCCTATACTGTACTGCATCTTTTCAATTTACCACAGTACCTGAAAAGGATAGGTTTCAGTTGTTAGGAGCCAGCGATCAGATTCCAGGCACTATACCTGTTCCGCATTCCACAGTGTTGTACATGGTGGCAGTAAACTGAAAATATGATAACTATTATAAAATGTATCATCCTTATGCACATGTATATATTTACACTGATGACGTCTTTTTTAAACCTTACTTTGAAATATCGATTTGATTACCAAGTGGGATAGGGAGAAATTCTCAATTTGTTATCCATCACTGCTTGAAAAAGAAAATTAACGAAAGAAATTCATTTTTTGCACACAAAACATCAGTTCATTTTGCAGCTATGTTTTTAAATAAACACTTAATTTTACATTAATTAAAACAACACATTACACAGAGTGGCCACAAAATTCAGGAAATAAAGTTTTCTGATAATACCCTGATAGATTTTTAAAAATTCTCTGATTTTACAGCAAGTTTTCTTCAAATTTCCTGAACTTTTCCAGATGTGTGATCGAATTAAACATGTTAAAGAGACTACGGGTGTGGAAAATCACATAACTTTCAATTATATTATATAACATTAAGAAATATTCTATACTACATCTGTATTCCACCTGAAATAAATTCCCGGCCCTGTTGACAATTTATAATATTACGGTGGAGGTTTTTTTTAACTGAATTAGTTCATTTAATTACCGCAAAAATTCTTTCAACAAGTATAGAAATAATATTTATACAGCATGTTTAATTCTCAGTGATCAATCGTTTTAGAAAAACATACTTCTACAAGATAGCCCATTCAGTTTTATAGTTCATAAAAATACGTGAAATATACAATAGGTTTTTTTATTTATGTCACACGTGTGTCCCAAAAATCAACAAACCTCACTGATAAGAACATCATTATCTAATTTCATTTATAAATAGAAATACATCTAATTTAGAAAACCGGCAAATAATAGAGTATAATTTAATAATGTAATGAAGAAAACTTACCAGAAAAGGCATAAATCCAATCGTCAACAGACATCGTCAAGTTTCAAATCAACTTCAAAAGTGATGCCAACTACGTCATCACTGAAGGTAAAAGCGTATTGCGCATGCGTAGGATGATACAAATCGTGGATCAGTGGTGTAATGTTGAATTATCACATTGAAGCCATATTAAAAAACCACATTGAGTAAACGGATTTTTACTTTTTGCTTTTATAAATTGCTTTTACCAAAGTTTTCAATTAATATGATTCTTGGACAGGATTGGGGCTTTCCAAAAACCAAAGAAGACACTTGTTTCATGTCTGGTTGAAATATCACATTGAAACAACATTGTGATATCACATTAGAAAAGTAAAGAAAACGAAATTCTGACTTTATTCGTACTACATAATTAAAACCCCTAAAAATTATACGAAATAAATTGATTTCTTCTAATATCTGTTATAAAATATCAGCTTCCTTAAAAATGCATTGGAATTGCACATTGATACAATGTGGTTACAATGTGCCTTTCTCACTTTCAACGTATCCACCAAAAAACCACATAGAAACAACATGAGTGTGTTGCTTGGGTAATAGCTCCACAATGTAGATGTTTGAATTAAAACTTTGTATCTCGATAATAGAACGTGATTAGAAGCAGATAAGTTTGACGCAACTTAAAAGAAACGTGTGTAAAAGTGGTGTTTTAGTGACACTTTGATGCACCCCAATTTTGATCGAATGCATTGTATCGATTTCGAATCTATCTGCCAAGTTTCAGATCGGTTGGATGAAGGCAAATGTGTTATTTACTCATCCAATGGAACAATATTATAGTTTGTAAAAGCCTTCTTTTAGTGACGGACCAAAATTTGATACAATGCCTCCTTATCGACAACGAATCTATTCAAATTTTAGTGCGATTGGATGTCGGCAAGAGAGTTTATTTGTATTCAGAAGCGATAATAGAAGCATGAGTAAAATCAACATTTTAGTGACAGTGACAGAATCCAAAACTTGATAAAATGCATTGTCATCGTCATCACATTAATCTGCCAAGTTTCAGGTCGATTGGATGACGGCAAGTGTGTTAGTCATCTGAGGTGACAATAGTAGCATATGTAAAAGTAGGTGGGCTTAATACCAATGAGAGTAGGGATGCCAAAGTCTGCTTCTTCGCGCCAAGCTGGCTCGCACCTCCTCTCTCTTCTAATCTCCTTGGTTCAGCTCAACATCCACAGAACTTTGCAGCAGCGTTTAAATGTCAGATTGGCTTTTAATGGAAAGGATCTTGGAAACGAAACTTGTTTAACAGGGATACCATAAAGTGCCAAATATTGTAACCTCAGTAGATTTTAACGAAGATTTACCCTACACAAGGGTTACATGTAACTCTTTACTTCCCTTTGGCTGCTTAGCTGTCAAATATTTTTGCGCCCTTCTCATCAAAAGCCATTCCAGCATGAGATGTTGGTGCCCAGCAGTGTACTTACACAGAACAACAACAACTGTCATAAGGAGCTTTAAATTTTGGATAAATTTAATGATGTACGGGGAATCCTTGTAAATTAACTTGATTATACGCTGGAAAAGTGACAACCATTATTTTGATGAATTCTTTATATTAAGTAAGTTGTCATCATTATTTATATTTTCTTAATAGTACAATTATAAATGTTGAAGTGAAACTTCTATCATTGGAACGGTATTATGTAGAACATATGTTTGAATGGCCCATGTGTCCTTAAAAAAGCTTTTCGCTTTGAATAACTACTTTTGCTAATATGTATTTAAACCTTGAAAATCTGTTTTCGCTTAGATATCTGAATAACGTAACATGTCCTAAAGTTTTCTGATGTACAGGGATGAGAGTTTTCATCCTTTTGGAGGATTTCCTCGTTTTTTGTTTTTTATGTAGCATTTTCCTTTTCTTTGTCCCTGTTTCAAGGATCCACATTTTTCTGATCTGAACCAGTTTTTCCTGCAAAAAGTATACTTTTCCTCATGTCTAAACAAAAGATTTTCCCTCTTGGCTCCCCTTTCCTCACAGATTACGTCACAAGCTCCTAATATTTGAAATGTAATTATTATATAGTAAGAGAAATTTCATCGTATCTTTAAAATTATGTAATAATCCTTCCTGTTTACTTTTTTGTTGAATTTGTGTGTATTCTTTTCGCGAGCATTTTTGACGAAACTTTTGGGTATTGTCCCTTCCGCTTGCTTTTTAATGAACTTTTGGATTTCCTCCTTTTTGCTCTCTGATCACTCTCATCCCTGGATGTATATTTTTAAGGTAATTTCTAAATTTACTTCAAATGGACATTATCTTGTGTTTCAATGGAAAGGTGAATAAAAAAAGTTAAAAATGAAGAAAATATCAAACAAGAACTTTGAGTGCTCAAACAACGAAGAACTTTGAGTTTTCAAACAAGTTCAGATAGGTAGTTATGCCCTTTTCTCTATTAAAACCTACTCTCTCTCTCCACCCAGTACATTTAATTCCTAATATACGGTGCGATCAAGATTTCGCAACAATGGTTGCAATTGGTAAGTGGTGAAGTTCAGATTTTTTATTTTTTCGACATCCTTAATCTTGCGATTGAGATTTTGACTTGATAACAAATGAGAAAACAGATAATTTTGGCGTTAAAGCCAAATTTTAGAAGTCATACCACAAACTTTACCCATGATAGTGTAATATTTGAGAGTATAATGCTGTAATCTGTTGAGCAATGATTGATACAATAACATAGAAACCAAAAAGAGTTGAAAATGTTCATGTTTACAGATCAAAAGTGACAATCACGTGCATTGCTCCTGGTGCGCACGCTCTGTGAGTGAAAACAATTAAATCCTATTTCGGTGGTCTTCGGCCAATTAACAACAAAAAAAAGCTGGTACCCATTTGGAACAGTTGTTCAGGCTCTCCCCTTTCCCCTCTGCAAATCGCCACTTCAAAATTCATCATTTTTCTAAAAAAAAACTGCAATTATGCACTACTGGGGAAAGTGCACCAAATTCTATGACAAATAATAGAATTTGGTGCACTTTCTAACTTGGAAGAAATTCACCAAGGTACTTACGATAGTACTGGAGTACCGTAGTATGCAGTTATACCTGTCTATTTCGAATCTCGCAGGAAAGGAAAAATATTAATATGGAGGTTTTGTATACAATGGCTTTGATTCATAGGTTTTAAAAATTGATAGTTGGAACAAAAGTAAAAAAATTGCGTTGCAATAGAAATTTTAGAGTTTTTGTATGTTGGTATCATTATTAGTTATGAAAGGTCATTTATTTTAGCAATTATATTGTTAGTAAGTTTAAACATGCCTTTTACAGTTTCTCAATTCAGAACTTTCATGTGATGTTGCATAATCAATTTTGGTATTTAAAGACATATATGCAAAAATTACATTGCAGTAAAGGAGGTAGTGGCATGGCAGACTGGATTGGCCTCATTAGCAGTCCAAAGTCTGTTGAGTTAGTGCTACAAAATGACGTGAAGTTAGCTGTGTTCAAACAACCGCTATTGAAGTTAGCAACTCTTTATTAGACGACTGTAAACAGGAAAGTTACTTTTTACTTATATAGATCTTATAGGTACTTTTATTACTTATACAGTGTATTAGAGTTACAATCACAGTTGCATTTAATATAATTATGAATACAATTAAACAACATGTGCAACACCTGCAGTATTTGCTTCGAAACAGGGGTTGTTGAAAAATACTTTTTAAATGTTTGTGATATCTGTATTCCTCCGAAACCTAAAAGTTGAGTAACACGAGAACTGTTTAGATACTTGAAATGAAAATTATCAAGCAAATGTTCATAAATGTTCAAACCAATAAGAAAATCTTTTTTTTTTTTTTTAAATTCTGCCATTTTTTGTTTGAAGTTTGAGAAAAACCTTTTTTATTCATTTTCATGTTTGGTACCAAATATAAGCTGAAGTTGAAGGGATACTAAATATAAATACTTGCAGATGTTTATACATTTATGTGACAAATTATGACTAACTGTTGGAAAAAAAACAGTTTTCCAGGTTGAAAATGAGGAATTTAGAAGATTAATAATTGCTTGCATTGCAATTATTTTGGTTTATCAAAATGTCATCGATTCAAGATTCATCGATTATAGACAAACTAAAGGAATTCCTATAGGAAATAGCTTTTCTAGCAGCTTTGCCGATTATTATTTGCATATGTTCAAAAGGAGATTTCTAGAACATAATAATATTGAAGCTTTTAGATATATTGATAACTTAATTATTTTTAATTTCAATGATTTGGACAAAATTATAGAGATTTTCCTGAAGGATTTGATTAAAAAAAACAATAATAATTACAAAAGCTCTCAGTATCTCGATTTAAATTTAAAGATAGTAATTGATAATTCAGTAAATATCGGGGTTTATGACAAAAGACAGGATTTTAATTTTTAAGTTATTTGTCTTTTGAATTTTAATTGCAATTTAAATTTCAAAATTTTTAGAAATATTTATTATACACAACTAAATAAAATTAAGAGTATGTGCAATAATGCTACGGACTTTAATTTGGCTTTTGGGATTTTGAGGGAAAATGGATTTACTAAATAATTTTTAATTTTCATCTTTTTGAAATTTTTTCTCTTGGTTTCTGATTCCATTCTTCAGGCGATATTGAAACCCAGTTAAATAGCCCTAACTGGTCTAAATATTTTATTTAAATTTTTTTTCATTTTTTCATGGAACATATGGCAACATTGTCTATCCAGCTGGATGCGTCAGGTTTTAGATGTTTTATACTGGGCAATTTTGGGAATTATATTTTTCAATACCTAAACTCTTGCTGCTGGACTGGGTGCATTTCGAATCAACGTGGGTATTAAACTTTGGAAGACAGCGATTTTGTTAAGTTTGGTTTACAAGGTACGTTTCATTTTAGTATTTGTGAATATTTTTGACTTCTTGTCTATCCAGCTGGATGCGTCAGGGCTTGAATGTGATTGATATATTATATCAATCACATTTCAGAAACACATCCATTAAAATCCTGTTTGGATTCAATCCCCCCAACGAAGAAACTTAGTCGGGATTTCAAATTTCAAATATTTTTAAGATTCAGATTTTAATATCTGTTTTTTTGGCTGTGTTTGTCTAACTTTGTGCTCTTAATTTTTATTATATTTGTAGGATTGCTCATACAATAATATTTTGTAGGCCCAATAAATAATTTCTATGAATTAGTAGTTTGATTGTGTAGATTTTTATGAATTAGCAATTTGATTAGCAGGTAATTGAATTGTGTAAGAAATAATACAAAGTATTCAAGCCAAGTAAGTAAAGGAAAAATTTTTGACATGTTGCATCCACAAAAGTTTGTAACTGCACTACCGATTATTTATTAAGATTTCCCTAATGTTTGGTAAAATAAATACTATAATACGTAATAAATAAATAATTTTTTCAATTGTTTCATATTTGTAAAAATTATGTGTGAATTTTAGTTTTATAAAACATGTTCAATTCGTCCCTCGCATAAGGGGGTAAGAACCTATAAAAATAATATATTATTAATTACCATCATATTTATATTTTTCAATTGAGTTAAAATGTTTGAATATGTTATTCTTAATTTTTCAATGCTGTAACAGTAGAAAATAATTTACAGGAAATATTTTTGTAAAAAAAGTCCCATCCTTCTCTATTCTCCCTATCTGAAATGGTATTAGCGAGAGTTGAAGCTGTGACATCACTAAAGCTATGGTCTGGCCCGATCAACTAAAGAGGGAAAGAGAGGTTTCACGATGGCCTCTATCCACAGTAGTTTTTTTTAAGATAGAACTGGACTAGACTGACTGAATATTTCTCATGCAGGCCTTTTATAGATTGGCGACATTCTCCAAAATTCTAGAAATTCCAGATAAACCTAGCTGTTGCCACTACTTTAAAGCATGTATTTCGGATAGTATTTACTATTTTTTCATTAATAAAAAGCTATAATTAAAAGTGATTGCAGAACTAAAGTAGAATTAAAATTTACCAAATATTTACACTACGTACAATTATTTACATTTTCTCGTCCATAACATTGCTTCCTCCTGAAAGACTGCTCATCCTGAGCTACGCTATTACCAAGATGAGAAAAAAAGTTACTGATCTTATTCTAGGAGTCCTACAAAGTCCACAGTGATCCCTTCAGCTAGCATGATCTTGTAGACGGGTTCTACAGAGAATTTGAAGGAGATTCAGTTTGTTTAAGTAAACGTTAGCCGGATTTGGCCTGCTACAGATCAGCAGCACGGGAGATTAAAAAAAAATCCATTTCACGGTATGGACTTTTTTTTCTCTAACTTTAATTTGTCTGACATAGTAAGTGTTAACTATGTAGAGCAGGGTTTTTCACTACGTACCCGAAGAAGCTTTCTGCAAGATGGTTTTCATCAAGAACAAATAAAGGAATAACTTAAGTGAATCTCATTTGGACAATTTATTAAGATTGGCTACAACAATCATTGACTCTATCATAAAATAAACTGAACGATTTCGACCACCATCTTCTTGCAGCAATTGATATTGACTAAAACAGTAATTCGGAAGTATAGTTTAAATACTTTTATTGAAAGTTAGGTCAAATCCCATTGTCATACTGGAACAAAAGATTCACTTCTTTGAAATTTTCAGCACAAGTAGTTCTGACCTTCTAAATTGACTTTTGAAAAACAGAGTGTTAAAATTATAATTAGTTTTTTTAATGAATTTTTTTACGAAGCGACTTCTGTTTGGAGTACTACTCTGAAATTTTCACCATAAGTAATTTTGGCCTTCTAATCAGACTAGAAACACAGAAAATGTTAATTGTTTTAATTAAATTTTTTTGCAAAGGGACTTCTAATAGGCGTACATTTCTGAAATTTTCTATATAAATAGTTTTGACCTTCTAATTGAACTTTTGAGAAATACAATGTTAAAAGTATTCACAGAGGAGTGAAGAGGGGTTGTGTTATTTTATTAACAGGGAACTTTTTTTTGTTTCTCGACAAAGGTGGGAGTTCTAATATTAAGGGTTTAGCAATTAATTAGTTAAGCAATTAATCTTTTAGGGAGTGAAGCGAACTTATGCTTGTGCAGTGATGAACCTATTGGTGAGCCTATGCTTATATAGCAAATGAACCTTTCAGCAAGCAAGGTGAGCCTATGCTTCTGTAGCAATGAATTTTTCAGTGAACGAAGTGAGTCTGTGCTTTTATATCAATGAACTTTTCAGCAAGCAAAGCAAGCAGTGAGAGCTTGGTTTTGCGTAGCAATAAACCTTTCAGCAAGCGAAGCACCAAAAGCTGGGACTTGTACATCAATAACGGGTTTCTGCAATGCGGGGCCACGCACTTAGTATTAAATATTTCTAATGATTTTATAATAAAAGAAATTCTTAATTATTCCAATTAACCATCATTTGTGATGGAACTCGTAAATATTTCTAGCATTTAGTTAAAGAGGTCATAGCTTTAGCTTTTTTGCTAAAGAAATTTTGTACCCGAGCATAAACAATGGAACCTCTACTAGTGCAGCAATGAATCTTTCAGCAAGCAAAGAAAACTTGTATTCTTTTAGCTATACATTTTTCAGCAAGCAAAGTTAGCTTATGTTGATATGAAATTTTTAGGAATGAGGCAAGCTTGTGTTTGCGTAACAATTCACCTTTTAGCAAGCGAAGCATCAAAAGCTGAGACCTATACTCAATGACACATATCCCCAATGCAAGACCATGCAGCTAGTAAATATATAAAATAGGATACTTTAAAACTGATACTGCTTAGTAAAAATTTGCTTATTTTATTAAATTATGTGTTTTCACATGAATAAGTTGCCTTCTCTGACATACTCGGCATATTCAATTTATAAAAGTACCTTTTTGACTATTTACAAAATTGTTTGAAATTAAAAAATATCATAAAATATTTAAAAAATTTGCAAAAACAGAGGACTACAAAAATATTTAAACAGTTTATTACAGAAATATTGTAGTAATATCAATGTGTGATTTATTACTACATAGTTAAAATCATCTATTTTTTTCTAGGTGTTTTGAAAGTATCTGAATAAGAGATGTCTAATAATGAAGATAAAGAGTTGATAAAGAAGTTAAATAGCAACGATTCATCAGTTGTTTACCGTGCACTAGTGAAAATTCGACAAAATTATGTACGTAACTGTGTAAAGATGAGAAGACTATCAACATCTTCAGTGATCAAAATTATTATTTCTTTCTTGGGACATCCAAAATTTTGTAATGTTTCACTAAGTATTTTAGCTGATGCTTGTTTAGAAAGAAGCATAATGTTAGAAGTCATTCAGAACAATGGAATACAATCTATAATTAATATTATGAAAGGATTAGTCAATGACGATGTTCAAAATCGAGCTTGTAGAGCCCTAGGCAATATTGCTAAGTCTGAAATTGGATTTAATGCTGTTCATACACTAAAACCCGTTTCGTACATTATAAAATTTCTTACCAGTACTACCAATAAAAATTGTCAACAAACAGCTATAAGAACTCTACGTATTCTTGGTAAAGATTCCAAGTCCAGAGAAATTATTGTTCGTGAAAATGGTATAATTTACATTGCTCAATTACTACATTCTAATAGTAAAGAAGTGCTATTGTGTAGCACAAGAGCTTTAGCAGAACTTACTGAAAATTGTAGCATTGGGTGTGCACATCAGATGTTAGAAATGCGTTCATTCAAAATGTTAGTTGATCTCTGTTCCCATTCTGAGAAAGACATTAGAGAACATGCATTAATGTCTCTAAAAAATGTCTCTGTGCTAGAGGAAATGCGTACCGACCTACTAAAGGTTGGTGCAGTGAAAATGTTTATTGAAGTTTCTATGAAATATGAATCATCTGAGATGAGTCAACTTGCTACATTGGCATTATGTTGTTGTGTTGATCGTCTTCACTTGTGGAGTAATTATGAAGTATCCAAATCTTTGGGATTAAAAGCCATCCTTGAAATTCTCAGGCGCAGTGCATTTGAAGACATTCATAGTTATATTATTATAGCACTACTTCCTCTTTGCTATGAACAAGGTGTGCCTGATATTCTTTTTGAGCTTGAAATAATACAAATTTTAATACAGAATCTCAAACGGTATATTGTGTATAACAAATCCGAACATAATTCTTTAGAAGCATATGATTTTAACAAAGCGAAACTTAATTCCTTAGGAGCTTGTGATATTAAAAACGCATGTTTTCTACTTGAAAACCCAAAAGAAATGGAAGATATAGAAGTATCAAATTTGAGCTCAATTCCAAGTTTAAGTTCTGAAGAAGATGACTTACTGGAGGAAAAATATTTTGAAAATTCAAAGTTTTCTACTAACCTGACAAGCTTTAATTTACCAAAATTTTCCTCTATAAATTATGAAACTAATCTTTCACCAGTAAAAAATATTTCAAAATATAGTTATTCATCCTATCTACATTTTCACAGTTCTGGTGCTAGCAGTAACTGTAGCCCTTGTAGTTCTGGAAGTAATAATGCTTCTTCTCCCAATATGTCCCCTACTTCTAATCCATGCTCTCCTTTTGCTGATCCTTGGTCACCTTATTCAAATACTGAATGTAATACTTTGTGTTGGTCTCCAGTGCTTAATTCAGATTCAGCTGATATAATAAATGATATTGACCTCGATAAAACTGTTGAGACTAGAAACATTTCAAGCCCAATTCCATTCGTTGAGGCACCTGTTGAAAGTATTTATAGTTGCCTCAATGATTGGACAGTTGAGCAATCAACATCAAATGTTCAAACATCAACTGTTCCTCAGATTGTTTCAAAAATTAGTTCCAACTATGACAATAAACTAGAAGCTTCAACCACTACTGTTTATAAAGTAAAAGCTGGATTGAATTCTAATGCAGAAAAAGATTGTGAAAAAGTTCAAACATTGCATCGGTCTAACGAATCCTCTACCTCAAAAAAGCAAAAAGTGGACACAGAAAAGTGTGGTGTGAAGCTAGAAGCTTCTTTAGACAAATTGCCAGTTAAAAAGAAGCTAAAACTATCTACAAACTCGTCTAAGCTGTTACAAAAAATGGATTTTCTCTCAAAGAAGCATGCATTAGATCAGTGTGTTTTAGATTTACTTACACAATTATCTTTTCATTTGGATAAAAAAACAAACTCGGAAATGGCAAGCAGAGAATGTTTCTCAGTTTTAATGGAATATATGGTTTCTATTTGGAATCCTAATCCTAAAGCTGAAAAACTTCTTCTAAACTTAGTAAATAATCGTTATTGTTTTGAAAAACTCATAATGAGTGGGTTTGTGACTGAAATGTACCAAATAATGACTCTTTTGCATGATCCCATTCATTGCCATCAGTGTTCACAAATAAGTCTTGGGTATAATAATTTGCTTTCTGCATTAAAATCTGTAGCAGAATCAGATTATGGTGTTGGAACTTTATACCACATATTATCTACTTCAGAGAAAACTAGTCAACTTTATGCTATACATGCGATAGCAAATTTAGTTCATTATAAACCATCTTTATTCAAATTGATTGTTCAAGGGAATGGATTATCACTTCTCTCTAATTTCATACTCTCTAAATCACAGATAAATGCCTCTATAGCTACATTATCCATTTGCCAGATATATCAAAATTTGCGAAAGACAAAAGCAAATGATGAACTTGATAAGTGTTGCATTTCCAAATCCTGCAATTTGGATGAATCGAGTGACTGTGCTTATAAAGTTGCTGTCTACGACGTTACTTTTAATGTTAATGGTAAGAAAGTTTTAGCTTCTCGTGATACCATTTGTAAAAATTCAGACTATTTCAGAGCTCTTTTAGAGGGACATTTTTCAGAAAAAGATAAGGATGTTGTTGTAATGCCAGATATTTCATTTGAAGCAATAACTGTTATCTTTCATTTTCTTCATGGTTGTCTATCTGAAAAAGTTTGTTCATTTATTTACAGAATTAATTTTGCTTGCCTTTTAGAATTATTAAGTGAGTGTGAAAAATTTCTGCTTTTTGACATTAAAGCATATGTGATTGACAAATTATGTCACAAGATTTTCCCTAAAACAATTTTGCAAATTTATCAGGTGGCTAAAAGCTTTAATTCTCATGTATTATATAAAAAAGCATTGCACTATTTGTTAAGTTTGAGTATTTCACAAAAACATGTTTTGTTGAAATGTTTTGAAGAATTAATGAATTTAAAAGGTTTTAATGTATTAAATGACATTGAAGTATTAATACAAAATAGCTTTACAGAATGCAATTATAAATGCGCAAAAGATAAACGAGCATAATACTTAAACTTTATTTAGAACTAATAGTTGATGTCTTTATGTGATATTATATTTGTAAATATCTGCAAAACTATTGAGGTACGTTGAATTAAATTAGAAAAATTTCTTTAATGTCGGGTGCTGATTTTTCTAATGCACAATAACACAATTAATTTGAAATCTTTTAAAGTGTGTAAAACTAAGAAATCGGAGTTGTGAGCTTGTGACTAAATTGGTGATGTTGAATTAGCCACCTTTATATTTAATGCCTTAATACCATGAAACAAATTTTTTTTATAAAAAAAGATGGGTTTTTTTATATCATGTTTACTGTCAAATGCAGCATACATTCCAAATTTGAAATAAAATGGAGCATGAATGAAATAGTTAGAATTTAATTGCAAAAAAAATAATTGCTAATCGACGTGAAGATAGGTATACATGTAAGTCTGTATTTTAATTGTGATTCATTCAATTTTGGTGCAATATTTATACGAAACATTGCAAAATTTTTAAGTATGTATAATGTGGTTAAATATTGTATCTAGAATATCATAATACAAATAGGGTATTATAAGAAATGTGTAATTATTTTAAAATCCCAAATTAAGTAAAATAGTTTATTTAAAAAATACTTCTTCCAAGTACATATTGTAAAATTTTGTTTACGAAAACTTCTGCAAAATCCAGATCCTCTTTGAAAACATTTTTTGAAATTTCACACACATACTAAGTAGTATTTTTGCTATTCTATCTAAAAATATTGGTCTAATTTGCTTTAATTTTGGAAAGTATTATACTTTTGATGGTAGAATAATATGAGTAATTAAATAAAGGTATAGAAATTTTCTTTATTCAAGGCTTTTAAGCAAGATGTTAAGCACATGTTTTTTTTTTTTTTAATTTGTAAGGTAATGTTATTAAATCTAAAGATTCTAAACTCGTTTTGAAAACGGCTTTGGCAAATTTCTTTTTTATGAATCAAAATGTTTGGTATGAGGGTCTGCCTTATTCTAAAGTAATAAATCTTTAAACTTATGGTATTTTTCTACTCATAATGACATTTTTCTATTTTTGTCCAGATTATTTGAAAATATTCATTTTCTGAAATCTAAAATTTCCACTAGCTCCTGTAAGCCTTGAAATTCAATTGAGATTAGTGTGTATTCATTATTGTTAACCATGAATTATATTTCTAGGAAGAACTGTTTGAATTTAACAATTATGTTTAAAATATTTAAGTTTTGTATTAATTTATTATGAATAAATTTGCGTCCTGGATACTTACCGGACAGATAAACTGAAAAGTACAACCCAAATTCAAAATAGTAATAGAATAACAGAACGTTCTTCACAAAACTTGGATGTGCGTCGTGTAAAATGAACATATGCAAATTAAAAGAGTGATGCATGTTATTCAGGAATTGGCAAAACAATGTTCAACAACTATACAGATATTATTTTAACATTTTAAGGGTCGCTAACACATTAAAAAATTATCTTACTTTTTTTATGGCTAAAAAATTAGAATTATCAATTTATTCAATATGAATTTGAAAAGCAGACAAAATATTTGTATACCTTGGCGCTTGGAAAATCTTGCGTTAGTCTTTTGCTGAAATTGTGTCGTCAATGTGATATTTCTGAAACCACAAAATCGTATATTTTATCATTGTTTAAAGCTGGAAAGAAACAATTTATCTTGTATCAAATGAATGTTTCACAATCTACGGTTTTGAAGATTTTAAAGGAACATAAAAGAACCGGCTAACTAAATAGTAACTGAATTAAATGTGATAGAAAGCTTGTAACAAGTGCCAGAGATTAACACAAATTAAATCGAATCATCCAAATTAATAACTTTAAAGCTTTTTTTTACATCAATAAGTGTTGAAAACAATCTGAAGTTGTCGTTCTATCATCAACTACACTTAGACGATTGCAGAAATTTGAGTTTCAATTGCTGGTCCCCAAAGTAAAACCAAAGATAAGCATGAAGCAGAGACATGCACGACTCTCCTTGTACAAAGAGAAGCTCATCTGGGGACAAAAAGACTGGAAAAGTGTTTTATTCAGATATGAATCTTTATTTCAAATATCTGTTGTTGACGGAAGTATTCGGGTTTGGCGTTTAAAACATGATGCCTTTGATAAATCTTGTTTAGGACTTCAGATGAACTTCTCTTTGCACCAGAAAAGTTGTGCACATCTCTGCTTAATGTTTATCTTAGGTTTTTTTTGTACTCACGATTGAAACTCAAATTTATGTAATCGCTTAAGTGTGATTTTATTGACTTTGGCACAACAACTTCAAATTCTTTCCAACACTTCTTGATGTAATTTTTTTTTTTGATTTGAATTCTCTACTGGCAGTTGATACAAGCTTTCTACTATATTTACTTTGGTTACATTTTAGTTGGACAGTTCTTCTAAATTTAAAACCGTAGATTGTGAAATATTCATTTGATCTGAGATAAATTTTTGTTTCTTTTCAACTTTAAGCAATGATAAAATACCCGATTTCTTTGTTTCAGAAATATCACGTTGAGGACTCATTTTCAGCAAAAAAACTAATGCAAGCTTTATACTTGTCGCAACCTATCGGTTAACAGGTATGCAAATATTTTGTCTGTTTTTCAAATTCATATTGAATTGATTATTCTAATTTTTTGACCCATATAAAAAAATTAAGATAATTTTTTAATGTGTTAACCAACCCTATATTCAAATAATATTTGTTTAGTTGTCGAAAATTGTTTTGCCAATGCTTGAATAACATATATCGCTCTTTTGATTTGTATTTGTTAATTTTACACGATGCATTGCCAAGTTTTGTTTAGAAAGTTCTGTTATTCTATTATTTTGAATTTGGATTGTAGTAATTTCCCTTGTTACCTAAACTATACTCAAATGTATAATTTTTTTCATTTTAATGCATAATGGATTTATTGAAATAATTTAATAATACTAACACATTAGAAGTAATGGAAATTTATTTTTTGAAGGATATTATCACTCTTTCTGAGTGTAAAAAAATGCTAAAATGTCATTTTTTTAAATCTAATTTGACATGTACAGAATGGAAAGAAAGGGAGAACTTTTCTTCATTTTCTTGCAAAATATAATATTCATTGGCAAGCAAAACATCCCTTTTAAAGTACAAAATGATGATGGCTCTATTTTCTCAAAAGACCCTAATCTAAGAAATAAAGGTAACTTCAAAGAACTTGTGCCAAAGAGCGTAGTAAAACTGAACTACCTGCACAACCCAACCCTTATGGCAAAAAAGGTACATTTCTCATAAATCGCTGCAATGATTTGATTGTGAATACTTCGGTAAAAAATTGTTTCGTAATCCACAAAAATGGATCATAGAGCCTCTGGTTTTAAGAGATCACTGATTGATTTTAGCTGCCAAACTCGGATCACCACTTTTCTTTAAAGGTATCTTAATCAAGGTAAGATTAGAAAATAATGTATAGGTTTTTTGAAATCTTCATGAGTAAAAAAAATCTGTTGAAATAAGTTCACAAAGTTTACCTCAAACATAATGAAATTGAAGATTTCACTTCTGAAAGTGACAGTGAGGGCACAGTTTGTTTGAAGGTCATAAAGGTGCCCAGGGCCAAAACTAGGGGAAGCAACAGGGGCATGTGACTCAGGCACCAAGAGGGAAGTTGCATGTTTCTGACTGCACTAAAATTTTCGACCACTGGTCACCACTGGATAGTAGACCATACATTTTGAAAAGCTTCATTGACTTTTTTATCACTGACAAACAGACACTAACAAAACAACTCAGTGAAGATATTTTGAAAAAGTAAGAAAAGGATTGCTTGGACATGCGTTATCATGGAGAGCAGTCATATGACAATGGAGCCAATATGGCAGGCATCTGTAAAGGGGTACAATAAAGAATACTGCAGGGAAACAAAATTGCAACGTGTAACCCACTCTAAATTTAGTTGGACCACATGTTGCTGAAGCATCACCTGAAGCTCATGTTGAAGTTGTATTTCAAAGAAAAATAATAGTGTAATTGTTTTTTCTTCTAAACATCTCTTAATTCAAAATTTATAGAAGTTCTGTTGAGCGGATTTGTTTTACTTGAAATAAAGTTCATGGAAAACCTACTTAAAAATTTAGCAAGCTTTTATACTTAATACACTTTAATCTTAAAAATTAACAGGTTATGATGGAGATGAAAGATATTGTATTTGGATAAGAGAAATAAACACAGTTATCTGCTCTCAAGATGTGGTATTTCAAGAGAAACCACTGAAAAACTGTGAAGATCTGGTAGATCTGCTAGGACAGTTACCTGAATCCGAAAATGAGGGGAAGCAAGATGAAGAACATTCAGAAGGTCAAACTAGTTCTGAAAATTAAAACAATGAAATAAAGGAATAGTATACTATGGAGTTAAGAAAACGTAGTGAATTAAAGAAGCCTAAACGTTTTGAAGATTATATGATGGCATTTGAAGTTTTCATATGCGTTGTGAATGAACCACAGTCATATGAAGAAGCTATTATTTGCAAAGAACAAAAATTCTGGGAAAAAGCCATGGATTCTGAAATTAGTTCCTTAAATGAAAATGGCACATGGACACTAGAAACACTTCCAGATAATGTAAAAGCTCTTCCTTGCAAATGGGTTTTTCGAATTAAGAAAAATCCCGATGGCACCATAGATAAATACAAGGCGAGACTTGTGATTAAAGGGTTCCAACAGAGACACGGTATTGATTATGATCAGACCTTCAGTCCAGTCACAAAGCTAGGAACTGTGCATTCTCTCATAAGCATTGCAACCAGTGAAAAGATGCATCTTATGCAATTTGATGTTTCGACTGCCTTCTTACAGGGATTTAGATGAAACCAATTATATGCCTCAACCTGAAGGCTAAAATGATGGCACCAATAAAGTATTTAGACTTTGGAAAAGCTTGTACGGTTTGATTCAGGCTCCACGTTGTTGGCATAAAGGTTTTGGAAAATTCATGATGGATCTTGACTTTAAGATCAGCGAAGCAGATCAATGTTTATTCATTCGAGAAAAAGATGGTAAAAAGTTACTTGTTGCACTTTATATGGATGATGGATTGATTGCTTCCACAGATGAAGAAGACTCGAGTCATTTCATAGATGAACTGAGTCAAAATTTAAAATCACCAGCAAGCCAGCATCATATTTCTTAGGATTAGAAATATAGCGTCTGGAAGATGGAAGAATTAAAATATTTCAAGAAGCATATGCAACAAAGATCCTTTGACGATTTGGTATGAATGATTGCAGACCAGTTCATGCACCGATTTTGAAAGATGAAAGAAGTTTTCACAGAAGAAGTCAGTGAAATAGATTTCCCTCATCGTGAAGCTGTAGGAGCATTAATATATTTCATGATGGGAGACAAGACCTGACCTGGCATACTCGATTAGTGTTTTATCACGCAAACTAGAAAATCCCTCTTAAGAAGACTGGATTACGGTAAAGCGCGTTTTTAGGTACATTGGCAAGCACTAAGCAAAAATGCATCAACTATAAGTCAAACTACTGACCAGGAGTTTTAGAATGCTTCAGTGATGCTGACTTTGGAGGGTGCATGCAGACAGGCAGATCAACAAGTGGAGTTACATCTCTATATGCTAGAGATGCAATATCTGGGTTAAGTCAACGTCAAGACATGGTAGCAACATCAACAACTGAAGCTGAGATAGTTGCAGCAAACAAAGCCGCAAAAGAGTTGATTTGGCTGAAGAGACTCATCAGTGGAGTTTCCTCCCTGAAAGAAGTGCCGACAATTTTTGTTGATAACAGTGCTGCAGTTAGACTGGCTCAGAACCCTGAATTTCATCGTAAAACAAAGCACATCAGCTTAAAGCATTTCTTCATTCGTGAAAAAGTATTAGAAGGAGAAATTAATGTACAGCAGCTTTCAACAGAAATACAAATTGCTGATTTAATGACAAAGCCCCTTCACAAATCAAGACTGTTGATGCTGTGTGGAAAGATGGGACTCGTGCGAAATTTAGAACTCTAATTCAGATGTGTAATTTAGGACTCTAATTTCAAAGCATATTTTTTTTCTTTTAAATAAGGGAAAGTGTTGAAGTTGTATTTCAAAGAAAAATAGTAGTGTAATTGTTTTTTGCTATGTGGCAACACTTCTAAACATCTTTTAATTCAAAATTTATCGAAGCTCAGTTGAGCGGATTTGTTTTACTTGAAATAAAGTTCATGGAAAACCTACTTCACAACTTAGCAAGCTTTTATATTTAATACACTTTAATCTTAAAAATTAACAGCTCAAACATTCTTTGGAACAATAAATTGTCTGTTTGCGTTTTTTCCAGCCTCTAAACATTTCGACATATAACACTTTACTAAGAAACATCGGAAAGTTTGATTTTGTTGTTGTGACCTCGTTTCTGATATAACACTCTCCAAAGAATTGACAGTGTAAACAAGTTTCTTCAAAGAGATTTAACTGTAGATAAGGCAATCAGAAATATGTGTGATCTTTTAAGTTTATGAATTAACTAGGAACAATGCATCGTCTGATGCTACCTTAGAAGCCAAGAAAATTGCCAATAACAACAATGTACCTGCTGATTTTCAAGCTAAAAGATGAAGGGAAAACAAAAGGATGTTTGTTAAAGGCTGTGAAGATTAGTTTAATATTGCTTTGCTAGAGATCATTGACGGAATGGGGAATACAATAAAATACCGGTTTCACACACTAAAAGAAATTAAAGACAAATTTAAGTTTCTAAATGGAAATAACATCTATAAGATGGACGTGAAAGATTTACAGAATGAAGCCCAAAAACTATCTGACACATACCAAGACAATATCAACACAGAAGATATACTTTTTAAACGCCATGCCTTGGCAGAATATAACACTTTCCACCCTTTCTCACAGAATAAGATAAAAATTCCTGGCAGACGAATGGTCAGTATCGACTATGTGGCGCCCTTGCGCCAAAAATATAAAACCACCTGACCACAGTGGTTAAAGTAAAGAGATATTTTAAGAAAACATATTGTCAGCTTATAGTTAAAGGTTCTCATTCCAATTTGTCAAAATTTTCAAGAGAGCAAAAAAAAGTTGAAAAGCATTGATTCAACATGAGCTCAGCGCTTTTTCATATTACTCGTTTTCTACAATAATATTCACCAACATATTTTATTTATCAACACACTGACTATTAATGTATCTGGCATCACTAATTTCACTAAGTTTGTTTACTCAAATTAACAGCTTTGAATTTCTTGATGAGTCTTATAATATTGCTTAGTAGCTGTTTAATAAATCCCTTCAGTCATCATAATAATTTCCAGTATGAGCTAATGCATTTTATTGATCCATCTCTACATGTCATTGGGCTTCTAAATCACATATACTTAACATCCTGTGGTTGTGCACTGTGATATATTATCGTTAAATATATTAATTTTATTTTATTTGTGGTAGTATGGTACGTAATAATGAATTAGAAGTCATCTCATTTGAATTTCACTGCTTACTATAGTATGTGCAAATTTCAGGTTTCGGTAATTGAATATTTTCAAATAATTTTGATAAAAATACAAAATTTCAACATTGGAAAAATACCAATCAATTTTAATCTTCAAAAATGTTACCACAATAAGTTTAATGTTTTATTACTTTAGAATAGACCAGACCCACATGATGAAAATTAAATTCTTAAAAACAATATTTTTAAAGGAAATTTTGCAAATTTTAAATATAAAGTTGCAAGATTTAATTAATTTTATTCCTTAAGAATGTACTACATATAGTCAGTCGTTTTCATGTTTAACATCTTTAGATTTAACAATATTACAATGCTTTAAATTTAAAAAAGATGTTGGGTGCTTTTAGGAAAATTTCCAAAAGTAAACTTCGTTACTGGAATAAGCCCAAGACACATTTTTTTTAATAGTAAATGTTTTGGCAATAATTTTTATCCATGCAAAAATTAAATCCCAGGTAGCTCGCATGCACTTTTTATTGAAAAAACAAGTTCTTTCATATAATATTGAGTATGAACAATTTGGAATTTAGTATAGATTTATTACCAAATTTTTTTTAAAGATATATCAAGTTATTGAAGAAAAAATTATTTCTCTGACAGTGCTTCTTGTTTTGAAAATTCAAGGTATTAAGAAACATTAAAAAGGTGAAAGTCATTCATGTCGTTAATAAAACAATCATAAAATTGAGTAATTTTTCGTGTCATGTAATTTTTGACATCCCTGAAAATTTTTTACATAACAAGTGTGTGCACTAGGGTGGATCGTTCTTCTATGGAGAAAAAAAAATATTATTAATCAGAACCTACCTATGGTGAAAAGATGTTCTATGATATAGAGATTAGGGGGAAAATAATTATAAAAAAATTAATTTCAATATTTAACACTGCCACAAGGGGGTTGAATTTTTGAAAAGAAAAATGTAAAAAGTCTTAATTTTTGTTAGATGATTTTACACTAAAAATAATTTTTTTTTACCATATCAATCCTAAAAAAGTGAGGATAACTGAATAATTAGTTTTATAATGTACATTGCAACCTTTTTTTACCCAACTCCCTCCCCCCCCCCCACCCCCCCACCACATCACTGTTGAATCAGCCCTACAATACTGTAGTGCTGCTGTCAGTGGCTTACGGAATTTGACGCCTAATTGGTGAGCGCTGTTTTTGTAAAGTAAATTTAATTACAATTTTATTGTGTGACATATGTTTGTTTGTATACTTGGGACTATTACTGTACTATATCATTGTTAAGAAAAGACATGATTTGTCCTATATTTGGGTCAGGCTGTGACATGCCAACGATTATGCTTCCTAGGTACGAAAACGTAATAAGGTGTGTATATTGGTATTCAAAAAGAGAAGCAAAGTATTATGTATTTAAATACACTTTTCGCAGCATGCAGATAAATTGCAAGTTAGTTAGATGAGACCTGGAAATAACCTGTAATACCAATAAATAACCACCACAACATTTTGAGAAAAATAAGTTCATACCACGACAAATATCGCGCTTTCAAAGCTAGAAAATAAACTGAAAGCTATTGCAAGCTAATTGATACTTTCCTAAAAAAGGCAAGTGTTTGATATATCTACATGTACTTGTAAATACTTTGAAAGTTGCTACTGAATGAAAGAACAGAGTGTACCAATGAACGAGCGAGAATATCTACTAAATCAAATAACTGGAAAAAAAAATGGTAATCAGGTCACTGAATCGGTAAGTTACTCTCCATAATACTAATACCATGAAATGAAAATTGAAGCTAGAGCGATATGGGGAGAGAAACAAAACACTGACTGATTCTTTCAGTTCAATGGATTTAAATAATGGATGTGAACGGAATCGTAGAATGTAAGAGCATACTGACTTTTCTACACTATCATCTATCATTTAAAACAGAGCCCAAAACGTTGACAACCTCATACCTGTTGTGACAAAATTCCCTACTGTTGTTATAACATTGGACTGCTTTGGCATTTCCGACCGAGCAGGCGCTACCATCGGGTCAGCTGCGCTTGAAGATGCAGGCTTTATCTCACAAAGCAATGTATCGAACGTTGTTGACAGAAATAAAATTCGGCATGAGAGAACAAAGGCAAGGACCAATTTATCCTCTCAATCAGTTGAATAAGACTATGACCATGACAGTTTGGTTTATACTTTGATGGACGCAAATCACTGGAAGACAACAGAAAAAGTCATATAAGAACACGTAAGACGTAAACTTAATAAAATAACCATTCTCCAAATACATCGGTCGCATGTCTGTAAATTCCGGGAGAGCACATCGTAAGTTTTGGTCATGCGTTGACAATGGCATAGGTGTTGATATATTGAACTTGAATTGACTTGCTGTTTTCATTATTATTATTCATGTGTTTCATGGTTTCTTTTTTGTGAGTGGCATCATGTTGATGCTGTTAATGTTTTATTTCTGCACTATAGCTTGTAGTTGATCTATTTTCTTTTGAATTAAACAGTAAGTTTAAAGTAACATAAGTTATCTATATTATTCAATATGTTGCATTTGTATTAACTTAACTGCAATTTAAAATGTGTAGCAGGTTATGGGCCCAGATTCGCATCCTATTGCACTAGAGCTAGAGTTAATGAAAGTTAAGCCTAACCAAAAGGAAACCTGATTAAAAAAATCGGAAAAGTGGCTTAATATTTTTTGGTTGCTTAATTGGGAAGTAATAATGGAACTTATTGTGACTGATAAACTTCTTGGATCTGAAAATTTGGTCCGATGGAAATGGATGGCGGAAGGTCTACTTATGGAGAAAGAAAATGCATATGAGGTGTGTTCTGGTGAGATCGTAAACCTGAAGAATCTACAGTGGATGTTAGAAATAAATACAACAGTGACCTAGCCAGTTTTAATAAAGGTAATGGAGCAGCTAGAGGAATATTTTCAAGGATCCTAGATTCCAGAATATGCGATCTTGTATCGATGTGTAAAACCGCCAGAAAAATTTGGTTGAAGCTGCATAAACTATTTGAACATAAAAACACACAAGCTCAGTATGTCTGCCAGATGCAATTTTCATCTTTTGTGCGAGATCCAACAAATACAATGGCTATGCACATAGCAAAATTGGAACGTTTAATTTCTCGGATGTCTGATTTAGATATTAAACCAAATGATTTTGTCATAATGAGCAAACTTTTGGAAACTTTATCTAATGACTTTGAGCCACTTAAAATGGCTTGGTGTGCAAGACCTGAAGAGCAACAAACACTAGTCGAATTGAAAAAACTGTTAGTTACAGAAGAGCAGCAACGAATGTTACAATTTTCAAGAGAGACTGAATCAACTGCTCTACTTGCCAAATCTTATCTGGGTAAAGTCCATAGTGGCACAGCAAGATATAATAAACCTGTAAACAAGCAGGAGAAGCCATTTAAATGCTTCAGATGTGGAAACAGGGGCAGCATGAAAAAGGACTGTGTTGTTAAGAAAAGTAATGTGCATGATAAAAAGTTTAAAGATAAAGAGGTTTTTATTACTGAATGCCTAGCAACTAGTAGTGATGACACATGGGTCATTGACACAGGAGCAAAGCAGCATATGACTAACCGAAATGATTGCTTTCAAAGTTTTACAAAATACGAGTGCCCAATAGAAGTAAGAGTTGGAAACAGTTCATCAATGAAAGTATATGGTTATGGGAAAATATCTATGAAAATGCTGGTACATGGTTTCTGGAAAGACAGTGTAATGGAAAATGTACTGAAAATGTACCCAGATGTTTCGAGAAATTTATTTTCTGTCAGCCAAGCACTAGACCATGGGTCAAAGTTCAACATGTCTAACGACAAATGTGAATTTGTAAAGCCAAAAGGTGTTGTTGCTGTGGGAATACTTCAAAGTAACTTATTTAGATTGCTATGTAAAGTTAATTTGCCTGAAGTAAACAATGTAACAAACATTGTCACAGTGTCTCCTTCTGAAGCTCAATTGAATGAATTGAACTCTCTTTAACTATGGCATGAGAGACTTGGACATTTGTATAAGCAGCATGTGAAAAAGTTTCTTCATTCTCAAGGTATAGAAGTATCTAATGATAATGAGTTTTGTGAAGCATGCATATTAGGTAAACAGCATAGGTTACCATTTAAAAATCGTCAACAACGTGCAAAAGATGTTGGTGAAGTTATCAATACTGATGTCTGTGGACCTATGGAAGAAGAATCAAAGGGTGGTTCTCATTATTGTGTGTGTTTTACTGATGATTATTCCAAATATAGAAAAGTGTATTTCCTTAGACAAATCAGAAGTTACTAGTAAATTTGAAGAATTTTGTGTTTCCTTCAAAAATCAAATGCAGAAGCCAATATTTCTAGGGTTTGCTACAGAAAATGGGTGCAAAATTTCGGTACAGTACACCTTACACCCCCCAACAGAATGGATCTGCTGAACGCAATAACAGAACTCTTGTGGATTTAGCTCGATCAATCATGATTGCTAAAAATTTGCCAAAATCCCTATGGGCTGAAATTATGAATGCTGTTGTGCATATATTGAATCGTACTGGAACAGGCAGTTACAGGAAAGTCGCCTCGTAAAGTTTTTTGTGGCAAAATTCCAAGACTTGATCATCTCCGAATTATTGGCACAGAGTGTTTTGTTCATACTTCCAAGCAGAAGCAGAAAAAGTGGGATCCAAAGGGTTAAAAAGGAATCTTAGTTGGATATTTAGATGATGTTGTGGTTCAAAGGCACACGAAAGATAGAACGTACAAGACAAGTAGTATTTTCTCCTGAATCGATATCAACATCAGCTATTGTTGCACTTGAGCCAGAATAGCCCAACATAGATAATACTTCTACCCCTGAATACACTGGAACTGAGTTTGACTTCTGAAACTTCTGATGATATACAGTGCAATTGACAATTGAGAAACAGAAATGAATTGAAAGCACTTGAATGCCTCATTGAATGCTGTATTGCAGAACAGTTAGAACCAGAACATTATAATCAAGCACTTAAATCAGAAAATACAAAGGAATGGCAAGAGGCTGTGGATGAGGAGATAAAGCCCTTATCAAAAAACACTGAAGGATATGATGACAACTTGGGTCAAGTGTGTCAACTGCTCAAAAGTCTTAACTGATTGAAACAGTCGCCTAGATGTTGGAATAAACGGTTTAAAGACTTTCCAGAAAAGTATGGTTTGAAGGAGAGTGATACTGATTTTGTATTAACTTAACTACAAATTAAAATGTGTAGCAAGATATGACAAAGTTGGTTGCGATAATAGGTAGTCTGTCAACACGGGTATCAAAGAAGGTGTTATAGGAAACATGGAACTGATTCTGAAACTTCCACTACAATGGTTTGTGTGCCAGTTACACGCCAATGAATGACCGTATGCGAGATACTACCTATAGTTTCATTCACGTAAACCCAACCTATGAGATTACTCGGGAAACAAGACTAACTCTACTACAAAAAAAACTTAAGTACTGATCAACTGGGCTTAATGGAAATTTGTGAAGCCATCACTGCGGACAAAGCAGCGAAGGTCTATTGAAGAGAAACTCTGGAAAGATTTGCCACTCAAGGTGGTTTACAACCTCCAACAGAATTCTCAAGTTCTATTTGGCTTAGAAGAAGTCCAACCAAAGCTTTAGTTACATTAATTACGTTCATCGTAACAGTCTAGGGACCTATGTGGTTTAAAATCAAAACCAAACAATTGGTAATCTATGGTGCACAGCATTTGCATCAATCTTTCTATCACGTTAATAGTCAACTGATTTGAAGAAAGTCAATGATCCAGTAATTTTTGAAACAGGGGTTTTGGCTTTTCTGAAAGTATCCTGATATCAATGCTAGCTGATGTCTGAAATAACATAAGGGAATCGGTCCTCCAAAGAATTTTGAATTTGCGCAAAGTCAAACGGTCTGCTGCAACCCGAACCCTTTTAGCGAATAATATCAGTATCATAAAGATACCAACTTTTGACCCTTTTGCGACAGATTATGTGGACTTGATTAAGTGGGAGAATGTGACAAAACGATGTAGTGATGACATGATTTCAGAAGCAATAGTAAACCTAGCAATCAATTCTATGGCAATACTATCTACCATCAAGGGTTTTCCCTGTCATACTCAAGCTACAGAACGAATAGTCACAGAAGCATTTGCTGCTGTACGAGTATCATACAGAAGAGACGAGTTAATAAGAAATTGCCTGGAATCACGAAACCTCGAGCCAGTTTTCAACACCAAACTTGATTACTGTTCACTGTAATTTCTTAGATTTTTCTTGATTTAATACTTAAGAAGCTGTTATATGTACCTAAAGATTTTTTCCTATAACCATTTAGTATATGTCTCTCATTCTAAAAAATATTTAAAAGTACTAAAGGCCTGTTTCACTTAAACAAAAATCACTTTTACTTTTTACCATAAAACAGCTTAAATATCAAAACTTCATCCCCCTTGCACAGAGCTTGAAATTCCACAGAAAAAAAATTCAATTGACTTTGACTTTTTGCTATAAAAAGGCTCAAATACCTAAACTTCATCCTCCTTGTGGCAGTACTGAACTTAAATTTTTTTTTTTTTTTAATTATTTTTCCATGTATCTATGTACCATAGAACATCTTTTCCCCATAGGTAAGATTTGAAATTCTGAAATTTTTTTTCAATCCACCCTAGTGTGCATGTGTAAAAATTTTTAATTTTAAATCTCTTCCTTTACTTTTACAATTTATCACTAACTCAAATTATTATTACATTCCATAATTAATTAATTACAATGTACCTTAATTGTTTATGCTGGGTGTTAAGAAATAAAGTACACTATTTAGCTTTCTTGGAACATCTTGCTATGGGCACAGATGCAATATTGTTATCCTGATTGAAGTAAGGTCACCATTCATCCCCATTTGCTCAAAGACTGTCCCTATATCTCAGTCTTTATCTATGGAAATAATGTGCTTGGAATGTCTGGATTTTTGTTTGGTACTTAAAGTAATGTTTTTATGTTAAAATATATTTTTAATGAAAACAATAGCTATTTTCTACAAGTTTGTGCCGACTTCTGGTTTTCCTCTTAAGAATTTTAGTGGCAAAGCATTAGAAGAAAACTATTTTTAAAATTAGGTTTCACCTGTGAAAAATAATGCATCTCCTCCGAAACGTTTAAAAATGAATTTTGAATGTCCTCTTTTATTTTCACTCGTGAATCAACTAAATAATAAAAAATGAATCTAAAAAAAATTTATACTCATTTACTCTATAGTGTTGATTGAACACAAATTATTGCCACCAGAATTTGTTCAAGGATTCTGTTTTTGAGAAGAAATGGTTGCATTAAAGTGTATTGGTACTAGTACTATACTGATTTATTTGTATGTAAATTTTTAATGGTTTTCTTTCCATACTATAAGTTTACATTTGAAGAGATCTAAGAGTATTATTTGCATAAATAGATAACACTTTAGATTGGTTTCCTATAAATTTTTACTTTTTTATGGCAGTTTAGTAATCTGTTAAATAACTTTTGACACTGTCAAGAATCTTCTGTGTCTATATATATAAAAGATAATTGTACTGAATACGTAATTTGAAGTTATTGTAAAATAGTGTTCGTTATTGTGTTTACAGTTTATTTTTGTTGTTTACGTTAACAGTTTTGCAGTTATTGGGATATACTGTATTCTATGAGGGCTTTAGAAATCAACCTTGTTGTTCATGTATGTGTGTTTGGGATATCAATGTTGCCCTGGGGCACATTTATTCAGTTTTAATGCATATTTCAGACTGCTTGAGATTGTAATATTTTAAATTTTCCATAAATTTTTATTTTGTATTATAATATTTTAGTAAATTATTGATTAACATTCTAAATGAATTGCTTTAGCATAATTTACATTATTTTATGACAAAATATTGCAATTTTTACATTTTAAGTTAATTTTTGCATTGTCTTATATCTTCATTGAGTTTTCAGTGTGTAATGTGTCTGCTTTCATTAATCACTGCTTTTAATTTGTATAAGAATGCTTTACCCTTTGAAATTTAAAAAATATATACAGTAATGTTTAAACAGTATAGTGCTCATGAAGCTTTTACTCAATGAAATTTCATTACAAGTAATTGCCCATGATAATTGGTTTTTCAAACTCTCATATCAACCCTGATGTCACACCACTAATATTACTACAAACAAAATTATAAATGTAATTTCTTAAAAGATTCTATCATTTAACAAACAAGGCATAACTAATCTGAAATGCAAACAACAGTGCCAGACTTCCATCCATTTGACTTTCCTTTTTAAAATCTTCGAGTTGCTTTTTCAAACCAAAAGCAAATGAATTTGCTAAAAAATCTGGCTATCTTTTAACAAGAGAAGAAGGTCAAAAATAAAAAACGGGATATTTTTTAGCTCTTAGGTAAAGAAAGATTTGTAATTGTGTTCAAATGACATATTATTTATGTTTATAAAATTATGTAGGTTATAAGTCTAAAATACTTGTGATAAGAATAGGAGATATGGATAATATAAATTACAGCTCAATCTTATGTAAAAAATACACTATTGCCTCAAAGTTATTTTTGTCTTAGTAAAGAATTTGAAAGTGCTTCAAATAAGGAAGTGTATAACTGTCTAATGGCTTCTTCCTGGTTGTTACAAAAAAACATTGTCTTTTATTGCTACTTAGTACTCTGATAACCTCCCCTAATACAAGACCACTTTTAATTCATTATATATTTGTAAATAACTTTTTTTCTAAGTCATTTATAAAGTTATTTTTAAATAATTACATTTTAATAATTTTGCTTGTGTTTGTGAGGATCAATGTATATAATAAATAACTTATTTGTTGTTTACAATTTGTATTATTTTGCCTGCTTTTATTGTCTGTACCATGGAATGAAACAAGACCAACTAAAGTGAATATATGTAGCTTTAAGAAACGAGACAGGGAAAAAAACATATATCAGTAGCATTTATAGTTGGGCCCATGGAAGCTCCTTTATTTATTCAAACTGGCCTAGCCAGAACCTATTTTCATTCCTGTGAATGTCTGGGATATTACTAATTGCTAAAAATTTGAGCATATGATTTTATTGAAGAACTGTTTATTCTTTATAATATTTAGCACCTCCTTTGTATGCAGGGTGATTATAATTTAAACTTAAAGCGTAGGAGCTTTCTGCGATCGCTGTGGATCGATCGTGCGACCTTTGCTTTCCCAGCTTGATACTCTGTTCCCTAGACAAAACAGGTCTTGGGTGTCTAGAGGTTGTATCTGTTAATTATACACGAGACCGCCACAAACTCAACTTTCAAGAAGTTGCTTTTAAAAGACCACTGATAAGTTGGTTGAATTTTGACAATTTACATATAACCAGGTCAAGTTTCAGGTTATTCTGATCAGTGGTTATATTACATCTTTTTGAAACTTGGAAGTTTAATTATCAAAGTGGCCACAGAACCTGAAATCAGGAAAATTTTAAAAAGCTTTCTGATTCTGGGAAATGTCGGGGAGTTTTTTAATTTCACGAGAATTAGTTGCATTTTCTGTTTTGAAGGTATGTTTCCCCATTCATCCATATTTTGGCGTGATTTACCTGGAGAATTGTGGTGGTAATCAGAAGTTTTTATGTTACAGAATAATTTAAACATTTAATTACAACCAAAGCTATTTTAAAAAAAAAAATTGACTTATTATCTCTTTAGCAAGCCTGTTCTATTTCATTAGGGTGTCTATACATCTTGAAAAATGAAAAAAAGTTTGCTGTGTAAGTGTTGCCTCATATTTACATTTAGTAATACAATCATTACTTTGCTAAATTAAATATTGCAAGGAGCTAATTATCTTCCAACACACTCTCATTAGAATTTAATTAGTCGTCCGTCACAAACATACATTGGTGGGGAAAGTCGCCCCTGTAACATCAGTGTTATGATTATGAGTGAGGTTTGGATTGAGTTAGGGTGAGTGAGGTTTGGATTACAGTAGTATTGTTTCACTCGAAAGGATTACCAAAGAAGCTCTAGATATTTTAATATCTAGATTATTTTTGAAGCCTTTTATTTCAATAAAATATATGGTTCAAAACTTTTGAAATAGTTTATACTCTACTAGTTCACGGTTACTCCCAAAATTTTCTGTAGAAAGAGTCGAGAGCAGAGCTAGAATAACAAAAAATCAAGATCATCTATAAGTGATACATGGTTGTCAAATCTCTTGGTACTATGCTTGGAAAAATGTCTTCTTTCATTAATTTAAAATAAATAATATTTTCTCTCTTTCATCACCAGGTAGATAGAGCTTGAGCCGCCGACAAGAAGGGCCCGCGATTTCTTGTTGACGTAATCAGGAAAATAAAAATTTTAAATTTTATTGGATCCACACTACGAAACAAAAATTTAAACCGAATTTTTTCTTCTTTTTAACTTGAGATGGAGGAAAGCTCCGTGTCTGTTTCTAACACACGCCCCTCTCAAAACCCTTCCCTCGAAGAAACACCATCCGCTATCTATATTCCCTCGTGTATTATAATAGTTTCTGATACATTTTTCAGAGTATTGAAAATGATAGGAGAAAATAAAGGAAGAGGCAATTCTATTAGTAATGTATATATATATATATATATATATATATATAATAGAAATCCTTTTTTAGAACCAACAGTTAAATTAATTCCTCTTTCCAAAGCACAAAACCCTCTTTAATCAATTCATTCAACAACTTATTTAGGATAACTTCCCACGCCAATTTAATGTGTGAGATCTTTACGGAGTCAGCAGTCTTGTTAGTCATTTCCCATAATTAGTATTCCGTTCTGGCGCCAATATGCTTGCCTTCTCACTACAATGTTTATTATATAAAATTGTTAACTCAGCGTTTCTCACGCTGCCAGATTTTTTAGATAACTATGTTCTCTGTTCGACATTACTATGTAGGACATTCTATTCCCTGTCATTATGTTGTAAAGACGTAACTTGAACGCTCTCTCTCTCCGGGTTTATTTTAATTTTATGGTTTTTATCTTAATAAATGTTTTATCTTTTACCAAATTGACTCTTCACTATGGTTCCACGACCACGCTGCAATAACTTTAATTAAAATGGATTAATTCATTACATAAGTCGACAGGATAATCATTTAAAGTGTTAATTCATTACATATATATATATATATATATATATATATATATATATATATATATATATATATATATATATATATAGTTTTTATATAAAATGTAAATAACTTTTTAATGCTGACAAGTTTGTTAAAGAGTTATGTAGCAGTTCCACAAGACCAATGATAGGAAAATGTAATTTGTTTAACAATATATATTTTTAAATAGAAATGTAAGAACGGAACTTCGAAAAAACTTTTTATGTTAAAAAAACTTTTTATGTAAAAGCAACTGGTACTAATTTTTATATTTGTAATTATTTTTAAAGTAGATATTCTTAAGTTGAAATGTGTGAAAAATTAAGAGATGGACAAGCATAGAATATTTTAAAGGAATAGAATTGTATTAAATATACTTTAAAAATGTTTAAATTGAAAGTTTTGTTTTTATCAAAATTGTTTCTGGTGTAGAGTCTTAAAAGAATTACAAAAAATAACATTACATCAAAAATACATTAACAATGTTTCTTTTTTTTAATATTTTTTTTTGTATATGTACTTCATAAAGTGCTCTGATAAATACTCTTTTACATGTAATCAATTGTAAAAATTAATTGAAAACCAATTAAATTTATATTTCTGCCCCTCCTAGAAATTTTTTTGCCCGTCTTACAAACTTTGGCTGGCTACGGGTCTGAGTCCAGGACCAAGAGTTTAAGTATTGAAAAACATAATTCCCAAAATTGCCCCACATAAAACGTTTAAAACTGCACTGCCATCTATATGTTCCACGAAAGAATGAAAAAAATGTTTAATAAAATATTTTGACCAGTTAGGGCTATTTTACTGGATTTCAATATCGCCCGAAGTATGGAATCAGAAATCAAGGGAAGAAATTTCAAAAAGACGAGAATTCAAAAATATTTAGTAAATCCATTTTTCCTCAAATTGTCCCTAAAAATCACAAAAACCAGATTAAAGTCCGTAGCATTATAGCAAATACTCTTAATTTTATTTGGTTGTGTATAATAAATATTTCTAAAAATCTTGAAATTTAAATAGCTATTAAAATTCGAAAGACTTCAAAATTAAAATCCTGTCTTTTGTCATAAATCCCAATATTTACTGAATTATCAATTATCTTTAAATTGAAATCAAGATACTGTGCGCTCTTGTAATTATTATTATTATTATTATTAAATCAAATCTTTCGGGTAAATCTCTATAATTTTGTCCATATCATTGAAATTAAAAATAATTATGTCATCAATATATCTAAAAGCTTCAATATTATTATTTTCTAGAAGTCTCCTTTCGAACATATGTAAATAATAATCCACAAAGCCGCTAGAAAAGCTATTTCCCTTAGGAATTCCTTTAGTTTGTCTATAAAAATTGTTTCCATTAAATAAATAATTTTCAAAACTATTACCATTTGCAAAACTCTAACAATTCTACCTTATTTAAATTAGAGATTTTAAGAAAATTATCAAAAATATCAGAGCAAATATTAATTAAATCATCATGTGGTATACTGGTGAATAAATTCTCGAAATCAAATGTATGAACAAACTCAATTTTGTTATTATTAATAAAATACAAAACCTCCTTATTATTTTAATCAAGAAATGATTTTCAAACATATTTACCTTGTCCAAAACAATTAAAAAAAAAAAAAATCTAAGGTAATCATTGTAACAATTTGTAGAGCATGTTACGAAACGAAATTTCAAAGCAGATTTATGAAATTTAACTGTGGGAAAAAGATAAGGATATTTCATGCATGAAATCTTAAACTTAAATTTTTTTGCAAAAGCAAAAAATCCTGTTATCCAATTCCTTTTTGATCGCTTTAACATACGTATCATTTCCTTTATAATCATCAATCATTAAATTTCTAAAAAACTCTTCCACATAATACAAAAATTATTAGTAGTTTTATCCACCACTGTAATAATCCAAATTGAATTATTACAGTTAAAAGCTGCTAATAATTTTTATATTATGTGCAAGAGTTTTTTTTTAGAATTAATGCAATGCATTTTTGTTGGCGAAAAGTCCTTGAAGGAAGAATCAAATCGAACCTGGTGGAGTTGAAAGTGTGACGTTATTTACAAAAACTACTGCTGTGGTCTGGCCCGATCAACTAAAGAGGGAAAGAGCGCTTTCACGATGGCCCCGGTACTACCTACTTTATTTTTATTTTTAAGTAAGTACTGATTCTAATATACATGGAAAGTTTTTTCTACTATTGTAAAATAAAAAATTTCTTCTATTGAAACCTAAAAACGTATTTTATTTTGTATTTACTCGATTTGAACATGCACCGTTTGCCAATAAAAAAATTTGGGAATTTTTTTATTGTATATTTGTGTTAACATCTTTGAAAAGTCCTTTAATTTTTTCCTCCTTCAAGTGCACGAACCACTTTTATAAAAATGTAAGCAATTTAGGGGCTATAGTTGCTTAAATTTTTATATAAGTGGAAAAATGAGCAAAATTTACCGGAAAAGACAAACTGAGTGCCATTTAATAATAGATTTTATATTTGTAATTTTGAGAAGAAAAATAGTTTTGAAAAATCAAGGTTTGAACAAAACAAAATATTTTCCTTGCAACCTTCTATAAATAATGCTGCTTATATTTCCTTTTCTTTAATATAAAACTGATAATGGTTTTGTAAATATAGGTATAATGCATCGAAATTGGGCTGTGAAATATATAGTAGGAAAGCAATTCAAATGTATTTTAAAATGCAAAAGTAAATTGCTTTTCGGTTTGAGAATGGAAAGTTTACATTTACAGTTATTTCAGAGTTTATTCCAAAAATGTTATAACAGAGTTCTTAAAAAAAATCTTTTTCCCCAAGTTTCAAAAAAATCAACACTAAATACAGTGGCGGCGATAAGGAGAGGAAATTGTCAGCGTGATTTTGATGGTAAATATTATATAAATTTTGCAGTTTGCTTTCTCCTCCGATTTATACCCAATTTGACGATTGTCACCAAATCGTCACTCAGTATTTACATCTCGAGAAGGAGAAATACCATAAAACTCTCAATCGACGTCTACATTGATCGTAGGGCAATGGACTAGTGGTACTGTTAGAGCGACATGGTATCATGGACCTGGTCTAGGGTTCTTGGACCAGGGGGACATGAAACAACAACACAATAATCGCAATCTTAATTCATTTTGAAAACAGATTTCGAGGAGCTGCAGAATCTGGGAATTTATCCGAACCCATTGCTTGTAAGGCATCTCATCTTTGAAATTCTGGAAGTCTGATGATTATATTAAATCTAGGCTCCGAACCATCTAGATCAGCTGATGATTAAGCCAAACATGTTTGAATCGAAACGCGATCTCTTACGGAATTTTTCTGAATGAAAATTGTTTATAAAATTATGTAAATAATCTGTTTAAAACGTGTTGTAGATAACCTGTTTAAAAATTGTTGCAAAAAATCTGTTTAAAAATGTGTGTCAATAATATGTTTGAAAATGTTTTATAATCCATTTATAAAGTGTCAAACAATCTCTTAAAATGATTTGTGCAAAACAAATTGTTTAAAAATCTATATAATTCAATAGTTAAAAAGTTATTTAAATAAAAAAAAAAGTTTAGACACACATTTTTTTAATTTTTGAGGTGCTCATTAACTCTTTTGAGTTTATTTGAGTAATATTAATAAAGCAAACCGTCACATTTTTTCCGGCCTCCTCAATATTTCTCTTCTAAAGCGGCTCTACCTCGAACTGCATGTTTCTCAATTGGAATTTTTTTAAAGGAAACTTTTTCCATCAGTCGGGGCGTATTTACAGGATTGTTATAATTGTTGCAATGCAAAGAAAACATAATTTACAAACACAAATTCCCAACATGAGTAATAAAAAATCTATCGAGTTCGCCATGCCTTTAGATAGCAATTGATCAGTGACATCACAAGCATAATCCTCATTCCCTGTTTTAAATTCATAGCATATATATTAAATATCTCCAAACGGCAACACATTTTGTTCTGGGCGGAACTTGTTATGGTTTGTGTTTGTTTTGGTTGTTTCCAGCTTGCTCACACCTCCTTCTCTTCTAACCTCCTTGGGTTGCTCTTGATTACGTTCAAGTGATGCAATAGTTCCATTGAACGTAGCCGGTAGTTCAATGTTATTGTACTCTGTTTTAATTTTCTTCAGAAAAAGAAGTTAGTTGTTGCCTAATATTTGCAAACAAGAACTTTCTTTGAATTTCTAAATGATAAAAATAATCTGTTTATCATAATTTTGCAATATTTTCAGTTTTCTAAAGTTAGAATATATTTCATTTGCTTTTGTGAAACATAATGTACTATGCCATCCTATTGAATATTAATTTGCCAGTAAATTTGACTAATTTAATTTATTATTTGATTTTTTTTATTTGATAATTTATAAGAATTGAAATGTTCTTGATGATTTGTTATATTAAGCAATTGCACGTATTAAGTTTTTTATTTTTTTTTATTTTATATAATAACCTGGGTGTGTGAGCAATGAAAAAACTTTCATGATTCAACCCAAAAGGATCAACAAAGTTATTTATTTCTTTTAATAATATATATATATATATATATATATATATATATATATATATATATATATATATATATATATATATATATATATATATATATTTTTTTTTGAAAAATAGGTTGGTCATAAAATATTGTGAATGAAATTCAAAACTTTGATATTTCAGTATGTGCTTAAAAGTAAGAATATGAACAAAAATAAAGCTCTCCCAGTTACTCTCATAGTGACAAAATGTTGAAAATATCAAATAGAAACTCTCAATTTTGTGCATTGCTAAGCGATTGGAGCCATGCAAAACTATGAATGGTGATACAACGGCACATGCAGAACAAAACACTCTAGCACAACACTTAAAGAAACTGTAAAATAATCAATAAAGATCGGGAGGAAGCAGAAATGCAAAACATTTCATATTGTTTTACAATGTGCAAATTCATTTAGTTATATACCCATGATATATGCAAATGATGCACTTCTCCATCTTTATGTGTTATATCCACATTTCAGTGTTTTCCACTAGTATTTTTCCTACTGCAGGTACCATTCCATTGTCATTCATAATTTTTTACCGATTCATGAATGCATAATTGTAGGTGATGTCATATGCAATTTTTGAGATAAAATTGATTTGTTAAGGAAAACTTTACTTTAATGAAAATTCAATCTAGAGCTATACAAGAATGAAGTCTGTCAGATAGAAGCAAATTTCTACAAGAAATAGTCCATTTATGCATAAAAATTATTTCTTAAAATGGTTTCCATAAAGTGCAAAAAGGCTTTGTAAGCAAAGATATGAATTTATTTTTATTTTAAAAATATACAACTTTTAATATTTCTTGCAGATTTTTCATTTCAACCAGCAATTTATTAACAGAATTTAACCAAAATGGCTAAAGTGTCTGTGGAGAATCCCTATTTGAGGGAGACGAACCTCACGTCTACAAAAAATAAATATCTAAATGAAGAAAATTTGAGGGATTGGCTTGTTTTTAACAAGTAAGTTGTTCTTTTAACTTAAATTTACTTATTTTTTGCAATGACGTGAAAATTGTCTATCAAGTTCTTAACTGTGCCTCTCAAGTATAGTTGGATGCAACCTTCAACAACACATTTTAAATTTGCATGTCCTGTCTAGTTCAAATTGACTTTCAATTCAACAATTTCCTGACTAAAATTCCTTTTTTTAGAGATTGATAGCATTAATTTCATAATTAAAATACTCTGTGGTTAATGTTGCCTGTGAGCTATTATTTTGTGTATTAGTATTAGGTACTTTTTCTACCATCATTACTACCTTGACAAAATTTGCCAAAGTTAATGAGTGAACCAAATTTTTAGCTTGACGCCAGTATTGTGCAATTGTTAGTTTTCTTATACTGATTGGTAAGAATGAGGTGGAATTGAAAAATATTATTTTTTAGTAGATTAGTTATTCTGAATGACTGCTCGTAGGAGATATTAGCTTTTTTTAAGAGTATAGGCAAAAGATTGAGAAAAGATATTTAGCATGTTCTCGGAAGGTTTCAAAGAATATTTGTAAAACCGTTAAAACTATGGAAAATCTGTAAAAACTACACAAAATAAGTAAGAACTATGGAAATCTGTAGTAAAGTGGACATTGTTGGTGATCATTAACTTTACCTTTTGAATTCTAAACACTTCCTTTGCATAAATAACAAAATTAAACCTTTACCAGAATCAAAAATATTGTTTCAGTTGCTAATGTATCCCACTTCCATTCTATTTAAACATGGAAGCTTAATTCTTGCTTTTTCTGAAAAGCATTTTTAAGATCAAACAGGAATAGCAATGTTTTGTTTGCTTTTTCCCCTTTGAGATGGTTGAAAATTTAGAGTTGCAATAGATGCTATAGAGCTTCAACATTCGAATGGCATGGTATACAGTCAAACCTTGTTAGAAAGAACTCCAAGTGATTTTTAAAGTTATTTCCCTTTAATCGTAGTTGGTTTTATCTGAAAAACAAAATCATTTTTTTTAAACTAAAAAAGAATTTCACACTATTTTCTGAATATATTTAAATAAAGCCATTAATTTTGAATTTGTTATAGCAAAAATACAATTTCTAGAGAGTCCAGAATGTTAACAAGAAAACTAAAAAAGGAGGAGATAAGAAAAGGGAGGATTCGGCCATATCGCAGTATTGCATCTTTGAACCTCTAGAGATCTCAACAAGTTAAAAACCAGTAATTAGATGGTTTGATACCTATCACATGTGTGTTGTCCTGATATCCTCCCTCGTCCCGATTCCCTTATGCCGACCAAACGGTATAGTGGTTAGCGTGCTAGCTTCTAGACCGCAAGGTTGCGGGTTCGAGTCCCGTGTTGGCATGGGTGTTTGTAAATGTATGTTGGCTTGTCTAATGACGAATGTTTCAGCGCATTATAGCCCTCGTGTTGCTGACGCCGCCAGATAATCTGAAAACAACCAACCAACCCGATTCCCTTATCACCATTGCTATGGGACATCACCATTTTGCCTATCTTTTTCGAGGGGGACTATTTATTTTTACATTTTCCTATCCTAGAGATCAAATAACAGGAGTGGAAACATGCCCACTGAATGACATGTTGTCACTGAAGTCTTTTCATCACTTGATGAGGTCATACGTGAACTGGAGATAGATGGATAGATATTTGGATCTGGCTAGTTGGCAGGGGGGGGGGGGGAGAGGGAACGCAGATCAATCGATTTAAACCAGTAGAAAATTGTCATAATCGTTGCATCTCCAAAACAGCCAAAAACCCAGGGCCGGACTAGTACATTGGGTGTTTGTTTGAAGACTTTTTGGGAAGAAGACGAAGTTGGTAAAAAGTGAAAAACTACTTGTTCGTTTTACTGAATGGAAGTATGAACATCAGGGACTTCAAATATGAGTTTGACTAATCCGATAGTTTACAATAAGCGTGTTTGTCTTAAAAAGATGTTATTTGTACATACAATAGGACAGGGATCGCAAATGCAGTTTGTTTTTAATAGTAATTCATTTAAGTGTGTTCGAAATAATGAGGTTCGACTGTATCATCATAAAACTTCTTTTTTCTTCCACTTTTAAAAAGTTGCCAAACTTTGCCAAGATGTTTACAATAGTACACAAGTGCAAATTATTTTATTTATTACTCCTGGATGGGTGTCTTTTCAATGCGATCCTTTTTCTCCCTTTATACAAAATCAAAATTGATAAATGATGTATCAATTTAAAGGCTAAAACCTCTGCTGCTGCCGAATAGTTTATTTACAATTGCACATTGCATTATTTGTTTCAAAATCGAAGGTAAAATATTATAATAAATATGAAGCTGAATAATGGATAAAAAGTTATATATTTGTAAATTGTACTATTTGTACTTCGAAAGACATCGACTTTATCATAAAATAAATTGATCAATTTCGACCGCCATCGTCTCACAATTGATATCGACTAAAACGGAGTAATTTTGAAGTACAGTTTAAATACTTTTAATAAGTTAAGTCAAGTCGTATTGTCACGTTGAAAAAAGATTCCCTTCTTTTTTAGACTTTGATTTTCTAATAATAAAAGCTATTTTTGTTTAATTATTTAAAAAAAAATCAAACATTAATTGTAGTTTTATTAAAATAAAAAAAAATAATCCAGTTTTCAGAAATGTTACATAGTGTTAAATCTAGAATAATTAAAGGTATATATTTTTATGTATCCGGCCCGCGAAAAGCTTCAACATAAGTCATACGGCCTGCCTCTAAAAGTTAGTGGCGAACGCTGATGTAGAGGATTTACTCTTATGAGAAGGTGCTACTTAAAAGGTATTTTGGTACTCTATATAGATGATATTTTGGAGCTCTGAGAACGTACTCTACGTAGAGGGTATTTTGGGCTCACTCTGCGAGAGGGTATTCTGTGCTTGGGATGCGTCAACTCATCCTGATAATGATCTCCTCTTCTCACACCATACTTTAAACTACAATAAATAATTGCATTACTGTTTAAAAGATGTAGTTCTTCGCTTTAAACAACTCCCCGCATTATTCATTGAAAGATTGAACTTAAATGTTAAAAAAAAGTCCTATTGGATACTCTCTCTCTTTCCATACATATCTACTTGCTGAATACCCGTGCTTTGCTACAAAACTTTACCATGCACATTTTTGCAATCAAAAGGCCTTCATGCATTCCACATCTTGGATGTTCAATCCCGTTTGACCCATGAAAATTGATTTCATCAAAATCGAAATACCTTTATTTTTGTTTGCTTTGCTGACATTTGTTTCAAATTTTATATTTGTGACTATATAGGAAGTAGAGTATAGGGATATTCCTCGCATGGAATGTTTTGACCTTTTAAAATTAGTTAATTAAGTTTGAAAGAGCTTACTTTTTCTATGTTTCCCTTTGCTGAAATTTATACCAAATTACAGAGTTGTGACTACATTGGAGGTGGAACTCGTTTGGAATGTTTAGATCCCTTTAAAATTATTTAATCGATATTGGAATAGCTTACTTTATTGACATATGTTGAAAAAAATCTGCGACGATGAGCTGTTTATGCTACTTTTTTATTCTGCATTTGGTGGTATTCTGAAATTACAGTAGGTGGGGGAAAAACATTTCAATCAAATGCTGGTAATACCTTCTATGGCACGACATATGAAATAATACAGTATCACAATGTTCTGTATATGTATCAAACTGCAAAGTTGTGACTTCTTTGGAAATGGAGAAGTAGGCTATTCCGTTACCGGGGAACACTTTGACCCCTTTTCGACTCTTTAAAATGAATGAATTGAGATAGGAATAACTTACTTTATCTATGTTTACTCTTGGTACCAAATTTCAGAGTAGTGACTGTATTGAAAGTGGAGTATTGCCATTAGAGGTTGGCGATATATTGATACGACGATATTTAAAAAAAAATATTGATACAAGTCGCCGATAAATCGATATTTTCAAACATTTTTAGTTTTTTGATGATCGTTTTGTAGTTTCATGTGTTTTTTCGATTTTCTTTATTCCCTTTTCAAAAACTTCAAAACTAAAGTTTGAACTTGGCTGAGAGACGATTAAAATGGCACTCTAACCAAAAATAAAACATAATGTAATGGTAAGATATGATCATTTATCAGTAGTCATTAACATAGTGCCATTTTTGTTGCCAACGGGTGCCTGGAATTTGCATCTAATTTTAAATATTAAAAACATATCTATCCGCAAAATATTCTACTTTTCAAAATTTCTACCTTAAAAATAAATGTAAATTTATGCATTGACATCCTAATGTATTTTATTTATTCTGATTGATAATATAATTTATTTATTAAAACAATTTTTATAGTTTATTTATTAAAACAGTTTTGGTATGAATTCATAAAAAGCAGAAATTTGCCCCCAAAAAATTCGTTTCTGGCAAAATTGAAAATGAATCGATTTATCGATATTTCTTTTTATACAACGATATAGTATCGATATTTATTTTGATCGATATTTCTGACCTCTAATTGCCATAGTCCTCATTTGGAACCTTTCAACTCCTTTTTGACTCCTTAAGCTTAGTTAATCAAGATCAGAATCATTTACTTTATCTGTGCTTGCCCTTGGTAATAAATTTTGAAGTTCTGACTATATTGAAAGTAGGACATTGGGATATTACTTGTTTGGATTGTTTTGACCCCTTTTCTACCTTTTAATATTAGTTAACCGAGCACGATAGTTTTAAGAATAGAAAAATTCTTCTCCTTGTTGACTTTTGTACTAAATTTCAGAGACGTGACTATGTTGGAAGTGGAACATTGTGATATTCTTCGTTTGGAACATTTTGACTCCCTTTCAACTTTTAAAAATCGGTTAATTAACATCAGAATAGTCAACTTTTTCTATGCTGGCTTTGGTTGACATTTGTACCAAATATCAGAGTTGTGGTTATATTGCAAGTGCAGGGTTCTCACAGTCATTAAAAGTACTTAAATTTTTTTATCTTGTTTTTAAGGCCTTGAAGTACTTAAAAATGCTTAGAGGTCCTTAAAAGTCCTTAATTTTTCACATGTTGTGTGACCAACTGCAAAATTTATAAAAGTACAACTCAGACTTGCTATCCCAGCATGACTGCTACTTATCCGCACTGTATCAGAATTCTCTAACATATTTGTATTACACGTGCACCAACTTGTAACTTTTTTGGAATATACTCTATTAAAAATTTATATATTGACATGATGCCTGAAAACAGATTTTCAAAGTTCCTTAAATATATTATTTAAGTCTTTGATTAAATAAAAAAAGTCATTGATTTTCATTTTGTGATTTGAGTGGGACATTTGATATTCCATGTATGGGAGGTTTGACCTGTTTTCGACCTCTTTAAACTGGTTAATCGCCATCAGAATAATTGACTTTTTCTATGCTTGCCCTTGTTGTCATTTGTACCAATTTTCAGCGTTGTCACTGCATTAGAAGTAAAACATTGGAACATTCCTTTTTGGAATGTTTTGACACCTTTTCGACCCTGTAAAATTAGTTAAATGATATTGGAATGGAATAGCTTACTTTTTCTGTGCTTACTCTTGTTGGCATTTGTACTGAATATCATAGCTGTGACTACATTCTAAGTGGGTCATTTGAAGATTCCTTGTTTGGAACGTTTGACCCCTTTTCGACCCTTAAAAAAAGTTGGTGAATACAATAGACATCAGTATAGCATTTTTGTTGTTGTTCTTGTTGACATTTGCTACAAATATCAGGGTTGTTACTACATCGGAAATGGTACATTCGAATATCCTTCATTTGGAATGTTTGACCCCTTTTCGACCCCTTGAAGTTGGTTAATCGAGATCGGAATAGCTTACTTTTTCTATGTTTGTTGTTGGCATTCTTACCAATTTTCAGAGTTGTGACTATGTGAGAAGTGGGAGAATTAGTGATGAGTGAGTGAGTCAGTCAGTGAGGGCTTTGCCTTTTATATATAGAGATATGATGGATGCATGGAATAGGATTTAACACCAAACTGATCAGCTACACTAGTTGTGCCTTGCCCAGTTCTGCTTTCTAAATTGAATTGCATTATATCTCTCAGCACTATAATACAATATCTAACTCTGACGAACTTCCAAAAAAGTTTTCCCTCTAAGCAATCTTAAATGCATAATGCCTGTGCACGGGTCCACTCGTTATAATGTATTTTCTTCTGAGGAACTATTTCACTATTTTGCTTGAGTTTGCAAGTTCTGTAATCCACTTATACATACAGACAAGATTTGTTTTGCAAATAAGAATAATCTGAAAAAGTTGCAAGTAGTGTGTGACATTACCAGTACATAAGGTATAATGCCCATTTGTCACCTGCGATTAGTTGTAAATAGCTGACTTGTGCAATGCTGTAGTGGTAATTGCTCTCTTATAATGATTATGTTGCTGTTGTGTTCTCTTCTCTTATTAGAAAGGGAACTTTCTTGCTTGACATACATCACAGTACTCAAGTTGATCTAAATTTTAAGTTAACTTTATTTTAAGTTTAAAAAAGTAAAAAAAAAAAGGAACGTTCTATCAAACAAATTCTGTTTTTAGTTTTGTAATATAAATTTTAATTTAGGGCCACAGTAGTTGTGAATAGTATTTGTTCCTTCCATTTATGAAAATTCTTATTTAAATTTTGTGTAATATTATTGTCTTAACTTTGCATTGTTGTCATGCAGGCTTGAATCTAGTGACACTACTTTTATGAAAAGGAAGCTGCCCACTAACCTTTTAGAAGATTGGGAAATTATACATTCGAAAACCGCATTAACAAATACTGAAAGCTCCTTGTTGAAAAGCTGTAAGTATTTCTACCTTTGTCCCATTTGTAATTAATTCTAGTTTATTTTGCACAATTCCAACTGTGTATTTCAGCCCCTATGAAATTCTTATCCCAGTCAAATACGCCTTGTAATTTTGAACTACAATATGATTACAAGGTTAAATGCTAGTTTATTTTGCTCAATTCCAACTGTCTATTTCAGCCCCTATGAAATTCTTATCCCAGTCAAATACGCCTTGTAATTTTGAACTACAATATGATTACAAGGTTAAAACCTTATTGCACATACCTCTCACTCTAACTCGACCACACCAACGAGAGGACGTGGTGGCCACAATCTATTTAACATGCACCAGCCTCCCCCCCTATTGCACCCATCAGTATTCAGCGAGGCCAGGACAAAACCCACGATCTACGCTCATATATTCAGACATCCCCAAACATCTAATGTAATGACTACTTTTCTTGTAGATTACCAGCCTCAATTGCTATTATTTATGTTGGTGTGTAGTAGTTAGTTTTGCTGAACGTTACTCTGATATAAGGGCTGTTATTGCTATGATTTGCATTGCTAAGATGAAAGTTATCACTGAGATTTACGTTCTATTCATTTTCAGCAAGTGTTAATTAGATATAATAGCTACTATTCCATAGATTTGCCCCGTTATTGTTGTCGCTATTGCCGATATTTACGTGATTCTGATAGTCAATTTCTTAGAGTAATACAGTGATATAATCGTCTCTATTGCAGAGATTTCCATCGATATATTAGGTGCTAACACTACCCTAGTAGCAATTTTACCTCGGGTGGTGATCGGAATTCCATCTCCAGGTAAATCGCCGGTGATTGGCGATTCACCGGAAACTCACCCTAAACTTATCTTTCCCTTGGCAACTAATCCATTTTGTCCCCGTGGCCGGCCATTGGCCGATATCCGGAAACTGATCGAATTCGAGGAGAAGCCGACAAGAATTGGTTTGAAGGCCGAAGGAAAAGGGGGAAATACGAGCACTATTCAAGGAAAATTTTGCTCTCAATAAATATCGAAATGATGGTCGTTATTTTGTCGAAAATATCAATTAATAAACATTAAATAATTATAAAGATGTAAGTATCGAATATTAAAAACGACAAGTTAAAATAATCCAAAACTAAAATATTTACCCAGAGCGCGCAATTCTTATATGGTAGTATTTCCCAGTGACATATTAAGAATACAAATCGAAGTTATAACACCACCAAATTACTCACGCCAGAATTGTCTAAATTACTTACCCTGGGATCGAACCAAGGGTGATCGTCTACGAAGCGCGTTGACGTGGCCACTGGACTGTTGTTACTTGTGATTCTTGGTATAGCAATTGTATTGTAGTACAAAACTCTACTATCATACAGACTTTGCAAGGAAATTGACCAACATTTTTTTTAAATATGGGGAATTTTCGGAAAATAGCAAATCTTCCATAAATTTGGGAAAATGATATTAATTTATTTATTATAGCAAAAAAATATATAGTGTCAAATAAATAGTGTCGCCATCTATTTTGTAAAATTTTAACTAATTGACGTAAATTTTACGATAATTTTTGATATGCAATGTAAGAGTTTACTTAATAATTTTGACATTTAAAAAAATATATTTAATTTTTAAATTTTTTAAAAAACTATATTCAATTTGATTAACTTTTTGAAACATATAAACATATTTTTATTTTACTTAAAAGATGTTTAACTCTTTAATCCCCGTAACGGCCCTACCGGCCCAGCCGGCTGAGTTCCATTCCGGCCGTGTCTTTTCACTTACAATTCCTACCCCCCCCCCCCTCCTTCCTGGGTGGACCTTGGAGGTCCGATACCATTAACGGCTCACTGCAATGGGCCAGAGATTTCTCTTCACAGCGGGAGGGAGAAGAGGGGCCAAGGTATTCTTGAGATTGTCGTCACACTAGGGTGGGTATAACAGGTAGTTTTCATTCTTATCTTTGGAAGCCTTTCTTTTCACAGCTTCATGTCCAAAACACAAATACTTTGTACTACTAAAGAAAACAAACAAAACGCTTTGAGAATTTACTAGTTGTCAATCTCTATCTGGAAACCAGATAGCGAAGAGAGATAAATTACCCTTAGCTTAGCAGGAGGTCTATTGCCCTTCTCTCTAAATGCTGCACTTGGAGGGGTGAAAATGGTTTTTCTTTTCGGGCGGGAACCTGGTCCCTAAAGGATATTCCAGAAAACTGCATTGGGAACTAAAGAGTTAAAAAAACGGACCAAAATGAGTTCAGCAAATTATAATGAAAACTATTTAAAAACAAGGACTATATTTTTATTTTATATTGAAATTGAAATGGAGAATTTATTTTTAATTTTAAAAAATTGTTCCTATATGTTTTTACTATATAAAAACTTTTATTTATGGATTTTATTGACGTATTAGATAAGCAATATATAATTATGTGGTTTGCATTTTTTCAAAATATATTTTTACATTTAAAATTTTTTGTACACTTATTTTTAAAATATTTTTCACTTATTGCCAAAGCGAAATGTTTAGCAAATTGTATACTTGATTTAAATTTGAAATACATTCAAGGATCGCCTCTAATTCAGTGGAATTGCAAGAAAAAGAAACATAAGTTTTTTATCGCATGTCCCCGATGTCGTTCCGATATCATTTGCCAATAAAAAAACGATGATCAGAAATTCCACCGGCCACCGATGTTGGGAAGATATCTTTTCCCGATGAGTTTAGGGTCATCGGCAGACAAGGAAATACGGGTGTGTTTATATATCAGTCTGGGGAATCGCCGATGACTTTGATGAATTCCGATCATTGGCCGACGAAACGCCATGCAGTGATTGCTACTAGGGTATTCACGTTTGTGTGATGACTATTTTTGCCGATTGTTGCTTTACTGTAATTGCTGAGATTTGCACCGGTATGATGGCTGCTATTGGCATTATTTACTTTGGAGTGGTGGTAATTTTCATTTCGATTTAAACCGTTTTAATTACTGAAATTTGCGACACTGTTTTGGTGTTATTCGTAAAGGCTCCCACTGGTATGATAGCCTCTATGTCCGTGACTAATATGTGCATGAAGATCGGTTTTGCCGTTTGGTTTGAATCGATGCTGATTGATTAGAATTTTATTAAAATTTTTTGCAAGAAATTAGTCCCAATCGCCCAATTTTAATGTATAAATTAAAATTGTAATTTAACTGTTATGGTATGTAAAATTGTTTATTTTAGCATAAAACCTCTTACCTGCCAAGGAAAACTTACGAGATTCAATCCCTACTGCCTCCGGTTTTCACGCAAGTGCGTTTCTGATCCTGTAGATAAAGAGAAATACTCATCTAACTCACTGTCATCACTATCAGACATATTCGTACAAAAAAAATGAAAAGCTTTTATTACACATGGCAATGAAAACAGAAGCTAAAGAAGAACAAAAAAGCACAAACTACTCATAAAGAAACGCAAGCAATAACTGCACAGCTATGACTTTCCCTGTTCCAGAAACATTTTCCTTTACAATTCCCCAAATCTTTCTCTAAAATAAGTAAATCCTTCGCAAACACTATCAAGGTCATTCTATAGCATTCCAAAGCCGTGGGAATAGTTTTACTGATAGCGGCGCATTGCAAAGAACCATACTTCTGAAAGGCGTATATACTCCTGGGGCAGTTAACGCACCGACTTTCATAATAACTTTTCTGTGTACTATGTAACTGTACCTTAAGTTATGTAATTCAAACTTGCTTTCTTGATACACGCTATAACACTGCTAAGGGAGAGGGAAATCTGTACAACGATTAGAATATAGAGGGTATTGTAATTACAGCTTCAAATTTCTAATTATATAAATCTGAAATCTGTTATGATGCAATTTGTTATAGTTAATGCATCTTTCTCCAGCATTTTGCAAACATTTTATCTTTGCATTTCACTTTAATGTGGCAAATGCACTGCTATGAAATTATTTTGTATGGTAATGACCAAGTTTTCAGTGATTGCTTTTATGAATTAGAATAGAATTAATTTGGTTCTAAAGAGTTCATCAAGTATTTAAGTGTATGACTAATTAATATTTTCCCAGATTCTTCTGCTCCTAAGAAGAAGCGTAGAAAACTAAAAAAATCAAGAAACCTAGATGAACGTTCTCGTTCTTGTTCTCGTTCTCGTTCTATTTCAAATGGTATGTGGTCCACAAAATCATAGATTCTAACATTAGTAATTAGTAGTTCTATTATGCTTATTTAACAATTTTTAAATGTGGCACTCTTTTGGAAGAAGATTGTTACAATACTAAAATCCCCAATTTGCAGGATACTTAATAACAAATTACAAGCTTGCATTGGATTGCATAGTATTTTCTCTCATAATTTTGAGTACAATGTTAGAATTAAAATTATGATATTGTTCCATAAAATTATGCATGATCTTAAGCAATTCTAAAGTGAAAATAAAAAATTTAGCATTGTAGCAGTTTCCTTCCAACATGTAACATGTTGTTAAGCATATGTTACCCTCCTGACTAGTTGATTGCAATTGAGATGAAAATGTCAGAATTAGAATCGTGAACTTTTTAGAATGTTGGATATTATCCTACTGTAAAAAATATTTTTTTAACCTATTTCTCTGCTTTTAAGACTTACAAACATTTTATTACGAATTTTCTAAAAATGAGCAAACATGATGAAATTTCAATTCCTCTTACTTATTAGTAGAATAAATTATATCGTTGGTGTACCATGAAGTTATCTGTAAGATTGTCTTTTTTATTTTTATAAATATTGTGTATGTTTTCAACCATTTGAGAAATGGCATAAATTCCTTTTAAGGATCTGGAACTGTCCATATGAGAGTTGAGAACTACAGGACATGAACTAAAACCAACTTTTTTTAATAAGAAATTTAGATGGACACTTTTTTTTGGATTTTGGAATAAATTTACTTATTGTAAAGTTGTAAGTGTTAGAGCATATATAAGTACTGATACATATGTATATATAGTATTTGTATTTTGTTTCTTTACTTAGCAGAAGAAGATACACTGGACGCTTTGATGTCTTGTATGCCTTACATGGAAGATAGATGCTTATCTGCAGATAATGGTGAAGCTTTAACTCTGTTTGGTAATTATTTATAAATATCATACTTTCCTTTAAAAATCATTGATATTTAAAATCTTATTTATCTTATTCCACTGTCTAGAATACTTTGAATTTCAAATAATATTGCTAATTAGTTCATGTATCAAAACATATACTTGAGTGTTCATAAAACATTTTGCATTTAAAATCATACTCGTTCATAAACTACTGTAGTTTTAAATTAGGAAGTATTATTATCTAAAATTGAGGTACGAGTATAATTTCTTCCTTGCTTGAAATAAGCTAATTCAACACTTTTACAAAATTTGAAAAAGATTCATTTTATGTTATGTTGGTTTTAACATCATTTCTCGGTTGTGGTAGTTTTCTTTTTCTATAACAGTTTTCTCTGATTCCCTCTTTCCCACAAATCTTGATTTAATGCTGCATATTTCCTGCACCAGAAAATTTCCAACTCTACAAACCAACCCCTTTTGGCAATTTTGGTTATGAAATTTTAAATTTTTTTTCCAGGAAATGTTGCACAAGACTTTAGTGAAAGAGAATGCCATCGCATCTCTACGAATTCCTTTCCATCTAACTTTGAGTTTGGTGAGTATTTAATAAATATTCTTTTACAACATACTTAATAAAAATGAAGAGTGCACTTCAGCAAGATCACTTATATTTTATACAGAGAAGCTTAGAATATGATATACAGCACATCCTTATAAAACTACCTAATATACTAAGTGGTTGCAATTAAATTGCATATCTTTTCAATAACATTGTTTGGAAATGTTTGGGAAATACACTCACTTCCAAAAGTTAAGCACAGAGAGGAAAATGTTAATTTTTGTAAATCAATCTGATTGGTTGGTTGTTTTCAGATTATCTGGCGCCGTCAGCAACACGAGGGCTATAATGCGCCGAAATATTCATCATTAGACAAGCCAACATACATTTACAAACACCCATGCCTAACACGGGACTCGAACCCGCAACCTCGCGGTCTAGAAGCTAGCACGCTAACCACTATACCGTTTGGTCAGCGTAAATCAATCTGAATTAAAGAAGCTGAAATTTGCTGCTAAGGTAGAAGGAAGTATGCAGATGTGTTAGGTAACAGCCTATCACGGTTTCGCATCGAGAAATATGCAAAACAGGCAGTCGTATAAGAAGGCCGGCATTGTGAAGGGTTACAGGTAAGTGCTGATGAAAGGTGTTCAGAACATTCGTACAATTTGTTTTCAAGCTAGACGTGTTTCTATAGCTTCCAGAAGATGAATGGAAGATTCTGAGCGCTGGTGGGTTGTCGGACGTATTGAAGCAGGACATTCTACCACAGATGTTGCTCTTTTCTTCCGTGTTCATCATTCCGTCACCTCAGGATTGTGGAAACAATTCCAAACCAGCCAAACAGTTGTCTGAAGATTTGTTGCCGGTCGTCCAAGGGTTACGACCCCAGTAGAAGATTGATATATTGCTTTTGTAGCCAAGCAGAATCAAAGATCAACCTCCACACGTGTGATAACTATGGTTTCAGCGGCCATTGGTAAGACAATATCTGCCACTACTGATCATCAAAGGCTACACATGAGTGGTCTATACGCCCGGGTACACCCGAGTTCCTTTATCCATCTAATCCAAAATGGGCACAATTAAAGGGTTACTGTCAGCATGTGAATTGGACTGTGTCTGATTGGGGCAACAATATGTTCACAAATGAGTCCAGATTTGCCCTGCAACCTGATGATAAGTGTGTAAGGGTTTGGAGGGAACAAGGCACACGCAATTGGCCCTAGTACATCACCGAAAATCACGCATTTCGCTGTGTAAGCATCATGGTCTGGGCAGGGATTTCATTGGGATATCATACCGACCTACACATCTTCAGGCAAGGTTTTGTGACGGCTGTACAGTATCGAGATGAAGTCTTAGACCCCATTGTGAAACTGTACCCTGCAGCAGTTGGTCTTTCTTTTGTTTTAATGGACGATAATGTGCGTCCCCATAGACTTGCCATCGTTAATGACTTTCTGGAGAGTGAGGAGATTGCGTGTATGGAGTGGCTGGCTTATTCACCGGACCTTAATCCAATTGAAAATATTTAGGATGTACTTGGTCATCCTGTATGTAGAAGTTTCCCACCTCCAGCCACTCTTAGAGATTTAGAAACTGCCCTACAGGAGGAATGTCGATTACTGAACTTTGCTGTGGTTGATCACCTCGCAACAAGCATGATCACATGCTGTACACTTAGTATGCAGGTGAGAGGTGCTCACATACCCTATTAATGTCAGTTTTTGTTGTTTGTTTTTAATTTAAATATCATTTTGTTAATGACACAAATATTATGTCATCTTGTAATTTATGAAAATTCAATATCTTTTTTATCTCAGTAATTCTTTGTTCTGTTTCATGTATAAACATAGAGCTACTTACTTGCAACATTTCGTATCAATCAAAACTGTACTAGTCAATTTTTTTGCATTTTACCACTCTGTGCTTAACTTTTGGAAGTGAGTGTTTATAGAATTTTTGCCAGCGATCTGTTTGTTGACAATGTCATGCTAGTGAAGTGTTTGTAGAACTTTTTATCATCTATTGCAAAAAGAACGCATTAAGAACCTTTTATATTCAAATTTGCTTTTCTTTTACATTCTAATTTTTTTTTTACAATTGTACTTTGTTATCTAGGAAATTTTAAAATTTACCCTGTATATTAAATTTTATTGCAGATAAAGAAAATTTATTTTATAATGATTTCATAAAAATATAGTTGTATTAAATATTTGTTAATTTATAAAATTACTTTCCTTTAATAGTAACTAAATTTGGAATTTTCCTTGCCTTTAAATTGCAATGTTGTCTCTTATGCTGTCCTTAACTTTTAAACTTAAAGTGGTACTTGTGTACTATTGCAACTACCTTGGCATAGTTTTGCGACATTATATTGCAACATATTTTTAGTGGAAGAAGAAATACAAAGTTGGTGACATTATCAAATTATTCAAGTTGCACAAATGTGGATGTGCGCAAATGTGGTTGGTTGTTTTCAGATTATCTGGCACTGTCAGCAATACAAGGGCTATAATGCGGCGAAACATTCGTCATTTGACAAGCCAACATACATTTACAAACACCCATGCCTTGCACAGGACTCTAACCCGCAACCTCATGGTCTAGAAGCTAGCACGCTAACCACTATACCTTTTGGTCGGTGCACAAATGTGGATGGTAAAAACATAAACAAAACATCAGATTCCTGAAGGTCAGTATTTTTAGGAAAATTAAAGATTTTAATTATAAAAGAACAGATTAACCTAACTGTGTAGACTTGTGAGATTTTCTTCTGTTAATCCTAAGACAAATAACAACGGAGTAATTTGATATTTACTAAGATACTGCTGCATGATGAGTGAGAAATGTATAGCATGCATATTAGAGAAATGTATAGTATAGAAACTGAATGGGCATTTTACGTTACTCAATTGGATACGGTTTGTAAGCCCCAAATATACTACTGCGATCGATATAGCAGGCAATATACACATGACAGGTGAGCAATATATTGTAGACTACAAATAATTCCCAGAACCATTTTAAGAGGAATACTATAAATTTTTAGTATAGTTCTACTATAATATAACATAAAATAGGTAAGTGACTATCAAGACATAGGTATATTAGTATAAGCATACAGATGAAAGACAGAGAAACTAATCTATAAACAACAACTCATTACAACAAACTCTCATGACAAAAAACCTGTTTGTAGAGGTAAACATTCTAAAAAACATAATACATTCATGACGCCTCTTGTGAGTGGTTTCTTTGCTACAAAAATTAACACTCTAATTATAAGCTCCAGGCAGAAGAAGCTTCTTAAGGGGACATACCAAGTAACACAACCTAGACATCTCATTCTACACCACAGTCCGACAAAAAGAGATCGAGTCACCACCAGCACATTCCTACAAAACCGACGTGAAGCAAAACTGCCTAGTCAGACAACCACCAGTACTTTATGGTAACCCAGTGACACAATGCCTCACACAATTAGCATATGGTTGTTGCAAGGCAGTACAAAGGGATACTCTCAAAAGTTTGCATTCAAACACACCAATTGGTGATGTGTGGCAACATCACAGGCAGGGCCGTCGCTAAGAATTTTGGTTGGGGGGGCGTAGACATCCTTTTGCGGACTGAAATCAAGGCATGTCCGGTGTAAATGTAGAAAATATAAATTAAGGTGCTAATAAATTGTTAACTAATTTTTATTAATGTAAAATTAACGTATAAATAATTTTTAATTAATATATGAATAATTCCTGCATAATTAATTATTAATTAATGTAAAACTAATTGTTAATGCTTTTTTTTTATTTAATTGTAATTGTTTTATTTAATGTGAAATTAGTTTGAATTATTTTTAAATTACTGTCTAAACAATTTTTAATATTTTATGGCATTTTATTAATACGTACTTAATGTCAAATTTTAAGTAAATTCCCATCACATTATAGTTAAAGTTCCTTCAAATTCATTTAATTTTTCATTTCTTTTTAGTAAATTAACCCTTCCTCTCCAAACAAAGGAGATTATTTTTGGAAGCATTTTTATTTGGGGGCAGGGGGGGGGAGACATTTATACCTTGCAAATAGATAGAATTTTCCCCCACAATCTTAAACCAATTCAGTAAACTGAGAAGTACAAGTGCTTCATTTCGATACAACTTTTTTTTATATTTTCAAATTGCAGTTTCGAAAAAAAATAATTAAACGTGTAAAAGTGGTTGGAAAATAGCACTTTAACATGGAATTAAATAGATGAAAATTATTGTTTAAATAGGTGACTTTTGTATAATGAATTGTATAAAGGTTGATCAAAAAACAAATTTTGGAAAAATTCTTCTTTTTAAAATTCTGGCGGACTATTGCTACTACGGAAAATTTCCTACGCGAAGCACTGCAATTTTTATAATAGATACAATGCCAGGGACATAAGAAACATGCACTTGCACTCCTTCCCCTCTGGGTTTTGAAAAATAAAGTAAAGTGGAAAAAAAAGTGATAAAATTTACAAGAAAAAAATATATATGGATATTATTTCATCAATTTGAACAGAACATTAATGAACAATTATTAACTAACATCCAATTAGGAAATCCAATTCCCATCTTCGAAAAATCAAGGATTAAACAAAAACTTTTGTCGCCTTACATCTCCCTGCAAATAATCATGTAGGCGTTCATGGACACTATAATTGCATTGCAAAAGATAATTATTAAAAACGATTTGTTAATTATTTAATTTTTAAATACTTTTTAACACATTTTCCTAACTAAAAAAGAAAAGATTTTGATTTTTCTTGAAAAGTGTGTTAATAGAAAAACTTAATTTTTTTGTAACAATTCAATCCAGGAACCTACTTCTTAAAAGTAGTTACTTCGAGTATATATTTTTATCAAAATTGCTGGATTTAATTTAATGATTTTTTTGTGGTTTTTCACTGATGTTGTATGGATTTTCAGTAATAATTTCTGCAAATATTACTCGTTTTTTGATCAATAATCATTTGTTCAGAAGGAAAGTATACTTGAAAATGCTAGTTTTTTTTTTCTAAGCGGGATTAAAAATGAAATGGATTACTTTAGCATTAAACCAAACTATAATATTTATGTGCAAAATGGTAAGTTATTCGCAACTAATTGAACTTCGAATTTAGTGACAAAATACTCTATAAAAAAGCATGCCATAATTTTTAGCACAACATACCAAATTATATAAGGAATAGTACGTGTGGGTTTTTTTGGGAAAGGTGTGTGGGAGGGGGGGGGGGGGGCGCGTAGCCCAGTCGGGAGAGTATCGTTCTCGCAACTAGAAGGTTGCGAGCCCTGAGGTTGCGAGTTCGGGCCTGGGACCGGCTAAAGACCGCCGTGTTCGCTAATGGTGACTGGAGCACGTTAAATCAGTCATGGTCGCAAAGTCCTCCAAGTTCCCATACAAATCAATACCTCTGGGGGTGGCAAAGCCAAGTCTTCTGGTGGAATCTTCTGCTTGGTACTGCCTCTAAATTAAGAAGTTCCACATACGGTAGGTAGTGCTGCCATCTATCGGGTAGCTACCGAAAGAGGTAGAAATGAACTCTTCGGTGGCTATAGGTAGACTTGTGCACTCCCTCTTGCGAGTGTGCGCTTACATCCTGTGCAGTACTGCCCACTACCGATATGTACGGGATATGGGGTTGGTACAAAATGCTTAAGCAGAGGTGCCTTAGTCCCCATAGGCCTTGATAAGAAGAAGAAGAAGAAGAAGAAGGGGGGGGGGGAGGTATTCAACTCTACTGTGTTAATCCGATCTTTAGGAAGAACAAGTTGCACATTTGATCTTCAAAGCAAGAGAAACATCACTGTCAACATGAAATTTCCAAAAACCCACCCCCATTTCTCTTACCCACATGTAATGGTTATGATCCTAATTTGAGATTTATTAATCAATCTTATCCAATTTGAAATATTTTTAAAGGTATTTAAACTAAAAAATCTTAGTTTATCTGAAAAACAATTTTTTCCCCATGTTTCGAATATTAAAGTGGTGAAATTCAGGATAGGTTGGTTGGTTGTTTTTTAAATTTATTAGGCTCAAGGGCAACACAAAGGCCAAACTGCGTCAGAAATCGAGGATAGGAGTGAAAGGATACTCACGATTTGCAATACACTGAACCTGGTTGTATTGGACAATGTCGGTCCACAGCTATTTGAGCACTGGGAACATTAAGAATTTTAGATAGTATTATAATAAACCTTTCAACACTTTTGCAAAGATTATTTTGTTAAAATAAATTCGATATCACCTTCCAGTTTACAAGTGGCATGCATTATTCTGAGAAGGGATTTTCAATATATGAAGTACAAGGTGATCATAAAGAAACTTTGCCGATATATGGGCCTCTAGCTTCCGTTCTGTTTAACAGATCGAGATGAGATTTCAGGTATAGTTATTCAGAGGTATGAGCTCGAGATTCTGTGAATTTCAACAAATAGCGCTCACGGTTATGGAACAAAATTTTCAAATGACAACGTCTACTTTTTCCTGTCGCAAAATGCTCTGCGCATAAGGAAACCCTAAAGAGAGATGGAACGGTACGTGTATCACAAAAAACGGACGCATTATGCACGCACAAAAAAAAAAAGCTCTGTGAAAGGCCAACAAAAACTCGATTGAGGCTCACGATGGAAATTTGCATTTGACAGAGGCCAAAGTTCACATGAGTGCCATCATAGGCAATTTAATTGGTTTTCTAAGCTGAATATTTGGTGAGCGGCCTCCATTGCTCCGATCGTGTTTTTGTTGGCAGTTCGCAGATCTGTATTTTGTGCGTCAGTTTTTTGTGATACACGTACCATTCCAACGCTCTTTAGGGTTTTCGCATGCGGTGATCATTTCTCGATAGGAAAAAGTAGGCGTTGCTATTCGTAACTATAACCGGGGTAATCGTGAGCGCCATTTTGCCGAAATTCACAGAATTCCGACCTCATATCTCTGAATAACTATACCTGAAATCTCATCTCGATCTGTTGAACGAGACTGCCTTTAGAGATCCATATATCGGCGAAGTTTCTTTATGACCATCCTGTACATAGCATCATTTATGGAGTTCTACTTGACATTAATTGCAATAACTTTGTAAAATGCTGGTCAATTTTCGTATACAAAATTTTGGTGTTTTGAAATTTTGTATAAAACCTTTAACTCATAAGATGTACATTACATACTTTATGTAAATGACGTTTAATGTGTATGTCATGGTTTTTGAGGCGTTGTCTGGCGTACCACAAATACAAGTATATCATCTACTGTAACACATCAAAGTTATCTAATGTCAGTGAAGATATCAATGATTAAATTATTTTAATGTTCCTGTCAAAAAGGATATACTTACTCCAATTCAAAATTGCCGACCGTCAACTGAGGCTGCATTGTGATCACAATTTTATAATACTAATGATGAGTTTAGTTATTTGTACTTTTTCCATTCAATATATTTTGAAACATCCGTCAGTAGGGCTTTTTAAAAGAAGGGATGAAATTTCAGAAATTTGCCGACTACCAGCCTTTCTAAAAACTTATGGTAATATTTGCGTTGGCAGTCCATCATTGTAGCCGGAAAAAAAGACACCGACTCCCCTATAATAGACTTCCATTGTAAAAATGCTGATTCGTCAAATTCGGGTCACGCTGCATTCAGATATTTTTAATATTTTTTGTTCCATTTTTTTTCCCCCCCATTTAATTCGATTTCATTAAAGGATCAACTTTAGAAAAAGAAAAATCTCGATAAAATTTTTTAAAATTTGCCGACTGTTCAACTTTCTAAAACTTTGGGGGGGCGAGTCCTCCCCTACGCCCCCCATTCCCGTCGTCCCTGATCACAGGGGAGATGAAAATAGACATGATTGCCAATCGAAATTGATAAATGAGCTCATTGTTACCTGGGAAATGATACTGTCAGCTTAATAAAATGCACATTCACTTAGTTTGTTTTAACCAACATTAAATATTATTTTGGCATTCAACAACTTAACAGGAAATAAGCTGTTACCCTCTTGGAGCAGTTGTTTGCAGTCCCCCCCCCCCCCCAAAGAAAAACCACTACATTAAAAATCACTGTTTTGCCAAACAACACTGACAATTGGGCAATGCAGAATGCAGCTGCCTCTCATACTTTAATGACTTTCACTGAGGTAGTGGTATTACTACTCAAGAATCCCTAAAATGATAAACTTCAATTTTAGATTTCTATTGATTTTTTAAAATTCTGAAAATGCAGTTCAGATTTAGTACATTGTGAAATTGCTTTGAAATATTGACCTTGAGTGAGACGTTCACACGAAAGCTTTGTCTATGCAAAAATTCAATTTGAAGTTATGGTAAATAGTTCTGGTAGACAACTCATGCAATTAGCTGGTGGCTGGATGTTAATTTGAATATCTTATCCATTATTTTGGCATTCAACAACTTAACAGGAAAAAAGCTGTTACCCTCTTATAGAAGTTGTTTGCTTTGTCTCCTCTCTTCCAAGAAATATCACTTCATTAAAAATCACTGTTTTGCCAAACAATACTGACAATTAGGCAATGCAGAATGCAGCTGCCTCTCAAACTTTAATGACCTTCATCGAGGTAGTTGCCTTACTACTCAAGAATCCCTAAAATGATAAACCCCTAATGTGAATATCTTATATCCATTATTTTGGCATTCAACAACTTAACAGGAAAAAAGGCCGACCAAACGGTATAGTGGTTAGCGTGCTAGCTTCTAGACCACGAGGTTGCGTGTTCGAGTCCTGTGTTGGCATGGGTGTTTGTAAATGTATGTTGGCTTGTCTAATGACGAATGTTTCGGCGCATTATAGCCCTCGTGTTGCTGACGGCGCCAGATAATCTGAATACAACCAACCAACCAACAGGAAAAAAGCAAACAGTCCAGATGTAGTATATGTTGAAATGTTGACTTTGAGTGAGAAGTTCATATGAAGGCTTTGTCTATGCAAAAATTATAATTGGAAGTTATGGTAAAAAGTTCTGGTAGAGAACTCACACAATTAGCTGATGGCTGGATGTCAATTTGAAAATCTTTTATCCTCGATTATGAATTCTAGACATATATGTGACGTATCTGTTTGAAGACCTCAATAATAGTAGTAGTATTACTTAAAATTCTATCAAAAATGCTTTAAAGTTCCAACTGGAAAGGTACTTCCATAGTAATTCTTTAGGAATTTTACATATTTGTTCCAGATAGAGATATCAAATTAGAGCTTGAATATTCAGTGACAAGTTTCTTTATGTTGCCAAGTTCGTTACTAACCTGACATTACTATAAATTAGCATGCTTTTGTTATAAATCATTAACCTTAACAGGAGATTCCATTAATTAAATGTTACCAAAGTACATGCTCAGTAACTGAATCTAATATAACACAATGGAAATTTGTGTGAAATGTTTATGGTAGTGATTGTTACATTCCAACTTAGATTGTTTGTTAAAATATGTCAACCCCAATATTTCTTATAGAGCATTTTATGGTTAGAAAATGTATTTATAGAGAATTAGATTTGTTCTACTATTGTTTAAACATTTATTGTAAAGTAACTCGTACCACATTGACTCAGATTTGAAAACTCATACCTTAGGGTAACCTATTTTTTATCTAAGGTTACCTTTTGACTAGCATGAGTTGACAGAAAATTCAAGCACAATCACCTCTGAAAATTGAGTGACATATTCCTACTTTTGTGTTTATCCGTATATTTTGTTTTCTATGACGAAGAAGGGAGATATTCTGCCATCACTTGTTAGCAAATTAGGTCTTTGTAATGTATATCAAGCATAAGTCATGACCAGTTTTTCTGATATTTTATACAATAAAATTAACAAATATTCATAACCGAACATAACTAAATTTCTACTTAAACAAGTATGTAACAACTAGCTTACTAAATTTGGGGTGTGTATTTTTTAATGCAGGTCAATCGAGTTTCAAATCCAAGATGTTTTCGGATCTTCCTCGAGCTGTTGCTCGCTGTGCTCCAGCTGCTTTTCATTGCCCTCCAACTGCTGCTGGGTTTTCTTTTGGTTCTTCTCCTCGTTCATCTCCTGATTTTTCCTTTGGTTCTGTTTGTTTAAAGCCACGTGAGTATTGTTGAATCTTTATTTTAATAATTTAAAGTAACACTTATTTCATATTTAAAAAAAATTACTGCAAATTTGTACATTAGATTGATAGTATTTTTTTTTTATGAAAACTATTTAGAGTTATGGTAAAAAATACTATTAAACTATTTTTTCAGCTCAATTAACTGTAGTTAATTAATACCATGTTAATAACTGTAGTTAATTAACTCATAATAATTCATTCTAAGAATATTAAATTTAACACTCACCTTTACATAAAAAATTGCAAAGTATAGCTCTAGGTAAACACTAATATATACTGTAGTAAAGTAAAAGCCTGATTATCAGTCATTCAATCAACTAGATTTTTTTAAACATTGTGTTGGATGGGAAATTTGGCACTCTTTCGCCAAAAAAATTGTTGTTTTAGTTTGAGATTTCAGGGTTGAATGTAGTTTTTAATCGTGGTTAGAAATAAATATAAGGTTACAATAGGTGATGCTGTGTTTTTTGTGTGCATAATTCTGGTTTATCAGAAATGCTGATTGGAAATGTCTTATTTTGCTACTGAGCTAAAGAAGTAGAACTGGAGTGCAAACTCCGTGTGCCGACCACATCACACTCCATTCCGAAGTGTGTGCATGCAATAGAGGTCGATATTTTGATACGGCTACATTTTTATCTATGTTTAAAAAAAAAATATCAATATTAAAAATATCAATAAAAGTCACTGATATATCGATATTTTTCAAACATTTTTAGTTTTTTGATGATCGTTTTGTAGTTCCATGTGTTTTTTTGATTTCTTTTATTCCCTTTTCAAAAACTTCAAATCTAAAGTTTGGACTTGGCTGAGAGACAGTTGAAATGGCATCAATATTCAATATTTTGTCATACACTTCATAATCATGGGCGCCACTAGAAGTGTACAAGGGGGTAAAATGGGAAAAAACGTGTTAATTCCAAGTAAATAAAAGCACAAATACCATTTTGAAACTCTGATTAAATGTTACACTGCATATTTTTTTGACTTTTAGTTACCCACTTTTAGTTTAACTTTGAACTTAGTTTCATAACTTTTTCGATCTCGAATGTAATATTATTGGACTTTTGTATTTCTACTACTTATAATGATTACATTAAGTACAATTTTTATTGTTTTTCTTGAAATTGTTCCTTTTAAAAACGCCTATTTGTTATACTATGTTTTACATAATTTAGAATCATTGAAATGAGTGAACTTTCAATATCAAAAAGTTAAATTAAATTGTGTCAAAAATTTGTGTTATTATTCTTTTATGATACTTTGGACATTTAACTTTAGTAGCAATTCATTGCTTTTACATTCTTTCAAGTTTTTTTTTAAGTGTAGTCGTTTCAGTTTGAGAGAATTGCCCAGATAATCCTCGAGAGGAGAAAATCTTTTCCGAGATTTTAATTATTTAAATTTTTGAAAGTTGGCAGTTTTTTGTCGGTATTGAAATATGCTTTAAAAAGAATGTCTGTGTTCGGAGCCTATGTCAACTTTAAAAGAAATATCCCTAAATTTTTTAAATTATCCCTAAAATTTTTGGAACTATCTCTAAAGTTTTAAGGAATTATCCATAAAATGTTCGTGACATTTTCAGAACTATTTCTAAAGTTTTCATGAAATTTTTGAAATTATCCCTAAAATTCGTACTTAATTTTTTTAGAACACTCACTGTGCCTCCTGGCTTTTATTTTTTTACACAGCTGGCAAAATTTCCAAAATGCAGCTAATATTTTTTAAATTCCAAATATACCTATGTCCATAGTTTTCAGGGTTGTTTTTGTAACACTATAGTCAGACAACACAATCTGTAGAAATTATAGACATTTTAGTTGTCAGTTATGTAGATTTATAAAAAGCTTTCTAAATAACCCTGATATTTTCGAGTTTTTTCCACAAATTATATTATTTCATCATTCAAATTCTTTTACATACTGTATATTGCTTAATGTAGGTAATTTTAATATTTTGCAGTGCCAGACATCTTTGAAATGCCAGTGTATAATTTTGATTCACATGAAGATCATCAAATAGAAACCTCCAAACCCTTTGATTGCATCGATTCAGAAGCTTCTTCTCTTAAAATGGAAAGAATACAAAGTATCAAATCAAAAAAAGTATGTTGGTAATTTGCTGCAATTGTGCTTTATAGAATTATAACATGAGAACCTACAATGTAAAACTGTGCATTGGCTTTTCAGTCTTATTTCGATTAGTGTGGCAAAAATGTGTTCTAACCAAATTACTAAAAGCATTTACAAAATAAAATACATCACTATTTTAAGTAATACTGTTAATTATCTAATTTAATAAAAAATTAGTTAATTTTTATATGTACAATATGCTTTTTGTTATGCGTACAATCGGATGATGTTCTTTATGTTAAAAATTTTAAAAGAGTTAATAGAAAATCTCTTAAATAAATATTTGAAATAGTCTATAAGTATATACATTGGCTCTCAAAAGTCTTTGTATACTTTAAAAATTTGTATAAAAAGTACTACATACATGTGATTCTTCCGCGAATTAGCGGAAATCCGCGAATTTTTTTACGTGAATTAGCGGAAATCCGCGAATTCATCATCGGCTGATAATCCCGTTATCCGCTAAAATTTTGGAATTAGATTAGATAAGTATTAAAAAATATTCGGAAATCGTTTTGAAAAGTCAGCCTTTTCCTTCATTCCCTAAAATGTATTATTTATTTCAACTGACGTGTCAAGGCCATTCGATCGACTTCCTTTTTTCATAAAAAGAATGCCTAGTGCGCTCGTTTCCCACTGTCCTTTTTCCACTGTAGTTCATGACTTGTTTTAGTCTGAACTAACTTGGTTAAAGAATAGTTAAATCGGTGTTCGATGCTGTTGCCTTTGTCACGTGGTCTTCATACATGTGATTCTTCCGCGAATTTGCGGAAATCCGCGAATTGCATCAAAATTATCCATCATCCATTGAAAAACTTGTGTCAATTTTGAAAATAGATGTATTCAATTTTTTTTCGGAAATCGTATTGAAAAGTCTGCTTTCGTCCTTCATTCCCTTAAAATACTTCTAATAAAAATCCAATTCAAAGTCTCAAACTAAATTAAAAAATGTATAAAATTTGGCAATTTATCGCCGTGTTTTTTTTTTTTTTTTTTTTTTTTTTTTTTTTTTGCGAAAAAGGTATTCTCACCAATTTGATTTTTAAAAAATTCCAGTGGATTGAATCTTGAATGCCAGATAATCGGACTTTTTCTGTATTTAACTATTATTACAGAGGGTGTCCAGTAGTTGTGAAATATACTTGAATTTTTTGCATCTCGGGAAAATCGTGGATTATACTTGAAATTCGTATTAGTGTTGGAATTTCCGGTTGAATTCAGAAATTTTCACTCCTCTTCAGTATCGGAAAAAGTCTTCTTATATCGGCGTTTTTCCACAATTTTCCCATTGATCTCGCGGATCAAAAGGAGAACTTCCCTCAGAAATGTTCTCTTTAAACATGGTTCTATTCGAAGATTTTTAACCGAAATTTCGAACATGCCGGAGATCGATGGAATTTCCTGACAAACACAAAATCTGCACACGTTTAAACTCCGCCAAACCACCGATGGAATGAATACTTTTCCTCAGAATTTTTCTTTAATATCATAGCTTCTATCTGCATTATTTACGTTGATATGCGATGAACATTTTGCTGAACGTTACGGTGATGAAATGGCCGTTTTCCCGTAATTATGGCGGACGCTATCGCTGAGAATTACGTTGTTGCATGATGATAAATTTTGTCTGAAATTCGGATTTCCCCTCTTTTCTTATTAAAATTTCGATTATTCTTGAGATCGATACAAATCTACATTACAATCTTATTGAGCTTGCTGGCAAATCTGACAGCCATGGATCTTATGTGCGTTCAGACTTCCTCAAACCTCCGATGTAATGGCCAATTTTTCTACAGATTACCAATCTCTATCGCCATTATTTACGTTGGTGTATGGTACTTAGTTTCGCTGAGCGTTGCGCTGACTTAAGGTCTGTATTTACATAAATTTACGCTGCTAACGGCGGGCAATATCGTCGAAATTTACGTTGTTGTGGTGTTAATTTTTTCCGATTGTTGCTTCAATGTAATTACTCGGAATTTCGCCGATACGGTGGCCGCTATCGCCGATATTTACTTTGGAGTAATGGTAATTTTCAACTAAGCCGTTTTAATAGTAAATATTGCGAAATTTGCTGCCCTCTTTAGGTGTCATTCGCCTAGGTTTCTGGTGATGCGATAGCCGCTCTGCCCGTGATTAGTGTTTGTGTGAAGATCAGATTTGCCTTTTGATTTGAATATATACAGAATTACTAAGATTTTAATTTAATTTTGTGCAAAAAATTCGACCCAATTGTTCAATTTTACTGTATATTACTATTTATAATTGCAATTTTAACTGCTATAATATATAAAATAATGTATTTTATCATATAAAAAAAAAACAATTTTATATTTTAACTAGAGCCATTAATAATAGTTAAAAAGTTAAAGCATTTTTTTATATATAATTGCTTAAAATTGGCTTTTTCAACTGTGGAAATTTGAAGTTTTTTGCTTGGGTACTGTATTATGGTCTTGTAGAATCTCCCTCCCTTAGTACTTATCAACAGAAATGTTAGTGACAAGCAATTGTTTTCAAAGAAAAAGCTAGTGCCAAAGGAAACTGAAAGAAAGAACTGCAAAAGTTGCCAAATTACAGAGAAATGTTTGCCTGAAAAAAAAAAAAAAAAAATCCTAAATCTCAAACTCTCCTACCACATTCGAATCTTATACTCAAAATGAAGCTGTTTGTTCCAATGCGGCTGATGCTTAGCACAAACTATTAAAGTGTACACCTAGTAACATTCCCTGTGTTTTTTGTCTGCTTAGATTTAGACCTTCATATTTATGACTTGGTAAACTATCTTGTATCTTTTTTTTCTTCTCAGTCTCAAGTATGAACCTTTAAAAAATCCTCTCTTCCTATTTTCAATATAACAACCCAATTCTTTTCTGATAAGCCATTTCTTATTTTCATACAATTTTTCTAATTTCTAAAATTAGTTCAGCACATTACTAAGAGGGGTATACTTTTATACTGGAAAATATGGTGATAATTGGTCGCTAGAGGGGTCCTTGAACGTTTTTTGATGATGCTTGAATTTTTATTAGAAATTTTGCTGGACACCCTGTATTATAATTTCTGAATGTGTGCAAAAACATTTAAGTCAAGTTAAATTTTTCAGTTATGATTAATACATGAACACAGTTGTCTTTATTTATTGTGTGCGTGTCAATCACAATGAGACGTGGTTGTTGTAGAGTTAATAATTGAAATCAATCTTATATCCAAAATTTAACTAATATTTGTATTGAATTTTGTGCGCTAATATATGTTTTTGTGTATTATGCTGTAAAATGACGAAAAACATTTCAGCTAATATTTTGCTTGACTAATCACATGTATGGTACTATAGTTTGGAATTGAATTCGAATATTAACTTTTAATATTTTTTTGTAGAATGTCGAGGATTCACCACTTCTCAGATTCTTCCAAATGATACTTCAAAGCCAAACAAAACAATTTAAGTCCATACACACTGAAATCAAACTCTGTGTTGCAGATATTCACTTTGCGCAAAGCGCTTGATTCAACGTAGGTGATGTTAGCCTACATTTGCATCTAAAAATGCAGTAAAATTGCTGTTTGATTACTTTTGACTGGATAATGTTAATAAGGCTTATTTGTTTCACATTTCCCACAAAAATGGATCACATTGCTTGAGTACTTCATTGAATATCATTATTTTTGGGTATGTAAAGATAAGTTTGGACATGAGTATATTTATTAATTAAAATATTATAGTGCTTGTCTTAAGATACACTAATTTGTTAGAAATAAGAAACTGGAAATATAAAAATATACTTTTTTTTTTTAATTAGTAGCCTATGAGTTAAATGATTAGTTAATAGAGTAACACAGATTTAAGTTTAGTTATGTAGGATTAATTCAATTCCAACAAAGCAATCTTAGGAATAGAAAAGCTTTTCTTGATGTTCATGCCCTAGAAAGTAGTGTTTAATCAATTTTAACCAATGCATGTTTCAGTTGAAAGAAGGTTCTAATATTTTTGAATTTCATCCCCCTCTGAGAAAATATTAAATCTCAAAAAAAAAAATGTGTGCAACGCTATAACTCTATATTATTCAGACTTACATTTATCTGTTAAAAATTAAAGTGATAACATGTTATAATATTTGTACTAAAAATTTTAACCTGTTTTCACTACGATAGAGCCTAAAATAATATAAAAGAATTTGGTGATTTTTCTCACAGAAGTGTAGAGTTTTCAAAATTGAAAATTAAAAAAGTCGAAGCAAAGAAACTGTGACAAATGTCAGGAAATATCAAGGATTTAAATGATGTGGTACAAGTCGTCTACTATTTATATGGTTCCAGTTTCCCTGTACAAGTACTTTTGCTTTCTTGAATTCAAAGGTTGTAGAATGCTTATGCAACATGCTGCAAAAAGGTACCGAGAGTTCTTTTGGGTGACAATTTTATAAATAATCCAGAATGGACGAATTTTAAAACCTATAATTGTGTTTTGCGTTAAATCTTCCACTTGACATGTTGGAGGATTTAGTCGGCATCTTTGAAAAAAACGCACCACTAAGTATAGTGTACACAAAAAATCTCAAACTGTCTTAACTCAGTGTCGAAAGGATGGGGCAATTTGAAAAGTCTTACTATAAACCCATTATTAGCTTGCTCCATGCACCCCAAAAGCCTATTGTGGAGGAGCTTCATGCTTCAGTAAAGGGTTGATCAGGGTTGACTCACCACAGTTTGAAATATCCTTACACCCCTCGACCTGACCAGAAGGCGACTAGCTGGGATTTTTACCACAGGACGAGTTAGTGCGGTTTGGGATTTATTAAAGGAAAATATACGTTATTAGTATAGGAGAAAATTTGAATTCCAGAAAAAAAAAAACAGGATATGGGAAAAACGTGAAAGCCAAGAATTTATTTTGTACTGCAAAAACCGTAAGTTATGCTATGTTGACAAATAGAAAAAGTTGGCAATAGAAGGGGAGTGCCGATATGTTTTCAGTTCTAATTCTAAGGAAAGTTCTTTCAGTTCTAATTTTAAGGAGTAGGGCATCACAAGCAAATGAAGAGTGATGTTATTTTTTCTTGTCCCCTCTAAAATAATGTGATTTTCATTACATGATTAAAATTTTCCATCTGCAGATAAATTAGGGGAAGTAGATACAGAAGGTAAGTAGAGCTTAGGAAAATGCCTAAAATTAAGGGTTCTCTTGCATTAAATACTAATTCTCTTTAAAAATTACTTATTCTATTGCATAATTTTGGTTCATACTTTTCATATATAATTTAAGTAATATATTTGTGAGTCTAACTTCAAACCAATATCTTTTGTAGATGCAATTATTGAATGTTGCTAGTATGGCTCTGATATGTAAAACAAATCTGAAAGATGCAAGTGATCCATACCGTTTATTACTAACAGAACTGGCTAATGCTGTTAGAGTATTTGACCCAGAATTCATTTTAAAGGTATTTATAGGTAATTTTTTATTATAAAATTTATTTGAATAATCTCTAAAATTTAATAAAAATTATCATGGAAATGTTTTAGTAATTCAATCAAAGATCTATTAATGGTATCACGCCCTGGGCTTTGAAAAGAATAAATAGGACCCTGTATCTAACTGTTTAATATTTGAAACACACAAATAAAATATTTTTGGAGAGGAATATTGTTTTTTTCCTTATGTCCATACATTAAAGAATATATAAAAATCCTAAATTCTTTCTAAAACTTAAATTATTCCATTATACTACTACATCTAGTGCTTGAAGTGCTACAAGTTGACACTATAATTGCTTGTTGCTGTTCAGACATTAATTTTACGTTGTTACTTCTCAAGATTTTACCACCATAAATGAGAACTCTGTAAACATTATTTTCAGCATTGCAATTAACTAAGATTCTTTTTTGACACTTGGAGTCCTATTTTTCGTGGTTCCTTACACAAATGTATACCTAGCATTTTGTACTAAAAACATGAAAGTGATTAATCTCAGTACACCAGTGTTTAGTTAAAATGAGGAGGTGCCATACAAAAGCAAGCAAGTCCACATTACATATTTGGGGGGGGGGGGACGCTAAAAACTGTAATTTAATTTATTTTGTACCTCTTACCAGTAAAAATTTGTTATTTTTCATTTTGAATTTAATATCAATATTTGAAGGTAGTTTTGGATAGGAATATAGATAACATTTCGTTATTTAACACTAAAATAGGGACATGTTTCTTTTTTATTGGAGTGAGTGGATATGTTTGTTTTTGTATGAACAATGTTGGGATAGGTTTTCTTTTATCTGGCCACTGTATTCTTTTTTACTTTGTCATACTAGCTACTATTTCGACTTATCACAAAAAACATGGCATTTTGCAAAATAGGGATAAACTATGATAATAAACAGATTTGTTTTATTTTACATATAGTAACCAACTCTATTCTGTTTTTAAAAACAACAACAACATTAAGATTAATTTGCTTTAAAACTCATGACGAAACCAATGTTAATTTCTCTAAATACACTAGAAAGCATAGTGTATAGTGTACATACTTTTTCATTTGTAATGCTACTCCAATAGAATTATTGTATATTTTATACAATTTTGTCATGTTGATATCGGAATGCAAGTAAATTCGCTTATGACTTGTGAATGGGGGTGACTCTATCGAGTACCAGCACCGCGACTGAAGTCTATTGTACTGAAACCCCCTATTTGATCTAAAGAAGACCGGTTGCTGAAATAAATTTCAGTATAGACCTGATTGGAACATTTGACAATTCCCAGGGGTCGATACAGTGGTATCCCAGATGTTCAAATCTTTGGGCAGAGTAGTAGTCACAATTGCATAACACATGTGTAGAGCTCTCCTCTGTCATACGACAGCCTCTGCATAGTGGGTCATCTATAACACCTATCAGATTAAGATGTCTATTTAAGGTGCAGTGTCCAGTTAAAAGGCCTACAGCAACCTTGATCTCTTTTCTGCTCAATTTTACTAGCTCCCTCGATCTATTCCAGGGTGACTGTTGATTGAGCTCTTTGGCTTGTCTTTGATCTTTAGATTCAAGCCATGCTTGATAGGATTCAGTCAATAAAAAGCTTTTGATAGTTTTCCTGACCGCATTGTGGGGCAGACCCAAAACAGGTTATGGACCAACAAAGGATAATTCAGATCCTTGTTTAGCTAATTGGTCTGCCATTTCATTACCTTCAATGTCACAGTGACCAGAGACCCAGTGAAGAGAAACCTTGTTACCCTCAGCTAGGTCTTCAAGTGCATTGTGGCATTCCCACACTGCTTTGGAGGTAAAGCAGTGACTCTTTAAAGCCATTAGTGTAGCCTGGCTGTCAGAGAAAATCTTTATGACCCTCTTAACAACCCCCCTATCTAGGCAATTGTAGGCACATGCCGTAATTGCAAGAACCTCAGCCTGAAATACAGTAGCCAACTTGCCCAGAGAGAAAGATAGCTTTATTTCTCTGTTAGGACAGAAGACACATGAACCAGTGCCATAAGATGTCTTTGAACCATCTGTATACCAAATTTCATCTCCTCTTCTAGAGAGATTGGAGGGAAATCTCCAGTCCTCTCTGGTCGGGAAGATGATATTGTATTTGGCTCTAAAGCAATATTGCTTTAACATCCAGTCAGATCTCATAGTTAGACAGGGATGTTCTTTTACCTGTGTCTGAATATTTTTAAACAAAGGTAATTCATAGGATGTTTTCCATAAACCCATGAGTTTTAGCCGTCGTGAACACAAAACAGCCTCTAATTCCACTTGTTTGTGTAGTGGTAGAAAATCTAGGAGAATTTCTAGATTCTGTGAGGGAGTAGTTCTCATTGCATTTGTAATTGCAATGGTTGCCATTCTTTGTAAACTAGTGAGTTCTTTTTTCACAGTTTCATTATGGGTTCTATTTCCCCAGGCAATGTCCTCATAAGATATCATTGGAGTAATCACTCCTGTATATATCCAGAGCACCATTTTTGGTGACAAGCCCCAGTTGTTTCCAATAGCACGTCTGCAGGCCCAAAACACTCGTTTGGCTTTGTTGGTGCAGTATTGGAGATGAGGCTTCCATGTCACGGTTTTATCAAAGATAACCCCTAAATACTTAACCTCATCTGAATATGCAAGTGGTTTCCCAAAGAATTTTATGGTTTGCATATCATGTATTCTTTTCCTAGTGAACACTGTTAGGTTGGTCTTGCTGGGGTTAACCGACAATCCTACCTCTTTGCACCATTTTTCTACCTTTTTTAGAGCAGTGCTCATGAGGTCAGTTACAGTATTCTGGAATTTACCTCTTACGACCAGTGTTATGTCATCAGCATAACCTAGACAATGCAGGCCCAAAAAATTAATCCTGTTTAAGAGTTCGTCAACCACCAGACTCCATAGTAGTGGTGACAGCACTCCTCCTTGTGGGCATCCTTTACAATTCTCCACAGTGAGCGAGTCTCCCAAAAGGGAGGCTTGAGCCAATCTGGTTTCAAGCATATTTTTAATCCAGGTACATACGCTTGAATTAACATTTCTTTTGTGAAGGGCATTATTGATTACATTCGTTGGAACTTTATCAAAAGCCCCCTCAATATCCAGAAAGGTCGCCATGGCTATTTCCTTTCCATTGACTGCCCCATCTAGTACTGTAACAAGGTCGTATAGGGCAGTTTCTGTAGATTTCCCAGGTTGATATGCGTGTTGAAATCTCGATAAGGGTTTAGCTTTTAAAACCTCATCTCTGATATACCTGTCAATCAATTTCTCCAGAGTCTTAAGGAGAAAAGATGTCAGGCTAATAGGTCTGAAGGCTTTGGCTTCATTGTAGCATGACTTTCCTGGTTTGGGTATAAAGATAACTTTACAGGTTCTCCATGCATGTGGTATATAACCATATACTATACATGATCTAAAGATTCTGCATAGGTGTGGCATAATAATATCTTTGCCATGTTGGAGTAGAGCTGGCATAATAAAGTAAATTTGCTTAGACTTTTAGCACTCTAATGACTCTCTTTCTTGACCTTTAAATTTCCTAAAAATTTCTCAAACATCTACTTTTTTTGCCAACTGATTTGTTGTTAGTAGGATCTCCGCCACAAGCCTCTTTTAGGCTTTTATTTTCGATTACCTTTTTCAACTGTACTGTGCAACCTTGTTGCTTTTTCTCTAGCTAGGTGCATGAAAAAAATTAGACAGGAATCACATTGCTGTTATTGTTGAAAATGCTAGAGTTAGCATAAAATATCAGGGGTTTAAGTTAGGATTAGTGGCCTGAGGTTAATGCTTTCGTACTTGCATTAGTTCGTACTTATCTGGAAATTCATTGATAGATTTTTAGAAAATTTTAGCTGCATCTGATGGTCTGACTTCGTAGCACTTTAACTGTGGGTTGTTATGATGACATGGTGTAGAAGAGTTGTACTTCAAAGGTGCGCTGTATTTTCTTCGTTACCCATATTTGAACAGTTTTAGATTTCTTCTACATCTTACATTGCCTTCTTTTACAATTATCAAATTATCTTTGTCAACTTTTCACTGTATAATTAAATGTGAAATAATGAACAGCACTTTAACATCAAAATCTCTGTTCCAATAGAACAAAAAAATTAGATTGCAAAAATAAAAATAATATGGTACATTCTGGGAGTCACATTAGTCAATCGTAGCTCATCATTAGCTGAGGCAGATTGCAATGGATATGTTATGATTTTTGCTTGGAATACATGTAAGGACATGCTCTTTCTTGTACTAAGCATTGTTTTCAAACTTCTTAAAGTGTTGGATGTGTATTTTTTTTTGTGAAACTCACTAGAACAGCAGAGAGGATTGAGACTGAAAAAAAAAAAGATAAATTCATAACCTAATTTTGAAGTTTTGGGAATTTGTTTGCTTTTGCATGACACCTCCTCAAATGGTGTTTTATCTTTGAATACTGTTGGACCAGTTTTGTTGAAAATATTCACCATTGTATTTACTGCTTCAACCCAAAGTTCTTTCAAAAGATTTCTGTCAAGTAAAAATACGGTTTTGCCTGATTTGAGACTAGTACGATTGAACTTTTTGGCCAAACCATTTTACTGAGGCATGTAATGATTGCATTACTTCTAGAAAAACAAATTTCTTTTTTTCTAAGGCTATTCAACTTTATTGAAGAATTCTGAATCATTGATTTCTATAAAACCAATGCAATTTCGTTGTCAGTTTTCATGAAAGAAATTCAAAAATTAGAAAATCTGTCAATGAAACAAGAGAAGTATTTCATACCACCAATAGATTCTTTTTCCATCTTTCCACAGAAGTCAATGTGGAATGTTTCTTCAAATTACTCTGCATAATGATTGTTCAGCTTGTTGCTTGTCCTATGTTATTTTTGCTCCAAATATGAGTTGCAAAATGTGTCCTCCTTGATTAGATTTTTCTGTTTTTGTAGAAAATCTTTGTCATGCTTCTTGTATTGATGGAACAGTCTCATATGCTATGTTAACTTCTTGTTTGGACGTAATTGTGTTAAACATGATTTTAAATAATGATTCAGTCTTATTCCGTATCAATAGTAACTTTGAATTTTTCTTTAAAGAAGTCAAATGTTTATCTTAAAAATACTGAATCACTGTTATAGGAAGCTCTCAAATCAAAATTAAAGTTCTTCTTGCCTCAGACAAATACAAAACAACTTCTAAAATAACAGTTTATTTATTATTTACTTGTGAAAAAAGTTTTATTTTTCAAAGTTTCAAATCTGACATTGTAGAGTTATTACTGATTCTAGACAGGATAGAAATTTGGAATTCTGAATACTTGAGTTACACTTAAATCTTCAGTCCACTTGTCAGTATCAGATTTCACAGAAATATCATCTACCATAAGTGCTTTGGACCTTAGAGGAGAGATGGGAGATAGAGGTAAGGAAACCCCAAAGGAAGTGTTCCCTGATAAAGTCACATGACTTTGAAGACTCTCGGCAAATTCTTCTCCTCCGCAAAGCTGTCAATGCATGGGTTTTCAATGGCGATTGCCTAGCCTGGAAGAATCAGTTGCTTAAATTTCTATTAAAAATTGTTGTTTACTATTGCGTCAACGTCTGTTATGGAAAGCTTACATTATAAACTTTCCCAGGATCATCTGGAAATGTTTTTAGTGTAGAAAAGTAGATTCAATAATACTTCAAACAGCATGTCAAATCAAGACGGTGTATAAACAGTTGCTGACACAGATACTGGAAATTAAATTGTTTTAGATGATGCTAATATCTTAAACGTCTTTTTTGACAGTAAACCCACATTTATCAGCACTTAACAAATGTGAGGATGTCATTGCTAATGATGAAGATGATATAGTCGGATACATTAATCAATATATAATAAGACAAATTAAGATTAGGTTAAAATCATAAGAAAAAATAAGATGGATTAACAAAGCCTACTTTAGATGCAATAAAATTATGTGAAACTGCAGGATTTTTTTTTAAGTGATTGTGAAATTAAATTCAAAAATATAATGCATAGGGTAGTCTCTCAGTGTCATTCAGGTAATGATTCATATCTTCCATATTTATTTAATGTAATTGCTTGCAATGCTATGGACCAATCACCCTTGGAAAATTGGAAAATCATCGAATGTTGTTGATGAAGTCAATTTTATTTGAGGACCTAAAAATAAGACTCTCACCTAGGTAAAACATTCACTGAAAGAATTCAAAGTGGCAGAATTCTCCGTAAAAATGCCAAAAATACTTTGTTTTGGGAGCAATAAGTGTTAATATATGGTAAAATTGACTTCATTCATCAATGTTTGTTGTTAAAGCAATTAAATACATTTTTACAATTCCCCAATATATATGAGTCATTAACTGCATCTGTATACTCCGTCTGAAATTAATTCAATACAATAAAATATAATATGTGTACTGTTTTATAACAAATACCATGGTAAAAATATACGATTTTTTCCCCTTTTCATACTTTATTTTTCATATAATAGATTTTATTCTTTGCTCATCATGCGCAATCTACTATGCGAATTTTACTATTATCTGGTGAATTTTACTATTTAGCTTTAAAAACTTTCACAAATCAAACATTATTAGTAAATTCGTATGTGTTTACTCGCCAGAATGCATTAATCATTCATGTAAATGGGAAATTGAGGAAAAGTACCAAAACAATAATTGAATGTGAAATTTCACTTGAATGTAGTTTCTAAGTTCATCTTTTTCACCGTCAGATATTTTAATATGGATTACCTACCAAACTACAAACTCGCACTTAAAATTTATTTTATATAGTGTAAAACTCGTTCCCCCCCCCTCCCCCCTGCAAAATGTGGTTGTAAAATTATTACATAAGCTTTTCTACAATATTAAATCTAACAAAAATTTAGTACTGGTAAATTAATAAAATTAGAAAAAAAAAAGTACTGACATTAAAGCAAAAGCTATATAAATGAATTTCAGATATCTCAAAGATTTTTGTTTTTACTCTTTTGCCAATGTCCTCCAAGAGAGAATGAATGAAATTTTGATTTGATTAAAAAAATGTGTTGATGGGAAGAACGTAAAAATTGCCTAAACACACTTCACCAAAGATTTTTGCCAAATATGGTAGTTTAAAAATCACATGACTTTGGCTTAACAACGGGGCACTGAAAAGCGGGGAGTTAGCATGGCGTTGCTCTCTCTACTGTATTTCTCCTCTTCTCTAAGCTTTGGACATTAAATTCACAGGACCTTGTGACATTTGAATTTTCTGTCCACTGTACTTTAATTCCACTTTTCCTAACATCATAAAATCATTATCATCAAATCATAAATCATTATTTCCTAACAAATAATAAAAAGATTCCTAACATTTTCTTTCGGAGGAATTTTTCCCCCTTAACTCTTCTTTAGAGGGTGTGTAAGCAGAGCAACATTATTCTCCTCGAAAGTTTGATGAAAACTTTTCTTATATTTCTCTGTTATCAATAGAGATATCAGTTGTTCGTGGTTTAATTTTGAAAAAGTTGTTTATTCCAAGTTAGTTTCAGTAGATAAAATTCCCTTGGTAATATCTGTAGTAATTAATCTCTGCTTAATATTCAACTGCCCTATAATACATAAATATAATTACAAGACTTTACAATACATAAAATTTTTCTTTTTAAAAACTTTTGATTTGAAACAATATGGCTCTGATGTTCAAAAGTATCATACAACTTAAAAGTTGTCCTTGTAATATAGAAACTTCTTCCATTTCCTTAAGTTAAAGCATATGCTGCTTTCATGTGGGCGACGGGCCTCGATCCCAAGACCATTGGATCTCGAGGCAGATACTTTACCGCTGTGCAAAAGAATACTCCAGTGCACAGAAGCTTTATCTGTTATTTGATGTCGCTGCAAAGTATTGATTATATTTTACCAATTTTTTTGCAGCAGTTTCATTTTTTGCTTCTGGCTCTACCAACTTGACAAATTTACCATTTAGTACCTCCAAACTATTCTCGTGAGACTTCAGCAAATCTGTGAAAAAACACTTTCAGTTTAACCAGTCTTGCTTACCACATAAGTGTTCAATTCCGTAGTATTCCATGTTGTATCTTTGATTCACGAGTTCCAATCACAGTATTAATAATTTAAAAATACTGCAAAAAATTCAAAATCAGCAGCAATTTAGCTCAAGTTAAGTTTAAACACAACACCAGCAGTAGGAACTGTGCTATGTGTTCAAATTGCATGCTAATAGACCAAACTTTGGTAGTTCAACTTCATTAACAGTACTACCACACTCTGCTATCATGTTGAAATGTAAATTGAGCTATGCCGAAGAACTGCAAGTTCAACTTTAATATAAAGTAAGAACAAATTTTTAACTAATAACACATAACATGGAAGAGAATAGTACATGAAATAAAAAAAATCAGCTGCCATTTCACAGTACTAATCATTTGGGATACAAGGTTTTGTTTAGAAATGTATATAATCTTAATAATTTTACTTTTGAAGCTTCCTTCCTAATGGTCAGCACTATTTTTTTTTTCAGGATGCTATCTCTCAGTCTGAAATAAGTTAATAGAAGAGAAATTTATTTTATTATTTATTTCTTGAAAATTCCGAATAGCTTTGAATGAATGAAGAATGTGGATTATTTGTTAAGTAGGAATGAATTTAGACTATACATGGTATTGAATGAATACCATATGATTGTATTCTATATTTATAGCTAATGTGCACCAGTAAGATATTTATTTGACATTCGATTATGAAAAGTACTGATCCTTGCTATTTCTAATAATCATTACTCTATTATGATGAAAATAATTTGCAGGAACCATTCAATGTTTACTTTTCAGGTTGCTCTTTATAGTCGACAAGAATTGAACATTCGATCTGCATCAAATTTTTTACTTGCCTATGCTGCTTATTATGAAGAAACTCGGCTTTATTTAAGAAAGTATTATGCAGCTTGTATTGTATTGCCATCAGATTGGATTGAAGTAGCAGAGTTGTATAAGGTATTTTAAAAACCATTTATTTTTTTATTGCAGCCATTTTTTTTTATTTTTTTTTGCATTTGAATGATTAGTTACAAAAATTTCTTTTTAAATTTCTTTTTTAAATAAAATTTCTTGTAAGGTAGATATTTGATACTGAAATAAGTTTGTATTTGGTACTAACTGGTTGTTATCTGCTCTATAATAATAGGAAAGGAAATTGCTTTAAATTTTGAATAAATAGAGATGCTGGTATTAAATACCAGGTGTTCGTTAGTTAAAAATTGCTGTTTAGAGATTGTGTAAATCTGTTTCCCTAAAAATTTTTTGGTTTTTCTCCATACCATTTAAACACATATGTTGCAATTTTTACAGAAAGAAGCTTCACTTTCAAGGGTAGCATAGAGGAACCTTATATTCGGTAGTTTTTGGGGAATTTTCAAGGACAACATTTTGAGTTTAATCTGTAAATAATTTCATAGTATAAATACTATGAAATCTGTAGTTTCTAGATCTAATTTATTCTAGAAGTTTAATATTTGTGTTGTGGGGCTAAGAAGAATCTGAATAACTGTTTTTGCAGAAATCATGATTATCAAAAACCAAACCCCATTTTATTCATGGCAACACTGCATCTACCATCAGTTTAAGTGCAAGATCTCATCTAATTTTAGAAATTCAGGTATTTTTCAATGAAGATCAACTAGATATCGTAACATAAACTATGTAAACTGTCCAATTTCAATAAGTATTCACAAAAGTGGTAAAATTTTAGAATGTTTCAAAATTAAATAACTTAGTGAGTACAAAAGTGAATGCAGGGGTCACATTTGCCCTTAAATTCCTTATATTCCTGTTTCTCCCTAAAATTGTTTTACATTTTTCAATAAATCCTTAAAAAAAAACTCCATTCCCCCGATTTTCTTCCAAATGCTGTGAAAAAAAAAAAAAAAAAAAAGATATTTCTCCAGAAGAGAAAAACTTTTCTGAAATTTTAATTAAATTAATAAATTTTACCTATTTAAAACTTAATTATTGACATTATTGGATTTAATTAAAAAAATAGTATAATTGTTTGATTATATAACTGTTGTTTTGCTGAAAAATTGACTTAAATTTTTTTTAAATTTAAAGTTTTTTGCCAGTATTGAAACATACTTTAAAAAGAATATGTCGATGTTAGAAGCTTGTACCAGCTTTAAAAGAAAAAACTCTAAAATTTTTGTAATGATCCCTAAAATTTTTAGAATTATACCTACTTTCACTTTCTATAAATGAATTATTGATTAAGATAACTATGTAACATGATTTTTTTGTCCATTTTTTGCCTTAAGACCATTTGCATTTCATTTTTTTTATAACCTGGTTAATGACTTTTTTAAATAAAGAATAAAAAGGGCATAACAATTTGTTTACTCATTTGCTACTCTTAGATAAATTTTTTACTCTCTGATATACGATTTTGGAGGATTGTAAGAGATTATATCATTTGCATTGTTAGTGTTTTGCTTTGTGATGGCTTTGAGTTAATTTTTTCATGATTGAAGAAGTTTTTTTTTTTTTTGGCATATGTTTATTTGTATCACTGCAAATTTAAGACACATGATGAGTTGAGAAACTTTTTACTATAGCATTAGCCAATAACCTTTTGTCCATTTATCAATATTCAATGAGAAACCACATGATATTGAGTAAAACTCAGCAGATATTGAAGCAAAAAATGAATCTTAACATTACTTTTAGCTAGCCCATTTTGGTGCACTGCAGAATAAAAAGGGCATTTTAAAGTTTTATATAAACAAGCTGAGTGATTAATAGATTTCTTCTTAAGTTATTACAAATTCCTTTAAATTTTATTTGAATATTGTTTTAAAATTAATCTATGAATTATTAGAATGAAATGTTGAGCCTTGAATTTTTATTATCCAGCAATATTTGTACTTCCATCGCTCTTTAAAATTCAACTTAATATTTGTGCAGTATATGTTTGTACTTAATATTGTAGGTTTTTAAAATTTTTGAACAGAAATGAAAATTTTATTTTTATACAAATGAACTCTCAATGAAGTTTATAGATTCTAAAAGAAAAATTTTGATAGGTTTTTGATGATAAAAGACTAAAGAAGAGATCTCTTCCTGTCTCTTTAAAACGGGTTATGGTGAAATCTTTTTCAAAATTTGATGCCTACCAATTAGGTATGTATATCACATTTATAACTGTAAAGTGTATATGAATGTTTGATTGTAAAAAATATTGTAAATTCATTTTTAACAATTATTTTTACCTTTATTGTTGTCAACAAGCTTTGTGTTGTTTATTACAATATTTTATATCTTGAAATTTACAGCCAAGTATAACAAAGATAAATCTAAAAGGAAGCATGGAACAAAGGTATGTATTCAAATAGTATGTGTCAAATTGAATTCCAGTGTATATTGGATAGAAATAATGCAGTGTAATTTTACAGGATGGAAGCATGTTTTTATGTGAAAAAGACAAGAAAGATGAAAAAAGTCCTAATGAATATTATACATTGAAACAGCTTATTAGAATTCTTCATATCAATTCTCCAGCTAATGAAGTAATGTGCCTTCTTGGAAAGAAGTAAGACTTTATATGTACGATTAATTATGTTGCGTTTGCAAAGTATCTGGTCAAGGAAGTACAAACACAAGTTTTAAGTTTAATTCAAAAGTTAAAATTCAAAATACATGATTACATAAGATTTTCCTGTTTTATATACTAATTGAGATTATGTATTGCAATTTTTAGCTAAAAATATAATTTTATATCCAAGTGTGACAATATGATTGAATGTATATATATATATATATATATATACAGAATGTTTAATTTTTATGAAATAGTATTAATTTTAAAAAATTCACTAATACTTAAATTAAATCTTATCAGATGAAATATGTATTTTCTCAAACACGTTATTTTATATATTAGAAGTTTCAATATACTAATTTAAATTATAGATATTTGTTTTCCATTTAATTATAAATACCAGGCATTGATTAAATTAGTTTAAAAAAAATCATACAAAAAATGTTCAGAGATTACTTGTTATGCAACTAAAAAATTTGCAGATTTACATGAACACAACATTCTAATTTAGAGCTTTTGCTTATTCTTGAAAGATTTCTTGCTTTATTTGCATATCTGTCAGTTTATCCAATCATAGTTAGGTGTATTTACTAATACAACTGGTTTGAAATCCACTTTAAGCTATAGGCACTTATCTGAATATACACCATTTAGTGTCTATAAATTGAGTGTGAGTAATTTTAGCTATGGAATAGAACATTTTAAAAAGATTCTTTCTCTAATATCTTTGGCAATTTGTGTTTTTTTTTTTTTTTTTTTAAGATCACTTTATTCAAGCAACTGAAAAGTTTTTAAATAATCACAAATGTGGGAGAGGAAAGATTTAAATAAACTTTTTTTATTTATAGAAAACATAAAACAATATTATATTTCAAAATCTTCAAGTAATCTTACAACAACTGAACTATTGCAACTTTAATTTATAATTTTATTCCCCTATATTTTTTAAAACTGAAAAATTTCGAGGAAAAATAGTGATGTACCACAAAATTCTATATAATCAGGCTCTAGTTATTAAATTAACATTAATAAAGTTATTTGAACTTTTTTTCCTTATTTAAAAAAAGTATATTAACAAATTCTAAATCTTTTGTGTTTTAAGGTACCCTGAAACTGCTGATGCTTTTAAAAAAAGTGGTTTATCTGGTATATGGGATCCTAAGAGATCTGGAATAAGAATGAAATTACCTCAACCTGAAACATGGGAGACGCAAATTTCTCTGTATGGAAATACATCCATGATGTGGGAAGGCTTAATAGGTATTATTTTATGTATTTTGCTTGAAAAAAATTGTCGAAAGTGTTTACACAATTCCAGTTAAATACTTAACTAAATTTAATTAAAGCTAAAAGTGGAACTCAAGAAAGTAATGTAAATGTAGATTTCAGATATTTGAAATTATTTCTTTTAAACATCTCATAGATTTCCAGCTAATAAGCAAATCAAAAATGTAAAACCACAAAACCTTTAAGGCCATTGGTAAAGAGAATATAACAAGTAAATTCTTATAAGCATTTATTAACAGGTATGTAGTCAGATGATGGGATGCAAGATGATATATTTTCTAAAAAAAATTTCTTTTTGCTTGTTAGTCATGGAAACATATGATGATATTTTTTATATATATGTTTTATAAAAAGATTAAAGTTTTTAAAGGAAAAAGGTTACGATTAAATTTGAAACAATTATTACATAGAAAGTATAGGTGTATGTCAATTAGATTATTAAAAAAACAACAATGTTTTTAATTTGACCTAATTGCATGTTGTAAGATGATATTGTATGCCCTCCATCGATTGATTACCTCTATGACGATATGGCATGATAAATATCCCACATTCATTCAAGATCAAGCTAGTTCTTAAAACACTTACTCAGTCCTGTCCAAACCACAACAATACTTGTATCGTTCAATAACTTTTGTTTGAATTTTTGGTCCTTTGGGATACCTTAAGTAGTCACTGTCTGGACTGTTCTTTTATCATAAGTGTATCTTTCTTTAAAATAAGTGAACCAGTTTCACACATAAAAGTCTCATTAAAAAATTGCTTACCAACTGTAATATTATTACTGTTATATTCATGGAACAAACAAGTGTTTTTTAAACCAACTTCAATAGATGTCTTTCTGCATGAGCATGTTCCACTACAGCATGAAGGTTGTTGGGAATTCTTTGGAAACCTTTTCTCATTCTGTGTTAGAGTTGGAGTTAAAAGTGAAAGGTGACTAAAATGCTAAGTTAAGCAGCATTTCTATGCAATGGCCATCAGAGATAAATAAGAATTAAAAAAGTTATTTGCAGAAATCTCCTTTTGCCTCTTCTTTGTTAATTGACACCACCATTCTCTATGTTTGCTTTAATCAAAAAGGTCTTTTTGAAAAAAATATAGTTAACTGTTGTGTGATATGGTCTAGTAATAAACCCTTTACATTTCTTATTTAAGTAACTGTTACTGGAGCGCTTCTCAAAAATGCAAACCTTGATCCAAATATAAATAAGTTGATTCTAATCATAATTAAATGAAAAGAATCTATTTTATTAAATTCCATTTTATTATTTTATTAAGTTAGAAAGTTTAAGAAATTTTCTGACTTAAAAGTTTTGGACTTAATACTATATTTAAGAAATGCGCAATTGGTCTTAAAATTCCAATTCTGAATAAATAAATACACAAGCTTGTTTCTAATTGTGATTTAAAATGCTAAAGTGTTTGTATTTGATTAAAAGTTTTAGGATTTAAAGGATTTATAAAAAATTTGAAGTAAAACTATTAATTTAAACTAGCTGAAATGCCCAGCATTACCCGGATTGAAACAGTTATGATGCCCAGCACTAACTGGTTCAATCGATTACATGTTATAAGCATGCCACCCTTAACCCATGTCCTTAATTTCACTATCTTAACTACCAAACATAGGAGTGAAATTGTGTTCCTAGTCATCTGAATAAGATACATTTAGAAAACAACCATTTTAAATTCATTCTACTTTTCATGTCACATTGTGGAACAGCACAACATCATCTGTAATTCCCTCTCTAGTACACTTTATTCGTAATGAAAGTTTAAATATAAAAATTTGAAAAAATTAGCCTGAGAAAGGTGGGCTTAGTTTATATATAAAACACGAAGATCAAGCAAAAACAAAAGTTGAATAAAGTAAAATATTTTATTTAGAATTTGAATTGTTTAAAAGAAATGGCCCCATATTCTAAAAAGCACTTTATACAAAATTTAAAAAACTGTAAATTTGCCGGAATGTCCAAAATATAACATTGGATAAGAGATCGGGTATTTGATTATCTTGCGAAATACTAATTAGATTTCGATGAAACTTTTTGTAATATGCCTCAAATCGAATTGATCCTTGTATATGTTCCCGGAAATTTTTTCGTATATAGTGTCTTTGTATACTAAAAATAACAAAATTATATTTACAAAAAGCTAAATCAGCTTCAAACTGAGCTAAAAGTAAAAAATAAAATTTTGCCTGACAAATGTCAACTTTTTGGAGGAAGTGCTAAATTACTTATAAAAAATTTATATAGTCTTGAGTATTAGATAACTTGAATACTGTGATTAATGACTTCTTTGGATTTTATACTAATTAGTATTGAAATATGAACTATGATACTGGTAAAGTTTTTTTGGTTTTCAATTATTTTATAATTAATTTGCCTGCTATTTAAAAAAAATATCTGGTTTGTTAGGAAAAATATTATTTTTCGAGCATTTTAAAGTCAATTTAGTTTTCACAAATTTTATTTTTCTTGCTTCATAAACTGCAATAAATGGAAGTTTTTAAATTTATAAATAAATAATTAAGGAATTTGATGTAGCCTTGTTCATATCCATAATATCAGGCTGTAACGAAAGTTTCCCGTCATCACTAATATCGTCTGCCCAAACAGTTCACGTTGGCGTGTTTGCTCATATTTTGTCAGGCGATTTTTGGCATTTGAAAGCAAGAGACTTGCTTTAGAACACCATGTTGTGAAATCTGTAAAAAATATCATTATCATTAAGTACAAGGTGTCTGAAATGGAACTATGATGCTACCAGATTAGAACCATCATTTACTTCCAGTTCTGTTGCAAAAAGTTAGCTACAGGTTGTCACCGAATCATGTGTACAGCTTTAGGTACTACTGTTGTATCATATGACACTGTGAAGGTTTGGTACTGAAAGTTCAAAAACAAGGACTTTGACATTCAAGATGTACAGTGCTCTGGCTGGCCTACTGAGGTTGATGAGATCAGCCTCCGAGAATTCATGGAAGAAGATCAGTATTCAACCATTCGAGAGCTAGCTAAGGAGTTGGATGTTAGTGCCATGTACTTGAATCGTTTTATGCATCGCATAAACTTGACGTACAAGTTCAATTGCTGGGTGCCGCATGAGCTGACTCAAGCAGATAAGGACAGACGTTAACAGGCCTGCACTAATCTGCTCGAATATCAACGCTAGAACTACATTCTGAACCAGATCTCCACTTTTGATAGTTTACTTCAACAACACAAGCCAAAAAGGAGGTTGGTCTGCACCCGGTGAGCCCGTTGATAGCACTGCAAAGCGCAATTTGATTAACAAAAAGATCATGCTTTGTATCTGGTGGGATTGCCATGGTATTATCCACAAAGAGTATCTGATAAAAGGTAAAACCATCTACAGTCCGGTGTACAGTGAGATGCTAGTCCATATTGACGCTGCTATCAAAGCAAAATGTCGAACTGAGTTCCTGTGCAAGAAGATACTGTTCCTTCAAGATAATGCAAGACCATATGTGTCTGCGTTCATCGGCTGGACTCTGTACGGACTCAGATGGGATCTTTTGCTACACCCACCATATATCCCTGACATCGATCCTTCGGAGTTCTACCTTTTGAACCTACCACACCTGCAGTTACATCTTGCTGGTGCTATTTTCGATTCAGTACAGGACATTCGAAATGAGGTTGATCTGTTTTTGGACTCGCAGTTACCAAGTTTCTGGTACTACCCGCACTAAAGGCTAATGCTTTCATCTTTTTTTTCTTTCTTTCTTATTAATTTTTTTGGCAGAAAACTTTTGTTACAACCTGATATTTAGTTGTTGTTTATATAATTATCTGTTAAAAAATTACATTTATTATACTTTTTTCACAATTGTGATTGTAATTGGTTTCATTTATTTGTTTAGATAACTGTAAACTTCCATATATGGCGACGTTACGCAACTTGAAGAATTTAATATTATCTGGAATTTCAATGGAGCATCATGAAAAAGTGCTGAAGCATCTAGAAAATAAAGTATGTTTAAGGCGCTCATGCTACCATCAAAGTTATTTCATTGTAAAAATGCAATTCAGAATGCCCATTAAATCCATTGTGTATATTTTCATTTATGACGACGCTACGCAACTTGAAGAATTTAATATTATCTGGAATTTCAAGGTAGCATCATGTAAAAGTGCTGAAGCATCTAGAAAATAAAGTATGTTTAAGACACTAATGCTACCATCACAGTTATTTCATTGTAGAAATGCAATTCAGAATGCCCATTAAATCTATTGTTAAAGTTTTGACCTGTTAGGATGAGAAAAAATTGCAGGTGAGAAGATAGCTTAAATTAATACTGTATTCCTGTAAAGTAGCCGGCATGCAGGTCGACAAAAATGTTTTTTTAAGGTTGGGTCACAAAATTTCAGTTACATTTCTAATTCTTGAAAAATTTTCCTTGTATATTCTGTTATGAAGGGTATTTCTGATAAATAAAGTGTCTCCTGAAACCTAGCTTTGGACCATGTCTCTCAAAAGACTGATTACACAGGCCTGCAAAATTTGAGTCAGTCATAGAAAAGTGTTTACAAATGTAGTGACTGAATTTTATATTATTTGGTGCGCTGATTTCAAATATGGCATCTATTTTTCTCTATCATGTAAGAATTTTTCACATAATGGGCTTGAATATATGGGCAAGTACTGTAAATATTTTGGTGAAAAGAAGATATTTTCAAAATATTTTTAAGGGTTTTATTTACATGTTAATTAATATATCAAACAATTGGAAATGATTTGATTTACATATATTAATTAAAAATTATATTAATTAGAGCAGTTAAGAGTTACCATTGTTTAATACATCCTGGATTCATATATCCTTAATGCTTTCTTATCATTTTCCCCTTAAAGCTCATTTTGGCACTTAGTCTGTTGTCGTTCCGTCTACCTTGGTTATCTATGCTCCACCTCCTTGAAATCTTTCACTCTGTTCTTCACTAATTGCACCAAGATTTTGGGGAAAGTAATCCAAATGCGAATTTAAAAAATGCTCCTTCAAACTCATTGAACAAGCCAAGTCTTTGAATTTCATTAACATGCTTTCCATGATGGATTTATAGTTGGGGTACTCAAATTTCCAGAAGAATTTTGTGATGACTCCCTTTGAAGCTCTCTATGCCTCTTTTTCACTCGAAAGCATTTTATTTTCAAAAACTTCGTCTATAAAATGTTTCCAAATGTCTGGACCTACGAAAAAGCCTTCCGATAGCCCTGGAAACTTGTTGCTTATGTATTTAGAGTACTCATCTTTTGATAGAGCTTTAACTGATTGTTTCATCAAGCCAAGTTTGATGTGAAGTGGAGGCAACAGGACTTTTCTGGGATAAATCAAACTTTCCCTTTTTACCAGGTGTACCTTTCATTTTTGTTTCCAGATATTAATGCTTTTCTTTGTGACCACTTCTTTTTGACCCAATGATTCTTTTTATCCCTACCTACTGAAATATTCACACAAGAAGCAAAGGTACTTGGTGTATCCTGCTTGTTGTCCAAGAATCACAGAAAGAACTGTTAGATCACAGCATACCATCCCTCCATGTTCTTTATATTTCAAATGGGTGAGAATCAAAGCTAAATTTTTGCAAGATTCTTTCAAGTACAAAGAATGCCTTAATGGCACTGAAGAATACTTGCTGCCATTATGCAGAAGCACTGCTTTGAGGCTTCTTTTTGAGAAGTAAATAAAGAGCCTCCATTTGTTCACGTCATACTTTATATTAAAATTCTCCATCAATCCAGTGACAATGCTATAGTAAACCAAGCCACTATCTTGAGAAAAGTATGGAAAGTATTTTGCTTCTCTCTTTCTGAACCAGGAGAAAGAGGTAATAGGAGCCAATAAATTCTTTTGATTTAGCACCTTAGAGTTTTGCAGACAGATTATTGGATTTAGACATTAATTAACATGAACATTGTTTTTTTGTTGTTGCTTTTTTCCGTTTTTTTTTTTTTTTTTTTTTTTTTTTTTTACTAGAGACAGAAAAATCTCCAATTTTCTCTAATGAGGATGACTTATGACATTGTATGCTTGTCCCCTTCCTTAATTAACCCAGTTGAATGATTGCTATGAAAATCAAAATTTTCAATTTGTGAAATTTTTAATTTTTAAAAATTTTTGAAAAAATGGTACGTCGTGGAATTTTTTTACTATTTTTCCTGAAATCAGCATCCAAAAACCTATTAGTATCAGATATTAGTTTTTAAACACTTTTTTGGTTGCAGGCCTGTGTTATTTATAGTGAATATAAAAAAATTGACATTTGATGCTAAATTCATCTCTGTTACTTCTAATTTTTTCGAGGAATTGACCATTACTTGAGGTCTGAAAAGGAATTTAAATGATAGAGCACAAAAGGCAAGTCATCCTTGTTCTGCAAACCCCTTGAGACCCACAATATTTTTCTCTTAAAATTTATTTTTGATACACTTTCGAGTTGTAGGTTATAAGTAAGTTAATTTTAGATTCTATTAGCTGAAGTGCCCAATAACTTTGTGTGTCAGTGGTCAGCATAACTCCCTTATGGATTTATCTATGATATTCAACTTTTGCATACCATCATTGGTGGCTATGGAACCTGTCATTAAGGTTTTCTCAAAATAGAAGATGCCCATAGGTAGCCGTTATTCAATAAATTATGTATTTCAGCAATTGCCAAAGAATGGCTCCAATAATTTTAACAAAATCACTTTGGCCTTTAAAGGTTTTCTAAACATCCCCACCACCTGTAATTCCCGTAAATATTCGATAAAGGTGTTAAATGTTGAGAAAGCAATATAGTTAACACAGAATTCTCTACCCTTGAGCACATTGCTTATCATTGACTGTTCTTCCTCCATTTTGCTTACCTAAAAAAAATAATGGAATCAATAGCCCCAAAAAGATCGCCAATTTAGCAACGTTTTTTTTTTGGCTAATTTTACAATTATTGCTTAATACGCTAAGTCGACATAAGTCTTGAATTTATACAATGAAAGTTGTGCAATGCTCTACATCCCTAGTTTACCAATATGAAATAGGTAATAACAAAATTTTTACTGGGGCATATGTCTTAAGGAGTGAGAAGGGTTTTTTAAATGTACATTTGGTCTCTGCTTATTTTCTTGGTTATTTGTTGCTTTTTCTTGTCTTTTGTGGTTAATTTCTTTCTATTTTCTTAACATTGACTTATTTATTCAATTTTCTTAATTTTAAATGTTTAAAAGTGTTTAATTTTAATGTTTGCTAAATAAAATATTTACAAAGCTGATGATGCTTTCAAGAGATATTTATGTAGCGAAAGCAAAAAGTTAGAAATAAAACTCCTCATTTTTTCCTTCTTGAATTACTTTTAAGTTAAGGGCAGTGAATCCTTCCATAGCTATGAATAGCAAACATCCTAATCAGTAGAATATGATAAACTAACTCAAATATGAGGTTTGCAGTTTGCATTTAAAAAACTGCAAAACAAACTCTTTCTATCTAATAAACAAAGATGAAGGAAGAAACACATTGACTAGTTGTTCCTCTGCCATTTTACGAGGGTGGAAATTTAGTCATTTTTAAGAAAGATTTTCTGGTTGAATTTTATTTGAAATTCATTAGTAGCCTACCATTTAGCTTAACATCATACCAGCTGCCAAGTAATGATTTCAAAGAGTTTAAGTGAATTCTAAGAGCTTTAGTGTGTTGTATTTGTGTTTATTTTACATGAATTATTTGAACTTATTGGTATTTATTTTTAATTATAGATTTCTGTACTAAATAGTCGGCAGCTACCTCTCCAATTTTATGAAGCATTTAAAATTCTCCTCATGATTGAAGAACAATTAAATGAGATTGATTCAGGTCCTAAAATACCTATTAATTCTCCCACTTGGAAACAAAAACGACTACTGAAAATTCATGAAAGGTAAACATTATATTTTTGCAAAATTTAGCATGCTAACTTCCTATTAAAATTTTTTAAATTACATAATTTTATTTTATTTGAAATAATTTCAGTATCTATACATATTTAATCAGATTGAAGTCTCTCTTAGATTACAAAGAAAGTGGCTATTTCTTTAGTTTTTTTTAATATTACTTACATTACGTCTAACAATAAATAACAATTTTCAACTTTTTTCACTATGTCCAATTTACTTTTGGTTGTTTTTTATTGTTAAATGGCTGATTGGATTTACATAAAAGTATACAATTTGTTAAAATATATTGTAGAGTAGAATATGCAAATTTTTTTATCTATATAATTGTAACTGTTTTAAAGTTTCAATGATTTTACTTAAAACCTTGCCTCACTGCTTATGATTCACATTACACACTATTGTGTATGTTGATAACTGCTTAACTTTACCATCAGCCCTTTTGGCTCTGTGGGTTTGCATTTAGGATAATTCAGGAGGTCTAATTCTGTTGATAAAGCATAGTAGCTTTGTGATCACTGGGGATCGATTTTGCGAGCTCTAGTTTCCCAGTTAGATACTCTGTCTACTAGACAAAAGAGATCTATAGTGTCTAGGAATTGTATCTGTTATTTGTACATGAGACCACCACATAGTCCCTTCCCAGTGAGTCTCGAAGAGACGAACGAATGAGTTGCTTGCACTTGCGGCAGTGAGTTGCCGGAGGTTGCTTGCTGTTTGGCAGTGAGTTGCCAAAGATGCTAAGTTGATTGTATGGAAGTCGTGTAATATTTTCAAAAGGTGCCGATAGATGACAGTATGATTCAGTTGTTCAATTGTCACCAATTAGGCGTAGTAGCTTTGTGATCACTGGGGTACGATCGTGCAACCTTTGGTTTTCCAGCCAGATACTCTATTCTGTTGGACAAAAGATATCTCTGGTGTATAGGAGTTGTATCTGTTATTTGTGCACGAGACCACCATAGTTGATACAATCTTGCATACATATGTCCTTTCCAGGTTGAGGATTGGGATGTGATCAGGGCTTGGTTTTGTTTTAGTGTTCAACCGGAAATCTTTTGAAAATAATCACTTGACATTTAAAAAAAAAATTGTGACAAACTCAGAAACACTTGTAATGTTACGATTCCATTCAACACATTCTTTAACTGAACCACCTCAGTAGATTTGGCTCTCTTTTTAAGTTCAACTTTAAAAGGTAATCATTTCCAAAATAAGATTTGAATCTAATTTGATTTGTAAAATATATGGCTTCGAAATTATACATATTTTGCATTTCTTGCATTACAAGAGTCAAAATAAAGTTTTCTTCATAATTATAGCAAAGAATTAAGTTTAGAATCATTGGTCAAGTGCTTGATTTGGGCTTTAATGTGATTCTTTCCTTGTGAGTTATTATTTGTGGAATATTTAACACCCCAGTCACACAATTTGTCATTTGCCCATCAATATCACACTCTAAAAAGTCCCCCCCCCAAAAAAAAAAGTTAAATGTTTTTATTTTTGTCTCCTGCTACATCTGTAAATTAATTTTGGGGTTTCTGCAGCATGTTAAGTTATACAATCACATAGAAAGTAGGACAGCATTTCCATAAAAGAAAAATCCCTTTTTCATAAAAACTAATGAAAATTCTATTTGAAGGGAAGGGATGTACACCAAACATGGGAATTTGGGCATTTAAATTTCTAACTAAACATCTTGTGATGGTTATGTAAAGCTTAATAAACATATAAAAATAAATAGCATAAAATTTACAGGTGTTGTAGGTAATTGTTTTTAGAATAACATAACTTTCTGAAAAAAAAATTAATATTTTTTTTGAGAAATTGAAGGTCAAATAGTTTGACCTTGATAATTTGAACACACTCATGATGTATCAAATTAATGCTTAAAACAAACACTTTTCAACTTTACCAAATTTAAGTCTTAATGTACTAATTAAGAAAAGAAAAAAAGGAAGGAAAAAAAAAAGGGAAAAAAAACCTATTGCTTATTTTGTAGTCTAAGAGTTGTCAATATCTGGCTTATTTACATTTCTTTCTGTATCCCAATAGAATACAAAATGCATCTCTTCCTCTCTTGGAACGTTATAAAAGTGCTGTTGGTAAGGCTCTAGAACTGTCTGCTCTACATAATTTACAACCTATCCCAGGAAAAACTTTGGTTATTTGTGATGTTTTCATGCCAGTCAATTTTGAGATTAAAAGAACAAATAAAGTAAGATTTTATAACCTATGTAATAATCTTTCTTTCTAGTATTACTGTATTCTTTTTATTTTAATGGCATATCAAAAAAACTTTTTGTTTGTTGTAGTATTAGTACTTATATTTTCTTTTTAAGGCATATGACATCTGTATCATGATGGGATTGATGTGTTTAAAGGCTTGTGAAGATAGTAAAATGAATTTAATTTATGGTGACTTGTCTCAGATGATTGTCCTAAGTGATGTTCCATTTCTTCAAGCTATGGTGCAAACTTGTTCAGAACATGAAAGTGTAAGTACATACTTTAAGATATTTTTGTGAAATTTTTTAACAGTTTTTTTTTTAACAAGCATTTTAAGTATGGTATTGTATTTGTATAAAATTTAATTTTAAATTTGTGACTATATATGACAAAATTTTGTTTGACCTAAATATCTTTTGAAAATTAGAGAACCCTCAACAACTTAAATGACTCACAAGAGAAATATAAAACTTTGCTTTTCAATTGCTGAACTTTATGTTCTTAAATGATTGCCTAGCAGTGGGCCATACAGTTAGTAATATGCATCTCCCGAAAAACAACTAGACGCTGTAAAATATCTCCAAGTAAAATGATCAATCAGAAAAAGTTTGAAATCTTTTGTTTGCCACCAAGGGCTGTGTTTAATTTCTTTAGGGTACTTGTGTACACAATAAATTAATTTGGGGTTATTGGGAACCCCCATAGATAATCAGTACTTGGCAGGCTAGAGTTCTTATAGAATTAATTGTAATTCAGTGCAATTGGTACAAAGTAGTTCAAACTTATGAAATGAGATTATTTCAAAACAATTCTAAGGTGCCAAGTACTGATTGCCTATGGGGGCTCCTCCCAATAATCTTAATTTAGTTCATTATGTACAATAGGGTGGTCCAAAAAAGGTCAATTTTATTTTTTAAAAGATTTTTATTGGTGCTACCTGCTTAATTTGTTCCTTTTGTATAAAAAATAACTATTGTAAAGTTTGAGCCCATAATTTTAATATTTAGAGGTAGCTCAACACCCTAAAAGTTTTGTGTTTGGGGTTTTTTTACGGCAGAAATTAACAAAATTCAGAAAAATATTAAATTTATTTTTTAGAAATTTCTGGCATTTTGCGAGATAAAAATAATATAAAACAAAATAATAATAATACAACAATGGCATTTAAATAGCAGCCGATGTGCCAGTGACTGCTTAAATCTATTTTTTGCAGTCGGGATGAGTTAGGCAACATTCTTCCATCACGTACGGCAAGAATCATAGTTTGTTCTCATTGTGTGTTATTTTCCCATTAAACTCTTTAATGAATGCTACAAGGCTTTCAACCTGATTATTGACTTCAATGGTTTGTACAATTTCTAATAATTTACTTTAACCCTCCTGAATCTTCCAGATTTCTGAATCTATTTGAAGAAATGTATCTGGTAGGCTAGTTCTTTCAAATAACAAAGCTGACTATTATGTCCCAAAGTCCTTAAATTTCATATCCCTGAATGTTTTGAGCTTAATGTCAGGACACCATGCAGGAGTTTTTCTTCCATTAACTTCTTTCATAGACTTTATCATAATTTTTTCAGGCAGTGAGGCACTTGATTGTTGGTTGTTGTTTCCAACTGGGTGTGTTATTGTTTAGGTTGTGCTGGGCGGGATTTTACTCATATAGACATTCCATTCGTCGAGAAAAATTAAACACCAATCTAATACATTTCAGCGGCTCAAAACTGAATTTCAGGAACAAAGTGCTAAATTAACAGGATAGTAAACTGTTACAAGACTTAACTAGAAAAGAAAAAGTTCCTATTATCGTATTTAGAAAAAGTCTATTAATTACTTTCAGTGGTAAAATTGCCATTAGCAATTGGAGAAACTCAAGCTAACAGATAACTGTAGTTTATCCAGTGTTGCCGGATTGGGGCTTAACCTTCAATGACAAAGTATGTGCTTTGACACAACAAGTGTTAATACTAACCAAAGGAATGGTACCTGTCTCTTACTTGAACCAAAAAGGAACAAGAAGGTACTTTATTCAGCTTGTTGACACTATACTATGGAGTTGGTTATTGATGCAGATTTTAATAAGTACGGACCAGAGTTACATTTCTTAAAAAGATTCCAGGCCTACTGGGAGTTCATTGATAAAGAAAATTATAAGACAGTAATTAATAATAAGGAAATTTGACTCTAGGTGGCTCATAAAAAGACCAATATAATTAGATTTGATGAAAAAGTATTGGATGATACCCAGTCAAGAGATGATTACCGAGAATTTCTCAAACTGATTTTAATATTTCTAGGTAAAACCAAATCTTCCGGAATCAGTTTTAAGGCACCATGCTCTGATGGATATCAAAAATATTGTACTCTCAATGTATGAATGTTTAGATGTCAGCTCACCATTACCAAAAGATATGTATATTTGCTGTGCAAGTATACATAAGGCTTGAATGACAACTTCTTTACCTCAAAATGCCCCATACATTGATTTAATTTGATAAAATCTCTATTTCACTATACAAATATTGATAAAGGTGTATCCAAATTTGAATCAGAAAAATTAGCCAATTGTCTTTAGTGTTTGTCAGAGAATCTTGTAACCTCGGCTCTTTTTGAAGCTTTGCAATCGGAGATTTTCATTCTATCTAAAACTCTTTTTACTGTTATACCCTTCATGAGGTATTTACTGGTCCAGTTTTAAAAGTTACCAAGTAAATATATCTATATATATAAAAATGAATGTATGTCTCTCTGTTCTTTATGCATTATTACACCATTCATCCGATCGCCATGAAACTTTGGGAAGTTGTTGAGTACACTCTCTGGGATAATTTTTTTTTGAATTTTTTTTTTTTTGAATTGTAAATTCATAATGTATTTGATGTAAAATAAAAAAAGCATTTTTTTCTTACCATCTGCCAATGTCCATTGAAATAATAATATATATTAATCTAAATAAACTCAATTGGAAAGTGGCAATACATGGTCTTACTGTAAGTAAGATAAATAGAATGATTTAAAACCTTCTGACATTTCATTCCTACTTCTTCCAAAATCTCTCCTCAGAAGATCCATGGGGTGACATCCATAAGTGGGCTTCGGAAAGTAATCTGACACTCCTTAGCATGACAGAGTTCTGGGCGACTTTCCCTGGATGTCGGTGTGCTATATGGGTCAGATATTGAAATTTTGCACTTAAATAGAAGCTTTAAAATAATCCAATCAGTTTTATTTCATACAAGATCTTAAATTATTTTTTGTTCAATACTGTAAAGTACCAATTGAAACTGCTAAAGTATGCCTTATGAAATATTTTTTTGATTTCAGGTGTGTCAAAGTGTGGGAGGAAGAAGCTCTGTAGAGGCTTTGAAAAGTGTTTTGGACTACTATTTGAAACAACAGACATTTTTAAAAGAAAGGGTATGTTTTTATAAAGGAATACTTTAAATTTTTCTATGATTATTTTCAATGATTCTTGCTCATTCTTTAAAAAATTATAAAATTAGTACAAAATCAAGTCCAACCAAATATTATGCTCAGTAATTAGGTAGTTGTGTTAATGTTTTCTGGCACAAACACTACACAGTGATATACAGCTCCGAAACATTGTAATATCAAAAAGGTAACTCCTAAAATTAGTCCGAGTGTCAAAGAGAAGAATGCCTTCCCGGAAGTCTTTTGAGGGGTAACTGTCCTGCATATATGTCTCGATTATAAGAGAAAGTCACTCAAACTTCCACCAGTCTGCTCAATAATTTACAGGCAACTATTTATACTGTCGTATCTACTATCTGTGAAATTTGGAATGAAAAGAGCTTTTGAACACGAGTCCGGCTTTTTAAGTGAAAAAATATATTTTTATCTTTAAAAAATAAGTCAATGTAATTATGCGTTTTTAAGTTATTGATCAATCTTATAAGCTAAAATATATTTAGATTTTCCCCTTGTTAAAGTTTTTAATCATATTTAATAAAAAATATTTACAATGGTTTGTGATTGTTAATAATATATCTATTATTTCTTAAAAAATTTACACTTAAAATTTATTAGTTAATTCATTTTTTTCTTTTTTAATTAACTGTGCATTGATCTTTTTCGTCTTAGAATCTTAACCTAAAAAATTAATTAACAGATTTTGATAAATTTTTAGCCTCACTAAAGTAAATTTATTCATCCAAAACAAGAACCAAGGTTTTGGGTAAATAATAATTTGATCCATAGACATAGGATCCAATGAGGTTATTATTTTTAACTGTCATATTAAATGATCACTTCAATGAAAATGAATTTAAATGATAAAACTAAAATAGGTAATGCAACAAAAATACTTTCATAATTATTTTGGTATTAAAACAATTAGGAAATTACTTCCTTAATTGTTTGATATCAAAAGTAATTTCAAATAATGAATGCAGTACCAATATATGGTAGAAAGTAAGGAGGAAACAATTTATTTTACAGCGATATTCTAAAAATTTTGTCAAATGTTTGGGAACCATTTATTGCAACACATTATATGTTTTGGAATTAATGTACTACATTAATCAAGGGACTGAGAAGCAAAGGGGTCTAAGTCACTTTTCTTAACTTTTGAGACAATACACTTTAAAGTTTCTTATTTATATTAAATTCTATGAAAACTAGTGATATCCTCATCCCTGAGGTTAGTATTTGAATAACAAATAATTTTCATACAAATTTAATATAAATAAAAAACTTTAAAATATATTTTCTCAAAAGTTAAGAAAAGTCACTTGGACCCCTTTGTTTCTTAGGCCCTCAATTCTGAACATTTCTTTTGTTGCTTTGTTTTCATACTTGAAACTGCTATTTATAAGAACATTAAAAACAAGATTCCTAAAATTCATAGTTAAATGAGCCACACTTAAGACTGTAAGACGAGATGTAATAGAAGAAATAAAAGTAGAGAAAAGAAATATATAAGAAGATTTTGGAGGCGAACAATCGAATATAACATGGAAATCATTTAATTTTTTTTTATATGATGAAAACTTAGAAATATTGTCAACAAAATACATAAAAGAATAGTTGACTATTATTGAAGGTACATTTGGTTTATTTTAAGTTAACATTTATGATGAAGAACTTTGATTTTTTGTAGGATTATTAATTATGTGGATGTAAATAAAACTGTTGTTTCTAGAAATTAACTTGGGGTGTAGAACAATGCACAACTTTCAATTACACTTTAATACTGGTATTGCATTCAAATTAACATGGATTTGTGTAATTTACCATTTTCGCTTTCATTAATTGAAAAAATGACCAGTTAGGCGATATTCTTGGCTATAATTAGTACATTAAAAAATACCTCCAAAATGGCAAAATTGGTGATAAGTTTTTTGATAACTTTTACATTATCCTTTTGTAAGTGAAACATTCATTGATGGGCAATTCTGTAGGGAAGAGAACTCTGTGTTAATGAATTCGTTTTTCAACTGTTTACGCTTTTATTGAATTTCTACTGGAATTTCCGAGATGGGGATGTTTATAGCACCTTAAGAAGCAGTGGCGCCGGAACTTATATTTTAGTGGTATAGCAATGTAAGACTAGTTGACCCCCCCCCCCCTCTTTTTTTTTAATTCTAAAATTTTTTATCTGGACGAGTCAAAATATGGAGATCTTAAACAAGCCTAATATTTTTTAGTCAAAACATTTGTTCTTCCCAATAGTGGTGGTCCGTGGTCGAAAATGTTAGTGCAGACTTACCACCCCCCCCAGCTCCGCCCCCCCTTAACCCAACCACACACACACTTTCACAACAATGTACAATCGCACTTGAAATTTTTTTTTTTTAATTATGGTTTAAAAATCACATTTTATTGCACTTAAAAGTACATAATTAGTAATGATGTTTAAAAGAAATTTTTTAAAATTTTATTCAAAAATTAATTAACCAATTAACATTTAACTCGTTATAAGTAGCATACTTTTGAACAGTGATTACTCGAGATTTTTTTAGTGCCGAGAAAAGAAATTATAGTGTAAATTGTTCGTAATATCATTCTTAATGTTATGAACTTCCATCCAGTTTTTAGAATATATAGTTTTGTAATAGAATTTATTTAACATTGAAAGTAGAATAAAATCGCAATTTTTCTAAAAACTTTTGCATTTAAAAATCTAGCAAAATTTATTTTATTTTCTAATCAATTTGACTGATTTGCAAAACATCTAATAGTTCATGCAGATTTGAATTCACCAATCATTTTTCAAAAAGATTATATCAAACTTCAGTTATCACTGTTAAAATGACATTTCACGTACCAAAAACATGATTTTTTAAATAATGAGTATAAAATATTCAAATTTATTTTCAGAACAAAATAGTACTTCAGACTAATAAAATAACTACATTGCACTGCATTCTGCCTCTCAAGTGAGGATCACCCCCTGACTTTTGATTAAATTATTAAAAAATAAATTAAAGAAAGTGGTAAAGTACCCAGTACCAAACGAAAAAATAAAACAAAATGAGGCATATCAAAGTAAATTGTCTAGTGAACTAGGCTTTAGAGTTAAGAAATCTTAAGTCTCAAACTAAATCACAAAAAAAAATAAAAAAAATGTCATGTCGTTCTTCTTTGGTTTGTTTGGAGCTGGACGGTTCTATAGGCAACATTAAACTGACAAACAATTCACTTACTTGGTCATGAAATGGTCTGTGTAAAGATTATGAAGAACTCATTACAAATTGATCAATCATTTAGATTGTTTGTCAAGTTCAGTCACGTTAAACCATTAATGTCAACTAGCTGAAGAGCAATGGTCATTGCCACAGTTTTTTCCCTCTCTCTTTCAAATATTTCCTGCAACCAATAAAGAAGTTCCCCATTTAATCTCCTAGTCCAGAGGCGACTTCTTCGCGGCATCCCTCAAAATAGCCCTTAAGAGTGGCTTTAATGGATGCATCCCATCACTTTCGCTTTCTAAACATAAGAAAGGATTACAAAGAAAAGGTTGTAAAGTGTCGCCACTCCCTAGTTTCGTTGATGAGGAAAGGAGATAGTGCAGGGGATCATTTTGTTTTGCTGGTTTCTGGTTTCCAAAGCCAAACTAGCTCTCTTCGCTGAAGTGATATTTCCCGCGGTCAGACCCAAGCTCATACACCTATTATTGGTGTTATGATAAAACCAAGGATATGTGTTTCAACCAGAAACATATAATTTCAATTGAAAATGCATATTTATTAACACCAAACATCATCCTATTTAAAAAAAATAAAAAATTATAATTAAAAAATAAATTTATATAATTTTGGAAAAAGTTGGTATGGCAGCTGCCATACTTGCCATATTGGTTCCGGCGCCACTGTTAAGAAGCATTATCACAGTGATTTTGATTAAAATCATTAGAACCTTTTTTAAAGCTAATGCTGAAAAACATAAATTTTACAATGACAGCAGTCAATCCGTTCAGGAGTTTTACAGACCACAGACATATACTCACAAATAGAGACATTTCTTTTGGACCACTTTTTTTTTAACTCGACATATTCCAAAATGTGTAAAAAAGTAATAAATAAAGTCTCTGACCGAACTCAATACTTTCATTTCCATATATTACATATCGGGCAATTGAATGTAAAAAGGCGTAAACTTTTCCTGAGCTCGTAAGTCGATTGAACACTAACCTATCACATTGGGGTAAATGACCTTTTATAAACTCACTGGCAGAAATTCTTGCATTATCACAATGGCAGTTGACTTTACGCCTGTTTCATTGAATTTCAATTCAATATATTCTTCAATATTTATTTTTCTCCAGGTTTTTAACTGAAACATATTTGCCTCCTATCTTGATCAGAGGTGGCGCCAGCAAGGGGGCTGGAGCCCTCTCGTTGGGGAAAGCTAGCTCCCTCATCGGGCACAATCAAGTTCCTCATCGGGGATAGAAAGGATATTTTTTTTTTGCACCAACAAAATTTTTAAGAATCGAAGAGAGTATAATAGTCTGTAAGCCTCATTGCCACTATTCTATAGGTCATCTGACACCAGCATATTAATCTGAAACCTATGGTTTAATGTCCAACATTAGACAATACAATCTCCCTGACCGCATTCTTGACAACCAACGGCCTAAAATGACGCCTTCACCAAACATGCGATAACCACAACAAGTTTCATGAAGAATTTCTGAATAACTCCTGACTGGATAAACTGTTTTCACTTAGTCGCTAGGAAAATAAAGAATTTCGTTGGGAAATCATGTTTTCTTATTAACGAGATAATTCGATAAAATGAAACAAAAATGATGCTCTTAAATTGAAAACGCAGCTTATCTTCCGACGAAATTTTCAATTTCCCCGACAGGATAAGCACATACTGAATTAATCTTATATGTTATATTTTGTTAAAACAGTTCATCACGTCGGGGAAATTAAGAATTTCATCGAAAAACTTAACAAATTCTCATTTCTTATAATGGAGACAATTCGATAAAATTCAACAAACGCTACGTTTTTAAATTGAAACTACAGCTCATTTCCCTACAAAAATTATGAAATCCCTGACAAGATAAACTGTTTCAACATAGGATATTTTAATCTTAATAGTATACTCTGTTAAAACAGCATATCACGTAGCGGAAATTAGGAATTTCATCGGGAAACTGAGCAAATCGTCGTTTGTTTTTTGGTTATCAAGGAGACAATTCAATAAAATTTAACGAAAGTTACGCTTTTAAATTGAAACCATCTCAGCTCATTTCCAGACTAAAATTATAATTTTCATGATAGAATATACTGTTTCAACACATGCTAATATTAAGTAGTCACCAACCTTTGGGCATCCCCCCACTTCTACCACTGAATAATCTTAATATTTTGTTAAAACAGTTTATTACGTAGGGGAAATTGAGAATTTCTTTGGAAAACTGAGCAAATCCTCATGACTTATTAAAGAGACCATTCAATAGAATTTAGTTAAAGTTACACTCTTAAATAAAAACTACAGCTCATTTCCCGACAAAAATTACAATTTCCCGTCATGATAAACTGTTTCCACACATGCAATATTAATTTACATAGTATACTCTAAAACAGTTATCCCTTCGGTGAAATTAAAAATTTCGTCGGATAACTGAATAAATCACCATTTTAGTTTTTATAATATACTATAATGTTCCGAGGAGCTTATATTATGACTTTGGTGATTTGTACGTTTGTACAAGGTCAACATTCCCAGACAAATTAAAAATGTCAGGCATGTGTGATTTGTCAAATGAAAGGTCTCAGATAAGTTCTCTTTACAAAAATTTAACGGCAAGTTATTACTAGAAGTACAGGAAAATGGTGACTAGAAGTCATTTTGCAATTATAGTTAAGTCTAAATTAGATGCTATAGACATCAGTCCGGAAAACTCTAAAAGATTACCTAACATTTAATTATAATTTTCAACTGTAAATTTTACAGAAAGAGTGCTTCCATGTAATAACTCAATGAGAAGTTTATATCTTGGCTGCAAGAAGTGATAAATTTGGATATTTTTGGTGACAAGTTATCTCGGAAAATTCACACACTTGGTGCCATTTATGTTTATAAAAAATACCAAATTACTGACAGTTTTTTTTTTTAACATGTCATTAACTTTAAGTTTATCCATCAATTTAAAAGCGGAGGATGGTAGGGTAGTAGATGTGCTCTATGGCTAATTAGGGACAGGCTGACACATTCAAAAGTCGAATGGACATAGACTCCAATAATAGCTTGAACTCCTTGCTTGAAGTCTATGGGAATTGATGCTGCACTGATAAGGTCCTTTGTGTGTGTCAGGCGCCTTTTTCGTTTTGGGGTGGGGCCTGGTTGGGTTTGGATTGAACCTGTGAGGTCGGTTTGGGTTGAACAGTAGCATAATCTTTGTAGATAATTGAAATATTTATTTTTTGTTTTGCTATTTTTATATTTACAAAAACAGATGAGCAAAATGCGTTACAAAGTTGAATGCTGTTCATGTTTTGAGCATTTTGACAAGGATTATGTCGAAAAACATGCGAATTTGAAGACCTAAGATTGTTTTAAAAAAATGTTCCTAAACAAGGGAACATGTTTTTTTTTAATTTGAATATTTTGGTCATAAAATGTTTGCTTAGCAATACATCGACAAAATTTAAAAGTTGTATTTGCATCCAAATTTAATATCATATAAAATTATTTAATTCTCAACATGTAAATAAACTTTTTTCACAGAATTAGTTGTTAGATATTTATAAATCTAGTAATTGTGTAAAAATAATAAAAAATTTTAATACTTTGAGTTAATAAGCATATTTTGAATGATTTAATTTATTAAAATTTAAAATGTAAACATATGCCTTAGTACTCAACCGAAATATATATCGTATCCGAATCATATTTTGACACACCTGATGGCTGTGTGGTTAGCGCTTTGACCTCGCATGCCAAAGGTGCAGGGTTCGAATCCAGGTCGTTGTAGTTCGGAATCCCCGTCAAGTTGTTGATCCGTCTTCATTAATCGTTATTGTGCTCAAAAATATGTCGTTGAGCGTACAAACCAACCAAATCGTGTTTGCCACATTTCAAATACAAAATGAGTTTAATTACGCTCTATTTAAATCAATGGTTATTATGGTTATTATTTTCAAACGTACAAGATAACCACTGAAAATGTGTGGATAGGCTGCCCATTTGATGGTTGTCGGGTTTGAGCTGGGATTTCGCATGCCAAAAATGTTAAGGGCACTTTTACATCAATAAGCTGTACATTACATGATGAGGGGTTAATATTCAATTTAAGCAATTGTATTCATTGAAAAAGTTTTTGGTAAAAAAAGGCGTCATATATCCTACTGTTTTAGGTTCCTAAATTAGAAAATAACTTTTTTGTTCGTTGTAATAACTCTTTTGAAAGTTAAAAGGGTGATATATATTCATACTTCATCACTTTCGGACCCTTGTTGTCAAGCAAGATTAGAAACTAAAAAAGTTACCGTTATATGGACTATTATGACCCAATTTCCATTTCTAACTCAATCGGCTCTGGTTAGTGGATGCATTTAAGTTAATCAGTGATTTATTTGATCAGAAACTATCAATATTTGGTATCATTGATCCCAAGAGAAATCTTCCGTTTTCACCTCCTGTTTCCGTATTAGGAATTTGCCCCTTCCTCATTTTCTTAAATCATCGATACTATATGAATGCTTTTATAAATTTTACCCTTTTTATTGGGTTAAACTAACCTTGTTCGGCGCAGAATGACCCTCGCGTTGCCCTTGCGCCAGTAAACCCCAACAAACCTACCAGTTTTGTGTTTAAAGCATCATCTTTTTTTTATGAAATGTATTTATTTGAATTTTTAAGAAAGACTAATCCTTTTCTGAAATAGCGCTGAATTACACGATTTCAAGTTGGTGAATCTGTAAAACTTTTCTCATTGACTTAACCTAAGGTGCGTAAGTAATATTTATATAGGATGTGCTTGCTTCCAATATAAAGTGTGAGTTTACATTATCTGGTGCAAGACCAGGAATGTGATAGCTTATGCTCACGCTTCGCCGACCAAACGGTATAGTTAAGGGCCCTATATTAGGCGAGCCGGCGCGAACGCCATTTTGTGTCTAAAGGTTGGCTCAGCTTGGCGCTGTACCATTGAAAGCAATATAAAACTTCGTCAACTTCCATTGCACGGTATTTAAAATTAAGCTGAGAATTTTCAGAAAAACTGCTTGGAATACTTGTATATCCCTTTCCTATAATGTGTAAAATCGTAGAAGTTGTATTTTACACTCATTATGTCGTATTTAAACAAGATATTGCTGAAGTGGGTTTCAATTTTGGAGAGTTAGCGCTACTTGGCGACTTAAAAATGAATATGTTTTGATTTTCCCTATCGTTAGTGGATTTTCGGCGTTGACGATATCGTTCTCTTTTGTTAATTTTATTGCTTGTATTCACAGCTTTTTTTTTTAAAAACTATTTTTTACCGGATATGACATAAAAATAAATTATATTAACACGATTTTTTTGTCAAGAAATTAGGAAAACCTTTTTAATTATTTAGCAGTTTCTTTTAAATCAAATTTTCCAATACTGCTTCATAGTGTTTGCTTATCTTATTTGATACATTTTTGAAAACCAAAAAATATTAATTACTTCAAAACTATATTTCATGAAACCCATATTTTAAATATTTTAAAGATGTTTCAAAATTTTATTTCTTAATTTAACCAGCACAGTTTCTTTATGAAAAAGGTAAATATGGTTCAGATAAGGACCTTTTCTTCAAATAGGCCCTTCATCATGTTTAGAATTTGGAAAATTCCTTATCTATAATTTTGCTGTATATAGCCTTTATATGAAAATGTTGTATATATATGAAAATAATAAGTTTTAGGATGTTTTTTAAATTCATATTTCCTACATTGAAAATAAAATGCAAATCATCTTTAACAGAGAGGCAATCCACTGATAATTCATTAGAAAACGTTCTGATTACTCAATTTGCTAACTTCATGACTTAATAATTTTACTGCTTCTTAACTTATACAAGTATATATTCCATTTTCCTAATAGCTTTATCTGATGTATTACAGTGAAACCATTGTATATCATTGCACTTTTTAAAATGGATGAAGTGATTTTTATCCATGAATAATATTAAAAAAATCTCATTAGAAAGTGTTACTTCTAATTCAGAGAAATGTTTCAACAACTTCCTTGTGGTGGAGAACAACATTTAACAAGGTATATTAAAATACAATCATAAAGAAACAGAAAGAAAAAAAAGCTACCTTAATTGGGGATGGGATTATTTTATATATTATTTAAGTTGAAAAACAATTATAAATTTTTAGCATATTAAATTGCCATTCTTTTTGAAAAAATTACTTTCTTCTAACCTTAATAATAAACAGAAGGTAACCTTCATTCAGAACGTAAATGTCAGACTCGTTGCGAATTGGCAACAAAAGTATTTGGCACGACAGTACTGTTGCAAAACTAATAAAAATAAAAAAGAATAAAAAACTTTTTTATAATCAATGTAAACTGCAACATTCCAAAAACTATGATGGTTTAATTTGGAAAACAAGGAAAAGGAATGCTTTCGTGTTTACAATATAAAAATATAGTTCAGTAACACGCAGAAGTTTGCAAAGAACATTGGAATAGGAAAGTGGTATAAGGAAATTAAAATTACTTCAAAATAATAATCAACGCAAAATCATAGACAGTTAATCGTAATAAATATTAAAATATAACTTAGGCTGCATATCAACACTTAGTGATGTGATTCACTTGTCTCGGCGACAATTTTGAATCCATCATTGGCGTCTGTTTGCTTGTGTTGGAAATTGAAATAACCTCCTTTTCTTTTCAAAATCTTTGTATTTAGTCGCACTTGAACAATTAGAGGACAAACAACAACCCATTTTACAAAAAATATTATAGAAAAACGATCACTTTTTACAAATACCAAACGAGGAAAGCGCACATTCATCCAACTCAAAACCACGTCGAAACATGAATTGCGGCAACCCTTACGACACAAAATGGCATTCGATCCGGCCTTCCTTTTATAGGGGCTCTAGGTATAGTGGTTAGCGTGCTACCTTCTAGACCGCGATGTTGCGGGTTCGAGTCCCGTGTTTGGCATGGGTGTTTGTAAATGTATGCTGGCTTGTCTAATGACGAATGTTTCGGCGCATTATAGCCCTCGTGTTGCTGACGGCGCCAGATAATCTGAAAACAACCAACCAATATGCTCGCGCTTCAAGCAACCTTATTTTCTATTTTCACTAATCATATTTGTCTCATATGACATGTTTTTGCTTTATCTGGAAGTGAGTACACATTATTTAGATACGATTTACGCATCTTGGATTGAGACCGTTTTGCGTATTTACTAAAGTACAGAAAATGAAACAATCCGGAGAAACACAATTCTATGAAATTAACATTCCATATACAGTAACGAAAGGTGTTGTATTTGATATAAGTGACAAAATGATTAAGATTATAATCAAAATAACACCTTCGAATTTTACCTTTTTAATTTAAAGGGTTACTGATCGTACTCCCAACCAAATTTTTTCTATTTTCTTAAAAACTATTTACTCAGGTGAACTGTCTGGTTCAAACTGCATCTGAAGTAAGATTGAAATAAAATGCTATATTTTTCGCAAATTATGTTATATTTTTACTTCGTCGAAATTTGTTCATTTTTTTAAGATTTTTTTTTAGTTTAATTTTAAGGTCCTTATTTTTTGATTGGAAGGTACTTGAAAAATCTTTAGAAACTCCTTAATTTTGTTTTCGAAATATCCGTACTAACCCTGTAAGACACTTGATGAACAACATAACCAAATCTAATTAATTCCTTGTTATTTCTATAAAATGACAGAGTTTGCACTGTTCTTAAACAGGGTTCCCACGGTCATTGAAAGTCCTTAAAAGTGCTTAATATTTTTGAACTTGTTTTCAAGGCCTTGAAAGTGCTTGAAAATGCTTAGAGGTGCTTAAAAGTCCTTGAAAATGATTAGAGGTCTTTAGAAGTCCTTAATTTTGACACATGTTGTCCAACTGCTTCTTTTATAAAAATATAACTCGGACTTGCTATTCCCCCGTCACCGCCACTTATCTGCACCGTACAGGAGTTATCCGACATATTTGTATTACGCATCCACCAACTTGTAACTTTTTTGGTAGAATATACTTTATTAAAAATTTAAATACAGACATGATGCATGAAAACAAATTATCATAGGTCCTTAAAAACATTAATTAGGTCCTTAAAAGTCATTGAAAAGTCATTGATTTTCATTCTGTGATTTGAGTGGGAACCCTGTTAAAAGTCCTTAAGAACTACTTGTTTTTTTGTAGGTTCTTATGTAAGGGCCCTTAAAGTCCCTATTTTTCATCTTGGGTCCTTAATTTTTAATTGTGAATTTTTTTATTAAAATTTCTTTAGATCTTGCTATATTTCATTTTCCTTAGATCTTGCTATATTTCATTTTCCTTACTCCCCGTTATATAGGTTTGACCCATCTTTTATTGGTGGAGTAGTTTTATGCTTTTATCTTCATATTTCTTGGAATCAATGATTTCTCAGAGCACAAGCCATTTTTTTTAACTTCAAGCGTGGATTGTAAATTGTAATGGTGTGCCAAGTTCTATTTCGTACATATTGCACTTAATCTACTTAATGTCACACAAATGCTCCTTTGTTGACTTTAGCCAGAAATATGTGACGAAGCATTCCATCTACAGCCTTCTGCAGCATTTACAATCAATAGTTTCTCTTGCAAAAATAATAGCTGCTTTCGAATTCTTTGCATTATTATATTGGCTGCTGTTTTTCAGATCAGTAGATCAGTAAAAACAGTAGGTCAATTCATAGCATTCACACCATCATTACTAAACCCTTCACAAGTTGATTTAACAATGTGAATTGAAGCCTTATCTTGGTAGATACAACATGGTCCTCCAATTGCCCCTTCAAAGAATAAAAGGTTTATTTCCATCAGTTTTTGGTAGTTGGTCGCCTTTATACGACAGGTTAGAAATGCAAGGTTTATTTTTCTATTGTGTCCAAACGTACTCCACAAAATTAGAGATTCACCACCTTGCTATCTTTTTGAATTTTTTTTCCTCCTTGAAAGGTTATGCCAGTGGCAACCCCAACTGTCATGATCATACAAATTTAATAATATTTTTTTTTTTCGATTTTCTATTTGTCACCCCAGTTTAAATGTTTTTTACTTCTGGTCTACTTGAGTGGATTTGTGAGCTTTTGTCTTACGAGGTTGAATTTTCTTGTACTTTAGGTTTCTAGATCTTTTTACCATCTTGACAAAGTTGACTTGTGCACACTAATGTCAGGATTATGTGAGAGCTCTAACAAACTGGCTTCATCGTAACCAATTATTCTATTAATGCTTCATTTCTTAACTATAGATCAGTGACCTTGGTATATTCACTGACCTTTTGGTGCCATATTGATTTCTTAGTTTCAACAAATTATTTACCACACATGGAAGTCATCTCTGCTATTACTTGGCCAAGATCTTTAAAAGCCTTTTTTTTTTTTTTTTTTTTTTTTTTACCTTTTTCATGCTCAGTAAGAGTTTTTCTTGATCCCATGTTATAATTATCTCTCATTTTAACATGGCTTATTTTTAACTAAAATCAAACATTTTAATCATATGTTTAATTGAAACAAACTATTACTCAAAATTTACAAACAACATCGGACAAAACGGTTGTTTCGCCACCAACCTCGAAAAGGCAGAGATGACAGTGTCTCTTCTCTGCACTACTTGCTATGGTAAAGTTGAAATTGACCCTTTTCTACCATGATTGTGGAATCTCACATTATACGAGGGGCATCCAGAAAGTAAGTTTCCCTATTTAAAAAAAAGTAAAAAAAACTCACACTTTCAGAAACATATTTATTGACAACAAGTACAGCATTGTTTCAACACAGGCACCACCAGAATTGAGACACTTGTCGTATCGTGGGATCAACTTTTGTATCCCTTCGTCGTAGAACTCTGCCGCCTGTGAATGGAACCAGCGTGTGACAGACGCTTTCAGCTCTTCGTTGTTGCCAAAACGCTCACCGGAGGACAGGAATTTCTTGAGGTGCAAGAAAACGTGAAAATCGTTGGGAGCAAGATCAGGATTGTAGGGTGGATGATCAAACAACTCCCAGCGAAATTTCGTCAAAACAGCTGCTTTGCGTCAAGCCGCATGTGGACGAGCATTGTCATGGAGGAGCACAACACCTGCAGTAAGCATTCCATGCCTCTTGTTTTGAATGGCACGTCGCAATTTCCGCAGTGTTTCACAGTAACGGTCAGCGTTTACTGTTTCACCATGTGGAAGGAAGTCAATGAGCAGAATGCCCTTCCTGTCCCAGAACACCGTGCACATCACTTTCCGTACCTACAGCGTCTGTTTGAATTTCGTCCTTACCGGAGATCCACTATGCCGCCAATGCATTGACTGATGCTTGGTTTCTGGGGTGAGGTGCGAAATCCAAGTCTCATCGCACGTGACGATCCTGTCGAGGAACTCGTCGCCGTCATCGTGATACCGTTGCAGAAATGTCAATGCTGCTCCTAAGCATTGAATTTTGTGTTCGGGTGTCAGGTTTTTCGGCAAACACCTGGCACACAATTTTTTAAACAGCAGGTGCTTAGTGTCAATCTCATGTAACAAGAATCGCGATATCTGCGGAAAATGGCTGCTCAGCTCCGTAATCATGAGGCGACGGTTTTCCATCACGCGCTGCCGCACAAGCTCAACAAGATCATCATTGATGAGGGACGTTCGCCCACTGCTCTCTTCATCATGGACACTTTGACGACCTTCGGAAAACTGCCTACACCAGCGACGCACCATCTGCTTACTCATGATGTTCGGCCCATAGAGCTGACGATGAATTTCAATTGGCGCAATGCTTTGTGCATTCAAGAACTTTATCACCGACCAAACCTCGCAGGCGGCGGGAGAAGGAATAAGAGCTTCCATTTCGGACCACTGCTATCACTCTAATGGCACGAGGCGGGACCTGTCCGGCTGGCATGTGATTGATACGTGTTATTTAAACTGTATGACAATTTAGAGTGTGTTAACGTTCAAACACATTTAAATTTTGAGTAATTTCTGTAGAAGTTTTAAAAATTGAGCTGAACAGGTTTTGAACAGTGAACCATTGCATAGTGGGGCAGAATGACGAAAAAGCTGGTTAAAGGTGAAAAAAAAATATTTTTTAAATTTTCTTATTTAAACCGCATGATTTTGTTGACAAGTATCTTGAGCATCTGGCTCCACCCTTTTCAGTTGCTTTATGAGTTTTTCGGCGCAGCTGTTAGGGATGAAAGTTTGAACTTACAGAAACGTTTTCTGTAAAGTGCACATTTTCTTCAGAACAACTGCTTTTTTTCCCGACCCATCTTCAACTTTTGTTTTTATCTAAGAAGTAAAACTTTATCATGAACCCTATTTGGGTTGGGAACCTTTGTGGCCTTTCTGGGTTAATTTTAATATTTTTTATTTATTTTAGAAGAGACACCTTCAATATTTACTGCATTTTTTTACAACCTTATACATATATTAGTTAAAATTTTTGAGAAGGTCACCTTTGGTCATCCAACCTTTTACATAGTTTGAAAGAGTAATTGTGTATTAGAAACTGTTTACACATTTTGTCAAAATTTGCTTATTTGACTGTAAATCCATTCTAAATGAGACACAAATAACTTCACTTATTAATAACTGCATATCAGGGATATAATCTAAATAACAATTTAAGCACATTGTAAACAAATTTAATGAGCATACTAAAATTATTTTTAAGTTAATAGTTATTGAAATATGTAAAGTTGAGCTCAAATATATTAATATTTATTTAAACTATAATTTCAAATCAATTTACTGTAAAAAAATATTTCAAGATTTTTCATTTGAATAGTTAGCCTAAATCACATACAATCAAGTTAAAAATATGTTTTTTATAAAATTCTAAAAATCCTTTAGTAGGATCTTTAATCCATAAAAAACATAGTTTCTTGTTTAAAGGTTCAGAAGAAAATTATAAATTTATAAGAAGCAGAAAGCTGTTTGAAATATTTTCGAACATCCCAGCTTCTATGCACTTTAAAACTAGAGTAAAAAAACCTGGAACTTGGTATACAATAAATTTACAAACTGTCCCGATGAATATTTTATCGAAAATCCAAGATATTTTTATACAATTTTTAAACCCCTATGAGAAAAAATGAAAAGCCTGCAACAGAACCATAAGAGCTTTTCAAAGTAAAAATAAGGAATGGCTAAATGAAAGTGTTTACTTTCCATTGTATTTAAACAGAAGATTTGATTGACCATTTTCATATTTTTTGGAAAGTGGCAAAAGATCAAAACATAAAAAAGAAACCTAGAATTTATATGTTCAGAAGCAACTCCAGAAGTGTTGGCCTATGCAGCACAAATGACTCTCGGGGCTAGTGAAAGATAGATGTGTACAATGAATTTACAGCATATTGTTTGGAAACGGCAAAATTGTATATGGAACTCTATCCATGGTTTAATATGCCAACAACCGTAAATAAAATATTAGTTCAAGGATCGAAAATAGTAACAAATGTGCTTATACCCATTGGAATTCTTACAAAAGAAGCTCTTAATAAAGATATTTAAAAATATCGTGAAGTATTTTAAAAAATGTCTCGAGTGAAAAATCTGCAAGATGTATTCCATCGACTTTTGTTGGCATCTGATCTTGTAATCTTTACCTTAAGAAAATTGCCAATAAAAAAGTAAATAATTTCGTAAAGATGTTTTAGAACTTTTGCGTTTCCCTCAAGAGGAATCCATAAATGAAATTGAATTTAATTCCGACACTAACTATTCTTCAAATGATTCATTTTCATTGTCAGATCTTAAAGTAATTCATATTATAGAATATATATATATTATTACATCATGACTTCAAATACAATTTAATTTTACTTTAATTCCTACTTTAAAACTAAAAAAAATATGTTTAATTTAAATTTTATTATTTTTACTGTAATTGTATATTTTTCACGAATGTTTTTTCAAGTGCTTTGTTCATATTTTTTATACTTATGGAAGTCATAATAACTGCTCTCGTATATTAGTGCATTGTAAATGCACTATGTTATATAACTACTGTGCTACTGTAGATAAAACACAATTATGAGGAGTAGCAAGTGTGGACATAGGTAAAATAGATGTTATAAACATACTATTAGCATGTTGAGCAACCACATGTATTTTTAAGGAAATCCCTGTCAGGCCACACGCTGATTAGAAATGCTTATAGTGTGCAATCTTGAAATAAATCAAAATTAAATTAATTTTCAATAATTACTTAGAACAATGTAAATTTTTTAGTTTTATATCATATTTTACACTGTCAGTCAAAGACGACTGCCTAAACCAAAAGTTCAGTATCGGTCACCGATAAATGACGTGGCACTCAACGTGTTAATATAGTTTTACCTAAGTATAATGTCAAACATACGATTATTCCATTGAAAGAAAGAAATTGTCGTGTTTGTTTTATTATTTGAAGTTTTGTGTAAAATATATTACAATATTAATTTTATCTACAAATTTATTCTAAAAACAACTGGGAATTTTTAAGTGATGCATTAAGATGTGTATAATTTTTATGGTTGTTGATCAGTTTGTATCACCGAGCTTGACATTCATCTTTTGGCATCCCTCTAAATTAACTATAATTCATTTCCTGCCTAGTTATCGCCCATCTTATAGCTGTGTTGTTAGCGCTCTGGCCAATCATGGTAAAGGTGCCGTGTTTGAATCCTGGATTAAGCATGGATGTTCGTTTTGGTTTGGAATCCACGTTAAGCGGTAGGTCCCAGCCTGATTAGCCGTCATTGTGCGTAAAAATTGGTCATTGAGCGTATAAAACAACCAACCAACAACCTGCCTAGCTATCAATTGGAAAACGACTTCAATCTTTCAAATGCAATACATGGACTGGGCTTCAAAATAATGATTGTAGTGTAATTTATTAGTGTTCAAAAGACAAATGTATTTTGTAATTCTTTGTGATTTATAACACTTCATATGCATCTAGAAAAATAATGTCCTCCAATGATGAGTCAAGTTATGTGGATAAAATATTCTCAGAAAAGCATTAAAATTATAACAATAAAAAGAATCAATTTTTATATTCCATTTTACAAACTGAATAACAGAATGACCTGGCAAGACATTGTCATATATCAATTATGATAATAGGGAAAGAAAACAATAGCCAAATAAAAGAGAAATTTCACATTTTGATTAAGAAAAATAAATAAAACAACATTTATAATGTATATTTACAACAAACATATTGACTAGTATCAGTAAATTTATTGTTAAACATAGTCAATTTAGTAATGATCTATAATTTTTTTCTTTTTGAAAAAACAAGCATAAATATTATTTTAAAAATAAGTGGTTATCTAGTAGTAAAAATTCCTTGTACTAAGTTTATGTTATACTCCAAATATTTTGAAACTACAATAGATGAGTAATGAATTATTTCAGAAACATCATACATGTGTCCACTTGCAACATCTGATAAGCTCCATTAAAACTCATTTCACAAATAAAAAACTTATTTTTACAATTCAAAGAACTATTAGAATTTGGATATTTAATTATAAAATATAGTGGACCTTAGTAGTACTTCATTCTTAAGTACATTAAGTTTTAACACAATTTTTTTTTTAATAAAAAACTGTTGGGAACTTTTTTGAGGTTCTGGCTTTTTCTGTACTGTTAACTTACAAACACTGTTTTTATAATAAAGTATGGTGTTAGCAAAACCTCCAATTTATAAAAATGTATTTGAAAGTAATTGGCATGAAAATTGTGTCATAAGTATGAGTAGATTAAGCTGTATTATTTTTTATACATTGCTTTAAGAAAAGGACATGACTTTTAGTGCATAAAAGGAGGATAGCTTAGCTAAAGTGTGTGTTAACTTTATCTTTTAATCCTACCAGTATTATAAAGATGACATTTATTTCCAATTTGTTGGGTGTTTTTAAAGGTTGTTTAAATTCTTTTTTTTCCACATTCTTAAGCAATTTAATTTTTTAATTATAATTTTTATGTTATGATAATTTATCCCAAGGATATTTTTAAAAGGAACAGCAATAAGTCATTTAAAATTGTTCAATAAAAAAAATGAAATGGTCTTCTCTTTCGTCTTAAAATGTATTTGTAAGTAAAAGGACATAAATTAAATATTCCTAAGACTTTACATTTAGGATAGTAAGAGTGTGTAACTCGGATACTATTTCTATTTGTTTTATCTAGAATATCTAAATTACTACTTCTTTAATATAAATCAATATGACTGCAGTATTGAAAATATAGAAAAATATTCCAATTATGGAACCTTGGGTTCCACTTGAAAAGCAATCTAATTCTGTCTTAAATACATTAATAATTGATGTATTTTTCATATTAGTGCATCTTGCTTCACGCATATCATGCAAATAATCCTCTTCACAGATCTTTTCATCACACTTGTTTTCATATTCATATTCTTGCATCCATTCCCTTATCCATGCCAATTTACAATCACAATGTAGTTGATTTCCCATAAGTTGCAACCGCTTTAAATTATTGCCTTGTTCCTGCAATACAAAAAAATTGTATCGGACTTTTATATAGTATATTATTTTTTTATTAAAAACGTATAATTAATGGGTTGAAATACAATAATTTCTATAAAAATATTACTACAGTTCAATTCAATCTCTTGATCGATATATGCTTCTAGGGAGCTCTGCCCCCTGTTCGTTATGCTTACCAACCTCCAAAGGTTGCTGCGTAACCCTCCTTGATTCACCTAGCAAACTAGGCTAACTTTGCTTGCTATAAAAATAGACGTTTTCAGAATTCGTTCTAGTATACAGTTTGTTTTGTATCTTAATCAATAGAAAAGATTAACTTCATTGTATTCATTCGTGCATTTCCCAGCAGATTTTTTCCTAGATATGGGCTCCACAGAAGAAACAAACTTCCTGCGCAGTTTCCTTCCTGTATCGTATTTTTCTACAACTACTCTCTCAATAAAAGTTAGGCTGTTTCTATGATATCTTACAGCAATTTACCTGTGGAAACTTTGATCATGCACAGGCTCTCCCCTTATTTTTAAATGCACTACCAGCATGAAATTTTTTGATTTCTATTCAACCATTTAGCAACCGTAATATGTGTTTGGCAATACATAAATAATCCACATATACAAATATGGCTTTTTTTTAAGTAAGATAATTATATTGATAGATTGAAGGAATATAAAGTGTTATTTTTCTTGTTCTAACAAGCTATTCCAGAGTTAAGGCCCTTTACTATTCTTAATTTTTTATAACTTATGAACTGCTGTTCAAATATTTTATTTCATTATGTGTAGTATTCCTTTATTATCTAATTTTTGTTTTGTTTGTTTTAATTTTTTTTTACAAGATACTATTTAAGGTGAAATTTATAAAAAAAACCTTAACTTTGATTTCGGATCAAAGCACACTTTCCAAAATTCCCAGCAAAAAATGGAATAAAATTTCTTACGAAAACCTGATCGGTACCAATGAGAATAAAAATTAAAACTTTTTTTCTTTTTTTTAAAAAATTATAAATCTTCAATAACTAGATTTTGTGGAAGTCTAAAAGTTTTTGAATTCGTGCGAGATCTTGATAAATAATTAACTTTAATTGTTTGTGAGATTTGATAAATTGTTTCATGACTTTTCCATTCTAAGTATTTTGTTATCCCTTTCTTTCTTAAATAATTTTTGTGTTAATGTAATAGATTTTAGGTCTTGTGGTCATTGTAAATACATCATTTTAAACAAACTTTAAATTATTTAATACATTATAAGGTTTAAATAAAGTTTCGATTTAGTTTCAATTTGAGAAACATGAGACATTTGTGGCATTTTTTATGGTTGTGAAATAAAGATTCCTGCACTTTAATGCTAGGCACTGTGGATGCTTCTTTTTATTATTAAATTATATTATCCCCAAGTATATTAGTTATGTAAAATTTCAGATTCCTTTACAACCCTCTATTAGATTAAGTGATTTTACCATAATTTTTGGTGCAAAGAGTGGAGCCAAGAGTGAATGGTAACACTTTGAAGCTCATAATTAAATTAGGGCTATTAGGGTAAATGGTGGTGTGAATGAACAATGCTGTGTCACACAACTAGAAATAAGAGTCACATAACTTTATCTTAAAAAGTTGATTCGGGTTTGACAGTTTAAAAATGCAATGATTCATCTAAGATTAAATTGTTTCATAAATGAACTTGATTTTTTACCTGAAAAGGTAATCAGTTTAAAACTGTCTTAACTTTCAGTAATCAAATATTCATGGACTGGGATTTTTTAATTTTGCATTATTAGACATAGAAAAATCTTATAATTTAACTATATTTCTAAAGGGTATAGTAAAATGTTTTGTATGAAGTTTTTTATTAGGATTTTTGCTATCAGATATATACTTGTCCAAATTTGCTTTGTTTACGTACAGAACTATGGGTATGCAGAGTTTCAATTTTATAGATTTCAATGAAACATGTCAAAATTAATGTTTTGACATGTTGCATGAAGGTTTTGGAGAGTAACATCATAATTAGGCCATTTTAATATATCTTAAAATGTAAAGAATATAAGTTTTTTCAATCTGTAAACATTAAATGTTGTGTATCTTGTGAACCACTTGAAATATCCTTCATATAAAAGTAGTGTTTCAACTCTTTTAGGTTACTATATTGTTTGGTAGCATTTTTTAAGTTTGTGCTCTTTTTCAAATTACTGAGTGAACAAAAATAATTAACAATTTTAAAGCTGTATAATATGTTTAAAGTTGTTATTTTCTTTTTTGAATAACATGAATAATGCTCTGGACTTACCCGTTTCTCCTTTGTATATAGCTCTGCAATTTTCTGTAATTTGTTGTTTACAAATGATGCTGTAAAGTTCTTTACTTTGAGGTTATCAAAGACTTTTTCAGAAAGTTGTGTGATATTTGAGTTTCTTATGTCTAACTGAAATGTTTCACTTTGTATGTAAGAAAAAGCAGACTCGTCTACATGTTTTAACTTTCCCCCTTCCAATACTAGAACTTTCAATGATTTGGGCAGATATCCGCCAAATTTTCCATCCATTACATTTTCTTGTACATGTAAGTGAATCTCTTCAATTCCTTGATTTTTGCTCAACATTTGTGATAAATTAATATCATGATCTGGATAAGTATCCATTTCTATCTTTTTCAATCCTGGTAATTGATAAAAAGTATCTTGATGAATTTCTTGAAGGTTTAAGTTTTTAATAAACAATTCTTGTAGTCTTTCCATATTGCTGAAACTATTGTTTAATAGTTTTTGGATTGGATTTCTTTGCAAATATAGGGCCTTCAGTTGTTGAAGATTCGACCATATGTTATTGTATGTAGTTAATAGTAAATTATTTGATATATCTAAAATTTTGATTTGTTTTAATTCTTCTATTGCTTCAGCTTCCACTGTTTGAATAGCATTTGAACTTAGGTTTAAATGTAAAATATTGCATGCTTTCAAAATTGGAAAATATTTCAAGCTTGTATTTGCTAAATTCAAAGTTTCAAGACTCCTTGGTAGGTGATTTGCAATCCAAATTGGCAGCTTAGTAATAGGGTTGTGGGAGAAGTCCAAAGAAATCTAAAGAAATTACAAATTCATAATTAAATTCAAGTAAAATATAAAAGATTACATTTTACAAATCGAGGTGTGTTTTAATAAAAAAAAAATAAAGCGATTTTAATTGTGCAGAGAGTGACCACAAAACCTGGAAATCAGGGAAGTGTCAGGGAGCTTTGTGATTCTAGAAAAATCTGGGAAATGTGAAGGGATTTTTTTTTAAATTTTACAAAAATCAGGGGAATTTGCTATTTTTATTTTAAAGGTATGTTTCCCCATTTACCTAGAGAATTGTGGCGGTAATCGTTAGAAATGTCATGTTACTGAATAATTTAAACTTTTCATTACCGCCAAAACTATTTTTAAAAAATTGGCATATTATCTCTTTGGCTTACATGTTCTAATTGATCAGGTTGTCTATACATCTAGAAAACCTCAAGCAGTTGGGAAAATTTGAAAGAAGTTTACCTTAAATTCTGGGAATTTTTTAGAAATCTATCAGGGAATTATTAGGAAACTTTTTTTCTTGGGTTTTGTGGCCACCCTGTTGTGAATTTTATGCAATTTCATTATCTGTATTAAAGCTGTTCATATATCTATATTTATATGTACTAAGAACTTTTTCAAATATCTAGAAATATCTTAATGTGAGCTGTTTGAGCGCCAGAAAGGACCATCCCATAATTTGATTTTTGCTGTTCTTACCCCGCTTTTTCAAACTATTGATACCAGAACGGACCTAATATAGTTTATTTTAAGTCCATCTTAGTTGGCTATTAGATAAACCATATTTGGTCTTTCCAAGCATGAATGGTTTTAAAAAACAGGATAGAAAAAGCAAAAAGCAAATTGTGGGATGATCCGTTTTGGCTCTCAAGGCCTCATATAATGGCAATACAAATCAAATTTGAAATTGTATCTAACCAAAAGTCCAAAACTTGGTATTCACTGATTTGATATGACATTGATGATGCTTACAATATGTTGTTATTAGTAGATATCAGTAAGAGAGAATTATAAAATTAAGAAAAAATATAAATCACATGCACAGTTCATATGTATATTTTACAGAGTATGCAAAATTCGATTTTATACTGAAGGAAATTTATGCTGCTCAGTTGCCTGTTAAATTTCAATATCAATTGAATCACTAAATGTAAAAAGAGGACATGTCCCTTTTTTACATTTAGTGATTTAATCGCAATTATTAAACATGGGCATTGATAATACTTCCTTTTATTATGATTTAGTTTTACAAGAATTAAATTTTACAGTTGTTTTTGTTGAACGTTTGCGGAATTATTTATGCGTTTTACACAAATTTAAATTGCTCTATATGTTGTACTGGTTCATTTTAAAACAACTTTCCTATTGTACTCATAGCAGGAGAGGGCTCTCATCAAATCTGATTTCGCCATAACATTTTAAATTAGGAAAGAAGTCTGAAGGTTTAAGTAAATCTACTTTTAAATAATCTACTTTATTTGTAAAATCTACTTTTTTGATGAATACCAATCATTTAACGAATAAATGCATTAAGAATTGATACTTTTCCTTTTTTTTTTTAATTTGGGATTTGAAAGGTTTCTATATATTCAGATATTACTCCATCATTCCCTAGATCAACATATTTAAAGAATTAGACAGGCCTAGTTAATTTCTACAAAATTTGTTTTCTCTAAAGTTAAATAACAAATTTTAATAATGGGACATCTGAAACATGTATATTTTCTTATTTTAATTAACACGTTGACTGCCGCGCGAGTTTACAGTGAAATCTCCTTCAGGCCACGAGTACCGCTGTACGAAGCGTATTCTGCTAGGTACACCCATTGATATTTTAAAAATGCAAATCGCTGGTGGGCGCAAGAATATTCTCTCGCTACCATGCTCTCGCCTCTTACCTCGCTACCTCTCCATGGTATCATGTCTATTTATTTGTGTCCGTTCGCATCTGTTTCTCATCACGCAACTTTACATGATCAGTTTGAATCTTTTCCAAGTAAAGAGGGGTATAACTTAAAATCTTTACCCTAATTCGTTAAAATATCGAGAAAAAAAAATTAAAAACTTGTTTCTTTGTGAGTCAAATAGCAGTAAACAAGAAAGCTTTACGAGGCTTACAATAATTTTCCTAATAATCCATTTTCGTATTACTTTTATAGCAATTCAATAGTTTTGTTACTTCCTGTGAAATATATTTTCAAATACGTACGAATATCTTTTGTGAGTAGTCAAATAAGTTTCACCCCAATACGGGTGACGTTGCCTAATCAGAAACTTTGCTGTCACCCATACTCGGGTGACACGGCGGTCAACGTGTTACAGGCAAACACAAAACTGCATGTAACCTTTCGAGGTAGCTATACAAATGTATAAAAAACAACTTCCATATTTATGTTATGAACCCTGATCACTTAAATGGTAACATGGCATTTTGACTATTAAGATCTCTGCAAGCTGGAAGTTAATATACTTATTTATTTTTAGACCACATTAACTGGAATTTAAATATGTTTATATTTATTTCTTTATATTTAACATAGTCAGAAAACCAAACAAATTTCCTTGACACTATTCAGTTTTCTACTTGGCATATTCTTTCCAAACTTTTATACATATAACCATTGGAATTTGAGGGGGGTTCATGTATTTTCTAACTGTTAGGTGTTTGTTGGTAAAATTTGTTACAAGCCACAAACGAGATGTATTTTTGAAATTCTTTTATCTTAAGCTCTTTTTTTATTTGGTACTAAGCAATGTAGTTAAATAAAAAGTTTGTCTCAAATTTGGAAAAAAATTAAATTAAATTAAACAAAGTTCTATCTATGTTCTCTATGAATCTCTATGTAAAAAAAATCTATGTTCAGGTATTTATGGAGTAACTTCTTGATAAATTTCATTAAAATCATCCAACTATTTTCTGCATTACTCAACTTTTAATGTTTTGAATGGGCACAGTCATACCACATTGATTGACAGAGAAATGAATCTACAAGTTTTTCCTTTGGGGTATAAAACATTGTGAATAATTCTTTTGTTATTTAGTAGATTGAATAAGAAGGTTGTATCTAATTTGATATTGGGATTTTTATACTCTACAGACATTAACATTGGAAGACATAAAACAACTCGAGTACTATAATTACATATAAATTGAGAGAATAAATTTAGTTCATGTGTATGATAAATATTCACCATGCAACCTTCTAAAAATTTTTACAATAATCTATATTATTTCTTAAATTACTAATTAAATGTTGTTTTTTTTGTTTTTTTTTTAAATATTTTTTTTTTAGAAAAAAACTAAAACCATAATCTTTTTGCATTATTCAGAAATTTGGTATTTATTTAAAATGAAACCTATTATGCAACAAACTTGATGTTTGCTTACTTGGTTAACCGAATAGGGTTTTAATATTGCAAACCTGTCTTATAGAAATAAATTATTCTAGTAGTTATATTTAACATCAACACTTCAAATAACTTAAGTAACTTGACACTAATAAATAGTAAAAGATGCTATAAATACAGCTATCATCTATTTTGCTATTGTATTATAATCCAAAAATGTACAGTTATTTATTTATAAAATTTAATAAATCGTTTTTTAATATACTCACAAGTTTTGATAGATGAAATTCTGATGAATCAGGAAGAAACAATTCATTCTGAGAAATACTAAAGTAACGCAAGTTTTTTAGTGTTGCAATGTTTGTAAAATTAATGGATTGGATGTTATTTCCTGTTAAATCAAGAAACTGAAGTGTATCTTTGATTTTCAGTATAGCATCTTCTGGAAATTCATCGAAATTGTTAAAAGACAAATCTAATTGTTCTAGAATAGTTGATGAAAAAGTGCCAGAAAACAATTCTTCCATTTCATTACACGCAACAGATAAAATTCTTAACTTTTTTTGCTCTTCAAATACATTTTCTTCAATTTGGTTTATATTATTCTTTGAAATATCTAATATTTGCATTGCTTTTAGTCCTCTCAGATCATTCTCATCTATTGTTTGGATTTTGTTGGAAGTGAGAGTTAATATTTGTAACTGAGCCATACTTGCAAAAGCAAAATTTGTTAAATTTGATATTTCATTATGGCTTAGATCTAAAATTGTTACAGAAAGTCTTATAGGATCAAAATAATTGCTATCTATATAAGAAATATTGTTGTGACTAAAATTTATGAATTTAATATTGCTGGATATAGGACTTTCACTATAGTTTCCAGTCAAATTTTGTATGTTATTGTGGTCTACATCAATTTTCAAGGTTGAAAGCCTTCCAACTTGATTAAAAGCTTCCAAGTTTAGGGAGGATAATTTGTTGTAGGCAAGACTAATATGTTGAATATTTGGTAAATTTTGAAATGCTTCATTGTCTATACTTTTTATTGCATTTCCTTCCAATCGAATAACCATTAAGGAATCAAGGTCTAAAAATGCAGATCTTCTAATATGCTCAATCAAATTATCATTTAACTGCAAATAAACCAAATTTTGCAGATTTCGGAAAGCATGGGATTTTAGTATTCTGATTTTATTAAATGCAATTTTCAAGTGTTCTAGGTTTGGATTTTGTAAATCATTTACAAAATTTAAATCCAGATCTTTTAATTCGTTGTAATTTAAGTTTAAGTATTTTAAATTGTGAAATGTGGAAAGAGCTTCTTGTGGCAAAGATGTAAAAGCATTGCTGCTTGCATCTAAATATTCTAACTTTGAAAGATAATGTAGTGCTTTAAATGGAAAAACTGGTAACTTCAAAGAATTGTGTAAAATGAGCCTCTCTAATGAATGACGTATGTCTTTGAAAGTTGTATTTTCAATTCTAGCTATTAGGTTATATGATAAATCAAGTACTTTTAAGCTACTTAGTTTATAAAATGCTCCATTTTCAATTATTTTCACCGAACATTTTACTATCGAGAGTTTTTCCATTGAGGGTCCAATACTTTTTAAGTATTCCGAATTTATAGCTGACTGCTTTTTATTGAAAAAAAATTCTCTTAAGTTTGGGAGATTCTTCATGCTTTCTTGTGACAATCCATTCATGTTTGAACCTGCTATATCAAGATATTTCAATGATGTCCCGTAGTAATTAAAATCATCAGGCGTAATTTCTTTTATTGCATTACCTGCTAATGTCAGCTTAGTTAATCTGGTTAAAGGCAAAGTTGGAAATTCTTTTAGATTATTATAACCCAAATCAAGAACTTGTAATGAATGTGTTACACTGATAAATGCATTTTTGGTCACAACAGATATTAAACAATGTGATAAATGTATTTCTGTTGCATTTGCGGTTAAAAAGGTATCATTTACAGTTGTAATGGGATTTCCCTTCAAAAATATGCGATTGACTTGGTGGAAAAGTCTAAAACTTTCTGCAGTTAGTTCTCCTATTAGGTTATATTCCAGATGAAGTTCATCTAAATATATTCGATTTCTTATTTCTCTTCCTTCAGATATAGTAGAAATAAAATTTTTGTTTAGATTGACAATTTTGATGTTTTTTAAATTAGCCAAAGCATTTAAGGGTATTTGTTGTATCTGATTACCTGTTAGAATAATGTGTTTAAGATTATTTAATCCACCCTGAAAAGTGATATCATCTATAGAAGTAATGGAATTGTATCCAAGATTTAAGACTTCTAAAGAAATCATATTTCTAAATGCATCACTTTGAATGTGCATCAAAGCATTATTTGATAAGTCGAGATGTTTTAAGGTTCTACCTATGTTACGAAAATCCTCATTATGTAGAAAATTTATTTCATTTCCGGCTAAATTTAAATTGCTCAGCTTTTCTAAATTTTGTATGGCTTCTTTAGGTATTCGTACTAAGGCATTTTTACTTAAATCAAGTATTGTTAATGTTTTCTCAAGTCCTGCTAATGCATCAGATGGCAAATCCGTTATAAGATTATTATTAATTTGTAATTTCCATAATCCAGTGCCATTCAAGCTATTATTTTCCAGAAAACGCAGTTTATTGTCTTTGAGGCTCATTATATATATTGCTGAGCTGTTAATTTGGGCGGGAATTGTCATAAATGGGATGTTATGGCAGCAAACAGATCCTAAATCTGGACCTCCGTTTGAGCATGTGCATAATGGATTGAAGGAGCATGGCCTGTGTTGATCCTTGAGTCGAGAATCCACATTCGTAAGGAATAGTAGAAAACATATCTTATCTAAGAATTTCATCTGAAAAGAAGTAAAATAACATTTTAAAAACTTAAATTTAACCTTCTACTGCCGTGAAAGCAACTAGCTATTATGATTCCAGTGCAATTGTTTAAAGGAAAAACATGTGCAAGTATAAGCACAAAATTAGAAAATTCTCTGTAAAGCAGCAGGATAAAACAAATGAAGAATGAAAAAGAAAACTAAGAGTCCAAAAATCTGATATTTTAGAGGATAGACAAATAAAAATTTGTAAATATTATCACTCCATTTAAATTTTTGAATTTAAGATTTATTGACTTACATGTGTTTACTTCTATGATTTAGTTGGAAGAAATGGGTGATGGTAGATTTACAATGGTGTCTTAATATCATTTTTGGACTCTCTGGTTTCCACCTTTATCTTTTAAATTCAGAGACAACTTTTCAAAGACCAATTTTTGTCTTACTATTGAAACAATTAATTGAAACATAAAATTGTATTTAATGTATGGGTAGTTGATTTGTTATGGATATGATTTTTTATAAAAATTATTTGCAATGCATTTTAAATGAAAACAATTTAAGCTGGTAGGTAAAAAAAAATGGTTACTGCATTACCATAACATGGAGAGGTGTAATAGATTTGACTTACATTTACATTTCCAACTTTTTTGACCTGGTGTTTCTGGCATAGCAACAGTCATGTTTTCGTTTCGTTACTCAGTTAATATTGAAATCTTAGCTGTATTTGTACTTATTAGTGTAAGTTAGTAGTATTAGTGTATTTGAAAGTGCTTCAAATACATAAAATATGTCGCATGCTCTTGGACTATCGCTTTGGTTGCAAGAGAATAGTTTATTTGATATTTTTGCTTGGACTTCGGGTAAGTAATGTTTGTTTACTTCATATACCCAAAATAAAATAAACAAATAAGATTAAAAACAAACTTTTTTAAATTATAATTTTTTCAGATTGTGATTTTTCCCTCTATTTCTTTTAAATTATTCTTTGTTATTAGACAGAAACTGCAAATGACGACTTCAAAAATAGGTAACATGGGGTTAGTTACTAATTTGATTAACAAAACATCTAACTAAACGCTAGAAAAACTCTGGTCTGTAAGTATTGATTACGAAATTTACTGGCAAGAAAATTTTAAAATAATAGGAACATAGAAGAATGTGCCAGAAAAGTAATTTTGATTGATAAAAATATCTGGTATTGAATAAATAAATTTAATATGTTTTGCAGGCCTTATTTCTAAAAACGGTTAAAATCAAATGCTCATGTCCAGTGTTCCATACCCAAACACTGGGCAATGTGAGCACCCACATAATAATATAACATCCTAAAGGTAAAAAAAAATTAGTGTTCATCAATGTTTCTTTTCATCCAAAACATTAAAAATTTAAACTGCTGAATATGTTTTGGGTGATTTGAATATGAAATCTGGTCCTCTCATTAGTTCATAAATATCCAAATATTGGCAATTAAGAATATATAATTAAAAATAATTTGTTAAATTTTTTTCTACTTTAAAGAAATTTTTTCTCAATTCATTGTGTCTGGCACCAAACATAGTTATAATAATAAAATAAGGTCCTGCTCAGTTCTTTTATCAAGTAAAATGTAGGATTAGCTAGTCACTTGGGAATTGCCCAGTTTGATAAATTTTCAATAATTACTTAGTCAAGTATAAATTTTTTAAAAATGAATTACTTATGATGGTAGAGGGAAGCATCAGTTTTTAATGAATATTATTAGTCTTTAATTAAACTTACGGATTACATTTCCCATCATATATTTATTTAGTAACCTACATACTACAAGGTGGTCACATAAAGAAACTTCCTCGATATATGAACCCCTATTGGCCCATTCGCTCAACCAATGAAAAAAAAAAAATCCGATATTGTTATTTGAAGGTATGCATTTGAGATTGTGAGGATTTCAAGCAATAGAGCTCTCGCGGTTACGGTTGCAATGAAAAAAAATTCAAATGGCAACACTCATTTTTTTATGTGCAACAAAACTTGCTTACGTTCAGACTTCCTGAAACTCCCAATGCTAATGACCATTTTGTCGCTGATAGCCTCTATCGCCATTATTTACAATGGTGTTTAGTGATCTTTTCGCTGAAATTTGCGCTTATGTAATGACTGTTATTGCCGTTTTTGCTTCGTTACGGTGGGTACTGTGCCGAGATTTTCGTTGTTGTGATAGTCAATTTCGTCCCAGAGTTACGCCGATATATATGTCGCAGGGATATGATAAAAACGGAGATTTTCCAAAATCCTTGAGGTAGAGATGATCAATTTTACATGTTAAAATTACAACTCTGTTGGGTGATTTCCCTAAAAAAGTAACTGATATCAAATCCCTGAACTGTTTTAGTGAAAAGAACAAACAAGTCAGGACCTAAGAATTAGTCCTACCTAAAAAATTTAAATCCAAAAGAATCCCTCTTTTCACCGAATCGTTAAACGATCACCTTGCAAGCTCTATTTGGAACAGAACCAAAACCAGGTCGCCAATTTAGTCGTATTTCAAAAGAGTTGCTTGAAAAACTTGCTACTGAAGAGGACTTGGATCTACTTTTTCATCAGCAGGACCATGACATTATTTTAACATCATAAAACTTACCAGTAGCGTCCTTAGAGGACAACAACGACGCTCCAACTTCCAAAGATCTACCAGCATCTGAATAAATTGATTACAATGATTCAACTTCAAATGATCTATCAATAGTTAAATTAACCGACAATAACACTTCAATGTCACATGATCTACCGGCAGCTGATTTACTCACCAAAAAGGCTTTAAATTTAGAGGATGTACCAGAAATTGAATAAATTTCTTTATCTACAACAAGACAACTCGAACAAGTTAACTTCGCTTTCAACTCCTGCATGTGGCATTTTTAAAACTCGGGTGCACGCAATATGTGGTAATACAGTAGGAGAAGAAAGATATGGATCGAAAATTCTATTCTATGTATGCCAAAAAGAAGAGAGCATTGAAGATCAAAGGGCAAATGCTGCAAAACACCTGAAAAGATCAACTGAAAAAATGAAAGAGGTTTCTTTGAAGAAATTTAAATACGTGCTTGTGGATTCCACAGTTTTGGTTGATGTATCTAAGGTAGACAGAGACCCAATAGATGGAAATAACATTGTGGCGATCGTATTATATATAAAATATGATTTAAACCAAATTGGAATCTCAGGTGAAATTATAAAAGATTGGCTACCTAGAAACGCTCGTCAAATAGCTACTACAACATTTACCGAAACAGAGTTCCACAAACTAACCTAAGTCTGCTTGAGATTGCAGCAAAATTATCCTTATTTGGAGATCAAGGATTTCAGAAGTGTTCCTGTGAACAATCCAAAACAGAATGTATAATAAAAAGATGTGTCTGTAAAAAAAGTAACGTACTTTGTAACTTGAGATGCCACAAAATCAACAAAGTGTTTTAATAAAAATGAATGAACATTATTATTTATTAATTACATTATTATTTATTAAAAATATCCAAACAATATTATTTCCAGGGTTCGTACTCCTCCTGAAATTCCTGAAATTTGTTTTTTTTTTAATAAGGGCCCTTATAACTCCTGAAAATTGTGTTCCTACTCCTGAAATTTCTTTTTATCTCCTTAAAATTTGTCATCGAAGGATAAAAAGATTAGTAAAACATTAAAATGTACGTCTTTTTTTACTCGATTAATCGTCTCAGAAATTCGAAATTCTTACCTTACTTCATAATCTACTGTGCATGTGCTTCATCACTACAGCCGCAAAGAAAAACCTTCGGACAGTTCCAAAATGCACCACAATTCTCGACAACCAGGCGCGTAGAGGGAAAATATATTATTAAACATGTAATTTTTTTCCTCGTTAACTCCTGAATTTACTGTACTTAACTCCTGAATTTACTGTACTTAACTCCTGAATTTACTGTACTTAACTCCTGAAAAACTCCTTAGTAACTCCTAAATTTTACTATCATAGATTGAGTATGAACCCCGTATTTCATTTTTTCACTGTAACAGTTCAAATCACTTACTTTCTTTAGAGAAATCACCCGACAGAGTTGTAACTTTAACATCTTCCGTGAATTGATCATCTACCTTAGGGATTTGATCAAATCTCCGTTTTTATCATCTCCCTGCGACATATATAATTCGTCTCTTTTGCAGAGATTTGCACTGATTTTATTAGGTGCCAGCGCTGAGGTCTTCATTTGTGTATGGGTAATTTTTCCTGAATGATACGTATAGTTATATTATCAGATATTAGTGAGATCTGCGCCGATATTACCGAAAAAATTTCTGCTATCGAGATTTGCGTTACTGTGATAGCAATTTTTTTCCCGAGTGTTCTAATGTAATAACTGCTATTGCCGAGATTTGCGGCTGTATGGTGGGCATTATTGCTCATTTACGTTGGAGTGACGGTCTTTTTCGCCTGGGTTTACGTTGATGTAATAGCCCTTATGTCCTTGATTAATACCAATGTGAGGATCGATTTCGCCGTTTGGTTTGAATCGTGACAAAATGACTAATATTTTAATATAATTAGGCCCAATTTTTCTGTATAAACCTTGTTTAAAATTGTAACATTAATTGCATTCATATGTAATTTTTTTTTTTATTTATTTTAGTTTGACAAACAATTTTATATTTTACTAAATCTATAAATGATAGTTTACATTTAAAAGTTAAAGTGATTTTTTTAGTACTTTGAATGCAACTTTAAAAAAATTGAGAAAAGTGGGTTTAATTATTACGTATTGACCCCTGTTTGTTAATATAGTATAATTGTTTAAAGTTGTACTTGAGGGCTGTACAATGTCTGGATTATTCACTTTTTATTTCATGAAGTCAATGTTTCATTTTTTTTCTGTGATTTTATAACATAAGCATGATGTTATTCTGTATTAACATTGATAAGTTAAATGGTAATCAAATCGTGATTTGTTTGAAGTGACCGCTCGGAGCTATTGTCACAAAAATACTGAGGTTCACACGTGCAAAAATTTACTTGGACAGGTTTTTTGTTTGTAGAAATTTATTCGCTTGTTTCAGTTAAAATTGGTTAGAAAACTTTAAAAATAAAAGACTACCCAAGGAACTCCAGACATTATGCTTACAGCAGTGAGGAAAGGGAGAAAAAAATACCTTTTAATTTTAACTTAAAATCGTAGTTCAGTCCTTCATTGCATAAAGAAAAATCAAATGCATCGTATGAGATGAAAATGCTTCATAAAATTTAATTAAAATTCCACTTTGACATAAAATGACTGGTGAGATTTAACGTTGTTGACAAGAGGCACCCTAGTCTTAAGTCCATTCTCGAATTAAGTGGCAACATGAAAAAAAAAGCAATGAAAAATAATGAAGTGTGATAAACATTTCAGCAATTTATTTCAAGACAAAAAAAATCGCTTTTTTTCCCCGTCTGGAAAAGAAATGACACTACCAACTTGTTGGTTGTGTTGACTTACCCTCGGTTGACAGTGTTAATCAACCCGGGGATTCCAGCAGCGAGGTAAGGTTTGATGGTGAATACGGGCGTCGGGCGCTAATGTCGGCTATTTGGTTTCAAAAAGCAACAAAAGTGATAAGACAAACTAGAGAATTGAGGACTAGAAATGGAAAATGACAGAAATCCAAAAAAGAAATTTTTTCAGGAGAGCCTAAAAATGATAAACACTCGCATCTGGTACTTAAGGATATGACTAAGCACCAGATTGAATTTGAACTATTGCGACTGAAGTTTGCACTTAAGGCGTTCTCCACTTTGTTTAGCTTGGTCTTTAGGACATTTTTCCGTAAAAAAAATGATTTTCGATTTTTTTTTTACACTTAGGTCGTTTTCCATTTCTAGTCCTCAATTTATACCTCTGGACAACATTACTTCAGCCTTGAGCATACGCTGTAGAATGGATCCTTTCTCGTTAAGATATACTTCCGGACAAATTACAACTTTTGAAGTAATATTGATCACCTGCGCACTTATTTTTGTTTGAAACTTAAATATATATTGATAACAACACGAAAATTAGCTCTTTTAAGTTTAAATTTTAATTAATATTTTGCTTTTATAACCACGTATACTATAAAAGTTTTAACGAATCGCTACACATCGTTCCAATCAGCCAATCAGGGCGTTAGTAAAACCGGTTCACATATCTGTGTAGCGTGTTTAATGAGCTCAAGTAAGCCTGTCCCAATGTATAGACGAAATCGACTACGCAAATCACTGAATTAACTTTTTTCACTGTCTTCACTTGTTGAACAGTTGAGAATATTTGTGCCTTTTTAACCTTTTATAGAAATGGTTGTGATGTATGGGGAATCGCGTAGAGAAGAATGCAATTTTTTTTTGGAGTGTCAAATATTATCCATGTCAAAGCTGTTGTAGATTCGCAAAAAGGTATATGGAAATTTAACAAATTTAAACTTTTCACCTCATTTTAACATATCATGATTGAGGTTGATGGTAGTTGATGTTCCTACCGTATAATTTTCCGGGTGTAAAAGAAAATTAAATTTTGTTAGTATAATTTTAATTGTGAAAGAGTTTTACTCTATTAATTTTAGACTGACTTAGACCTTTTAATATAATGGGCGGTAGAGGGAAGGAGAAAAGCTACGCTGTTTTATGAAAAGTTTTATGTTGATGACAATTGATTAGGAAAAATAGTATTTTGAAAGTTTCAACTTTGAAGTTGGGAACTACTAGCTCATTACTTCATTTAGTGTAAGCGGGGAAGATTATCCACCTAAAGATAGATGTAATAGAGATGACAGAAAATGCTTATTGGAAATATTTACTCGTTAAGAAGGTTTTTTTTTTTTTGAGGGTAGGGTCATTTAGGGGCCTATAGAGATTCATTTAGAGGTCATAATGAGAGGGGAGGGTCTAGTATGACTCCTAAATGAATCGCTATCGGTCTTGCATCTTTTTCATTGCATTTGTTACTGGCAATGAATGAAATGCCAACATTTTATAGAACGTCTGGCGTTTTTAAGCTAATTATGAAATACGAGAATTATTATATTCTTTACCTAGGTATTGTATATAATACCTATGTATTCTGTAGAATGACAAATGTTATTTAGGATAAAGGTAATAGAATGACAAATGTTATTTAGGATATAAAAATGTTATTATTTAGGGTTATTATTTAAAAAATGCGCATTCCTCAAAAATACAAATTTTTATTTGAAAAAAGTAATTAGAAAGCAATTGAAACATTTTAATTCAAAATATGTAAAGAAAAATGTATGCTTTTCTTAAAAGCAAAATTTTCATTAAAATTTAGAAATTGAAATTAACCTACTTTTTGCAACATGGTAGACTTGAATGACATTTTGAAATACACTTCGAATCGTAGATGTGTATTTCATACTTTTCGGGCTGGCCTTTTGGCATTCTAAAGAATGCCTAAAATGTGAGAAATTTCATTCATACTTCCGAAAAATGCCCAGTATTCTATAAAATGTCTTGATATTCTATAGAATGCCACTTACATACATTGCTGGTAGCATATGCACTATGTATTGAAAGGCTCCTACGTTACTATTTCGCATCTTAAATTCCTAGTGTAACAGTACATCATTTGACATGTTAGAGGTCCTTTACCCAAAAAAGGTAGGGACACATAGAGCCCCATACTTCTGAGGCATGATACAGCGAAACTAATTTGGAATGACTATTCAGTTGGTTTATATACGCGCCCTTGACCGTGACCTTTCAGTGTTGGACTGTAGAATCGTAATCTCAGGCGGTAGGGTAACAGTCCAAGAGGTGGCTACGAGTCTTGGTACCCCCATCAAACATCATTCGGAATTTTGTGTAGAATATCAAGGAAAGCTAGTAGATTATGAAATATACTGGTCTGCGAGGCAAAAATGGTCGAAAATGTTAAAAAATCGACTTTGAGTAACGAGTTGAACTTAATCTGACTGCCAAATATATCATTACTTGCCAAAAAATGAGCATTCTTTTTTGTTTGGCAACCCAACACTCTTTAATTTTCAATAAGGAAATTTGCAGACGATTTCAAATCTCTGGCGCCAAATACTTGCATCTTTTAAAAGGGTCCCAAGTTGGCGATAAAAAATATCATCAGTTATGTAATATTTTGTCCTCATTTCTTTAATTCTATAAAAAAAAAAAAATTCAGAATGATGTTCGATGGGAAACCAAAACTTGCAGTCTCTTGTCACGCTATTATTATCCATTTAAGAAAGCTTAAATATTCAACACATAAAAAAAATTCATTCGGGATAAAAAGAAATCAAAATAATTTTTATGAAAACGAGTATTCAGGATATCTATTTATGAATATTTAAAAAATTTCTATCAGTAAGTTAAAACGGAGGAAATTTTTTAACAAAAGTGTGTTTCTGATTTTTTACAAAACATATTATCAATAAACACAGCACGCATAGTAGTTTTGAAATCATTTCCTTAATAATAGCCAACATGACATAATTGAAAAAATCTTGAAAAACTCAAACCCTTAGCTGTTACAGTCAGTAAATTAAGAAGGGGAAGGAAATTTTTTCTTTTAGATGTTGGCACTCGTATTAGTATTGTCAGCGCGCGCTTGTGTTTGTCTCTATCTATTTAAGGTTTTGAAAAGAACTAAGAAATTAAAAACACAATCATAAATTATAACTTTCATTTAATCTTACATTACATTGTACAAATATATTGACAGTCTCAGACTATGTCCATACTTCAGTAATGCTAAACCAAGTCAACTAAGTGCATGTTAATCATGCAAATACATTTATAGCAAATACCACTTACTTAGAGCAAATACCACTTGTTTAAATTCCTCATTTCGAGACCTTATAGCCAAATGGCATCATTCAAATGTATATTATTTTTTCGATCAACATTTTTATTCAAATTTCAAAAATGTTTTAAGAACAGTATTGAAAACAAGTTAAGTTTCGATTCCTATTACTTGAGACGTTATTTGATGCCTTGGATTTAGTAAAATAGTCATTAATAAACGAACCTTCATCCAAATAAGCTTGAGGCTAAAATGGTTAAAGCAGGTTTAAAGTCGTTTCAAAATTAAGATTTACTGTGCTTATTTTTTTATTAAAAAACATAACTTACCTTTAAAATTTTGTTTTAATTATTTCTTTTCAATTCCAGATTCCGCTTACTGACTTTTATCATTTTCTAGTATGTGAGTTCATTATTGAAATAATTCTTCACGCTCTTGTTACAACCGAGCTGACGGAAGTTATTCTTTCCTAATGGATTTTCTAGTAATTTCATGCAGGTGTCATTCATGCTTACGTTTGCGTTTAGTTAAGCCGTTAAAGCTGTGGTGCTTCTGTAAGGGCAAAAAGAAAACCTACAAGTTCCCACTTTTTCATGTTCGATCTTACTTCTTGCCTTCAGCCAGTGATAGCAAAGATTGAGACAAAGGGAAACTACAGAGAGGCACTTGTTTTTGAATATATTTTTAAAGCATACATAGACTACTTAATAGAGTAAGGGAAGGACTATATTGATCAGCGAATTTTGATTTGTATTCAAGTCTTAAAATAAATCGTCGGAGAATTGACGGCTCGTGATTAGTAAAACTGAGGAGGTCTGAATTAACAATGACGTGTTTTGTATAAAAATATGTTGAAGTGTGAACATACTTGAATTCAATGCGATTATGTAAATGTTACTCGAATATATGTGTAAACGAAACTACAAGATTCAATTAATAATTACAATTAGTTAAACAATTCCAGATTGTAAGAATTAATTGAATATACAGGGTGTCCATAGTTAAAGTTTAACTTTCAACAAGCTTTAAAAAATAAACACTGGTTAGAATGACCTGAAAATTGACCTGCATATACTTAAAGAAGGGATAAACTGTATGGCATAAGATAAAAAAAAACTATTTCGAACAATTTTTTTTATAATACACCACATTTCTCCTTTTCGCGTATATTCAGATCTAATTTTAGGTCATTCTGACGAGTGTTTCTTTTTTTACAGCTTTTTGAAAATTTAAACTGAAATATAATCTCCCCGGGAATTTTTTCGTATACCAAATCATGGCTTTCAAAAAGCAATGGTATGGTATAAGTAAAAAAATAATTATAAGTAATTTTTTTCTTATGCCATACCGCCATCCCTCTTCCTCGGGTATATACAGGTCAAATTTCAAATCATTCTGATCGGTGTTTTTATTTTTTACACCTTTTTAAAAGTTTAACTTAAATTATGGACACCCTGTATATTTCATGGACGCCCTATATATTTCAATGAAGGGTTTTACGATGGAAGGTATTCTTGCATTTCATTTGACAGTTTTAAGATGTTTGTTTTAAGGACTTTATATGAAATCCAAATATTTTTTTTTATCATGCTGTTGTTTTACAAAACTGATCTATATTAAATACTTTGTAATTCATTCTTTTAGTAACTAATCAGAAAGAATCATATTGAATAAAAATGAGTGGTTCTAAAGTTAAAAAAAACTAAAATAAATTTTAGTTCTAGAACGTTCGTTGCAAAGCATAAAAATGTGCATATTCCATACCTATTAAGTAAAACAGTTAAAATATTAAATTATTTATTAATTGGTTTGTACTCTCAATTTTACAACCAATTTTTGGGCACAATAATATACAGCTTAACATGGAATCAGAATCACAACAAACATCCATGCTTAACCCAGGATTCGAACACGGCATCTTTGACATGCGAGGCCAGAGCCGTAACTACACAGTCGCCAGGCCGACAATTTCTTAGTGCTGAAGTATCAAGTTACTTCAAAATTATTAACATGTGTTTCTCTTATTTTGGGTAAATCAGGATTATTGTTTATGGTTAGAAATCATGATGTCATGGGGAAAGTTGATTTATGTAACCATACAGAGTAAGTCAAAATGTAATTAATTTAATCAAAAAATACATACATGTAGATGCGTTACAATAAACTTTTTAATGTAGTCCTCACAAATGTTCAATATGCGTTCCTTTTGTTACACAGCATAGTTGGTTCACATAAGTTGGTAATGCAATTCTTGCCAAACTTTGTATAGCATGTCCGTTTCGATTCTGTTGATAGAAGCTGTGATACTAGCTGTCAAAAATTGCAAATTACTATTCTCAACAAGACTATATTACCTTTTTCATCGTGTACCTTTTGAAATAAAACATTAAACGCGTTTTACGTTAATGTGTTGTAAAGTTGTGAAATCCTGGCATTCATTTTGACTTACACTATATTTGTTAAGAGAAGTTATTGTACTGAAATAATTTTAAAATGTCGTAAATTATTTTCATTGAATAAATATTTTTTCATAAAATTCCTGTCTTTTTTAAGGACAAACATCAAACAAACTGCAACAAAAGATTTTAATCCTAGAGTCGACTGCAAGTTTAAGTACCTCATCGACACCACTCTGATTTTTTTTTATAGAATGTAGAGAAATTCTAATAGATTATGAATATACTGGTTTGCCGTGGCAAAAATGACCGAAACTGTTTGAAAAGGGGCTTTGAATGAGTTCAACCAATTCCAATTGCCTATTATATTATAACATGCTAAATAATGAGCATTTTTTTGTTCGCTAACTTTACGTCCTTCAACTTTCAATGAAGAAGTGAGCAGACGTTTTGATTGCTCTGGCTCTGATTACTTGCATCCTTTAAAAATGATTCAAACTGGCATTAGTTACACCACCAGTGACATAATATTAATTGCCAACTTGGAACACTTTTAAAAAACGCTAGTATTCGGAGCCAGAGAAGTCATCATTGAAAATTATAGAACTGCGGGATACCAAATAAAAAAAAGAATGCTCATTATTTTATAAATCATGACGTAATTGGCAATTAGATTTCCTTAAACTCATTCAAAGTCGATTTTCGAACAGTTTTGGCCATTTTTGTACCGGCAGACCAGTATATTCATAATCTATTAGCATTTCTTTACATTCTATAAAAAAGTCGGAATGATGTTCGATGAGGTATTCAAATTTGTAATTGCCTCTTAGTTTATTTGTAGGGGTTTTGAGACTCAGAAAAATATTCCGAACAACATGTCAAAAGTAAAAACAAATCTAACAAGGAGACCTTACGGTCTCGGAAATTCAGATCGGGATGAAATTTGGTAGATTGATAGTATACCTTAAGGGTATCCACACTGTAAAGTAATAAAGCGCACTAGCCAGAAGATTCCGAGAAAATAGGCTTTAAAGTGTTACGCATAGCTTAGACACTAGTATAGATTTTTGATTTGCAACTCACCGGTGGCTAAGTGGTCAGCGTGATGGATTCCCGTACGGGCGATCCGGGTTCGATACCTCGCGTGAGGTAGTTTTTTTTTTTTTTTTCAATTTATAAAATGACTGTTACAGATAATTGAAATCTGAATTAAAGATAATATTTTATTTTTAAATACGTAATGTATTTTTAATGAGGTAATTTTTAATTTTTATTTTTTCAATTTATAAAGTGACTGTTCCAGCTAATTGAAATTTGAATTAAAGATAATATTTTATTTTTAAATACGTAAAATGTATTTTTAATGAAGGTACATTAAAACTCTATTTATTATTTTCACAATCAAGTGATTATAAATATTGAGATATTATAAGATGTAGAGAAGTAAATGATTTTCCCAAAAAACATGAAGAACCAGTTTCTATATGGAAGAGTAAGAATGTTGTCCTATTGTACTCAAGCAGGTAGTCAGAAATTTTCAAAACCCTAACGGCACTTTGCGACGTCTATTTTTATAGACAGGTAAAGAATCTACTAAAGCGTATGCAAAATTGCGCGTATCTGGTTGAAAATAATAGAGAAATGAATACCCGTGAAGACTGCATAAAAATACAATCAATAGTCCATCATCAATTTTTAATAAAATGATCCGGTATGCCTGGTATGCTTCCAAGTTTTCTGACGAAAGATATATTTTCATGAATGTTAATGAAGTATATTTTCCAACGAATCTTTTACAAAAAGGTTGTTCCTTTAAACAATCTCCTTTTATAAATTGTGCAAGATGTCAAAACAGTTTTTGTTTTCCATGTTTTTATAATAAGTGTCATTCTGGTGTATGTATATAAATAAATAATTGACAAATAAAAACTATGTCAAAATCCATAGATAAATTAAGTCTACCCTAATTTTTTTGAAGTGGTAATTAGAATTTTAATTTATATCTACTTAATTTATCTCTATTAAAAATACATTACGTATTTAAAAATAAAATATTATCTCTAATTCAAATTTCAATTAGCTGTAACAGTCACTTTATAAATTGAAAAAAAAAAAAGAAGAAAAAAAACTACCTCACGAGGTATCGAACCCGGATCTCCCGTACGGGAATCCATCACGCTGACCACTTAGCCACCGGTGAGTTGCAAATCAAAAATCTCTACTAGTATCTAAGCTATGCATAACACTTTAAAGCCTATTTTCTCGGAATCTTCTGGCTATTGCGCTTTATTACTTTACAGTGTGGATACCCTTAAGGTATACTATCAATCTGCCAAATTTCATCCCGATCTGAATTTCCGAGACCGTAAGGTCTCCTTGTAAGTTGTGGAAGGCCGTCATACTGGCCACCAGTTTGAATTTCTGCGTTCTTTTGTAATTAGCAGAATGCCCATAATTAATGTTAGAGAGCTCTGATTTCCTCCAAATATGCAACTAATGAAAGGTTTGGTAATGCAAAATTTCATCAACTAGAAATCTTCGCAATTTAAACAACTTCTTGACAATAATAACATTAAAAATATTTTATATGTTTGTTTTCATCTTTTTTTCTAAAGTTATATATGCATTACTTTTAAAAACAATCTAAATGAAATCACACAATTTTTATTTTTTTTACAAAAATTGTATACATGGAAGCTAAAACATACTCATTCCAACTTTAATATAAAGCAGTTTTATGTAATTTATAACATAAAATGGTTATGATATATATGACACAAAAGAAAATATCGATTTTCAAAGTATTTCTTTCTCAATAAGGAAGCAGTTTAATAGAGTTAGTCCTAATACTAGGTGGTTTGCATTCTGAAGTGAACTTTCTGGGAGCATTGGTCATTTTGTGAGACAATCAGGTTTAAAAGAATTTTAGATCAGGAATATTGCATCAATAAAGTGCTCCGTATGATTAGTGGGAAAGCAGCAGCACGAGCTAGAAGAGGATACAGAATTGTAGATGTTCTACCTTGAACATATTGGCAATTACAGGAGGATTTTTAAGTATCATTGCCAGTTCAACGGACTATTCTCGCGTCATTAATTAAAAGCAAGTAGTAACCGATAGTGAGTGCTACCAGTTGAAGCAGAATTTATCAGATTTAAGATTAACGGGGAAAATATGTATAATAAAGTTTGTTGGAGAAAATATTTGTAAGAAAGTATTCTCTGGAATTGATATAGATCATGAGTTTTGTTTTATGTTATTTAATATAGATAGTAAAATAGACTTTATAACTGACAAGTACGAGATGGTTTGGGGAACGGAAATACTATGGATTCAGTTTATTTACTCTTAAAAACGTATATTAGAGCAGAACGCTTTAGGAACTAGATTAATCATATACTAGATTTGAGATAAATATTACCATTTTTTGCAACAGCAAGACACAATTCATATACAATGGCAGTGTATGCATACCTCCAAGATGTGCTATCGATATTATGGTGCATCGTCCAATCGTGTACATCTTCTTTCGAAATGACCTGCATGTTTTTGGTCGAAGTAATGAGTATTGGGTAAGTCTTTCCCTTGATCTTGTTATATTGAACAAGAACATACACTAATGAGAAGCATTAAATCGACAGGAGGATTAACTAAAAGAAGAAGTATGCCAGAAGCACAGTGACATATTTGAGTTCAGTCTATGATTTCATATTTGGAGATTAATTACTTCATGCAAGTCTATAGTAGTGTCATTTATCACTATAAGTTGACAAACACAAAGAAGATTCATACACCAAACAAAGAAGAGACTGCAAATATACCAAGAAAATCCTAACATATAGAAAGAAGCTCCTCCACTCTTGATGCACTTTGTGCAGTTAGACATCAGGAGTAATTGCATATGATAATATCAATGTCCACAAAGCAAAAGGAGTTCCCAAATTTATGTGGGGTCCAAGTATTTGGCTCATTCAAAAATATTTCTTTTCATCCCTGAAATTTTTATTTTCTTTTACTATGGGAAAGAAGAAACTTCCAATCAGTCAAGATTTTAGATTGATCTGCAGTACTATTCCAAAGACTTATTGCTTCAGAAATACAGAGAATTCGTTACATGGATATCATATACAAACTTTGGATTTACCCCTCATCATTGTTTTAATAGTCATTCATTTCTAGAAATGCTATCACTCCAGCCTTGGTCAATACAATTTGAGCAACTGGCAAACAAAATCGCACTTGGCCCTTAATTATATGTAATGCATTTTGAATACAATTATTGTGAGGATTTTAGAGCCGCTTTTGATTGAAAATATTTTGGATGCAAACAAAGGTGAGTTTGAAGAGGCCGAAAAAAAAATTGTGTGAACAAGTCCAGTTTTATTCAACGTCTCTTCATTCCAGAAGAAAACAGTGACAGAAAGAGCAGCTCACAACCATTATATGCACTAGATCAGCGTTCGCCTCTAAATTTTGTGAAAGGGTTGCAATATGTTACTCTCTCTCAATATAGCTCTTACGCGGGCCGCACCTTTTTGTACAGTAGTACTTTTTATGCAATATTAAATGCGATAATTAAATATTTCATTTATTGTAATAATGTCCCATTTATTGAGAAATTTATTAAATTGAAATTTTAGACTGGTAAATTCTGCAAGATTTTCTCCAAATGGAAGTTCAATTTTGAGGTATCTATGTTTGTGTATTTCCTACGTATTTTGGTGTCTGTCAATCTATCAATTCAAAATGCTTGTCATAGCAGTTTTTTTTTTATGTTCATTCAGTGAAATTCCTACAATGGCAGTTAAATGTACTATTCTCTTTCATCTAGCCGACGCGACGCTGCGAATAGGATTGTTTCGATTGCCTACCCTCACAAAAGGTCAATTTCTAATCGTTTTGTGTGGACGAAAAATACGGATTGCCGAGGATTGAAAATAAAAATCTTGGGTTGTGCACAGCAGAACTGTCAATAGTAGACCTTAATTACTAATAATATGCAACAAATATCTACTCTCGCACTTTACAAGTTTTCCCGTATTCCCACCCAACTATAGAAGTGAACTGTGATTGGATAATCACCCACCCATTATCATCAACCCACCGGCGCGTTTTTTCCCTTGCATTTTTATCGGAGCAGTTTATCACGTTGTTTATCTGTATCGATGTTCAAAATTGGCGAGATAAAGATTGTTGGAAATTCAATTTTAAAATTTTGTTTAAAAAAAATTCGCTAAAATTTTAGTATTCTGGTTGCACAGTTACTGATTGTTTATTAATTTTGTTTGAAATTTTAGAGCTTTACGTGAAGAGGAAGGTAGTTTCTATAGATAGAGTAAATGATGCATAGTTATTGCTCCCATCGAAATTGCATTACGACCAAATTAAGCCTAAATAACTAAACTTAAATCAGTGTTACTCTGTAACTAATCATTCGACTAATAGACTACGAATTAAAAACAAGTACACTTTTCAAACTCTTTTCACTAACTAACTTTTTCACTTATCAAACAAATTAGTGTATCTTAAGAGAAGCATTATAATATTTTAATTCATAAATAGAAATGCGGAAAAATTAACGCTTCGCGGAGGAGTTAGTGCTATGGGAACATTTAAAATCCGCTAAACTGTGTCTATTTATAATGGATAACTGACGAATGTTTAGTTATCTATGTTTAAAAATACTAATTAAAATTCTGGCGTCAAGTCTAAGATTGGCTTGCCAAGTTGAGAAGATTGGAACCTAGGTTCAAATTTCAGAGCAATCTTTTCTTTTAAAGGATAATTTTACTTTACTTGCCTCTTCTCGTTTTTGCACAACGTTCGACATGGATGTGGCTCAAAGTTCTTTAAACGTGGCCTTACCGTTGTCAAACAAAGGTAATGCTGTCCAAATGTCTTTGGAGTTCGAGAATTTAAATATATATATATATGAAAATAAATAGAAGAAAGAAGTTACGAACCTTCGTAATTGAGATTTATAACTTTTTCATTTGAACTTGCAGGAGGGGAAAGGCAGTGTTATTAGCAGGAGCTGGGGAGGGGAGGATCTGCAGATGATAATTTTATGCAATGAATTTATTTCTTTATTCTTATATTTTCTTCACTGCTCAGTATTTTACTCTCAAAATTCGATTCACAGAATGTGAGGACGCTTAGGGGTGTGGTGGAGGTCAAAAAGAGCAACTGGGATAGTCGATAGTTGTGGCCGCATACTAAGTAATCTTTGTTTTTGTTTGGGCAAATCTTTTTTGGGATGTTTGGAATTAGAATAACCAAATTTGTTTATTGGATTTTTTTTTATAATAGTTGAAGAGGTTTTTGTAAAGATGTGAATGAAAATAATCCTTAAAAATTAAAACAAATTATTTTGTGCTTGCATATTTTTATCAGATATTTTTTCAAATAGACTTAAAAAAGTATAAGTTTTTAAATTATTTTATATGCTTGCTTTTTCCGTAGTCTTCGCCGATCTATTAATGATCTGAAAGTAGGCAGATTTTTTTGTACAGGAAACATTCACTTCTAGTTATTAGGGTGAAGCAAAAATTTATTAAAAAAGAAAAGGTTTTTAACATTGGAGATGTTCCTTCCTCATTCAAGTAGCATTGTTCTGTTTTTGTAGAAAAATTCATTGATTTCATTTATACTTGTAGTAACAGTGTTGTTTAACACTGTAGGGACCAGTCAATGTGTATATCCCAGCTTTTGAAGCTTTGCAAATCCAGGCTCGCTTCGCTCGCTATAAGTTTGATTGATACGCAAGTATATGCTTGCCTCACTTGCTAAACAGTTCCTTTCTATGCAAGTATAGGCTCGCTTTGTTCGCAAGAAGTTCCTACTATACCCAGGCCCGCTTTGCTCGCAAGAAGTTCTTATTCTTACCCTAACCCAGGCTCGCTTTGCTCGCTAGAAAGTTCACTGTTATGCAAACTTTCATTATGACACCCCCTCCCTCTGTTGTGAAACAATTTATTTAACCTTTTCCCATTTAAATTCCCTCCCTCTCAGTGAAAGAATATTTTAACCTCTTTCCCATTAATACAAATCCCACCCATGAGAGAACAAAAGGGAAAAAGAAATACACACATTCGAGATATTTAAAAAAAAATATTTTTTCCTCTCTGTCCTTCCGAGAGAGAAACCTACAGAACCGAAGTTCCCTTCAACATCACAATACTGCATAAAATCCTCCATGATAAGCAAATAAAACATCCAAGAATAAGAAGGGGGGGAAAAAAATGTAGCACCACAAAACAAACTTCTTCTAAGCATAAAATCCAATAAGAATGAAAAACAAGTTACACAGCCAAGATATGAATAAAAAACAATTGCAACCTAGATTGTAGTGCTGTCATGTGATGGGAGTTTTGGTTCTTAATGATAAAATAAAAAAAATAAAAAAAAAATATTAACTAAAAAAACTCTTTTGTTATAACATTCTGGCTATCAAAATGCAAATTAAAGAGCAAAAACTACACATATTTAAAATTTCAGAGTTTTACAAACGCTGAAAGTTATTTTTTATAGACACTTTCAATCACAGAGAGACTCTTTATTTTATTATTAGTATAAATTTACGAATTGTCCGCTCTCTTCAGAAAACTCACAAAATTTATTCACAGGCAACAGTTTAATTACTATCAAGCTTCAACACAAGCTTCAACAAAAATAACTTCGAATTCAGCGATTATACAAGCTCACTCCGATAGGTCAACAAAGCGATCAGCTTTCAACGAACTCCGAAGTCAATCTCAAAACTTTCCCGTTCTCCAGTCGTTTATATACAAGCGCGTGAGACATTCTCGAAATTTCCAGCCAATTCATCGGAAACGAAATATCTCGAAACTTCTCGATTACTTTAGGTGTTGCCACCTTTTTCTAACTTGTATAATCGCTATTAATTACTAAATAAAATAGGATAAAAATAAATTACAATAGAATTTTGAAATAATACGTCACTATTTACAATATATACAGACAATTTGTGCAACATTTCCCCCTTCTTAAAGACTGCACGTCCCGGGCAGTGAAGTCCTTAAGAGGAAAGGCAATTCAATCACTTCTACTATAATATGGGGATAGCCTATTGTGATGTACTACTCTAGGTTTACAGGAAGGTGTCCGTTGAATTTTCATCACGACGTCGTTGATCTTCTTAAGGACCCCATACGGCCCTTCCCAGTTCGTCTGGAGCTTAGGGGAGAGTCCTTTCCGACGTTTAGGGTTCCCTAACCACACCTTGTCACCTTCCTGGAATGAACGGTCCATGGCCTTGGCATAGTACCGGATCTTCATGCGCTCCGTCATGATGTTGTTTCTCTCTCTGGCGAACCGATGTACGGCTTCCAAACGTGCCTGCAGATCATCTAGATACTGGACAGGCGAGGAAGGAGTGTCCGGTGGTTGTCCAAAGAGGAGGTTGCTGGGGAGTGTAAGGTCTCTTCCAAACATCGTTAGAGATGGAGAAAATCCGGTGGTCTCGTGAGTTGTATTCCCGTATGCAAACAGAAGCGGTGAAAGTTTCTGATCCCCATCTTGCTCGTTATATGATTCTGAGATTGCGTCCGAATCATCCGCGGGTGCAGCTGATAGATCCCGGGACCTCCGTTCGATGCTTGTAACAGGAGCATGGATATCGATTCCCTCTTCACTGACTTTGTCCATTTCCACATGAACCACTTCCTGGGAGGGTTTCATCAACGTCGCTTTCTTCGGTTCTCTTTCCGAGGCTGGAGAGGTACTTTTCATAGATGTGGACTCTTCAGCATTCTCTATGACATTGTCTTCATGAGCTACAATCCGATATACGCACAGCTCTTTCGTGTCTAGATCGTGCAAAGGAACTTCGCCTCTCCATGTTTGCAGCTTGCTTTTCTCAAAATTCAGCGTAATTCCATTTTTCTTCAAAAAGTCTAGTCAGAGAATGCACGGATCTACAATTTCGGCAACATAAACGGTGTGCTTGTAGGTGTTAAATCCAAGGGCAATGTCCACTTGCAATTTCCCATGAACAGAGATATTACCACCAGACACAGTTTGTAGAGAAACAGAGGGCGCTGTGTAGAGGAGTCGGCTGTTCAGGCGACGAGCCACGTCCGTCCTTACGATCGTTACGTTCGCTCCCGAATCGACGATTAGACGACATGGAGTTCCGTTGATCTCCCCCTTCACGAATAAACCCTGGTTTCCTCCTTGTTGGGATGAAACGTGGAAACGACTGGTCGGGGCTTCACCTGTTCTACATTGCAGCTTCTGCCCTGCGAGATGACATCTTCTTAGATTCAGTTGTGGAGAATCCGTGGTAGTGTTATCCCTTCTCTTTTTCAAATCAAGGCAGTTTCGTCGTAGATGCCCTTCCCGTTTGCAGTGCCAGCAAACGACTCTGGTCCTTCGATCCCTGGCTCCGGGATAGCTTCTCATCATTCTATCAATTTTGCTTTCCAGTTCTCGAAGCTTACTGGTGACAAAGTCAGAAGAATCCTCGGCTAATGCACCACGCACATATCGTCGGTCTTTTCCAGAAGCTAGCTGCGCGGCTTCCACTCTCATGGCGTACACGAGGGCCGACTTCAGGTTTTTGTTTTGGGATAACCTTACCGCCTGTTGCACATCGGGATCTTGAATAGCGTCGATGAAATACTGCAGAGAAAGATCGTCTCGTACATCCGGGGGACAGTCAGGGAAAGCGAGGAGCGACAGTCTTTCTATATCCGATGCCAATTCTTGAAGAGTTTCATTGGCCTTCTGCTGTCTCACTTTCAGTTGTAGTCTGTTGTAATTCTTTAGATGCTGATCCCCAAACCTTAACTCCAACGCACTTGCCAGCGCCACGAATTCTCCCCGCTTCTCTTCAGGTAGTGTCTGTAAAATGTCAGCAGCTTCACCTCGAAGAGATGCTGCGAGATGGAATGCTTTCGAAGTATCGTCCCAACCATTCGCAGAAGCAATCATTTCAAATTGCGTTTGATAAACGCGCCAAGACGACTTCCCATCAAAAGGGGCCACTTTGATGTTAGAGCGCGGCGCCATAAAGGGGATGGAAGCGTTATCCCAATTAGGTGACGCTATGGCCAGAGCTTCACGCGTTTCCATTTTTCGCAGCCTTTCTTCTACAACGTCAATGAATTTGTCTTGCTCTTCCTTTAAGGTGGAAACTTTTTCTTGCACGGTGGAAACTTTTTCTTCAACTTCATTTCTCACTGTCTTAAGATCTTCTCTGACATCCAAAATATCCGCCTTCATTGATTGAAGAACACTCTCTGTGCGCTCCATAAATCTATCAACGGACGCAGAAGATGATTCTTGCTTGGATGCTAAAGCTTTAATATCCGATGATGTCGCTTCTTGACTAGCGGCAATTGCGGCGGCGAGTTCGGCATTTGTCGTTTCTTGACGGGCTTGACCAGCTGCGATTGTAGCGGCGAGTTCGGCATTCGTCGTTTCTTGTCCGGCTTTTATTTCGGCTTTCATTTCTTTCATTTCGGCTGAGGCGGTTTCTTGGCAGGCTTTCATTCCAGCAAGCATTTCCATCAACTGTTTCATTTGGTCTTCCATCATTCCTCTAGTAGTCGGCATTCAAGATGACTTGATCCCACCGCTGCCACCACTGTTACGAATTTTTCCGCTGAGGCAATGATGGTACAGTTTTCACGGTATAAAAATATTTATTCTCTCTTCAGAAAACTCACAAAATTTATTCACAGGCAACAGTTTAATTACTATCAAGCTTCAACACAAGCTTCAACAAAAATAACTTCGAATTCAGCGATTATACAAGCTCACTCCGATAGGTCAACAAAGCGATCAGCTTTCAACGAACTCCGAAGTCAATCTCAAAACTTTCCCGTTCTCCAGTCGTTTATATACAAGCGCGTGAGACATTCTCGAAATTATCAGCCAATTCATCGGAAACGAAATATCTCGAAACTTCTCGATTACTTTAGGTGTTGCCACCTTTTTCTAACTTGTATAATCGCTATTAATTACTAAATAAAATAGGATAAAAATAAATTACAATAGAATTTTGAAATAATACGTCACTATTTACAATATATACAGACAATTTGTGCAACAGTATACTTACCTAAATTCACATGGTGAAATTTTGTTTAGTACACTCTAATTTTAAGTTACTATGCAACTCGCCTACTAAAAACACATTCTCCCGAAACTGGCCCATGTCTTTCAAAAAAATCACCATTTTTTATATTGGTGCATTTCCTTTCAAAATTTTCTGAATGAATTGCTATTAGTACATTTCTAACTTTTATTGCTCATTTATGTATAATACATAAATGAATTGTACATACATTATTTGTATATAATTTATTATTTGTATATAAATTATTTGTGAATAAATTATTAATATTTTTGCTTTATTTAAATGGAATGTAATGATTTTTATATATTTTTCACCCAATATCATTTGATGCAATAAGCATCAAAGGAGTCAGTGTAATAGCAAGAGCATAGTGTTTAAATTGATGTTTTAATTTCTTTGTTTAGCTTGACCATGTAATATATTTGAGAAATTATGATGCAAGCCTTTGTTCTGTTCTTGATACTATGACATCTTTTCTTCACAAATATCGGCAATTGGTAAACCCTGAATTATTGTATACTGATGTAGATTTCAGTACAAGTAATAATAGGTAAATTATTTTATCTTAGATGAATAAATATAGTTTTTAAAATAAAAGTAAAAGTGTCAAATTCTTGAATTTATTTAATTTTTTCCTATTTAAGAATAATTAATGACCTTACTTTATTTCTCTTCTTTCCAGATATTTAAATATGGGATTTTATTTGGTATTTTTCTGAACTAAATCATATTCAATGATTTTTCCTTTTCCCACCCTGTTTTTGTGCATGCAGTTTGAGTAGCAATATAGCACAATGATTACAAAACGAAACGTTTCGTTCAAAACCAACACAATTTATCTACTCTATATCTTTCAAAAGTTATCAGATTTTAAATTGCTCAGTTTTGATTTTTTAATTAATCTTTGAAAAGTTTTCACAAGAACTGTATTGCTTTTTATTTCACCATAAGCAGTTAATTAAACCAATGGGTTTGTGAAAACAAATGAGTTGTGGATGTTTAATTGGTATGAGATTTCATTGAGAAGAAGGATGTTTCATTTAAGATGGATTTTTTGGAATTCTGCTAATTTCTGTAAACATTTTTACTTTTAGTTGGATGCATAGTTTTTAATGTATTAGTGAAGTGATTCAATTGACCAGAATAGTTTTTAAGTTTTAAATGTTTAATTTTAAAATTAAGTTTTTTTATTATTATTATTATTATTTATGCAGCTTTATGAATATGGATCCTTCACATGGTATGGATGTTTATCTTTGTGGAAACACTACTCAATTAATAAAGTAAGTTGGTTTTGTTAGATATGTTAATATTATATTATACTCATGTTATTTAATTTTGTTGCACATTCTTTCAACTTCTGGTTCAGGAATTCAGGGTTAATATATATGATAGTAAATATTTTTCCTAAAATTTTATCCAGAGTAAAAGTTATAAAATATATAAAAGAAATTATTATATTTCTTCATCTTCAAACTTTTTAAGGATTGATGAAGCAAGTTATTGGTAGACAAATTCAAATGCACTTTTCTTACATACTACTTGTTTAAAAAAATCACAATCTTCATTAGAAATTATAAAAGCTGATGTATAAAAGCTGATGTATAAAAGCAGATATATAAAAGCTAATAAGGTCTACTGATTTGTAATGCATAATTTTGTTAGTATCTTCAGTACTAGTCCTCCTTTTCCTTTTTAAAATTATGCATTTTATATCTACAACAGGCTTAAGCTATGCAAGTGTGCAAAAAACTGATTTTTAAACTTTATTACTATTTAAGAGTATGAAGATGTACAATATTGTTTTTTAATCCTTTTTAGTAATTCTTTAAAATTTTACGTTTGTTGCTGTGAAATGCTTGTGGCAAAATGTCTTAATTTTCTGTGCAATTATGACAGGTCTTTTTAAGATTAGGTAGCATCCTGTAGATTTTCCTTTATGCAAAATATTTATTATAAAGACAGAATTGTCGCTAATCTACACACACACCTCATGTCTATACAATGAGAAGTATTTTATCAGAAACTTTTCGTGAAACTTTTGCTTTATTTGCTATATTTAACTTTATGTAATAATCAATTCATGTTTCCTTATATTCTTTTACTTAGATTTATAGCAGAACGATCCACCGGAGGGCAACTGACATGTGTAGAGAATATTGCCGAAAAATATAATCTTGCTGATGATGTTAATTTCAGAAAATTAAAAAATAATAATGTACTTCCTGAGAGAGAAATTCTTCCTGTAATTTCAAAAGTCCCAAAGTAAGATTTTAATGTTTGAAACTCCATAATATGTTGTAGTAAATATTATTTGCATCAATTGCATGATTGTACAAAGGTATGTTAAAGGGTAATGCCTGGTAGGAAGGAATATTCTAGTAGTTTCTCCTAAATCTGATTAATCATTCTGATTTGTATTTTTATTTATATTTAGTTTGCTATTTTTAATTTTTTTTTTAATCTTTTGATAAATTGCTTTTTTATGACCAATAAAAACGTAGTTTCCTTTTTCCTGTGTTTCTGCATTGCTGATTTGTTATATATCTATTTGAGCAATGCATAAATTAATTGAAGTTTCTTTTTAGGTGGCACACTGTACGATTATTTATATCGTCAACTTTTAAAGACATGCATTCTGAAAGGGACATGCTCATTCGATATGTTATTCCAGAGTTACGAAAACGAGCCACATCAGTATTCGTAAAAATAAATGAAGTGGATTTAAGATGGGGTATAACTGAAACGGATTGTGCTTCAAAACGGTTTGTATATGTATTCTTAATTATAATAGAACTGCAAAGGTTAATTTATGTTCAGTAAATTGTAATTGGCTTTTCAGTTATCTAACTTATGCTCCAACTGATCATTTGAATTATACACTGAAATGCCATGTGTCATACCCTAGTACCTTAGTCTATAGATTCGTTCCTTTAAACACATACAATCAATACAAAAACATTGACAAATGAGCTATGTACAGTATTCAAAACTAAACATTGATGGGTATGCTTTTGTTTCTAAATTTTGTACAAAAAAGTTGCTTCTACCCATGCCTCTTGTTTATAGTACCATTCTTAAAAAAAAATTTAACATGCTATCCTTAAATTTATTTTGTAAAAGCTTTGAATAATTGAATATAAGCTCCTTTTTTACTCTTTTTTGATTCATAATACCACTTCATTTACTTTAAATATAAACTTTTATTACAATATTTTGAAAAATACATTAGATATGAGAAGAAAGTTGTTTTGGTATGTGTAAATATTGATAAACGCATTTGTAGGTTGATAGGCACAAAGAGGGAGACATACTTAAGTTTGTCTCCAGTTCAACTGTTATCTCTGTAGTACTACAACATCTGTAAGAGTAAAAGTTTTCACATATTTTCTTATATTATAGAAAACAGTATCAGAATAAAAAGAATTATTCTGCTTTTTTTGTCATTTTGAATCAGATTGGAGAAAAAAAAAATTATTTATGAATTTTTAAACATTTTAATATACAGCGTGTCCCCGTATAACCTGGCCGACCTTTATTTTCGACACCGTTTGTCCTAGATGCATAGTCCCAATTGAAGAAATCTTTTAAATCGTTAAAATATTTTTACTGAATAGTTTTTAAGTTAGAAAAGGGGTTCGTATAAAAAATTACGAATTGTAAATTTTTATATGGTCCCCAGTTCCCCCAACTCGTATTTAGAAAAATGTTGCCCGTGAAAAAACATTTAAAAAAAAATTGAAATTTGAACGACTAATATTCATGGAGATATGAAAAATGGAATTTTGGAACTTGTATCACTTTACACCCGTGGTCATTAACATATTTTAAGGGCATGTACACAAAATGAAATACAGAGAAAAAGCAATTGCGTTCACAAAATTATTCTGTAATCAAACGCATGAATACGATCTATCAATGTCTATATTGAATTGTGGATGCTGAACTCGTTTGCAAGAGATAATAGGTGTTATACTCCCTAAAACTAACAAAAATCTTTCCACCACATACGATAAAAAAAAATTAAATCTGTCGAGGCCGAACAAATTCACACTCTTGTGTTGTGCAGGGGTCGTATTCGCCCTAAAATTCCTATAATTCCTTAAATTTTCGTTTCTCCCTAAAATTGTACTTAAATTTTTCGTCTATCCCTAAAATTTTAGAAATAACGGAAAAAATTTCCCGTTAGTGGTAAAAAAAAATAATCTAAAAACCAAAAAAAAAATTCCGATCCTTATGTGTAAATTGGCATGTAGTACTGTGGGATTTGCAGGTTCCTATGAAAATTTTAGTGGCATATTATTGATTGGTAGGTAGAAAACCAATAATGTATGTTCATCACTTCAGAATACAAGTAGGTCATACTAATATCATATACTAGATGTATTTAGCTATTTCGTCAATCCTCGTTGTTAAAATGTCCACTGCGGAACAGTACGCAGAAATGCTACTTCTGTACGGCCAATGTAATCGAAATGGGCGAGAATATGCAGGACAATATGCAATTAAATTATTTCCAAATGGCATACATCTATCTAAAGCTACGATTTTAAATATTGTAAAGCTTTTGCGAGAAACGGGTAGCATAGGAAGACGTCCTCGATCCGGAAATTCAAGAGTGGTTGTCTCTGATGAAGAAATTTTGGGCCATGCTCTTGCTTTCCCTCAGTCTAGTGTCAGGTACATTAGTGAAGCATGTTAATACTCAAAAGCCCATGTGTGGAGAGTCTTAAACCGACACGGTGCACATCCTTATCGCCCGTGATTGGTGCAAGAGTTTTTGCCCGGGGATGAAAATAGACAGTTTGATTTCTGCAAATTCATCATGAACAAGCTAGAATTGGATTCATCATTTGTGAATAACATTCCATTTTCTGATGAGTGTACGTTTTCAAGAACTGGGGTAGTAAATAGGCAAAACACACACTTTTGGTCCCTGCAAAATCCTCATGTAATCCGACCAAACAAGCATTAAGTGCGATGGTCCGTTTGTGTGGCATATGGAAGGGAGCATTAGTAGGACCTTGCTTTTTTGCTGATACATTAACAGGTAAAAAAGTATGCGAACCTGTTACAGGGACCTTTATCTGATTTTCTGGATGACCATGTCGTGTTAGCAGACCTTAAAAAGATGTGGTTTCAACAGGATGGTGCACCTCACAAGGTAGCTTCCTGCCTTGTGAGGTGGATTTAAAGACAAGATTATAGGCTATGGAGGTTCGGTAGAATGGCCTCTTAGATCTCCAGATCAAAATCCTTTAGAATTCTTTCTTTGGGGATTTTTCAAAAGCAAGGTATATGAAAAAGAATCGATGAGTCTATTAGATTTGCAGAATCAAATTTTATCTGCTGCCAGGTTTATTAAGCCTTTAATGCTGAAAAGTATTGAAGATGAATTTGAATGACGTGTGCGCTTAGGTATTTTAGACGAAAGAAAACACTTTGAGCATATGTAATTAAGAAAGAGGTTATTTATCCTTTTTACTTTGTTCATTTCTATCACCTTTTATTTTTGTTTGTGTTAACAAAAAGCGCTGCTTTCTGATTATGTTATTATTTAAAATTACTTAATTAAAATTGTTTGCAAGTTTGTTTGCTGTTGCGTTGTACAATTCGTAATTTTTTTTTTTTCAAAGCAAATTCTTGTAAAAAATTATAATGTTTTAGGTGATGAACAACAACTTGTTTGCCATAGTCAAACCTAGTATAGAAGCTCGTTGTTATTCCAATAAGACGATATTTCCTCATTTCAATTTATGTACGAGCCCCCCAAATAGCGTTAAAACTTTAAATTCCATTAACACCGTTGCTATTGGTCGAACAAATTTCAATTTTTTTTTATTTAAATGATTTTTCATGGGCAACATTTTTCTAAAATTGAGTTGGGAGAACTGAGGACCGTATAAAAGTTTACAATCCGTAATTTTTATACCAACCCCTTTGCTAACTTAAAAACCATTCAGTAAAAATATTTTAACGATTTAAAACATTTCTTCAATTGGAACTATGCATCTAGGACCAACGGTGTCAAAAATAAAGGTCGGCCAGGTTATACAGGGACACGCTGTATAATTAATAGAAAAAAGGTTACGAAAAAGTGTGAAAGATATTTATGTTTGGCCTTTAACAGAATTATCATTTGAAATAAAAAGTAATGAATTATATTAATTAATATCTTATACTTTGGGAATTGACATTTCTTTTTAACATTTGGTTTTTCATTCTTCAACATTTTATAGTTCACAAACCATTTATGGAAAATCTTTATTACTCGATATTCCCTATTTTTTATATTATCAATATAAATATAGAATAGTATGCATTGATTTTGAGCTTTATAAAAATTTTATTCAGTTTCAATATGTAGATGTATAGTATCATTTTTAGAACTTTCTATGAATTATGGCAATACTTTTATCCTTGCACCAATTTAAACTTGTATTATAGCCAATGATCAGAATTTTGTTTTGTATATAGTTTTTTGGTAGGAAAGCTATATTTGCAATGTGTGTGTGTGTGTGTGTGTGTGTGTGTGTGTGTGTGTGTGTGTGTGTGTGTGTGTGTGTGTGTGTGTGTGTGTGTGTGTGTGTGTGTGTGTGTGTGTGTGTGTGTGTGTGTGTGTGTGTGTGTGTGTGTGTGTGTGTGTGTGTGTGTGTGTGTGTGTGTGTGTGTGTTAGAAAAACCAAATTTTATAGTCATGGAGTCACATTTCTTTCTAAATGGTTGCAAATAATGTTCACATACATCAAGTTATGTCAACACATAAAATATTTGAGGTCATTCTTTTTGGACATGTACCATACTTTTATTACTTTCTACATCTGATGGATAATGGATAAGAAATTCTTTAGTTTCTTTTAAAGAATACTCATACCCTTGGAACTCAAACATAATTTTTTAACATTTTGACATAAAAATTTACTTGCAATTCTACTTATACAAATAACAAACCTTATTTTCAATTAATTTTTTTTTACACCTGATGGCTGCGTGGTTAGGGCTCTGGCCTCACATGCCAAAGGTGCAGGGTTTGAATCCTGGGCTAGGCATGGATGTTCGTTGTGGTTTGGAATCCACTTAAAGCTGTAGGTCCCGGCCAGCATAAGTAGACTTCATTGTGCATAAAAATAGATCATTGTATGTACAAACTGACCGACCAACCAATCAAGTTTTTCAATACAATTTTTAAGAGGGTTTCTATCTGTAGAGTGGTATAGCAGATATACCAACTCTGTATTATTTCATTAAAACAAATTGTTTATGTGTTGTCTGGCAATATATACTTTTCTGTTCAGTCTTGTAAACCTTTTTCAGCATTATATTAAATTTTAGAGGGTTCGTTCAGCCATCATCTATATACAGTGCAATCGGTAAAGTCCTTTTAAGCCCTTTAAAATTTTGAACAGCGTCTTGCATAGGAGAAGTAATGTATACAAAACTATTATAGTAAAATTATCATACTAATTTTTTTAGACAACTTACAGCGCAGAGGCGATTTGAGGAAGCTCCAAAAATGAACTCAAAACTAAAGGAGATCGGCAGAAAAGTCAAATCTAAAAAATGTGCTCAATAACATAATAAAAGCTCCACATTTTTTTATGGAGTTATCTGTAAAATTGGCATAAGTATTCACACTTGACATCTTGAAATATTTATGACTTGAAAAAAGGGTTGCCCTGAAATTGAAAAACATACTCTCCTGTGTTATATTACAGCTTTTCTAAGTTATGTAATAAATAATTTAAATTCAAGCAAGGAAGAAAGTAAAAAACATTATGAAGTTAGAATCTGAAAAAGACATTAAGGAAAATTTTTAAAAATTCAGAAGATCCGAAACCACAATCATCCTGCAACTAACATAATACGAATAAAATCTCTGCCCAGCCATGAAATTCCTCTGAAGTGTGATGCTAAATTGACACAATGCTCATTACTGAGCACTAGAAAACCCCTAATAAGAAGTTTCCATCAGACAACAGATGCAGTGGTCCATGAATTAATGTTATAATGTTTTTTAAATGGTCATATTAGGATGTAAAAAACATAAAAACCTTGTCATTATTAGTTGTTAAAATTATAATCTATAACAGAAATATTATTATAATAAAATTAATATAATTTTACAGCAACCCCTTTTAACATTGCATTCCAACCTCATGCAATTTCAAAGTACGAAATATCATCTCTTCCCATTTTCCAAATCATGGTTAAAACATTCATAGAATAAAGAACGACTAAAATTACCATGTTTATATTTCCATTTTACTGCTTTTATAATTAAACTTTTTTCCCTGAATTCATTTTTTTTTACTGTTTATGACCATGTAATATTTTCAAATCCAAAGTACAAGTAATCTCAATGTGACAATGTTTTAATGTTTTTTACTTACTTCAATTAGTCATTGAAGATACAAAAATAAACTCAATAATCTCCCCTCTCCCTGCTGATTTTTCAATTTTTTTTATCCACCCCTCCCTCTAAAATTTTGAAGAAACAGTTTGCATCACAAAGTCCCTATCTAGGCACCCCTATTTTTTCTAAGTACTCTCACAAGTCAAGTGAAATACAGAATCACAATGATATTTTGACGCAGTACAGTCCTTGTGTAGCTCTTGTGACAAAAAAAATGTATTACAGCCTGTATAATACGAATAGGAGATTCCATTTTTATATGAATATTTACTTCTTGGATTTTTTTACAATGTTAATGTACTTCAAAATTAAGACATGAGCCACAATACATGCCTTATAGATTAAACGTCACTTATAATAGTTATTTATTTGAAGTATTTTTATTTTTTACTATTTATATAAATGTTTCTGTCAATAATGTATAATTAATGTATCGTTTTCTATATGGATTTTGATTTATACTTTTAGTGCTGCTGAATTGTGTTTGCTTGAAGCTCAAAAATCAGATTTGTTCATCGGTATATTGGGTGATAGATATGGTACAATTTACAATTTTGAACCTCCCGATTCACCAGATCTGCATTGGGTAAAGGAATGTCCTGCAGGACTATCTATTACTGAGCTTGAAATGTATGCTGGTGCCCTGAATGAAAATAAATTAAAAGAGAAAAAATCATTGTTCTACATTCGCAACAACTCTTTCCTAAGGTATTTACTTATATGGTATCTTTATTCTAAAAGCATCATAAATTAGTTATATTTTTGGTCCTTTGAAATATCTACTTTCTTTACAATTATTTATATTTACAAGTTTTAATAGCTTTCACAGTATTTCTACTTTCTACAAATAATAGTTTATAATATTTAAGTGCATCATCTTTCAAATTTATTATCTGCAGACAAAGTAGAATGAAGTTCAATGTCATCTAAAGTTGTAAATTAGTAATTATTATTTCTTTAGTGATTTATGTTCAGGGTTCATACGTCTCCTGAAATTTCTGAAAAACACCTGAAATTTGCTTTTTTGTTATAAGGGCCCTTATAACTTCTGAAAATTGTGTTTCTACTCTTGATAATTCTTTTTATCTCCTTAAAAATAGTCACTGAAGGACAAAAGATTAGTAAAACCTTAAATCGTAGCAGTTTTTTTTACTCAATAAGATGTCTCTGAAATCTGAAATTCTTACCATACTTCAGAGTACTGTGCATGTACTTCGTCACTATAGGGGGCCACAAAGAAAAACCTTTGGACAGTCCCAGAATACACCCCGATTCTCGACAACCAGGCACGTTGAGGGAAACTATATTATGAGGCATGAAATTTTTTCTGCATTAACTCCTGAATTTACTGTACTTAACTCCTGAAAAACTTCTTAGTAACTCCTGAATTTTACTATCATAGATTGAGTATGAACCCTGTGTTATTATATTTTGATATTTTGTCATGTTAAGACAATTTGTATCTCACACATTGTGTTTAAAATTAAAAGTAAATAAATATGAATTTTATCAATAATTGTTAGTTTTTAATGTATTTTACTTATGTAAATATGTATACACTAACTTTAGGAAGAATTTTTTGTTCAAAATATTAAAAACTTGCACATAACTCAAGATTGATTTTGGTAAAAAAAAAATTCAATCAAAAAAGGAGAAATCGCTTCTAAATTCTGATTTTTCGCTCAGATTTAATTCGTAAAATAACAAGACCTGTTTGATATTGAAGATATTTTTACCACTTATAATTTGTTAAGCTAAAAAGTATTCCATCATGTTTGTTTCCTTTTCCTGTTATTTATTAGCTTCTCTGCTAATATTACAATATTACTCTACTAATATTAAACTGCTAATATTACAAATAAAAATCTTGTAGTCTAATCAATATTGCATAGATATACATCAATCATGTTTCTGAATTTAGTTATTTTACAAGGCACAAGTACAACTCCAATTCAAAATATTAGAATTACCAAAATAGCCATTGCATTGTCCATCGTCTTAGAAAATCTTCGATATCTCTTAAAATAAACGAAGGACGGATGAAAAAATTATTAAGTGTTTAAAGTAAGCTGACGTATTGTTTACACGTGTCTATAAAATTAATAGAGATTTTATAAAAAATTATTGAAATGTTTTAAAAAATTAAAATATTCCCAGAGACGATTCAAAATATTAGAATATCTGCAAAATTATGTGATTGGTCAGCGTTGATGATAAAATTTGCATAAATAATGCCACTGTAGAGCTATTATGCATATTAAGAATTATTTAAAAGTCAGTTTGTAGTTAAAAATGGGTCTTTTGAAAGACGTATTGTACTTTAAGAAGATTGTGACTCTGTGCAATGAGGGACATAATCAACAGATGATTGCTGAAAAAGTTATTGTTCTCAAGGAACTGTGAATAAAATTTGAAAGATTATTCGAATAATCAAAATTTTCAAAATAATCGTGCAAATAGTGGTCGTAAACGAATAATCACACTAAGACAAGACAGAATGCTGAAATGTACCGTGACTAAAAATCGATTTACGGGCCTGAGATTTATAAGTAAAAAATGGCGAGAATAAGGAGTGGATGCCTCAAAATCTATAGCACTGCGGTGTCTCCATGAACTAGATTTTCAATCATGTGTTCCCAAGACAAAGCCTCTACTTACTTGCAAGCAAGAAAGGGCAAGAGTGTGATGGTGCAAAGACCGATTGCAATGGGGTATTCAGGATTAGAATGATGTACTCTTTAGCAATGAATCTATGTTTTGCATTTCTCACAGTCATCAGGGTATCTGTGTTTGGCGTTTCGAGCAAGAAGCTTCTATGGAATGTTTGAAATGCAGAGAAATTCATCAGAAGATCTATTTGAGAATGACTTTATCTTCTAACAAGACTGCATCTTGTCACACGTCAAAGGCCACTACTGCTTGGCTTAATAACAATTAAATCAAAATATTGTCTGATTAATTCACCCGATTTAAACCCCATAGAGTATACGTGGGGTGTAATGAAGAAACACCTTCAGGATTTGGCTTCAAAGGTTAAAAAGAAACTCATGGAAAGCGTAAAATCAGTTTGGGAAACTATCAGCAAAGATGACTGCAAAAAATCAGTACATAGTATGTCAGATCATCTTTGTAATGTTATTAATGCCAAGGGAGATGCCACTAAATATTACCTGTTCAACTGTTTTACGTTTAATTGAATTATAATATTTTTTTTCAAGTTATTCTAATTTTTTTAATCACATTGAAATTTATTCTAATTTTTTGAATTTTTAGAAAAAATTCTTTCTAAAAAAAAATCTTTGCAATAATTTTTTATTTTCTTATGTTATACTAATCTACAAAATATGTAGAATGTGACAATATCCTTTAAAACCTTTAAGTTTTCATTTCTACTAAAATAAATGCAAATTTAAAACCACTCGTGTTTAATTTTCATTATTCCAATATTTTAAGTTGGAGTTGTATTTACCAAAAAATCAACTTGAATCTTTTTCCACGTGAACCAAACACACCTTCTCAGAAGCTATATTTTTCACCTATCCAGAAGAATTAGTATTATAAAATAGTTTATTGAATGGAAGCATTTGATTAAATTGGTAATTCTATTAAGATCACCCATGCTTAAAACCTTTACGTATAATATTCTTTCATGAAATGTATTACTTTTATGTCATTATTTTAGTTGAGATGAGGAAATAAGAAACTATTACTAAATGGTTTGTTGGCAATTTGTTGCATACTGTGTTGCTGTTACTTTCTCAGCCTCCCATCCAACTTTCTAATTAAGTTGCACTTATTGGTTTTATGTATTATAGTAACCCAAAGAATTTTTTATCAAAGCATATAAATTTTACTTATTAATTTTGAATATTTTGTGATTTCAGTCTTCTTTAGTTATGTTGTAAACTCTATTAGTAGTGGAAAAACACCACAGATCTCCTTTTCTCTCCTTCTATGCAGAATACTTCTATAGTAGTTTTTACAAATCTGTATATACCCCCGCCCCCTTTTTCTTCATATACAAACATACACCTAGTAAAAAAAAATTACTTTAAGAGCAATTCTCTGGATGACGCATGGGACATTTTTGTTCTAATTTCCTCTCGTAAATGGATTAGAAATTTAAAATTATGCTGAATCTAGTTGATATATTTTTGTTTTATATAAAATTACTTTGTAGCAAAGTTACATAGAAAAATAATTAATTTAACTAGGTTAAATACACATTTAAAAGCTACCGACGCACAGGACATGGATATGTCCTGTGTGTCAATGTAATAAGATGCATATTTGACTAACTTAAAATAATTATTTTGCCATGTAACTTTGCAACAAACTAATATTATATAAAACAAAAACATAACAATTAGATTCATCGTAATTTTAAAATTATAATCTGTTTACAAGTAGAAAAAAGAGCCAAAATGTCTCGTGTGTACAGCAGAGAATTGCCCGTAGTACTGTGTTACATTAAATTAACATTTATGTACTAGTTTGCGTTTAGGGGTGAGAATTTTGAGGATTTAAAAAAAGTTTCTTGGAAGGAATAGGCAGGCAGTGTTGCAATATTGTACTTATGATGAAAATATTTTTAATTTTTTTTGTTAGGGGGGTTAGGCTAGTTTAGCAATGAACCTTGTAGCTAGTCAAGCAAGTCTGAGTTTGTATAGAACCTCTTAGTGAGTGAAGCGAGCCCATGCTTCCATAGCAACAAACTTTTCAGTGAGGAAAGTGAATCTTTTTTGTGAAGCATCGAAAGCTAGGACCTATACAGATTGACAGGTCTCAGCTACGCAGCTAACACTTTATAAAGTATAGTTTACTGTACAATTTTCCTGTATGCGTTAATAAACTTTCTAAAAATCTGTATTATAATTAGTGTGGTTCCTGAGAAGTGGAAGAGTTTTTTCACATCTGAGAATCCTGAATCAAAGCAAAAAATTGAAGCTCTGAAATTAAAAATTTGTTCAAGTGGATTAAAAGTATGTGAAGGGTAAGTGATATTGCTCCAATGTTTTTTTTTTAATTCAGGTCAAGTTAACTGTTGGTACTGTTCCATTCTTCTATTTTAATTAGATCAAACATCTATTCATTTTATTTATTTTATAATGAAAATTAAGATTGAGTGGACAAAAGTGGTTCTCCACAAGTTCTGCACCAAGCAGTAATTACAACATAATTTCAGAGTTTTTTTCTAAGGGCACAAACTACACATGTAGATAGTCAGTAGAGTTATTCATTCAGAAGTATTGTTAAAATAAATATATTTGGAGACATTTCAATTCTGTGAGTACTTGTATAACGTTATGTGATTATTATTACATTCATAATAATGAATTTGCAAGCTGTGCAATAAAACTAAGTAAACTTTACTATGGTGTATGATATCTCCTGACTAACACAACTTTCAATAGGTGAGTAGGTCAAGAAAAATAACTCGTCTAAATACTTCGCAAAATGAGATTAAAACCAGTAAAATATGATGGGCACTGTAATGGAGCAATACTTTTGTCTTCAAAGTATCTTAGAGTTGTAGCTAATGCTATCTTCAAAACTGAGTCATTTTCTGTACTAGCTCAAGAAAATAAACATGCGAGAGTTTAAGGAGAAGAGAATGAACACTATCAACACAATAAAATTGTTAAACACACATTTTGTTTTGATTATGCAATTGTATGAAATTTATTATTTGTGAGATATCCACACTGATTTGTGCAACTGAACACAGTTCTATGACAATAAATATCTATTGGAATGAAGTCAATAGTATTGAAATTAAGGCATTAAACTCCTTGGCTGCGACAGTAGAGCCAGAATTCCTTATGTTGTCGAAGTTGGATTCTTTTTGTTGGTCTCTTCCCAAACAAGGCAATGATGTGGTATAAGTATTACTTAAATTAAGACATTGGCTATATTTGGATTATACATGGAAAGCAATTTAAACTTTATAACTTTAAAGACTGGGAATGATTATACTGTTTAAACATTTTCAACTAATCAATTGTTCTAAGAATTCTTCATAATAAAACTTGAATACTTTTCAAGCATAATGTAAACATCCTCACACGATAATTTTTTTTTTAAGTTTCAATTTTATTTAAATGGATAAGTATATAAAACTTTTGCGAGATTTTTTTCCTAGATTTTTAATAATGTCTTGATAGTTATTTAAATATCAACTGAATGTATTTTTTAATTCCAACTACTATTTACCAAACACTTATTGTAGAATTTATATTTTGCATGTAATGTTTTAGATACCCTTGTAAATTTGCTGGTGTTTTGAAAGAAAAACCTGTTCTTTCTGGCTTGGATATCTTTGGTAAAACAGTGCTGGAAGATTTGTGGAGCGCTGTTAGTGATATGCATAATGAAGTAATGTATAAATTTTTAATATTAAAGAGTAAACATGTCTTTTATTTGAATTAACCTTAAAATAAATTTATTCTTAAAACTTATTTACCTAGTCCTTTAATTTACTAATTTTATTTCAATTGAAGTGTGCGTTATTTCGTGATTTAACAGCGCAAAATATTTTACAGGATCCCTTTGTAGATGATGTTACTGAAGAAGAAATTCACCAACAACACTTGTTGAATTCTTTTGAGTATTTTGTTGAGCCCAAAAATTTCCCTGTGAATAATTTAGTTAATCAAATTCAAAATGAATGTGGCATATTTCTTATTTCTGGAGCTCCTGGTTCCGGAAAAACATCACTTGTGGTAATTTTTTTTAATGTTTTGAGGCCTACATTTGCACTCATTTCAATAAGATAAATTTTATGATACTACTACATTAAAATATTTTTTCTCAATATATTTGTTTACATGCAGTAAAAATAATCTGCTACTGTGTGAATGAAATTATCTCTTCTTCTCTCCCCCTTAGAATAAAAATCAATGTACACTCAATTCAACCCCTACAAAAATCAATGTCTAGAAATGAGTATGCAAAACCATTAAAACGGTATTAATTTGTATTTTTAAGCACTCACTACTTTTAAAGCAACTTGTATTTCTTTGGTAGTAATTGTAAATTTTATTTTAAGATACTAGTTTTAAATTAAAAAAAAATATATATGAAAGGCAATTCTTGTTTGTTTAGTATTTTTTATTGATAAAAGTTCAGTAAATAGTCTAATTGCATCATAAATTGCAAAAAAAATGTTGCATGTAAAAATACAATTTTTTTAAAACTTTGTATAAGTATATCTTGAAATTTATTGCATTATGAAACCATTTCTCACCAAAATTGAATAGCTCTACTTATACCTTTGAGAAGTGAAAAAATTAAAATCATGCTTTTCCAAAGTGTATGGATTATTCATATTTTTGCTTTTAAGTTCAAATTTTAAAATCTGTGAGTAATAAATATTATTTAAGTATTGGATTATTATTCTCTTGTGCTTATTTGCATGTATAATTAATTTTGTGCTTTTTATTGTTTTTAAACTTTTAAATAAAAATATGTCCACAAACTTATGAGGCACACTGTATTGGTGCACATAGAAATTTTTAAAAGTAAATATATCTTTTGAATGGTTTATATGTAAGGTAAATGTTTCTTTTTTTGTTTAAATATTTTTTCTGTTCATAGATAGTTTTATAGAAAATAAATTTTTGTTTAATTATTATATATTCTTTTCAGGTAAACTTGCTGCAAAAACTGAAAAAATTTTCAATTGTAAAATTTTTTATTGGTTTAACTCCGAGATCCACAGATATTTCATATATGTTGCATTTTATTTGTGAGTCAATTTCACGATACCTCCCAGTTTCATCTGTATTTCCTAAACTGACAAAGTAAGATATTTTCTAACATAAAATAAGTACCTTATAAATTGCTCATTTGTATTTTATAAATGTGTTAGAGTACTCTTTGTTTTATTTAAAAACATAACAAGCCACTTGAAGCACACATTAGAAAGATCCTTTAATACTTAAAAATGAATAGTTGATAAACAAAAGATGTGGACTTATTTTGAATATTACTTTGTTCATATAAATTAGCAGAAGAATATGCAGCATTTATCTATTTACAATAAACTTTAATTTTAATTTTCAATAATACAAATTTGTAGCTGTACTTAACCAGAACTACAAATTAATAAATTGATACTTTTTACAAGCCTTCTCTAAAAAGCTTGAATGCACTACAACTATTTGCTTTTATTTAATGAATAAGTTTTACTTAAACATATCTTTTAATTTAAAATAATCCCTTCCACTGAAAAGAAAGAATATCCGCAATGAATAATGTTATCATGGATAAAAATCAAATTAAAAGAGCAATTTGAATTGAGCATAAAAAGAAGGGAGAGGTCATAAATGTATCCAAAATTACTAGATCACACATAAAGATAGTATCTGTGTATTTAGAACTGTGTAACCTCTCTGCTTTCATCTTAGCATTTCTTCCTTTATTTTAGGTATTAATTGAACTTTTCCCATGAAATGCTTTTACCCCTAGACTTACAAATCCACTAAACATAGACCATATGCACTAAAACATATAACTTTTTTTTTTTTTTTTTTTTTTTTTTTTTTAACTTAGTTAATTATCTAAAAGTAAATTAATTATTTGTACTATTTTATAATTTTTTTATGTTGTGTTAAGCTCTGTAATTTGTTTATATGCTGATTGTTTGTGTTTTTGTAGGAATGTAATATGTTATTTTGTTTCAGAGATGTGATTAATCAATTTCCGGATATTTTGTGTGAAGCTGTAAATTCTTCTGGAAGTACTAACTTTGTTTTAGTACTAGATGGTTTAGATCATTTAGAAATAGACGATCAATTGCTTGACTGGCTTCCACTTAATCTACCTCATGTAATTATATTGATTATTATCTGTTATCGATATACTTTTAGCAAAATATTCATTTAGAATCCCTAGTTCCATGATCTTTTATTTTTATTTCTCATAAAGCAATAAAATTTGTAAATATATAAAAAATGAACTTTTTGTTGGTAATGCATTTGTGTCTTTGAATATTTTTTGAATAAATAATTGCTTGACCTTTATGCTCAAAAATTAAAGTTTGTTAGAAATCTTAAAATAAACTATGGCCACATATCCAAAATCTTTTGGCAACCTTTTTTTAACTAATGCTATTTAGAATTAATGCAAAACTTTTCAGAAATTAATAGTGATATAGAATCCATTCTGTTGCCAGTGAGTCAGGTTTGAGAGATTGAGTAAAACTTACAGTTATCTTATGAGAGAGCAGGCAATAGAGCCTCATAATTAAAATTTTGCTTACTGAAACACCTGAGACGACCCTGCAAGCAAACTACTGAAGCAGTCCGCAGACTGACTGACCGTCTGAAAAGTTGATAGGACATCCTTTGAGCTCACCTCAATAATTGGAGCTACCCTCTTCATATATATGAGGGCTTCATATTTTAAGCTCACAACATGTGAAATATTGCTGCATTAATTCTGATAGTGTTTCAACCAACTGTGTGGTTGTTTTTATTAATTTTTCATTTACTCCATTTTCAATATGTCCAGCCATTGAAAAGTTTTGCCCCAAGAAGATATCGATGGTATTTCGTTCTGTGAACTACTACAGAATTTTACTACAATCAAAAGTCCTGGAAAAGTTTGGTTTAAAAATAATTTTTATACAGAAAATAATTCTAAATGACATTTTATAAAAATTATTTGCCACAGGGTTCCCACAGTCATTGAAAGTCATTAAAAGTGCTTAATATTTTTGAACTTGTTTTCAAGGCCTTGAAAGTGCTTCAAAATGCTTTGAGGTGCTTAAAAGTCCTTGAAAATGCTTAGAGGTCCTTAAAAGTCCTTAATTTTTGCAGATGTTGTGTGGCCAACTGCAAAATTTATAAAAATAGAACTCGGACTTGCTATCCCCGAATAACTTCCACTTATCTCCATCGTATCAGAATTTTTTAACATATTTGTATTACACATCCTCCAACTTGTAACTTTTTTGGTAGAATGTACTATTGAACTTCCTTTATATATAGACATGATGCCTGAAAACAAATTTTCAAAGGTCCTTAAAAACATTAATTAGGTCCTTAAAAGTCATTGATTTTCATTCTGTGATTTGAGTGGGAACCCTGTGCCAACTATATATGTGAATACTCTTTTTTATTCAAATGTGTGTAGCATTTAAATTGTGTAATGTCTTAACACTTTAAGAAAATTTAATTTCATAAAATAAATTAAATTAAAAAAAGTTAAATTTAATAAACATAATTATAAAAGTTTAAATTGATAATTTTAAAGAGAGCGGCTGAGAGAACTTTTAAACTTAATAAGTACAAGACGCTCTCCCAATTTGCGATTTTATTTAATAATTTTATTTAATTGAATATTATTTTTACAAACTTTTTTATTTATCATTTTCCAATTGCTTTAAAATAATCTAAATTTTATGAGCTTGCTACTTTTTAATTTTTTCCCCCCATCGAAGCAATGGATCTGTTAGTTTAAATTATCTATAATGTTCAATTGGTTAGATTTTATCCTGGTCCAATCACTAAGTACACATTTTCAAATATTAAATGTTTGTTAACTTGTCACTTCAATCATTTATAGTTAAAAAAAAACATATTTTTTTTTAATGTATGTTTTCTTATTTTAAATTTCTGTTTTTTTCTTCTAGGGACTGAAGCTTGTTTGTACTGCATCTGATTCATCCTATGCTTTTAGAGTTCTTTGTCAGAGAGAAATACATGGGACAAATTTGTATGCTCACAATTTACTTGGAGTTGTTCAATCTGATCGTGAATGCATTGTAAGGCATTACCTAAATTTGTATGGAAAAACTCTTGATGAAAGTCCTTTCAATAACCAAATGCTTCAACTTATCACAAAAAAAGACAGTAACATACCATTGTATTTGCGAATATCATGTGACTTTCTAAGAACATATGCATCATTTGACAATGTAAGTGTGAACAATTTTGCAGTGTACATTAATTTTAAACTATACTTAAGATCTGTTTGTTTTTCTCTCTCATCACTTTTTTACAATGTTCTTTTAAATTAAAATATATATATATATTTTTTTTAATTATGCTTGCAAATCTGTATGATTTTCAGTTTATGTCAATGCTTCAAAGCTTACCATCCACCATTCCACTACTTTTGCAAGAAATAATATTGCAGATGGAAAATGAGTATACTTCTGTTTTGGTTCAAGCTGCATTAACATTATTATGTATCACAACAGAAGGTAAACTTGTATAATATATTAACACCTTTACAATGTATATATTTGTTATAAAAGTCACTATGATTATTGTGAAAACTTTTTTGACTGATTTTTTTGGATGCGTCCATTCTTTTCGTAACAATTTATGTCTTCAAAAAAGATGTGATTGGTTGATGCTTTATTAAGAATAATTATACATATCTGGAGATTTAATATTATTGTGTCTGCAGTAATTAACTCCAAATATAAAGAAATTGTTATTCACTTTTAACACTTTCAAAACACTAAATAGAGACAGAGCTATTGGTCACAGAAAGTTCCAATTTCCTTTCATTTGTTTGAAATCAGTGTATAACCTGACCTGCCACTCTGAAAAAGAAAGTTACATGTGCCTCAAAATTAGAAATGATGGATACTTAAATAAACAGCTACTTGATTTGCTTAAAAACAAGAAATAACATAATTCAATTTCAAATATCATTATAAAGATCAATAAAAATAGTAATAACTCAAACTTTCAGTTAAAAAAACTTTGAGAAGAATTATCCATTCAAATTTATAATTCTTATTTTTTAATGACTGTGTAAAATGATGTATGAAATATGTTACAGTTCTGTTATCAAAAAATTATGGAGAGGCTATCTTTAAGATTATTTTTGTAAAAACTGAGAACTTCAATAATACAAACTGCTATTTTCTACACTTGTATTCGATCTAACATCCTTTATTACCTAGAATATAAAATTTCATTACTGCATATGGAAAACACATTTGTGGGTCAAAATGTGCGTCGGGGTTGTGTCAATCTCAATTAACCTATTTAATACAGATTGAACTGCATGGGGTAAACAGAAAAACCATTTACTTTGTTGCGACTTCAACGGTCACAATGTAAAGCTTGCTACACATTCCCATTAAGTTAGTATATTAAAATTTTTGTTTGCAGATTTTAACAAGTAAACATCAGATAAAATTTTCTGGTTTTATTTTTGCCATTCTGATTCCATTGAAAGCAATAAAAGATATGCTTGTATATTCGAATATTTTTAATTAGTTGCATATATTATTCAAATGTATATATTATTCAAAAATAATATAAGTGTTATTTTTTAATATATTATTCAAAAATAGTTTAATATGAAACATAATTAATATTTTGCTTGTAAGGAATTATTGCTGTTAAAAGTAAAAATTAATAAATTGTATTCATCATTTAACTATTTATGTCTTAAAAATGGATGTGTAGTTTTGAAATTGAGTCGGTTCTTTGACTGTCATCAAATCACTGAAATTTCATTAAGTTGAAATTGGTTAGTAAAATAAAACACTGTTTGTTTGTGTGCATAAATGCATGCATTAATACTGAAAAGGTCTGAGTAGTGAACACATTTATATGTTTTTTAAAAATATCCTTTAATTTTTGTCCTTTTTAATAATTTAATTATTTTTTTCAGGTTTGGATGATGCAGATTTACATTTGCTATTGAGTTTGTCTTTGTTAGACAAAGGAAAAACTGGGTGTCGTCCTTTTAATAACATAGTTGATCAGATATATAAACTAGACTCTGATAACTTGCTGTCAAAAATTGAATACTGCTCTTTAGTTCATTTAATTTGTACTTTTGCTTATGGCCATAATAGGTATTTTTACTTTGATATTTTCCTGAATTTTATAATAACTAATCTCTATTTTTAAATGTTACAAAAATTTAACTTTTTGACTATTAATAGTTATTAAAACACATTTGATTAAAAAGTATTCAGTTGTACAAGTATGTAATGCTTTACTCTGGCTAGAATAATAAGTAAATGTGTTTGTTTTATTGTTTTTAAAATTAAACTAGTAATTTAAAAGCTTATTTTAAAAGATATATATTTCACCTTTTAAAGGTTCAGAAAATTCAATTTGACTGGTACAGAATTTGAACATGCCGTAAAGAAATTTTATTTGAATAAAAATTATACAAATTTTGCTATACATATGCATTGTAACATTGCAGGTGAGTGATATTTTTTTGTTGCATGGTAAATTCTTTCATTCACTACATCAATTTTATTTCAATCTACTTAAGTTATTAAAAATCTTGTATTCTTATGCAAGATTTCACTATGTTTCCTTTAAAACTACACAAAAAGTTTTTTAAAAAAAGTTTTATTTAAATGATTTTAAATTTTTTTTTTTTTTAAATAATTATTAAACTTATCTTATTTAGACTAGTGGCACAAATAAGAAATAAGTGTGTTATAATTATTTTTTTTTTTATCAAAATGGGATAATACCATAATTTAACAATTTTGTATCAATACATAACCAGTAGTGTAACCTAGGTGATCACCCCTTTCCCTCAAATTATTTCGGGCCCACTATCTACATAACTTTTTGTTAAAATTAAAAATATATTTTTAGCTTGCCAATTAATTAATACTAAAAAATAAAAGTTCAAATGTTGGATTGTATAATTAAACTTAAAGAAAAAAAACTTTATTCAAATTGTACTAAATAACTGAAAACTATTACTATAATTCTTATTTACTTTCCAGTTAGAAAAGAAATCCTATATTGTAAATTTAAAAAAAAAAAAAAAAAAACTTCATATCGACTTTGTCATAGATATTATAACAAAGCGCTCAGAAGTATAAAATTAGCTGATTTATCTAACCTTGTACAAACTAGACAGAAATTGCTATATCAGATTAGTACAATTTCCTTTTTTTGAATAGACCAAACCTCTCAATTTGTAAAAAAGTGAAATACAGAACACTATTTGAACATTAAATTATTTATCTTATTTCCACCTGATACTCAAGAAATTTTTTTGAAAAAAGTAATAATTTATAATTAGCAGGCATTGCAACATCCCAATTTTCCCTAATAGTCTGTTCTTCATGAAAAAGGTACATTTTGTCCTTATTTTGCTTAAAATATCCAAGACTACTTTTGTGACTGATAACCTATATAGCTATTATTTACGTTATTTCTTTGAACGTTACATCTAGATGTCTGTTAATGCCCAAATTTGCACCTCCATTGTGAGCACAACCACCAAATTTTGCATTGTTATGGTCAATTTTGGCGAGTATTTCAACTATATAATAACCATCATTTCTAAGGTTTTTTCACTATTGTTGCAGAGATTAGCAGATATTATCGCAGAGATATACGTTGTGATAGTCAATTTTGACGAGTGTTACGCTCTGATACACTCGCCTCTATTGCAGATATTTTCACCGGTATATTGGACTAATGCTGATATAGTTGCTATTGTAATGTACGATTTTACCTAAATTTGCGCTTATAGGTATTAGCAAAAAAATGCAGAGATTTGCGCCTCCATTGCGGCCACTACCATCAAGATTTAAGTTGTTGTGATTGTCATTTTCGTCAAATATTGAACTGATTTCAAGTTATTATTTCCAAGATCTGCGCCGCTATTGTCGCTATAGGGAAGAATTTTTACATTGAAGTGGTGGTCATTTTCACCTAAGTTTGCGCTGATGTAATAGCAGCTATTGCCAAGATGTTCAATGTCGTTTTGTTGGTATTAGCTTGGTAGTTAATTTCATTGGTTGTTACGCAAATATAATCACTTTTATTGCAGAGATTTGCACCCATATATTGGAAGCTAACTCTGATATTTATGTTGATGTGATGGTCATTTTTGCTGATTGCTTTTGCACTGATATTACTGAAAAAATGTCTATATTTCCGAGATTTACCTGTATGGTGGGCTCTATTTCCGATATTTACATTGGAGTGATGATTATTTTCACTTAGATTTGTGCTGATGTAATAGCAGCTCTTAAAAAAATTTGCAACATTATTTTGGTGGCATTTGCTTATGCTTTCGCTGATGTGATATCTAATGTCTGTGATTAGTGCCTTGGAGATTGATTTCGCGGTTTGTTTTCAATCAATGCAAAATGACTAAATTTTAATTTTGCATATTTAATTGTAATTAGAAATTGAAAATAAACTGTAGTTAGGATTATAAAAGCAATTAGAAAATTGGGTTTAAATTGTTTCACCTGTTTGTTTATAGTGTATAATTGTTTGATATGTTAAATTTTTGGAAAATTTGAAGTTTTTTGACGGTTTTCATTGCTATTGCATGAAGTTCAGATTTTTTGCTTGGATGGTTTTTAAATGTAGCAGGTTATTTTACTTTCTTGTAAAAAAAGTGTTTAATGCAATATTTAATTTGGAAGTTTATGGCAAATAAACATTTTACAATAGCTTAGTTTCTCTTGATATTAATCGTAGCCATAAAAATTTAGGTTCCTAAGTGTCCCTTTTTTCCTTGGGGCATGTTTGAAATCTTTTGTAAGTTCTGTAATAGCTGTTGTGATCAATAAGTTACAGTCATTTGATATAAGTTGAAGCACTTTGTGATGCACCATGGACTTTTAAGGAGACTTATGGCCTGCATATTATATGTAATTATTTATTTTTCATGTTTCTTATGTATTATTTTTGTCAAATTGCTTTTTTCAGAGGTAAAAAAAAAGAAATGTAAGGATTTTGAGAAGTACTTTGATGATCGTTGCAATATATATTTATATTCATATCATAGCAAGTCCCCTGAGCTAGAGTCCTCCCTCTCCCAGCATTGCAAAATCTGCGGGTTCTGGTAGATAATACGCTGTACACAGCAATGGTATTAAAAAATATTCAAAATACGAAGGAAATTTTACTACACATTTAAAAAATTACTTTTTGGAATTTATCGACACTATACCTACATTATAGATTTTTTTATTTGTCTATAACCAAGTATACGTTTTCACTTATATGCTCTTTGTAAATATATTTCAAGAAGTTTTAAATTTAATATACTTTCATTACATGACATTTGTTCCCAAATAAAAATTTCTAATAAATTTCAATAGGTTAAGTTTTTTAAAATTTGAATGTATTTTCTAAATGCTTTTTGCTTTAAGATAAAATTGTTATAACAATTTTAACATTCATATTACATTAGTGTTTACAGTGTTATGTTTCTGTTTAAAAATAATACTTTTTTTTAATACTTTTTCGAATACCTAACTTTTGTATTTGTCAATTTTATTATCTTCACTAATATATGTTAGTTTTTTTATCTTTAATTGGACTGCTTGCAAAGTTAGCACATCTTCAATTTTGTTAGTAAATTTTTACATCTTATTAATTTCTGATTGAGTTACTTTGCTTATTTTGTATTTGCCTGTTGTTAAACATGACACTATAAATCCAGTTAGTTTCCATGTAATTCTAGATTAGTTTCTATCTTTTTCAACCACCTGAGACTTACTCTTTTATTTGTTTGCTTTGGCTCTGAACTATGCTTTTCAGTATTGAAACCTGCATTAGTAGCATGTTTTACAACATACAGTGCTAAAATTCTATATTTAGGGTAAACAAAGCTTTCTTTATCAAATGATGATGTAAAATTGTGGGTTTATATGAAAGAAATTTTATATCAGCATTGTAGAAAATTGTTAACAAATTACGTTGGTGATATTAGATTTATTCTAAATTTTTTGAACCAAATATATAGCTAACGTGGTTATTATCTGGTTTTTAGCTAGCAAAGCAAACATATAGTCATAGTGATTTTTTTTGCAAAACTGTTATATATCAATATGGAAATTATCATGCTTACTTTTCAAGGTTTGAGATATATCTATAACATTAGAAAAATTTAATTTTTTAGTAGAAACTTTAAAATTTCAAGCGTTTATTTGGTGACAAAAGAGAGTGGGGAAAATATTCCATGTCTTTTAAATTATGTACTAATTGTCTTTTATCAAAAAAAAAAAAAAAAGATATTGTTATAGAAGGTGGTTTAAAAAAAGATTTAAAAACCTCTATTATATTTTCTTAACTTATTAATTGTATAAGTGAGTAAAATATGTTTTGTCCCTTTTAGATGTTTGAAGTGTTCATCACGAAAAATTGGTGCATACTCACATTAAACCAGAAATTTAAAAAAATATATATACAATATACATTTTTAAACCAGATAGTTTAACATCCTTCTGTGATCTATAAAGATAGTACTAAAGGTTTCTTTAGATAAACTTACTGATTTCCAGTTTAAAATAGTTTAGTGTAGCTTAAGTCTTGTAATTTTTTTTTATAATTCAACAAATTAAGTCTGCTAAGTTAGATTGGCCTTAATCTCTACTTCTAAGTAATAAACTTCAATAATTGGAAAATATAGTTCTAATAAAGATGCAAAAATAATTTAAAATTAAGAGTTATCTAAGTTACATTTTTGTAATTTATTTACTTACAGCTTACTACCAAACAATTTGTGATCCTAATAGAGATGGACTATGGAAAGGACGTTCCGCATCTGCATATAGAGGATTAATATACCATTTGTTTAATGGGAAATGTTATAAAGTTCTTTTGCACAATTTATGTTGCCTTAAATTTTTGGAGTCTGCTTTCAGTATTGGAGCAGCAGATTCCCTATTGGAATATTACACATTGTTATTGAAAGAAGCTGGAAGTGGAAATAACGAAGCAAAGAAGGAAATTGATATTCCTCTTCTAACATCTTTTAATGAGTTTGTATCTCGAAATCTGCATATTTTTCAGGTGTAAGTATTAGTTGAAGTAATAAGGATGATTTAAAAACTATTCCAATTAAAAAAAAAATTGTAAAATATTTATTTTCTATTTTTCTAACTGCAATACATCACTTAGCAAATCTTTTAACCTAACTCATCTCAATCCAGGCTAAAAATGTATTAAAACTTCTGGTCTTTGGTCAGAACTGAAGGGTGGCTGTTAAATGTTTTTGATGCTTCCTGAAATATTTATGAAAATGGATTAAACTGGTTTTGTAACTAATTGGCTCAGTTATTTTTTTGCTTTAGTATATCATGCTTATAATGTTTTTTTGTATTTAGTGTTAAATTAGTTCTTGTAGTAACTATTTAAAATATTTCAAAAGGTGTGCCATTGGAAGAATATCCTAAACTTCAAGAAAATTTCCTTTTTATTACTGTGCAAGGTTATATGTACAAACAAAGTATTCTGAAAGTTAATACCCTCTATATTTCACTATGAACAACTCGAAAACAGTTACAAAAGATACAAACTACTTATATGTTTATTAGATGATCAATAAGATTCAGATCAATTTACCCTCCAGTAAGCATGCAAGTAGTTTAAATCTTCTGTAGGAACTGTATTCAAGATGTTAATTTTTAAAATGAGGGAGTGATATTGTATATGTTCATTATAACCATGTTCTTAATATAATTTAACTTGTGCATTAAACAGATATTAAAATCATAGAGGGAAACCTGTTGTACATTGAACCCAATTTACTCTGGTCTTTTATTGTCTGCAGTACCCTCTATTATTTTTCTAATGTTTTAAAGGTGATTAATGGTGTGTCAAAAAGTTGATTATTATTTTAGTATATCTATCGAAAAATAGAAGATCCAGTTATAACAGTCATGTGGAAAGGAAAGATGAACTTTGATATAACTAATTTTCTTTTAGGCATTGTAAATTTCTTTAGAATATCAATGCACAAGTATTTCAATAAACTTTATCATAGACAATATTGATTTAGAGTATACTAAAATGTATTTATTTACATTATTTTTAATTGTATTGCTTAGGTACCCTTATTTAGTTATGCAACAAGCTTTGAATGAACCCTCATCATCCTTGGTGAAATTAACTCTTGATGATCTAAAACTAAGTGATTCTTGTGTGATAGAATGTCTTTCTGTTCCTGTACTTAGTCCCAGAGTTGCTACACTTGGAGGTTTTGTCAAGGTAATATTTTATTTTTATTCTGTCGAACAAGTTTGGATGTTTTTATTTATTTTTAAAGATATTTCCTTTTTTTTAATTATTCATTGTTTTTATTGTTTAATTTAAGTTTTGAGTTTCTTGTGTGATTAAAAATAGAGTATTTGATAAATTCTATGAATATTAGTTTCAGTATAGACTTATATATTATGTAATCTGATGCACAATTCAGTTTAGTAAGCAATGTTGTATTTTTATACAAAATTGTACTGTTTGCAGATTAAAATTAATTACCTGTTTATGTTTGATATTTAATCTTTATGTATTTTTTTTAATGTGGTACTGTATTTTTTACATGTACCCTGAATTATAGAAATAAGGTTTTCTACATCAATACACCCATTCGCCTTCATTTGCAAAAGTAGACTTATTGTGAATATATATTTTTTGATGTTTACAACTTCTTCATGTTTTAAAAAAATTATTTTTCCCTACAACAGAGTTAATCTCCTTAAAGCAACTAAATGTTATAAAAAAATATACCAAGTAGAATGGTCAGCCAGAAAAAGTTTTGAAATCTAATTGGTTGCCACCAAGGGAACACATTTAATTTCTTTGGGGTACTTATCACGCAATTAATGAAATAGGTATTATTGGGAAGAATCCCTATAGGCAATCAGTACTTCGCAGGAAAGAGGTTTTTTTTTTTAAAGCAATCTCAGTTCATATGTTTGAGCTATTTTGCACCCATTGCACTGAATTCAGATTATTTCTATAAAAATTCTAGCATGGCAAGTACTGTCTGTAGGGGTTCTTTCCAATAATCCTAATTTAGTTCATTGTGTGACAAGTATCCTAAAGAAAGGAAACATGGCCGCTTGGCAGTAACCATTGGATTTCATAACTTTTTCTGGCTGACCAGCTTAGAATGAACTGAATGGCAACAGAGTAAATATCCAGCTAACGGTTTAATTGTATTTAATGAAAAGTTTGTTGGCTATATTTTTTAGTCGGTCGTCATTTTTTTGGATGGGATGTGTTATTAAATTTGACTGAAAATTTGCAATTTCAGAAAGCCATATAGAGGGGGTAAAGCTTTTAGCATTAAGCAGATCTCTTAGTAATACTATCATGGTCTTAGAAATATAGTACCTAAATTTAAATTTGTGCTTGCATGTTTTTAAAAATTTGAAATAAATTTTTCTATGAAATCAAATATAAATATAAATTATTCTACAAAGCTAGTCTGGTTTTAAGCAAAAATAGCAAATATCTGTATGAGAGATTCCTTGTAAGTGATATCATTATGTGAATTAGTCTAATAAGTTATAATTTTTGTTTACTAATTTTAATTATTTAATTTTGATTTAGAGTATTACTGCAGCATCTTATCAGTCATCTGATGATATTGCATTACTAGGGAGTGAAGATGGTTACTTAAAAGTACTTGATTTCATGTCCAAGAAAGTAAGTTACATTTGTCTCTCTGTGTTCATCAAAGAAATATCAATTGTTCTTCAATATTTGTAGAATTTTGCATATTAATAAAAATTAATAGATTAAACTTTCATACAGTTGCAAGATTCAAGTTTGAATTAAAAATTGATAAATGAATTGAAAATTTGTTTAATGATAAGGTTTTATCAAATTAATACTTTAATTAGTTCTTGCAGTTCAGTTTTAATGGAACTGGCTTCATATAAGAATGTCACAGTCTTACTTTCTACCAGTTCCTTATTATTTTTAAAATCTGTATTTTTCCACCTGGCATCAATGAGTGCTTAAAGAAATTCTGGAAAAGCAGCTTGTACCCAAATCTGACCATATATCCACAATGTTACTAAAAACAATGGAAATACTATGTATATTTGGAAACAAATATTTCTTGTCTTGGATTTATAATAAGAAATTATTTGGGTTTTAGATGATATATAAGATTAGTGATAACTGTAGATTATAAATCATGATTTTAGAAGTTTCTTCCTATAATTTACTGTTAGAAAAATGGTGACGTTGCAGGATCAGTATAATCCTTTTAAGTGCTTTAACTTTGAAACAGTGTCTTGTATACCCAGGGAAGTAAAGTATACATATAGTAAAGTTAACATGCTAACTTTTTTAGGATAACTTACAGTGCTCCTAGCAGCAATTTAAGGAAGTTAAAAATAATAATTTTAAAAGACAAAAGGTGATGAGTGCAAAAAGTCTACCTAAAAAAATGTGCACAATAGATAAAAGCAGAGAAAAAAAGTTTTATGTAAAATTGAAATTATGAACTATTCATGACTTGATAGGAAAATTTAAAAAATAAAAAATCTGAGGATCCGAACTCAACCATCTCACAATAACCAAAGTGTATCCTTTACGATATTTCTTTATATAGCTTTGCACCAACTAATAATATATAAAACAAAAATATAGATAGTTTATTCATCACAATTTTACTGTTCTAATCTGTTTATGAGTAGGAAAAAGAGCAAATATGTATTGTGCATACACCAGAGAATTGCCCTTAAGTCAAGTTGATATGATTTAAACGTAACTGAATTCTGATAATTTGTTTGGATTACTATGAATATGAAATAGTCTAAAATAGAGATTATTGTTTTACTTGAATAATTAATTTTTGTTGGAATTTAAAAAAATTTTAGGTTTTGATAAATAGTATATTTCAGATTACAAGGAATATTAAAAGTCACTCATCAGCTATTACTTTCATTTGCTTTGTGGGGAAGAATCAGATATGTACTGCATCCTCAGATACTACATTAAGCATTTGGAGCAGTGCTAACTACACTCGGTAAGGAGGAAGTTAACTATTTATATTTTTTCCATCATAACTTAATATATATATTTAGGATCATAATTCTGTCTTTTAGAACAAAAACTGATTTTTAACCAGAAAGTAATCTTTATTAGAAAATTAATTGTTTAAATAAAGCTTGTCAGCTTGGATAAATAATTGAATATTTTTTTCAATTAAATATTTTATAATTTCTTGCTTGAGTGTACATTTGTGTGAAAAGTGAAAATGTAAAATTTCAATAGATCAATATTTGTTGTAGCATTTTAGCTTAATTTATTTGTATTTTCTCACCTAAGTGTTTAATGCTAAGGTTTCTCCTCCCAAACTTTGGCTGTTTACAAAAAAGTCTACCGATAAGGAAATGTTAATCCTCTTTCTTAATTTAAAAGTATTTTAAAATAACCATTTCTTATTTTCTATGGAAAGGGAAAGATGTGTGGCGTTCTTGTTGGCAACATTTTTGCCATTTCCTGGCAACAGAAAGACAGAATTCCAAATTGTAAACTAATTTTTTTCCAGTCACCTTTTTTTTCTTTCATAGCGATGTCGTATTTTAAAGCGGTCCAAATAAAGACATGATATTTTTATATATTAAGTGTTCAGATCCCTTGTGTAATCAGTTATTCATCAATGCACACGGATTTGAACATTGGTGACCCGAAATGTGATCGTTTGGAAATTAAATCATGTATATTTAGTGGAATTCGATTTTGAAGACTTACGTGGCAGCACCTGTTATTTCACCTACAAAGTAAGATTGAATTGGTTGTTCTCTATTTCATTTATTCCTCTAAGTGCTTGCATACTCGACTCTCAAACTACTTGTTATTGTAGATAAAATATGGAACAAAATTCTAATCCTGCGGAGGTTATTCACGTTCCGATTTCTGAACCGAATTCACCTGGATTTGTGAGGATTGCGTTTAAAGCTCCACCCTTCTGAAAGAATAATGCTGAGTTGTGGTTTTCGCAACTCAAGTCAAATTTTGTAGTCGCTGGTATTTTGTCAGAAATAACAAAATTCCACTGTGTCGTTTCTGTTTTAGACAGTGAGGCTATGACTTGCGTGAGTGATATAGTTAGAAATCCTCCAGCAGAAGCATATAGTGCATTAAAATTTCATGTTGTCAATCAGTATATTAATTCGGAGATTAAAACGGTACTTCAGGATTTAAAGCTTGGCGACAAAAATCCTTCGCAGTTGCTTATGCCGATGCGAGATTTAGCTAAAGATCGTGTTCAGGAAAGTGTACTGAATCTTTTTTCTTACAACGTTTACCTTTAAATATACAACAGATTTTGTCTGTAAACAAGGAAGGGTTAGATTCCTTGGCGCTCATCGCCAATAAAATTTTGGAAACCTCTACTGATGCCATGGTAGTTGGCGCGATCTCTGATACTCCCAACTTATTTAAGAATTTGGAAGAAAAGAATTTAACAGTACAAGTTGAACGTTTGTCTCGTGATCGTTTCAAAACAAAGAATTCTGGAGTTAGAAATCGTTCGAAATCCAAAGGGAAGGATAAGTCTCTTTCGCGTAGAAAATTTTATCCGATTTTTGCTGGTACCATGCTCGATTTGCCAACAAGGCAGATAAATGTGTGCAGCCTTGTATTTATTTGGAAAACAAGTAGGCTCTTCGGACTTGGTGACAGCCGAAGTTAGTCAACTAGTTAGTCGCTTGCTTGTAACTAATTGCATAGTGGATTGCGTTTCTTAGTAGGCAGTGGCGCGGCTTTCTCAGTTTTTTCGATATCACTTGTAAATGATCGGAAGCGAATAAACGACCCTGATTCTGTACTATATACTACAAACGGCATTTCAATAAATACATACGGAAGTAAGAATTTAGTATTAAATATTGACTTATATGTGTCCATTGGTCTTTTGTTCTTGCGGATGTTGCACAGGTGTTTCCTATACGCGGTGTTGACTTTTTAGAAAGGTTTGAATTATTAGTTAATGCTAAAAATCGCAGGTTTAATTGACCAGGTTACTTCACTTAAAGTAAAAACTCTTGTGATTTCAGATAAACCACTTGGCATCAAAACTATTCATGGTGATTCTATTTATCACAAATTGCTTTTTAACTTTCCTAATATTACGAAAAATGCACTTAATCATGAGGGGGTAAAACATTTGACAACGCATTGAATTCAGACCAAAGGTCCGCCTGTGACCACAAAAGCTAGAAGACTTTTTCCCAAAAAACTTAAATACGTTAGACAGGAATTGGAGGAATTATTAGCTCAAGGTATAATTTGTCTTTCAAAAAGTCCATGGGCTAGTCCAATTCACCTCGTTAAAAAACCCATTGGCTCGTATAGAATATGCGGTGATTTTTGTGACCCATATAGCACACAGACATCCCACGGAAGTCCCATGGCTCTCCCTCATGCTAAAGGCCTTCCTCCCCAGGAGCGCTCAAAATCTTCCCGCCGCCCGCCTAGGGAGGACACCAGGAGCGTAAAATGTCCGCTTTTAAGGCTCCCTCATTCTTCCCTAGGAGGTCACCACGGGGAACTGCCAGGGAGCGATATCGGAAGCAGTAGGGAGGTTTCAAGGTCAACCAACTTGCCGTATCGTACAGGGTTATCGTGCATGGATTTTATTTTTTTTTTCAGTTAAGAAATCTAATTTAATCATTGGGAGTTATATTTGCTTCCTAATACATCTTTATATATCAAAATTACACTAAGAAATTTCACTTCCCGAAAGTTTCTCGGCACATAGATGGCTTTTGAGCCAATTTCTAAATACCCCCATAAAATAACCTAGAAAAATGAAAACAATTATGGAATCTAAATAATTAAAAATTCTTTTCATACTAAATTGAACCAATGTTTGTATTTAAACTCACATCTACTACAGTATTTTTAAGTGTGAAGAAATGCACTTGAATTAATTTCATCTTGAATACATGGCTCCACCCAGAAAAAAAGTTTTATTTGAAAGAATTCAAATCTAAAATTTGTAGGCTAAATAACCTATGAAAAAATTTACAAACAACTTATAAATAAAATTCACTCTTATGAAAAAATTTTCAATAAGTAAAATCTACTTAATTTTTTATCCTTGAATTTTTATGTTAAGCAAATTTCATAAACGATGATATAACAATAAATCAAAGTAGATTTTATTTAAAACTGCATCCACTATTGTATTTAAATATAAGTTTGTAAAATGTATCTTAATTATATGGTTTCACCTGAAAAAAAGTTTTTCTTAGTAAGAATTGAAACACAAAATTTGTTAACTAAATACTCTTGAAAAATCTTGGTAAACAAGTTCACCACCTAAATAAATGAAAATACCTTATGGAAATAGTTTTCAGCTCTTAAACTCAATTCAATGAATATTAAAATAAAATAAATAAATTTAATGAAAATCACATCCATTCAGATATTTTAAAAGAAGTGTGAAAATTTATTCAATACATAGTTTTACCTGCAAAAAAATTTCTGTCAACAAATTAAAGCATAACAAAATTTGTAAATAAAAATTATGTTTATTGTGTACAATCAAAATTTCTCTCTTCTGTTACACAGCTACATCTGAATAGATTTTATCAGCTCGCTTGGAGTTTTACAATGGAAATGTCTCAACAACTAAAACAAGAACGTTAAAAAAGGAAGCAAGCTTAAGGACTTATTAGTTATTAAAGAATTAGTTATTATTTATTAAAGAAATTTTAAATCACTAAATCAATACAAAAAGACAATCTAAAAATGTTCTTGACCCAACCATGGTAGAAAAGCATCCATACTAACATTCAGTAAAAAGTTGGGTGCATATTAGGGTTCGGAGTAATTTCTTATTTTATTTAAATTAGATACCAAAGAATAGTAAAAAATTAATCAAATTGAAACAGAATATACATGATTTTCAAGGTCCCCATTCAACTAATAAGCAATAACAACAGATTATAAATAAAACATGGCAAAATTCTGTCTGGAATGCTTTCAATTTTAGTTTACTTAAAACATACTTCAAATTTTAAATTGAACTAATAAATTACTTATAAAGGAATAAAAAGTATATTATGTAGTCACAAAAGATTTCAATTGGGCAAGTTGAGAATGAAAGAAATTAAAAGGGTAAAATAAATTGCTTGTTTACCTATACTTTTTACCAGGGTTGGAAAAAACCCAAATAAACCATTTTTTAAAATTTTTTTTTTGGGGTTTATACCAGGTTCTTTTTGGTTTGAACCGTTTTAAAAAATATTTTAAAATAAAATTTGAAATTAACTAGAGTAATTACTGTTCAAATAACTATATAATAATATTCCTTTTGAAAGAAAATGAGTCTGAACTAAGTAAATAAACAATTGTTACTTATGTGGACATTCAAATTATAATTTAAATATTTTGAGATACTAGTTTTTAAATTCAATGTATACAGTATAATACAATGGTAATTGTTTACTACATAATACATGGAATGTTGCTCTTAGATTCCTCAGTAATGGTGATAAATTATTCAAAACGATATTTTTAAGATTTAGAAATAAGTTGTTAAAACACAAAATCTTTATTTTAAAAACAAATTTAAAATGCAGACTATAATTTAAGTTAAATAATTTTGAATAATCATAAAACATTAACCTATCTATTACATTAATTTAAAAACTTATTGTTCAATAGTCTTTCAATGCAAGATTTATTTAAAAATAGACTAGATAAAATAAATAGTATTATTCATATAATTTTTCATTTACAAAAACATCACTCAATCATGTTTTAGTACCGAGTGTAGATATTTCATTTAGTGAATTATTTTCTTAAAAAATAGAAAGAAAACTAAATTATTTTTTCTTTATTTCATTTAAAACAAATTTTGGATTTAATATTTTGAATAAAAAAACATTTTTTTTATATCATTTCCATGCATTCACCATCATTCTCTAACTGTTCTGTAACTTACAACATCAAGTAATTTGATATATCTAATAGTAAATATATAAAAATACAATTTTAAATTATTCTTTAAAAATACCAATTGGTTTTTTTGAGAAAAAAAAACATATTAACCCTGCTTTTTACTTTTTTCAGGATTATGTTTATCATTTCTAACTTACTACAAAAGAAAACAATGAAATCTTTCATTCCGCCAAACTGTTAATTTAATAATTAAAATTCCTGATGGTTGTGGGGTTAGCGCTCTGGTCTCACATGCCACAGGTGCCAGGTTCGGCATGGATGTTCATTGTGGTTCGGAATCCAAGTTAAGTTGTAGGTCCCGGCCTGATTAACCGTTATTGTGCTGTGGGGTTAACGCTCTGGTCTCGCATGCCACAGGTGCCTGGTTTGAATCAACCCGGGTTAGGCACTGATGTTTGTTGTGGTTCGGAATCCATGTTAAGCTGCAAGTCCTGGCCTGATTAGCTGTCATCGGGCATAAAAACAGGTTGTCAACAAATAGTCAGTTGGTTGAAGTTATTGCAGAGGTGGGTGAGCACAAACAGCATCATGTCAGAAGCAGGGACACCTAATTGTTGAGTCCACATATCACAAACTCAAGATCAGAATGTAGAACGAAGATGTGGTGGCGTTACTCCAATGTTGGTGATGTTCACCAGTGGTGGGAAAGATGAGGCTGATGTATCTGGTTCAATCCTTTCCCATCAAAGACTATGTTTTCTCCTTCAAGGTGCAGTTTCAATTTTTTGAGCGCCTTGGTCAAAAGAAAGAAAATTAAACAAAATTGATATTAATCACAAAAACTTAAATTATAATGTAGTTGTGGCAGAACATTAAAATTAGGGATGCACCGAATATTCAGTATTTGGCCATTGAACCGAATATTCAGATTGGCCGAATATCTGGATTTTAGGCAGCCGAATACATTTTTTTCCTTTTTATTGCCAATTAATCATTATCACAGAATACCACTCTATAGAAATATGATTTTATTTTCATTATACAATATTTTTAAAAATGTCAAACCATATGAGGCACATCCACAGCAATTTTACGTTTTTTTTCTTCTTTCTTTTTTATGAATTTCAGGGAATGCATTGACCCTTGAATTTTCCTACGACATAAGATGTGCCTTTTTGAATAGTTTTAAAGATACAAGAACAGTTGTTTTTGTTAGGTAACCTTAAGAAAATTGTCATTCATGAAGGTCCAATCATCTATGTTTTTATAATACAAAATAATCCTATTTTTTATTATAAGTAGTAAATAATACAAGTTTTATATGAAACAATACATCAGATATTCGGGCGGCTGAATATTCAGTATTTGGCTTGTCCATAGATTGAATATTCGTTATTCGGCCAAAATAACTGTTCGGTGCAACCCTAAATAAAATAACTGCAAATTTGTAAAAAAATGATGTACATCATATCAAGGAATATGTAGCATACCAGGGAGAACAAAAACTGAAGTGTATCACAACATTATGCTACTTCTAAATTGATAGGCGTTGTTAAGTTTATAGGGAAACCAATTTGAAATTTTCTTAGGTTGTGTCATTGTTCCACCATAGGGTAAATATAATGAAAATATTTGTTGCTTTAGATTTTTCTGACACACGTGCAACAAAAGGTTCATACTGCACTTAAAAGAGCAGCCAATAAGAGATACTTCCATAATAAAAAAGGTTACTTAGCAGAACCGACAGTATGATTAAATTATGAAGAGCTTAAAAATTTATGTCAGTGCTGATGTGTGAAGCAGTTGACCTCACAAGATGAATATGTGTAAAGCAGGGATAACAGTCGTAATAATAGCATTTCTAACTTCCTATATGGTTGAGAGAAGGCTAATCCATGTACAAAAATACTTTATTTGTAGACTTTGCGTACCATTTATTAACTGTAATAAATAAAATTTTCTCTGAATTTGAAACATTTAATTCTTTTAATACCAGAATTACTCTATGAAATTTAAATTTTTTTTTCTTCAAAATAATTAATATTACTGGAACACATGCAGCATAGACATTAGGCAATCAGAAAAATCGTCGAAAAAAACAATTAAAAAAACCATTCAAATATAAATAATAATAAAATTAAGTTAAAATAAAATCCGTTGCCAGAAAAAACATTTATCAACAATAAAAAAAATACCAAATAAAATCACACCTAAGAAATTTCCTATATTGCATCTGTACCATATTTGCAATTCACAGCTGAATAGTTTCATTTAATTTTACTACAGCCGCAATAAAGACACTTGGTTATTTGTAAGGAATTTCAGCGGCTAATTTCTTACTGTAACTTTTCGATATTCTCAGCATTGCCAGAGACCGCATTTATCAATAATAAAAAAAATTAAAAAAGAAAACCCGCAAAAATAAAATCATGCTCAAGAAATGCCAGATATTACATCTGTACCGTGCTTACAATTCACAGCTGAATAGTTTCATTTCATTTTATTTGATTACAGCCGCAATAAAGACACTTGGTTATTTTAAGGAATTTCAGCGACTAATTTCTTGTTGTAACCCTTAGATATTCTCAGCATTTCTAGAAACCACATTATCAACACAAAAAAAATACAAGCAAATAAAATCACGCTTAAGAAATGTCCAATTTAACATCTGTACCATATTTGCAATTCACAACTGAATAGTTTAATTTTATTTCATTTGACTAAAGCCGCAATAAACTTGGCAGTTTATGAGGAATATCGATGGCTAATTTTTTATTGTAACCTTTTGATATTCTCACTTTCATAGCAACAACCAGTTATTGAGTTCAGAACTCGCTGCTTCATTTATTCATTTTCTGTCACGATTGCATTTTTAAATTCCTAAAAAAAGGTTTAAATAACAGGGACGGGGGAAAATCAAGTAATCAGGATATGAGCAAATGGAGTTTCCAAGGCAAAAAAGTAATTATGAAAGAAAAATGAACCATTGAGCACGTAATTGTAGAGCCAACACATGGACATTAATAGGCCTCGTGTATAAAAAATAACATTAAATTTGCCTTTTGCATTCTAACTAAACTTAGCTCTACAAAACACTCAAAACAATAGATAGCCTATAGATCACATAATTAGCTAGAAGATTTCGATCTCGTATTCTTCTAGATGCTCAAAATTACGAGACGTATTTGGCTGTGTTAAGCACTTTATAAGTGGCAGAAATAGACAGTCGGTGGTTTCAAAACAAAACAATCACATAATTAGATGGACGTGATAATCCTTACATACCAAAATTACTGTTAAGAATTTTCCTAAAATGAGTTTCATTTATTTGATGAATGAACATTCATAATACATGAAGTAATATTCATAATACTGTCGATAAAAATTAAAACTGGAATACTTACCTACTTAAAAAATACAACAATATAATTAAAGGGTAAGCCTTTTCTGTTCTTTCTCACTCATTTCCTCGCCGTCGGTGCCTATGTTTTTGAATTAAAATAATGACTTACCCTAGCAGCAATTGAGATATATTAAAGGAAGGAAAAATAACATTTACTCACCTAAAAATAATCTGTAAACCAATTCAGAAAAAACATTTTTAAAATTCTGGTTCGCTGGCGAGGTGAAATGGCGAATTGGCAAAGTTGTTGAAAACCATCTGCCAAATTAGGTTGCTATATTTACAACAAACACAGAAAAGAGCGTAGCCGAAATCGCCAAGTTGCTAGTCACATTTGGCATTTTTACGCACACTTGGCGCAGTTAGACAATCTTTTATATTCAAATTTTTTTCATTCTTAAATTTGAAATAAAATGTTTTATCGCAAACACTTTTAAAATGAATATGAACCATTTTCAAAATGAAAATGTTCAAACAAGTATATTTAAGAAATATTTAAAGATATGTAAGCATTACACTCTAGTATTGACAAATTGTTTAATTTTGTCACAGATTTGCCAAATTGTTTATCACAGATTCACCAAGTTTTATCATTTTTTTCATACAAACGGAGTAGTTGTTTACCAATGTGCGTCAATTTCCATCATATAGTCTTAGGTTATTTTGAGTCATAAAAATATCCTAAAATATTCAGTTTAATTGAGCTTAATAAACACAATCATTTCCACAAACAAGGGACAACCCAGGGAGAAATTCGGGATGCTGATCCCAAGGATATGCTTCCCTGGGAGTTCCCTAGGATGAACATCCCTCGGATATACCTCCCAGGAATCTACTTGGGATGTTACTCCCTAGGACCTCCTTTTGCCTCCCTCCCTAGGACTTCCCCAAAGTGTCATTCGGAGTCCCAGGGAGGAATAGTGACTTCCAAGGGACTTCCTTGGGAGGATGTGTGCTATATGGGGAAGTAAATTCTGTAATGTTGCACGGCAGTTATCCATTTCCGCATATTCATGATTTTACGATGGAACTCGATGGGAAGACAGTATTCTCGAAAATAGATTTAGTAAAAGCCTACAACCAAATCCCGGTTGCTAAAGATGATGTCCAAGACAGCAGTAATAACACCGATTGGATTGTTTGAGTTCAACCGTATGCCATTCGGTCTACGCAATGCTAGCCAAACATTTCAACGTTTTATTGACGAGATTTTGCTGGGTGTAAACGTTTACGTATATTTGGATGATATCCTCATCGCTAACAAAGATGAGGAAACTCTTCTGAGGAACGACTTATGTGACGTATACGAACGTTTAGATAACACAACATTGTCTTGAACACAACGAAATGTGTTTTTGGCAAAAGCGAGTTGCAATTTCTTGTATACTTAGTTTTGGCGAAGGGAATTTCTCTTCTCTCCGATAAAGTGAAGGCAATTTCTGAATATCTGATTCCCAAAACAGTTTACGAGTTGCGACATTTTGTTGCGATGGTGAATTTTTATCATCGATTTATTGCAAATGCTGCTAAAAATCAAGCGTTACTTTATGACCTTATGAAAAGCAACAAAAAGAAAGATAAAACTCCTATTGAGTGGACTCCTGAAGATCAAAGTGCTTTTTTAGTCTGTAAAAACATGATAGCTAATGCGGCTATACTCGCTCATCCGAACGTAGATGCACAGTTAGCATTAATGACAGACGCGTTGGATATTTCCATAGGCACATGTTTAAATCATATTTCTGACAGTAAAACTGACTCATTGGCATTCTTTTCTCAAAAGCTGACTTCAGCTGAGAGGAATTCCAGTGTGTATGATCGTGAACTTTTGGCGATATATTCGGCAGTCCGACACTTTCGACATTTTTTAGAAAGTACTCAGTTCACCATATTTTGCAATCAAAAGCCATTAACTTTGGCATTTTGTCAGAAATTTGATAAGTGCTCTCCTCGACTAGTCCGCCAGTTAGAATACTTGGCGCAATTTTCGACTGATATTATGTACATTTCGAGTGAGGACAATTCTATAGCTGATGCTTTTTCCCGCATTGAGGGCATTGAACTCCACAGAAAAATAAACTGTGAGTTGATGGCTCGCGAGCAGGAGAGTGATGAGAGTATGCACGCACTTATGCTTGGAGGATCTAGTTTAGAGTTTAAGCCTTTTGCAATCGCACTTTCGGGTTCAACCCTTCAGTGCGACGTATCGACTGGGTCGATTCGACCATATGTTCCCCAAAACTTCAGAAGGATAGTCTTTGATGCTCTACATTCCCTGTCACACGCCAGTTGACGAGTAACTGCAAAGCTAGTGAAGGAGTGATTTATCTGGTCTTCACTTGAAAAGGACTGCATTCAATATGCAAAATGCTGTATTATGTGTCAGAAAAACAAAGTTTCTCGGCATACTAAGTCTCCTATCGGGCAGTTCCCATCGACTTCATCTCGCTTCAGCCTTTGTCCACCTAGATATCGTAGGTCCACTTCCTCCCTCAGATGACAACATCTATGTCCTGATCTGCATTGATCGTTTTACGTGATGGCTAGAGGTTTTTTCAATGAGGTACCAGGCTGCTGGAACAGTTGCTGAGATTTTCCCAAGAGGCTGGATAGTCCACTTCGGTGTGCTACAAATTATAGTGACTGACAGAGGTACACAGTTCGAATCTGACCTACCAGTTTTCATACGACAGCAAATGGGATAATTGAGCTTGTTCAACTGAAGAGCGCCATCAAGTGCCATGAGACTGAGGATTGGATGCAATTCTTACCATTGGTACTGCTTGGAATGTGTTGTAGTATTAAGGAAGACCTTCTGGCGTCTCCCTCAGATCTAGTATATGAAGACACTTCACGACTACCAGGCAAAATTTTTCATTCATACAAAGAACTGCCTGGCATGGAGCCATTTCTAAAACAGCTTTGTCATCACATGTAGAACTTGCGCCCTTCTCCAGCAACACATCATGTGCAGACCACAATCTTTGTCATTAAAGACTTGCCAGCCAGTGCTTATGTCTTTGTACGGAACTACACAGTGCGCCATCCTCTGCAAGCACCTTATGATGAGCCTTTCCATGTCATTTCAAGAACCAACGAATTTTACAAGCTGGGAATTAAAGGTCGACAGAAGACTGTATCTATTGATCGCCTTAAACTGGCCTTTATCCTGAATGATGGTGTTGGAACTACCAGAGAAACTTAACTTCACCTGTACCCAGTACTTCACAATACATTTCACGTTATGGTCGAAGAGTCCAATTTTGCTTGTCTGCAAACTTTGAAGTAACTTGCGATCTTGAGGGAGAGTACTGTGGCATTTTGGTTGGCAACAAAAAGACAGAATTCTAAATTGTAAACTAACTAACTTTTTTCCAGTTACCTTTTTTTCTCTCACTTAGCGATGTTGTATTTTAAAGCTGTCCTAATAAAGACGCGAAAATTTTATATATTAACAGGGGTCGCAGACGTCCTATATGTCCTATAAATCCTATATATTTTTTAAAATTGGCAAAAACGTCCTATATTGTCCTATATTTTACTATTGTCCTATATATCCTATATTTCTACATTGATTCAACCTATATTTTCTCCGAATTCGTAATAACGGCGCCGTTCGTTGCCATTTTTTATATTTCGGATTCTTTGCCGTGAAGGTGAAGAAAACCTGACAAAAGCGATGTTTGTAACGGCGGCGTCTTATCTCTTGTGACGTCACTTGCTGCGTAGACTACAACTCAACTCTACTGGACCGGCGAGAGTTGTAAACATGTGAACTTTTCCATAATACGCGATCTTGAATTTCTGATCTGCTTTCTACTCCAACGTAGTAAATTAATTGGTCATAATACTGAGAGAGATGCAGCAACAAAACTCTGTCTCGGGAAAAAACAAGAAAATTTCGAGTGCTCAGTCAATAATTGATAAAGGAAGCAAAAGGGTTAAGATTTACTGTGCAGTGTCGGATGGCGATTTTTGTTATTCCGATTCCGGTACAGATTCTGCGCCACGAATTGTTTACATTAAACCGTGCCAAATTACGGCAACCATAGGCAGTTCTCTTGCTCTTAAATAAATGGTGGGGCTGCCATTTTTTTGGCCCAAATCACCTTAGCGCTGAATTCGTACCGGATTCGGAATTTTAACCACGATTTTTCATAATAGTCGGCAAAATTGAAAATGACGTCAATGTGTTGTGTTGTCAAATCCAAACGGTCGCTAGGGTTTGGGGAAACCAAGTCCCGGTTCGCCACAATCGGTGCTAAATCTCCCACTTTTCGCCGCTAATCCATCTGACACTGAACAGCAAATCTAAACCAACAAAAGACTGCAAACAGGGATAAAAAGAAAATACTGAAAGAAATTGGAGCAGTTCAAGCAGTTATAGATGCTGGAAGCAAAAGACTCAAGATTGCAAATAATGTAATTAATAAAACTTGATTTAAGGATGGAATATTGAGGCAATAACGGATGATATATTCAGGATCAAACGATTTCTTTTTTTTTAATGGTGGTTTTCCATTCTCTTAAATTCAATATAACGAGTATATAAATGTATAACAAATTAATTTTTAAGTTCAGTAGCAACTGTGTGCAGTTATTTGATGCTTTATATTGTCCTATATTTTTTTCAAAAAAATCCTATATATTCTTATTTTGTCACTTTGACCCCTGTATTAAGAGTTCAGATCCCCTGTCTAATCAGTTATTCATCAATATGCACGGATTGGCACAGATGGGAGGTCAAGTCTCTAGAATTTTTACTATTAAAGCTTAATGCTGCCAATTGTTGTCATTTATTCAAAGTTACACTTTTGATATTTTCATTCATTTTGATATTATTTTGTGAAAGTGTATTTCACTGTCGAAATGAATGCATAGAAGGATTCTAAATTGTTATATATTATTTCTGAGTACCTAAACACACAAGTATATGTTTCAATCTTTTTCAAAGATATGAAATTTTGGTGGAACAACATAATTAACAAGTAATCTTATAGCAAAATCAGTTATGCGTATATCAGGTTATATTGCTGAAGATAAAAAGAATATGATACTTTTTTTAGCTCTCAGTTTTTCATGACTTTTCTGATTTGATTTGAAGCTAACTACATCAATGTGATGTCATAAAAACTAGTTTTTCTTCAAATTCTGTGTTGTTTATTGGAGCATATACTTGTACAATGCTTAGTTTTGCAAAGTTAGAATAGAATTGCAGCCTAAGCATTTGGTTTATTATCTGGTAGCCAAGTCTATTATATTTTTTCTGGCTGTATAACATAAAAAGGAAAATTTAAAATTAAAATTTTTCATAATGAATCTATAGAAAAAAAAATACAGATCATTTGGTGGTTTTAATTGAATTTAGATTTCTTTTGTACACATACCTGTTTTGAAAAATATATTAATTAAATGAATGATACAGTTTTTGTACAATATTTATTATCTCTTATAGGACTTTTGTTTTGAAAGGGCATAGGCATACAGTTTCTTGTTGTTGTGCAGATCCATCAAGCAGCATTTTGTTTTCATCTAGTTGGGATAATTCTGTTCGATTATGGTCTTTACGTGATGGAAGATCCATTTCAATTATTGATGAGTTTAGGTATTTGCATGTATTATATATTATTTAAATAAACTCCAGAATGTTTCTATTGTAATGTTTTCAGATTAAATTTAAAACAAATAAAAAAAAAAGGAAATTTGCTTTGTAAATATCTTAATTTGAATTTACATTAATCTTGAAATGCATGCTGAATTCAATTTATTAGAACTAATTTTAAAGTAAACGGGTGACATTTTTAGTTATTAACGTCAGTTCTTTGAAAATATAGCTAAACAAAAAAAGTTGAATGGCAAATTAAATCTTTGGTTTCTAGGATTATCTTTTAAGAATAATAAAACAAACTTAAATACGGTGTTCTATAGGAGGCTGAAAATTTCTCAGAAATGAATATAATTAATGAAAAATGAAAACTATAATTTAAATTTCATTGTTATTGTATTGAAGGAGAACTTTGAAAAAATTTATGTATTTTTAGAAGAAGTTCGTCTGCAAAATTAAAAAAAAATTATAAGTGATAGTAATGTAACCATAAGAAACGATATTTTATTAAAGAATTTTAATTATATTTTTGAAAGTACAGCAAGTAGCAGGAGTACAAATTAGGCTACGAAACATTTTTAGGCTTACTTATGTAAAATTTCACAGTCTTCGTAGCACTGCATATAATATCATATGCAATTTTACACAGATAGATAACTTTATTGCAGATTTAATATTTTATTTTATATATTTAGATTGGTCAGCATAATCTATTTATTTAACGAAAGTTTTATTCATTAAAGGCCCAAGGTACTTTTTATACATTTAAAAAAATTTATTTAATATTTTCATTATTTACCCTCTCTTAGTTGTTTTAAAAACTAAGGTCATAAGTATAACTTCTTAAATAAAGTAAAGCTCATTATCAAAACTTGCCTAATAATGGATAAATTCTAAAAAATAGTTACTTTTTCTTTTTAAAATAAAGTTTTGGATGTGTTTAAGAATTCATTTTCGATTATTTAGACAAGAAGTAAGCACTGTTTTGCTTTAAAAACTATGATGCTTTATTCAGGTGCCCTGTGAATTGTTTGGATCATCACCTTAGTAAACAACAGATTGCATGTGGTTTATGGAATGGTAATATTGAAATATGGGATACAGTTTCCCTGAAGAAAATGCTTGTAAGTGAATAGCTTGATTTATTTGTACACATTATACCAATATAAAAATCATAGACTGTGCATTTGTGTATAGAAGATATCCCTTTATATATTAGAAATATATTAAATAAATATACTTAGCATGTATACTTTTATAAACTAAGAAAAATAGTAAGGAATTTCATAATAAAATGACAGGCTCATTTAACATATTTCTTTGTTCAAAGCTCGGAATGCATAGATGTATAATATGTAGTAGTCAGTGAAAAAATGCGGTTCAGAGGTTAGCTCAAACATAAATTTATAGATTTGTTTAAGAATTATTATTATTGTCGCGTTTGAATTCTCGTTTCTTAAAATGTCAAAAATGTGGAAATGAATGCCTAATGTACATTCTTTATTTACAAAATGCAAAAAAAATTAGTTTTTTCTTCTTCTATTGACTTCATTATATAAGTATTAGAGTTTACAACCTTGTACTAACAAGTTTGTTGGAAAATTGCTAATATGCTGTGGCATATTCTTTGACACCAAAAATAAATTATAATATTTTTTGCAGATTCTATACAGGTAAGGATCCAATTGTTTTTGTCAATTATTGGGTATTCCGCAACCAATTAGTGCTGATAAATTTTGGGAGATGTCACATTGCTTTCCTCTACTTATTGAAACATTCCTTCCTTTTTGGATTTTCGCAAGTTTTCTTGTCTGCATGTCTTCTAAACTTCTATAGAGAGTTAAACGGATCTTTGAGTTTTTCATTTTCACTCCCATGTATTTACTTCTAAAATAATATTTATAAGCCACAAAGCATTGTGAAGTAAAGTTAGAGATTTAAATAAAAAAATTGGAAACTTTTTTACAAGAAAATAAACCTATGTGGGGTTGATGAATAAATAAGATAAAGAGAGAAGTTAAATTGATGATGAAACTTTATTAATTCAATCAGCCGTCTTCCATCTTAGATATAGGGCTGCAAATAAAAATTTTGGCGCAACATTCATATAAGCCACAAAGAATAGTTAAATAAGGTTAGAGATTTAAATAAAAAATTTGTAAACTCTTTTACAAAAAAATAAACCTATGTGGGGTTGATGATTAAATAAGATGAAGAAAGAAGCTAAATTGATGACGATACTGTTATTAATTCAATCAGCCCTCTTCCATCTTAGATCCAAGGCCGCAACTAGAATTTTTGGCGTTCGGGGCAGACTAAGATTTTGGCTCTCCCCTCGCATTTTATTGATCTACTCCAATGCCCTATTTTATCTTATTTAAAATTAGTTCAGATTCAATTTTGTGAATGTGATAGTTTGCAAATTTAGGAGATGAATGGCTAAATAAAAAAAGAATGCCGTGTGATAATATTTATTACCAATATTGTATTTTACAAATTTTCAAAATATGTTTTGAATGTATAAAATAAAAGACACCTATTTTTTATTTTTTCAAAATAATGCCACAAATTGCATTTTAAAATGGAAGCAGAAGCCCTGCTCCTAAAACGCTGCTCAAAAACCCGACTGTGTGACGTCACTTCTGCCAATGCAGCATCGAGAATGGTAAACAACCATAAGTTTCAGGCGAGATTATGTATTTGTAATGTGTTCTTTTCTTTTGATTTTGTTCGAGGAAATGTTTTACCTGTATTATGTTGTACTCCAATTAAAACTCCAGATAAATTTTTTATACTTGTGCCTATGAAAGCGGATATACGAAAAAAGTGGTTAAATATCTTGCAAGTAGATTATCAACTAAGTTTCCTCCATAGACTGTGGTTTACTTCTGTGAAGATCACTTTGTAAATAATACTTTAATGCTTTTGAATGTTTTAATTGAATAATACACTTAGGTACAGCTACACTGATGGAACATTGATTTTTTTTGTAAATTCGAAACTAAAATAAGACAAGCTGAACACTAATTTGGGTAAAACTTCCACGTGCGGAATGGATTTTGCGCCAAGAATTGTTTACATAAAACCATGCCAAGTTATGGCGGATTTTTATTATATAATTTTTTATGATAATTTTGTGTTTCTATTCACTTCAATACATTATTACTTGTTTTTTTCACCTAGTAAATGTTAAGATCAGACTTAAATTATAATGACTGTTCAGATTCATCCCTTTCTGTGGGGTGAATCGGAACACCATGAATAAAATCAAAATAAATGCAAGGCATGTTTTTCCCAACATTTTTGGGTTTGATCATCATAGAAGAGGTATGAACCAAGTTTCAAAGTTGAAAATTAGTTCATTAACGAATTATTACAACTGATTTTTTCCTTGAAAGTTGAAACGATATCCGATTCACCCCGTTTTACAGTATTCGGCCGATTATTTTAATCGTTAATAATTTTATCCTTATGTTTTTATAATTATTATAACTGTGAAAGTATGTAGTTCTTATTTTACAAATTATAATAACTGGGAGATTTATTTATAATTACTCAGATGTTTTAACACTTCTAAACACTGCAGAATAAAACTCTGGACTTGAAAAAGAATCCCACCATCAATGTGCGTATTTTGGTTTAAACTGTCTACTTTTTCGAAACCATCATACACTCTTCAAATAAAGCTTCTTTAAATATTTCCTAAAAGTCACTTACAATGGTCATAATTAATCATAAAGTAGAAAAAAAAGACGAACCAAGCTTAAAAATAAAAGTATGAAGTTGTTTGTTCACAAACTTCCACAGAAGTGACGTCACACTCTGGGAGGAGCTTAAGCGATTGTTAGTGATCAAATGACGATGCGCTCAGAAAACCATTTTTTCATATTTGATTTATAAAAATTTGAGCAATTATTTCGAGTAAAAAATGCTTGCATTATTATTACTTCAATAAATACTATATATATACAGCATTTGGTAATTATTTGATGATGGTGTCAAATACCCTATTACTTAATGGATAATATTAATAGCTTATACAAACACTTACTGTATATAAATAAGTATAATCATCACTGGCGGCCCATGGCAGCTGGAACAGTGATCTCCCTCTCCCCTCACTTCCCACATTCATTCTTGAATGGAAATTCTATAACCTTAATTACTCAAACTCAAAGTTTCCTTTCAATATTTACAAAATGATATGAAAAAGAAAATAGAAAAAGAAAAAAAAAAACTTAGTATAACTTACTTATAACGGGGCTCCATGTTTCAAATGGTTCAATTATAAGTTTTAGTATTAACTTAAGAAATAACAACAACAAAAAAACACTCTAGTATTCAATGAAAATAATTCTCAAATTTGTTAGTCTATCTTGCCCCACGGTGCTTCGTAAGTGATTTTTAATAATTTTCAATTTGCCAAAACTTCTTTTGCCTGAAGCAACCATTACAGGAAGAATTATAAAATATCTTTAAGGCTGTGCTGAAGTATGGATATCCTTCTTCAAGTCTGTGTAGGTAAATGCATCTCAAAAGGGTTGCTGGAGGTGCCGTTTCCATAGTGTTATCAACTGCTAAGGAATGGTGTTTAAAACTTTCCACTTCTTGAAGTAACTCTTCTGTGTTTTGTCTTGATATGTGTCAGATAGTTTTTGGAGTTCATTCTTTAAATCTTTCACCTCCATTTTGTAGATTTTATTCCAATTTTTAAACTTTTTTCAAAAAATAGAGTTTATCTAAATTTTAATAATTTTTCCCTAACTTAAACTTATCACTATTTTCTTCTAGTGCAGTGTTCTTCAACCTTTGTCAGCCACTGGAACCCCCTTTTGAGATAATTTTTTTATGAAACACTTCGTTCAGTAGCACACCCAGGTTTGATTTTTTTAGGGGTGGGTGGGTGTATGACATATTTCATGTTGTGAACAAGGTGCGTCTCTGCCTTTATTATAAAACCTTTTCTATAAATTTAAATTAATTCAAACAAAAGATAAATGTTACATATAAAATATAAAGTATTTGTATTATACTTACATATGCAATTGAAAACAAAGAAAAGACGAAAAAAAATAATGACTTCATTGTGCTTGTTTATTACGGCACAATTTATCAATATCTGGATGAATCAATGTTAATTGGAGACTCATATCTGTTTCGGCATCAAGTCGATTTCTGTACTTGGTTTTTGTAGCGAAGTATGTGGAAAAGGTTTTCTCACAGAGTTAGTTTGTTATGCACCCATGTTTGGAAATTTTAGGATATTATTCCATTAATTTTATCCAAAATGGCCAACGCCATCTTGTCTAAATGTAGATTTTAATGTGGTGTTGGTACGTATATCTATAGATTGCTGTCTTTCCTTAATTGGAAGGGTATCCACATCACTGCTCTCATTAAAAGGTTTTTCGACCCAATTTAACTTATTGCAAGTGGGGGAAAATATTCCAAAAATGTTTTGCAATCCAGTTAAATGTTCCACAATATTACTTTTTAAATTCTGGCATTGATTGCAATAATATTGGTCACCAAGAAATCTTTTAAATTAGCAAAACATTCTGTATTATTTTTGGTGCTACACACTATATCATACAATGCTATTATTGAATAAAACATCCTATCATTGAAATGAGATGATGTTTATAAAACTTTCTTTTTTTAAATACTTTTGGCTAGCTTTCAAAAAGCTGTAAAAAAAAAGAAAAAAACAATTTTTAGAAGGACTTAAGATTTTACCTGAATATATGCTAAGAAGAGGGAAAGGGTGTGGCATAAGAAATAAAAAAAAATAGTTCTTAGTAGTTTTAAACAAACAAAAAAAAAACTGCATATTCAGGTTCAACAACTGTGTACACTGCGATAAATTTTCAGGTAATTCTGATCAGTGGTCCTTTTTTTAATAGCATTTTGAAAGCTGAACTTTAATTATAATAACTTTGTGTTTTTCAAATTGATTTCACAATATTATTATCATCTACTCTTATTTTAATGATAGATGTGTTATTAAATTAGAGAACAATTAGAATGGGATTTCCTACTCACACTTGATAGCCTTATTATTTATGCTTATAAAACTTTTTATTATTGGTTATGACCAAAGCTAAAAAGAAAATAACTTATGTGGAGTAGGTGTTTTTGATATATTTTTAGATTAGGTTATTGTTACAGTTTCCTCCTCTTTGTAGTTAGTGATTGAAATAGTGTGTACATATGAAAAGGATTTCTATTTCAAAAGAATTCACTTTCTTAACATTTAAATGTACAATTAGTTTTAAACTCTTTTTCAGGTACTTTCAAACAATTGTCGCTCAGTTAAGTCAATAGCTTATATGCCAGATGGTATCAGCCTTGTCTCATCTTATATGAATTCGGATGTAGTTATATGGTCAATAGAACAAGGGTTAAAGGTTTGCTTATTCTTTTACTCCGTATATTTCCTTGCTTAATGTGACATGGAATATTTGAATTATATTTTTAGAAACAGAATTGTTAATGCAAACATTCAAATTTTATTTGTGACATTTTTGTTTGCGTTTTCATAACAAGAATTGTTACAACATTTGAAGACCAAGAGTAGTGTGTAGGCATGAGTTCATAAAAAGTTTTTAAAATAACGTTTTTATCTTCAAATTATCTACAGCAAAAATTATCTGAGTCCTGTTTTTCTCAATTCTCCAGAAAAGCTTATTTCAAGTCTCATGGCTTGTATCAGGGTTGATGTAAATGGTTGCTCAAAATCTCGCATACCATGACGCATTTCAAAATTTCCACTTTAATTGGAGAGTTACGAACTAAGAAGCAAGAAGAAGTGTATTATTGTAGTTTAAAGTTGTTTGTCTTCTGACATTTTTTGAAAATTTAATGTTTTATGCTCTCACATAAAGTCTAGCTTTTTTTGCTTGCACCAATGTATGTGTATATTTACTTTAATTGATCTAACATTAGAAGAATTTTTATTTTCTTTGTCAGTTTTGTGGAATAGTAAGGAAATATGAAGAATATATTTTGTTATAATTCATTCTATTTATTTTCAAAACTTATTTTATATGAATTGATAAAAATTATTTATATGATTTGATGAGAAAAGTATATTGGAAATTTCAGGCATATTTTTTTTAATTTGATATTTAATTAATGAAAATATGTTAATGAGCAAATATTTCAATAGATGTCAAGTCTTAAAGGACATGCTTTGCCAGTCAAGTCAATAAGCTACTCTATTGCAGGAGATATGATTGTTAGTGGGAGTGAAGATAGTACTTTAAAGGTACCTGTAAAACAAGTATTGCTATCATTAAATACTGTAGGTTATTTAAGTTTTACTATTAAAATTACAGGACAAATATCTTCAGTACTTAATCTGAATTTGATATTGGTTTATTTGTTAAAAAAATATATTCCCATAATAAAAATGTTCTTCATGCATTGTTTACCATATAGTTACATATAGTTTAGATCAAATGTCTTTATTTTTATATGATGTCTACATTACAAGTAGTTGGAGAAAAGGAGATTATTTTTAATGTGTGAGACAAAATCATCAATAGTTCCTTTTGTTACCAAGATGATATCCATTTGGTAATCCAGTTTGAACCATCTAAACTGCACAAATGTTATTCTAGCAAGATGATTCTACAGATGACCAATCCTACTGCTGTTAAGGGAGTCTTTAATGCTTCACCTGAAAAAATCTTGTGAAATAGTATACAGTTTGCTGGGTGGCCAGGCAATTGGTCCACCACATTCAATCTATCTGTTAAAGTCAATGACCGAAATCCCTATTCGTTCTTACCAGTTTTCAAAACATTTCCAGTTCTGATAAAAAAAAAAATTCACTTCTTTATGTTCTCTTAGCTTTCTGTAGGTTGGTTGTTTTCAGATTATCTGGCGCCATCAACAACACGAGGGCTATAATGCGCCGAAACATTTGTCATTAGACAAGCCAACATGCATTTACAAACACCCATGCCTAACACGGGACTCGAACCTGCAACCTTGCTATCTAGAAGCTAGCACGCTAACCACTATACCATTTGGTCGGCTAGCTTTCTGTGGGATTTATTTTTAACATATTTCTGAACTTCCTTTAAACAAATATATCCTGTTTTTTCATCATACCATAAAACAATTTGAACCTTCTGAGCTGTTGTAATTTTTAAATTTGTTTACTTGTAACCACAGCAGTGTGTGTAATGATGTTTTGGCATAATTTGGTAACCTGTTTCTAAAGTTTAGAAGCTATATATTTAAAATATTAGCAACTTGTTTGATATTAAATTTTTTTTATTGGTAATTAAAATCAGAGATATTTGATCTGTACTCCTAATAGTAGCATATGTAACTTGACACCTGGTATTATGTATCAGGTAACTAGTTACATAATAATCAAAATTCTTTCAAATAGTTACTCTCTTTAGCTATTTGTTTGAATTTAATATCTTTAATTTAGGTATATATTTGAATCTTGAAACAAGAACAACTAATGTCAATTAATTGTTAATATGGAGTTATGTACATGGTTAGAAATCTCAGCTGTGGCCGTATGGCACTTCAACAGATACAGTGATTCATCTATACCACTCAACTCTGGACGGGCAGTGTCGAGAAAGCCACGCCCCTCCAGAGTTGTATAAAAAGCAGAAGACAGTCTCTCAATGTTAGCTTCGTATCTCAAGATTATAATTATGATTATGTTTTGTTAAGTTATTTTAATTCTTAAATGTTAAGTTTGGATTATTAAAGAGTTTACATTGTTATCTAACTTGGAGTCAGATTTAATCAAAATAAACAGCATGCACCTACCTCTAAACAGCTTTTAAAGTTTTTAGAATCTGAACAACTTAATACGTTCGCTGCCACTGGCGCGTCAGCATGGCTCTACCTCCCATGCCGGCGACGCTCTGGGACGACGATCGAGTATGATAAGTAAACTGCTTTCTTTTTAGTTCGGATTTGGAGGTTGAACGATGAGGTTTTTGAGGTACGTTAGTGAAGCATTATTTTTATATTTTTAGGAAATAAAAGATTTTTCCTTTTTTCTGGTTTTACTATTAAAATATAAGGAACGTTTTTAATCATTAAAACACTTTTTTTAAATTCGGCTTCTGAGGATAGATATATAAATTTTGGTGGCAGCGAATGTGTTAAGTACTAGATTATTTTTTAAATTTAATTTTGTAAGTTAATGTTGTGTAATCGTTAATTATTAATGTTGTTTGTATGTTTTAAAATGTTGTAAATTATTCATAGACATGAAGGATTTTAACATTTCTCATGACCCGTTTTTGAAAACTGAATACATTGCATTGGTTATTCTTATTTTAAGATACTAAGATATTACAAGCTATATTAATTTATTGGTGGTATGATAGATATTCAGATTGGAAAATTTTTAGGTGTGCTGTGAAATTAATAGTAGAATTTCATGGGCTTTATTTTATGTGTGATTGATCTCTTAATTGATGACTTTCTTCGTTTTTCGTACAAATTACACATGCATACAGCTCTGAAATTAGAAGTTGTTAATTGAATTAAATATTCTTTTACAGTAGATCAGGATTTTATATTATATTTTCAATATAAAGTAGCAGGTAATTGTTGCTTTAACTACATTTTAATTTTTTCAGAATATTCATTTTATTCAAATCTTTATTTGTCTGTTTTTTTTTAGGTTTGGCCAACGGATGCAGGTGTGTCCCTCCATACAATATCGTCTTGTAAATTCTGTCCAATAAGTGTAATGGAAATCATTTCTTCTAATATCTTGGCCATTTGTTTTCAAAACTCTGATATTTGGTTGGTGGACTTCACTAATGGTAAGAGATTAAAGGCATAAATATAGTAACTTTTTTATTATTGCTAGAATTTAAAATTTTTAATGACTTTTATTTATTTTTATACTCAATAAAATAAAATTCTATGCAGAAATAACGTTTAAGATTGTTAAATGCTCATACATTGATGAATAGTACAGTAGTTATAATTTAAAGTGATATCTAATATTTATTTAATGCAAGTGTTCATAAAAATATTTATGAAATAATTTTTTTGACAGATCTAGTTGTTAGCTTAAACACTTTACTTATACATCAAATTAAAGAATAGAACATTTTAAAAGCTATATTAAGTAAAAGACTCAAACTTTTTACAGTTTTTCAGTATGACAATAGTTTTGTACTTCACTTTTATATTTACACTTTACTAATATATTACAAAGCTTACGAAAAGTTTCTGCCATATAAAGTCATATTTCCAAGACAAAATTAAAAATTCTACAGGCATGTACGATAAATCAAATGAAGGGTGTTATAAAAAAAATCCCCCCCCCCCCCTCACTAATATTTTATCAAATGTAGTGAAAATGGCAAGTGAAGTTAATTTGCAATTTATTAAGTCTAAACTATAATTTTTTGTTGGCTCATGGACTAGAGTGCAGAACATTCGTTTAGCATGCAAAAAGTTATGGGATCAAATTCCTATGGAAATCTTTTCGTCATTTTGTAAATTCTACTTTCAAATAAGAGTAGATATGATGGCACATTTTTTTTCTCATGTTGATTGCCGGGCTGCTTGGTGACAGTTTTTCTGAATTTCTCGTATTTGAAATGCAAGTACAGGGCAGTTTTCTCGTTAAAAGGACATTTCCTCTGATATTCTACAGTTGCTGTGATGTTTTGTCACAGCATAGGCCCATTGTAGCTCTGACACCAGATTATGTTTAAGTCGCCTAACTAACCAAAAATTAAATGCTACATAACTGTGTGATATTGGTTTGAAGGTCTCAATAAAGTTAGCAAGATTACATAAAAGTTAACTGAAAGTGTATTTATTAATATTCGATCAGAAGAGTGCTTCAAAGTAGGGATGAGCCATATTTTAATAACAGTTAAAAGTTATTGATACTTAAACTCACGCGAACTAACAGTTACCTAATTTTCTAAGTAACAGTTATTCATTTATTATAAATGCAATAGATGGCGCTAGTATGTCCATATATTTCTGTTATTGAAGATCATAATATCAGAATCACGAAATAAAAATATATTTTTCTAATAACGGTGATTCGGAAAAATATATTTTTCTAATAACGGTGAACGGAAAAATATATTTTTTTATCGTGATTCTGATATTAGGATCCTGGTCGTTATTCCTGGAATAACTAACTGTATCCATCGAAATAACTTGTCTGAATGGATTAACGTGTCCGATTGGTATCAGTTGATATTGACATAATTTTCAATAAAAGTAGATATAACTGTTATAAGATATTGACAGAAGTTTTTGTATTGGAATAACTTTTGGACCATTCTTTGTTAGCGCTGCTTTTCAAGATGGTATTTTAAATTTCGTTTCGATTTTTTTTTTTTTTCGTTGATTTTTGTTAGTTCGTTATGATTTTTTGTTTATTCAAATTAATTCGAATTCTGCACCAATTTCTTGTTATAGTTTATATCTCGGTTTCAGAATAGATGTTTCAGTTTTATTTGGATGCACATTATGAGTGGTGGGGTGAAGAGGAATGTGCGTGGGGGGGGGGAGTATCTGACGCAACATTCTTTGGGTTTAAATGACAGAGATGGGGAAAGAAGGTGGGGGATTAGGATTAAGAATTTAGGAAGAAATGCATGCGTGTTTTTGCGGAAGGTTCTTTTTTTTATGTTACAAGAATTCCTTTGGTGGGAGAGGTTTTGAACGTTTGTTCACATTTCATTTCAGTCTTCTTATGAGACTTTTAAAGGTTAAGGGCTCTTTGAGGTTAAGACTCGCTGTGTTTCTTTCGTATTGGTTGGAGGTAAGAAAATTTTTCGTTATTGTTTTGGAATAAGAAAATGATACTATATATAAAAAATAAAGAGAGCGTAGGATTTGAGTTTTTCCTTTTGATGGAAAATAAATTATGTTCTTTTCCTTGTAAAGCAAGCTTCTAATTTCAAATCGATATAATCAAAAGATTGTGTAGTAAATTTGGAGCGTAGTTAAATAGGTTTTAATGTTAAACAAAAATTTGTTTATACATATATTTTTTATATTTAACGCATTACCTGAGAGGTTTTTAATTTTTTTATGATCATTTTTCAATTTGAACTAAATAAAGGGAATTTATTATTTTTAAAATTGCTTTTCTTGATTAATTATGAATTGAATTTTTTAAATAAACATGACATTCATCTTTTTTAGTTTGATTAACTTTATAATATTTGAATTTTACTTCAAATTTTTTATTAAAAATATTTTTATTCGGGTTTAATATCGTAACTTAAATTTATAATTTTTGTTTATAAATTTTTATTTCATGAATTTATGTATACATATATGTGGTCGTGACGGCACAATTATTTATAAAATACATAATTTCTATAAATAGTTTTAACGCTCCATAATTAATTTACAATAATTTCAAAAATATAGTTATTGAAATAATAATATCCCTATATTTAAAACATATATTTTTTATACTTCAAAGATTCCTCTGAAAATGTACATTTTTCTCACAATATTACATAAAATTTATATGTAAGTAATAATTTTAAAGTCTGTGCACGTAAAATGTTTCAAAATGTGTTTTCATTTAAAAATCACTTTTATTTTATATGTATCAGTTATGAATTATGTTGTATTGTAAATTCTTTCTCCAATTTATTGTTAAATCATAAAAATAAAAAAATAAATTCTTATAAAATAACCTCAAAACTATAAATGATTTCTTTTATTTTGATATTTTTACAAATTTATATTGAAAGATGTTCTAATTTAAAATCGATTAACTGATATCTAAAGAGAATGTTGTAGAAAAACAGGTATGTTTTATTTATTCCATGTATTTATTTTTATTTACCTTTTACTTTAAAAATAACGGATAACGGTTATAATATTTCGTTATTTCCTAATAATTTTAATGTAACTACAGTTATTTAACAATAACTGTTAAGCTCATCTCTACTTCAAAGGTAAGTTCACATCTTGACTTTATGTTTAGAATTATTCTAGATGACTTGAATATTTGATGACAAATTCTCTTGCCAAGTTGTTTATCAGACTTGTCAACTTGGGAACAGCTGTATTTTAAACAATTCAAATTTTCCCAAATTTTAGCTGGGGAATTTTTCAGTCAGTAAATGTTGCCAAATTACGAATGTGTGGTGTCTGGTCTTGATATACAGCAATAGAAACATTTGTGGAAGCACTCTTTTAGTACATTTTTTTGGGGAATCTTGGGTTATATATGATCATAAAAATTACCACTAGAATTATCATCATTAAAAATTTTTAAGTATCTTTGGAAGATCTTATTGGTGGATATGTATTCTCAAATAGCCAATTCTTCGATGAAAATTTTAACAGGATAACCTTGATTCACTAGACAAATCAGGGTGAAATATTTTGCGTTATGACTAGATATTTTTCTTTTCTTAACATTTTATTCGAGTGACTTTAAGAGTTTTAGCATTACAAGTATTTGATTAGCTTGAGAACGATTTGATCAATTTAGATAAAGCTTTTCATACTCCCTCATTTTTGAATACGAATTAGGAAAAGTGTTTTAGTGTGTAAAGATTTGTAAAAAGATAAAATATTAAAATGACCATTCAAATGTGCACTTCAAAATGTCTTAAATTAGGGTAAATATTTTCTTCCAAAACAGTTTAATTTTTAAGTAGATGGTAATCAATTTGAAAATTTAGAACTTTAATTTTGTATTTGTTATTTAGAGTAAACATATTTTTCTAGAAAAGTTCTTTTTCTTTTTATCAGATTAAGAAATCATTTAAGTTTTAATATTTTATTTATTATATATCAGTCAATAAAATCTGTGTTAAGTTTTCATGGGAAATTTTAAAAAGATGTTAATGTACTAGGAATACTTATACTCAAATTTCAATAGTAAATTTTTTCAGTATAATTGTGCAATTTATTTAGGGATATATTTAAACCCAACTATACAATTCTATAAACATTTTAATAGATTATCAGAATTTATATTTAAGATGAAAATATTTCAGAATTTATAATGACTGATTTTTCATGTCTTTGTTTTGTAAATAGTCTAATGTCTTGTTTCATGTTTCTTTAGATTGAAATGGACTGTTTTAAACAGATATAGAAAATGAAAAATTAGGTTATTTGGTTTTGGAGCTCATTGCCCTGCCACTCTCACCTTAATTTGAAATAAAATATTAAGTATTATTAGTAACATTTATTTAAACTTTTTTTTATTAGGTTTTGTGATTTCTAAGATGTCATTGCAGTCTGATACTGTTTCATGTATCAGTAAAGTAAATACAGATTTCTGTGATACTGATGACCCTTATGAAAACTGGACCGATTCATCCTTAGTGTTCGGATCTCAATCAGGGCAGATATTTGTAAGCTAGTTTCTCATCAGCATTACATTTTATTTCATTAAATTATAATTTTTAATTTTTTCTTGGTATCCAATGAAATTTTTGTCTGTATGTATCTAAGAGTGCACATAACTAAAGTACAGCACTTGACAGCAGAAACCACTTACTGGTATGATATCAAATTTTAGTTTGTCTCAATGAAGATAATGGAAGGAAGAAATCTTCCCAAATATTATCACTTGAGCAGCTACTCTAGCATGATATCAAATATGAAAGGTTCTTGTTTATCATGATTGTGTTACTACTTAAATAATGTTCTAATTGAAAGGCTTTATGCAAATAACAGATAAGCAACAAAATATTCAAAATTGAGTTTTTGGGATTGTTAGTTTCAGCTCATCAATGTCTGTGGAGATTTTTCTCCAATATGTTAATTATTTATTGATTTATATTTATAGAGCAGTTAAGTGTCCCTCAAAAGAAGTGTACATTTCCAAACACCTTCTGACATATTTTTCAGAAGAGTAGATTATGTTTTCTATCCTGGTTTGTGTGACAATTCAATGAGCTTTTATCATTCTTATTTTGAATTGAACTTCTAACGGCATTGAGTTTACTGTACAATTATGTTTGCAAGTGAAATTGGTTCTATACTTCATTTTAATTATTTTATAGATAAAAATATTTAATATGTTATTTTATCATGGAGGTGTTTGGAACCAAATTTTTGTGTCATGAATTTTTTTCTTGCTTATATTAATTAAGATCAACTAAAAATTTTATGACATTCTTATAAGTAGTTTTTAGTAATTTATATTTCTCGAGTACAAAGCAAAATTTTCAAGTTATGGTGTGAGCGTATAAATGTAATTCGAAATAAACATGGTGACAGGATTTATTATTGTGAAAATAATGGCATTTACTGTTTCATACTTTGAATATTTTTTTTTTTTTTGCATTTCGTTTTGCTTAAATTTTAAGCATTGCTTTCTTATTGTGATCATGCTTATATTTCCCAATACAATTGTAATATTTATTGATTTCAGGTTGGAAGCTTTTTGACATCATCCCCTGTATCTCTAGGATCTATCAAATCAAGGGTTACAGCAATTACTCATAACAAAAGAATTATTATTGGTGGTAATTCCGAAGGAGATATTGGAGTATTTTCTCATCTTGACAAGTTAGTGTCACTTGTTAGTTGATCATATGTGTATAGCCTAAATTCTTCAGGTATAGGAATAATACCCTAAAAAGTATTTTTTTAAGATTTCAGCCTATTTTTAATAAAAGACATGTGATCGCTATTCAGCTCATCAAAAATTCATCTATATTTTTATTTACGTTTTGACGGAAACAACGGTCACAGTTAAAAGCTGTGGCTAATGAAAACTTTTCTGAACCCCAAATTTGTGACATCACATGTATAAGGTCTCTTAGGTGAAAAAAAAAATTCATAATATGAGAACTGAAATGAACAGTTTTGATAAGTTTGTGTTTACATTTTTTTCTGTCTTCTTTCTTCTGTTTTTCATTGTTGATATCAAAACATTTGATTTTTGATGATATAATTTATTTTTATTGACTTATTCTTTCTTCAAATATTTCTTTATTATAAAACTTTTTTAAAATCATTGGTTAGTTTTTCTTTTTTTTTTAACTCACAAAATTCAAAATTACCTATGAATTGAATTTATTAATGATGTTAATAATAGTTATACATTGACTTCCTTTTCAAATTAATAAATTATATTTATTCAAGACCGCACACAACTAACTGCATTTTCTGTAAAATCTATAATTTAGTCATTTCCCCTTCTTGGGCTCTGATGTGACTTAAAAGGTCGTACTTGGATGCCCATGAGGTAAAACAAGACAGCTTTGTTCTATGTTTGAGTTGAGTAAAAATACAAATTACTAACAGTTAATGGCAGATGAATAAAAATCCAAAGGTATAATATTCAACTAAGATCTAAAAACTAGTGTGGTGACACAGGTCGTGTCAACCACAGAAAATCTTGCATTATCCGAAAGGTTCCTCTTATTTGAGAGAGCAAATGTAGCTTTTGCTTGTTCTGCACCTGTTGTGTTAGCATTCTTTGTAGTTGGCATTCAAGATATCAAAACTACTTGTCTTTCTTCATTTTTCTTTTTTAATGTCTGGAATCAGTTTACCATACCAATGAAGAGTTGAGTGTTTTGTGCGATGAATTCAGTTTTATTTTCTTGTACTGAAGATTTTCTAATTTCTTTACCTGCTGCCCTGGTGCTTTTGATAGAAAGAATTGCTTCTTCTAGAGGTACTCCGCCTTCTGTTAGTATTGCTTCCATAAACACTGTTCATTGACCAACTGATAGATTAAACATACCCTCCATGGTTAATATTATTTTACTTTTAATTGGATTTTTGGGTAATTTTAAAGCAATTGAAGAACTTTTTTTAGAACGAGTTGAACATCTTGCACCACTCGAATTAAGCTGAAGGAAACACACACTCTGGGTCTTTAATTAAATAATTTGCTGCATCCAAGCCATCTGAATCACGTGAATTAGAGAGCTATCAATTATAAAAACTTATGTTTACTTTGGCTGCAGCTTGATTTTGGAGTTGCTTCTCCTTCTCAGATGGATCAATTGCTTTTTCTATATGTGATAATTTTCTTTTAATTTTTGCAAAGTGTGTTTGATCAAGACCACCTAACTCCATTTTTTTGTATGATCGTTGATCTTGTAAAAATCCAATATCTTTTAGAATTGTATTTTGGTTCTACATTTGTCATGTTCTATAGTCAAAATTGCATTGTCATGGCCTTTATCAAAGAGTAAAAGAAGTGATCCAAGAAAACTTTGACTTTCAAATCTAGTATTCTTTCTTGCTTTATTCATACCATCCAATCATTCTTTTGAGTTTTGCTTTGGAGTGTCCTGCTCTGACAGGAGTTATGGAATATTAGAGTGTTCGTTAAACTGTTCTACTTTCAGGATTACACTTTTAATGATATCATTCCTTTTATCTTTCTACATTGACCCACAAATAAGGAAAAGAAAGTAGCAAAGAACATCTCTTTGTGGGCAGTTGAGATGGGGTTTTTTTTTCGATTCCAAATTTTCCAGTAAATCACCAACAAGCAAAACTTTCTTATCATCCTTTCTGAGTACAAGTTGGTTGGTAATTGAAGAGCTCATTCTTGCAATGAAATAGCAAGAAAGCAGAGTTTATTTTGAATAATCTTGATCATTTGAGAATTTTCTAAAGCAAAAGAAGCACCATGGGATAGGAGACGGGTTGCTGACCTTTTTAAAAGGTGAGGGGTGTAAGTGACTATCCAATTAGATTTCTTTTGCATTTGCCTCTTTGACGGGGGGTGTTAAGTGATATCGTTTTTGTGTTTATAGCTCTTTTTATGATTACCTTTGAAGAATTGAGTGTAACAGGCACTACATTGCGTGGAAAAGCTTCAAAGTAAAAATTCGCTACTTGCTGCAATATAGTCGAAATTTGCTTTGAGCAGAAATATTCTTTTGAAATGAGCGGGGATCTAAAATTGACCTTGAGACCTGAAAATTTACATGTGAATATCTTCTAGCAGTAAGAACGATATGAGGGGAGTGCACCTTGAAAATTCAAAAAAAGTTTTTTTGCAATGGTCTAATAGAGAACTTTGCACTCTGCTACTACAAAGCCTTGAACTTAAAGTTGGTGCAGTATGGCCCATGTGTTGCCCTTGCGCTGTTAAACTTCAATTAACCAATTTTAAACTTAAAGCCTCTTACATTAGTCAGGGTAGAATTTTACCTTCCACAACATACTCGAAAACTAGTTTAGGTCACTGTTCTTTTAAATTAAATTTCTAAATTATGCATGGTGATTCCTGAAACAATAAGGAAAAAGTTTGTTCAGCATAAACAGATGACACTTGAGATTCTATAGATTCCAATGAAGGATTTAACGATTTTGCTTTGGCTCTACTAATATAATAGTGTATAAATTCTGGCTCATTTAATTACTTTTATGATTTTATCTTTATTTGGAAATCGAATCCTAATGTTTCATTGACTTCTATTTCCGAAACTTTCATGGAAAAGTGAAAAGTGACCCAATGAAAGAACTTGCTTGTGTAATATGTAGATTTGATTTTAAATTATATGAAATTATTTTATGAATTCCTTCCTTAATATTTAAATATGAGCCTGGATACTTTCGCCAAATCTATAAAATTTTGATTTTTCACAGTGTGTATATAAATATATAATTTGTTGAGAACAAGTTGAAGATTAATAGTTTGCCAAAAAACAAACGTTTATAAGTATTTATTCATATTTACTTTTCCTGTGCAGGTCATCTAAAATAATATATGGTGCTCATGGAGGATCTGTATCAGCTTTGTGTTTATACATCAGTAATGGAGATTTATGCTTTATATCTGCTGGGAGTGATAAAGTACGAAATTTTTTAGACCTGTTAACATATTTTTTTATCTAAAATTCAATTTTATTTTAATAATTACTGTTCATTATCTATTATCTAGATGATTAAAGTATGGACTGTTGAGCGTGATGAACTTATTGTGAATTTGAAGGATGAATATATCTCTAAACATAGTGATTATATTACAAGTTGCAGTTGGTTTTCACCCTCAAATGTAAGGAATTTTAACAATTAAAATTCTGAAGAAATTATTAGTACTATGCTGATTATTATCTTGATTTTTCCAGATTAATTTTTTGTGTGAATAGTTTTATAAAATTTTAATCTTGCAATTTATTTTATTATAAAAATGCTGATTGTTCTTGACTCTATATTTTATAAATATATAATGTTTTAATATGTATTTTTTAAGGTTAATTCTGAAAAAAAAATTCTCACTGGTTCTCACGACAACAATGTTATATTGCAAGGAGGCAATTCTGTAACTATTTTTAAAGGATTGAAGACTAGTGTTGAATGTATAGATGTCACTGTGAGTATTTTTTAGTTAATTACTTTTCTGTTAAATGTTATTAAAGAAAATATAAGAAACTTTAAATTCAATTATTTAAATTTCCATCTTGTAATCACTGCGAAAGCAATTACCGTGCATATTCTTTTAGAGAATAGAATTATGCTCTTGGGCATCATTATAAGATGAAGAGTCACAAACTGCTGAACTCAAAAGTTTAGAAGAAATTATTTTCACTATATATTTTTACACACGTTAAACATGATATTAATTTATCCATTAATAACTTAAACCATAAATGCTAAGTATCCTAAAAAATTATATTTTTTACTCTTTCAATTTAATAAGGGAAAAGGTCTGCCTCTTGCAAAATCTGACTTTGCCAATTATCAATTGTTAAATTTAATTGAATAATAACACTTGGATATGTCACTTGAAATTCACTTAACTCGAAAAATTCATAGGTAAAAATATGTTTTGAAATCTTATTTCTGATTTTAAATTTGGTGTAAAAATCTAAGACAGTATCAATATCTGTTCAACGTTAAATTATACTTTTTTATGTTCTGAATACAAGAATTTACATACTAAATCCACTCAATAAATATGATATATACCTACCTAATTGTGCATGAGACTATTTAAAAAAAAATATTTTTGTTTGCTATTTGACAAATAACACAGGGATAGCAAAAGTGCTCATCTGTTTTGAGAAATTTTTTTTAACTTAGGAGATAAGACCTTTAAAGAAGATCCGCATTCAAGATAGAGCATTCGTGTTTGGAAGGGTTATGTACCTGTTTAGGTTGCTAGTCAAGTGTATATTGAATCGAATCCACAGCAAAAAAGATTATTGAATAAGTTCATACACAATTTTGAAAAATATTTTGTCAAAATTAAATTAAAGTGTCAATTATATTCCTCATTTTTCAATGGATGCCTTATAACTACTAGTTCTTTAAAGAGACTTGGTAAATAAATAATTCATATACCAAATTATGCAATTTGAATGGACAGGCAAATATTGAAACTCGGTTATGTCAAAATCAACAGACAATCAACAATCGTTTATCACATCTAAATGGTTATTTATCAATATATGAGGGTCATCCAAAAAATAAGTTTCCTACATTGTCAAAAGATGGCACAAAACATGAAAGCACAAGAAAGGTAAAATTGTGTTTTTGCTTTGCATAGGCAGCAGCTGTAACTTCTCATTCGCTTACATTGACTTCATTATGGTACACGAAGATGCCAAAATGCTTCGGTGAAGACCCCTCCCTGCAATACTAGAGAAGTTGTGACGATCCATGCAAAACAAAGAGATGTGGGATGCTCATTGCTAATGTTCTGTTGATTCTCAAGAATGCTCGCTCGTATACAACAAATTCCACACAACAATTTTTTGTAGAAGTTTTGCTGGGAGCTGTTTCCCCATCCACCCTATAGACTTGATCTTGCTCCTAAAGACTTGAACCTGAAAAAAATATTTTCCAGTCATCACTTACCCACATAAAAAGACATGCAGACAACTATGACACGCTGGCTTCAAGTGTTACAATTCTGGTGGTTATTAGGTTGAAAAGTAGCTGAAGAAACTTACTTTCTGGATAGCCCTCATAGTATATACTACTCAAAACAACAAGAGGTTATTATGGTTTTGATATAAATTACTGAGATGATCTTCTGGATTACAAATAAATCAAAGGAAGGCTTAGAATGAAAGTATTTTTTGCTTACATAAATATTTGTCAAGAAACCTGGTATCGAAGAGTAAAAATTGAATTTTGGTAGAAATAATAGAATGTGTGCTGAAATTTAAAAGGGAATGCAAAATTTTGCTATGATTTTAGATATTACATGTGTAAGTAGCATTACCAAAAATTCCTTTTTGAGGAGGAATAATTTTTTTTTCATAACATTCTCAAAAATTCAGTAATGAATTGTATGCTACATAAAGGAAAAATGGGTATAGTACTTTGCAATATAAAAATTGTTTAAAAATAAGAGTTTTAGATATTGTTTTAAATATTAACTTTGTAATCTGAAATCTCATTTTTTAATATAATTATTAAATAGATAGAGGGACTAAAAGTAATTTGTGTAAACATTACATGTTTTTTTGTATAAAGGCATCCATATAACAGGAACAGGCTCCAGATTATAAAAAATAAATGCTAATTAAGTAAATTACTCTAGGTTGTTGAAGCAAAATTGTTTATTTCCTTCCATTTGACTAGAAAAACAAATTAAAAGCTGTCAAACAAAAGCACATAATTTTTTATATTTTACTTGAGGGATTTACAAAGGATTCACAAAAGGGTTTACAAAGAAACTGCTACTTGTTTATTATTAACTGGTTTATACTTTTTTTTTATTCAATTATCATTTGAATTACCCTCATTCTGACAGAATGTTTTAATTTTATTTTAGGATAATAACGTTCTTGGTTGTGGAAGCGATGGTAGTGTGGCTATATGGTCAAAAGATGGGGAATTATTGAGCTACATATCTGGGATTGAACAGTCATCTGCTATTTTGTCTTTCCGTATTGATAAAGGTATGAGTGTAGATTATTTTGAAGATAAAGTATTTGCATGCTAATCTTGTTTTGCAAAAGTTTGAAGTGAACAACTATTATTACGTATATAATATAATTTGTTATCATAATTTAATGAATTTATTAAATGCCATAAACTTTTTATTGAATAGATTCTGCAAGACAATTTGATATAACTCTAGCTTTTGTTGATAAAGATGGTTGTGTGAAAATAAGAAAACCAGTTGAGGTACTTTTATTTTATGTCAATAAAACATTGGTTTTTTTAAAAATTATTTTTATTTGAATATTATTGTTTAAAACTATATATGTAAGATGCAAATAAAATGTGCGTGTTACTAGTTTTCCTTCCGAAACAAATTTCTTTTTAAATATTGGCTTCTGTATAAATACATTGTAGAGCTCAACGTGCATTAAATGTAACAGTTATGCAACAATTAAAGGTAACCAAAGACAACTTTTATACATACTTTTATGACGTCTTACATGAAACACATTGATTTTTAAAATTTTGTAGCCCAAATTGTAATTTTTAATAGGTCCTGTGAATTCACTCCTGTATTTGTAACATATCAAAATGACTAGACTTGGAGTAAATAGTTAGTACATCCAAAATATTGATGTACAGGGAACATATAAAGAATTTGCATTAAAATTAGGCCAGATACATTTTAGAAAAAAATTTCAAACTTGGCCATTTCTTGCTTTTCGTTATACATACTCAAATCTGGTGAAAGAGTCTTTAAATATTTGTCTGTAGCCAAGTAAATAGTATTTTCAGGTAAATATTAAATGTTTAAACAATTTGCTGAAGTGGATTGTATCAATTTTGAATACAAACTCCTCAAGTAAACAATATACTTTATTAAATAGAAATTTTGTGGAGATGAGGCATCTGTATGTTATTCTACAATGCAGGAAACTGTGAGATTGCCACTATTTAGTTTAACTTGAGATTTAAAGATAGTATTATTCTCTCTCTTGTTTAAACTAGAGCAGCTATGTCTTAGATGTTCCTTCATGACTGCAGTGCTAAAAGGCAACTCTAGTCTTTCAATATCTTGATCCTGCATTATTTCTTCTTTTCAACGTCTATTCTATTTAGCTTTGCAGCTCTTGAAACTTGAAAGTAACATGAAGAAATTTGTGTGAAGACACAACGAAAAAAATCCACTATCCTTTCTAGATACATTCTGACTTCGTCTCGTTTGGCATACACGAGAGTACTTTTGAGGTCTTTCACATTCTAACAGCTTGGAAGATATCAATGTTCTTAAGCCAGTATCACACTTATCAATTTACAGTACAATATCTTCCAAAAACTGGACCTTTTTCCCACTGTTATCTTAAATTTTTTTTTCTTTTGCGGAACTTTGTCCATATTTAGAAGTGATGACAATGAAAGCTGAGGTTGAGGATAAATTTCCATCGACCAGTTAGTTGCAGTATTAGGCACTGCAATTAAGGCGCTAGAGCAAATAGACTATATCAAAATTGGCAATATACAAAATAGTCGATAGGCAATAGTGATTCACAAAATCGGAGAAAAGTTTAGTCTTTGAATTAGTTTTGACTTTTGACTAATCTTAAAGCAAATGTTCACACACCATGATTACTACTTCTATACTAGATTTTTGTTCACTCACATTAACCATATTCATGTACAGCCCTAAAAACTGAATATTTTATCCCAGCAAGTGGAGGTCCTCGGCACCAAATACGACAGAGTTATAAAAGCTATTTATATAAATTAAATGTGCCCACTTTTTAATATAATGCAATGAAATTTAAATGCACCATGTTTCACCAGCATTCTAATCATAACCATGAATATATATTTCTGTTTAAGCAATACAAAGCAAAATAATTTTACGATTCCACAACATAGCAAAACACATACATAATAAACATTAGCACTTTTTGTAAAATTATCTAAGGTTATGTTATAAAACAATGTAACACATGCATTATACCATCAGCGTTAACACATAATACAATCAATGTAAGAAATAACATGTTATAATGTAAAAACACAGCTAGATCATGCAATGAAATTTATGAACTCTTGTGAAACAGTTTTTATAGCAGAAGAAACAAATTTAAATATTTGTATTAATACTGTAATGATATAATATAAAACATATATGTTAGCGAATTTCACATTGTGAAAATGATGCAAAGAAATTCTTCAACTTCATTGGATACCAAAACTAGCTACTGGAAGTTAGCGAAATTTAAAATTTTTTCATGCCTGCCTGAAAAAATTGGCGAAACTGACAATTCAATATTGTATGAGGAATCAGAAACTAAGTTGCTAGGTGACATATGCACTTTAATTTTGTTAAAAAATACTGTAGAGATAAATGATCTTTATTATCTGTCAACCAGATGAACTCCTCAAATGGTTTCCTAGTCATTTGCTGTCTCTCTTTAGTTTCAGCTTAGTAGTCTTTCAAACGCTGTTCACAAAAAGGGCAATTCCAGAGCAGCTAATTCTTTTCTTTTATCTTTCGAAAGTAAGTTGAAGAATGTCAGCAGCTTCTTTGTAAAATGATGCAGCAAAATGAAATGCCTTCGTTAAATCATTCCAATCAGTTTGTAGGCACAATCAATTCAAACTGTTTGGTTATCATTTCATGACGACTTCTATTTAAAAGTTGAAACTTTCTTATTAGACTAGGGCATCATAATGGGAATTGAAACATCACTCGGAATTGAGATTGCTATTGCTCCAGATCCTCTATTTTTTAGACGGAATCTTTCCTCTAAGCAGTCAAATTTTCTGTTTACTTCTTCAAACGTATCAATAACTTCCTTATGCTTTTTCTAATTCTTCAAATTTCTCATGAACTTTCCTAACTGTACCGAAAATTTCATATTTCATGGATTGCAATAGTCTCAATCATGGTAGATTTTACCATGAAAATAGTTTCTATTATGGTAGATTTTACTATTGTAGCCAGTTCAGTCTCCATTTTTTCTCTAATCCCTGTTACCGCTGCAGATGTAAATTCACACTTGATGGCCAAACCTTTAATGTCGGAGAACATTGACTCTTATCCCGCAGCAATCATTTCCATCAATTGCTTCATTTAGTTCATTATTCCTCTGTCCAATCCATACACCAATTTTGTGATATTTCTTCCGAGGCAAATGATGACACTAAATTAAAAAACGCTATAGCAAGTATTTATACATCTCAAATGATATTTGTACAACAGTAAGCTCACTACCAAGCTTTGGCAAAAAAAAAAAAAAAACACTTTGGGTCATATAGCCTTTGACACAGCAATCATTCAAATAAGCACTAAGCCACTTCCAAAATTGCTCTTCACTCTGTAACTGAAAGGAATATCACTTTCCGGTATCTCATCTCTGTGTTCGAACTTTCCTGAAAGGTTAAAAATCCATCTGATGATCAGCACATGAACAGAATATCGTGAAATTTTATGATTAAATCTTAGCTATGGCAACACTCTTGAGCCTGTATTATTGCTGTTAATAAATCAATTTAAGGAAGAAATTTTAAAAATATGTACACTATTTACAATTATGTTCGAAAAAATTGTGTAACAGTACTACAATACTCAAACATTTTAAGCATTTGGTTGTTAGTTTAACACAATATTTTTTTATTGAAATTAAAGATTGCTTCAATATTGAATTTTTGCTTTAGTAATAATGGAGGTAATGTGTATATTAATCTCATTCAAATCTCAATCGAAGATAAATGAATTTATCTCAAGCATTTCTAACCCCAAAATTTAGTATTTAGTGTCAGAATTCTATTTCTGTTATAAAAAAATCAATAATTTTGATTCTAACAAATCCTATTCAATCCAATGTATCTCGCAAACTTATGTTGTTTTCTGCAAATCGGGGATTTTCTTCTGCAAGGGCTACAGTAGGATCATACTATGCTGTAATATTGTAACACCAGCAATATCTACAGTTACACTTTATTATATTAAACTTGCTCAGTTGAAAAAAGCACTGTAACTTGAGCTAGCTCTTTCCACATCACTGAGAGAGAATATTTAACATGCAGCTGTCATCATTAGTCTACACCCTAGTGTTGTGGTAGCCTACTGTCTTGATTCCTCGACCTTCACGTCATGAGAACAACACTTAGGACTTCCAAAATGAGGGATATTTTCTTATAAAATTTCTTTCCTTGAGCTAAGTTTAGTCATTTTATTTAATACTTTAAAAATAATTCTAAATAAATTAAACTTAATAAACATTTCTATTTCAGAGATCTTATTCTTATTCTTTGGAAGGCCACAGTAAAGGGATTACTTCTTGTTGTATCAATCCAAACAGAGAAATAATTTCCTGCTCTCTAGATCGTACAGTCAACTTATGGAAGCTGCCTATGGATATTCAGGACACTATCTTAAAACATTCAGCTTCTGTAACTGACATAATATCATTGAAACAGAATGATGTAGTTCTCAGCTCAGATGCATGTGGAAGTATAATTCTTTGGGAACTTGATCAGTCATCAGAAACTGTTTCATTGGTATATGGAACTAAGAAAACAGTAAGTATCCCAGACAAACCCTTGTCTTAAAAAAATACCTTTCTTTTTTTTCATCACCTCCATATTTTTTTAATGAAATTCAATTTTTATGTACCAGTTTTTAAAAGTTAAACCTGTAATTAAGGTAAGACTGCATATCCAGTCAATCAGACATAAATAAGTGCTCTCTAAATGTAAACAACAAAAATTAGTTCGCATGTAGGCAAAGAAATAGTGTGTCATGCAAGAAAACATTCCTTTGGGCTGTCATAAAAGATTTAATTTTGAATTCATTCATGATTGCTTAAAAAATTATGAAATAGTTGTTGTTGTTTCTTATTCCACTTGATCTAGAACAAGTCTAGACCAAGTCCAAGAGACCGTACTCCCAAAGAAAGTCTCGAACCAGCGCAGGGTTTTTAAAGAGATCGCTCTTCTCCAAATTCAAACAGGAAAGCAGATGGTCAGGTGAAGCTTGATGAGAGACACACTTGAGGCACACAGGGTACTCCTTTTGTCCCTGAACATATACAAGTGTGCGAGTATGTCCGGTGATGAGTCTGGTGATGGTGGTTTGTAATTTTCTGTCGCCCTTCATCTCCAGGGCAGCCCCAAGACGTTTTTGTTCATACCAGTCATGAGTTGGTGGAATCCTCCATGTCTTGCTGTTATCGGCTCTGACCTTTGAGAAAATTTCCCCAAACGTAAGATGACCACAATTTTCGGATGTTACAGCAGAGCCCTCCTTAGCCAATTCATCGACCAAATCATTGAAGAAGAGGTCTACATGGGAGGGTATCCACTGCAGATGAATGACATTATGCGAAGAGAAAATCTTTAGTTTGTTCACAATATCCATGCCGAGTTTGTCGGTAATGTTTCGCCATTTGCTTAAGAATTGAATTAAGCTCTTACTGTCCGAGAAAATCCAGATATCGCAGGAGAAATTATTGGAAATCATATAATGTAGAGCTTCGTCGATGGCTATCAATTCAGATCTAAAGACTGAACAAAAATTTGGGTTTCGCTTGTTAAATTTTGTAACGCCGTCGGGGGCTACAATTACTACTCCACTGCCTGTATTGCCATTATCGTGTTTACTTCCATCAGTGAATATCCGAACTGTCCCTAATGGGGAACTATGAATTGTTTCTAAAGCCAAATCTAATCTCTAAATCTTCTAAAGCCTAATGAAATAGTAGTTTCCTTATATTAAAATAGTTTTTAATTAAAAAAATTCACCCAAACTTGCAAGCATTGTTCCTCAATTGTGTACCTTCTATTTAAACAGATGTTAGGTTTTAAGCTAAGATCTAAACCAATAAAATAGAAAGAGGATTTAGAATTTATACTTGAGGACTAAAAATGCTTAGAAAATGTGTTCAGTAACTGTACAATGCATTTTTTTTACTAAACTTATGAGGTTACATATTTTATTGGATTTTTCATAGAGCAAGAACTGCATTAGTAATACTGTGCTGAAACATCTTTTTTAACATTTTAACTGTTGAAAGTGGTTCAAATTCCAAATGAGAACTCAAATCTTTTAAGAGAAAATTCCCTGCATTTAGGTCTGAAACTGTTTACATGAGATTTGAAAAATCCTCATGTCTTCTCTCTTAAAGTGGTATTATTGTAACTTGAGATCTACTGAACCAATTTGAACAGGTGTTTTTTATAGCATCTTGGTTATTTCAGATTATTGGGAACACAGTTATAATCAAATGTTTTGGGGTTGAGGTGATGAAAATGAGGATGGGGGAGGGGGTGAGAAGAGGCCAGCTTGTAACTTGTAACTAATTGAACCAATTTGGATTGGGTTATATTATTGCTGCATTATTTGGCATTGTGGAACCTCACGATTGTGGGACATAAGATTTTTTTCGGGCATAGGGTTTAAAAACACTCAAAACACTCTTACATACAGTTTTATTTTATTTAAGGTTTTTATCATAAAAGTGTATAAAATTTTGGTTTTATACGAGATCATGTATTAAGAGTTTTAAACGTTTAAAAACAGTAGAGAAATGCTGGTTTTAAAACAAAGGTAGTCAAATAATCTTAGTATTTTATTACTTTTTGTTTCAAGTGCTTATTTATTTATAACATTTAAGGTGCTTAGCGAATATTTTCAATTAAATTGAAAATTTAATTATCATTTAACACATTTTTTTCTGTACCCCACAGGTTGAATATGAAGCCCGTATAGAATTATTTTTATGTTTTTTGTTTTTTTTTTAAATATTGAAAGTTGAAAAACATGAAAAATAGTTGAATAATTCAAATGAAATTATGTCTACTGTAGTTCATAAATACTAAAAAATAAGCAAATAAGAATAGTTACAACATAATTATTAATTTAAAGTCTTGTGGCTTCATATAGCAGTAAGCTAATATAAATAAGCCTTATATTAAGTTACTGCTTGTAGTGATGACTTATTTGTTAGAGTGCTTAGTTACCATTCAAGCGGACCAGGTAAGAATAATTTTTTATGGTCTAAATAATATGTTGTCCTAATTTTATGAAGATATTGCACTGGTGGTAAAAGTGATCCTAATTGAAGCTGAGCCATTGAAATAGGATTGAAATTTTATACATTGTTAACTTGTCTTTCTTTTCAGCATATTGTAATATTCAAATGCTTATTTATTTTGTATGATAATGCATTTTCTTTTTCCCAGTACATGGCAGGTTTTGTTAAATCACTGACATGGCTAAAAGACAAAGATTTTGCTTGTGCTGTTACACAGACTGTAGCTGATAAAGAAGTTTATTTTTTGGATATCTTGTCATATGAATGCACTATCTTAGATGAGGATAAATCCTATAACTTATGGTTTGTGAAATTATTTATAATTTGTAATAGACATGTACTACTAGTTCTTTGGTTGTATGAGATTTTTTTTGGCATAATGGGTCTATTGTGACTGAAATAAAATCCTGTCTAAGATGTATGAATGGGGATTTCTGGCAAGTCTTTTAAGGGAAACTGCGCTGCATTCATGTCTTGAGTGGTATAAAACTAAAATAACACTCACCAGCCTGTCAAACATTAGCATTCTACTCTTAAGTTTTATTTTTATAAAATTTGCAACTATATTTGAGAATCTCCTCCACGGGCAGATGTAATTCTAAAACATTTTGAATAGAAACACTACTTAACAATTCCTCATGGGGATAAATCTGAACCTTAGAACCAAATGGAGCCTAAGTTATCATTGGGAAACTTTACAGAGAATGAAAAACTAAATCTACTCTCATTTTACTCTCTATATGTTCTGTTATTACTCATTGAATGCTTTAGATTTTTTTAAGTAAGCTACAGTGCTATGGTTTGATAGAGAAAATAAACTTTAACAACATAATCTGCAATAAATTAAAAATTGCCAAATTTGGGGTTGGCCTTGTTCGATTCTGAAGTACAGAAATTTAGGAAACTATTTTCATTTCATCTTTCTGGGTATAAGAATGTGATTAATTACTTCAGGAATAGATATTTAAAATATTTTTATTCAGTATGAGTGTTTATTGACCATTGACTTCTATTAAAGTTGCACGAAATATTTGTAATTATTTTAATATTGAAATTGGTTTACTGAGGTGACAATCATAAATAATTGAAGATTATTGTATTTTACAAATTATGCTTCTAATAAAAAATTATCTTTAGTAGTTTCATAGGTAGTGATAAATTTATAAAAATTGTCCATTTGTTAATGTTTTCTATAGATTGGTATATTTTGAAATTCATTGAGGGATTGAAAATACAATAACTTACATCATGGTATGCTCATTTTGTTTCAAAGTGCTTAAAATTTAAATACTACATTTTAGTCAAACATATCACAATATCAGATTAGCATCTGAAGAAATAGCAGGAGTTATTATGTGTTTTAAAATGTAGTCCCATGTCCTATTTTAAGACCCACATTAAATTAGTTTATTTGAAAACAATTCTATTTGTTAAGGTTATTTTTTAAGTAAATTTTTCAGCATAAATGACTCGATCTTAGCGCTATTTTTTATGTTTACGGTAGTGAAAGTGAATGACAACGAGTTGCCTCTACTAAAGTAACAGTACTGTAGACAAGGGACTTTTTTCAATTTTTATAAATTTGCTTTTTATTTTTATTTCTTGAATTTACTTTTGATTTTTTTTGTTTAATTTATTCTTAAAATGTTAAATTATTATATTGTCATATGCATGCATATGACGTCACAGTAAAATGCCTAGTTTATTCTTCCTTACTCTTGTTAACTGTAACTGTGTTTATAACCGCACTTGTTTTTATCAGTTATCAGCTTGTTCAATAAATAACTTGTTCTGTTCCTTGCTGTGTCCATTATGTTTAAGACATAAAGTGGTAAATTCCTAGTTCACGTTTATGGGTTGGCGCGCTTTTGAAAAGTTGGCGACAAGGCCAAAATGTCGCCAATTCGGAATTCCAATATGAAAAATTGAGAATCGAACCTACTCCATGATTTGTGGTATAGGAAGGTTGAGGTCCAATGCCAAAGCCGTTATGCTACGGTTGCGATGCAAGTTGTAGTAAGATTAAGTGGTTTCGCTTTTCATTTCAATTACTTTTATATAAAAAACGTACATCCCGGGAAGAAATTAAAATGATTTGAAAAAGTTTATTCGATATTGGCGAAAATTCAAAAGCAATGAAGTTGCAAACGGTAATTGAATAAAAAAAGGTTAAGGAATTTAAATTTGATTTTAAACGATGATTGAAAACTAGTTCAAGCAATTAAAATTTAATTTCAAATAATTAAGAAGGGGTAAAATTTCATTAAACTTTTACATTAATGACAAATCTGTAACCCCTTCCAGATTATTTATATTTTTAATCACTTGCTAAAAACTAAGGTGTGCGTATGCTTCGCAATTTAAAAAAGAAAAATTGCAACCTATTTCTTTGGCCTAACCGCCAATTGTACCTAAAAAAAATACCCCTACCTAATTCGGGCAGTCGTTTGTGGAATTTCACCTCCAAAATCACTTTTTTTTAAATTATTTATGGCGTCAATTCAGCATGGCATTTGATTTCAAATCTTTTAAGAAGGCGTGTGATTCGAAATAAATAAGATGGCGGTCAAAATGACCGTTAATGATAAACGATGTCTGAAAACATAAGAATATTTAAGTAATTAATAAAAATTGACATAATATGCAAATTATTAACAAAATACAACACCTGCGAGAGAGACAAATGGCTGTTCGAAAACTGTCGGTCAACTGGTCTCTTTCACCCAGAAAAACCACATTTCAGACAAATAAAGGATTCTGATATTAAACCGGCATGCATACACCACTGCAAAACCTGGCATATTCCTTTCATTTCCAACAAGCAAAAAAATTATGAGATTAGATACTTGTAACTTTTAACGGAACGGAAAACACTGTTAATTAAAAGCAAAATTTGAAATGACCACAAAAAATACCATCCCCCACACATTCAAAATTAGGGTTAATAAAAAAAAGGGGGTTACCAAATTTAGAACTGTATCACCTACAAAAAGCGCCAAATTGGCTTGACGATATTTTAACATCAACTAGGAATAGACCCATAAAGTAAGTAAACTTAATGGAGTTGTTAAAAAGATTACTTTTAGAATAAAATTGCATTAAAAATATTATTCCATTCCCACTTTTAGGGTAAAATTTACTCATTATTTTGAAAGTGAAATATTATGCACTCATGGAAGCTCTACATCTGAAACAATTGTTGCTGCTTTGAAGTCTGGTGATTTTGTTGTTCTAAATCCAAACATGAAAAAAAAAATACGAACGTAAGTCCATTTCTTTTACTTGATTGTTTTGATTTCTATACTATTAATTTTCGCAGCTCCTAAAATTGTTCTAAAACACAATATTTGCAGCAGATAAAATTGTTTCAAAATTAAATTTAGATTTTAGATGTTTGACTACCAAAATAATTCTGGACAGTTCTTTTGAATCCTAGAGTAGTAAATATATTTTTGGGGGCGGCTGTCCTGCTATTGCAACTTGCAAGGAATCAAATCCGGAAAACTCTCAACATAAAACCTAGGTAATGAAGCGAGATTGTCATGTCTGATCATTTTTTAAAAGAAGTGTTTGTATGATGCAGCTATGCAATGCAGGAATACAAACATAGGATGCTGGAGCTGCTATCTCTTGCCAGTGTCAATATTATATTACATTTGTGCCATGTGTTTGTATAAAGATAATCCGCTATTAATATACTTGATTTTGTAAAAGTTTCTTTTATCTGTTGTGTCATTATAATTATTTACAGTGGGTAAAAAAAGTCTCTGTATGGAAGCCAAAGTTACAAATAAATTAGCATAATTTCTAATATTTTGCTTCATATCTTCAGTATCTACTGAAAGATGTTTAATTTGATTCTTTTAAGTTAGTTTATTATAAATGTCTGGTTTTACAAAACGTAGTAAGTTTTTAAATTGAAATAATTAGGAGATGTTGCTAAGGTCCATGCAAGAAAAGTCTCCGTACGCAATATGAAAATTAATTCTGACGTCTTCCACAACAGACTTGCAGTAAATTTTCAAAACAGAAGTGTACGCAAGTGTTATGAAGATATGATAGTAACAATTGTTTAATTTTAGCTTGTAGCTGATTGTCTTAAAATGGAGTTCCTAAATCTATTTGTGAGTTGGCGATTCAGTTACGAAATGATGGATTATCTATGGAATAAATTGTCGAAATCTTTAATATATTGAAGTCTATAGTACAGTAACGAAAAAAAAAGGAGAACGATGGCTATATCTTCGGTTCTAATTATCGTAGAATCTTACGGTTTGCACCAAAATGTTTTGCATACGATTTTCTATATATCTGATGCAATTTCTTTTTCTTGAGGGACCGTTTACTAAGTAAAAGTAACGCTATCTTCAAAAATTTCAATACGAACCCTTATTTTTTTTATCATTTCATTCGATTCAGAATACATCATTTACTCTATATACCAAATTTCAATGCATTATGTTGAAAAACACATCACTTATGAGCAAAAATGTTTCGACCATTTTTTTGACCGATCTTCAGGGAGAATTTCCATAAAACGAAAGGTATTTTTAAGGTTCTACTTCACAGAGGGAGAAATCGAACGGTCAGTGAGGCGTTTCACGACGTTATAAAATACAAATATTCTAAAATTGCATAGAAACTACTTGGATTTATAGTGACATGTTTAAGATTAATACAAAAATAGCAAGTAAACGCAAAAGTAAAAAATTTATTTACAACGTTAAAGATGTGCATTCTTCACACGAAATAAATAAAATATTGAAAACTGTAATTGCAGAAGTATAACGTATACTACTGATAATTAGAAAATTAATAAATATAAAATGTAGGCATTAGTAAACAGTATTCAGCAAAGTGTGATTATTTTACAGAAACATTTCACTGTAAACACAAATGTAACTTGATCGTTGAAATTATTTATAAAATGAAAAAATCACCTGATTCAGTAAAATTTTTAAAGGATAACTTATTGAAATTGCTTAAAAAATGTGGTTTAAAATAAATGTAATTTAAGGAAGTAAATTTTTTTTTAAAAAAGCACACTGTTGAAAACCACACAAAACATATGTTCCACGATACCAAACACGTTAGACAGATTAAAAATATACATACAAAAAATAAAACTGCTTTGTCTGTATAAAATAATATATTTTTTTTTTTGTAATCTCAAGAAATTCTGTTCTGATTCACCCCGCTGTTCCTATTCACCCTATTTTACGATAATTGAACTTTGTGAGATTTTCCACACCTCTAGTTTACCTTGAATTAATCTGATAGTTTTCAAAAGTCGTCTACTATACGGTCCCTTAAAGTGAGCGTTTTTTTAATTTTCGCTAAAAAATCGAGAACTAAAAGTCAAAATGAAAAGAAAAAAATTGTGGTGAGGTTTCAGACCATGGTGAATCTAATGAAAGCAAAAAATGTATATGTTTCTATTAAAAAAAAAATTTAATTGCTTTATTAATTAATAATTAATTATTAAAAAAGAAATTGATGCAAAAGTTGATTGCTATTTATGTTTGGCCATTTACAAACTATCTTTTGGAAAAAAAATTACTGAAATATATCAATTATTTAAGTATTTATGGCCAAAAAACCAACTTTTTTATTTAACATTAATTTATCATTTTCGTTTTATCGTTTAAATTACAAACCATTTATTAGAAAATTACAAATTTTTGTATTTCGCATTCTTTTTTTAATGCTGAATCCAAATATGGAATAATATTATGAGGTTGCTATTGAACTTTTTAAAGTTTGGTTCTGTTTTAATATGTAGATGACCCCTCATGATAAAAAAAACTACATACAATTATTAAAAACTTTCCACGATTTACAACGGTACCTTTTGTTTATTATTTCAACAATTAGAACAAAATATATAGCCATCGTTCTGATTTTCTTTTTGGGAACTGTACAATATATTATTGAAAGACACTGTGAGTTTCAAACTTTTGAGGATAGAGTTTGATCGGGAAGATCTTCAAAGTTAAAGCGCTTGCATAAAAGAAATATTGTATTGTAAGGTTTAATATAATCTGCGAATTAGTGCACCTCAAGTCGCACATGGCTTAAGATTTGATAAAAACATTGAAGACAAATCCCAACTGACAATTTATGTGCACTGGTTAATATATTTTACGTTGGAATTTCAAGATACACGTACCTATGCTTATTTACTTCCACTTAACTTAAATTACCGACAGCAGCTGCTCTCATACACACCCAAACCATAACTCCTTCTTCACCGTGTTTGACAGTTCCACATAAATTATAAGTTAACATTTGTTAATTTCGTTTTCTCCTGTCCATAACTCGATTATCTGACCCTTGGATATGTAATTTTAATTCATCACTAAAAAAAACTTTGCAAAATCAATGCGCTTTTTTCTGTTACATGTACTTATATAAGGCTTCTCACAGGCTGCAAGTCCATTCGGACCCACTTTTTTAATAACATTTCTCCTCGTTTGAGATGTCACTTCAATGTATTTATCAATTTTCAAGCCATGTGCGACTTAAGGTGCACGTATTCGCAGACTATCTTGAACCTTACTATACGATATTTCTTTTATACAAGCGTTTTAGCTTCGAAGATTTTCTGGATCGATCTCTATCCTCAAAAGTTTGAAGCTCATTGGTGTCTTTCAATAATATATTGTACTATGGACTTCAATATATTAAATATTTTGTCAATTTTTTCATAGATAATCCATCATTTCATAACTGAATCGTCAACTCTCGAATAGATTTAGGAATTTCATTTTAAGACAATCAGCTACAAGCTAAAATTAAACAATTGTTGCTATCATGTCTTCATGACACTTGCGTACACTTCTGTTTTGAAAATTTACTGCAAGTCTGTTGTGGAAGACGTCAGAATTTTCATATTGCGTACAGAAACTTTTTTTGCATGGCACTTAGTAACATCTTCTAAATATTTCCATTTAAATACTAGCTGCATATTGTAAAAACAGACATTTATTATAAACTTATTTTAAAGAATCAAATTAAACATATTTCAATAGTTACTGAAGATATGAAGAAAAATATTAGAAATTATGCTTATTTATTTGTAACTTTGGCTTTCGTACAGAGACTTTTTTATTTAGACCACTGTATATTTAAAAATACTTTGAAATTCAATATAATAAATAGTTATTAATGTGTCTTTAATAGATCTGAAGATTGGATTTTGCAAGTCAAATTACTCCAATCTGAAGCTTCTGTAGAATACGTATATTTTTCTCTTCTAAATGGATCAGTCAAACGATTTAAAACTGTAGACATCTTAAAATGTTCTGTAAGTATCGCATTCACTATATTTACCAATAAGATAATAATGCATAAAATGTTTTATTTGAGTTCACTTTTTGAAAGTTGGAGATTAATTCAGATACTAATCGAATAGAGAAATTTTGAAATAAAATGATTAAGTATTTTATATTGCAGTAAATTGTATCTTTAATTTAAACTTATTAAAATAAAATCCCAATTTTTATTTTTGTATTTTAGGATTATACAAAAGCTCCATTCCAAATGATTTATTCTGTGAATATTGGGGATAATTATTCCTATACCAGTGCATTTTGCTGCGAAAGTGAAGCGAGTGTTTTTTGTGGTGATACTAAAGGGTGGTTAAGGATTTACTCAAAGAATACTCCAAATATTTCTAAAAAGGTAGGAAGCTTTCTTTATACTTGTCTTGCTGCACAATAAAGAATTCATGAAGGAACAAAACACTTCACAATGTAGACTATGAAAAATACATTACAATGTGTTTGTATGGATTTAAATGTTTGAATTAAATCAATAGATTTTCATTGAGCAATAAACACCAAAATTACAAAAAATGCTGGTTTAATCAGATGTAAGTACAATAGAATTGATTATATGTTTTGTTCTGAAATGTTTATGTAATTCTGATTGTTTAAGAAATATGATGTTTAAGTAAGTAGTTCCTTGCCAAAATGTCATGTATGAATAGAAGCTCAGCACAGTATTTTACTTTACATTCTCTTAAAGAAAGAATTTTATTTGATTCATATTCAACATTACAAAGATTTTGCTTGAAACTGCATATACGCTGAAATGATTGTTGGTAAATTACTGGTTTTCATCTCACAAACAAGTGGTGTTTAATAATATCACCAAAATATGAAAGCTACAATGAAAGCATTTTGGTTCAAACATAGCATAGAAAATAGTCTGCCTTTTAGAAAAGGAAGTAAAAAAGTACAGGGTTAAATGTGTATCAAATATAATTCGGCAGGCCCATTTAAGATTTTTTCTACTTTTTTCAGCTAACAATTTATCCAAAATTTTTTTAAACCTCTTCAGTGTTTTTTATTTACATTCCTTTTTAAGATTTGATGTTAGATCCTGAAATGAAATTATTATATACAGAAATTTTTTGAAATTCTTTCAATATTCCTAAAAGATTCAAATGGGAATCCTACTCAAGCTCTTACGTTCTGGAGTCCACTACCTTAATCCCTTGACATTCCATTAAGAAAAGTTATTAAAATGAAGATTTTTTTAAGTTGACAATTATTTTCGTTCAGATTTTATCACTCTTTTTTGGTTGCTAGGGTGGTTAGAGGAACTCTTTTTATTTCAAAGCAACGGCCATGCTGTGTATATTCGAATAGCATATTATATACATTGTGAATTTAAATTTGAATTCTTAGCTTTCTTTGAGTAGATTCTTTAAAAAAAAGTACAAAAGTCAATCAAATTTAGAACATTCTTTTCGATATCCGTAGTTGACAATCCACAATGAGGATTTCTGTGAAACTTTTCATATTAAATTTTATAGTATCAGTTTTTGGAAAGAACTTATTACTCTAAATTAGAATTGGCAATAGTGTCGTGGTTAGTTATATCCATTGATTGGTCACTGGTACTAACAGTTGTGAATCGTCTTTGCTACAATAACTATTAAGAGCAAGGATTCTGAGAGATTGAGCCACTTAATATTAGGGGGTGATTCACACCATCTCCGATTTTCTCCAAAAAATTACCAGTTGCTACTACACATATTAGATAATAAAATCTGAAATTATTTGTTCCGTAGTTGTACCCCTCAAATTATATGACCTGTCAAAGATCACCTTTAAAAATGAAAAAATTGGTGTTTTTGTGACACATGAAAACTATTTTTATCCATATAAATCTTGCAAACAACTTGATGCCTGCATTTCTTCTGTTATGGAATGTACTAGAATAGTTCTTTATGAAATATATTAAAAGTTCATGCCAAGTCAATTGCGCAAGGTCATGAAATGTCCAGGTTTTTATGTTTTTTTATCATTTTCAAGCCTGAATTATATCTTGTGCTTTTGATTTCCCACTACAAACAAGATGTCATTGGATAGAGCTATATTAGTACTATTTATTAATATGTAAAACATTGAGGCAAGTTGAGTACGGAAGTTATTTGGTGTCGAAATCGAAAAATCCCCGAATTCATCACAAATTTGAGCTCGTATATCTTGCTGCGGGAATAATATATTAACACAAAGCTGAGACTATTTAAACACTTTTTTAGTATACTTATTGAGAAATTAAACTTTATTGAGGCAAGTTGAAGAGAAAAAAATCAATGATTTTCTTTTGCACCCCATCCTAACATATCGATGCATTTCTGTTTTCATTCATGTTTTTAAAAATTCATCTGTTTTCACAGTACTCTTTCTCATGTTTATAACAATTGCTTGTACTATGTCTTTTTAGTTTAGAACTTTGACTGGATCTTCTACAGAAAGTTGCAAAGGACCAAAGAAAACCTAGCTTCGGTGCACTGTGTCAATATCATCACGAAATGGCCACTTAAACTTATCAGCTGCTCTCTGATGAAGAAATCTTATTTTAAGCACAATCTTCTAGCAGTTTACCAATGTAAAACCGTTTATTGTACAGGATAGCGTAAAAAGAATGGGGCTGAATTTCATATCCGCAGTCCTGATCAGCTATTAGCTTTATCTCTTTTATGATATTCGTCATTTGGTGGGGGACAGTAATTTGGATTTCAACTGTGAATTCCCCAATACCCATGCAATCTGTTCCAGGCACAAGTCAGACTAAACCCTAAAGACGAAGGCAATTTCACTCGGCTATAAATTTATGACTCTGATGTTTTGCCCAGAAGAAAGTTGCTCATCAACGTTTGAAACTGTAGAGGATTTGGTCCCTTCAATAAAGGAAATAAAACAGGAAGTAAATTAGCACCCCAAACTGTTGTAATTATGATGAGAAATGTCACAGTTGATGAAAAGAATAAATTTTGTTCAAATGAATATTTGACACGGGAACAAGTAATGTCAGATTCCACGGAATGAAAGGTACGACTGAAATATGCAGTGTTATTGAAGATAAAGTCATGGAACAAGATGACAAACTTTTTCTTGGTATCATTGGAGACTATCAGGTATGTCAGATGTCTTGAATAGATGTAATTTCTGTTCTTTGTAGTGGGTTCTTAAAAAAATCTGCAGTAATTTCATAGTTGGTCTTTTTTGCCCTTGCTTCCATTCTTTTTGCAAATGCACTCCTGAATTTGTCTTGACCTGTGATTATTTTAGAAATTTGATGTTCTCCTCTAGCAATATGTAGGGACAAATCCTCTGCAGTTTCAAATGTTGATGTGTAATTTTCTTATGGCAAAAGCATCAGTTATAAATTTTCGGCTAAATGATATTGTCTTCGTCTTTAGGGTTTGGTCTGACTTGTACCTGGAACTGATTGCATGGGTAACGGGGAATTCACAGTTGAAATCCAAATTACTGTCCCCCACCAAATGACAAATATCATAAAAGAGATCAAGCTGATCAGGACTGCGAATATGAAATTCAGCCCCATTTTTTGACGCATTCCTGTACAATAAACGGTTTTTACATTGGTAAACTGCTAGAAGACTGTGGGGATGACATGTTTAAAATGAAATTACTTCATCAGAGAGCAGCTGATAAGTTTAAGTGGCAATTTCGTGATCATATCGACACAGTGCACCGAAGCTCGGTTTTCTTTAGTCCTTTGCAACTTTCTGTAGAAGATCCAGTCAAAGTTCCTTGCTTAAAAGACATACTACAAGCATCTGTTATAAACAAGAAGAGTGAAGTGAAAAAAGATTAATTTTTGAAAACATGGATGAAAACAGAAATGCATCAATATATAAGGATGGAGTGCAAAAAAAAAAAAAAAAAAAACTTTTTTTTTCTTTTCAACTTGCCTCAATAAAGTTTAATTTCTCATTAAGTAAAATACAAGAGTGTTTAAATAGTCTCAGCGTTGTGTCAATATATTGTTCCCGCAGCAAGATATACAAGCTCAAATTTGTATCAAATTCGGAGATTTTTCGATTTTGGCACCAAATAACTTTCAACCTGTTCAACTTGCCTCAATTTTTTATGTATTAATAAATAGTACTAATATTGCTCTATCCAATGACACCTTGTTTACAGTGGCAAACCAAACGTGGAAGATATAATTCAAGCTTGAAAATGGTAAAAAACGTGAAAACTTGGACATTTTGTGACCTTACTCATTTGACTTGGCATGAACTTGTTATATGTTTCATAAAAATCTATTCTAGTACATTCCATAACAGATGAAATGCAGGCGACAAGTTTTTTGCAAAATTTTATATTGATAAATATAGTTTTCATGTGTCACAAAAACACAAATTTTTTCATTTTTAAAGGTGATATTTGACAAGTCATAGAATTTGAATGGTTCAACTACGGAACAAATAATTTAAGATTTTATCATCTACTAAGGGTAGTAGCAACTGGTATTTTTTTGGGGAAAATCGCAGATGGTGTGAATAGGGGTGGTTCAACTTCTCAGAATCTTGCTCTTAATAATAAAAATTGGTGGTCAATATTATGATCAAATAGGTTCGTTAGAATTGAGTTATGGAAATAGGGAAGAGAATCATTAAAAGGTAAAAAAACACATCTTTATTAATTCAAATTGCTTAAAAAGCATTGGCAGCTAGTTCAATATATCTGTGCATCATTTAATTGCGGAAGTGCACGGTTTAGTTGTTTGATTAAACGGCTGGTTGGCGCTGGGGTCAAGGCAAGGTAAATGATGCTAGCCTTTGGGTGCTGGGATCGAGGCAAGGTCAGTCGTTCCGTTCGGAGGGCCGAGCTGAATCAGTTGGGAGCTGCTGGGCTTGACCGTCTTGCCAGGTATGGCTGTTTGGGATTGATGCAGGGTTGGTGGTTCGTTTCTGATGGCCAGGCTCAATTATTCGTGGGCTGCTAGGCTGGATCGTCTGGACACTTCTTTTATGAGTCACTGGGAAATCTCTGTCTGTATACGCCTTTAAAAAGGTTTTAACTAGGACACCTGATAACTCTTAGGAGAGGAATTGATGCCTCCAACGTAAAATTAAACTGTAGCCATCTCCCTTATTACAGCATTGTCAGTCAAAGGCAAAAGTGTGAAAAGTGACCCCTGAGAGCTTGCTCATCCTTTTTACGTCCTAATGAGGTGATCCCTCTTTTCCATGTCATCCAATTGCTCTTAAGGGTCCTCCCCGAAGAAGTCACCCCATCTTCATCTCTGCCCCATCCAAATTAGGCTGTCAATTTGGCTCTGACCCTTTGACCCTGTATTGCCAACTTTTAGACAAAACCACGCCAGCAAGTCTAGTCCCCTGTCATAAAATTTTTCATTACATCTGGGGTAGGTACTTACTTAACCCCCAATACATATAAAAATTGTGATTGTGTATCCACACTATCACAGATACCCTGCTCGAGACTCAGAGCATTTAACTCTCACAAAGTTGTGTGGTTAGGTGAGTCTTTATGTTAGTTTTGAGATCATAAACCAGTTTTAAGCTCTTTGACTTCTTGCGTGTATTTGAAAGCTTCAGTCATTAACCATGAATTTAAAGATTTCCAATCTCTCGGATAAATTTGTGATGTTGAGACGTCTGAGTAGCAGGTAGACAGGGATCAAGTGGCTTGCTGATTTTGAGTGTGAAAATATTTAATGTTTAGCCATGGCCAGTTCAGCTATCTGATTATGTGTTTGAGGTTGACGAATTGTACTAGGTTGAAATCGGTAGGATTGGTTGCCTTGCTTTAACTATTTGAGGGTAAGCAGAGCTATTCCCAGAAAGCAAGTTAGATTGAGTAAGAAATATGTTCACATGCATTTTTTTAAAGATTAATTTCTATTTTGTAGACATCGTAGGAAGGATTAGTTGCCTGTGCAGCCACATCTGATCCACTTAGGTTCTTTCAAGCATGTTCCCTCAAATGCAGCACCTTTGATTGTAGTTACAGGAGGTTTGACAGTAACCGCATATAAAGCATTTGAAACAAACCTTAGGAGTTTGAAACTATTCCTAATCACCTACTTTCAATATCTTTAAAAAAATTATCTGTCTGCATGTTTCAGAATGAAAAGGAGGGGAATATGTATTTTCCGACTCTCAATTAGATGTTTGCATAAAAATTATAAACAAGCTGCATGTTATACATTTTTTAAATTCTCTCATCTGTAGTTTTCACTTGGTAAAAAAACACAATGAAATTAAAGAAAAAAATGTCGACGTTAAAAACAATCGTAGAATTAAATTGAAAAATGTTTTTGTACATCTTTCCTACTTGCAATTTTTTTTTAACTTAAAAAACAATCGTTAAAATATCTTACTTGTCTAACTGTGCAAAATTATTTAATAAAAATCATCCAACTAGTTCCTGCATTATTCTAATTCTGATGCCTCTTAAGGACAGGCATCAAAGAGATTATAAAACTGTTCCGTTTTTTTCCCCTTGAGACACAGATCTATCAAGGTTTGAATAAAATTTTAGCTGTAGTACACTCATGTAGGCGATATGCAACCCCTTGATAATAATCCTATTGACCCAACGATCATAGCTGATTAAAAATTAAAAACTTTCCATCTCTGAAGCGACTTACAAAATCAGTGCTTCGTTCGAGCGACTAATCCCAAAGGCAAATTATCCTACTTGTCAAAAGTTTCATTTGGTGATTCATTGAGAAAAGTTTCATTTTTTCATTTGGTGATGAGACTAAGTTTTTGTTGTCATTTGGGGAATTTGGAATTTAACAGCCCACCTACACACTAGGGTGGAGCGAAAAAACTTTTTCTCGAAATTCATATTGCCTGAGTTATAATTTGGTGCAAAACTGGCTGAAACAAATATTCTCCAAATTTCAGCTCAAAATGTTGCCATCTTGAGGTTCCACACCTCAGTATTGCCTTTTTTTTACGTTGAATATTGGTATTGCCTTTTTTTTACATTTCTAATACATTTTTATTGAAAAAATAATAATTAATTTGTAAATTAATATTAAATAATATTTAATATAAGTAACTGTTTAATAATTTATGTTAATATTAATATTTATTGTCAAATGTCAGAGCTAAATATAGCATTTTGTATATAAATATCCATTTTGTACTCCAAAAATATACTAGATGGCAGTACGTATTCTATTTTGATATCTATTTTATCCTCTAAGATTTTTTTGTTACGTAAACACTAAGCCTAAGCAGACACGCGACTTTTATTCGGTGGAATTCACAACAACTTATGACAACTTGTTTTTTAATTTGTAATTGAGAGCAATAAGTTTTATCAACCGTCATTCATAATAACACGAAATTTTCATGTAAACATAAACATGACCTCAACTAGAAGTGAAACATTTTGCTGTGTTTTTGGAACTCCAGTTCAACTGAAAGAGACAGTGTTACCCACGTATGCTGATTTAATGAAGCATTTCCTGTGGATAAAATATGATATATTGTCGAAGAAGGGGAACAAGAAAGATCCTTCTATGAAAGATATAAGCGAAATTGTTTCTTGTGACATTGAAAGAATTTGGAAGAAAACCTCTTTGCCTGTGGTAAGTCATCAAGAAGTTATCCGTCTTATTAGAAATTACAATGATAAGTACAAAAATATAAAAAGAATACCCAAATCTAGAAAGGGGGCTGACAAAATTAGGAAAGATTTTTTTGACGATGCAAACAGTTCTTTGTTTGATATTTCTGTATGTAAATGTTTAAATTTCGAAAAATGCAAGTGTTCAGTGAAAGTTCCAAGTATGGAACGAAACTTTTTGACAGACCAACGGCATGAGAGAAAAATGGTAATAGGATCAATTGACATTTCTGCAACTCAAAAATTGAAGCGTGTAAGAGAAAGACAATGTAGAATAGAAAATCAGGAAGCTAAAGCAAAGGCATTGAAAGATGATGTTTTTTCATTTAAAAATATTACAGATTTAGAAACCGAAACCGTCTTTTTATCTGATCAAGAATTGGAAGATATCTCTGAGGATGATTATGATTACGTTAATCATGAAGCTAAATATCGGAAAATAACTGACGATGAAACTCCCTCAACATCCAAAACATGCCAAATGATAATATCACTGCCAAATCTAGCTGTTGCTTGTGATAGAACAGGAGTATCGGATAGATCAGCTGCTATCATTGCATCCTCTGTGCTACGTGATGTAGGGATTGTATCCAAAGATACCCCTTCTAAAATTATTGATAGGAGTAAATTGAGGAGGGAACGTCGAAAGGTACGATCACAGCTTAATTCAACACAAGTAACAGAGTCTTTGTACGCCATCTACTTCGATGGAAGAAAGGACAAAACTATAGTGCAAGAAAAGAAGGGAAATTCTTTATATAGGACTATAACTCTGGAAGAGCATGTTGTTTTGTTGTCAGAACCTGGCTCTGTTTATTTGGGACATGTGACTCCGAATTCTGGCTCTAGTGCGAATATTATAGGAAGCATCATCGACGGGATGGAACGAACGTCAACGTTGGGAATAAAAATGGCGCAGTAAGACAGCTTGAAATCTGTGTTGGCCATAAATTGCACTGGTTTGTATGCTTATTACATACTAATGAACTACCTCTTCGCCATCTTTTCCAGAAGATTGATGGGAAAACATCTGGCCCACGCCAGTTTTCCGGAATAATAGGAAAATCTCTTCAAACGTGTGAAACCCTTGCTGTGACAAGTTTTGTTTCCATTCCAGTCGCTCTGCCTGAAATTGATAGAAAAGACCTCAGTGCCGACCAAAAATACCTCTTTGATATAACTAGGGCAGTATCCTCAGGAGAGTGTCTTCCAGACTTAGCCAACAGAAGTCCCGGAACGATGTCCCATTCAAGATGGCTCACTACAGCCAACAGAATTTTACGTCTATATGTGTCGACTGCCGAGCCAACAGAACACTTTAAGCTTCTAGTAGAATATGTCATGATAGTTTACGTGCCATCCTGGTTTGAAATAAAGAAAACACCAAGAGCTACTCATGGAGCACTTCACCTGCACGGAATGATAAAAAAAAAGCTCATTCTTACCGCAAGAATTTAAGTCAATTGTTCACGAAGTTATTCAAAGGAACTCCTATTTTGCCCACTCTGAAAACATTCTGTTGGCAATGCTGTTAGATGAACGATCACGTATTAGAGAACTTGGCCTCAGAAGAATACTGAAAGCAAGAAAAACTGATTGGAAGGGGAAAATACGCCAATTTGATGTTCCAAATTTAAATTTCGAATCAGAGGAATATTTTGAAATGATTAACTGGGACAATCCTTTGGAACCACCAGCTACCATGAATCTCACTGACGAAAACATAGCAAGTATGATCAGAAACGGCTCACAATTCGAAATAGAGAAGCTCCCTTGCCACACTCAAGCGGTTGAAAGGCATGTGCGATTTGCGATTAGTAATACAAGCATCAATGGTAACGTGTGGAGCAGAAGCCAGGGATGGATACATTCGCAGTGGAATCATGTCACGAAAGGGACTTCCTAAGTTTGACACCAAAGTTAACTTTTTTGGACCTCACGTTGAATCTAAAATTGAGGACTGATTGAAATAAATTGCAAGTTAATGATATATTATTGAAACAACAATGTTTTCCTGTTTCTTTTTGTAATTAAAACTGTTTTTGAGTCATAAGATAAAACTATTGTAAACATAAAATTTAAATAAAAAAATTGATTTTTTTTCATATTTGACGTTAATATTCCTTTCTTTTACCAGCTGTGTGGAACCTGAAGATGATGAATGATTTCGTTGGAATTTTTTTGCAATATTTTTATCGCCAAATTGCACCATTTGTTGAGTCAGGAAACATCAAAATAAAAAAATTGCTTTTTTCGCTCCACCCTACTACACACCCACTTTCTTCGCAATAGAAGTAGGTGCCTAAGTATAAAAATATAACGGACTGAAATATTTGGGCAAAAGATATAATACAAAATATCTTATCATTTGCAAAATAAGCAGGCTACACTTATTGGCGATAATTGTGTAACGTTGTGAAATTTAGCAAGAAAGTATTCTTTTAAAATCTAGCTGTATATTTATTATAAGAGTTTGTTGAATGATCTATTTGTTATGTGTTTTTAAATATTTATATTATACAAAGGACAATTTAAATAGATTTTTATAAAGCTATTGTTTGGCAGGATATGTACTACTTTAGTTTTTTGATATCTAATAAAGGCTCTACATTAAACTTTCTATATAGCTTAAAATGTGAAGATATTTATTTGTATTTCACTCATTTTACAAAGAGACATTTTTTTTCTTAAAAAGTACTGCTGTAATTTTCCAATTTTAATATTTTAGGTTCACGATGATTCTCTTACTGGAATTTCAGTTATTGGGAACTTCATATTCACTTCGTCTTTGGATAGAACATTGAAGGGATGGAACTCGAAAACCTTAGAACAGGTACTTGTTTTCTACTGTTCCTATTAGTTTATTAACGACAAAATGTTTATTTGAAGTATGGATAGCTATTATTTAGTCCTACAGGTCCTGAAAACCGGATTAAAATGGTTGAGTTAAATTCAATAGACAATTTAATATTTTATTGATGTACCAATTTAGAACGAATTATACGCCATCTATTACACAAGTTCATGACGTTTTTGCATGCTATCTCTTGCTAAATTTGCACCTTGGTGAGGGAATGGACTGTTTTTGCAATATAACTTGATGCCTTATTTGTAAAACTCATTTTGAAGGGTTATTGTTTTCCTTAGATCTAGCAAGTTATGAGTACTAGAATACGAAGTTTGAGAGTAATTCAAACACCCCCTCTTAAATGGACATGGTCTGTAGGGTTAGTATGGGATAGAAAAAAGATAGAATTACACAACTATTTGTAATAGAGAATGACTCCATGTAGTTACCTAAAATTGGTTTCAAAAGGTGAGGTGTCGGTCAGTCTTTTCCGCTACATCAACGATTCTTATTGAGAGATCTGTCATGGTGCCCAGGTGTTTTCTTTTGTCAGTCTTCTTTATGTGTTCAATGTTTCCTATCTATATTTCGGAAAATGCTGTGTTTAGAAATGTTACATACGGATGGAAAAAGAAATGGGCATTGATTTTATCATATATAAACTACAAATCCTTCTGGGGTGGAATGCAGCTTTAGGTTTCATTGGGAATATTAGTTATCTTGATGAGAATTGTCTTCTTTTTTATTAAAAAATGTACTATCTAAATGGAATTGAAAAGTTTGAAAACCCGTCTTCTGTTTGTTTTAGGTAATAAAATATCATATTTGTTTATTTTTATCTCCACGTGCCAAGCTAACGTACCTGTGGTCGGCTTTTAGTGAAGCAAATTCGTTTTTGGGATATTTTCAGACTATATTTTCATAGGTGGTTGTTTTGGAGTTTTATAGTTTAAGTGCTAAAGAGGCTTTTGCTGTGCGGTTACATTTGTTACGATATCTACAATTATAACTCGTAATTTTGAACGTGGTCAGTTGACAAGGTTCTGACACTTGAACTAGCACCTATATTTTCACATCCACTTTACACCAACGGGAGATCAGTAAGACCTTGTTAGATATAGCGTGCAGCTGCCACCATTAATTCTACACATCCATGTTGCCTGCTGGCTCGATGCCGCATTCTTCCGTTCATGAAACCGACATCTTAGCTAAGTGAGTTACTAGGAGGCTCTATAGGTAGTTTAGATGCGCCACATTAAATCACTATACATAATAAAACATGACAACTGTGGTCAGTCAAGTGTCTATCCTATATAGTACTCTTGACTAGGAGCAACTAGTTTCACGAGATCTTTTATCTGTTAAATAGCGTGTGCTTGTAAAACATGTAGTTACGGCTGGAAGTGTTCAATGTGGAGCTTAGACTGATGGATTGAGGAATGAACACTGTGTAAGCTTTATAATACAGTATAACGTTGAAGCAAAAATATGTAACGGTAATGAATAATATTCATTTATTAATTTCTAGTTAATTTACAATGAAGCATTTTAAGAATCTGCATTAGTGGCCAAAAAGTGTGTAGATTAAAAAGTGTGCTCCGCATACCAATTATATTTACACCGATATTTTGTAACTACTCGTGAAATAAAAAAGCTAGTACATCTTTAAACAAGCTTATCAACGATATCATGAATACTCTTTGTCTAGTAAATTTCAAGGGTGTCCCAAAAAGGACCGACATATTTAAAAAATGAATAAAAAGAAAACTGATAGGCGATAGAAATGTATCGTTTGCTGCATTCAACTTAGAAAACCAGGAAATTATATCTCATAACGTGTCAATAACAGTTGCAAAGTTCACCAACTGATGGTGCTGCATATCTGTGGGAGCTTTTGGGAAATTATTCAGATTGCCATTGCTCAGCTTCTTCAAATTTTGTTCTCAGACTGCGCCATGTTGTTGGATATGGTGGTTATTTTGAAAACAACGTTTTGTTGTTTTTGCAACATGTTAAGACCGGGGTTTTTTTTTTTTTCCTTTTCTTTTTTTTTTCAATTATATAGCTTCATTTCGTAAATTTAGCAACTAATTTTTACAAGAGGTAGGATAAATTTCCCTGAATTTTCAAATGCAGCAAATGGTAAATTTTTATCGAATTCCGTTTTATTATTCTTTTTTTCAAATGTGTCAGTCGTTTTACGACATCTTGTATATTGTATCTTAATTTTGACGAGCATTTTTTTAGGTGTGCCTATATCATTCTTCAGTTCCCATTACTTGCCTTGAAGGATTCAAAGTATCATCTGAAGATTCTATAATTTCCTACACTTTAATGATTGGTACTAGCTCAGGGGCAGTGCAGTTGCTCAAATTCCATTGTAATAAATAGAAGCTTATTATAAAGTGTTATTAAAAAAAATACCTTTTTTTTTGCTTTGAAAATTTGTCTGTTTGCATTTTTGTTATTGGCTTGATATAAATATCTTGTATTACTTAAGAGTATTATTGATCTATTTCCTGTTATTGCTAGTAAATAAAATTATCTTGTTTTCCTTATTCCTTGTCTTAATTATTTTTTGTGTTAGCAGATACGTACTACAATTGGCTCTACATTCATTTCGGTATTTGTTAGGGAATAGTTATGGTAATCATTGCTAATAAGCGCATTATTTTTTTTCTTTGAAAATAAATCAGAGATTGTTTTTCAAACCACCAATTAAAGAATGAAATGAAGCATTTGATAGCAGTTATATCTTCGATGACTGAAACATGGGTGTCAGCAGGATTATTTGTAAGAAGGTGCAAAGAAACTTAAACTTTCGGTTTCAAACTTAGATCTTTAAAAATGTTAATAAGATTTTCTCATGAAGTGTTAATTAATAGTTATGCATAATTTCAAATATATATAAATTGGCACAAAGCTTTTTTCATCTGTGAACTGTAATCTTTTCTCGACATTTTCAAATGCTAGGAAGCTGCAAGTGCACCCCCTTGCCCCTTCCTGGTAGCGCCCATGGACTGAAATAGGTTAGAATTTAGCTTCATTTAATTTCATTAAGAAAAGATAGGGCTTTCGCCAGGTTACTTCTTTTTCTTCTAGAAAACTCTAAAGCTTGGAATCTAACACTGCCGTTCTGTTAAGATATACGTAGGGCAGTTCTGCTTCTGGAAAAAAGTAAAAAAAAATATTCGTACATGTCTCAGTTTCGAATTTTTATCTAGGGAAATTAATAATATTGTTACAAGTCACTAATTTAATATAGGGGAGACCGGGGTTGGTTGAGACGCTCTTCAAACGAAATTTTTTTTTCTCGTAAACAAATAGTACTAGAAACTTAATTTTAGTGGTATTGATACACTCTTGGTGGTTTTGATGGTTACTCTGAATTTTAATGTATGATATTTATAGCTTTAAGGTATTTTAAACAAATTTCTAAGTAACCTTGACGTATGTTTCAACTAACCCCGATTAAGTGGTTGGTTGAAACACTCGTTGGAGCAGGTTGAAACACACTGGGACAGATTAAAAAATAATTATTTGCTAATGAAAACATAATTACTTGACTGCTGTAAATCTAATTATCTGATTACCATAAACATAATTATTTGACTATTGTAAACGTAATTATTTGACCATCATAAATGTAGTTATCTCGCTATAATTGATATGAACAATGTTTTGCTGGTTGCTTTATTATATAAATCTTGCCTTTTATTTAAAATTGGACTTGAAATAGTAATCAGGAAATCTGAAGTAAACACCAAAGGCAGCATTTTTTAGAAAATCTGTTCAAGTGCTGGCATTTGCAGACATTATCTTGGTGGCCAGAAGCAAAAGATTTCTAGTCGAGGCATTGAAGCTATTGAAAGGGAGGCAGTAGTTCACTGGTATTCCGGGAGTGGGTTATAGTTCCGCTTCTTGTTTTATATATATATATATATATATAAAACGCGTTTCTAAAGTTATTTTATATCGGCTGAAAATTCTATACTAGAAGTATTAAACTAGAGTTATTAAGTATTAATCAAGAAAATAATGTTCAGCTGACTGAGAGGTGTGGGAAGACCTTTAGCCGGGTCTGTGAAGTTGTTGCACGCTAAATAGTATTTGAACCATTCCAGCCCGCGAGGTATTTTCTCTTTCCACCTCTACCGAGCCCTTATAATGGGATATTTTTAAATCTTTCATTTCATACTATAACAATCGAAGTGTGTGTGGTATGAAATTGATTTTATAGGTCAAATATTCAAAATTTGACGAAATTTTTAATTTCGTTACATCAACAAAACGGAAAATATGGTTTATAATGATACGTATGAATATTAATAACTTGAAGAAAAATTAAATGTCCTCATAATCTGAAATACAAAAATCATCGTCAACATCCGGATCACCGTCTTCTAGTGCACTTTCTTCATCAATATCTACCAGCGGAATACCTCAAAACATCAGAAAATAATTTAAACAAAAGGTAGAAACAAGTTTCAACCGGTGTAAAATCACTTTATTTTAACTTTTTTTACATGTTCTGACCGCCTCTCCCTCTACACCCACTGCTGTCATGCCAGCAGAATTGGATTTTTGACATTACATATAAATTAGCTTACTATTTTTACACGATTCAGCCGGTGTAAAATGACTGACACAAAAGTGTCGTTTCCTCCCGTACTATAGCCCTAGGAAACACGAGTATCGATTGTACTGCATTTCCTATCGCAGAAATAGCTACAGTGACAGTTATTAGAGTCCCACGCTCGGTTGATGAATAGATACCACTTGCTTAATACCGTTTTTAGCAATAATTATGTTTGGGCGATGGGCTAGTTACTCCTGTCTTGTCTGTGTTGTATTTGCTAGCAGCTTGAAAATTATGACAAGAATAATTTTTGAAAAACACTTTGGCATCGTGCTAATTAAAACTGGTAGTTCTAGCTAAACTAGTTGCTTGGGGAGTTCTAATAGACAAAGTTGTGGCTTTTTAGATATCCGATAAACCAATCAGCTTCAGCAACGGTCCCTGATGAAGAAACAACGCATCAATCTGCCCAATCCGCCATTTTAAATAAACAAGACGCTAAGTACCAGTAGCCATGCACGTGTGCTTTTCAAAACAGGTGAATAGCAAGCCATAAGTATGCACTATAAGCACTTCATAAATCAAAAACTTTGACTGGTCTATACTACCAAAATGCGATATGTTATGAAACCTTTGAAAATTTATTCACCCTTCTTAAAAACAGTTGTTCCCTTTTAAAATACAGAGCTGTTGACAAAAACGTTCATCTCACATATATAAAGCAGGTGTAACGTTTCTGAATTGCCCTCTATGAACGAAATATTAAAACATATAAAATCAGATTTTTAAATGTGGTTGTTTCAACCTGCTCCTGTGTCAACCAGCCCCTGTCATCCCTATATACACAATTGGATTATTTTTCAATAGTAACTTTTCCAAAGAGAACTTTCTTTTATCGGTATAGTTACGTTACGTTTGTTCTTAATCGTAAATAAATTCTTAAACAATCCAGGATGATGTTGTGTGTCGTATAGGTTCAACGGTACCAAACACGTAAAAATGAAACATATATTTATTATTGGGTAACACCGTAAAGAACGGAGCGCCTAGACGCGCGTCCGATCTATTTTAATTACGTATACAGAGAGAGAGTTACATGGGAGGGGAAGGGGTTTTATCTTCTTCCCACGCATGCGCGCAGGCAGCAGAACACTTATTCGTAATTCCCAACATACTCCCACCTTTGGAGTTTTTTTCAAATATAAAACTACAAATTACACATGATACAAACTTAAAATCAAATATTAATATAGTAAACCAATATAGAATTTACAAACAAAACATTCTTAACTACAATTAAGATATTAATATAAGAAACACAGATACACTTTACAGACGGCAGGGTGGTTTAGAAATTCGGCCACTTCTAGTTTTCAAAATGTTGTTACTAAATAATGGTTCATTGTTATCATGAATAGGACTGTCCAGTTCTAGTCTATACAGTCTTTGGACGGGCCTCAACAGTTCTGTAGATTCTGTTTTGATTCGAGCAAGCCTCGTATGGCCGTCTTTGCCTGGCATTAATTGCAACACTCGAGCCAAATTCCAATAGATACGTTTTCTGTTCGTATCTTCTAATAAAACAATATCACCGACAGAAATTGGGTTTTTAATTTGTTTTTTAAGAGATTGTTGACACAACTGTCCTAAATACTCGGATCGAAATCTTGATCGAAGTAATTCACGTATTTTTTGTAGATGTTTTGAACGCTTACTTAATTGAGCATGATCCACTTCATCAATGTCTGGGACACCTGACGTTGTTAATTCATGCAAAAACATGGATGGCGTCAAAGGAGAAACTGTGTCAATATCTTCGGACACATAAGTTAGAGGTCTGGTGTTTATAACTCGCTCACAATCACACAAAATAGTAAGCAACTCTTCATAATTAAGTGATGCACGTCCCAATATTTTTCTTAATATTTGCTTAACCATTCGGACAAGTCGCTCCCACCATCCGCCCCACCAAGCAGCGGAAGGAGGGTTAAACTTCCATTGAATTTTATGCTCTATGGCTTGTGAACTAACATGATTCCAATCAATGGCGTTCAAAACTCTACTAGCACCTAAAAAATTCGAACCGTTATCGGAATATACTATTTTCGGACGGCCACGACGAGCGATGAAACGTCTTAGTGATTGTAGGAATGCCTCAGTAGACAAAAGAGTAACCAACTCAAGATGAATCGCGCGATATACTGCACAGGGGTATAGAACAATATATGCCTTTTGTCCGCCTTTAAGGTAAAGAGGACCAGCCAAGTCGACTCCTACAATTTCAAAAATTGCTGCATCGCGCACTCTGTCCGCAGGTAAAACTCCAGGTTGAGCCTCACCTCGGTCACTTGTAAAACGCTGACACTTAACACATTTTTTTATACAATCACAAATTGTTTTACGAGCTTTCAGGATCCAAAATTTTTCGCGTAAATTTGACATTAACATAGAAGTGCCTGCATGCATATAATCCTTATGTACACTAATAATCAGCAATTTCACAACGGGGTGCTTTGAAGGCAAGATAATAGGATACTTAAAATCCCGTGTATCCTCTCTAAATACAATATTAGTTTTAGCTCTCAACAATCCATCATCGTCTAACACTGGTTTGAGATTTTTTAGTTTAGGATCAGAGCAACCCGTGAATGACTCTTGCTGAATGAGTTTAAACAAATATTTTTCTTCTCTATCTATTTCATTCAAAGACAAATATTTCTCACAGTTATTATTAATTTTCTTTGACTTATCATAAAACCTTAAAATCCATGCAATCATTCTTACTATCTTTTTATACGAAGAAAAATATTTATAATACCAATTTAAATCATCCACAGATTTGGTCAAATTCGTAACAACTGTTTTACGCATTTCTGAATTAACTATGCATTCATCTGGGTTTTCATTTGACTTAGGCCAATTTTCCTCTTCTTAAAAGAAGCCAATCTGGTCCCTCCCACCAACGCCGTTCGATTAATTGTTCCACTGAACAACCCTTGGATGCTAAATCCGCCGGATTGGCTATACCAGGAACATGTTTCCATGCCAAAGGAGAAGTTAAAGATTGGATTTCTTTAACCCGATTTTGGACAAAAATTCCCCAATTTAAATTACGTTTAATCCAACTTAAAGCCGTGGAGGAATCAGTCCAACAGTGGATTGCTATCTCTGAAAGATGGAGATCACTTAAAATCGAATCTAAAAGCCTAGCTCCTATGGAACAAGCCAAAAGTTCCAAACGAGGAATAGTGGTTGGTTTTAGAGGGGCAACTCTACTACGTGCACTTAATAAATTAACCTTAACCTGTTCATTTAATTCAATGCGCAAAAATATGCAACAACCATATGCTAATTGACTTGCATCGCAAAATAAGTGACAACTTAATAATTGATTACCCGGTTCAATATTCAACCACCTGGGTATCCGTATATTCGTAAGCAAATGCAACTGAGCAAGCCATGTCTTAAATTTTTTAGCTAAATTCTCGGGGATTACATCATCCCATTTAAGCTTTAACTCCCAGGTTTTTTGTAGAATAATTTTTGGTAATAATAATACGGGTGCGGTAAATCCTATTACATCAAAAATTTGATGAGCTTTAGACAATACAAGTCGTTTCGTAATTTGCTCGTGTATCTCGGATACTGGGTCAATTTTGCAAGAAAGAGTATCTTTATCCGTATCCCATAACATACCTAAAACAGTGACCTCATCCTCATGTGCTGACTGCTCCAACACCTTAAGAGGAACATTGGATTGCCACCCTCGTAAATTGAAATGTCCTTTAGACATAATTATTTGGGACTCTTTAATAAATTTATCCATATCCACCTCAGAGTTAAGACTCGTCAAACAATTATCCACGTAAAAAGAGGGTCTTAAAATTTCAGCCGATTCTCTTAAATCATCGGAAACCGTATTCAAATGATAGCGTAAAGTGGCTGCCAATAGAAATGGACTGGAGGTTAAACCGAACGCTACACGTTTATGTCGATATGTTACCAGTTGGTCAAAATTGTCTTTCTCCCACCATAGGAATCGTAAAAAATCTCTATCGCTCTCTTGAATTCCGATCATACTAAAAGCTCGTTGTATATCACTAGAGACTGCACATTTATATTCTCTAAATCTATTAAGAATAGAAGGAATTTGGGAAATCAAATTTGGACCCGTAGCTAAACAATCATTCAGTGACAAAGAATTAATTGTTTTCGCAGAAGCATTAAAAACTGGTCTAACTTTCGTAGTGGCATTATCCTTAAAAATCGGTCTGTGAGGTAAATAATGTTTCCCACTTAAATTTGCATCTAAATGTTGATCAGTCACTTGTTCAATAATACCAAGAGATAACCATTCCTCAAAAACATCACCGTAATACTTCATTTTATTTGAAGCAATTAATTTCCTTTTGGTGGCTATCGCAATTTTTTTTGCCAAGAGAAAATTTGTTTCCAACTGTTTCTGATCATTAATCCATGGTAACGCTACCTCATATCTACCTAGTTTATCAATTCGTAAACTGCGTAAAAAATATTTCTCAGTCTCCTGAGAAAGTTGAGTCTCATCCTCCAAGATGGGATCACAAATTCCCAAAGAATCGAGGCGCCACAAATCAGTCAACAAACTATCTTTCGTTAAAAGATTCACTACATGAGATGCAATATTCGTTTGTATAACACTCTCGTGAGTAATGACTGTATTTTGATGATCGCCCTCATTAATATTCGGTTTGGTGCCCATATTTCCAAAACATCCCATTAAAGTCCATCCAAGTTTACTGTGTATTGCGATGGGGCCAGATGTTAAATTTATAACCTTACCAGTGAGTATTTTTGACAAGTAATCGGCGCCAATCAAAAGCTTAATGTCTGCTTTGGCTCCATCGTTTATTGCGAAATCTGAAATGGGAATATTTAATCTTTCGCATTCTTGCGCAATACTGAAAGAGGAAATGCGATTTATTTTTGAACATATCTGTGGCTGATTTAACACAGAAATAATACATTTATAAGATCTATCAATATTACTTATTTCAATATGAAAAGATTCGTATATTCTTTCACGTACTTCAATACCTCCAAACAGAGATTGTTGCAATGTTATCTGACTTTTAGATTTAAAATTTAAACTTTTAATTACATCATCACACAGATAAGAATTCTGGGCACCAGAATCCAAAATTGCACGTATTAAAATCTCTTCATTACCATTATGTAATCTAACAACTAAGGTTTGTAACAATACATCAGAGAATTGTGTTTCCTTATTTAACGTAGTAATTGTAGAACGATCTGGTTCCAACGTAAGATTTTCCGTTTCTTTCACGGGCAAATCTGGGCATAACACTACAAAGTGTCTTTTTTTACAAATAATGCATTTATGCTTAGAAAAACATTTATCCGAATGGTGAGATAACTTCAGACAAACAAAACAGGCGTTTTTTTCCTTACAATATTCTTTTTCTCTACCAAAGACATGGCAGAAACTGTGTCACAATTCTCTGAAGCATGCGACTTTTCACAAAAAATACATTCAATTTTTCTAGATCTATATGCATTAGAATCATACACATTATTTTTTCCTGCCGTACTTAATAACTCATGAGCTACAGGATTATTTTTATTACGGGAGTTATCAACATTTCTATTATTTTGTTTCTTATAATTTACATAATTATTTTTATTAGAATTATTGTAGGGGGCAGTAAGAGGAGTGTTAAAAGATCTGGCCATTTGTATTCTAGCCTCACTTTCTACTTCAATTTTTAAGAAATCCATCAAAAGATCAAGATCAGATTTATTAGTATTAACATCAACCTTACCTCTGTTACGTTCCCAGGCTCTTATCACTTCACTAGGGAGAGCGGATTCTACTAAAGGATATAAAAACTCAGCGTAATTATTTTTTGTTACATTTAAAGCTTCCAGTGCTCGTAACTGAGTTTGCAATTTATCGTATAAAGTAGAAATATCCGTATTAGTGGTCTTATTCATCACAAGCTCCAGAATATCTCGTATGAACACCTGAATCAAAACTTTGTCTTGCCCGATTCTTTCTTTTAAATAAGTAACTGCATGTTCGTAATTCTCTCCACTTCCCGGAAAACTGGAAACGATTTCTCGCGGTTTGGAGTGCTCTTTTGTAGATTGTAGAAGAAGTTGCAGCTTGTATGCGGGATCAATCTGCGGATTTTCATGTATTTTTTGAAATTGCGCCCAGAATGTGATCCACTTCCTGGGGTCGCCATCAAACTTGGTTATCTCAAATTCCGGCAGCCGTTGTAGATGAGACGTAGGGGGTTGTCTGCTGGGGCCATTAGAAGGGCATTCGTTGGTCGTGATGGACAAGGTGGCCTGCTGGTTAACTTGCTGGAGAAGTAATTTCCTTTTTGTTCTCGCCGTAGACAGCTTTTCTCTGTACTCCTCTATGGCATCGTACTCCGTCTCGAATTGCACTTGATCCACTCCAGTGGTCTGCATCTCTGCTAAAACCGCTTCATCTGCTAGCCGCAGTTGTTCAGCTCTTTCCAATAGCACGTCCATGGAAATCTCCAGTTGCACTAGATCCGGTGGTTCGGTCACTAAAAGACCATCAAACTTGGTCAGAGCACGAGTAAAAGATCCTCTACTCGCCGCTCTTCTCTGCGTCATTCTCTGCTTCAGATTTTCATGAGACATGATGATCACAGCGTAATTCAATCCAATTAACCGTATCACCGACACGTAATTCGTAACACGTAATTGTTAACCGGTTATGCAATCTAGTTCTACGCACATAAATATTCGTAATCCATAAATTCGTAAAAAACAGTTCGTAAGTGCGTAAAATATGTCTACCCAATTCGTAGCAGGTACCTATATTCGTAGTAAACGTACTAACGTCATCCCGGCAGGGATGCCAAATGTTCTTAATCGTAAATAAATTCTTAAACAATCCAGGATGATGTTGTGTGTCGTATAGGTTCAACGGTACCAAACACGTAAAAATGAAACATATATTTATTATTGGGTAACACCGTAAAGAACGGAGCGCCTAGACGCGCGTCCGATCTATTTTAATTACGTATACAGAGAGAGGGTTACATGGGAGGGGAAGGGGTTTTATCTTCTTCCCACGCATGCGCGCAGGCAGCAGAACACTTATTCGTAATTCCCAACAACGTTTACTAGTAGGAGACTAAGAGGAACAAGGGCAGTTAACTTGTGAAATTTTAGTAATTTTGACAGCAAAATCGTTATTTTTTCAGTTTTCCCTCTCGCTCATGAAACCCAATCTCTGCCACTTGTTATGATTCTTATTTATATAAGTCGAAATAATTTTCAAGAAACAATGAGTATGATATAATTATATACACTAATAAATCATTCCAATTGTCAAATGACCCATCTTAGTAGGTAGCATATATATATAGTAGATTAGCAGTGTGGCCCCGCGCTGCTGGGGTCCCGTTGAAAGACATAGATGTTTATATTTAATAAAAGTGGAACAGATATAGTATAAAGCATAGGCGATTTTTTCATTCAGCGATTAGAAAAATCACAAAAATCAAAAACACAGAAACTAAAAGAAAATTAAAACATTAATAATAATAAAATTAAGTTAAAATATAAGTTATAAAGGGTACTCCTTCCATCAGGCGGTATTACCAGTTGGCGCCAAGCCTAAATGTTTACCTGTTTAAATGACACGTAAATATATCGCCAATTCTAATTATAGGAAATACATTATTTGAAGGTTGTAAGATTTGCAATTTGGCAGTTTTTACCTGCTTCGCGACTAACAGAATAGTACCAAATTAAGTTAAAATATAAATAATAAAATTAAAATATAACTGAAAATAAAAACCGTTGTGAGAAACAGCATTATCTGTACAAAAACACCAAATAAAATCGCTCCAAAGAAATATCTTATACTACATCTGTACCAAAAAAGCTTAGTATTCTTAGTATTCAAAAATTTTTAGTACACAGAAAAAAAAGTACCCTTACAAACTTCATAATTATGACCAAAATAAAGCACCAAAGAAATAAAATCGAAAATGAAATACTATACGCTTCTGGTGTAAATTGTAAAATACTCTGGTGTAAGTAGTAAAACATGCATAATACAAAAAATGTTTTCAAATCTAGATTAAATAATACGGAACTTGATATACAGGGAGGGGGGAAAAAAGTGAGAAAATGAAGGTGTGAATGGAGTTAACCTCCCTTTTTTCACAAATGATTTCGCTACGGGGGTGGTAGTCCAGGGCCGTCTCGAGAAGGTTCTGGGTAATCGCGTGCGGAGTTGAAAAATCCAAGATACAAGCTGCGGCTCTTTTTTTGGAAGTTTTGTGGGTTATGAGTGGGGCGCCATTTATTTCAGAAAGTTGGAAAATAAATTAATGTATTACATAATAATTGTTTTTTAAACTTCATATTTTCAATGAATTAGAGAGCATTCAATGAAGAAAAAATTCATAAATTTTCTAGAAATATTTAAAGTAGTTGTCACTCTTTTTCTTTCGCATATACCTGATGCAATATTTTTAGGAAAAAGCAATGTTCATCGAAACTTTGCTCTAAATCAAAAGAAATTTTATACAGATAAATTAGTAGAAGTCAATTTATTTTAATAATGATAATTCAAATGTAAGTGATAACTTTGGTGTGATAAAAAGAATAAGAATAACAGTTTTGAGTTCGTTGAAAACATTGATGCAGAAAAATTAAGTTTTAAATGCTTATGGAAAGAGTTCGTTTAAATATCCCTTTCAATTTCGTAAACAGCCACTATTTTTCCTTATGTTAAAGTCGTATTTTTTAAATAATTATATTTTTTCAGATATCATGTTTTACTATTATCCTTGTCACTCACCCCAGAAAATAACTCCCAAAGGCCCATTACTATATATTTCTGTTTTTAAAGCATGCTGAAAGTATTGTTTAAAAGTTTAAGGTATCCAACTACGTTGAAAATGTCATTTTTGACAAAAACACACACACACAAATTAATATAGAAATGAAAAGTTGCATTCGTTAAGATTTTATATCTATTTTAATTTTGATTTTAGGTGAATTAAAACAGAAGTTATGATAATTTTAATGTAAGAACTGATAAATTCTAACGGAAGTAGGGAAATCGTAACCGGAAGTGCGAAACCAAAACCAAAACACTGAAAGATACTCTCTATCTGCCTAAATTAAGAACAAATTTGAGTTTATTTTTATTTTATTTATGTTCTAGATGCTTAGCCTCATTTTTATTAATTACTTAGATTGTTTTGTAAAGAAAATTTGGCAACAAAATGCTGTTTGTATCATATCAATGTTTACATTCGATGTTCAACGTCTTGCTATCATTTTATTTCAATTTCATATTACTTTAACTTCAATTTTATCGCCTCTTTTTACTTTAAATGTATCTTAATATATTCCTAGTATCTTTAACAATGGGTTTCGGAAGAACTTCTCGTTCTCGAAAGCGAAAATTTCCGAGAAATTGTAAAAAACTTGAGTTGCAGAGCAGAAGCATGGTCGAAAATACTAACGATATTTCTATAGCCAGCTCGTTGAAATTGGGAGCTACCACAATCGGGGATCAAAGCGATTCAGTTATTCACGATGCAGGGGAGTTATGGGGGAATAGAATTACTGATTTGAAAATATTAATAAGTATTTTTTTCTATTTTGCTTTGTCCCCAGTGCAGCACTGATAACCTGTTTCTTGAAGAAGATTCCAGGTTTGGATTGTCATTCAACTTATCTCTTTGCTGTAAAAACTGTGCATTTGTCAAAGGCTTCTGTACAAGTAACAAGTCAAATAAGCTGAATGAAACCGATACTCGCTTTGTGTTTGGTCTGTCTGCGACTGATTGGTAAAGGATTGTCGGCAGGATAGACACTATGCTCAATTTCTGTAAATTCTCGACGATAAAAAGTATGAAGCATAAATTCAGCTTGTGTTTCTCTAATAGAATCCAACTTTTTAGATTTCATTCGTTTATGGTGATGTCTGTTAAAGAACTATACTGCATCCACGTCTAACTTCTTTGCGAATGAAATCGCAGCATCAATATTGTCAGTCATTGCATTTTTATCTTTACTTATAAGTTCTATAGATTTAACGAAACTATCAATTAAAATTTTAGCATCAATTAAATTTAAATTTTCTGACCCTAAACTTTCTGTTAAGTTTTTTCTGTTTGTACATTACGTTTTTCCTAAATTTTACACTTACAATGAAATCGAATCCCAACATTTTTTTGCGAAGTCCTAAGGCATCGGCCATAGATTTCTAGTCAAAATTTGATGATGAGGTGATTTTCGTTAATACTAAGATAATCACTTCAAAACTATTCCGTACGACTCTGACATAATCTGCTCTGCATATCCACCGCGTTTGTAACAAAATTTGAAGTTTCAATGCACGATCTAGTTTACTCAGTTTTTCGTTAAGTGCATGATGCCTCTTCGTACTTGAAACGAAAAAGCAGTATATGCTCTCTAGAATGTTAAACATATCACTGATTATAAAACTGGCATTGCAACTGTGCTCTACAAAAGTATCAAATCAATACGTTTGGCATGGTACACTGGTGTGCAAAACTTAAGCAACAATGTAAAAATTTAGCAGATAGCCATGAAATTGCAGAAAAGGAGGTCTGGAGATCAATACAATGAATACGTAAGTCAGTAGAAACGTCATGCGTATGCAAATATCAGGAACGAAACGTCAGAGGCGACGTGAGCGTACGCAAAACGCGTGATTTCAAACCGCGCAGCTCAAAAGTAAAATAAAAGGAAGGACGTAGACGTAATTCAACATATTCGCTGCAAGTGCCAGTGAGTCAGTTCGTGAAATATGGCTAGAAGAAATCACCTGGACGACTTCACACGTGGAAGAATGATCGGAAAGCTGGAGGAGGGGCGTACTGTCACCAGTGTAGCTGCAGAGTTCGGAATCAACAAAAGTGTCGTTCCGCGGGCTTGGAAAGCGTTCCAAACCACAAGTATAGCTGTTAGAAAGGTTGGTGGTAGCCGCCCGAGGACGACAACTGCAGGGGATGACCGATATATTGTCCTGCAGGCGAAAAGAGGCCGACAGCAGTCAGCAAGCGCCATTGCTCAGCAACTCTGCACAGCAACGGGGCGACAAGTGTCACGGTTTACTGTGGCCAGACGCCTTCACAAAGGGGGCCTATTCGCCCGCCGTCCTGAACGCTGCCTCTCGTTGAAAGTTGGCCACCGACGCCACCGTTTACAGTGGTGCAGAGAGCACAGAAACTGGACAACTGATCAATGGAGTCGTGTCCTCTTTACGGATGAGAGTCGGTTTAGTACCGGAAGCGATTTTCAACGCATTTTGATTTGGAGAGAGGTCGGGACCCGGTTTCATCGCAGTAACATCAAGGCAAGACACCGTAACGGTGGTCCTAGAGTTCTTGTCTGGGGAGGTATTATACTGAACGGGCGAACTGAGCTCCACGTTTTCGACAGAGGGTCTGTAACCGGGGATCGCTATTGTGAGGAGGTACTCCTTCCCCATGTGCATCTGTTCCAAGGTGCCATTGGCCCAGACTTCATTTTTATGGATGAGAATGCACAACCACATCGGACTCTTGCTGTTGAGGAGCTACTGGAAAGTGAAGATATCACTCGAATGGATTGGCCAGCGTACTCCCCAGATTTAAATCCCATCGAACATGTGTGGGATGCTTTGGGGAAATGCATTGCAGCACGCTTACATCCTCCAGAGAACACCCAACAACTCAAACAGATGCCGATTGAGGAATGGGCACTCATACCGCAAGAAATGTTGCACCAGCTGGTTCTGAGTATGCGGAGACGGTGCGAAGCAACCATTGCAGTGAGGGGAGGGCATATCCCATATTAAGGAACATCTGCTTGTTGTTCTTCCTCTTAGATAGACAATCATGAGTCATGATACTATTCGTTCAATAAAGCTTGTTTTTGTTTGATTCCATGCCGTATGCATTGTATTCCTTTTTCAGCGCCGATACTTTCGTCATCCTTTACGTACATAATACTCTCCCTCATTTCTGAATTTCATGTCTCTCAGATGATTTCTCGTGGAGTTATGGCAAAAACCCACCTGTTGCTTAAGTTTTGCACACCAGTGTACATAAGGTACGCAATGTCCAACGATTTCAGAGAGTTGTTGCAGGGTCCCTTAATATTTTCCTGACATCGAACTTGTATAATTATAAGATTGGAATGCTGTACAGTCTAGAGGAAGCTCCTTTCGTGTTAATATTGTTGTTATAGCTTCTGCAAGTCTTTACCAGTTTTATAAATTACTTTTATAATTTCAAGAAGTCTTTCTTTAACTTGTCCTTCGGGGTTGACGCATCTAATATTGAGAACAAGTCTATCCTCATTGGGAAAGGTCTGGAGTAGTGTTCGCTATTATAGAATAAAATTTAGCTTGTTTAATTTCAGAGACTATTTTTTACAGGCAGATTGTGCAAGAAGGCCAATAATTTCTTCTTGCAATTTTGATCCAAAATAGGTGACATGTTGTGGTCGCAATTTCACATTTTCTATCCACTTTTTCAATGGAAAACAATTACTTGCAAGAAGCCGAACTATTTGGTTAAAATTACCGTTATTTTCATCTTTACCTCCTTGAAAGGCTAAACCTTTTCTCTTATTCTCAAATTTTGCTTACCAGGATCGTGTTCAATTATTTCATACTTTAAATTATTTTCATCAAAAATTTCAGAACTTGATTCATCTAGAGGTCCGAAACATTTTCCCGATATTTCAAGAAATTTGTTGCATTTGTCTCGAATTGACGTAATGATATAATTGCTGTTACTTAGGAATATAAATGGATTAGGAGCTTCGTCTTTCTTCAGCTTAAATAGAATTGATTTACTTTCATCGGTTTCCGTAACGATTGAAGACATTAGTCCTGCACATGTCAACCATAATGTTTCTGTTGTATATCGTCAGAGGAATTAACATCGTTTGCGGGATTGATTTCAAGTGTAACGGTCGGACTTTTTTCAAAGCTTCCTTCCAATGTTTGTTTTTTTTAGCTAAAGGAGGTGATCTTTAAGCTGTGGAAGAACTAAAAACGTTTTCATCACCTTGAGATGGGAATTTTTCATTGTTATAAGAATCCGACTCTTTGGAATCTGTTTCCATAGCAGCGGGAGATGCGAGACAAGCAAAATCATTTTCCTAAAAATACACGCATACATATTCTATAAAAACATAGCTATAACACCTATACTGCTGTGGTAAGTATAGAAGACGTATTTGCAACTGAGATCAAAATGAGAAATGATAGTTAAGCAACTTCATGTAGTTAATGATAACTTATTGACTAAATTATGAACTTTTTTATTCAAGTCTATATACGACTATTAAACTTCACCTTTTAGGTAGAATAAATAACAAACCGACACATGGTAATAATCACTCAATTTGGCCAAAAAATGTAGATACGATCTTATGTTATTATTGCCTTGCTAAGCACAACTTGACAACTATACAAAATAAATTATAATTTGTTTTAGTAAAAAAATCGTTTCCAAACAGTTGCAAATAACTATCGCGGACAGAGGCATACTGGGACATAAAACCAACCCGGTGATTTTAAATTTATACCGGCCCAAATTTTCAATATAATCATTAATCAAATTTAAATACTCATTGTTAATAATAAAATAATTCCAATAATTAATTAATTATAATAATGAACACCCAATTAACCATTATAATAAATTAATGAACACCTTAAGAGGCATTAGCAAAGAGATTTTAATCAAATTTTGTAGATCTCCAATTTATCGTCACCTTAGTACCTGTAACCTGATTTTATCATCATAGCATGTATTATATACATTATCCTTGGGCATATTAGTCACATATTATAGTCAATACACATATCAATCACATTTTAGAGCTAGCATTTTATTTTCGGTAGATAAGTCATTACAAATAAATATTTAAATTATATTTTAAGTTGAAAATTAAGTAGAAAAATAGAAGCGCAATTTAGTGAATCAAAGAAACTTTTAATCAATATTGAATCATGTTGAAAATTGTAGTATTATACTCGAACTTAAATTTAAAATATATATATATATATATATATTCCTATATACTCTGCTCTTTTCACGAATCTCATTTTATGTATCTTCCGATTATATGTTTTTTAAAATGTCTTTCTCAACTTCCATTAACATGAGCGCTTCTAGATGTTCTTGGGTATCTTGCTAAGTAATCGATTTAAAATTACCTTCAATTTTGAAAATGACAGTTCACAAGAAGCTTGCGAAACGTGGAGGGATATATAGCACATAAATAAGAAGATTTCCGTTACATCTCATAAATTTTGTATGAATTTTACTAATTCATCTAAAGTTTTTAAGAATTAAGAGTCATTATATATATATAAATAATTTAAAACGACATTTACTTGTAATGTAATTGTTGAAGTGAATTGGAAGATATCCAAGAACACTTACATCAAATCAGCTGAGCTCATGTGAGATAACAGCACGTGTAGATAATTTGAAGAACACGAACAGCATCGTTCACGTTCATATATTTTTTGTATATAAACAGTTATAACATTTTCGTTTGGTGTTGATTATCGTATCTAATTCCCGATTGCATCATTAAATATTAAAACATAAACACTTATTACGCATATTATTTTGATCTGAAAACGTCCAGTTTAGCTTTGTATAGAGCGAAGCCACACTAATTTGGAAAATGAAAATGGCCTCTCAATCTCAACTCAACAAAACAACGTTCGCTCTTTTTTTGTTCTCTACCATTTGTCAATTTCGTTCGACTACTGATTTCTAATGTCATTGTACTGTTGCCATGTACTGGACATTGTTACTGTCGCCAACAATCTTGGCCAGCAATTATACTAATGGGCCCATTAATGTCTGGACCTGTGGATTATTGCAGGTGGTCCTCAGACCTCCTTGGTCTCTTTCTCACCTATAGACTATAAAAACAATTTCAAGACTATAAACCAACGTTATACTAAAAAAATTTAATGTAATGTATCCTCAACTTTTTATGTAGGTTCGGTTATTTTCCATGTTAGAAACAACGAATTGAAATTAGTCGGCTCAAAATATTTTCAATGATTAAATTAGAGTGTTTTTAAATCCTTTATATTAACTTCGATTTTGTGTGTTTGTTTGTCGATGGGCGCGGAATCTGCGGAGGCATAATTAACCCCCAATGACAATGCATTCTATCAAATTTTGGGCTGTTACTGTCATTAAAATGTCGCATTTACTGAATACTAATAAACCAAATTGCCATCATCCAATCGCATTAAAATAACATTTAACTGATCATTGTTTCCTGTCGCCAAAATTTTTTAAATAAATAAATAATAAAATTACTTTAACCGGAATAAATAAATGAAATTCGGATAGGAGACCATAAATTCAAGTTTATTTTTAATAAGTAAATTTTGAAACGTAGTTTGCCACACATTTTGCTGATAGAAATGATTTTGATGTCGGCGCTGTGTTGATGAATATAAAAATTGACAATGCACTTAAAGGATTTTTTAAAAATTCTATTTTTATGGGTTTTATTATTTTATTTTAAGTGTACCTTAAGTGGTATTGCTTTGAATCTTTTACGTGTTATCTTTCCAATTCTCTTGCGTGATGAAAACTGAATTCGTGTTTCATCATGAAAATCAATTTCATTGCTATCTTTTCTCCATAATATTCTCCACACAGAAGCAAATCACCACACTAAAAGCTTCTCCAAAATGGAAAAACGATTGGAGAAATGCTGAACAATAAGTTAAGCACTTAATGGAATGAGTGCCAAATAAATGCGGGAATAACTCTTTTTTTTACCGAATTGTTCATATTATCGATCAGATCAAACCTGAAAACAACGGAGAATGTTGTAATGTCTTTTGATTTCCAACTAGTAAGGATACAGTTGAATCTTTGGTGTCCAGCGAAGAAGTGAAATTGATCATATTTATGTTTCTTAAAAATAATTTCGAAATGATGTCGTTTAGAATATTCTTTCAGTCAATTATCAATGAAAGTAAGCAAAGACTAGTTTTAATTTAAACATTTAGAATGCAAAGACAAGAAAGAAATGTAAAGTTTTCAATTAATGCTCACGACTCTGAGCATTCTAAAGACTATGGAGTTTTGTGGATTGCCCTGAAAATATCCGGGATAGTTATTTTTAAAACAAGATTAAGCAGAACTGAAAAAATCACCACAAGCATTCTCCCATTCCTTCTCCATTTAACTACAGTTTACGTTACTGGTGCAAACATATATTTTGTGGTAAAAAATATGGCACAGCTTGAAGTAATGACATCCTTTACTCTCACAAGCATTGTTTCATTGATTACGTGGCATAATTTGAGGAGGAAGAGCTTTCTCATAAGAAGTTTAACCATAAGCATCTACAATATATCCCTCCTTCAGCGTAAGCGAAAGACAAATCATGGAAGGACCATCAACTTCTTTTTGACAATACAAATACTTATTACAACAGTATTAGCAGTATTATGCTTTATTTTTCTATACAATTCTAATTTACCGATTCAACAGTTTTACACATTGTTTGCGAAAAATTCCAGTAAGTTTATCGCAAGTTTAATCAGAATTATTTTTTGCCAAATGTTTTTTATCTCAACTTTTTTCCAGCCCACATTGATTGCGTCACTATGTAGCGCACTTTATTATAAGGGTAGCGAGTTGTTCTGCGATTTTTGTGATGAGCTGGGCGAGTTTCTTCATAAGACACCGCATCACCACGAAATTAAAAGACTAATGCAAGTGCACAAACTACTCTTCAAGCTAGCTCAAGACTTTGAGACAGTTTCCTCATCAACTTCTTTCCTTCTGATCTGCTCTCAAATTTTTTGCATATATGCAGGTATTTTCTCCTTCATAACAGTACCAAAACAGTACTTGTACACTTCCGTTATCATGGAATACATCCCGTCCTTTACCTTGGCACCGACTGCTATCATCAGCGTTATTCTGTGTGCTTCAAGAATATCCTCACAATGCATGAAGATGCGAGATACATTGCAGCTCATTTACAACAGCTATATCGATGAAGCAGGTGTGGAGAAAGAAACGTTGGTACTTGTGAAAGCTATGTTGAAAACAAGATTTCCTGCCATAACTGCCTATAACCAAATGGAGTTAAAATCTGGACTCATTCTATCTCTTTTTGGGTCTTTGCTTACCTATGGTTTACTAGTGTTAAGTGTCAAGTATTCTACATTTAACTCGGGCATCAAATTCGCAGAATGGTAGAAATTTGATGAAATTTAAGATATTAACACATAATTTAACATAATTAACATAAAAAATAATCAACATAATTTTACCAATAGGGATTGTCGTATTTAATTTATTGAATTTTGAGTAGAAATGAGGCAGGTGGTTGGTTGGTTGGTTGGTTGGTTGGTTGGTTGGTTGGTTGGTTGGTTGGTTGGTTGGTTGGTTGGTTGGTTGGTTGGTTGGTTGGTTGCTGCGCCAAACCAGTGGTAAATTAGCAAAGGTCTAGATAAAAATTAATCTATATAAAAATTAAAGACAATTGCATATATTAAGAACGGTATGACTGTAAAAATTCTAAATCAAGTAAATGACGGCGGTGAACGAAATAAAACTTATGATTCGATTCAAATGAAACTAAACTTGAAATACTGAATAAAATACTAAGCAATTTTAATGACTTTCAATGACCATGGGAACTCTGTAACACCCTTAAGATGAACAGATAGCTGAAAGTTTCCCAAAAACAAAAAACAATTTACTTTTCAAATTCAGATCATACGTAGTATATTATTGAAATTCTATTAGCATTTTTTTTAATGTAATATTTTCATTTTAAGAATGGCCTTTAACGTAACATTCATTTTTATCGAGTATATCCTTTACTTTCTATGTTACCTGTCAGTTGTCTTTATTTTCCCCCTATTTTTCTTGGTACTTTAAATCCATGGCCAAATCAAAGTCCTCATCGCTGCTGTAGTCAATGAAGGCAATTTCTTCCTCGTCGTAGGGATTATAGTCTCGTGCTATTTAAAAAAAAAAAAAATAATAATTAAATGTGAAAAAAAATTCCTTTGATCAAGACAATTTATGGTATAGTATTTTAATTGCAATTTAAATTTTGATGTAAATGGGAGGTTATCAAAATGTGGGAGCAATGAATGTTAACTATGGTAAATATTTTTTTTTAAATTCCAATTTAAACCCATTTTTTTATTGTGTACTTTTTCATGCTAGAATATATTATGTAAACATTAAAAGACACAAAGTGATAAGAAAAATTACTTATTAAAGCATTTAACCAACTTTGTTGCCCTATAGGTTACTTCAACTATTGTCCTATAGATTACACAATTTTGGAAATAGTTGTCTTGTAAGTAATTGTTTTGGTTGGTTGGTTGGTTGGTTGTATTCAGATTATCTGGCACCGTCAGCAACACGAGGGCTATAATGCACCGAAACATTCGTCATTAGACAAGCCAACATACATTTACAAACATCCATGCCTAACACGGGACTCGAACCCGCAACCTCGAGGTCTAGAAGCTAGCACGCTAACCACTATACCATTTGGTCGGCAGTAATTGTTTTGACTTTTCCATAAATAAGTTTTCTTTATTATTTTACAGAAGCATTAATTGCTTTTAGCAAGAGATTAAGAATATACAAAGTTGATACTCCTCTTATTTATCTGATAAACAGAAAACTTTTTAAATTTACTTAATGACAGAAAATTTTTCTTGAAATGTCCTAATATTTTTAGGCCGACCAAACGGTATAGTGGTTAGCGTGCTAGCTTCTAGACCGCGAGGTTGCGGGTTCGAGTCCCGTGTTAAGCATGGGTGTTTGTAAATGTATGTTGGCTTGTCTAATGACGAATGTTTCGGCGTATTATAGCCATCGAGTTGCTGACGGCGCCAGATAATCTGAAAACAACCAACCTAATATTTTTAAGAAAAAAAAAAAAATCATCTTTAATTAGTTTAATAATTTTGATATATGCATTACAAATTGCAAGTCTATCTGCTCTCAATTTTTGCTATCATTTTTATCAGTTAAAAACCTCAATATACCTTAATCCTTTACAAATAAAATGTATAAATTAAGAAAGGAAAAAGGCAGGTTACTTTTATTTGAAAACCATGCCTTTTTTTTTTTTTTTTTTTTTTTTTTAAATTTACGCACCGAATCACAAGGTTATTTTTAATGCACATTTCAATTGTTTCTTTAGCAAAAGAAATATCTCCCCTTTATGTTACACGATGAGACGGTGATGGCGATTTGAGCAGAATACCCTTATAGTTCAATATTACACAATCATGTTTTGCTGGACAGGGAAACCTATTTGATTAATGTCTTCCTGAGGAGTCAAAAAAAATTACATCTCCTTGATTATAGACTTTTTGATCGTTACGGGGTTTCGACATTGCTGTTAATTTTTATCACTTGCAAATATTGTCACAGCAAAGAAAATGCATTAAAACAATAAAAACGTTTGATATTTCCTTTTAAAAATAGATAGGTTGGTTTTAAATATAGATTTAAGTCATACATTTATAACAGAATGTAAAAAATTCCGTAACGATGTAAATGGCACCATTTTGTTCCGATCGTACACTTAGTTGGAAATTTTTTGAGCTATTATTTTAACATTATACGGCCTACATATAATTTTTTTCTGCTGAAAAGAAATTTTGGTTAACAAAAGTAACATTATAATTAATACTTTATTTCAAGTTTTAAGACATTAGACTTTAAGTAACATTACCTTTATTAAGAAGATTTTCGGCGTTTCGATCGTTACGCGATATGGACTTTGCGGTTTAACAAATAATAAAAGTGCATTTACCAGAGAGAAATCGCACAAATAGACAAACAGGCACTTGGAAACCTTAAAAGGATTTATTTTAAAAGACAAATAAATGAGTTTAAAGTATTTACTTAATATATTTCGTACTCAAATACAGCATTGTTTCGATCGTTACATTTGGACTTAACAAAAAGTGGAATATTTCTTTCTAGAACAATCCTACCATTTAAAAAAATTATTTAACCAGTTTTGACACCTATTGTCCTACATTGAAAGGACTCATTTTTTTCCTTGAGTAATTCATTATTTTTCTTTTAAAAGTCCTGGAAACAAGTTATAACCCTTTTTTCTTAGTAGCACTGAATCAGTTAACAATTTATTAGATGTTAAGTAAAAAAATAATCTTTTAAAATATTTTGAATATTGTTTGGAAATAAAATATACCAATTATTATCTCTAAGCAGAATTAAATACTCAGTGAGAAAAATAATTTAAGTTATTGTAGTTAAATTTGTTTGCTGTCAGAGCTAAACATTAAGAAGTGTGTCAAGCTCCCACTTTTTGAAAACTACCCAAATATCAAAACAACAGTCTCCACGCATTTCATTAATTTTCTTGTAACCCTTTTTCTTTTCATCTTAACTAATTAGGCACAGACATTTCAATTCAAGCATATGATTTTTCAAGATTAGGAAAATCGTGTTATAAGAATATTGAATATTCTTATCACACAACCTTAAAAAAAGGGTACAATATAATGGCTGATTTCTGCAACTTTAACTAAATATCCAAAATGAAAGCATTTTGAATAAAGATAATCTTCCTAACCGCATTGAGAATTCAAATGATTTTTTGCAAAAATAGTGGTTCCAAAGTAGATTAATAATCTTACTCATGATGCTGCTGGATCTTTCTTTGGGTATCAAGTCTATAATGTCCATTGAATCTGGAGTTGGCTCATCAATTTCTTTTAAGAATATTCCTCTCTTGCCAGACCAGGATAAACTGTTAGAATGTCTTTCAGAAACTGATGGATCTTTTGTCCAGTTTTTTTACCAGTTAGTCGCATCCTCCGATACTAGAACAGGGCCATATACTGTTGTATAAATTTTTCGTTTTTAAATATTTATTTTGGTTCTGAGGGAGTTAATTGTGTTAGATTTATCCGTTTGGGACACAAATTCATGAACACTAAGATTGATCGTTTTATGTACCGACGATGAAAACAAAATATTTCCCTCGTCGATACATAAAACGACCAATCGTAGTATTCCTGACTTTGTGTCCAAAACGGATAAATCTAACCCAATTATCCTCGCAATCAATTCCCGCGTACTGTTTCACCGAGTTGGTGCAAACGAAATGAGTTTTTGGATGACAATGTAGTTTTTATCCTTGGCCACAGATTTGCCTTCTTTTTTACCGTTGACGTGGAAGAAAAGACCTTCTTTATCATCTCTATAAAGAATTTTTCTCGTATTGCATTAGAGAGGGAAGTTAAGATAAAATACAGTAGTAGTTTCATTTTTCTTTCCAAGACTATGGAAATACAATTTCATAATCTACGTAAATCTAATATAAGAAACTACTATGCACTTCTATATTTAAACTAATTAAGTTACCTGCAATATACGCCCAAGACGGTATAAGTCATCGGCTTAGTAAACCATCCTCTATTGTTCTTGCGTTTGTTGAGGAAGTTTCGATTGATCTCGATTGTGTTGCCTTTAAAAAAAAAAAAATTATATTTTACCAAATGAAGGAAGCACTCTGCATAAAACTAGGCATTGATGTCACAAAATGTTTAATAATAAAGTTGAATCCCATACCATTAATAAAACTGGAATAGTAATTTGAAAATATATATTCATAAGATACTAAATAAATTCATTATTTTTATAATTCCTTAATGGAGTATAAATAGAATACTTCAATAATATTATTTTCATTGATGGTCCCATTCTTTCCGAATAACATTCAAGTCCACATCGATGTTTAATTAGACAACTTGATCCTCGAAAAGTGACTAATCTTTTTAATTGTATAAGTTTCAAAGAAACTTGTCTTACTCCTTTAAAGGCAGAAAGTGACATAGAAAAATATAATGTGCAACGTACTTAATTTTTTCCTTACATATCATGCTTAATAACATGAGTCGGCAATGAAATATTAACATGTATAATTTAATTACCTGGGTCTTCTAGTAACAGACTATGATGGATAATGGAAAAAGAAGACTTTGGCGATCTCTCTACAATAACTATAGTAGTCGCAAACTGTCTCTGAAGAAATAGAGGGCAGTTTTCTGTACACTGCAAAAAAAATCCCGTCAAATTTACGGTTTTAAACTGGCAGCTGGGTCGCCAGTTTAAAACCGTAAAAAATACGGAAACATTCCGTATTAAATACGGTTTTTGACTGATTGCAACGGTTTTTTCCCGTAAAATGAACGGAAACTTTCAGTAATAATTACGGTCATTCCGTACAAAATACAGTTTTCTCCCGTAAAATAAACGGAAACTTTTCGTATTAAAAACGGTTATTGACTGGTTACTAACATTGATCCCCCGTAAAATAAACATAAACTTTCCGTATTAAATACGGTAATTTCATACAAAATAATTTACTCCCGTAAAATAAATTAAAATTTCCTGTATTAAGTACGTTGATTCCATACAAAATGCAATTTCCACCTGTAAAATAAACAGAATTTCTGTGTTGAATAAGGTCAATTCCATATAAAATACAATTTCCCCCGTAAAGTACACGGAAACTTTCTGCAATAAATTTCATATAAAATACACAGAAATTTTTCTGTATAAGAAACAGTTTACCCCTATAAGCGAAGTTTTTCTCTATTTTACACAAAAACTTCCAGTGACAAAAAAGGTTTACAAATGTAAGTGAACGGTTTGCTTTTGCAAAATATTAAGAAACAATTGTAGATGGAAAAGCTTCTGCCACAAAATATATGATTAATTTTAGTATTAAACACAGTTTACAATATCAAGAAGGCATTTGTGTTCTGCTAAAGGTTTTGTTAGTAATAATGACCATATTCAATGGATGAAAATCATAAAAATTAAAGTACAATTCTGTATCACAGCAAAATATTCTATGTCCCATTATAAATTAAAACAAAAAAAAAATTCCGAAGCAATAAGGTAATCCTTCAACATAAATAGAAAGGTAAAAAATATATCACAAAATGAGCATGTAACACAAAATAATTTATTAATAGCTATCAGTCTTTTCTTATATCAAACTATAATAATAAATTTATTTGGTTATCTATACTATGATTACCTAGACTTTCAATTTGATTAAAACATTAAAAAAATGCAATAATTTACTAACTTTCAAAATATTTTTTAACGCGACAGGATTTAAATGTATTTTATGACACTGTGTATATATATAAGTATTAAGTAAAACAAATTAAATTTGATAAAAATATAATTTTATTTCAATACACATAATAAAAGTATACATAATTATAAAATTTCAATACACACGAATGAAAAGTGGTTCAGATTACTTTATTTAATAAACAAAATATTATTGAAACACATCTAATAATTATTAAACATATTTAATAAATTTTCAAAATTGACAGTATAAAAGTATACATAATTATAAAATTTCAATACACACGAATGAAAAGTGGTTCAGATTACTTTATTTAATAAACAAAATATTAAAAAATTTCTAGGAATAATTAATCATATCAATCAATACAAGCTGCAGCAACTTTTAAGGCCATATGAAAATCATTATTAATTTTTCAGTTTAGAAAAATATGCAAAATATACGAAAAGGAAAAATTTAGATTGCGGAATGTACAAATTATTGAACACATCTAATAAATTTTCAAAATTGACCAATGCAAGTTATATCTGAATAATTATGACTCTACAAAATCACCATCTTATAAAATGTCCAAATTACCACAGTAAACATACTTAAAAAATTTTTAAAGGCTAATAATTCAATGTATTCACATAAGAAAATTAAGTTAAAATTGAAAGATGACCACCCCTACATTTTGCAATGAACTCGCCTGGATGACGTGGAAGGCACGTGATCAGGTGGAAGTGGTATTTAACTGCTGCTGGAGAGTCTGAAGAATCATTCTTTCACTTACTTCTGTGTGTGGGAGCGAGTTGCCTGTTGTTGTTGTTGCTAATCCTCACTGTCTGACGGAGTCAGACAAGATCCACGAGTTCGTTGACTAAAAGGAAGTCGAAGACTAGGAGAGGATTGCTAAAGATGTGACGGTTCAACCTGGCATGCGCACCTCTTCTGCACATCTTCACCTTGATTGGTCAGCCACAACATCGGCGAGAGCGCATGTCCAAGCGGCCTGGTAAATAAAAGCAGCTAGTTAAGGTCTTCGGGGCTGCTTGCTGGTTTTTTTTAGTTTTATGTTTAGGCTCAGTTAGCCTGTAGGATACACCGAGTTGGTGTTTAGGTTACCGCTGGTCGGTGGACCTGACGTAAAGTGTACCGGAAAAGCTGTCACCGCCTTGGAATCGCTGCCGCAACCAGCCCTGGTAAGCGTAAGAAGTTCACTACTTCCCCCTCGGTGTGGCGGCCCGTTGCTTATGCTTGCAGTGTAAACAATAAACCCAATGCAATCTTTGAACTCACCTCTGTTCTTTCTTGGTGACCAGAGTGCGTGACAAAGAGATCCTCCTTAGAGAGTCCAATGCAATCCAAGAGGTGCTCAGGAGAGGTCTGATGATTTTGGCACTTGGTGCAGGTGGCAAAGGTTTTCGTGCCCTCGTTGAAAGTTAGGCACTTGATGTGACCGCTAGCAAGCCTTGATAGAACAGTCCGGGTATGTCTGTCACACGGGAGGTCAAGGGACAAACCCGGTTTTGAGCCCTTGTACCAATTATGGGTTGGGGTGTTTTCCACTCCTCCGAGATCTTTGATTTTTCCAGAGAGTACAATTCCAAAAAAGTAAGTGTGGAAGAGGGAGATGTTGAAATCCTGCAATTCTCCTTAGCAAGGATATCGGCCTGATCGAGTTGCCTGGTCAGATGGCAGAGTCAGGATATGCCGTCTTTCAGGCGAACAGTTGCTCCCTCAATGTACAGTAGGTCATGTACAGTGCTCCCTCAGGCCGGTGGTGGCGGTATTATGCTTTGGAGGACGTTCTCTTGGGCGTCTCTGGGACCCGTGGTTGTGGTAGAGCAGGTATCGGAACATCATTGCGGTGACTGAGCCTTTGTCTGGATTCATACCCAGAAGCACCTGTGATACAGATCAAAATAAAGTTTTTAATATAAATCCTTTATATGCATTGGTAACTTTTATGTGCAATTACAACCAGTGTTTAAGCTTTTTAAATGCCACTAACATAGCTCTGTAACAATACTAATGTCATAATTAGCATTCACAAAAGCAAAACTATTTTTAAAACAAACCTCAAATAGTAAATGAAATAAACACTTGTATGTAAATGATAGCAGATTATCAAAACTACTATTACCGGGTGGCCACAAAATTTACGAAAAAAAGTTCCCTGATTTCCATGATGGATTTCTGAAAATATTCCCCGATTTTATGGCAAACTTTTTATCCAATTTCCCCAACTTATCCAGAAGTGTAGACATCCTGATCAAATAGAACATGTTAGCTAAAGAGATAACGTGCCAATTTTTTAAAAATAGTTTTGGCGGTAATGAAAAGTTCAAATTATTCCGAAACATTACATTTTCAACGATTACCGCCACAATTCTCTGGGTAAATGGCGCCAAAATGTGGATGATCAGGAAAACGTGTCTTCAGAACAAAGAAAATTTCCCTGATTTCTGTGAAATTTAAAAAAAATCCCTGATTTTTTTCCAGAATGAGAGAGTTCCCTGACATTTTCCCGATTTCCAAGTTTTCCTGGTTCTGTGGCCACTCTATATTAGTGTTATTTAAGTACAGCACCTCTAACAAAGGTGAAACAAGCAAGTTCTTATAAAACTTAGCTTACCACTGAACGTTGCAAGAAATAAAAATGTTTAATTCTAATTATAATACACTAAGTAAATTTATTCTAAAAGCACTAAAATTTATTCCAACAGTATTCTCACTTCAAATAAATAGAGTTGTATTTGTCCCTAAATCCTATCTAAAATAAAAGAATCTCGATAGTTTACCTGAAAAGTGCAGAGAACTTTTAAAGTCTAAGGAGTTGTTAGGAGCCAGCGATAAAACTGCTGTACAGCAAGGCATTCAGCACAACTGGTAGTTTCTTTTTGAAAAATTCCAATAAACTGTACAAAATATGAAAAATATTGTAAAATTTGTCATCCTTATGTACATATATTTACACTCGTGAAAAGAGTCAAATGAACTAGCTAGCATGAAATCATCTTTTAAAAACCTTATTTTGAAATATGGATCTGCACATCAATTGGGTAGTCTAGGGATGGGATAAATGGATTAATTTCCTTCAAAAATAAAATTTAAGTTTATCTCCTTAAAATAAAGACTCAATATTTCACACAACACTATTTCTTATTATATCATTAGGTTCATGGCGTTTAATGTTATAAGCGATAAAACGATAATTTGCGGAAAGAATGGATTAGAAATTCTCAATTACTACTATCCGTTAACGCTAAAAAAAAGAAATTTATTGAAAGAAAATCTTTTTTCTTTGCTCACAAACGTAGGTTCATTTTTTAGCTACGTTTTTAAAGAATTTTACATTAATTCAACTAACGCATTTCATAAAATGAAGAGGTCTTTTAACCCCTGCATTGAAAGGCTATATCATCACACCAATGCTATAGTACTTGAAAACAGCAACATTTTAAAAATCTGTTTTGCAATTAATTCAATCCCAAAGATCACCAGCCCTTCCCTTACTTTTGCCAGTGACCAAGTACGATAACATTTATGACAGATGATCTTGTCTTGACAAATAAGCTATCTAATCTTGAGGAACATGATTTTCTTCAGTCAAAGGCGGTAGGTGCCATGTAAGAGACTGAAAATGTTCCCAAGTGATTTCTAAGGCAATCCCAACAGACTTTGATTTGAAACAATCGCAATGAAACTGCAGTGTCGTTTGACTGAAACTTCACACAATGGAACAGATGTAGTGGGGCATTTGGCGATAAAAAAAATCAAAAACATGGTAACTGAATAAGTTAAAACATAAACAATAATAAAATCAAATTAAAATATAAGTAATAAAATTAAAGTATGCTAACTTAAAATAAAAACCCATTGTTACAAACTGCATTTTTCCTGAAAAAAACAAAACAAATAAAGTATAAAATATAACTTAAAATAAAACTCTTTGACAAAAACTACAATTACCCAGAAGAAAAAAATAACAAATAAAATCGCCCCCAAAAAATGTCCTAAACTACATCTGTAGTAAGTAATTTTTAAATAAAATTTTAATTCTCAGATATCAAATCTGATCTTCCGAAGTTTCATTTGCAAAATTTGTGCCAAAACATTCAAAAGTTATTACAAAACTAAAGAGCACATTTCTAAATGATAGCCAATGCAGTTAATTAAACTTCATTTAGTTTTACAACTCTTACAAACTCGTGAAATATTACGTACAATATTCTATATCACACGCATATGTTTCAGAAAAACAATAAAACAACATCGCTGTTTTTGCTTACATTCAATAAAATAAACATTTTCTGATTCTGATGTAATTTTATGTACATACATTAATTTAGAATTTCATAGCAATGAACAAATTAATTGATAAATGATTATGATGAATGATTGATATGAATGCTTAATTGATCATTATAATGAAAAGAAACTTACCAAAGAAGCCACTTTCTTTCAAAACAGACATGCTCGGCGTCGTTTTCGAAGGAAGGCGTAATGCGCATGCGCAGAGAGCGATTCTTGGTGAATGACGGTTATTAACTGTAACCTTGCCTACGAAAACTGCTTTAAACCGTAAATTCAGGTTTACGGATTTAAACCGTTGATAATACTGGGAATTTCCGTATAAGTGACGGTTTTTTTTTACAGTGTACGCACTCCAATTGTTCAGAGTCTCGATCACCCAATTCACTCTGCATCCCATCGCAAAGAAGACCAGAATCGTCAACACGTCTTTTATTGGTGTTTTGCAATTTTCAAAGAAGTGTAGCCCTTTTGTAACCCATGTCTACCAAAAAGATCCTCAAGGTAAAGACGGGTTACTCGGCTTTTATACTACTGAATTTATATGAAATTAATTTAATGGTGGGAACGTACAACGCCATCTGTTGGGCGGCTGCTACAGAAGGTATTCCTTGCAGGACAACCCTGTTTAAAATAGTACAATAGTATATGTATAATAATGTACATAAAGTATTTCTAAAGGTACCATGTACAAAGTATGTTTGAATACTTCAGAATAATTTACAGTGCAAGCGAAAGGTTGAAAGAGTTGGTACCCAAAAATTTATAAATAATCGAGTTTGAGTTTATTATTGTTTATCAAAAATTAAATTCTTCCCTTTAAAAGGATACCTTATTTGGAACAATACCTCACCTAGAAGTATTTTTTTTAAATTTCGAAGACAAAATTGATAACTATTAGTGTAAGTAAAGTTTTCTTTAAAAGCGTTTTTCTCAAAACTACATTTCATTATTCAAGTACATTTTTTTAGAAACTGCATAAATTATCTTCCTAAAATTTTTACCACATATTCCTTATATGTACCTATATATACTAAAGAGAGATTTTGAGATTATTTTAAGAATATTTTTTGTTTTGGCTAATTTCGGCAAAAAAAATTGGGATTTTTAACAAATTTGAGTGACTTTCACTTCATTTTTTAAAAGAAATCAATAAATTACAATCAAAAGCTAACTTCAGAGAAAACAAGTTGTTGCGTGGATGGGTTTGAAAGACTTGAAGCCAAAGCAGATCAAAACTTGCAGAAATTTATTCTAATATAGCTCCAGAACTTCTCGTTCTAGTAAACTCAATACAGCTCTTCACACAACAATAGAGCACAAAACAGCAGTTAAATACTTGATACACAACTGCTTCAAATCGCCGCAAAAGACAATGCAATACAGTTCGCTTTTAGAACTACTCTGAATGCTCACTGAGAGACAGCTAACTCAGTAACTGCAGTCAACTAACTGACTTAACTAACTTGATCACACTCTCTCTCGGTCTTATATAGGGAGATGAATCTTCGTGAATCTTCTAGAGATAGAAATTTGGAGAACTTCCCAGATCGTAATCGAAAAGCCCTATACATGTACATGGGGACCGAAAATGTCGCCAAAACCATCGCCAAGTTGGCTCTATCTCACCAACTTGGCGAGATTGCCATTAACCATAATGTTAAATGGCCTTCTCTTTGTAAAACTCGCTTCCCAGCATTATCTCTGTAGAACTCGTTTTCAAGCATTGAGAGACACATTCCATGAATGCAATGAAAAGACGAACTCATGCACTGCCTTATGCGAAATGTACATAAATTTTCCTTTTTACAAAATTAATACTACAAAATATTTACAACTATACAGAAATTCGTAACAAAGTGTTTGCTAAATGCACTGAAAAAAGAATTAGGCTTCTATGTCAATTACTTTCTGGGAAAAAGGTACATGAAATATGCCAAATTAACATTACCGGTATAGAGGGTATAGTACCCAAAAAAAAAAAAAAATCAGAACGATGGCTATATCTTGTGCTCTAATTGTTGAAATAACAAAAGGTACCGTTGTAAATCGTGGAAGGTTTTAAATAATTGCATGTAGTTTTTTTTTTTTGTCATTTTTTTTGTTTTTTTTGTCATGAGGGGTCATCTACATATTAAAACAGAACCAAACTTTAAAAAGTTCAATAGCAACCTCATAATATTATTCCATATTTGGATTCAGCATCCAAAAAAATGTCGAGGTACAAAAATTCGTAATTTTCTAATGAATGGTTTGTAATTTAAATGATAAAAAGAAAATGATAAATTAATGTTAAATAAAAAAGTTGGTTTTTTGGCCATAAATACTTAAATAATTGATATATTTCAGTAATTTTTTTTTCAAAAGATAGTTTGTAAATGGCCAAACATAAATAGCAATCAACTTTTGCATCAATTTCTTTTTTAATAATTAATTATTAATTAATAAAACAATTTTAAATTTTTTTAAATATAAATTATTTTTTTTGCTTTCATTAGATTTACCATGGTCTAAACCCCCCCCCCCCCACAATTTTTTTCTTTCCATTTTGACTTTTAGTTCTCGATTTTTAGCGAAAATGTAAAAAACGCTCACTTTAAGAGACCATATAGTAGACGACTTTTGAAAACTACCACAGATTAATTCAAGGTAAACTAGAGGTGTGGAAAATCGCACTACGTTCAATTATCGTAAAATGAGGTGAATAGGAACAGCGGAGTGAATCGGAGCCGAATTTCTTGAAATTACAAAAAAAAAAAAAAAATATTTTATACAAACAAAGCAGTTTTATTTTACATTTTTTTAATCTGTCTAACGTGTTTGGAATCGTGGAACATATGTTTTGTGTGGTTTTCAACAGTGTCCTTTTTTTTTTTTTTAAATTTACTTTCTTAAATTACATTCATTTAAAACAACATTTTTTAAGCAATTTCAATAAGTTATCCTTTAAAAATTTTACTGAATCATGTGATTTTTTCATTTTATAAATAATTTCAACGATCAAGTTACATTTGTTTACAGTGAAATGTTTCTGTAAAATAATCACGCTTTGCTGAATACTGTTTACTAATGCCTACATTTTATCTTTATTAATTTTCTAACTATCAGTAGTATACGTTATACTTCTGCAATTACAGTTTTCGATATTTTATTTATTTCGTGTGAAGAATGCACATCTTTAATATTGTAAATAAATTATGTTACTTTAGCGTTTACTTGCTATTTTTGTATTAATCTTAAACATGACACTATAAATCCAAGTAGTTTCTATGCAGTTTTAGACTAATATTTGTATTTTTTAACGTCGTGAAACGCCGCACTGATCATTCGATTTCTCCCGCTGTGAAGTAAAACCTTAAAAATACCTTTCGTTTTATGGAAATTCTTCCTGAAGATCGGTCAAAAAATGGTCGAAACATTTTCGCTCATAAGTGACGTGTTTTTCAACATAATGTATTGAAATCTGGTATATAAGGTAAATGATGTATTCTAAATCGAATGAAATGATAAAAAATAGGGGTTCGTATTGAAATTTTCGAAGATAGCGTTACTTTTACTTAGTAAACGGTCCCTTAAGAAAAAAATTGCATCAGATATATAGAAAATCGTAAGCAAAACATTTTGGTGCAAATCGTAAGATTCTACGATAATTAGAACCGTAGATATAGCCATCGTTCTGATTTTTTTGATTTTTTTTTTCGTACTGTACCACCTCCTCTTAATTGTAAGCTGAGCTCAATTACTGGAGATTTACCCTGTTATTTAGCACTGTTCAACAAGCCACTTGCAATCAGCTATCTTGACATACAATCAAGCACACATTTTCTTCTTGATTTTGTTTTAAATCGCGTTTTGAGAGTTCAGTAAATTGAGTTTTCGAAAAGTTTCGGTAATTTAAGTTAAAACTTCACTTCGCTTCATATTCTTGAGAATTATGGGAACGCGTCGCAAAGAAATTAGTGAGCAAGTACATAAACTCATCGGCCGGTTAGGAAATGAAGGTAAATTCTTGAGGGAAATAATAAAAACGGCGAATAAAGTAACTTGTCTGTTCATGGTATCACCCCCAAGATATTATGTGACTGATGTAATTATTTAGATGCGTCCCACGTTCAAGACAATCAAAGTAATTATTCAATGTGGATGCACCCACAGTTTATCGCAGAAGTTAAACAAGGGCTGATCATTAGTGTTATCAAAATTAAGGAAAATATTTTCAGTGTAAAAGAATAATAGGTTAGTTCCATCGATATAGATAAACAACTGGATAGACTGCTCCGATGGCAACGCAGGGCGAAAAACGCGCCGGGCAGTAATATTTGTTTTCCTGCCACTGGTGGGAAGATTTCCTGAATCATGGTTAACTATTGTGTTGCATATAATTGCAACAACAGCGCAAATCAAAAAATATCAACAAGAGTTTTTACCGGTAAATAAAAAATAGTTATTCAAATATGCAAATGTATTTTTTTATTATTATTTATTATTGAAAAATATCTAAAATGACCCTTTTAACATTGATCGCTCGTGGTTAATGGTTGATCTCTTATATGGCAATTCATATAATAAATAATCTATTTTAAATTCAGAACTAATAGTATTATGATCTAGAATAAAACACTTGATTTATATTTATTTAATCCTTGTTTTTATGCGTTTTCAAGGGCATTAGGCAAGGAAATGGAAAATGAAAGCGAAACTAACACTCGCACATTGACAGATTTAAGGTGTAATTTTGAAATAGGAAACGATTTCAAAACTTCTTTTAAACATCCTGCTTCTGAGTTAGAAGTCTTTTCATTTTTTTTTTTTTATCTCTGTCACATGTTGAAATTAGCCAGAAATACTTTAGCCGAAATGGGTTTTATAATGTCCAATATAGGCGTTGTAAAATGGGATTATATTACAAAACTAAATGATTTGCAAAGAAAAGAACAACTTAAATTTGCTAATTCTCTTTCTGGGGTTCACATAATGTACAAAAATAAGAAAATGAATGTACGATTAGCTGCACAAACCTTAAGTGGTAGTGTAGCTGATGCAATCGAGCATTTGTCGAAAAGCGATCCCAATTTTAATGGGTGCAAAGCCACTGTTCATTTCATAAGAGTAATTGACAGACTCTTTGATTGTTTAAACAGTCTCTACCCGTTTAGCTCAGGTTTTAAACAACATTTAAGGCTTGCAAATAAGTCAAGCTGGGAAACTTTTTAAACGAAACCTTGAGCTATATTTCTTCATTAAAGATAGCGATCACTTCTGTCTTCAAACATCCCCGTAAAACTTTTGCACTTGGTTTTGTAATATGCATAAACAGCATTCAAAAGCTGGCCATGCATTTGATGATAGAAATTGTAAATATTTCCTCACGTACAAGCTATCTCAGGATCATGTGGAATTGCTAATTTCATGTATAAGATCAAGAGGAGGATGCAATAACAACCCTAACGTAAACCAATTTAAATATGCCCTTAGAAAACTTCTGTTTAGAAATACTGTATCCCCAAGTTCCACTGCAAATTATTTGAACTTAGATTACAGTTCACAATGTTCAATATTTGAATTTCGTTCCAGTAAGCGTACTTTAATTGATGGTACTGAAGACAGTAGCGAAATAGATACTAACATTCAAGAGTTATCACTTCTAATAGTTGGTTGTATTCAGATTATCTGGCGCCGTCAGCAACACGAGGGCTATAATGCGCCGAAACATTCGTCATTAGACAAGCCAACATACATTTACAAACATCCATGCCAACACAGGACTCGAACCGGCAACTTCGCGGTCTAGAAGCTAGCACGCTAACCACTATACCGTTTGGTCGGCCACTTCTAATAGAGTCCAACACTTTGTCAGATGTTGCTGACAATATTCTTTATTATATTTCAGGTTATGTAGTGAAACAGCTTAGCACAAACCTAATCTGCAAAGAATGTATAAGTTTGTTATCAACAAAAGCAAAATTAAAAATTGGTCATTGCAATAGCCATATTTATGGTATGCAATACCATCAAAATGCCAAATCGTTTACATGCAATGTAACTAAAGGTGGATTAAAATTTACTTCTGACGGAGTATTGTTTGTTGTGCAACAAACAAGAACATTATTTTGTCATTATGTGTCAAATAAATAAAAAATAAAAAAAATAAAAAAAAAAATACATTTAGATTACATTGTTTATTCTGTTTTAAGTATTTGTCACAGGGTAACATTCTCAAAAAATTAAATACTTTGGGTTTTATACATTCAACTGAAGGTGAATTTGTTGTGGAGAGTCTCCACCAAACGCAATTAATAAAACTAATTTGCCAGAACTAATAAGAACATTAGATTTTTTTCGAATGTCAAGAGAGTAACACTTGATCATCAAAGAAACAAAACTACCATCATTCATAAATTGAACAAGTTGGTCCTTTTTAACAATGTTTAGATCTGTATTAACTACAAAACATTTTTTTTTTTCCTTGGGAAAAACTCCGACTACTTTTTAAATTTTTTCTACATTTAAATTTTTTTTATTAAACTATATAATTTATTTGATTTTTAACTTGAAATCCTCAAACAATTTTCTGTAATATTATTATGAACAATGCCTGAACTTATTTAGTTTTGGTAAAGTTTTCTGTATTTTTCTCATTTCAGAATTATAGGACCAAATAAATATATGTGTTTGACTTGCAATAAACAATTTTCAAAACTTATATATTTAAAATCATAAGTTATATAATAATATTGAGTATAAAAAATTAGCATAATAGTTTGCCTTTGAAACTTAAATTGTTCTTTGAATTGGTGTATTGAATGTATGACTTTGTATTTTGCAATCTTATTATTACATATTTTCAACTGGTTTACTGTATTTCTTCAATTATTTTTAATTTCTACTTCTAAAATAAATCTAGTTTAAAAGTATACTTTCATTTGTTTACTGTATTCTCATAACTTGCACATAATAATTTATTTTTAAAACATTTAATTCATGTAATTTAAAATTTAAAGAATTAAATTCGGATCAATAAAGATGAAACACGTTTACAGATATCGACAGTAACTAATCTCAAATGTTTGTTCTAAATATACAAATCCTATACTTGGAATTATTTTGATCAGTTATATTTATTGGTTAAACTATTTTCTTCAAATGTGTTTTATTCTTAATTTATTTTTTGCTTGCCAAATATCAAAAGTAAAGCGAATACTCCATAAAGATCGAAGAAAATCCACATCGGCAATACAAATTCCTCCATCCAAACATCTCGCTTCCGCGTCGGCAACGGCTCGTTTCTCCACCGTTAAACAGTCTATCCAGTTGTTTATCTATATCGATGGTTAGTTCAAGTGCTATAAGAGGGACACTGAATTTTGCTGGGTATAACGGCCGAGTCCAAGAAGAAAGCCTACTCTCGATAAAGCAAATCTATGAACGTCTACTATTTTCCAGACGCTTCAAAGACCATGGAGTAATGGGGGAAATTTTATTTTCTGAGGAATCTAAGGTTGAGGCATTTATACATCAAAAACTCAAAAAATTGAAACGTCTATAATTTCTGAACTACAACAAAGAAATGTAAGGTGAGAAGGGGAGTACGGTGGAGGACACCAAATGGTGTGAAGGTGCATAGCTACTTCAGCTGTAGTTGAATTTGCTGTTGCACACTCAAAAATGGATCATTTTGTCTCTTTAGATATACTGAAACAAAAAAAATATAAAAGTATAAAAAAAAATCCTAACGAAACTCTTGGAACTTTTAGCAGGATAGTCATCCCGAGCAAACAGCTGCAATAAAAAAGTTACGGCTCCATTATCGAAGGCTGACTGTAGCTCACAAATAGTCAAAGAATAATTACTTTCGTGGATTAAAAGTCAGATCAGGAGGCTGCTCTATTGGATGGTGTAAAATTGGTTGTACACAACTGGGAGTGAAGCCGTAAAATGTTGGATGAGTGAGGATGATGCAATCTGTGAAATGCCGTTCCCTTCCTTGAAAACAAAATATAACTTTAAAGAATACAAGTCGTATCCGAATTCAGCTGATGAGTAACTAAATCTGATTGGTTTTGCTTGTACGCTCAACGACCTACTTTTGTGCACAATAACGGCTAATCTGGCGATTCCGAACCACAATGAACATCCCTGCCTCATCCAGGAATCGAAACGGGAACCTTTGGCTTACGAGGCCAGAGCGCTAACCCCACAGCCATCAAGTTGGCTTCAATCGGATTGAGAATACTTGGTTGTGTAGGTGCAGAGTAAGACGTCGGAAAGGTGGTTGGTTTGTACGCTCAACAACCTATTTTTATGCACGATGACCGCTAATCAGGCCGGTACCTACAATTTAACGTGGATTCCAAGCCACAACGAACATCCATGCCTAACACGGGATTCGAACCAGTCACTTTTGACCTTTGAGACAGTCATCAAAAGGGCAGTTGGAAAGTTGGAATTGAAGGAATGACGCAATCAGTAAATTTATGTTCCCTTCTTAGATGGTTAAAAGCTCAGTTTTAATTTTATAACTTTAGTTAATAAAAGTCATTAAAATAAAAATGGTTAGTTGCTCTATTAGCTGGAGTTAAAATTCTGGGTAGAAATGGAAATGAACAAGAAAAAGCTAGGTATGAAGGGATGATGCAAAACTTAAAACTTCATTCCCTTTCACTTGAGTTGGTTGTTTTCAGATTATCTGGCGCAGTCAGCAACACGAGGACTATAATGCGCCGAAACATTCGTCATTAGACAAGCCAATATACATTTACAAACACTCATGCCAACACGAGACTCGAACCCGCAACCTCGCTGTCTAGAAGCTAGTACGCTAACCAATATACCGTTTGGTCGGCCCTTTTCACTTGGGAAACTTTTCAAAGTATGGAAATCGTGCTAAAAGTGGGTCAAATCCAATAAAAAAATTAAAGCTGTATTTAGGTTGGTTGGTTTATACGCTCAACGACCTATTTCTTACACAATGATGGCTAACCAGGCCGGGGCCTTCAGCTTAACGTGGATTCCGAACCAGAACGAACATCCATGTCGAATCCCAGGATCTGAACCCAGCACCATTCGCATGCAAGACCAGAGCTCTAACCACACAGCCATCAGATGGACTACTGTATTTAGGTTGGTTGTATTCAGATTATCTGACGCCGTCAGCAACACGAGGGCTATAATGCGCCGAAACATTCGTCATTAGACAAGCCAATATACATTTACAAACACTCATGCCAACACGAGACTCGAACCCGCAACCTCGCTGTCTAGAAACTAGCACGCTAACCACTATACCGTTTGGTCGGCCTGCTGTATTTAGGAAAAATTGCTTAGAAACTAGATTGAGGTGAAGGGGGGAAAACAGCAATACCGTAAAATGGGGTGTATAGGAACAGCGGGGTGAATCGGAACGAAACTTCATGAAATTACAAAGAAATTATTATTTTACACAAATAAAGCAGTTTTATTAATTATACATTTTTTTTATTTGGCTAACATTTTTGGAATCTTGGAACATGTTTTGTGGGGTTTTCAACACTGTCCTTTTTTTTTTTTTTTAAAGTTTGAAACAGCGTCCTACAATCCAATGAGTTTTAACCTCTCCAAAACTTATCCCGTAATTAATAACATGTACCAGTTATAAATTTAACTAATATATTTTTAGATAAGTATAAACATCCACAACAGCATGCCATACTTAATTTAACTCGGTTTTAAAAACTTTTTATTTTACGAATTTTTATGTTTTGCCTCGTCTCGATTTTGAGATTTGCGGGGTGAATCGGAACACTTGAAAAGTGATATTAAAAAGCGTTTTTTGGCAAAATTATGTTCCACACAAGATTCAACGACTGAAGAAGAGTCTAATTACTCCCTTCAAGACAGTAATCAAGATTGCAGGCTTGAATAAATGTCAGAAGAGGAGTCTAGATTCCGCATGGCAGAAAACCCGATTGTTCTAGTGTTTTTTTCCCTAAATGACTTCATTATCCTTAAATTTTATGGAAAAATGTATGAAGACTCTATGTGAGCAAAGTTTTACACCCACAAGATTATTACTATATAAGTGTGTTTTACAAAAAGCGCCCATGAACGAAGAGATTTTCTGAAACGAATGAGGATGCTTTTCTCCTTTCTCAAGATATTTTAAGAAATTTGCAGTCATACGCCACGCACACATAAAGTAGATTAAAAATATTATTAATTTTAAAGACTATTTGGATGAGTTATAGGAAAAGAGTTGATACGCTTTCAAACATATGATTTGTTTTGACAATAATTAACAAACGCAAATTTTATGCGTCATATTAAATGATTTTTTTATAATTTTGTGTGCCTATTAACCACAATGCATTATTACTTGTTTTTAGTCACCCTGTAAACATTTAAATAAGATCAGACATAAATTGTAACGAGTGTTCCGATTCACCCCTTTCTGCGGGGTGAATCGGAACACCATGAAAAAAGTCAAAATAAATTAAAGTCCTAATTTTTTAACATTTTTTGGGTTGATCCTCAAAGAAGAAGGCAAGACCCAAGTTTCAATGTCAAAAATAAGTTCCTTAACGATCTAATTATAACCGATTTTTACTTTGAAAGTTGAAAAGTGTTCCGATTCACCCCATTTTACGGTACAGGCTGCAACAGCTTTTAAACTTAGAAGAGTGGCTTCTGCACTGAAATAACTTAAAAAATTCATTAAAAATTGAAAAATAGATTATAGTGAACAAAAAGCATATTAAAATGAAGCTTGTGAGTTACTCTATAAACTGGCAAAGAAAAATCTTGATTGAAATTAGAACTAGAAAAAAAAACTATGAAGATAAGAGATGACGCAATACTTGAACTAACGTTCCCTTTCACTTTCAAATCAAAACTTTCAAAACATTGTAATTGTGCTTAAAATGCATCAAATTGAATAATAATTTTTTTAAAAAAATGCAACTAGAGAATAAAGTTGAAACTTAATTGGGGTGATGAGGGTAAAATTAAACAGATATACTGGCTGCGACAACTTTTAATAACTATAAAAATAGGCTTCAGTTAAAATACCTTAACTGAGCTATAGTAAACAAAAGTTATATCAAAATAAAGCTGAGGAATATTACTAAAGTATTTAAGTGGTTTGAGAGATAAATTAGAAACTGGGTAAAAAACTAAAGAAACCTTGAAAATGTGATGACACAAAATGTACTGCGTCCGATTGAAAACTCTCAATAAAGAAACAAAATTTAAAGTCCAAAAATTAGAAAAGTCTAAGCAAAATATGAACTGAGGTGGGGGCTATTGAACTCAAGGGGAATTGGATCGAAAAAAGCATTAGCATTTGTGACACAGTACCTTTAAAATAGCTTCGGCGTCAGGTTCCCGAGCGTCCGTCGATTCGTTGGTTGGTTGGTTGTTTTCAGATTATCTGGCGCCGTCAGCAACACGAGGTTCTATAATGCGCCGAAACATTCGTCATTAGACAAGCCAACATACATTTACAAACACCCATGCCTAACACGGGACTTGAACCCGCAACGCGGTCTAGAAGCTAGCACTCTAACCACTATACCGTTTGGCCGGCTCCGTCGATTCGACCTACTCAGCAGTACTTTTGACGTTGCAGCACTTTCAAAGTCTATTTAAAGTTCCAAGAAATAGCCCAAAAATTAAGCAAATTGCACAGGTAGATAGATCTTGACTTCTTATGACCGGATTTCATAAAGTTTTCAAAAATGATGACTTTTCTGGATATTATGATTGAACTCGAGTGAGCAAGATAAGATACGACCGCACTGAACGAGAGCTGGATACTGATTATTAGCCGCATGCAGTTCGAGTTTGTAAGATGACTATCTTTCTTTCAGAGTTGGTGGTACTACTGACAGATCTGCTCCAGTACAGTATTTAGAAGAGCCGACGCCTGGTCACGTATAAATAGGAAACTCAGCCGGGTTGGTTGGTTCAAGTTTAACGGTGGAAGGGCAACACTAGGATCACACTGCACCGGCGTCTCAGCTGGGATCGTTTATTTTTTGAGCTCAACGACCTATATTTATGCCCTATGACGGCTAATCAAGCCGGGACCTACAGTTTAACTCGGGATTCGAACCCGGCACCTTTGGCATGCGAGACCTAAGCGCTAACGCCACAACCATCAGGTGGGCGTGACTCAGCTGCGACTCCTGTCTCCATGTCACCACCTGGAGTCGGGGAGTTGGTTTTCCGCTTTAAATTCTTCCTTACGTAATGCTATTTTTCAAGGTGGTACACATATGTAAGATGTGTTCCCAAATTTTCTGTGATATAACAAATACTATCATTTGCAAATTCTCTATTTTGAGATGATTCACGGCGTCTAAGAATGCAGTTACATCTTCTCTGGGACGGGGAACAAGATCTTTTAGATCCCTCTGTAACTTCTAGCACCAGAACCGAAATTTGCTTCTACAAATCGTTCACAATACTTTTTTTTTTATTAACGACCACATACGCTGTTTGAGAAAAAGCAGTAGAGAATTAAAAACGGAAAGGAAAAAAAAAATTAATCAATCCCTCCCAAATCCTCATACTAAAATGTAGTGAAATTGTCCCCTTCTATGTTGAGAACCCCTCGTTTTCGGGGAGACTTTCCAAGAATCGGAGCTGAAAAACCTCTTTTTTTCCGTTAGGCGGACAATCCCAATCCTTCCTACCCGTTGTCTTTCCCCCCTCTGTGTGCTGCCTACAAGCTTTTACAATACCGTTTCTGTCTGGACTTGACACGTGGCACCATATTAACCTCTGACCTGATTCAGAAAGTTCCTGAGCGACAGCCCCGACAGCTGTATATTTTCTTACAAAAAGTTCAGTAATGCGAGTTGCATTGCACTCTTTTACAAGGTCCGACTATTAATTTCCAGGACTGACGTAACTGTAGGAGAACGAAAAGTCGGAAGATGGCGCTAATGATTGCATATTGAAGAGCGTTTTCTTGCGCATGTGCAGTGCAATCGGCGCCATTCTGAAGTAAGTGATTCTCGTGGAAAGGCGCATTAAAACGTAGCTCTTAAATTCCTGTTGTCGAAGTGAAAATGAAGCAAAGAATTAACATTAAATTTTGCTTCAAATAGGGTATCCTATCCAGGTACGCAGGGTCAGTATCAGCGTTGTCGATAAGTTCGCCACATGCGTTCAGTCTCAATTGCTTTTGTTCGTCCCTTAAATGGTGAGGAATGAATTTGGAACAAATCTTGCGTTTGCCTAGGTCTTGCGTCAAAATTCGCCGAACCGTGTCTTTGTCCATGTTCAATTCATTGGCGAGTACTCGAATAGTCAATCGATGATCACATTTCACCATATCGCGAACTTTTTCAATTACTTCTGGCGTACGTACGGACTGCGGCCGACCTGTGTGTGGACCATCTTCGATGATTCGCGCCAGTCCCGAAAGCGTTTGTTTTAACATTTCGTAGGTTTCCTCAGCTGTCTTGCCCAATTTGAAGTAAAATGTAATGTTAATTCTTTGCTCCATTTTCACTTCGACAACAGAAATTTAAGAGCTACGTTTTAATGAGCCTTTCCACGAGAACCACCTACTTCAGAATGGCGCCGATTGCACTGTACATTTTCAAGAAAACGCTCTTCAATATGCAATCATTAGCGCCATCTTCCGGCTTTTCGTTTTCCTACAGTTACGTCAGTCCTGGAAATTAATAGCCGGACCTTGTATTAAAGTATTGGTACCGATTTTTTTTTTAAAGAACACGACACTCTGTTACTTAAATCCTTCATAAAAAAATAATAATCCATCTAAAATAGGCACAATCCATTAGTATTTAGTCAGCAGTGTTTAAATATTGTTTATAAGTACTGGGAAAATAGTATTGAATATCAATTTTAAGTATTAGATTATTGGAAAAGAAATAACGAATGTTCGGCGCATTATAGCCCTCGTGTTGCTGATGGCGCCAGATAATCTGAAAACAACCAACTTATTGGAAAAGAAAACTGAACTAATATTTGTTCAATATAAGAAATTATTTCATACACCTTTGTGGCTTCAATTTTTTTCACAATTCTTTTTTAAAGTATGCATGAACATTACTATTGTACAAAAAGTATAGTAGCATTGTGTAAACTCGACAAGGCTTTTGGTATCAACATTTTAAAATATATTGCTTCTTCACAAGTGCTAAACTGTGCATACAATGTGTAAGAAAGAGACGTTTATCTAATTAAATTTTAATTAGCTAATTATCTTACTAAAATAACTCAATTGTGATAATTTGATTTTATTTACGTATAAAATTTATGATGCTTGACACTACTGTAATATCATAAACTTCAATAAATAGTCAATAATTTGATGACATTTATTTCCAAGCAATTTATAAAAATAATTTAAAATTTTTTTATTTTATCTTCTTAGATTTTTTGTGATTGTAATAAAAATATTAAATTTTTTTTCATGCATATCTCTTCATGCGTATTTATGTTTGAAGTAAAAAAATGAAAAAGGAACTAAATAACAAATATTAGAATATTTATAATAGATGTCTGTAGATGAATTTAAACGTATGCTAGTATTATTTATCCCAAATAAAAATAAACTAATTTTATGATTTTTGTTAAACCTTTTAGTCATTTTTATATGGACACATTTTAACCACTCTAATGCGCAACTGATTGGTCAAAGAAAAGTTATTGCCCTGGGCAGCGCAAACTCTAAAACCACACTGTGAATATGAATGAGAATATTGAATTATTTAGTTCTACCTATTCTTAATGCATATACCCTTCTCAATCTTGAAAAATTACCTGAGGAATTCTGCTTCCCAAAATCACTTGAATGTTTTGGATTTCATATCCATCCTTACAGAAATTGTCATTGATCAAGAAGTCCTTAATAAACTTTCCTAAAAGCCTCTACAGTTAGTTTTTCTGTTATAAATTACTAAGCAAAATACGTGCTTAACTTAATTTTCTGCAAATTTTGTGTGTGGAGTTAATTAATAAAATTGCTAAATAGTGCCGATAATTTAATTAATTAAGGGTATTTAATTTAAAAGCACTATTTTCGAGTTTTATACATATATACCATTATTATAAGTAATTCTTGAATATGGGTGAGCATATCCCCTTCACCGAAAAAAAATCTTGGCTACGCCCCTGGCCAACTTAGATTGTTCGTCGGAACTACTAATAATCTTCTCAAGTTCAAAGGGAGGCGTTGCAACTGTCAATAAATGACGTTAAAAAAATCACAGCAACTCGACAGCCCAAAAGAAACCATTCTTTCAAATATTTCTCACTCTACTTAAGCCAACCAAATGGTATAGTGGTTAGCGTGCTAGCTTCTAGACCGCGAGGTTGCGGGTTCGAGTCCCGTTTTGGCATGGGTGTTTGTAAATGTATGTTGGCTTGTCTAATGACGAATGTTTCGGCGCATTATAGCCCTCGTGTTGCTGACGGCGCCAGATAATCTGAATACAGCCAACTACAACCAACACCCTACTTAAACATCAAATATCAGAAGTATCCTGCGTACAAGGTCAGGATTGATAAATCAAGGCATAACCAAATGAAGTCTACTACATCGTCTATTTAAAAGTTGTCTACTTAGTAAGACCTCATTACGTGGGGTCAACCAAATCACCTCGAACCACCTCATAAAAGCACACACCATCATTAAGCTTTTATTATGAACTACCTTATTTTCGTCCAGGGGCATTTAACTAGTCCTCAGTCCAGGCCATCTAATCTAAATCACTCAATCGATTGCATGTTCAAGATTACAATCGCCTCCCCTCCTTAACCACCAGCATTAGTCATTCCTTCGGACAAAGCTCATTATCTCTCCAGTTCCATTTCTTCTTATCACGCGCCTGCGGCTAATCTCAAGTGATTCGGCGACGTTTGGTTGGGGACCACTCGAGGTTACCACCCCAAAGCAGACACCGAACCAGTTGTTTGGAACACACGTGTATTTTTACACACCTGGTCCATTCTACTGTCCATGCTTCCATGCTTGTAAAACCTTTGAAGCTCCTGAAAGTCAATACAAACCGTGCTTGGACAAGAAGGAACAACGGAGCATAAAGGCACAGAAAATAAGAATTGAAAGGGTTTGACATTTTTTGACAACTTCTTTCTTACCATAGTGAAAAATCAAAAGTGAAACTATTATTTGTTTTGCAATACCTGAACCTATCATCACTCTTTTTGGATTACATAGCAATGGAAGTCTGTGAGTATATTTTCTGACATTGGATTGTTTTATTTGTTACAAGTGGTTTTCGGTAGTGCAAATCCACTGATCTTTACCAACAACTTTTGGATTGCTTAAAGGTGGTTTTTTGCTCCGAAAGCAGATGATTTTATTTGAATACGTTTCTCCATAATCCTTCAAAATAGGTTACCCACTCTAAGGTAGCTCATAGTTACAAACAAATTTTAACTTTACATTGAGACAAGCTTACTTGAGTTCATTGAATACGCTGCAACGATGTGTGAATCAGTTTTACTACGTCCTGATTGGCTAATTGGAACAATGTGTGGCCGATTCGTTAAAACTCTTATAGTATCCACGGTTAGAAAAGTAGCTGTAGCTCTATTAGAAATCGTTTTGTAAAATATATATTAGATAATTAAACAAATTTATAAAAAAAGAAGTAAATAAAATTTAAAATTTTGTTTTTTAAAAGTCTAATTAAATAGCCATAACTACTTATTTTCAAAATTTTAGAGCTGTAGTCCTATTAGAAATCGTTTTGTAAAATATTTATTAATTAAGAAAATTAATTAAAAAAGAACTAAATTAAAATTTGAAATTCTGTATTTCAAAAGTTCAATTAGAAGGCTAAACTGCTTATCTTGAAAATTTCCGAGCTGTATCTCTGTTTAAAATCAGTTTGTAAAAAAAAATATTAATTAAAAAAGAACTAATTAAAATTTTAACATTCTGTTTCACATATGTCAAACAGAATGTTAAAATTTTAATTAGTTCTTTTTTAATTAATATATTTTTAATATGTACAATTGTTCATACGTCAAACAGTACATATGTCAAATAGGCCAAAACTTCTTTTGTTGAAAATTTCAGAACTCTACTCCAATTTTAAGTAGCTTTCTATAGATCCACAGACACACGGATAGCTTGTTTTATTATTATGGATTGGAAATATTTTATTGCTTACAAAATCATTAAAATTTAATTAATAATCTTATTTAAAACTAGCTGAATACCCGTGCTTCGCTACGAAATTTTAACATGTGCGATATTTTAGCTAGTTGTGAGGCCCCGCGTTGCGAAAATCCGTCATTGGTGTATAGGTCCCAGTTTTTAGCGAATCGTTCGCAGAAATATTCGTCGCTACGCAAAATCGAGCTTGCTTCGTTCGCTGAAAAGCTCATTGACACATAAGTACAAGCTTACTTCACTCGTTGCAAGGTTCATGACTATGCAAGAATAGGCTCGCTTCTCTCAATGAAAGGTTCATTGTTGCGAAAGATAAGCTCGCTTCACTCACTAAAATCTAATTGCTACGTAAAGCCTTAATATTAGAAGCCTCTCCCCTGTCGAGACACACACACACAAAATCCTCGTTAATACCCTTTAAGAATCTTTTAACACGTGTTAATCAAACGAAAACATAGAAGACCAAAACTACTTATGTTGAAACTTTCAGAGCTCTAGGCCTATTAAAAGTCGTTTTTTGTAAAAATATTAATTAAAAAAATTTAATTAAAATTTTAGCATTCATTTTGTCAAAAGTCCAAAACTACTTATGCTGAAAATTTCAGAACTGTACTTTAATTAGAAATCGTTATGTAAAATATTTGTTAATTAATTAAAGAAATTAATTTTAAAAAATAAAAGCTCAAAATTCTGTTTTTCAAAAGTACAATTAGAACGCGAAAACCACTTATGTTGAAATTTCTGAGCTGTAGTCCTATTAGAAATCATTTTCTAAAATATTTGTTAATTAATTTTTTAAAAAATCAATCAAAAAAACTAAATAAAATTTTAAAATTCTGTTTTTTAAAAGTTCAATTAGAAGGCTAACACTACAACACAATACCCGTGCTTCGCAACGAAATTTTAACATGTGCAATATTTTAGCTAGCTGTGAGGTCTCGTGTAGCAGAAATCTGTCATTCTTGTACAGGGCCCAATGTTTGGAACTGGCAAGAAGATTAACCGCAAGAAGAACCCCGCAAGAAGATTCATCGCTACGCAAAATCGAGCTCGCTTCCCTCGCTGGAAGATTCAAAAATGCGTAAGCATAAGCTCGCTTCACTCACTAAAATCTAATTGCTACGTAAAGCCTTAATATTGGAAGCCTCTCCCCGTTAATATAATAATACAACACCCATTTAAGATTATTTTAACACGTATTTGTGGAAAACCAAATTAGAGGATAAAACTACTAGCTCTAGGCCTATTAGAAGTTGCTTTTTGTGAAAAAATTCATTAAGAAACAAATTAAAATTTTAGCATTCTTCTTGTCAGTCCAATTAGAAGGCTAAAGCTACTTGTGTTAAAAATGTCAGAACTGTAGCCCAATTACAAATTGTTTTGCAAGATATTTGTTAATTAATTAATTAAATAATTAAAAAAAATTAATTTGAAATTCTGTTCTTCAAAAATACAATTAGAAGGCCGCAACTACTTATGTAGAAAATTTCAAAGCTGTAGCCCTATTTGAAATTGTTTTGTAAAATATATATCAATTAATTAAAAAAAATAATGACAAACTAAACAAAATTTATAATTCCGTTCTTCTAAAGTCCAATTAGAAGGCCAAAACTACTTATGTTGAAAATTTTAGAGCGGTAACCCTATTAGAAATCGTTTTGTAAAATATTAATTAATTAATTAATTAATTAATTAAAAAGAAACTAAATAAAAATTTAGAATTCTGTTTTTCAAAAGTCTAATTAGAAGGCCAAAACTACTTATGTTGAAAATTTCAGATCTGTTGCCCTATTAGTAGTCGTTTTGTAAAATGTTTATTAATTAATTAAAAAAATTAATTAAAAAAGAACAAAATAAAAATTTAAAATTCCGTTTTTAAAAAATCCAATTAAAAAGTCAAAACTATTTATGTTGAAACTTTCAGAGCTCTAGGCCTATTAAAAGTCGTTTTTTGTAAAAATATTAATTAAAAAAATTTAATTAAAATTTTAGCATTCATTTTGTCAAAAGTCCAAAACTACTTATGCTGAAAATTTCAGAACTGTACTTTAATTAGAAATCGTTATGTAAAATATTTGTTAATTAATTAAAGAAATTAATTTTAAAAAATAAAAGCTCAAAATTCTGTTTTTCAAAAGTACAATTAGAACGCGAAAACCACTTATGTTGAAATTTCTGAGCTGTAGTCCTATTAGAAATCATTTTCTAAAATATTTGTTAATTAATTTTTTAAAAAATCAATCAAAAAAACTAAATAAAATTTTAAAATTCTGTTTTTTAAAAGTTCAATTAGAAGGCTAACACTACAACACAATACCCGTGCTTCGCAACGAAATTTTAACATGTGCAATATTTTAGCTAGCTGTGAGGTCTCGTGTAGCAGAAATCTGTCATTCTTGTACAGGGCCCAATGTTTGGAACTGGCAAGAAGATTAACCGCAAGAAGAACCCCGCAAGAAGATTCATCGCTACGCAAAATCGAGCTCGCTTCCCTCGCTGGAAGATTCAAAAATGCGTAAGCATAAGCTCGCTTCACTCACTAAAATCTAATTGCTACGTAAAGCCTTAATATTGGAAGCCTCTCCCCGTTAATATAATAATACAACACCCATTTAAGATTATTTTAACACGTATTTGTGGAAAACCAAATTAGAGGATAAAACTACTAGCTCTAGGCCTATTAGAAGTTGCTTTTTGTGAAAAAATTCATTAAGAAACAAATTAAAATTTTAGCATTCTTCTTGTCAGTCCAATTAGAAGGCTAAAGCTACTTGTGTTAAAAATGTCAGAACTGTAGCCCAATTACAAATTGTTTTGCAAGATATTTGTTAATTAATTAATTAAATAATTAAAAAAAATTAATTTGAAATTCTGTTCTTCAAAAATACAATTAGAAGGCCGCAACTACTTATGTAGAAAATTTCAAAGCTGTAGCCCTATTTGAAATTGTTTTGTAAAATATATATCAATTAATTAAAAAAAATAATGACAAACTAAACAAAATTTATAATTCCGTTCTTCTAAAGTCCAATTAGAAGGCCAAAACTACTTATGTTGAAAATTTTAGAGCGGTAACCCTATTAGAAATCGTTTTGTAAAATATTAATTAATTAATTAATTAATTAATTAAAAAGAAACTAAATAAAAATTTAGAATTCTGTTTTTCAAAAGTCTAATTAGAAGGCCAAAACTACTTATGTTGAAAATTTCAGATCTGTTGCCCTATTAGTAGTCGTTTTGTAAAATGTTTATTAATTAATTAAAAAAATTAATTAAAAAAGAACAAAATAAAAATTTAAAATTCCGTTTTTAAAAAATCCAATTAAAAAGTCAAAACTATTTATGTTGAAAATTTCAGAGCTGTAGCCCTATTAGAAATCGTTTTGCAACATATTTATCAATTAATTAAAAAAATTATTAAAAAAAAACTAAACAAAAATTTAGATTTCTGTTTTTCAAAAGTTCAATCAGAAGGCCAAACTACTTATATTGTATATTTCAAAACTGTTGCTCTATTAGAAGTCATTTTGTAATTTTTTTTTAATTAATTAAGAAAATTAATTAAAAAAAACAATCAAAATTTTAAAATTCTGTTTTTCAAAACTAAAGGCTAAAACTGCTTATGTGGAAAATTTCGGAGCTGCATCTCAGTTTGAAGTCACTTTAGTAAAAAATAAATTAATTAAAAAAAAAATTTAACATTCTGTTGAACATGTATGCAATTAGAAGGCCACAACTACTTATTCTGAAAATTTCAGAGCTCCTCTCCAATTTTAAGTTGGTTTCTATAGATTCACAGACAGACAAACGGACAGACACACAGCTTGTTTTTTTTATTATAGACTAGCTAAATACCCGTGCTTCTCTACGAAATTTTAACGTGTGCAATATTTTAGCTAGCTGTGAGGCCTCGCATTGCGGAAATCTGTTATTAATAATATATAACCCAGTTTTTGACGCTTCGCTTTCAGGAAGGTTCATCGCTACTCAAAATCGAGCTAGCTTCGTTCGCTGAAAAGTTCATTGATACATAAGTACAGGCTTATTTCACTCGTTAAAAGGTTCATTGGCATGCAAGCATAGGCTTGCTTCGCTCGCTTAAAGGTTCATTACTGCGTAAGCATAAGCTCGCTTCACTCACTAAAATCTAATTGCTACGTAAAGACTTAATATTAAAGCCTCTTCCTTGTCAAGCAAAAAAAATTCCCCGTTAATACAACAATACAACACCCCTTTAAGGTTATATTTTATCACGTGTTTGTGGAAAGCAAAATTAGAGGCTAAAACTACTTATGTTGAAACTTTCAGAGATCTAGGCCTATTTGAAGTCGCTTTTTGTGAAAAAATTAATTGAAAAACAAATTAAAATTTTAACATTCTTTTTGTCAGTCCAATTAGAAGGCCAAAACTACTTGTGTTGAAAATTTCAGAAATGTAGCCCAATTACAAATCATTTTGTAAAATATTTGTTAATTAATTTAAAAAAAAATAATAAATTCTGTTTTTCAAAAATCCAATCAGAAGGCCACAACTATTTATGTTGAAAATTTCAAAGCTGTAGCCCTATTTGAAATCGTTATGTAATACATAAATTAATTAATTAAAAAAATTAATTAAAAAAGAACAAAATAAAATTTTTAAATTCTGTTTTTTTAAAGTCCAATTAAAAGGCCAAAAATGCTTATGTTGAAAATTTCAGATCTGTAGACGTTTTGCAACATATTTATTAATTAATTAAAAAAATTAATTAAAAAGAACTAATTAAATTTTAGCGTTCTGTTTGTGATGTATACAATTAGAAGGCCAAAACTACTTATGTTGAAAATTTCGTAGCTGTAGCCCTATTAGTAGTCGTTTTATAAAATATTTATTAATTAATTAAAAAAGAACAAAATAAAAATTTAAAAATTCTGTTTTTTAAAAGTCCGATTAAAAGGCCAAAACTACTTATGTTGAAAATTTCAGAGCTGTAGCCATATTAGATATCGTTTTGTAACATATTTATTATTTAATTAAAAAAATTAATTAAAAAAGAACTAATAAAAATTTTAACATTCTGTTTATGATGCATAAAATTAGAAGACCAAAACTACTTATGCTTAAATTTCTGAGCTCTACTCCAATTTTAAGTAGGTTTCTATAGATCCACAGAGCCACAGACAGACAGATAGACAGACAGACAGCTTGTTTTATTATTTTAGATTTGGAATACGAAAGAAATTCTTCATACATATAAACTAATTTCACTTGTTTTAAAAAATGCGTGAATTGTTCATTACGTTGCTAAAATGCTTTCGGATACAAATAATTTAATGCTATTCCATTAATTAATATCCTATAAACATTATTTCTAGACTTATTTCTTGAATTTTCAGTTGCTCAGCCCGAAATCCGTCTACCGACGACATACATTCCTCTTGACTTGAACCAAGTCACTCGGGCTAACTTCATTGGAGGTATCCACTTACCTTGTACTTACGCCAAGCCTCTCAAGTACACCAAGAAAGAGAAGTTAGCTCTGTCGACTCAAAAACTGAAGAACTTCTTTAGGCGATCACCCAGAAACAATCTGGAGGCGAATTCCGATTTCATTTTCTACACAGTCAGCAGCCAATCCAAAAGAGAGTCTTTATCTTCGGAGATCTATAGGAATAGGTATAGTATATTTATGAATTATTTTTTTACTGTCGAGATTTCATTTTGGATTATATAGGCTGTTAGAACCGCATATCATCAGATTAATGAAAGCCAGAAAAAAAGATGGCTTTGACATCTCTAGTGAGCACAAGGATAATATCCACCAAATTCGTGGATTTTAAAAACCAGAAGGTACTTGAAAAATGGGAAGGTCACCAAACTGTATATATAGATAATATTGAGAGGTACCTTAAAGTTATCGAAAAAAAATATACTTTTTATCGGTTATAGCTCAAACACTGACACAGAGTATATAGAACACCGATGTACAATTAACATGCAACCCTCAGTCTCAATCAACGTCGTAACTACTCCTTTTAAACTCTTGTGTAACTAACACCATATATTGTGCTTGTTAGACATCTATAGTGCCCACAAGATCCGATACCAAGCAAAATTCTTGGATTTTAAAAACCAGAAGGTACTTGAAAGAGGTGAAGGTCACCAATTATATAGATAAACAATATTTAGGTGTACTTTAAAGTTAGGGAAAGGAAATTTAGTTTTAATCAGTTATAACTGGAACACTTACACACAATGTATAAATAAAATACAGCCCTCAGTCGTGGCTACATCTTTTTAACTCTTGTGCAACTCATAACATAGCTTTTGCCTGCTAGGCATGTAATCTGACATTATTTTGTGGAACAAGAATTTTTCTTCGAACTACTACTATACAGGCATGTTTTCCCAAATTGATGTTGGAAGCGTATGAAATATAATATCACGAAATTTTTGAAGTTAATAAAGTAAATTTATTACACGGGGATAATTAAGTACACGGGATACTTTTTATCTAAGCCCAACCCTACAAAAGCATTATAAAAAGGCCTTGCATGAAAAATATCTTTCAGCTATTTTAAGCAAAATAATTTTGATTATAAAATTAAAATGCCATGATAGTGTTTTTCTGAGTTCTCATCCACGCTAAAAGTATATTGATGGTGGTTCAACCTTCATCAAACTTAGTTTATATTAAGAGGAAGCCCTATACTCTCTATGTTACAATCTTCTAGCCCAGTTCATTTAGAAACTACTTTGTAGAAAACCTTGAAATTCGGTAAGTAGGCATGCAAATGATCATTGAATGAAATGACATAAATTGAAAACTCGGAAATGAAGTCTAATGTGTTTTATTTCATAAATGAAAAAAAAAAAGCAAAACACTTTTGCCACTAGACCACCAGGTCGTAAGGATTTCAAATATAAAATATATTAAATGCTATTTTCGAGTTGTTAATCCTTACTATGTTGAACCTTACTAGGTTGGTTGTTTGTTTTCATATTATCTGGCGCCGTCAGCAACACGAGGGCTATAATACGCCGAAACATTCGTCATTAGACAAGCCAACATACATTTACAAACACCCATGACAACACGGGACTCGAACCCGCAACCTCGCTGTCTAGAAGCTAGCACGCTAACCACTATACCGTTTTGAACCTTGCTAGGAGTTTCTCTCAAAGTGAATCTATAGGTTTCGACATTTTTTTTTTTTTAAATTTAAAAATGAGACCTTTAGACATTGAAAAGCACATTATTTGTTGAACTGTTTCCAGTATTTTTTTTTTCTTTTAAATATCATCAATTTTAATAATTAATTAACGTTTAATCAATTAATTAGGCTAATTTTGAACTATAATTACAAAAAATCTAATTCACCCACAAATACAATATTGGTGTACAATAATGCGGGATACTCTGCTCTATGTTTGACTCTATGAGCTCTATCTTGCTATAACAGAATATATGGGAAAAATCCATGTTTTTTATACAAAATCTTACATTTAAAATTCCATTAAAAAGATATTTATTTACCAATCACTTAGTATTTAGGGTCAAAACATTCAGCAACTTGTGCAGATTTTATAGCAATAATATATATATATATATATATATATATATATATATATATATATATATATATATATATATATATATATATATATATATATATATATATATATATATATATATATATATATATATATATATATATATATAATTTAAACTGGAGTTATTACTGATTGTATGAAAATCAAAATTGAAGAAACTACATTTTGAGAAAAACTTTTAAAAGAGCATTTTTTATATAAAAAAACTGTTATTGTATCAATTATTATATATTTACATTTTAGTAAGCTCCTCCATCATACGGTTTTTCCATCTTTTGCGTTATTTTTCTTTTGTTTTTGAGGTCCCACAAATCTTCACCGATTTTTGCGATTTGAAACCTATACGTATACCTTAATAGTCCAGGAATACAACAGTTGTAAATGTATGTGGTGAAAACATTTGCTGGAACACGAGTAACCAAGTTCGGTAATCACAATACAAATGGATGGTTTTGCTACATTGTTTTTCAACTTACAGCTAGAGTAGTTATTTAGCAAACTTTCAGTAAAGCAAACTACTTTGAATTAGGTGAACATATTTGTTGACAACACTCTTATTACAAAGTTTCTCTGCGTGTTCAGTTATATTTTTACCTATTTCGGTAACCCGAAAAACATCACACTAACTATATATTTTCTGATACTTTTAAAGATATTACGTTACTTAAACCTAGCATCGGAAATTTATTTCCAGGTGTCTAAGATTCAACAAGGCCAGCTCAAGATCGAGATTCAGCCGAATGAACTGGCTGTGCCTATCGATGTTTCTCATATGGATACTAATGTTTAGTTTGGCGATTGTGTGGTCTGTGGTTCGATACCAACAACTAGATGGATGGTCCTACTTGCTCACCACAAATGAAGGCACTATAGTTTTGGCACTCATCGGCATGGTTGTAATGTCCGGCATCATGATACTCGCACTGATTCTCGTGGCTGTTCGCAGGCAGAAGGAAGAGCCGGTATTCTGTGAGGAACAACACAATCAACTTTCAGACAGGATCAGCTTAGAGACCCGGGTGTAAATTCTGTGATGTAAGCGTTGTAAATAAAGTAGGGAATCTATGGAAGTGAGAAGCTTCTATATTTTCAAATATGCATGTGATAACAATCTCTTTTAGTATCGACATTAATTTAATCTATCCTTTCAAAACACGCATAACTATTTTAAATCCTTTCATTAATTCATTGAATAATTTCTCGGGTTTTCGACAGCTCATTCATGTGATATTTGCTTAGGTCAGCGCTTTTTAGCAGAGAGTCCCATAATTAATATTTAGTTTTGCTCGACATTGCGTCAGCATTTTAGTTTCACACAACCATGGTATCATAATTTCAGCTATGCTCAGCACAATTCCCACGGTTCAATACAATACTAATTTACAGTGCCTTTTGACAGAAGTGTTTTTAAACTCTCTCTCTCTTTCTCCCAGTACATTTAAAAACTATTTTTTTATAACCACCTTGAAATTTGGTGAGTAGGTACGAAAAAGACCCTTTAATGAAATGACATAAGTTGTTTTCATTTAATGTCTATCTATTATAAATGAAAATTAAAATAGCAAAAGACAAAACCAGGTGAAGCCACTGCATATACATTAACGTGAAGATTTCAAATATAAAATAAAATATTGTTGCGTTGGTGGGTTCGAAAGATTTGAAGCCAAAGCAGATCAAAACTTGCAGAAATTTTTCCGACATAACTCTTCGCAGATTCTCTTACAACTCCAGAACTTCTCGTTCGAGTAGACTCAATACAGCTCTTTTCACAACAATAATTCAATACAGTTCGCTTTCGGAACTCTCTGAATGCTCAATGACAGACAACCAAGTCAGTAACTCCACTCAGTCAGTATCTCAACTAACTCAGTAATTTCAGTCAACTAACGGACTCAACTAACTCACTAACGGCCGGCCTTATATAAGAGTCAAACCTTCTTGAATCTTCTAGAGGTAGATATTTGGAGAACTTTGCAGATCGTAGTCGAAAAGTCCTATACATGTACATGGGGGCGAAATGTACAGAAATTTATCTATTTACATAATTAATGCTACGAAATATTTACAAATATAAAGAAATTCGTAACAATATATAGACACTATTTTCGAGTTTTTAATTTTTTTCATTTCATTGAATGATCATTTTCGTACTTACTGTCAAGGTTATAAAAAGTAGTTTGTAAATGCAATGGGGTCTAAAAGATTGTAACCTAGCGAGTATAGGCAATGATCCTTGGTAGAAGTTCCTCTTGAAACTGGAATTACCGATGTTCATATCTTCAGTTTCGAGAAGCGATCCGGTTGAGAATGTTAGCTACTTTTTAAGTTCATTCTAAATTGTATGCAAGATAATAAATAACGTTTGGAAATGATAACTTTGTTTTCTATAAATTGAAATCTCAGAACAACCAGAGTATTAAAACACCATCTATATTTTGATATTTTTGGACAGGTTGATATTGTCTCAAGGTATAACATGAACATTTATGATCACTACCTTCAAGATAACTTTTGCTTAATTAACTTAGCTTAAAGCAACTTTTTCTAGAGCATATTCATTTTCTTTTGTTGTAACCCGTGTAGGCTGTTTTAACGTATAGGTTTAATAATTTGGACATGCTACATTTTTACATCCAAGCGCCTAAATGTAAAATTGAAATCATATTTAAATCGGGTCCAGATACCAAGCATGTAAAATTTTAATATATACAAATACTGAAACAACCTCCCTAACCAATCATAGAATTACTGTCGAAGAGCTCAAAACGTTGCAATTTTATGCAATTCTGAATCATTCCCGTTGCAGTTTAATGCATTTGAATTTTTTGTAATCACCAAACTAATCCAGATCTTCATACTTATAAATGACATGTGTGGAATATTAATTATTTAGGTTTAACTGCATATGCACTCTGCTATTTTTAGTACTTTCCGTCTGGCTTTAGGTTTAAATTTTTCTCGAGAACTCGTCTCGACAAATTCTCTCATTCGACATATCACAAAAGTATTGTTGAAAGTATTTGTTGTATTTTCTGGGAATTGTAATCTCAGGCAATATTGTACATAAGCTAATAGTTACACTACTTGGCTTCGCATGCCAAAGGTGCTGCATTCCAATTCCGGGTGAGTCATGGATGTTTGTGGTTCGGAATCCACATTGAGGGCCTAATTAGCAGTCATTATGCATAGAAATATGTCAAGTGTATAAACCAACCAAACAGTTCCCTTTACTGGTGCTTGGACATGCGATTAACTAATTTTGTAACCGTTGAAATGCACAAGAATTAATATACCAATGACAAAGTTTTCCAACGATGAAATAAATGCACACAATTAGGTGTTTTTATGTTTTGTTTCCTCCCCCCCGCAAACATACGTTCATTTACAATAACCTAAATAAAAGGAAACAATTAGGATGATTCCTAGTTCCTAATGCCTGAACACATTACAGGTTATGATTTGTTTCATATTATTGCAATACCAGCAAATTTTCAAAAATTTAACAACTTTTTAAGTTTTCTAAACAATAAGTTTTTTCTAAACAATTATACTATTTTGAGACTAATATGCCTTAATGGATTTTATAAAATTCGCCTGAGGTCGGAAGGGGGGGGGGGATTTGCAGGGCTTTCAAATTGTTTAAGCACAAATTTAGTAGGAACGAAAAATTTAAGATTTGGAATTTATTAGAGCGAAGATGAGACTACTGTAGCGCATATTTAGTTCCTCGATCTAAAAGAATTTTACTTGACATCTATAAAAATAAAAAAAAATCGCTAGCTAATTAAGCATTTTTAAAACCGTTCCATCGGCACCAAGAGGTGCTGCCATCTACCGAAATGCGAAGAATACTCACAAGATGCATCTCATGATACACAACACAGGAGTTTGTGTCTACTAGACAAATTGAAAAAAAAAAATTAAATAGCTTCCAAAGAATCAAATTCTATCAAGCCTCAATTCCGACTGCGAGGATTCAATCCATTTGAAAATTCATTAAAACAAACAAACTCACTTCAAAACAGCCCAACTACTCATTTTCGAACACTACGACGTGCTGTCATCCATTATACACATACTTACACTAAAACACACAAATTCCGATATGCCAAGGTAGTCATTAACAATTTAAATAGTCGGAATAATTTTGGTTGAGCAACATGCTGTTACGACAAAAAAAATGTAGAATGAGACAAATGCACGGATTCATAGGAGAAGGGGAGAGGAGGGGGTTGATCATCACAAATGCCAAGTCTAAACTCGATTCAAGGGGGAATAAGGCTTTGACAATGGCTCATTTCGCGACGACCAACCTACGAGATAAATTTTTTACTTGGACAGCGCCAATCCGGGGTAGTGGCGAAAATCGTAACCATCACCACCTATTAACCAAAACAAACAAATCATAAAACGAAACATAGCATATTTACATAACTTTATGCAAATAGAAAAATGATTTAATTCATTAGTTTGTTAATACTAGGGTGAACCTACCAGTAATTGACCATTTAGTGCAAGTTTCTACACATTTAATTTTTTTCTTGAAAAATTATTAACGGAATACTATCAAAACTTCCCAAAATATCAATTGATTAATAAATAAATTAACATGATGTTTCAGTCCTTTTTACAATTTCATATATCATCAGAATTTTGCCATTAATTGACCAAGTAGTAATTAACCATTTCTTTTCCAAAATAAAACCCAAAATTAATTGTTTAATTTTTTTATAAAATGCTCTAATATTCATAAATTAACTATTAAATGAATTAAAAAAAGGAAGTAAAAATAAATATAATCAATTTTAATTAATGAAAATATTGGAACATCATAAAATATAGTGTGATGATATAGATATCTTACTCAAAAAATTAAAACAAGAAAATCGAAATAATATAGAAAAGACTATCTAATCCTATATTTTCAATTCTGAATTAATTTAGATGACAAGAATTGATTTTAAAGGATATTATTTCTTGAACAGTATCAAAAAGCATCAGTTTATCTAAAGGAACGTTTTAGTTCTAATAAATCAGCTGGGAATTCGTGAAAATATATTTTATCGACCGTGCTATTTGACTTAGATAAATGTACACAGCAATAGACCGTCATTTTATAATGTTTTGGGAATTAAAAGAGTAAATAATTACAAAAATCACTTGCCAAACGATAGCAACATCCTATTGAAGCATGGTATTCAAAGCGAAATTATTCAAAACTATCCTACTAGACCAGTGCCATCTAGTGGTTAACGGTCAAACTAAGGTGGTATTTGAAATCCTTTGATCTTTACCGCACTGTCATGGCCGCGATGAATCAAGTTTAGCCGTGCAAATGCATACGAAATTTTTGAAGTCGTGCGCACGACAGAAAGATGGAGGTAAATTTTTTAAGTCATATTCGTAATCATTGACGACGATTTCTCTAAAAAAATACATCAGGTAACAATTTCAGAGAACGTTGAAAGGATAAATTCCAAAAATACTTCAAACATTTAGGAATACTTCTAAGAAACTTCACATTACATGTTGAAGTTGTATGCCTGCAAAATCGCTGGTCTACCAGCCGATTCCTTCACAGTACACATACTACTTTAGCAAAGAATGTAATTAGAAATATTTTCCCCAACGAATTTGATTAAAAAAATTAATATAAAAAATGCACAAAATTAATTTAATTGCAAACTAGACAATTAAATTTGAGGGGGGGGGGGGGATTGTCCGCAACTCTGAACTTTACCTTCAGAGAGCGAGTTTACCTTACGATATGTCCTGCAAAGTGCTGCCATCTACCGAAATAACTTCAAAGATGTGAGGACATTATGCTCACAAAGCAACACAGGAGCTTTATCGACATTTTGGAAGCAGATAGAAAAAAATATTTCAGTAAAATAATAAGCCCCCTCTATGCGAATAAACCATTCAAAAATCCCTTGTCTTCATTAAACGGAGAACTTGGACGGCTACCGATACTTCAAAAGTCTACTCATTTTCAAAAAGAAGTGCTGCCATCTATTGATCACTAATTTACAATCAATTAAGTGATGAACTAATTATGATTTCGGGGAGTCCATCGAATAATTTTGCACGAACGGCATGTTGTTGCTGTGCCATAATTAAAATATAGATTATACAAAACAGGACAAAAACGCAGATTCATAAAAAGAATCGCCACATACGCACTGAGAAAATTGTTAAACAAAGGCCTGATATACCAATTAATTACATACCAATGAAAATTATTGAAGCTAATTCAGATTATTGAAAATCTTACTGTATTATTACTTAATGCTGGACTTTTTCTTTTACCCAACCAAATTTTTTGGAAATTGTTTTATCATGTTTAGAGTCATCTCGAAGTACATAAATTAGTAAAACAGATCGAAAATTAAATTTTAAAGTAAGGCTTCATCTTTTGAAAGTTAGATTATCGTTTGTATCGAGTATAATCCCAAATTATTATATCAGGCCTTGTTAACATCTTTTGCATAGAATATGCGCATTAACATAAGCAACGAGGCTTCAATTCTTTTAAAACGATCGTACATTGCTTTAACAATATAACTCGTATATTTCAATTCAATAAATAAAACGAGTGGACAGAACGGGTAATAAAACCTGCAAGGACGTTGTAAGTCAGTACCTATTAAATACATCTGTGAGAAACATTGAGTAGGCGTTAGGGATTTTTTTTTTTTAACACAAAAGGAGTGTTATTGTAATTGCAGAGGAGCGCAGCGAGTCTAAATAAATTCTAAAATATTTCAGGTAGGAATTTTAGAAATAATTTCATAAATTTCAGGGATAATTTCCAAATATTTTAGGGATAATTATTTCTAAAATTTTGGGGTCATTTCACAAACATTTAGGGTTATTTCTTTTGAAGCTGACATAGGCTCTTAACAGACATTCTCCTTAGAACTTGTTTCAACTCCGGCAAAAAGAATCCCGGTTTTTAAAAAATTAAACTTCAAGCAACTTTTTAGGAAAATAAGAGTTATAAAATTAAACAATTACACTCTTTTGACAGAAGATGCAAATTTAATTAAATTCACTTTTCTCATCTTGAACAACATCGGGGATTTTAATGGCTTTTAAATTTTTCTATAATTTCTATAAAAAAAATATTAAGTATAATTTTAGTAAAAAACAAAAATTAAGAAATATCAGGAAATTTAGGGCGAATTCGACCACTCCATTACATGTTTGTAGCGATGTATGATAGGCTAAAATTTTGATTCAAATTAGAAAAACGCCATCGAGTGGTAAAAACAGTACATAGGCTTATTGGGTCCTGCACTTTCAAATAGATTTTTGGTCTCGATTAAAACACAATAAGGAGATGTCCACGATTTGGCGACTGTCAAATTTAGGCTACTCGAGGAAGAGGAAAAAAGTATTACATAGCGACTATGGAGACAAATAAAAACTATGCAAAATAATTCTATCACCACTGTAAAAATTCTAATTGGTCTGCGAATTTATTATAAGTACTCAATGCAAATTCCTTAAATTTTTAAAACTTAAAAAAAAATATATATATTAATAATAAGCTTGCCACCGACTGTTTATATTTTAAAGTCTGTTAATGCAAATTAAAGAAATATTCTTACTGTATACGATACTTATCATATAGAATTTAAGCCTCGCTCGATGAACATATTATAAGTTTGAAAATGGTAAATAACGACACCAAGACCCCTACACTTTTATTTTCAGGACGGTTATATAAATTAAAAACATGGAGATTTTTGAAGCCATCTTTTCATATTTAGAGGCAGGGGAGTCGTCAATCAAGGCTTGGCCACAGAAATACCTGAAAGTAAATATTATCGAGTCAAACATTCGAATACAAAAACTATGTACACATAAATAAACAATTAACAAAAATGACGAGACGTAATACTTTGAAAAATTCGGTAGTCAGCACTCAATTCAAATCCTTGAAATTAAGAGAAATTGGTTTTAAATCTCATCTTGAGAACGAGCGTTTCAGGGGGGGGGGGGGGTCATAGCCCCGTCACGATATTTCTTTAGAAGCTGACATATCTGTGTTAGGAGCCTATTTCTTCCAAAGCTTGTTTTAAAATCGGCAAAAAAAAACCGAGGGATTTTCGGGATTTTTTTTTTTTAAAAGGAATTATCGAAACATTTAAGCACTATTTTATGAATTTTAGGCCGAAACAAAATATTTAAAAGGCATTGCACACAAAAATCGGACAACGACTTAGAGCGAAAAAGCGCCGTTTGGGGGAGAGGGGAGAGTCCTCATATGTGGCTCCGTCTATTTACAAGTGAATTTGCACTTAGAGATGCTAATATACAACTTATAAAAGCTGTTAGACAAAAAAAAAAGCTATCTGAAGCCCTTCAAACCCAGTCATAAATTCAATTACAAAACAGCAAGAATGACCAAAAAATAAGAAAATTTCAACTTTAAAAATCTAACTTCAAGAAGAAATGTTAGTTTATCCCTGCATCATAGCCAAATTTTTTTTCCCCTTCCTCCCCCCATCCACAACTTTCTCGTAATATTGTTTTGAAGAATTTGATAAAAGCACAGTAATAAAATAATCATTAAAAATTAAATGCAAAAAAAATTAAGTTAAATAAAAAAAAATCATTAATTAGAAGCTAGCTTTTAAAATCCTTACCTAAAAATATTAATAATACAGAAACCACTAGTCAGGGTGGCAACGAAATTCAGGAAAAAAGGTTCCAATAGATTTATTTGTCATTCATCAAATAGAATATGTATGTTAAAGAGATGATATGGCCATTTTTTAAAAATAATTTTGGCGGTATAAAAAGTTTTATTCCGTCATAACCAACTTCTAACGTTTACCACAACAATTCTCCGTGTAAATGGTGCCAAAATAAGGATGGATGAGGAAATGTACCTTCAATGCGATCGGAAATTTACGATTTTTGTAAATTAAAAATATTCCGACATTTTCCTGACTTATTTCCAGAATCCGAAAGCTCCTTGGCATTTCCCTGATATCCAGGTTCTGTGGCCACTCTGACTAAAAAAAGTTAAACAGGGTGGGCACAAAATTAAAAAAAGTTCCCTAGTAATTTGCCGATTTCCCTAATATATATTTCTAAAAAATTTCCTGACTTTACGGCAAACTTTTTACAAATTTCCCCAACTTTTATGTATGTGTAAACACCCTGATCAAATAGAGCATACATGCCAAAGAGAAAATATGACAATTCTTCTTAAAATAGTTTTGGCAGTAGTAAAAAGTTTCAATTATTCCATAACATAAAATTTCTATTACTGCCACAAATCTAAAAAGTAAATAGCGCCAAAATACTGATGAACAGTGATATCTTCAAACCATTGGGTAGCAAATTTCGATGATTTTGGTAAAACTAAAAAATTCCCTGACATTTCCCTGATTTCCAGGTTCTGTTGCCACTCTGTTGAAGGCAAAATGACTAATGAATGAACTTTTATTACTGATGTTAGTTTCATATGCTTCCAAGCAATACTCCGGGTGAAATCGTGGATGAAAAAATAAAGCATTGGGTCTATGGGACATTGTTTCTCGCCTGATATATGTGTTATTCCCCTAAAAAAAATTAAAGCAATTGAACCTCCGACACTTAATATTCTTAGTATAATTTCGTGTTAACTCATTTAAATTTCAGCATGAACTCCAAAGAAGTATTCTACACTTCTGTCAATATGCTATGACGAAACGTGTTTCCTGATATCTAAGTATTCTGCTTGAACCCCAAATGCATATATTTAATTTTTGATAAACGATTTAGTTTGGAAGTAGCAATAGGATTACTTGAAATGTCTCGTTTGAACGATTTCAATTCTACTAATGGTTTGTATCCGAGTAACCTTTAAATTAAAATAAGAAAGAAAGAAATTAAAAATTTCAAATCTATAATAATAAAACAAGCTGTCTGTCAGTGGCTCTATAAACACCTACTTAAAATTGAAGTAGAGCTCTGAAATTTTCAACATTAAGAAGTTTTGGCTTTCTAATTTTATGTATGTCAAACAGAATGTAAAAAATAAATTAATTAAAATTTTAACAAAGTGACTTCAAATAGAGATGCACCTCTGAAATTTTCAACATAAGTAGTTTTAGCCTTCTAATTGACCTTTGAAAACCAGAATGTTAAATTTTAATTAGTTATATTTTAATTAATTTTCTTAATTAACAATTCTTTTTATACATAACTTCTAATAGGGCTACGGTTCTGAAATTTTCAACATAAGTAGTTTTGGCCAAATTATTGGTCTTTTAAAAAACAGAATTTTAAATTTTTTATTTAGTTCTTTATTAATTAATTAAAAAAATTAATTAAATATTTTACAAAACGATTTCTAACTGGGTTACATTTTTGAAATTTTCCAACACAAATAGTTTTGGCCTTCTAGTTGGACTTTTCACAAAAAGAACATTAAAATTTTAATTTGTTTTTTAATGAATTTTTCATTGATATTTTCACAAAAAGCTACTTCTGATAGGCTTAGAGCTTTGAAAGTTTCAACATAAGTAGTTTTGACCTTCTAATTTTGCTTTTTATAAACATCACGTGTTAAAATACTCTTAAGGGGGAGTTGTATTACAGTTATTAACAGGGAGTTTTTTTTATTGTTTCTCGACAAAGGAGAGGCTTCTAATATTAAGACTTTACGTAGCAATTAGTTTTTAGTGTGTGAAGCGACCTTATGTTTACGCAGCAATGTTTCACATGGTAAAATTTCGTGGCGAAGCACGGGTATTCAGCTAGTTATAAATATAGGATATGAGGTTCAACTAATTTTATAATTTAGGGAAACAGTACGTATATTCGTAGTCTTTTTTAACAAAAACAGACAACGGATGTTTTAAGTATTTTTAAGTGTCCCACCCCCCCACCCCCAAATCCCCAGAAAAATTGACAAAAGTACAACATTTGGGTGAACAAATTCCAAACACATTAATCGTATTTTCTAGAAAGGTGAGGCATAAAAACAATATATCGCCGCTATGGTGAACCAGGGTGGCCACAAAATTCAGGAAAAAAATTCCTTTGATAATGTCCTGATAGACATCAAATAATCCCGATTTTGGGGCATTTTTTCCCCCTCCAAATCCCCTCAACATTACCAGGATTTCCACATGATCCTGATCAAATAGAAAATGATTGCTAAGGAGATAATATGCCACTTTTTAAAAAATAATTTTGGCGGCAACTAAGATTATTCCGTATTTGTAATGATTACCATCGCAATTCTCTGACAAATGGCGCCAAAATAAGGATGAACGGGAAACATTTCATCTGAGTTTTTTTCCCCAGAATCAGAAAACTCCGACATTTCCCTGCTTCCAGGTTCTGTGAGCAGTCTGCAAATGGGCGTATCGAAAAAAACTTGTTTTGGAAATACCAATTTTCAAGCTGAACAAAATTTTATGACTCAATTGAAAAATATTTAGGTCTCCCAAAATGGACCTAAAGTTTGATTTTTTTGGACAAAAACGAAGATTTTTAATTTTTTTAAAAACATAAATATAAAGCAAATTTTTATTTTTGAAAAATTTAGATTAATTAAAAAATTACATCTGCTATATAATATAGCATTTAGGTCTCCCGGAATCTAGATGAAAATCTTCAATTCTAATTTATTTTTTACAAAATACAGATACTTTTCAATTAGCAACCCATTAATTTGGTTAGTTTGCAATTATTTTATTTATGGTCTTGGTATAGTAGTGCAATATTTTGAAATATCGGGAATAACATTTTATGAAATGGCATATACTAAACTCAAGTATTAAGTCATGCCATATACTTGAGTTTAGTATATGCCATTACTGCACGAGCTTGGAGCATCCAACCAACAAAGACTCTAGGTTTGAGACATAAAACGTTATTGAAAATGATTCAATGTCACAGGGTTCGAACTATGTACATGATGAAGTGTACACGATAGTAAATTCTTTGACCAGAGAAAAGCCATAGTGTTTAATTATTTCATTGAAGCAAGTGCAGCAAGAAAATCTACTCTTTTTCTAAAGCATGTGGTGTAGAGCAATTTCCATTATAGCAGAAGCTCAATTAGCAAGTGCTCTTTTGTTGGATTTAAATGTTGCAACACTAGAAAACCAGGCAGTGGTAAAGGAAAAATAGAAGGTTTTTCGTGAAAGGGTAAAATACCATCAAGGTATTAGTTCCAACTATTTTTCACTCATTTATATAATCGAAAGTTTAATAAGTATAGAAATTGTAAATAGTAAATGTGGTCTCATAAATAAAAGAGAACACGTATCTTTGGTATGAGATCTATTCAGCATATTTTAGACACGCAACTCCAGACAGCGGCTCTGAACGAATCGTAGTATTATCAATACAATTTATGAAAGACAGCTGCATTGATGAGAAAACAATTCAAGGTCTTGGTTATGATTGTATTGCATGAAAGACTGAAGTCTATAATTGATCAATTTCATTATTCAAAAATACTTTAAAATAACCAGTACAAGGCGTTGTTTGTTTACATTATTTAAACGAATTGCCTATTAGGAAAGTTACGATTAGTCTCGATGGTTCAATTTCTTGACTTACTTTTTTTACTATCCAACAGGAAAACGTTTAACAAGTTGTCGAGATTTATCAGTTGTTGAATACAACATCAATAGTGTTTTTTCCAGCAACGACCACAAATATTGGAAAATATGTCGGGCTGTACTAACAAGCAAATCCACGTAGGGTTTAGCAAGCAGAAACCCTGGAAGCATCTCCCATTCAAGATGACTGAAAATGACAAATTGAATCTCCCGTTTAAATGTTGTATCACTTAATCCAACCTCGCAGTTGAAAAAAGTAATGAAAATTTATACTCCCTTATAGTTTACAATATAATGTCATCCTAGAATTATCTATGTGTCAAAAAAACATTTTTAAGATAATAATACAATACACAAAGTATTTAGAAAATGATCTGATGTCTCTTGTTCAATTAACTCTACAAAAAAGTGCTTTTATTGTTAACTCAGAACATCTCCTTTTGAAATGTTGCTTGACTCAAGAAAACATATTCGATGTCTGACAAGCAAAAGGATACAAAAAGTTCTACAAATTTGCCAGCAAAGTTACCAGGAAAAATTCTTATATAGGCAAAAAAAAATAAAAAATACATCGATCTTATTGATTGGCAGTCCACAATAGCAATGGAATGACATGTCATAACTAGAGTTTATTTATGCAGCCATAATTACTACTCACAATTTCTATACTTATTGCTTCATCATTTCAATTATATAAATAGAGTAAAAAATAGTTGAACTAATACCTTGATGGTATTTTAACCTTTCACGAATAATCTTCGATTTATCTACTACCACTGCATAATTTTCTAGGTTTACAACATTTGAATCCCGCAAAAGAGTACTTGCTAATTGAGCTTCTGCTCTAATAGAAATTGCTTAACAGCACATGCTCTAGAAAAAGAGAGTAGTTTTTTTAGCAGCCCTTGTTTCAGTGAAATAATAGAACTTTCTGACTTTTCTTCTGATAAAAGCATTTTATTATCAAATACACTTTCATCACTCGAACTCTGACATTGAATGAATTTCAATAACGTTACCTTCATGTCTCAAATCTAGAGTCTTAGTTGGTTGGGCCCTCCAAGGTCATGCGGATGTAACATGACTTAACACTTGAGTTTATTATAGATCATTACATAAAATGATATTTCCCATATTTCAAAACGCTGTACTACTATACCTAGACTATAAATAAAATAATTGAAATTAACCTTAAGAATTGGTTGAAAATCGCGAATTATGCATATTTTGTAAAAAAAAAAACTAGGGTGAAATAGAACTCTGTGTTAAAGGCATTCGTATTTTAAACTTTTACGCCATTTAAGCATTTTTACACGAATTTCGGATTTGGGGTTATTTAGAACTCCTTAAGCCACATTACCACAGGGATTTTGGACAAAATCATTCGAGCCGTTTTTTAGCAATCACTGAAAAACATGATTTTTTTTAATGGCATCTACCTTATGCGCATGCGCGATTTTGACGAAAACTTTATTAGTAGGTCCCTGTGTTATCACCAACTCACACAACGAATTTGAACATCGTAGGCCAATTTGTTCAGGAGTTAAGCTGACCACAGACACACTTTTTCTTAGATCACTTTTGAAATAAGGATGTTCCAAAACGTGGAGAAATAAATATAAAAAATTCGATTTTTATTTTTTTTTATTTTGACCGAATACTATACTTTTATTACCCTATGTAATACATAAGGTTTTTATGTAGATTCCGGTAGATTTTCATGTAGAGACCTAGACCGTTAAATGGTAGATATAATTGTCTATTCCGGGAGACCTAAATATTTTTCAATTGAACTAAAAAAATTGTTGGTAAATTTGTGAGCAGTGGTAATTTTTTATCAACTTCAAATTTTAAATTTCCAAACAAAGTTTTTTTTATACGATTTCATTCTCTGCACATTTCCTACCTTTACATGCATACGTACCAGGGGAAAACTATGCCAAGCAATGATTGGTTGCCAGCTATCTCTAGTGATGCCATCTACAAATGGAGAATTGATTGCTTTAGGAAAAAAATTACTAAAATACTGTTAACAATAGTATGCAACTTATTTCAGTAACTGAATCTTTTTATTAGCATGAGCCCTTTTTAAAAGAAATTTTTTATTTTCTTCAAGATTTCGAACATTGCTCCCAATAACTACAGTATTTGAAGAAGCGCATCCTACCTCATTTATAAAGGAAGATAGTAGCTTATCTTCCGAAAAACAAAGACGTCAGGGGAAAAAAATAAAAAATACAATAGCAAACACTCGCCGTGGCGAAAATGAAGAATCTAAGCAAGCAGCCCCAGCCAACCATTCAACGTGCGGCATTATTTTCTCCTGTCCAAATTTATGTAAAGGTAGGAAACAGCGACCACTCTGGTGAATACGAAACGTGTAACGAATACGAAACGTGAACCTACGAAAAGTGTAATTTTCAGGAAACAAGAAACACCAACTTCATTTCACTATAAACTTAGTGACGCCTATCAACTTAGAAGTAACAAAATATTGTCATAATAAGTGTTCAAGTTCGGTCTTTCGGCAGGCTAGTTATTCCTTGACGCAATAGAGACCTTAGCTCCGTTTTAACAAAATATGCTGTTGCGTCCTTCTTTCACAATAGCGCCTATATGTTCGAACAACATTTTAATTTATTTAAACATTAAAACCAGGCGACTAACAAGCAACTTTTTTCAACTACAAAACCGTATGCGCGTCAGTGTTAATCAGTTAGAGAAAGAAATTATTTCTCCGAGACGAGTTCTTGACACTTTGTTTTCAGAGCAAGTCCTAGTAAGGATCATTTCATATACTCGCTATGTGACAATCTTTTAGCCCAGTTCATTCATAAACTACTTTGTACAAAAACCTTGAAATTTTTTGAGTACATCCAAATCACTTAATGAGAAGACATAAAATGTCTTCATTTAATGCCGACCTCTATCTATAAACACTCAATAACGGACTGACTCCCTCACTCATCACTAACTCTCCCATTTCCCATACGATCACAATTCTGAAAATTGGAAAACGCAAAAAAAAAAAAAATACAAACAATAGCTATATCTTCGGTTCTAATTATCATAAAATTACGGTTACGATTTTCTATATCTCTGGTGCAAAAAAAAAATTCTTAGGGGGCTGTATACTAAGTAAATTTAACTCTATCTTTAAAAAATTCAATACGAACCCTTTTATTTTCATTCGATTTAGAATAAATTCCTGGTTCATAATAGATACCAAATAACAGTTCATTATGTTGAGAAACACATAACTTATGAGCGAAAATGTTTGTCCCACTTTGAGGGCTAATTTCTTAATAGCGGGGAAGAATCGAATGTTTTGCCTGCTTCAAGATGTAATCTATTAAGCGGTCCATTAAAGTGAGCTTTACATATTTGCTAAAATATTGAAAACCAAAAGTCAAAATGGAATGAACAAAATTGTGAAGGGGTTTTCAACCATGATAATTCTAATCAAAGTAAAAAAATATATATAGGTTTCTATTTAAAAAAAAAAAAATTGAAACTTGTTTCATTAATTAATAAGTAATTATTAAAAACTGTTTAATACACAAGTTGCATGTTATTTATGTTTGGTCTTTTATAAAGTATCGTTTGGAAAAAAAATTGCTAAAATATATTAACTATATAAGAATTTATGGCAAAATTTTTTTTTTTTTTTTTTTTTTTTTTTTTACATCATGTAAATTACCAACCACTCATTGGAAAATTATGAAATTTGGTACTTAGACGTTTTTTGGATTCGAAATCTAAATATTTTATAATATTATGGGGTTGCCATTGAACTTTTTAAAGTTTGATTTAGTTTTAATATGTAGATGACCCCTCATGATCAAAAAAATAATATAAAATTAATTAAGTCCTTCCACAATTTACAACGATACTTGACTTTTGTTATTTCATCAATTAGAATACAAGATATCGCCATCTTTCGGATTATTATAATTTTTTTTTTTTTGCGTACTGTACATATGTTAAAAGTAACAAACACAGAAAAGTAAACTGTTCCCATCACGATTAACCAATTTTAAGGGTTCGAAAGGGTCAAACGTTCCAAACAAGGGATATTCGAATGTGCGCCTTCCAATGTAATGATAACCCTAATAATTGATGTAAATGTCAACAAGAACTAAAATAGAAAAAATATGCTATTCCGTTGTCAATTAACCAACTTTAAAGGGTCGAAAAGTGATCCTACATTCCAAAAGAATCTTCAAATGGTCCACTTACAATGGAGTCACAGTTCTGATATTCAGTAAAAAAGTCAAACAAGGACAAGTCATTAATTGTAAAAGGTTGAAAGAAATATTTCAATGAAAAGAGATGTTCTAAAAAAGAATATTTCAATTTTCTACTTCCAATTCAGTCCCAACTCTAAAAATTGGTATAAATGTCAACAAGGGCAAGTATAGAAAAATTAAACAAGTAAAAAAAGTGAATTTTCGTACCAAGGGTAAACCTAGAAAGAAAAAAAAAACAAGCTCTTCCGATCTCGATTAACTCATTTTAAAAGGCAGAAATAGGGTAAAAACATTTCATATGCGAAGAACATCTCTATACCCTACTTCCAATACAATTACAATAATAAAATTTGAAAAAATGTCAACGAGGACAAACAAAGAAAAATTAAGTTATTCCGACTTTGATGAAACAAATTTTCAGGGGTCGAAACGGGATCAAACATCCAAGATGTGGAATGCATGAATGCCTTTTGATTACCAAACGGCACAAGGTAAAATTTAGTAGCAAAGCACGGGTATTCAGCTAGTCTATTATAAATGAAAATTAAAAAAAACCAAGAGACTATTGTAAATGGAGCCACTGCATAAGCACTAGTCTAAGAATTTCAAATATTCAAAAAAATATATTAGACGCTATTTACGAGTTTTTAATATATGCCATTTCATGAAGTGATCATTTTCATACCAACCTACCAAATATCCAAAGCTTTATACAAAAGTAGTGTCTAATTGAGCTAGGCTAAAAAAATTTAACATAATGAGTATAGAGAATGATCCTTACTATACTAAACTTCCAAGTTAACTTGACATCACTAGACGGTAGATCATCACAGTGCTCATAGGTATTTAATCCATTTTGGCGGCATGAAAGTATAATGTTCGCCAAACCACAACCCTGTAGAGAACAAAAGGCTATAAGGTTTGGCGAGAATTATGTCTTCACTCCGCTAAAATGGATTATTTGCCTACGAGCACGGTGAAGATCTATCGTCTAGTGATGTCAAGTTAAGTTGGAGTTTAGTAGAGTTCCTCTTAAGATTACCTAGAAAGCCAAATTCGTCAAATTTATAAAAAAATCGCATTAAAATTCGAAACCGCTGGAATATTGAAAAAGAATTTTAGATTGCTTTGTTTAAAAAAAATAAGATCAGATTTAACACCTGAATGGATATACATTATAGCCTGGTTAAAATGACGAGGAAATGACCCAGGGGTCGGCAAAATGCGGCTCCGGAGATGGTAGATAGTATTATATAAGGCATTCCATGCGACCGGAGCGAATCCGCCAGTCCACCGTAAACCCCACGTTACATAACAACCGATTCAGATAACTCAGCAACAAGATGTAACTAGGCACGAAAGACACTCACCTGATTTGGCACTGGAATGATTCCAGGTAAGGTGTCGTCAAATGCCCCACTGGAATTATTTATTGGTATCCAGCTAAGACCAGGGCGTGTAGTGAGTTTTCTAAAAAAAATTTAGGAAGGAATTTTACAAATAATTCTAAAAACTTCAGGAATATTTTAGGGATAATTCCCAACAATTGCAGATAGTTCCAACTTTTAGGGATAATATTTAAAATTTTAGGAATAATTCTAAAAAAGCTTTTAGTGACAATTCAAAAACATCTAGGGATATTTTTTTGAAGCTGACAGGCTCCTAACACAGATACATTTGCTTGTTTGCTCCTGCAGTCTGCAAACAGCCAATTTTCACAAAATTGAACATTAAACAACATTTTAGCAAAATAACATAATTAAACTAATATATAATGAAACTATAATTTTAACAAACATGCGAATTTTATTAAATCCATTTTTCTCATCTGGAAGAATATTGAAGTTTTTTCAGCGGGTGTTGGAGACAAAATCGGGGAATTTTCAGAATTTTTTTACTATCATTATTATTTTTATGGGAAGTTTTTAGGAAATAACAAAAAAATGTAAGTACTATTTTAGGAATTTTAGAATTTTTTCTTCTCTTTTCTTTTTCAAAAAATTATCGAAAAATGTAAATGCTATTTTAAGATTATTGTTCGAATCCCAGGTTAGGCATGGATGTTCGTTGTGGTTCGGAAACCACGTTAATATGCACGATTAGCAGTTATTGTGCATAGGAATAGGTCGTTGAAGGTACAAACCAATAACTTAGAAATGACAAAATTGCGAGACGAAAAAAAGAGAGAAGTGATATGTTGGACAGTCGCTTTATATTAACTTCGATTTTGTTAATTTGTGGCTGCCGGGAAATCTGCTGAAGCCTAATAATAACTCACTTGCCTTCTTCTGATCGGGTGGAAACTTGTCAGATAGAATGCATTGTCATCGATAACGAATCTATAAAGTTTTGGGGACCGATTTTATACACGTTTCTCCAACCGATTTGGAATACTAATAAATCCCATTTGACCGATCATTGTTGAAACACTTCCCTTTTGCCAAAATTATTTTAGTCGGAATAAATAAAATATAATATTGGACGTGAATACATACATTTATTATGGAGTGTGAACCAGTCAATTAAAAGTTACGCAGTAACGTGGTAAGTGAAAGAATTTTAACAGGTTTTTTTTCTTTTAAACTCTTTCCTGCAGCCAACATTACTTTAAACGGAATAAATTAAAGATGTTAGACATTTGCCGCACATTTTGCTGATATTTTTAAAACTAATTGAAAATTCCAAAAGTTTAAGTTGATAAAAAGTTGCCACTATGCTCATATATTTACCAAACAAAATTTTAGCTCAATTGAAAAATATTTAGGTCTCCCAGAATGGACCTGAAGTTTGATTTTTTTGTGACAAAACTGATAATTTTTAATATTTTTTTAAACATAAATAAAAAGCAAATTTTTATTTTCAAGAATAAAAATGTAAAATTTACAATATTAATTAACAGTACAGGGTGGCCACAAAATTCTGGAAAAAAGTTCCCTGGTAATTCCCTGATTTTAAGGCAAACATTTTTTTTTCAAATTTCCCCAATTTTCTTAGGTTTTCCATGTGTCTAGACACCCTGATCAAATAGAACATGCATGCTAAAGAGATAATATGCAATTTTTTAAAAAACAGTTCTACTGGTAATGTAAACTTCAAATTATTTCATAACATTAAACTTCTAATGGCTTACCACTACAAATCTCCAAGTAAATAGCGCCAAAATATGGATGAACGTGCCTTAAACAATACAAAATTTCCCTGATTTTCATTAAATTTTAAAAAGCTCCCTGACATTTCCTTGATTTCCAGGTTTTCCCAATTCTGTGGCCACTCTGCAGTAATACAAAAATTATATCTGCCATTTAACATTTAGGTCTCCCCAAAATCTAGATAAAAATCTCAACTTTTTTTTTTAATTGAAATGCTTTTCAATTTTCACTCCTATTCTTTTGGTTAGTTTCAATCATTTTATTTATAGTCTTGGTTCAATAGTTCATCATTTTGAAATATCGGGAATATCATAGAAAATTATCCAAGTCTCTTGTTCAATTAACTCTACAGAGAAGTGCTTTTATGATAAACTCAGAACATCACCTTTTGAAATGTTTTTTGACTTACGAAAACATATTCGATGTCTAACAAGCAAAAGGATACAAAAAGTTTTACTAACAAGGTTGAAGCAAAGTTACTAGCAAAAAATTATTTATAGGCGAAAAAACAACACTATGTACATCTTATTGATTAGCAATCTACAATAGTAACTGAATGACGTGTCATAACTGGCTTTGGCAAACAGGAGCTATAGTTATTAGTGGAAACAGGAATTAGCAGATAGAAAGGAGTTTAAAACATCCTCCCACACACAAGCACGTTTCTTCTAGAACCACTGTCAAGAATTGCGTGTCCGAAATATGTTGAATGTAGATTATATATATATATAAACAAGGATACGTGTTCTTCTCGTTTATTTATGCGACCATATTACTATTCACAATTTCTATACTTATTGCTTCATCCTTTCGATTATAAAAAAAGAAAAATAGTTGAACTAATTACCTTGATGGTATTTTACCCTTTCACGAAAAATATTCGATTGATCTATTACCACTGCTTGATATTCTAGGTTTACATTTAAATCCCGCCAAAGAGCACTTGCTAATTGAGCTTCTGCCCTAATGGAAAATGCTCTACAGCAAATGTCTAGAAAAAGAGTATTTTTTTTGGCAGCCTTTGTTTTACTGAAATAATTGAACTTTTAGACTTTCCTTCTGGTAAAAGCATTTTACTATCTAATACACTTTCATCACTCGAACTCTAATATTGAATAATTTTCAATTACGTTACCTTCATGTCTCAAACCTAGAGTCTTTGTTGGTTGGATGCTCCAAGGTCGTGCAGAAATGACATGACTTAATACTCGAGTTCGGTACACGCCATTTTATAAAATGATATTTCCGATATTTCAAAACGCTGTACTACAATATACCTAGACTATAAATAAAAATAATTGAAATTAACCGAAAGAATTGGTTGAAAATCGAAAATTACGCATATTTTGTTTTAAAAAAATAAGGTTTTCATGTAGATTCCGGGAGACCTAAATGTTAAATGGCAGATATAATTTTTTTTATTACTGCTAATAAATATTCTTAAATTTAAATTTTTATACTTAAAAATAAAAATTTGCTTTACATTTATGCTTTTAAAAAAATAAAAAATCTTCGTTTTGCCCAAAAACAAACAAACTTCAGGTCTATTCCGGGAGATCTAAATACAGAGTGTCTATAAAAGATTCGACAGATTTTGATGTTGAATAATTCTTAAAATAATGAAGGGGTAAACAAACTTATGGAATTTATACATAGAACATATTTTCATTTATAGTGAACGTTGCCATAGAAAATTTCCTTTTCCCATTTGAATATCCTTTCTTTTGTAAATATTGTCTGCCCGTGTTATTAATTGTATGTTTTCCTCTCTTGGCCACCCAGATCACCCGATATAACGCCATTCGACTTTTTCCGTTGGGGATTCGTAAAGGACATCGTTTACAGGAGGAAAGTGTCAATTGTTGATGACTTCAAGACCAGGATTACAGCTGCAATAGCCTCTGCGGATGCAGACATGCTTGCCCGGACCTGACGCGAAATTGACCACCGTCGTGATATTCTCCGTGCGCCGAACGGCGCACATGTGGAAGTCCATTGACAAGGAGCATAAAACTTTTTGAGTCTATCTAACCATTAGTCCGAATGTAAATTTTGTCTTCAAAAATTTGTCTTCATTATTTTATGAATTATTCAACATCAAAATGTCTCCAAACTTTTATAGACACTGTATTTTTCAATAAAATTAAAAAAAAATTCGGTAAATATGTGAGCATAATGGCAACTTTTTATCATTTTGAAATTCTAAATTTCCAAAAAAAAGTTTTTTTCGATACGTCCTACTCTGCATATTTCCTACCTTTACATGCATTAGGACAATGGGAAAATTATTCCGCGTAATGATTGGTTGCCAGCTATCTTTAAACGGAGAATTGAATGTTTTTAGAAGAAAAAAATTACTGAAATATCGCTAACAATAGTACGCAATGGAACTTATTTCAGTAACTGAATCTTTTCATTACTACGCATGAACCCTTTTAAAAAGAAAATTTTTGTTTTAAGAAAATGTCTATTCACATGAATGCATTCTTTAACATCTCCAACACTGCTCTACCCCAGTCATTCTAGGCAAAAAATAGATCAAATCATACACAAATTCCCATTGAGCTGAAGTTTTGAAGAATGGCTCTATTTGATGCCATGAACAATAGGGTGGTTCGGAAAAAGACAAAAAAAAATTAATTTTTGAAACGCATGAGGTGAAAAAAGTTGATACACATCTTTATAAGAAAAACTGTAAAAAAAAATGTGAAAAAAAATAATATCTTCCGATCGCGCATTCACCTCAAAGTTTGGAGAAAATACAAAAAATAACTATTTTTCCTAAATTTTTACAAATTTCTAAACGTTATATATTTGAAAGGCAATAGTTTGCAATGTGTACTGAAAGGGTGGTATAACACTGGAAAACACTATTTTATGCATTTTTAAAACATATATTAATAATAAAAAATACTCAAAAGTAAAAATTTTTGTAAGATATAATGATTTTTCTGTAAAATGGGTACTAATGTTATTTCTTACATTTTTTTATTTTTTTTATTTTAAACATGCTATTATTCATTTGGTTCACTTTTTTCTTGAGCTTTCTATCCCAGTGATGCACTTTGAAGAAAATTTTTGTTGAAAAGTCGGGCATTATGGATCTTTAAAAAAAAGTGCTGTCCTAACGTCTTTTGCGTCAGCGCCACCTACTTTTATCTTGTCTCTCTACATTAGCGTTCCACAGCTTGTGAGTGACAAGGAAACGAGTTGAAGTCTGATTTCAATGGTCCATAGTAACATAGATACGCTGGCCAATTTCCCCAGACATAGGCCAATCCCGATGTGAAACGATGTGAATAGGTCGTTGGAAACAATATTAGCCAATCTCGCCCAATTCTGGATAAAATATAGAAGAGGTTTTGATAAGCCGATGTACAGTTTTAAACTTGGGATATTGTATTTATGAGAAACAAAACTATGCGGTGGTTTTTACTTGTTTGTTAAAAAATCGCGTATTTTGGAATTATGCTCGGTCAGACTAGTCAATCTTAGTCTCTCCCTGTTTCCACCAATACAGCTGTGCTACCTCGCATGCGCCAGTCTTTGCTAACTAATGTCCGTTTGTTTCTCTTAACAAAGGAGGGGTCCTATTACGAGCATTCCAATTAATTATGCCCACTCAATGCAGTCAGGATACCGACAATAAAGTTAAGTTTAGTTGTCTTGAAATGCCTGATGGTCTTTCGCTAGGAAAGTTCTAGCGATTTCAGAACCTGACGCCTCAGTTCTCTTACATCTCTCCTTGCGTACAAAATCATTGCCTAAATCAAATTTGAGTGAGGGAAGGAAGCATTTCGTTCAATAACCGAGTTTAAAACTTGCAGTAAATATTCAGGAAGGTATCGAGACAATCGAATTGCCACATATATGTTCTTAGGTCCTTCAGAAAATTAATTTTTTTAATGTAATAATATCAAGAAGATATAACCGAGTTGTGTTCAGTTTCATCTCAAGTTGAGGAATTAAACATTCAACACGTAAAAAATCAGTCGGGGGAAATTTTTCAAGGTTCTTCAATTATTTTATCTCACTGAAAGATGTTGTCCAGTTGTAGTACTATCTACGTGTTTAAATATGTGTCTGAATGGTAGTTCATTGGAGTATAGGAGGCATATATCCCAATGTAGTGGTCTCCCAGCGTGCAATTTGGTCTGCCAGATTATTTCCAGCCAGTATTCATGGCTGACCCAATCAGAGCCACGTGCGTTATGATACAATGACTAAGTTAGGATGCGTTTTGATCCAAGTAAGTTTATGAGCTTCAAAGGAAAAGAAGGCATCACGAGAAAGGCCACCCAGATTAAAACCCGCCAAAACACAATTTTTATCAATGTTTCAAAGGTTATACGAGAATAATTATTATTAAATAATTACTAATTTGATTTTTTCCCCATGTTCTATCTATTTCATTCCACACAATACAAACTAATGTACCTCGATAATTTAGTGATTAGCGTATTCTACAAATTGATGGAAAAAGGGTGTTTTATGTATTTATTCCAAACTTTGAAGTGAATGCTTGAAGTAAATAAAACAATTTTAACAAAAATATGTAAAAAGTAACGTTAGTATCCATTTTATAGAAAAATCATTTTTTTTAATAAAAAAACGTATTTTTGAACATTTTTAATTATTAATTTACGTTTTAAAAATGCATGAAATAAAATAGTGTTTCCCTGTGTTATACCACCCTTTCACTATACATTGCAAACTATTGCCTTTCAAATATATAATGTTTAAAATTATAAAAAAATTTAGGAAAAATAGTTATTTTTTGTATTTTCTTCAAACTTTGAGGTGAATGCGCGATCGGAAGATATTATTTTTTTTTCAAATTTTTTATTACAATTTTTCTTATCAAGATGTGTATCAACTTTTTTCACCTCATGTGTTTCAAAAATAAATTATTTTTTTTTTCGAACCACCCTAATGAACAACCCACAAAAAGTCCCCTTCGGCTTCATTGGTTTTTGGGTGCTGGAATGGTGAGGCGCTGGAGAAATGCTGGAGCAGCTGTTACGCACGAACAGCTAGTCGCATTGAGCTCAAATGAAAGATAAATAAATGGGCTTTAATTTAAATATAAATTTGATATCATTTATTAACTTACAAATCGATAAAAGTCTGTAGAAGTCGAAAAACCATGCTTTTTCTCTACTTTTTCGATTTGAGCGCTTCTATTTTTAATAAATGATTTACATATTTTACATAAAACTATTCAACTCTTTTTCAGCTTTCTAGAAATATATAAATATAACTTGTGCGATAAATAGTTGCAGATATGCAAGGGTTTCAGTGACTCGATACAAGTTTTCCCCTTTTCATTTGACCATCAAGTGTCTGAGAGTAAATGAAACTATTCCCATTCGGAATTGAAGGGTCATTACATCAATTTAGCCACAAAAGTTGGCTCTCACCTTTCTAAAAAACATGTGCAATTAAAAAACATGCAGAATCTGAAAGAAGAGTGCCTTCCAGCGGGAAATGAGGAAAACGGTATTGATTTAGAAAATTTCACAATTGTCCGCTTTTTTTTTTTTTTTTAAATGCTGATATCGCTGTTTGTTGCGACAATTTATTGATTGCTTATTGGAAAGTATCGCTCTTTTCCTTTTCATTGGGTATTTCTGCTGCTAGTTGAAATAGAACCTAAGATTACACCCTGTTTAAAGTCTGGTGCACAAAGGCAATAATGGACTGTGAAAATTGCACAATCTGCGAAAAGACACTGGAGACTATTGGAGAAAAGCTGCAGCAACGCTTAAGACTACAAGCTCACAACTAAGTGATGTTTTGAAGGTAATTTTCAAAAGTGGTCTCATCGTTCATGTCGCTTGTAGGAAAAGTTATATTTGCCCCACTAGTATTCGAAAATTTAAAAAAAAAAAATACAGTCTCGATTTCTGACAGATAGTGATAGCATTATTTTGCTACTCCCACCTTGTGTTCATCACGTAAATATTTTGAGGTTACGGTGGTCCTAAAACTAAAGAACAAGAACAAATTCGAAGAGCACGAAAACGGGAATATGCTAATATAATAGTATACGACACAAATGGTTACAATCAAACATGAAGATTTTCTGTCAAATATAAGCAATTAACCATGCTCATACAACAACTACAAATTCGTCTTGAAAAGGAAGGAGTGGACATGAAAGAAGCCGTAGGAGATACTGATGCCTTAATTGTTGCCACTTCTTTGGAAACATCTAAAGGTAAACGAAAGGTGACAGTTGTTGCTACAGATAGTGATATTTTGACAATGCTAGTTGCTAGAACTCAAAATAAAGCAAACATTATGCTCCTTAAATCGAACGTCGGATCAAAAATTGCAAAATTGTATTATATTGTAGGTATACAGAGAAAGATTGGCGAAATGAAGAGCTATATACTTTTCATCTATTTTATGATTGGATGCGATAGAACATCTGCACTGTACAATAAAGGAAAGAGGTATCCAATATGAAAATTTTCAAATAAAGAAAAAACTGGAAATTTTTAATTTGGTTGAAACAGATTGTGATAAATAGCAGAAGTAGGAGAAAAGTTCACGATAACACTTCACAAAAGCCAAAATTGGGTAACATCAGATGAGTTAGGGATATACATGTAAAGCAGAGGTATCGCCAAAAATGCCACCACTTTTAAATTAGAAACTCTCGCTCCAACATCAGCTGATGCGATACATCATCATTCACTTCGTATTTATCATCAAATACAACAGTGATTAAGAAATGTTCTAGACACTGCAAAATGGGGATGAAAACTCTTAAATGACAAATTAGTTCCTCAACCCGCAATGTTACCTCCCTCTCCAGATGAACTGTTATAAATTATATCTTGCAACTGTAAGAGTAACTGCAACATTACCAGGTGTGATTGCAGGAGAGCAGATCTTCAATGCTCAAATATTCGTGGACAATGCCGACGGATGTGCAAAAACAAATTCGTAGATAATATACTATTTGGTGAAGAAAGCAGCCTAGTATTTCTGCTTTAATGACAAAAAAAAAGTAAAAATATATATCCTTCCAAAAGAAAAAAATAGTTTTTCTAGTTGTACAACCCTTCAACCACATTTAACATCACTTTCTATTTTGTTTCAGTGACGGGGATAATAAGAATTATATCCCACAAATATTGGTATTTTTTATGCCCCTATGTATACTAACAATATGCAATTAGTTGAAAATTAAAATTTGTAAGAAAAATATTTAATCAGAGATTATTTTTTTTAATACATGCGTATGATATGTTTATCTACATATCTATGTAAAACGATATTGTATTTCAGTTTAAAAAAGGTCTTAAATGGAAAGATTTGAGGAAAATGGTTATTGTGTCTGGTTTGATTAGGGTGAAACACAGCACGCTTTATTATGAGACTCCCAATACGAGGTAGTGTTTCACTGAAACGCTCATATAACTGCAACTATTTATCGCACAAGCAAAATTTATGCATCTCTAGGAATCAAAAATGAGTTGAATAGTTTTATGTCACATGTGTCAAAACGCTTCCATTTACTAAAAATGGAAAAGCTTAAATCAAAAAAGTAGTGAAAAATGCATGATTTTTCGATTTTGACAGGCTTTTATCGATTTGTAAGTTAATGAATGATATCAAATTTGTATTTAAATTAAAGCCCATTTATTTAACTTTCATTTGAGCTCTATTTGAGATCAATGCGATTAGCCGTACACGTGGAACAACTGCTCCAGCATTCCAGCACCTAAAAAACCAGGAAGCCGAAGGGGGAAGAGTAGGGGACTTTTTGTGGGTTGCTCAGGGCATCAAATAGAGCCACTCTTCAAAAATTTCAGCTCAATGGGAATTTGTGCAAGGTTCAACTCTAGAATGACTGGACTATAACTACAGTATTTGAAGAAACGCATTCTACCTCATTTATAAAGGAAGATAGAAGCTTATCTTCCGAAAAACCAAGATGATTTTTTTTTTAAGTGTCAGGTAAAAAAAAAAAAAAATTGTATTGTTTGTGTATATATATATATGTATAATACAATAGCTAGCCCTCGCCGTGGTGAAAATGAAGAATCTAAGCAAGCAGCCACAGCCAACCATTCAACGCGCGTCATTAGTTTCTCCTGTCTAAATATATGTAAAGGTAGGAAACGGCGACCACTCTGGTGAATGACAACCTACGAAAAATGTAATTTTTAGGAAACCCCAAAAACAACTTTATTTCAATATAAACTTAGTGATGCCTATTAACTTGAAATTAAGGTAATATTGTCATAATAAGTGTTATAGTTCGGTCTTTGTTCTCCTTGATGGATTAGGTATTCCTTGACACAATAGAGACCTTAACTCTGCTTTAACAAAATTTACTGTTGCGCCATTGTTTCACAATAGCGGTCATATGTTCTTACAATCATTTTAACATTAAACTCAGGTGACTAATAAGCTACTTTTTTTTCAACTACAAAACCGTATATGCGGCAGTGTTGATCATTTAGGGAAATAAATTATTTCTGACTTAAGTCTTTTGACACTCTTGTTTTAAGAGTAAGTAAGGATCATTCCCTATACTCACTATGTTACAATCTTCTGGCCCAGTTCATTCATAAACTACTTTGTACGAGGGTTACTATTTATATTTCTGGTCTTGGCAGCGATAAGTGTAGATAGGCAACCGCTGATGCTTGCAAACAATAATTTAATATTTTTAACCACAATTTCTTTAGAATTTTATTTTATTTTAGCCTGATTTGTGTTGTTTACAATACATTGAAGAGGCATAAATTAAATCACGAGCAAAAAATGGAATTGACTCGAACATTTTCGTGATTATTTACTTTCGAGGTGGATTATCAAGGCAAGAGTGCTTCGATGAATATAATTCTTTATATAGCGATAAAGCATCATCCTACAGCATTTTAAAAAAGTGGTATAATGAATTATTCAATCGGGGTGGTCGCGTTCGCTCCAGGACAAATTCTGTGAAGGTTGTCCAAAATCGGTTGTTGTGCCAGAAAATATCGATTATCGCATAAACTGATAAAGTAAAATCATCATGTGACATACAGTGAGATTGAAGCATCTTTGGGCATTAGTATGACAAGCATCAATAAGATATTACATGAAAATTTGGTCGTAAAAAAGATATGTTCGCGTTGGATCTCGCATGATCTGACAAAAGTTCATAGGAAGGGTCGCGTCGATTGGTGCAAGGAAATGTTGAAAAAATACGTTCAAGGTACATCAAAGGTTAAAGACAGGTGTTGAATCATGGATCTGTGCATATGGAGCCCGAAACAAAACAGAAATCGTCTGTATGGGTCTTCCAAGACGAGCCAAATCCAACAAAAGTTGTTCGCAGAAGAAGCGCATTGAAGCAAATGGTTGCCTGTTTCTTCGGCATTACCGGTCACATGGCGACAGTGGGGTTAGCGCAACCCATGGTAGGTCAAAATTGACCGTCCTTTGTTTGCCATAAGTCATCGAAGAAATTCGAAAGAGGAAAAAAAAACCAGAAAAAGAAAAAAACACAGAAGGTAGTATGGTTTGGAGGTAAATTGATCGGAGTGGAGAAAGTGCTTCGAAAATTGGTTCAAACTCAAAGAAGTGTATTTATCTTCATGGAGAATATTTTGAAAAACGATAAAACCAATTTCGATCATAAATATTAGTTTTTTCCAGAAATATAAATAGTAACCCTCGTATAAAACCTTGACATTCGGTGAGTAGATACGAAATCACTTAATGAAAAGACATAAATTGTCTTCATTTAATGTCTATATCTATAAACAGTCACTGACAGACTCGTACACTCATCACCAATTCTCGCACTTCCCATATGGTCACAATTCTGGAAATTGGTACATTTGTCAACAATAACATAGAAAAAGTAAGCTATTCCAATCACGATTAACCAATTTTAAGGGGTCAAACGTTCCGAACGAGGGATGTACCACTTCCGATATAGTTCTAACCCTGATAATTGATGTAAATGTCAACAAGAACTAAAATAGAATAAGAATAGAATCTGATGTCGATTAACCAACTTTAAAGAGTAGAAAAGGGGTCAAACGTTCCAAAAGAAGAATCTTCAAATGGTTGAATTCTGATAACTCAGCAACAATATGTAAATAAACACGAAAGACACTCACCTGATTTGATGCAGGAATGGTTCTTCTAGAATTATTTATTGGCATCCAGCAAAGACCAGGAGCGCAGTGAGTTTTTCTAAAAAAAAATCAGGTAGGAATTTTAGGGATAATTCCAAAAATTTCAGGAATATTTTAGGGAAAATTCCCAAAAATTGTAGATAATTCTTTAGCTTTTAGGGATATTTAAAATTTTAGGAATAATTCTAAAGCTTTCGCCATCAGTCTGCAAAACTGCCAATTTTTACAAAATTGAACATTAAACAACTTTTTAAAATAATAACATAATTAAACAATACTATTTTAACAAACATGCGATTTTTTTATCATCTGAAGGAATATTGGAGTTTTCTCAGCGGGTGTTGGAGACAAAATCGGGGTATTTTCGGAATTTTTAATTATTATTTAAGGAAATTATAAAAAAAATGTAAGTACTATTTTAGGAATTTTTCTCCCTTTCTTTAAGAAATTATCGATAAATGTAAGTGCAATTTTAGGATTATTATTTTGTTTTCCTTCCTAGGAAATTATCGAAAAATGCAAGTACAGTTTTAGGAATTTTAGAGGAAAATAAAAATTTAAAGAATACTAGGAGTTTTCGAGGGAAAGCGATTCCTGCCAAGACTTTTTCAAAATTACTTCTTCCTGACTACCATAGAAGCAAGAAAAATGTTGGCATTTGGACGGACCATGAATTCTTTTTTTTTGTCTAAAGGACATTGGGGGAGGGGGGAGAGTTTTATTTAAAAAAAATTAGACAGGAATGGTAGGGATAATTTTAAAAAATCAGGAACATTTTAAGGATAATTTCTAAAAATTTAGGCCAAATACCAGAAATTGTAGGGGTAGTTTAAAAAATTTAAGAATATTTCTTTAAAGCTGACAAAGGTTCGTAACAGACATTCCTTTCAAATCTATTATTTAACGTCTAACAACTTTTCAGCTAAACAACAATTATACCATCAGACAATAACACTATTTTTTAATTATGATCACTTATTTAGTTTTTAAGCAATATTCAAAGTACTTCAAAAAGAACATTACTTCAACTTCAAAACTTACAACTAATACGATTTTGCAACAATTTAAAAATTTTGTCAATAATTAAAATTTTAGAAAACGTTTTCTCCTCTGGATATATGTTTATTTCTCTTTAGGGTTTTGGAACAAAATTGATAATTTTTTTTTTTTTAATCGAAAGCTTAGAGTACAATTTCAGGAATTGTCTTTCAGATTTGCATTCAGCATTTGTCGTTCAGAACAAACACACTATAACTTTGACCACCTGATGGCAGCATAGTTCGCATACCAAAGATGCCGGGTTCGAATCCCGGGTTTGGCATGCACGTTCGTTGTGGTTCGGAATCCTCGTTAATATGCACGATTAGCAGTTATTGTTCATAAGAATAGGTCGTTGAGGGTACAAATCAACCCCATTTCTTTGAAATGACAAAATTGCGAAAAGAAAAAAAAAAGAGAAGTGATACGTTGGACAGTCGCTTTATATTAATTTTGATTTTGTTCGTTTGTGGCAGCCCGGAAATCTGAGGAAGCCTGATATTAACTCACTTGCCTTCTTCTGATCGGGTGGAAACTTGGCAGATAGATTCGTTATCGATGACAATGCATTTTATCAAGTTTTGGGGGCCGATTTTACACACGTTTCTCTAACCGATTTGGTGTCGTGCCACGAACCGAAGTGTCACGAGCGCATCTTACCAAGAGCGCACAAACACCTGCTGTATTTGGGAGGGGAGAGAGATGCCCGTTATTTATCAAGCGAATGGTACCACAAGCGCACAAACTGCTAGTTTATGTGCAGAGGGTAGGATCTCCATTCTTTAATTTTTATTTTATAATTTCAAATTTCTTGACAGTATATCAGAATTAAAAATGGTACATTTTTATATATAAACTTTTTTTCTTCCGCTAATTTTTTTAATTAGCTAATTGCAATTAAAATGACTAATTAGGACGTTATTAGTACGGACATAAATAAACTTGTAATTAACTGCGACTTTATTGCAAATAAACGACTTTTACGACTTTTATTGCAAATAAAAGATTATATTGACGGATGTGCGAGACATGAAGAATTGTGAATCTGGCTACAATAAGAAGTTTTGGCCTTCTAATTGTCAAAATTTTAATTAGTTATTTTTTAATTTATACTCTTTTTTAACAAAGTGACGTCAAATAGAGATACAGCTCTGCAATTTTCAACATAAGTTGTTTTAGCCTTCTAATATATAATAATAATAATAATAATAATAATAATAATAATAATACAAGCTGTCTGTCTGTCTATTTGTCTGTGGCTCTGTGGAATTATAGAAACCTACTTAAAATTAGAGTAGAGCTATGAAATTTTCAACATAAGAAGTTTTGGCTTTCTAATTTATGTATGTCAAACAGAATGTTGAAATTTTAATTAATTCTTTTTTAATTAATTTTTTTTTTTACAAAGTGACTTCAAATAGAGATACAACTCTAAAATTTTCAACATAAGTAGTTTAGCCTTCTAATTGGACTTTTGAAAAACAGAATGTTAAAATTTTAATTAGTAATTTTTGAATTAATTTTCTTAATTAACAAATTTTTTTACAAAACAACTTCTAATAAGGCTACAGTACTGAAATTTTCAACATAAGTAGTTTTGGCTTTCTAATTGGTCTTTTGAAAAGCAGAATTTAAAAATTTTATTTAGTTCTTTTTTAATTAATTAATATTTTACAAAACGATTTCTAATAGGGCTACAGCTCCGAAAATTTCAACATAAGTAGTTTTAACCTTCTAATTGTACTTTTGATTGGACGATTTTACGTTGCGATCAACTTTCCTGTGAGCGAAGCGCCAAAAATTGGGGCCTATACACCAATGACGGATTTCCGCAACGCGGCTAAATTAATGCACATGGTAAAATTTCGTGGCGAAGTCTATAATAATAAAACAAATTGCGTGTCTGTCTGTGGATCTATAGAAACCTCTTTAAAATTGGAGTAGAGCTCTGACATTTTCAGCATAAGTAGTTTTGGCCTAATTGTATACATGTCAAACAGAATGCTATAATTTTAATCAGTTTTTTTAATTAATTTTTTTTTTATAAAGCGACTTTAAACAGAGATGCAGCTCTGAAATTTTCCACATAAGTAGTTTTAGCCTTCTAATTATTGTTTTGAAAAACAGAATTTTAGGATTTTGATTAGTTTTTTTTCTAATTAATTAAAAAACAAATTACAAAACAGCTTCTAATAGGGTTATAGCTCTGAAATATTCAACATAAGTAGTTTTGGCTTTCTGATTGGACTTTTGAAAAACAGAATTTTAAATTTTTATTTAATTTCTTTTTAATTAATTTATTAATATTTTACAAAACGATTTCTAACAGGGCTACAGCTCTAAAATTTTCAACATAAGTAGTTTTGGCCTTCCAATTGGACTTTAGAAAAACAAAATTTTAAATTTTTTTAGAAACTAGAGTTTGTGCGCTCGTGGTACCATGTTACCTTGTCGCGGATTTCCTTCCCCTCATAAACAGGGGTTTGTGGGCTAGTGGTACAATTTTTTTCTGTTGGCTTGATACACGTCGGCTCGTGGCACGTAATCAGAATTTCAACCTATTTTCCTTTTTAAACTCTTTCCTGCTACCAAAATTTTAAACGGAATAAATAAAAGATATTTAAGCGTGAATGCAATGAATTAATTTATCCCTATAGTGAATAATTTTCCCTTTATAAGCAATTTTGGTCATGGATAAATCCCCAACCACTCAGCGGAAATAATTTTGTATCCCGACATTTTAGATTCGAAATTCAAATACGGAAATAAACGTTAAGGGGTTGGCCTTAAACGATTATTTAGAAGCATTAAAAGACTATTAAAAAAATCTACGAATTAAAAGGGAAAATGTCATTTTCTTGTTAATAGTCACTTTTCTGTGTTAAAGACATCTGTTTCCCGATCTTTTACGCCTTTAAATTAAATTTCTACGTAAATTTCGAAGTTGGGAATGTATAGAAAACCAATCTAAAACAACAATTATGAACTTAATTGTTACGGCTATTTTTTGACAATGGATAGTTCCTGCATTCTTTAAAAAAAGAGTGAAATTAAAATTAGTTCATATTTATGAAGTACTAGCTAAATACCCGTGCTTCGCTACGAAATTTTAACCTGTGCAATATTTTAGCTAGCTGTGAGGCCTCGCATTGCGGAAATCTGTCATTCGTGTATAGAAGCCAGTTTTTGGCGCTTCGCTCGCAGGAAGATTCATTTCTACGCAAAATCGAGCTCGCTTCGTTCTCTGAAAAGTTCATGGACACATAAACACAGGCTTATTTCACTCGTTAAAAGGTTCATTGCTATGCAAGCATAGGCTCGCTTCGCTCGTTGAAAGGTTCATTGCTGCGTAAGCATAAGCTCGCTTCACTCACTAAAATCTAATTGCTACGTAAAGACTTAAGGTAACAAGCCTCTTCCTTGTCAAGAAAAAAAATTCCCCGTTAATACAATAATACAACACCGCTTTAAGATTATTTTAACACACGTTTGTGGAAAGCAAAATTTGAGGCTAAAACTACTTATGTTAAAATTTTCATAGATCTAGGCCTATTCGAAATCGCTTTTTGTGAAAAAATTAATTGAAAAACAAATTTAAAATTTTAACATTCTTTTTGTCAGTCCAATTAGAAGGCCAAAACTACTTGTGTTGAAATTTTCAGAAATGTAGCCCAATTACAAGTCCTTTTGTAAAATATTTGTTAAAAAAAAAAATGTTTTTCAAAAATCCATTTGGAAGGCCACAACTATTTATGTTGAAAATTTCAGAGTTGTAGCCTTATTAGTAGTGTTTATTAATTAATCAAAAAAAATTAAATAAAAAGGAACAAAATAAAAATTATTTTTTTCAAAAGACCAATTAAAAGGCCAAAACTACTTACGTTGAAAATTTCAGACCTGTAGCCGTATTAGATATCATTTTGTAACATATTTATTAATTAATTAAAAAAAATAATTATAAAAGAACAAAATAAAAATTTAAAATTCTGTTTTTTAAAAGTCCGATTAAAAGGCCAAAACTACTTATGTTGAAAATTTCAGAGCTGTAGCCCTATTAGATATCGTTTTGTAACATATTTATTAATTAATTAAAAAAAATAATTAAAAAAGAACTAATTAAAATTTTAACATTCTGTTTGTGATGTATAAAATTAGAAGGCAAAAACTACTTATGCTGAAAATTTCAGAGCTCTACTCCAATTTTAAGTAGGTTTCTATAGATCCACAGAGCCACAGACAGACACACAGCTTGTTTTATTATTATAGATTTCTTTCTCATTCCAAATATTTAAACAAAAGTTATTTAAAAAAGTAGTTACTTAAATACAGGGTGGCTACAGAATTTGAGAAATAAAATTCCCTGACATTTCCCTGATTTCCAGAAGATTTCTTCGAAAATTCCCTGACGTGCGCTATAATTCAAAAAACCAAATAATGGAGAATTAAAAAAAAAAAATTAATTAGTAAATTTAATTCTAAATAGTCAAAGTATAATTTTGCCATAATAAATTTGTGGTAAAAATCAAAACAAACATCTTTAGATGAAAAAGAAAGGAAAACATGAATTAAAAAATACAAAATTCACCAACTTCAAGGTAAAGCAAAACCAAGCAATACTTTTCTTTTTAATTTCAAAAATAACACAAATAAAACATGTTATTTTCTTTAATATATGTCACATGCTGTTTCCTGTTCATAGCATAATAGCTGCGCTACCAAGTTATAGGATCATCAGAAATCTAACAGAAATAATTGTTCCATGCATAATAATGATTCCAGATAATAATAATAAAAAGCGAAACATCAACAGGTGGTTGTGGGTGGGATATCGATGGTTTGGATTAGTTGCTGGGAGTAGAAAAAGTTCGGAATCGTCATTCTTCCAAATCGGCCAAGTAGCCAGACTGACTGAATGTTTTGATGAGTGAAGGAGTTTATAGAACCTGAGGTACTTCGAACTCCGGAATAAATAATAAGTAGAACATATCTATCAATAGTGCACATCAGGTCTGAAGGTTACATAAAGTGTGAAAGGGACAGGATAGCATACACAGCAAGACTGTAAACTGAAAAACCGCGAATGGAGTGGGGGAAAGGGGGATGGGAGGGGGCCAAGGTCGGGAGCGGAACGAGGGTACAATGGAGCAAACGATGTCTGTTTACATAAAACGATGGGAGTTTACACAGGCAGGAGCAGTGTCGGAGGCGAACTGTTAATTGTCATTTAGGTACAAAGTGCTTTTAGGTCTGATTGCATTTCTCTTTTTATTGGGATCATAAGTTTTAAAATTTTGGATTTCGGTATTATGATGATTATCGACGGAATGGAAGAAAGTTTTAGAATTTGTATAGCTTCTCTAATATGTTGAGGCTTCGTCGAATGTCTTTGCTACGTACGTACCATGGTGCATGGACAATGTTGTACCCCAGTATTTTATTTTGAAAAGTTTCTATTCTTTGGAAGTGGCTGCATTGGATGCCTCCCCAGATTGGAGCGGCATAAAGTACTGCTGGACGCACGACGGACTTGTAGAGGAGGGTTTTGTTTTGGATAGAAAGGGGGGAATGACGGCCTATGAGTGTTCTAAGCAGGGTGCATACACTTTTTTGGAAGTGAAATTCAAGGACTTTCAAGGCCCTTTTCAAGGATATTTCAACAAAAATCAAGGCCCTATTTTATCGTTGCAGAGTCGATACCAAAATTGAATTTTTATATATATTTTTTTAATTAACGAAGTTGCAAAAAGAATTAAAATATTTATTACTTAACAACTAAGATGCAACCACATATATTTATTGATAATTATACCTCTTACCAGGATAAGGAAAAAACTAGGTTAAAAAAAAAGAAGTTTTGTAGTGGTTTGTTTTCTAACACTCTCCATTGTCTAAATGGATTATAGAGGGTTCCCATGTGAAATCTCAAGGTCAATGGAAACAAAATGATCTTAAGTCTGTGGTTATTTGGTTAGTTTTTTTTTTTTTTTTTTTTGAAATATATGGCAAAAGAATAATCATGCACTCTTAAAGTACTAAGAAAAATATTTATTATTTTTACTTACAAACAGGCAAGAAAAAAATATCCAAATTGGATGCATAAAGATTGATTTCATGCCTTCTACAGTTTGAATTTAAAGCGCGAATCCCTGGTTGGTTGGTTGAAGTTTAACGGCGCAAGGGGCATACTGCCGCGAATCCCTGATCTTTCCTATCGCTAATTTAAAGGAACAAAAGTTTGTAAATACAAGAAATCCTTACTTTTTTTAAAAAATAGAGACATAGCTTAACCCCCCCCCCCCCCCTCCCCTCCCCATTCAAGTTCTTCGTAGAATTTCTAGTCTACCAACGGTACGACTTGGCGCTTTTTCTGGGAATTGGCTACAATAAAAGAATGACGTAATATGCGTTTTCCCGTTCGTTGCTAAGTCAAAATCATGATCCAACATCCAGGGTTGCCAAAAAATCATTTACTAATAGTCACCAATCCTTCCAGATAATCAAAAAGGCAAGTTCAAAATTCAAATCCCGTTTTACCGATGACTTAGAAATTAAGCCTGGAAATGTTTGGGGAGGGGGGCTGTCAATTGGATTAAGTTTAGAAATTACAAAAAATATTCGCGTTTTTTTTTTAGCTTAAAGAAAGCTATATATTTCTTTATTATTGAAACCAGGCAAGAGTGCAAATCTAAACCAGATGCACTAAGATTGCTTGTGTGAAAAATACAATACTTGTATTCTATTTTTAGCACGGAGTCTCAGTAAAAAAAATTTTAAAAAATCATGTATTCTATAAGTATAAAAAAAAAAAAGTATTAATTTTCTATACCTAAAATCAGCCAAGAAAACAGATTTAAATCAGATGCACACTGATTCATTTACTACTTCTTTATAGTTTGAAAAACCTACAACAAAACTAAGACTGTATTTTCAAGTGCGAACCTTTTCCGGCACGTTAACTGACGAAAAACGCCCTCGAAGGGCAAAATACTCTTTATCGCTTTGTTGGTGATGTTTCATGATAATTTTGAAAAATTTCGACACAAAATTCTCGCCAAGTAGTTTTTCAAGTCAAAAAATGATTTTTTGGCGCAGTTCGGCGCAATCTTAACCGAAAAGAGGTTTTTGACGCAGTTTGGAGCAGGGTAGTCAGTTTGGCGCACTTCGGCGCAATTGGAACAGCTTTTACATCCCTGTAATTAGAAATTTTTTAATGAGCTCAAAATAAATTTAATAAAATTGGAAGGTGTTTTTCCAGCAACCTTAGTTAATAACTTTCACGGCTTTAAAGTAGGCAATTTTAGTAATTGATATAAAAAATTACATATCCTTCCCCTTCTACAGAAAAAGAAATTCTTCTTTCTTGAAATAGGAATCGACATAAATGAAAGAATGATATAAATCATAATACAATACCGAAGCGTAACTGCTATTTTCTCTGTAGGCGATATACTCCTCCGATAGTTAGTGTAGGGTTTTTGCAGTCTGGAACATAATTTCTTCACCAACTCGTCGAAGCTCTCAATCGACATCCGGAAAAGTTTAAATTTTTTACTTTGTCTTCTCTTAACTGCGGGTAAAGACAGAAGAACATACCGAATGTTGATCGGCTCTAAACAATGGGATGAATCCACATAGTGCGATTAATTCGATTCTTTTTCCTTCGATATTTTATATACAAATATGCTAAGCGTGCTCTTTTTCATTCCATTTCGAACAAACACAAAATCCTCTCAGAGGAAAATTTTGGTCGTTTGAGAATGCACCTAATGAGGGAGAGAGAGAGAAAAGCGAAAATATCCTGCATATCAAATTACACCCTCTTTCCACCGGATACTCATCGTGCAACTTTTTGTCTCTTTAGGGGAGAGGTCAAAGGTCATAGTGACCGTGCCGTTCCAGGGCCGCTCGGGAGGAACCGATTCAAGTGTGATTGACAGATCCGCCAAAAGTGAACCGGCTAGAAAGTGTGAAGTCAAAATAATGGTAATACGGGAACGAGAATTTTATGGTTTTAGAATTGAAAAGGGGAAATTCAAGGACTTTCCAGGCTTTTTTAGAAATAATCCTATTTTTCCAGGCTATTCAAGGCCTTGAAAAAAAATAATGAAATTCAAGGACTTTCCAGGTTTTCCAGGCCGCGTACGCACCCTGTCTAAGGGCACCAGCAACTTTGCGAGATTTATCAATTACGTAAATACAATGAGGGGTCCAGGTATGGGGGGGGGGGGAGCGTTTGGTTTTTGGAGAAAAAAACAGTCGCAATCTTTGATACATTTATTTGAATCCGCAATCTATCGAGCCAACCCTCAAGATCAGTAATGTGGTTTGGAATTCTTCTGTGTATAACATTATGGTTGAGGGATCCAGAAAGAATTGCTGTCTCATCAGCAAAGAGGCTGAGCAGGGTTTTAGGAGATTGGGGGATATCATTAGTGTAAATATTAAACAGGAGGAGACCTAAAATTGAGCCTTGGGGAGTACTAGCTTTAATGTCTAAGGGTGGAGTAGTGTTTGTTTACTTGAACAGTGAAGGTTCGATTAGTGAGGTAGAAGTAAATAATTTGGGTGAGATAACCAGGAGTTTTAATATGGAGCAATTTGTAAACAAGGCCGTCAATCCAGACAGTATCAAAAGCCCTAGCTATATCAAGGTATAACCCTCCAGTATGCCTGCTGGGAGAAAGGTAATCTTGGATATACTCAATGACCCTCAGTAGTTGATGGGACGTTGATAATTCACTTCTAAAGCCGAATTACTGGGGTATAAGTATATCCTTGCTGTTAAAGTAATTAATAAGTCTCTTTTGGATGACTTTTTCAGCAATTTTACCTAGCACTGGTAATAGAGAGATAGGCCTATAATTAGTTGCCTCAGCAGCGTCTTTTCCAGGTTTTTTTAATAGGGATAATTGCAGCAGTTTTCCAAGCGGTAGGGAAGGTATGAAGGCTGAAAATAATGTTCAGAATATAAACAAAATAAGTTGTGATATTAGGAGGGAAATTCCTAACCATTTTGTTTGTGATTCCTTCCCTACTGGGAGCTTTATTAATTTTAAGAGCTTTGATGTAGCCAACAACTTCGTCAAGATTGGCAGGTTCAATGGGGTGGATGGGGGAAATAGCGATTTTACCTTTAACATAATTTTCAACTGCTTTGTTGTGGTCGGGTTGCTGAGAGGTGTTGTTCTGAAATTGTTGCTCAAAGGCATCAGCAAAAGTATGGCATTATCTGTGAATGCAATTCCATTTGGTCCCTCAAGCGATGGGATTTTGGTGTAGGTTCTTTTACAATGTTTATTAGCTCTCCATAAAGAGTCGTCTTCAGTGGAGAGGGAGGAAATATAATCCGTCCAAGTTTTTTGGTAATGTTGTTGAAAAAGATTTAGAATGATTCGCCGATACCCATTTGCAAGGGTTTTAAAACGGGGGTCTCTAGACTTTGGGAAGTCTCTACGATGCTGGTTTTTAACTTTAATATGGTGCCTAATATGGGGGGGGGGGGTAGGTGTCATGTTTAGTTTCAATAGTGATTAAAGCATTATGGTGAGCATTTTTGATTGTAAGAGTAAGTTCATCAATAGCAGAACCAAACTCAGAGGTATTATTTACAGAATTTGGAAGGTTGTGCGTATTTTCAAGAATGTCACGGTAAATTTGCCAGTTTGTTTTGAATGTAGTATTGGGGGGGGGGGGGGGGGAGCTGGCATCAAAATAAGCAATGATAGGGTTATGATTGGAGGACAGATCAGGGAAATATTTAATGGCATAGTTATAGGGGAATCTCCTAATGAGCATCAGATCGATCGTGAAAGCAGTTATTGCCAAACGAGTGGGGGGGGGGGGCAGCAATAGTAAAACTATTGTTATCATCTAAGTCTGCTAAGTTGGCCCCTGATCTGTTTGCATTGTCATTCCAACGGTGATGCTTGGCATTGAAATCGCCACACATAATAAGGCTGTTAAAATTTGAAATAGCTAAAAGTTCATCAATGAAATTAGGTGGGGGGGGGGGGGTGTTAGGAACATAAACAAGGGTCAGATTAACATTATTATTAGGGGTGAGATTGGTGATAGTGGCTTCGATGGTTTGGAAATTAGAGGTTTGTTGACAAAAGTGGGGAATGGAGTTCTAACAAAAACGGCCGCTCCGTGTTTACGGGTGGCATTTAATCTGGGGTTTTTATCATTTCTATAGGTGGTGTAATTAGGCATCGAGATCTTAATGTGAGGGGGGAGAAGGGTTTCTTGTACAAGAATAATATCAGGATTGAATTTGGAAACAAAGTCTCCGAGTTCGGCTATTTTAGGGGCAAGTCCGTCAGCGTTCCAGAAGCAAATACGAAAACCGAGGAGGTGTGCAGACATTATGGGGTGCTGTTTTCTAGCTGTAATTTAGGTACAATTTGATCAAAACCGTCAATGAGTTTGCTCATGGTGGAATACATAGTTGCTATAGATTTTATGAGGTTTTGGGGCCGTTGGGCATTTTCGTAATTAATTCTGTAGAAGTTAGTTTCGGGATTTCTGTTTTGGCTCTGGTTGTCTGAGTTTCCAGTGGCTTGAGCGGAACTGGTAGCTTGGGCGTAGCTACGACTATTTTCAGTGTGCTGATTTAGCAAGGGTGAATCTAGTGTGGGGAGGTTGTCGAGCGTAGTTTTCCATTTGTTTTTCTTCTGGGGCATAGCGTTTTTAAATGATTTTTGAAAATTTGCTGCATCCTCTGTAATTTTGCGGGGTGATCACCGCCGCAGTTTGAGCATTTTGGTGGAATTAAATCATCACCTTGTTTGGGCAGTCTGAAGATATATGTTTCCCTGCACACCTCAAGCAATTGGATTTCATTTTACAATTCTGGCTACTATGGTACCAAGTTTGAGAATTAAAATACTGATTTACTGCTCCTGGCCTGTTAAACTTTTCAATTTCAAAGGTCATATACATGAGGTTTTTGACCTGACATATAGCATTGGCTGAATTGCGATCGTGCGATTGGTTTACAACTATCTGAAAAAGGGGCAATAAAGCTTGGTCACGATTCCTTCTCAATTGGGTGACACGATCTACAGAGAAACCAAGTTCTTTAACTTCCTCAACAATTTCCTGGGTTTCAATGTAAATGGGGAGCCCTCTAATGACCGCTTTTATCGGCCTGTCTATTCGGAGATTTATTTTATAGCATAGTAGTCAAATTGTTTTGGGTGAGAAAAGTAGTGACAGCTCTATGGTCATGTTGGGAGCAGGTGTTTGTCTTAATGAATTCTCCCTGCATTCGAAATTTAATGTCGCCATTAGCGGAATCTTTCATTAGCTTACATAAAGCTTTAAAGGATTGGCCGTCTGGTATTTTCCCCATAAATGGGGCTATTTCGGGCTCGATATTTGGCCAAGTAGCCAGATATTGGGGGCTTTTTAGACGGACTTAAAAAAGTACATGGGGGGAAAACTATTCAACGCGGTGACATCACAGCATCCACTTCACGTGACACGAGCCGATAGGTAGACGTCCGCATGGAGCATGCGAGAAGGGAAACTTAAAAATTTCAAAATTCCCTGACATTTCTCAGATTTCCATGAAATCCAGGTTCTGTAGCCACCCTGTAAATATCAAGAAAGAAAAAAATCCCCAAAACCGAGCCAAAACTAGTCCGATCAAAACACTCAACAAAATCTGTGACGTCAAGAAATCCTTCCGTTTCTATGGTTATCGTGAGGTTTCTACCAGGTAGTTGGCGTTGGCAGACCATTGCCATATCCCGTACAGGTTGCACGATTAACGAGAAACTTGCAAAACTGGTTTCCGCTACTGCATTTCAAACCAAGATATTTGGGAACTCTTGACGTCACATTCAACTCGAGCCGAATCAATCGTTTTCTCGCCAACGTCTAACAGGGGAACTTTGATTGCAATTTTTTTTAAAAAGCTCATTGAGCAGAAATTTTAGTGTTTATGGTCTTTTCAAAACATTTACAATTGAAAAAAAATTGTGCCTTCTGCAGATTACATCGGATTTTTAAAGAATCTAGCGCTTTAGAAGTTATTGACCGTAAGCTCCAAGTTACAAAGCAACCTATTCGGATAATTCAGCAACAATATGTAAATGGACACGAAAGACACTCACCTGATTTGACACTGGAATAGTTCTCGGTGAGGTGTGGTCAACTGCCCCTCTTATTGGTATCCAGCGAGAACAAGGGGATGCAGTGAGTTTTCTAAAACAAAAATTAGGTCGGAATTTTAGGGATAATTCCTAAAAATTGTAGATAGTTCTTTAACTTTTAGGGATAATATTTAAATTTTTAGGAATAATTCTAAAGCTTCTAGGGAAAATTAAAAACCATCTAGGGATATTTCTTTTGAAGCTGACATAGGCTCCTACCACCGATACATTTTATTCAAAGCTTGTTTGCTTCTGCAGTCTGCAAACCGTCAATTTTCACAAAATTGAACATTTAACAACTTTTTAGAAAAACATAATTAAACAATCACACTATTTTAACAAACATGCGAATTTAATTAAATCCATTTTTCTCATTTGGAGAAATATTGGAGTTTTTCCAGCGGGTGTTGGAAACGAAATTGGGAATTTCTGGAATTTTTAATTATTATTTTAAATTATTATTATTATAGGAAATTATCAAAAAATGTAAGAACTATTTTAGGATTACTTTTTTTTTCCTTTTTTAAGAAATTATTGAAAAATGTAAATGCAATTTTAGGATTTTTAAGAATACGACTTTTATGGGGACTTAATGAACATAACAATTTATTTTTAAAAACTTTATTTTCAGTGGTTATATTATTAAATCGATCGGTTTGCGGAATTGAAATATGGCGACAAAATCTTGCAAGATTGAATAAAACGGAATGAATTTATCCCTTTCCTCGGGGAAAATTAACCAATTATCCCTTTAGTAGTCCCTTTATAGGTAATTTTTGGTCATGGATAAATCACTAACCACTCAACGGAAATAATTTTGGCTTCCGACATTTTAGATTCGGAATTCAAATAAGGCAGGGGTCAAAGTGACAAAATAAAAATATATAGGATTTTTACAAAAAAATATGGACAATATAAAACATCAAATAAATGCCCACAATCTCTACTGAACTTTAAAATTAACTCGTTACATATTTTATTAATTAAAACTTTAAATGAAACGTTATTTAAATGAACATACATGACGAACTTAGGGAGGACAGTACCAATTAACATAAATTATCCTTTTTAAGAGAGGAATATCTGTAATCAAGTACTTAGAAAATAACTGTCTCCCTTTAAAACTCGTTATACTGAATTTAAGAGAATAGAAAACACGCCATCAAAACAAGAATCGCCTGATCCTGAATATGTCATCCTTTATTCGTTATTACCTCAATATTCCATACACACTCTTAGTATTCATCAATAAATAAGTTTTATTAATTACATTATTTGCAATCTTGAGTCTTCCAGCATCTATAAGTGCTTAGAACTGCCCCAATTTCTTTAAAATTTATTTTTATCCCAATTTCCTGTTTAGGTTAAGATCAACTGTACGATCCCCTTAGGTGAATTTTTTTTTTTTTTTTAAATCGCCAAATTGAAAATGGCATCAAAAGGCTGTGCCGCCAAATCCAAATGACGTCAAAACACATTCGGTGTCGAATCGCCAACTTTCAAAAAATCGCCAAGGGGGACCGTACAGTAAATCTTAACCCCTGTTAGCTTTGCAGTCTTTTATTGGTTCAGATTTAATATTTGGTGTCGGATGGATTGGCGGCGGAAAGTGGGCGATTTATCGCCGAATGTGGCAACCCGTTGACTTGGTTTTCCGGCACTTGGACAACACAACGTTTTGACATGATTTTCATTGTTAGTGATTTTTTTGAAAATATCGCTATCCGATACAGAACAGTAAATCTTAACCCTTTTGTTTCCTGACATCAATTACTGACTGAGCACTCGAAATGTCGTTCTTTCAGTCCTGAAAGTTGTTTTTAACCGTTGTTCCCGTGGCAGAGTTTTGTTTCTGCATATCTTTCTTTTTCGCTATCTTGCTGCATTATTACCAATTAATTTACAATATTGGAGGAGAAAACAGATCAGAAATTCAAGCCCACGAGCTATGAACAAATTATAATGTTTACACTTCACAACTCTCGCGGTCCAGTTGAATTGAGTTGTAGATTGTGCAGCACGTGACGTTACAAGTAATAAGACGCAGTCCCTTACAAACATTGCTCAGGTCTCTTTCACTTACGATCGCGGCAAAGAATCCGAAATATAAAAAATCACAACGAACGGCGCCGTTATTACGAATTTGAAGAAAATATAGGTCGAATCAACGTAGAAATATAGTATATATAGGACAATTAAAAAATATAGGACAATATAGGACGTTTTCCCCGATTTTTTTAAAAATATAGGATTTATAGGAGATATAGGACGTCTGCGACCCCTGAATAAGGAAATAAACGTTACGGGGTTGGCCTTAAACGACTCTTTAAAAGCATTAAAACACTATAAAAAAAATCTACGAATTAAAATGGAAAATGTCCTTTTCTTGTTAAAGATGTGTTAACACTGAAAAGTAACCATTAACAGTGCTGTAAAGGGTTAATAAAAAAAAAATATATGATGGAATCAATTTGAAATATTAAGGAATTTAGGGTTCTAATATATTCTATTGTCAAAAAACACAAGTCAAGAAGAAAAGCAATCATGTCTGTAAAGGATGCAGTCAGATTTAAGTTTGAAGATTTTTTTTAACAATATTGCGGCGGCGGCCGCGAAGCTATAAGATAACCAAAAATCTAACAGAAATAATGAGTAAATAATTGTTCCAAGAATAACAGGGATTTCAGAAAGTTAAAAAAAACAAGAAAAAAAAAACAAAAAAACACAGAACATGAACATGCAATTGTGGGCCGAGGACAGGGGATCGGCCAGTTTGGCTCAGCTGCTGAGTGTAGGAAAAGGTCGAAAACTTCGTACTCCCAAATCGGCCAACTAGCCAGATATTGAGAGACTTTTACGAAAAAGCACATGAAAAAGCCTGTATTATTCAAAACACCGACGACAAGGCATCCACTTCTTGTGACGCGAGCCGTTATAGATGTCCGCACCCGCACGGGAAATGCGAGAAGAGAAACTCAAAATTTTCAAAATTCCTTGACTAAAGAGTAATTTTACGAAATACCTTGACATTTGCCTGAATTCCCGATTCTGTCGCCACTCTGTTTAAGCTACATTCAAAGTAATTAAATTGCCTCAAAATTTAAATTATTTTATTATTTATAAATTTAGCTACAACATGGAAATTACAATCATTCTGCATTGATTGACCTACACGGCGAAATCGTCAGTAATCTCGGACATAACGTCTATATAACATCAATTCTGTCCATACTGATAGCATTTTCTTTCGGGCGCTGTCCACAAATTCATTTTTGTTAAGTAGAATAAATAAAGCGATATAATTTGATATTTCAGAATATAACAGTGCATGTTCTTGCGCCTTGCACGGCGAAAGATAAAACATTGGAATAACAGGCAGGTGAAAATGATCGCGGTTGCCGTCAAAAACAACCATCTCGTGTCGAACTAACAAAATGACCACTGTACCCGCGAATATGAAGAACTATTTCGGTAGTATTTGCTCTCTCCTACCTTAAAAAAAAATCACAGTTTTGTGAAAAATGTTAGTACCTTAGTGCCGATTTTTTTTCGTGCTACCATCGGACAGTATCCAAATTCTTAAAAAATAGTCGCCTCAGTCCAAAAATAGTTGAAGGTTTTGTTAAAAATAGTCGCTTTAGGCCCTTTTTTCATTGAAATAGTCGCCATAGTCGCCTGGCCACTAAAATAGTCGCTTTAGTAGCCTTTTTAGTCGCCTGTGGCAGCCCTGCCTTTTTCGCGAGGAGGTACCAGCAACTCGAGAAGTTTCGCGGCATTTTTGGTTCGGTCCGCTTCATAGAAACTAAACAGTCAGTGGCCTCGCATCAAATTCCAGCATCAAACCTAGTGGTCCTCTCGAGTTGCGGAATCCAATCACGTGGTGCATGAGAGGCACCGCTCGAGCGCAAAGGGTTAAAGGCAATCATTGTGTAACGCTTTTAATCGCATTTCTAAGGGAATTTTGGAGGTGCGGAAGTTTAGAATACCTTTAGAGGCATTAACCCAGAGATTTCAATCAAAATCGTTAGAGCTGTTATTTAGTAATTGCAAAAATAAATTTTTTCGTGATTTTTCATTATTTCAGACTTGTGAGCATGGGCGATTTTGACGAAAACCTCAATGGCACCACTAACCCGCACATCAAATTTTAAAATCGTAGGTCAGTTTGTTCGGGAGTTATACTGAGCACGTACACACAGACAGACATTTTATCTAGACCACTTTTTTGAAGTCAGGATGTTCAAAAACATGAAGAAAAAAAAATCGAAAAAATTTCGTTGACCAAAAACATTACCCTATATTAAACATACGAGTACTTGAAATTAGTAAGACTTGCTACATTGCTTTGCTACGATCTCAAAAGAAACTTTAGTTTCAGTTTAAAAACTAAGAGTGTGGAACATTACGAGGCTTTCAATTACACTGTTATACTGACGTGGATTAGTGTTACTTACCGTTTTTATATTTCCATCATTCATTTAGAAAATGGCCAGTTTTGGCGATAATGCCAAAATGGCGATATACTTTTCGATAGCTTTTACATTATTGTTTTTTGTAAATGAAACAGAGGAGAGGAGAAAAATGGTCGTTGATGAGCGATGCTCAAGAAGGGAAGAAAACTCTAGTGTTAAGACATCAGTCTTTCAACTTTTTACGCTTTTTTAGCATTTAGATGGGAATTTCCTAGGTGGGGATGTTCAGCAGTTTTTGGGAAATTATTGTAAAACGTAAGTTTTTTCAATGGCAGCTTCCTTGTGCGCATGCGCAATTTTGACGAAAACCTTAACTGTGGGCCCCATTGTCACCAATAACCCATATATCAAATTTGAAGATACGTCAATTCGGTTCGAGAGTTATGACCACAGACAGACATTCTACTCGACCACTTGTTTGAAGTCAGGATATTCCAAAACAGAAATGCAAAAAAGAAAAGAAAAAAAATCGATTTTTTTTTTATTCGAAAACAATACTTTCCCTATGTTAACATGTGGGTCATTGAAAGTAACAAACCGAAGTTCCATTTAACTTCATGAAGAGACAGGAGATGTATCTGAATACAAGGGATTTATGTCACATAACATTAAAAGTACATTAACAAGTTCACTGTCGATCACGGGCCAGCGTGGAATGTCGGGTTGTTCCCCAGTAGATCAGACTGCACCCGATCGGAATCGCCGTTCTTTGCTGAAATTACCTAAACCTGTATTTTAAAAACACAAGTTTCCAGCTAACCATATGGAAGAATGTGTCGGATATTTACATCACATGACAAATACTATTTTGTTAATTTAGTTAATTCCAGCATGAACGAAAACTCCGATCGGGTGCAGTCTGATCAGGACAGGCTACTGTGATACAACCCGACATTCCGGCAGCGAACGTATTAAGTTCATACATTTGGAGGATGAACGCCATCTCTAATCAGGCCAAGTTACTGAAGAGTCACACCACATTTCACGCTACATCTATCTACATTGTTCACAGTCACGCGATTTCAGTAATCTTGCAAGCTGCTTTAGCTGCATTTGAAAATGTCAATTAAAAGTAGATATATACAAATTTGCGAGTCTAGACAAACGTTTGAGAACGATAACTAAACCGCGAACAATATAAACCCAATCTATCTGTTGGGTAGCATTGGCTGTTTAGCATTGGGCTGTTTTAGCATTCAGTTTGACATGCACTGTAAATGCTGGTGTCTTAAATTTAGACACAAAATGTCTGAAAAATTCATTTCAGACACATTAGGTGACTTATTTTGCATAAAGGTGGTTCACTTCTTCGAATTTCAGACATTACACGGGTCTTAAATTGCTTTCAGTCACAACAAGTAACTGAAAATAAGACATTTCGAACCAAATTCAGACGCTTCTCGCTTTCAGACAGTACGACCATGGGCCGTAACAATTATATCATTCAAGTTCATTTACCAACTAAAAGGAATACCTTTAAATTTTGAAGGATCCCAAAAAAAGTGTTGTTTTTCACAGAAATCCAAAGTTGTTGTGATTTTCCATGTATCGAACCTGGCAACACTCTCGCCAGTTGAGAAACGTAAACAAAACATGTAGCACAATTCTCTTGTTGATTAAAACTTCTTAAGTTTTATCGTTGTAATGTTTACTTCTATAACAATTTAATCAACAAGAAAAAGTAAATTATTATTAAGAACTGAGCTCTAGCTATAATGGATCATTATCTTAAGCCGGAACGGTTCGACGTTGAACCCACGTGCACGGGCGCTGAATCCAGGTGGGTCCACTGGTGCCATTTAAAGATGAAACCCTACTTAGGAAAGATTTCTATGGCGAACTCTGCCGTTACATCCAGTATTGCCGGATGTGGTAAAGTCACAATTGAATTAGAAAGTCACTTCTATGCTGAAGTTGAAGTCCTTGTGATGAAAAATTTATGTGCTGACTTCCTTATTGGTCAAGATATTTTAAAACTGCACTCTTCTCTTGTGATCAACTTTGATGGTGTTAGGCCTCCCGGTCTATTCCTAGTTGACGTTAAAATATCGCCAAGCCGATTTGGCGCTGTTTTGTATGCGATACAGTTCTAAATTTGGCAACCCCATTTTTTATTGACGAGCTTTGGCTTCAACCTTTCTATACCACAAATCATGGAGCTGGTTCGTTTTTCAATTTTTCATATTTGAATTCCAAATTGGCGACATTCTGGCTTTGTCGCCAACTTTTCAAAAGTGCGCCAACCCATAAACGTGAACTAGGAATTTACCGGCCTCCCTTAGAAATCTGTGCTTTGACCAAGGCTGATGTCCCACCAGTCTCCTTGTTCTCAAATCTTACGCCTGACTGTAGACCCATTCAAACAAAATCAAGACGTCTTCCCTCAGAGGATCGTGAATTTATTGCTAAAGAAGTGGACAGACTCATCAATGAAGGAGTCATCGAACAAAGCAATTCCCCATGGAGAGCCCAAGCATTTGTCATCAAAGGAGATAATAAAAAATCTCGAATGGTCATAGACTACTCCCAGACAATTAATAGATTTACTATGTTGGATGCTTATCCGCTTCCCAAAATAGAGGAACTCATCTCCCAGATCGCAACCTATCGAGTTAGCTCACATTCGCTCCAAAGTAGTGGGTACCGAACAACTGAATCATGCTGTCATCTATCGGTGCCTTCAGAAAAATTTACTGCACGACCTCCACACTACCAACTCAGCAAGCAACTTTTTCTCTCACACAACCACTCAACTCTCATGTAACAAACTCAACTCGCACACAAGCAACTCAATCGTTCGACCCCTTCGCAACTCACTGCGAAGAGTCTATGTGGTGGTCTCGTGTACAAATGACAGATACAACAACTAGGCACTAGTGGTTCTTTTTGCCTAGCGGTAAGCATGCCTATCTACTGACCTAGGAGTCCTGGGTTCGAATCCCGTTGGCGCACATTCGCTCCAGCATAGACAGCAATACGACATTCATTTTCATATGTAATTGCGTTTTTTTTTGTATTTAAAGTGTATTCTCAGCAAAAATTCTATCTATTAAAGCAAACTTTGTCCAAATTGGTTCTGTAGATCATAAGTTATATGCCAATATTAACCTATTCCTGATCAATGATTACAACTTCATTTAAATTCTTCCATTTGACGGGTACCAGATAAAAATAGCCAATTTGCAGCGATAATTTATTCAAACTAATAACTTCCAATCTATGATAAGGTTTGGTTTGGCAGTCTCCCAAACTAATGAATAAAAATAAAAGTTCACTAGATCAAAATATTATTTTCGCGTAAACATTTCAGCTTGGCGATAACTACGCCAACTTTCCGACTTAACGGTTTTTGGTACCTGTCAAACGGAAAAGTATCAAATATTGTTGCCAGAGTTTTCTCACATACCCAAATGTGTCTTGAGTGTTTTTTTGTTTTTTTTAATATTCAATTGGGGTTATAGGAAAAATATTCCTCATTAATCTGATGCAATAAAAGTGTGATCAGAAGTGTTGGTATTGCTTGCCTCTTCTAGAACTGCTGCCACTGCTGAATCATGGACGAACGGTATACACTATGTTCTAATTGCCCTTTAATACTGTTACTTCATACTCAATAGCACTTAGCAACATATCCAAACTGAGCATCGTTGCCAAGCTGTTGAAGCAGTACTCTTTGATTGCATGATATGAGAGTAAGTACTATGTCACAAAAAACATAACTTGAACGCCAAGGGATATTAATGATAACAGTATTCAAACTTGAAATAAATATGTGCTTGAAGTAGTCAAATGTTTTGATCAGCATTAAAAAGCATTTGTTCACAATAATATATACATAAACAAGTAGAATAGTATTTAAGTGACTTGACAATCAATTGCTCAAACTCAGAAATGATTATTTTGATATGCACAATGGTCCCCACAACGGCTTCATTCCTAGTGAAGAAGTTGGTTTATGTAATATTATTTATCTTATTTTCAGTGCTTTTATTACAGTAAATTTTAATTGATCGATTTCTAAATCACCCTCACAGAATTCTAAATTTTCTGTTTTTAACATTCAATTACATTTTTGTTGGTTTTGTTGCATATTACAGGTACTAATGATTTTGAAAATATATTTAGCATGATTTGATGTAATTTGGATAAAATTTATTGTGTCCTTGAATTTTATTTTATGAATGATCTTATATGTTCCATATTATTACATCTGAATATATTTATGATATGACCTGCATATTATGAGGACTGGGTACTCGATGACAGCATTAAAATCAGAAAAATCAACGCATTTGAAATAAATTGAATATTGGTCAAAATGAAGAAATTTTTTTTACATATGTTGTTCAAACCTTTTTTAAATTATATGTTAGAAAAAGTTTATAATAGGCTAATAATTTATTAATAATCACTTATTCAAAACTCGATTAAAAAAAATTTGCAATGAGTTGAATTTGGTTACGTTCGTAGAGGAATCTTCTTAAAACTAATAAAAAGTTTTTTTGCTTTTTATTTCTTAGAAATGTCTATATTCTACATTAAATATCAGCTTTCTCAAAATAATAATAGAAAGTTTTTTTACGTGGTAATTTGTTGAGCGTATGAAAATTTGCAATTTTTTAAGTAATAATAATTAAAAACTAAATTGTATAGATTTGAATAATATTTTTGTTTAATATGTACTTCAGATGTTATATAATTGCCATAAAAAATTTCAATTCTATATCTTGCATAGTCTTTTATATGAGCATACCAAAAGTTGGAAAATCAACGTTTTGAGAAAACGTGAAAGAACTATAAAAGTTTTAATAACTTGCATGTTTTCCAAGTTTAATGTGCTTCAACTCTGTATTTTGAAGCAGCCATCTTTACAGATATTTCAAATTCCTTTTTTAATTCCCCCCCTCCCCCTTTTCTTACATTTTTTTAGGTTTTTTAAATGCCCTCTCTTCTTTAGCTTCTCAACGATTAACGAAAAGTCGCAGCGATAGGGAAAATTGTTGTAAAAAGGTCCCATCCCCAAATTACTGGAATTTTAATATTATTTTAGTTTTAGTATGCACTTAATATGTTATTTAATCATAATTACAAATTTCAACTGTATATCTGGCATATTTTTTTTACAAGCATACACAAATTTGGGAAACTGACGTTTTCAGAAACGCAAAATTTTTTGCACAACTTGCATACTTTTCAAATTTAATATACTCTACCTCCATATTCTGAAATGTCTCCTTACAGATACTTCTATGCCTTCTTGTTTTAATTGTTTATCTTTTATGCATCTTTTAAAGTTTTTTTTTTTTGAAAGTCCTATATCTGCTTCAACTATTCGACAATAATTGAAGCATTGTAGTGTTTATTATGTAGTGTTATTATAGGGAAATGTTATAAACAAGTTAAATTCCCAGATGGAGAATAATTAGATTATTACTGCTTGATTCATCATTCAAATAAGTTTATGTTGCCACATAATGTATCTTAGACTTGCCAATGCAACTACTATATAAGTGTTTACATCACGCTTGTTATTTGATGTTAAAATTGACTTGTAAAAAGCAACTTAAAACTGTGATACAATCTTGGAAGTCAAACCTTTTCTATTTAAGATTCAGCCACAATACAATGTCCATTTTATCCCAATACATATATTTACATTAAGTCCCAAATCCCTTGCTTGGATATATTAATAGTTGTGTGCCTATTATTAACAGTTGTGTTGCAGTTTTGCAATCCCATGCTTAAATTTACCAGGAAATTGAAACATAGTCAACAAAAAGTTATTTTGACTTTTATTTTAATAAAAATTTGTAATTTAACACAAGCTCATTTATTGCATTTTAATTTAAATAAATGTATTTTTAGCTTCCCAACATCTGAAAGGTAACATAAACAACCCTTTCAGACACATCAACTGTCTGAAAATATCCCCAATTCAGACAGTCTAAACGTCTGAAAATACCCCATTTTAAGACACTTCAAGTGTCTTAAAGATTAAGACACCATTTTAGATCTTAAAACAGTGCCACTTGTTTAAGACAATTTTGTGTCTTATTTTAAGACATTTCCATTTGCTGTGTGTATACAATTAGAGGGGCAAAACTACTTATGCTGAAATTTTCAGAGCTCTACTCCAATTTTAAGTAGGTTTCTATAGATCCAGACAGACACAGCTTGTTTTATTATTACGGATACAATTTTTTTTATCATGAGGGGTCATCTACATATTAAAAGTAAACCAAACTTTTAAAAGTTCAATAACAACCCCATAATATGATACCATATTGAGATTTAGAATTAAAAAAAATAACGTATCAATACCAAATTTCATAATTTTCCAATGCGTGGTTAGTAATTTTAATGATGTCAAAAAAACAAAAATTAAAAATTTATGTTAAAAAGAAAATTTGTTTTTAAAAGCAACAAATTCTTAGTGAATATATTTTGGCAATTTGTTTCAAACGATAGTTTATAAAAGGCCAAACATAAATAACATGCAGCTTTTGGTATCAAACAGTTTTTTAATAATTAATAAAACAAGTTACAAATTTTTTTGTTTTCATTAGAATTATCATTTTCAAAAACCCCTCAAGATTTTTTTCATTCCAATTTGACTTTTGGTTCTCAATATTTAAGCAAAAAAAAAACTCACTGTAAGGACCCTGGAATAAGATTGCGTCTTGAAGCACGCAAAACGTTTGCTTTTTCCTCGCTTTAAAGAAATTTACCCTCAAGATCGACCAAAACATTTTCGCTCATAAGTGACGTGTTTTGGTATCTAGGGTAAACGAAGTATTCAAAATCGAATGATAACATAAAAAATAGGGGTTCGAATTAATATTTTTAAAGATAGAGTTAAATTTACTTAGTATACAGCCTCCTATGAAAAAATGTGCATCAGATATATAGAAAATCGTAAAACAAACCCATTTTGGTGCAAACCGCAAGATTCTGGGATAATTAAAATGGAAGATATAACTATCGTTCGATTTTTTTTTTTTTTACATACTCTACAATCAGATTTCCTAGCCCAGTTCTTTTTCTAACTTTTTATTCAAGTGGAACCACAACTGGGCAAATTATTAGCTCAAAGAAAAACAAATTGTTGAAATCACAAAAAGGATTTCGTACAGTACCTGCTATCAACGATGCATAACAAAGTGTCCAGCTGACGTGTCCATGAAAATGTAGCTGTTGTGTCAATTGCATTAAACTATTAAGAAAGCATTACTAAATCAGGGCGAACCATTAGACAAAACAAAATGAGGCATGGAAAGTACATGTCTCCTCATAAATCTTGTTTATTATTAGGTTACAAGTACTTGGAAAAGGGAGAATTGAATACCAATTATTCCCAGAAGGCAATTTTAGTGATGAGGCGGATTATTTATGTTTTCAATAGTGTCACCACCAAACGAATGAAAAAGATGTAGGAGGAATGGGATTTGTCAAGTCAGCAGAAACATCCAGTTTGTGAAAACGTTAAGAAACTTGACTTTCATGACCGTATATATTGAATATTAAGTAGTTTGCAATGGTGAGGAAGTTTTGAAAAGTGCTGACTGGGGAAAATAAAAAGAACTGAAGGATGAAGATTCAGAGAGTGAGCCTGTTATTATTAAGGGTTTTCAAATCCCCAACATTGTATAACGCACTTCAAACTTCCTAGCCAAGTACAAGGCCATGTTTTTCTGATTTGATAAGCGGATATTATTTCCCCCATTCACATAGAATTTTATATGCCAGAATTATTTTTGCCAGGATATTTCTGCCAAAAATGGGACTCAGTAATGAGAGTAAAATCAATTTAAGGATTAACATGTACACTATTAGCATAAACATTCATGTCCAGCAGATGTTATTTTAATAGAAGTTTTATTTTGAGGGAAAAGACCGAATATATGGTAAAAAGTTTGTTTATTTGCCTAATATCTAGCTATATAAAAATCAATTTTGTACAAACAAGCTACCTTGAGTTTAAAAGTAACTTTTATCTGTGACTTATATGAAAATTGTACTTAATGCCTCTTCGTAAGAATTTCACTCAATGAAAATAACGGTTGGTTGGTTGTATTCAGATTATCTGGCGCCGTCAGCAACAAGGCTATAATGCGCCGAAACATTCGTCATTAGACAAGCCAACATACATTTACAAACATCTATGCCAACACGGGACTCGAACCCGCAACCTCCCGGTCTAGAATGAAAATAACGGATGCTTTAATGGAAGAAATTCTGCATCACCACATTGGCCAACCCTAGAGGCAAATTTTAATATTTAACAAATACATTATCTCAGTCTTGTAGATGCAATTCGAAAATACAGATCCTCAACTTTGAAGAATGCTAACCGTAATGTTTGTCGCCAATTCACTTTTTTCCAAATAAATTGACACATACATTTTGAAATTAATTTACCTTATGTAAACACCAATATGTTTACATAAGGCAAATTGTTTTCGGTCAAAAATACTTTTCCTTTATTGCATTGCTCCCCGTTTTGCAAGATCCTTATCTAAAAAGTGGAATAGAAAAAATTTATGTCTGCCTGGTCAGCATAACTCTCGAAACGGTTTGACCTACGATCTTCAAACCTGATGTACAGGTTACTGGTGGACATAGGATCAGGCGTTAAGGTTTATGTCAAAATTGCACATGTGCATAAGGTAGCATGCTATTGGGGAAAAAAATCATGTGTTTTAATGATTGCAAAAAAACCGGCTCTAACGATTTTGTTCAAAATCGCTGTGGTGAGGCCTCTTTAGGTGTTCTAAACATCTCCAACTCCGAAATTCAATTAAAAACGTTATAAAGGAGGAAAAAAAATCTTTAACACAGATCTTTTTCCTTGAGCATCGCTCATCATCGACCGCTTTTCTCCTCCCCACTGTTTCACTTACAAGAATGGATAATGAAAGAATGATCGAAAAGTATATTGCCCAAATCACCATTTTATCGGTGTAAGAATAATCGCCAATATCGTTAAACTTGTCATTTTTTTCTAAATGAATGATGAAAATATAAAAACGGTAAATAACACCAACCCATGTCAGTATATAGTGTAATTGAAAATTGTGCGATGATCCACTCCCCTTGTTATAATTTTAATCGTTCAAGTAACAGTTACCATTCAACCAGGTCATGGATTTAGTAAACGTAGACACTAAGTTACCCCAAATACCTACTTTAAAATTGTCACATCTTAACTAGTGAAACAAAATGTTTTCCACAAAAGCATATAATTCTCAAGCGAAATTTATGTAAATCTCACGTTTTGGCCACCACTTTAATTATTTTACTTAAGTGTGGTCTGGTGTCCGACCAAACTTAACGTTTGGGCATGCGCCTGCTCAGCTTGCTTGTAAAAAAAAAGATGTATGCTGATGTTGTTCAGTTGTATTGATATATCGATGCATTATACAACTCAAATGAAAAGAAAAAAAGTTGTAAATGGGCTTGGATTAAGGCCCACGGTAAACTGTACATCCGTCCAAAGCCGATTTTTTTTATTAAAAAGGAAGTCACGACCAGGTGTATTGTAATTGAATCGTGTTTAGCAGAAAAAGCCATGAAGAGACAGTGAATTCACGCTTGTTACTTTCAAGTTCAATTAGCAAAGAGTTAAAAAATAGAAATGATACAGGGTGGCCACAAAGTCCAGGAAGAAAAGTTCCCTGATAAGATTTCTAAAAAATTCCTTTATTTTACGGCCTTCTTCCCCCCCCCCCCCCCCTATTCAAATTTCCTCAACTTTTCCAGATGTGTTGACATCTTCATCAAATAGAACATGTATGCTAAAGAGATAATATACAAATTTTTCACAAATAGTTTTGGTTGGTTGTTTTCAGATTATCTGGCGCCGTCAGCAACACGAGGGCTATAATGCGCCGAAACATTCGTCATTAGACAAGCCAACATACATTTACAAACACCCATGCCTAACACGGGACTCGAACCCGCAACGCGGTCTAGAAGCTAGCACTCTAACCACTATACCGTTTGGTCGGCCAAATAGTTTTGGAGGTAATGAAAAGTTTCTATTGTTCAGTTGCATTCAACTTCTAACGATTACCACCACAATTCTCTGGATCAATGGCGCCAAAACACGAACGAACGGGGAAATGTGCCTTCAACACAATGATAGAAATTATCCTCGAATTTAGTGAAATTTTTTTAAATTCCCAGATATTTCCATGATTTTTTTTCCCCAGAATCAGAAAATTCCCTGACATTTGATTCCCAGGTTCCGTGGCCACTCTGTGATAATATCTAACAACATTTACCTGTTCGCAAAATGGAGTTGTTTCTTATGTGTAGTTTCTGCTAAACAAGGATGTCGTCCTTTCCTTCTCATAGTCCAACTTCTAGGTTGAGCTCAGTATGAAACAAAAATAAAAACACGTTTAAAAATGCCTTAATAAAACAGTTATATTTTTCAAAAATAAGAAGCCAAGGTTACAATCATACAATTTGTTATTATACTATATATGATATCCATGTGCTTTAACTTTTGAAAAGAGGTCAGGTCCATTTATTTTATCAAATAGATTTATGGAAATTTTATATCAGACACAGGGGACGCAGTCGTTTTCTAAAGAAAATAAGTAAGAATTTTAAGGAAAATTCCATAAGTTTCAAGAACATTTTAGGGATAATTCCAAAAATTTTGGGAATAATTTATAAAATTTTAGGGATAGTCCCAAAAATTTTGGGAATAATTTATAAAATTTTAGTGATAATTCCAAAAATTTTAGAGATATCTCAAAAAGCTGAGATAGGCTCCTAACATTCTTTTCAAAGTATGTTTCAAAACCGGGAAAAAATACAGATTTTCAAAAAATCCAACATCAAACAATTTTTCAGCAAAACAAGTTATATAATCAAACTATTATACTATTCTTTAATTAAACCCCCTTATTTAATTTTTAAAAGCAACACTCCAAAGTACTATAAAGAGAATATTATATCAACTTTTAAACTTTAACTAACGTGAGTTAGGCTACAATTTAAAATTGTTTCTCGACAATTAAGATTTTAACATTTGAGAATTAAAATTCTCCACAATAAGTATACCAGAGATTTTTTAGCGGATTTTGGAGGGGAAAAAACCGGAAAATTCGAGTTTTTTTTTTTATTATTATTATTATTATTTTTATAAGATTTGTCGAAAATTGTAAGTACAATTTTAAGAATTTTAGAGAAAAACAAAAAAGATTAAGGAATATTAGGAATTTTAGGGCGAATGCGACCTCTGCAGGTATAATAGCAGGGAACACAGTAAGTTTTCTAAAAAAAATTAGTTCGAGATTTTAGGGATAGTTCCAAAAATATCAGAAACGTTTTAAGGATAACTACTAAAAATTTTAAGAGTAATTCCAAAGATTTCAGGATTAAGTCCAAAAAAAAATTGAGGGATAATACTTTTAAAGCTGATATAGGTTCCTACATAGGACATTCTTTTCAAAGCATGTTTCAGCAACACAGGCAAAAAATTAAGCATCAAACAACTTTTCAGCAAAACAGTTATAGAATAATCAAACAATTGTACAATTTTTTAATGAAATTTGCTTCAACTTTAAAATAATTAAAATTTCTTTTAAGATCTTCTCATCTAGAGGAATATCAGGTCTTTCTTTGCGGATTTTGAATGTAAATTGGGGAATTTTCGAGGTTTTTAATTTTTTTAGGAATTATCGGAAAAGTTGAGAACAATTTTAGGAATTTTAGAGTAAAGAAAAAATTTAAGGAATAATAGGAGTTTTAGGGAGAATGCGACCCCTGTAATATTTTTGTAGGCAAGCCATTTCTTGCAATTTCTTGCCTGAAATTCTTTGTAAATTGTAAGTCAAATGGACATGAGCTCTTTCAAAAAAAAAATTAGTTCCTCGTCTGATCTCAGAGGTGAAGTATTGTAAGCCCAGTTTTCAATTCAATTTTTACATTAACTGATCCTAGTTGCAAAAACGGCTAAGATTTTTTTTTTTTTTTATGTCAGATATTTGGTTAGAAATCATTGGCGTACATGCTTAATATGCATTAAATTCAAAAACGGTTTATTTCTGCGCAAATTTATTAAACTATGATTTTACTTTAATAAACTTTTTAAAGTTAAAACGAGCGTAAAATGTCCAACAAACAAAAACAAAAAAAATTAAGTTTATAATAGTCTAACATATCAAGCACCAAAAATGATATTAAAAAATTATACTTGATTTAGTTTCAAAATAGATTATTAGTTGTATTAAAAAAAAATTTAAAAAAAAACAGAAAGATTTACTAATGTTTAATCAATCACTAGTTCGATAAAAAAAATTAATTTTGTAAGATTACTAAAATAATTTAGAACGGCGATTCCCAAATCGTGGATGACGATGCAATATTTGGTTTGTTCCGATAAGATCATGAAGGTATCTAAGCGATTGGCTTCAAAATCAATATCTTCTTTTATAAATATTTTAAGTGAAGAAGTATCAAAGAAATATATAAAAACACAAAGCAAATTATCCGTTTCTAGGACTTCTTGTTCTACGGACACTTACACCATACTTTACCTCTGAAATACAGACTTGTTAAATGCAATGTTAAGTTGGACAAGAGTTCAACATTATCCAAAAACCGTTTAAAAGTAATAATAAAAAAAAATAGTAATACCAATGACAAATGTATTTTAATATATTAAAATATATTTTAATGTAATTAAATGTAAGACTATCAGGAAGTTTTGAAAAACCACACAATGTCGAAAACGAGGTATTTTCGAAATAAAAGCCCGACATTAGTGGAACGATTAGTAGAACGATAGAGAAATAAACAACCAAATTAATTATTACATTTAGTATTACAATTTTGAAAAAACGTAATGCTAAACATAATGATTACTATAGCCATTTAAACCTATCCTTTCCACATCACTGCCTGACACTACAGTTACCAAAGCACGTTTCAATGAAATATGCCACAGCCTTCATTGCAGTAAGCGCCATTAGATTTCAACTGATTTCCACACATCACCACTACAAGATGCCTTTATGCTGGTTTTCATTGGCTTGTGGAAGAAAAATGCACCCTCACACACTGAAAGAGGGTTTCGACTTGTGATAATTTTCCTGCAAACGGGTCTTCCACCAAAACCTCCCGAAAGCCGAATAAGTACGGGAATGTTGTGGAGTCTGGAGTAAAGACTGTGGCAACATGTCCGTGTTCTGTTGTTGGTTGGGCAAAATACGAGTGCTTTTCCACCGCTGGCACCTAATTGGTCGTAGTAGCATTGGAACCATTCACTTTGTTCAGGAGCTGACCTCAATGTCGTGTCACATTGGGCATTCGAGTCAATGTTGTCGAAAATTCGTAGGGTGTTAAGTCTTAGTATCAGTCTGGCACTGTGTAAAAGTTAGTTCTAAGAAGGTTTCCTGTGTGATTAGGGTAATTATGTCCTTGGTCGACATGCTAGTCCCCCAATAATGATCTGTACAAATCCATGAAATTAATTTTTTTCTTACTTGAATTATTATTATTATTCTTTTTCTTTTTTCTTTCGTTTAAAGAAATTCAAAATCGAATATAAAGGCAGGCATCTCATTAGTTTCAAACTTAGAATCGATTTAATGTCAAATAAATTTATAATTTTTTTTTTTTTTAATTATTACGAAACAAACTTTATTCCAAATACAAATAAAAATCTTTTTATTGGCCGTAATATACTACTTTACCCATGGGAATATAATGTTTTTGTGACAGATTAAGCTTATGCTTATTACAGTCAAGCCCCGTTAACGCAAAGTCGATGGGAACGCCGCAAATTTTCGTGATAACTGATTTTCGTACAAACCGGATAAAAACTTTTTCATCTTATTAATGCAGATTTAAGCTACTAGCTACATGTGTGTTTAATACTGCTGTTTTTAATTTATGTCTTCATTTGTGCCAGTCCGCATCCTTTACTTTGTAGGTTCAAATTGATTTGAAGCACAAGCCATTTCATCTTTCCTCGACTTCTTAAAATCGTTGAAGTGTTAACTATTCCATACTCGGACGCAATTTGTGTGTGTGTGTGTTTTAAAGAATTTTCATCTATTTCATTAAAAAATTTTGCTTCGTTTCTAACGATGATGATAGCTGCATCCGACTTACATTGAGACAAAGATTCAACACGCAAATGCGAATGCTTAGTTTCTTAACTTCCTGTTAGATACAGGAGAGGTTACATGACGTCACAAAACCAATTTACGGAGGGGGTGCCACCTAATTTCGCGCCGAAATTGGCTCATTTCACAGCGATTTCCTTGAAATTTGATCACTCGGGCATTTTTTCCGTTTCATAAGGTTTAAACTTGAGAAACGTTTTCGTAACAACTTTAAATTTCGTCTCAAATAACAAAGACCATCTTGAAAAGAAAAAAAAGTGGTTTGAAGAGCAAATTATTTGCGTCTTAAGCAGAATTTCATGTGATGCGATTTTGTGTGAAACGAATTTAACGTTAAGTTTAAGCTTGATCGTACGGAAAACGGCTTATAATTCGCGTTAAACGGGATATCGTGCTATGCGACTTAGCGTTAACGAGATTTGAATGTAATTGAATCGCGAAATATCAAAAGGGGTCATGTCCAATTGAAACCCCTATTGACATGTTGCCTTTCTACATTTAAAGATTTGAGATTGTAAAAGAATGTTTGTTTCCTTATTGAATACTTTATTTAGAGAGGATTTTTCAGAATGTTAAGAACTGAATGCCCGGCGTTTTCAAAAAGTGAAGATTACCTGAAATATAGTTTATCCATGATATACCTTATTCCCGACAAGATGCCGAATAGCTTAGACAATGAGCTTCTTAAGACTAGTTATGAATTAGTACAGATCATTTTGGAACACCCTTTCAGTGTAAATTCTACAAAAATTTCACTGCTGACGAGCTAATTCTTGACTATTGAGAAATAAATGTTTAGGTTAAGCCCACCCAATGGCTGTGAGGCTAGAGCTCTGGTATTGTAAGTTGAAGGTGCCATCCTAGGTTAGGCATGGATGCTCGTTGTGGTTCGGAATCGACGTTAAGCTGTAGATCTTGGCCTCATTAGCCATTATTGTGCACAAAAATAAGCGGTTTAGCGTTCAAATAAGAAAATATTTCATTTGAAGAACTTGAAAAAGGAATATATCGTATAGGCAATCAGTATAATGATATCCCAACAGCAGCTTTCCTTGGGAAGTTTAAAACAATTTAAAAGGGATAGTAAATGAATTTTTATGCGAAATTGTGGCATGGCAAATCTGTGCTTAAATATTTTAGTTAATTTTTAACCTAAACTAGAAGGAATACAAACCAAAATTATGTGTTAAAAAAAGCAGAGTAAAACTAAACAAAACTCACGAAATTGATAATTTTTTAAATTTTGCAGTTTTGAAAGCAAAATAAAAGTGTTTTTACATTCCTTTTAAAATATAGCACTATTTTGTATTGCATTAGGGGGTTAACTGTTACTTGCTGTTTAAAAAAAATTAGAATTCGTTGCAGATTCCTAGGACAATTTTTAATTACAGAACTTTAATATTAGGTGCACATTAATGTGCAAATTGTTTTTCAAAACTTCATAAACATTTTAATGAATTACCAAAAGACCACTATATAATTTAACACTTCAATAAGACTAGAGAAAATTTAGGAGTTATAATATACAAAGATAGTTCCACTTCTAACAACAAATGCAAATATAACTTGTTGATTGGACAAACATTGGAAGACACACAACTAAAGCAATGCATAAGCACCCATCAATAGATTTGAATCTGTAGGATAATTGAACCCACATCCATAATTTATTTTAAATTTAATGATTAAATTAATTTAAATAAACTAATAAACTTGACTATTATAAAAAAAAAAAATCTAGTATATTGTTTTGCAACGTTTATTTTGTACTGAAATACCTAAATAAATGAAACCTTTAAAAAAAATAGTCTATAACATTAGTTTAAAAAAAGTAAAGGGCCGATAAAAGCAGTGTCATAGTTTTTAAGAAAACATTAAAATAAAATATTTACAATTTTGCAACCAACTTATTCAATTCATAACATATCGTATCATATTTAATTAGGTAAGTATAAAAATCCAATGAAAAGCTTCCTTTTTTTTTATTTGCATAACAGAAAGGCATACTTGTATGCGACTCTTTTTGAATGCTAAGGAAATGTATTGCTTAGCTTTGTGATTTGTACTTGATATTACACATTCATACACTAAAAATTTCAAAAATGTAGTTATTCGCATTTTAGACAGGAAAGGAATTTTTTCAGAAAGGTTTGTCTTTGATTTTTTTTTTTTTTATCCTTCACATTACAATTCTTTTTTGATACCTCAAATTTTTTCTTGTGAATCCCACATTATCGGATGCTAGCTGCTATTATAGGTAATGGAAAGATGTCCAAATATTTAAATTGGATGTGGAGACTTTAAATTAAATTAAGTTTTTGAATTCGGATCACTCTCAACAATGCGTCTTTGTATTCAACACAAACTACAGTCACTATATTCATTCAGTAGCATTTGTGAAACAAAATGCTTAAAGATGTTGGCGAGGCACGTAAGAAAACCATTTAGTTGAACAAAGAGTGCAATAATCGAGGATCAAACAAAAAATTCAAAACCTGCAACAATCGGACATGTGGCAGATTGCTTCAAAAATAATTCCTTAACATACTTCCTTGTATTTAAATTATTGAAGTACTGTTCGATAGAGACCAATCAATAAATTCGAAATAAGTCAACCAATCAATTCGAAATAAACTAAAGAAGTTACAGAAACAAATGTCACAAGAAATAAAAACCGAAACTAATCAGAATATTGAAAAAAAAAATTTAAATAACAATATAAACAAAATATGTATGCTAAAAAGAAACCAGAAAAAATTAGCTCAAGAAAAAGACAACACAAAAGTAACTAAAATGTTTTAGAAATTAGAATATTTCGAGAACGTAAAAATCGAAACGAGAATAACAAAACGGACATCTAGCGAAGTGTGAGCTTGTTTATTGTAAGTACAATAAACAGGTGAGGGAAGGTTAGGCAGAGCACATAAAAACAGTTTCTCTGAAATGGCGAGCTAATAACCAACAATTACCAGAGAAAATTTCTTTTAGAAATAGTAAAACTGATTTATTGCATTGTGCTTAACATTGTAAAACATTTTCTTAGTTCGAAAAAAAGAAATATTATCTACATTTCTTATACTTAAATCATTTTCATTAAAACAAATTTAGATTATTTCTAATGTAATGTGCAAGTAACATAATTAAAATTTATTTGCTGCTTAGTTATGAAATTCAGTTTTTATTTAGAGAGGGCCATGAAAGCCTAAATTTTTTTTCCATACTGAAATGTACAACTTCGCGATGTGATAGCAATTTATTACGAAGGGTGGAGGTTTTTTTTAAATGGATTCCTACATAATAATCTGGTGCAATATGGCTATGTCGTGACTAATGGTTTACACAGCCCATAGTTTGTGAATCTCTGCCTTCATAAGAGTGAAATTATAGGCACTTAGTAATTAAACACTAAAGCAATCAGAACTATCCAAGCAGTTTTCAAAATAAAAAAGAATAGTGTTCCAACTTATTTTTGCTTAGTTCAATAATAAATGTGTTTCAGAAAATACAATCTGTTTTGAAACTATGCTTGACCATATAGTTTGCAAGAGGAAACAATAGAAAGCCTTGTACCAATTAATGTTGTATATCGTTAAATTAGTAGCAGTATATATATCGTAAAGAACGCAGTGAGTTTTCTAAAAAAATTATGTAGGAATTTTACGGCTAATTCCAAACATTTTAGGAAATTTATATGGATAATTCAAAAACATTTAGGGATATTTTTTTTGAAGCTGACATTCTTTCCAAATCTTGTTTCAATACCGGCAAAAACTGCAGTTTTCAAATATTAAACGTCAAACAACTTTTTAAGCTGAAGTTTTATAATTAAACAGTTTTATAATTTAAATTATATATATTAAATATATATTAAAATTTTACAGTTTTATAATTAAACAATCGTCACACTATTTTGACAACCATGCGAATTTAATGAAATCCCTTTCTCAATCTGGAGAAATATCAGGGGTATTTTCGTGGGTTTAGAAGGAAAATATAATTTTTTTTCTCCCTTTTTTTTCCCCCCTTTCAATTTTTTTTTTTTTTTAAGAACTACCGAAAAATATAATTTTAGGAACTTTTTAGAGGGGAGCAAAAAATGTAAGGAATATTAGGATTTTTAGGGCGAATGCAAACCCTGGATCGAAAAAAAGAGTATATTTTCTTAATTGAACATTAGAAGGGGAAAACCTTCTCACCCTTTACTTAAATCAATGCTGATTTTAAGACAAAACAATTTATTTTCTACTAACAGCACCTTAAAAGTGCAGTTCAGCTACTGTGTTGTAGTATTATTCAAAGATGGCTTAGTAAAGTTATGCATATTTGTGGCTGAATGGAAATGTTTCTGGTAGTTCCTGGAACCAATTACTGTACAGTGTAATCCTTGTAATAGCAATTGACTAAATGGTAGCTTTATGCATGAGAATGCTTGATTGATAAAACGCTTCTTTTTTTTCCGAAGTACAATTCAAATTTATCGCAACCCAAAAATTAGTTGTAAGTCTGTACCTTAGGACGTCAGGTGCTTCTACGCCTCTTGAATTAAACAACCCAGCAGTTTAGGAAGTGAATTTGCAGTTCTAAGCAAGTACAGGAGGCGCAGTGAGTAAAAAATTTTAGTAATTTGAAGGGTAATTCCAAAAATGACAGGAGCATTTTAGGGATAATCAAAAACATTTAGGGGTATTTCTCTTGAAGTTGACATAGGCCTACCACAAACATTCATTCCAAAGCATGTTTAGATACTGGCAAAAAAAACCTTTCAATTTAAAAAAAAAAAAAAATTAACTTCAAACAACTTTTTAGTAAAATAACAGTTATATAATTAAACAATTATACCATTTTGGGCAACATGCTAATTTAATTACACCCTTTTTCTCATCTGGTGAAATAAAGGGGGGGGGGGGGGTTTGGAAGGAAAATCGAAACATTTTCGGGGATTTTCTTTTATGTAATTTTTAAGAATGATCGAAAAACTTAAGTACAATTTTAGAAATGTTAGAAAGAAACAAAAATTTAGGGCGAATGCCACCCCTGCAAGTACTACTTTACACAACGTATCAACTTTTGGTACCCACAAATAACACTAGGGAACTATCAATTTCAAACTGTAATTACTGAAGTTAAATAATAACTTCTAAATTATAGAACCATTTGTGCTGTATTGGTACATAAGTGTTCATAATGTTCCTTAAAGCTGACATGCATAAAAGGATACTTTTCAGTTCAATTTCATCCTAAAGTTCACTGTTTAAGTGACCAATACTTTTACCACATTATAATAGAACATAAAATAGGTATCCTTTTAAATTATGACAATATAGTAATATTAGGAAAAAATACATTTACACTCCCAACTTTAATTTATAAGGTTTGGTTGACGCCTCTAAGAGTGGAGTCCGTGCATTTTCCTTTGAAATATTACGCAAATTCAAGGCATATTACTAGTTACAAGTCCTTCAGGGAGGTCGGTCCCCTTTCGGTAAATACAGTTTATTGCTAACGTACCATAATTTACATTATGTGGACACGCTTCTACAAACAAAACCTTTATGTTTGTAGACTGTTGGAATATATTGGTTCTTTTAATATAATCCAAGACTCGAACATCAAGAAATTAGCATTCTGTTGAGAAATGATTGTTCACAATGAAATCATAGAATGAAAATCAATCGACTTTTCAGGGACCAAAATAATATGTTTAATGACCTTCGACAATTATTTAACAGGCCGTTTCGATCATAGCGCTAATATCAAAATCTTTCATGCACAATTTGCAATATGCCTTATGAACAGACATAGATAATGTTACAAACCATTTTTTATATGTACTGTGCTTTAGCCATAAGCCTATGAAATGTACACTTTCTGGGCATAATATTCGTAAGTTGTTTTAATTAAACAAAAAACGCCAAACGAACTCGGTGGTCGCAAACTCTTTTAGATCACAAAACAAACACTGGTCTCGCGTGTTTGTCTCGCCTAGTCGGTCACACAACATCAGCGAAATATTAAGAATTTTTAAGGATTTCTTAGTATTTTCAAGTACTTTTAAGGCCTGGAAAACAGCTTCAAAAACATTATGCAATATAAAGGCATGTGTATACAAGTCCTACAGGGTCCCCTTGCGATAAATGCAGTTTATTACTCACTAATGTACCATAATTCAAGTGTTATGGACACGCTTACAACTCGTATATCAAGAGCTTTCTTTCAAGAAATATTTTTTTTGAGTTAGAGGACAGATGAAAAATATTAGATTGTAATAACATTATGAAATCAATTTCCGTGTAACTTATGTCATTTTAACTTTTCCCACGCAACTAAAAATTTAACATTTCAATAGGTTGAGATTTATATACATATATTTATTTTTCACTACTAAAAGGTGTAGCTTCAAAATCATCCCCCCCCCCCCTCCTCTCCATAGTACCAATCAAATCTTCCAACAGTTTCTTTTTAAAGGAGCTTCCAAGTACAAACGTAATTTTTTATCCTCTAAAAATATAAATACAAACTTTCCAACGTTCATGCTAGTAGAAAACTTTAAATGATAAAATTATTTACATTATTTTTAAAGTTCATGATGACTTGGATGGCCAATATACAAATCAGCAAGAAAAAATTATTTATTTAGCTATACATAGAAGAATTTGATAGTCTATATTAAAATGGGATTTTTACATTCTTAAAATTGAAGATCTTAAAGTGCATCAGTTAGGATCAGCAAGAGGGAAAGAAAGCTATTTAAAGTTTTACTAACACATTTTGAACTAAGACAAGTTTCCGAAGTGACCAGAAATTTAAGGATCTCTGTATGCAAACCTACAATAGAATATTTTCATGTATCCGGCTTTCATTCCAGAATAATAGTAGATTCACATTTCTAAGTGGATTTTTGCTGATCATACCATTTTGATTTATTTTAAGGTGTAGTGTTTTCCAGAAAATGATTAATTATCTTCAAAGTATTTTTGATAATAATTAAATCACATTTTAACTACTTTTGATAATTAAATCAAAAGATTTTTTTTTAATTTCAAGGTTGTGGTCATCTTTCATCTAGGCATTGTTTTTGGCTACAATTAAACCATCTAATAATATTTTGATGGTTAGTTGAGAAATTCACTAAGTAAATTTTATGGTTAAATTCTTGCTCCACATGGTATATATCCAAATAAGGCATCTTAGGATGCTTTGTTTAGGCATGTATAAAAAATAAATGTTAAATAAAATATTTACATTTACAGACAAAAAAAAAAGTTTTTGGCAATTTATATATGAATCCCTTGATGCTAAAAGAATTTACTGACATATTCTAATTTTACAGGAGAAAACTTTAGAAGCTTGCCACACCAGAAATAAAGGACACAGAAATTAGCTTTTTTGGCCTTAGCATTTTACAAGAAAGGAAAAAAAAAAATTGAAAATGCGGAAGACGCCATTTAACATCGAGATTTATATATGCTTTCTATGAAAAAAAAATAAACAATAATCATATTTAAACGATAAAGTTAAAAAGTTGCATAATAATTTTAATAGCAATAAATTATTATGCAATTAATAATTTTAATAGCTTCAAATTTAATTGCTGCATTCTAGTATAACTTTTTAATTGATTTAGATTTTTTTTTCCCTCTCTATGAGACAGTTTAATATCCTCAAAATTCTACAAATGAACAACTAAGCAATGCAATAGCAGAAATCTTGTCTAGTTATTTCAAAGTACACAAAATAATATTTGTTTAAAAACTTTCTAACAAATTCCTTTCAAGTAATAATTTTAAAATTAGGTTATATGAGAATATTTTAACAGAAATTCTGATTGCATACAAAATAAAAAAAGATCACAAAGATTTAGTTTGACATCATAAAGTACAAAGTATGCATAGTTTAGACACAATTTTATAACTGTAATTAATATTATAATCATGTAGTTTTGCAGTAAATCAAATATATACAAACACAATTTTGACACAATAAAAGCAAATATTATTAAGTGATAATGGTGCCAACACAGAAAACACTTTTAAACTACAGCTTGGAATATCAAGTGCAAATAAATTTAATTAAAGTACTTTGATTTCAAGTTAAAAATATATGCTATGTTAAATTACTTTTAGATAAGTGAATGTTATTTTTTTTTAAATAATAATATCAATAAAACACATTAAACTTATTATTGATATTAGAGTTAAAAATTTTGAGAAGATTAAACTAATAAGGTGAATAACAAATAAGTAAAATAAAGAAAAATATTGATACTTTAATTATTCATCCTTTAAATTTTAAATAATTTCTCAAGCATAATATTGCTCACAACATTGCTCACAACATTGAAATGCACATTATGTTAATTTTTGTATTTCATTCGAAATTCCAAGCTGAATACTGAAACTAAATTTTTAGTTTTAGTGCATATGTGCATTAACTTAAAAACAATATTTTTTTTTAATAATTGAGTAAGCATTTAAGTATGCAAGATTTAAAAGGAATATATTCCAATGTGAAACTATACATTTCTTAAATTACAAATTGTTCAATTAATTTTGTATGTATTTAGAAAAAGAGGAAGTCGAATCCTTTGGGATTTTTTTTTTATATATATACAATGCTACCCAAAAGGAATAAAATCTAAAAATTATAATTATTAAGTTAATTATATCACTTTCTATGTATAAGTCATAGATAATACAAATACTTTAAAAATGAGCCTCTGCATAAACATGTTGGATTTTTTTTTCCTGTTGGAAAGGGTATATTATAGAATGGAACCTAACAATTACAATACTAATATTATTCTCAGCATGCTTATACTAAAGTTTAAATATGTAATAAAAAGTTGATAATTACAAGTATGAAGCTAGTGGTATATCAACTTGTTTATAATTATTGAACCATTTGCATTCTGTGTTGACCCCATTAAGTTTCAAAATTTTAACAACATTAAAATTCATTTGTGATTATCCTGAAATTATAATAATTATTAACATGGCAAAAAAATTTAACTTTTTACCAAGTTTTTTTTTTTTTTTTTTTTTTTTTTTTTTTTTTTAATTACAATTTTTGTTAATCTATTACTCAATCTCAAATTATTTTTCAATACAATACAAATAAAGTTTAAGTACTAAAACATATCAATACAATCCTAAGATAGAAAACGGCAATCAGACTTTGGAAGTAACCATCTAGTTATTAATTTATACTCCATTAACTTTTCCAGTTAATTATATTTAAGTTACTTTCCATTTGAATAGAGTGAGTATAGCTTCTAGTCTCTTCCAAATTGAATAACATGTGAGAAACAAGAAACTTGAGTGCTGAATGATAATTCAATTGGTAGTACAAACCAATTTTTTTTTTTAATTGAAACTTTTATAAATATATATATATTTTATTTATTTTTTTTAGAAATTTTTTTAATATTTGATATCTAAAATTAGCTATTTAAATTTCAAATAATTTCATACTTCTTACTAGAAAAAAAAACTGCTTAGTTTTTTTTTAATTATTATTATTTTACTTATTAAACTCAAATTTAAAATTTGAAAGAACTTTTGCCATTCTGACATTTTCTGAAGGACAGATAAATTGCATTTAAGTTTCCTGTGTCTGTTCCAAGGGACACCTATGTTAAATAAAACACTGGTTTATACAAAAGACAAATGATTACTCACTTTTAAACCAACCTAAAATTTGAGTTTGTTTTTTCTTAAGATGGTAGATTTAGTTTTAATACTGGGAATCAATAGAACAATTCCATTGAATGGAAGTATAGATTCACCAGTTTACATATACAATATTCCTTAAAATACACCAAGTTCATAAATATGCAAATTGGTAATAGGACTTGTTCACAATTTTACCAAAGTGAGTGCTTTTTTCATTATTATTAAATTCCTTTAAAACAATAATCAGGAAAAAAAATTTACAAATTTCTTAAAAATAATAGTTTTTGCATAAGGATACATGGATGCTTAACTAAAACAATAAGGAAGCTAATAAAAACTCCATAACAAAGTTGATTGCTGAGCATACATAAATAAATGCTACATTTCAAATACTTAATCTTGTGCAGGAATAAAAGGCATAGTTAAGGTTAAACAACGAAATGTTAACTGATTAAATAAATACAAGATCATGGTGCCAACACAGAAGATACTGAAAATAGCTTGGAATTTCATGTACAAATAAAATTAAACAAAATGTTTAACGAAAGATTCATAATTTTAAATTGTTTAATATTGAAGCAAATTTTACTGCATATTTTTTTACTACAATGCTTTCTATTTTACTGGAAATGCTTGTCAAATAGTGTTAAGCCAGCTTTTATTGATACTATAACTAGATTTTTTTTTTTTAATTAGTAGTGGAAAAAGTAAAACTTGTAATTATTCAATCACATTTTCTAACACAAGTGCAGTATAGGTGCTGTAGAACATGCATAAGAGTTTTTATGCAGCAAAGTCTGAGGTTAATTCACTTTTGGAATCAGAAAGCAAGTTCCCTTAGAAGGCTTATCAGATGGCCTTTACTTGGTCAACTGGATAGGAGTAAATATTTACACTGGGAACAACAGTAGAATGTTCACTTGGATAAGTAGTTGATGTGGAATAGCACTGTTTGAACCAATCAAACTCCGAGAGGCATCATTAGGTTCGAAACTCGTCCGGTTTCACTAGAGTCAGAAACAGATTACTATACACAAGTTGCACCAGAGGCGAGTTCACAGAAGAGGGCTTGTAAAGGCTTACTTGGATAACCAGATACATATTTACATCGCACACAACAGTAGAAAGTTCACTGTAAAATGGCCACTTGAGTAACAACTAGTTGATGTTAAAGAGCATTGCTTGGACCTGTTGCAGTAAGACAAGCATAACAAGATCCAAAAATTTGTCCAGTTTCATTTGAGTCAAAAACTGATTGCTATGCACTGGTAGCATCAGTAATAAGTTCACTATAGAGAGTTCATGAAGGTACACTTGGATAAATGGATAAGATAATTACATTGGGCACAAGACTAGAATGTTCACTGTAGAATGGCCACTAGGATAACAAGTAGTTGATGTGAAAAAGCATTGTTTGGAACTGTTGCACTAAGACGAGCATAACAAGGTCCACAAATTTCTCCAGTTTCACTTGAGTCAGAAACTGATAGCTATGCACTGGTAGTATCAGAAGTGAGGGCTTATCAAGTTACACCCTTACATGGTTAATTGGATAAGATATTTACATTGGTCACAACAGTAGAATGTTCATTGTAAAACGTCACTGCTACATTTACCCTCAGTAGTTAGCTGAGTTACTGTTCATGCCAGAAAAAGGGTTCACAGTGCAGGTGAATCACTAATGTTGAACTGTTTACTGTAGTGGCATCACTTAGATAAATTGTTTGAATAAGAGTTACATCACTACTTGAAATCATTAAATTAAAAGTGAGGGACGTTGCTTGGCCTGCCTTTAGTTTACTCTTTTGGATAACTAGCTGGAGTAGATTTTCGCTAGTCACAACAGCAGTACTGTGTAACACCACTATTGTTAGTGTTCATGGTAGAGTGGCAACACTAGACTAACAGTATAGGATGACACACTAATTACGTCAGCAGAGTACATTGTTGGAGAGAGGGCTTGAAAGATCCACTACTTCTACTAGACCAACACTGTCAGTAGAAATAATGTGCTGATTCGCTGTTGAAGCGGCTAGCGGCTTGACAATACATTGTCTGGAGGAATGTCAAAATTGGAAGGATTCCCATTCAGCTCTAGAAAGTTCCAATTATCAGACAGCACTTCAGTCGAGCGAAGAAGATATGACGTCAAGGAAGATTTTCTGTGCTGTGGCTAAATTATGGCTGGGTTCCACAATAATGTCTTTGTGAAGGAGTTGCATTGGCAAAGGAGTTAAGAAAATGTCAGTAACAAATGTAAATAGTAGAATGAAGTGGATGATATTTACAAGTTGAAACTATCTTACTTAGAGAAGCTTTATCCACACTAAACACTTTTGGCTTACACTTCCAGTTAAATATTTTATAGGCATGCACTTTTGAAGATTTGCACATCTAGCTTTACACTTATTCACTCGTAGTGATTGATGCAAACAAGTGAAATTGTAGTTGGGTGACCTTTCTTTTGCAAGTTCCAGTAGAAGTTTTATTTAATTTCATACACAGTCCTCAGTAGATGACTAGGTATTTTAAGAGGGTGTAGAAAAAGTCTGATTTTAAATAATTTTTTACATAAGAGCAATTAATTTTATATTTACTGGCAAGTTAAATTTCAATAATATGAATCTTACAACAATGTTTTCATTTAAAATCTTAAAACATCTTTAAAAATGTAATTACATATAAAGCTAGGATTTTTTTTTTTTTTTTTTTAATTCCAAGCTGTAGATTGAATTTTGAAAATTCAAACATAAAAGAATCCCTTTCTAACGTTTTATATATAATGTAGTTAATAGCCTACAAAAAAACATTAATTTTACAATTTTTAGAGATTTACTGTCAAGGAAGATTTACTCAAGAAAGAAAAGATAAATAATACACTTTTAATTAGGGAAAGAATGACTATCCAAGAAATTTAACTATCATAGATAATCATTAATAATCTGTGTTGACATCATGAAAAATATAGAAATGTTATATGAATTGAAAATTCAATTGATATGCCTAACATTAATTAATCATTTTACAAGACAATGTTTGGCATCTAGTATTCACAAAATGTCAGATATATATATTTAATAATAAGAGGATTTTATATATGACAGGTCAACAAAAAAATTGAAAAAAAAAATAATTTACACAATTGTGTTACACTTATGGCAAAAATCACATGATGTGATATAGCAATAAGTATTAGCAGCATAAGTATTTCAGCAGCATATTTTTTCACTTAAGACAGGTAAAGTGCTATTGCAATGTGCTTAGTTGCCCTTACTATTTAATAAAAATTATTTAATAAATCATTATTATTATTTAATTGAAAGGTCGAAATGAAGGAGGATCTAAGTGCCAAAATACCCAATTGGAGAAATAGTAGAAATATGTTTAGACCTCTTAGAGAGCTATAAACACACATCTAACTATTTTTCATGATTATATTTAAAAAAAAAAAAAATCTACTTTTCTAACAATTTCCTAAAACTTAACTAATTTAAGACATTTAGGCACATAGTCCCTAATTGAACTGATTAATTTTAAATTAAATTATTCATTTTTTTTTAAAGCCACATGGAGGAAGAATTTAGGATTCACAATTTCACAAAAGATGTGTCCCTAGAAAAATCCAAAAACAATGCTAGTGAAGATTATAATATGTTCAAACATCCCACAACTACACTATATATTGCTATTTCCAACACAACTAAAGCTTTTAATTTAGCTGATGTTTACTTTTTAAATCTTTTAACATTTTAACAATAAAACTAAAAATACATTTTAATTTATATAAAAAAAATAGATGAATATTTGATTTCTTTGAATTCAGGTCTTTCCAATGTCAGAAATACAATAAACTTGAAAATGTGAATCTAATACTTGCAAGCTCAATTCCTACTGTAGTTAACAACCACCAAGATATAAATTATAAATACTATGACATTTAAATTTTAACTGAATTTACATGATTTAAGTTTCAAATTTAATATTTTAAAATTAGTTTTTGTGACCAACTTATAAAAAAAGAACCTTATTGCACTCGGAGATTTAGTAAACCAAGATGTTTCATGCCCATTGATTAAAAAAAAACATTAGTTATTTTAACCAACTTGGAACATTTTCATATTCAACATGTTTATTTTAATTTCAATTTTGACTGTATAAGCATGAAACATTTTCATAAAATATGTTTCTTAACAAAACAAGTACCTTAGTTGAAACTGTAGGAAGATAAAACTAGTACCCAGCTACTACATTGCCTTTTTACTTAAGATCTTTGCTGCTAGTTTTGCAACAAGAAAAGTATGTTAATCTACCTTGCAAAATGTCAGTAACTCTAAAAGTAGGAGCAAAAGAATCAAAGAGTATTTAAAAATAATTAATTATAAATAAATAATTAAATAGTAATTAAAAAATACTTAATTAGCAATGCCTAAGCATGGAAAAAAACTAAAGCAACATTGAGGGTACTACAAAGAATAAGTTTCGTATATTTTTGTATACGAGTCTGGTATAAGATACAAGTCGTGTCTTGTACTAGAGATCCACAACACACGAATTATGGAGGAGTGAGTACTTAGCGTTGCATTTACAGGGAACAAAGTGAGTTTTTTTGTTTTTTTAAATAAGGTTGGAATTTTAGCGTAAATTCCATAAATTACAGGAACATTTTAGGGATAATTCCAAAAAATTTTAAGGATAATTCCTAGAAATTTTAGGTATTATTTCTTTAGAATCTGATGTAGGCTTCTAGCACATTCTTTTCAAAGTATGTTTCAATACCGGCAAACAACTGCAAATTTTTATATAATTTCTAAGTAGATTTGGACACCAGGCTATGGACTTATTTGTTCACCATTTCGAGATATTCGAGTTCTGGGTGCTTTAGGAAAGTAACTAACTTGACCAACGCTATCTCATTATATAATAAGAGTTTAGTTTCTTCATCAAAAAAGTTCCACATTTACTTAGAATTTGAGATATAATTCCATCGAATTTTATACTTAAATTACTAATTTTGGTTAAGAAAGCAGAAATATTATTTTTGGAACAACATAGAAAATAATTTCTTATTGCAAATAATCTATTCGAATGTTTAAAAATGTGTCTTCTTCAACAATTGAATCCTAACGCAATAAAAATAAACACAACAGCTGGATAAATAATATTAATTTACAATTAGATTTTAAATAAGTTACTAATATAGTAGCTAAGCATAACTAAGAAAAGTAATCCGTTTAAAAAGGGTGTTTGTGGTTTTTTTTATGGAACCGAATTTGAATAAATGGCATTACAAAAGAAAAACAATTTGAATAAAAACAGATTTTAACTTGGAAATTCGATTCGATCGTTTAAATAGGAAGTTTCTGCTTTTACTCTGCAAATTTTTGTCTTCGCAAGATTCGAACACTAGAGACATTCGAAAACTTAATTTAAAACGTTGACATTAGGAAGCAAAATTAAATTAAAAAGCTTCCTTAATGAGGCTCAACATTTTACAATGGAAGAAAAAACAGTTTTGGCTGTTTCACACAAAGATGCAGATTTTTTGTAATCTTATAACAACCTATTACAGTGCTTCTATCAGTGGATTGATCACATTGCAATAATGACTAGGTGCAAGAACATCCAATGCAAATTCTGCTGTTGAACGATCTGCTCAATGCTGACTTTACAACCAAAGTTAACTAAAAAGTTATTTTTAACAATCGCCATCAAATTTCATACTTAATGTAATTGAAGTTCAACTGTCCCTCAATATCTAGTACTTTTGCAGGGGTGCGCAATAAGGGTGTGGGGAAGAAGACAGTACAAATAATCCCCCCCCCCCTTTTTTTTTCAGCTCAGACTTAAGAAAGCTAATAACGAATTGACTTAGATTTGTTATTAAAAAAAAACGTAAAACAAACATTTCATGCATAAAACTTTCAATGGATAGTATTTTTAATTACTTTTTAATACTTTAACCAATTTAGTGAATTTATATAAATATGCAATAATTTTTTTATTATTATTTATGTTTGTTATATTAAATTTTTTAGAAATCAGCACTTGTATTTTTTTTTTTTAACATTTGCAATAAATTAAAATTTAGAATTAGGGATATATTATAGGTTACAATTTTTATAAAATGTCATTATTCATAAAAGTTGCAACTTTTGATTTAAAGATAAGACAACAATTACTGGAACATGGCTATTCGTCAAAAAAAATAAATGCGAATATTGAAGATTTTATTGCTAATTATTTTATAGCTTTCTTTTTAAAGGGTTATTTTATTTCCCAAATTTTCATGTTTGTATTTCCAAAAATAAAACTACTATATGACAATATAAAACCCTTCCTACTTCATGTATAAATGGGCTGACTACCTAATTATTGGCCATTTGCCATAAAGAGTCAGTGTACACAAATTAAAACTATGCCAAAGCTAACGTTAATTAGTTAGAAATGTTTGGCTTAAAATAGTTCACTCAATTATAACTTTTTAATATTGTCAAATCATTCAAAATTTAATGCAAGAGAAACGCATTAACTATGGGCCTCGCTCAGTTGATGCAATTTACAAGAAAAATTTGATTATGGCAATACTCTAACTACAGATAATTTAAATAAATGTAGAAATACAATTACAAGGAGTAAGATTATAGTAAAAAGTTGGAAAAACTCTCTTGGAGGAAAAAACTGAAGGGATTTTGTTATAGTAAAAAAAAAATAGATAAGATGAGCCATGAGCTAATTGAAGGTGCCATATTAATTTTTAATGCAACTTTAATCAAATAAAACCAAAATATTTATCCAATTACATTTTATTTTTAATACTTTTAGTTTAGAAGCTAATTTTTTGTGATGTGTTTATTGTAAAACTATATACTCGTTACGAAAATTATTTTAAAAAAAAGGTTTTTCATAATTTAATTCTAAATTCATAAATATTTCTTTATCATTTGATATTTATTAATAAATTATTACTCTTTAGATTCAAAGAGAATGGTGCATGCAACACAACCACAAAGAAAATTCTACTTTCAGCTTGCCTGCTAAAGAAATTTTGTTCTCCACCATATCTGAATAAACCGAGATAAGTTGCATTAGTTTACAAGGAGTAGGTTGGTTGATCAGTTGGTTGGTAGTATGGATTTTAATGGCACAAGAGCCAAGATTGGCTAAGCTACACCAATTACAAGGAGTACGTTAAGGGGATATAACCCATTCCCGAAGTTGATCTCAGATAGACCATAGACTCAATATGAATTTTACAAATCAATATTTTTTTATGTATTACAATGCTCCAAGTGATACAATAACAACTTATTGAAGGAATGGATTAGAAATAACCAGCACACATGAATAAAAAGAGAACACTTAATAAAAGGTACAAAATAATGAGTCTCAAATATATATATATATATATATATATATATATATATATATATATATATATATATATATATATATATATATATATATATATATATATATATATATATATATATATATATATATATAAATAACAAAGCAGAGTAGTGTGGTTGATAAGGATTGCAGATTTGTTCGCCGACTCAAATACTACTGCAATGTGGCTACATTTATTTATTCGAAGACAGAGACCTGTCTAAAAAGTGGAAGTTTGGAGAACCAACTTGGGCCTTCCTTGCCATCTGAAGGTAACTCAAGAAGAAAGATCTGAGACAAATGAACTTTGGTTTGAAAATAAAGATAATCAAAACAAGAACTTAGCAAGATTTTCATTCAGACAATGTCTAAATACACTTAGAAAATTACATCCAAATGTTTCAAATTAGAAAAGAAGTATTACAAGATGAATTGAGAATATTCTTTTGTTGAAACTTGTAACTAAGGTTTGGATACTAAGATACCCAGTACAAGAATTTAGCAAGATTTCAATGTGAAGATTATTTTTTTCTCAATTTGGTGACTTTTCAATCCGAAATATAAATTAATATTAAATAATACAGTAGAGTAATAAGACGCATTGAGAACATTAATCCGTTTATTTTTTATTTTTTTTATAAAATATTTAAAGCAAGGTTGAAATTAGTTGGTGTAATGTAAAAATGATTTCACACTTAATTTTTTATTATTTTTGATACACACAGTAATAACTACCTTGAGCATCTGATTCTGATTTAAGATTTAAAGATAATAACAATCATCAATAATAAATTGAAGTGATGTCACAACACAAAACTGAATGTATTTCCTTACTGTATGCAAAAATTACTGGACCATAATGTTTCATTCTTGTTCACATTATGAAAAGTTAAAAATTTTGTACCTATAAACAGTGGATAATTACAAATGGTATGGGATTTAATTTGAAAATGCAGTAACAATGTGATGCAACAAGTAAAATTACATCAGGAAAATATTCATTCTGAAAATTTCTAGATCGGAAAGCTAAAAATTACATTTGTGACTTCCTCATGTTGTATGCAATGTAAATCTGGTTAATGCTCGGAAAGTCATTTTTGTGTTTCAAAGACAAAAAAAGTCGCATTTTAATTTTTACTCACATTTTGTGGGGAAAAGATATATTTTACTTCAAGAATAGAAATGTGTGGATAAATAATTAAGGGATCCTGGCATAAAAACAAGAGGGTACTATTGAGAATTAGGGTTGGAATGGTTTAAACCACCTGATTTAAATGGGGGGGGGGGGTAAGTATTTTCAACTTTAATCATTTTAATGGTGATAGTTATTCAAAATAAGAGGTCTTTAAATTCCTTCGTTTTTTTTCACTTTCATATTCCCTTAAAAAAAATCGATATTAACAGAATTGCAAATTTATTCGAATTACTCTTTCAATGTTGCTAGACACTTTGATAATTCTTACAGAGTAAAAACACTTCTTAAACATTACATTTACTTCTAATTATCATCCACACTCAAAATTATTCTAAAAATGATCAATGTTAATATTTTTACATTTTACAGAAAACAATTTCTAGAACAAAAATAAAATTACAAAAAATTATTTAGTTATAAAATTTAGGAAATTGAATTTTAGATATCATACATAAAATTTTTGCAACACTTATCTTTTCCTATGTCCTATCAATCAACTACAGAAAGGAGAATAATTTTTTCACAAAAATACCATGCCACAATTCTTTCTATATGAAAAACTTGATTTACTGTGCCTATGTAACTCTGATCTTGTCAAATGGTCATTGTCACTCCACAAAGCAAAAAAAAAAAAAAGGGTTTGTTTCCTGTAACATGGGCAAAAATATTTAGATAGATTGGTTATAAAAAAAGTTTTTTCTTTTGCTAGATATTTTTTGCAAATACGGAAAAGGAAATATTATCCGAGTATTAATGTTAGATTCAAACTGGATCAGAGATGCGAACAGTGATGTAAAGTACTTGGGTAACTACATTTTTTTTTGGTCAATATCCAAGTAATTACTCAAATTGGGTACTTTAATGGGTATTTATAATTTTTTTTAAAGTTTACATACTTATTAAACCTTAATTTAGTTATTTCTGACACATAATAAATGAATTTCTCTTTATAATTACTATATCATTTGCAATTTATCTGTTTTTTAAAAAGAAGTTTATACCTTTTTATTTAAGGCATATGTCTGCTTAAACCTGGAATATACAGTCAAACCCCGTTAATGTGAAACTGCTAAGCACTAAATCCAGTTTAATGCGAAGTATAAGCCGTTTTCCGTACGATCAAGCTTAAACTTAACGTTAAATTATTCGTTTCACACGAAATCGCATCACACGAAATCCTGCTTAAGACGTAAATATTTTGTTCTTCAAACCATCCATTTTTTTCCAAGATGGTTTTCGCTATTTGAGACGAAATTTAAAGTTGTTACGTAAACGTTTCTTAATTTTAAACTATATGAAACAGGAAAAATGCCTGAGTGAACAAATTTCCAGGAAATCGCTGTGAAATGAGCAGATTTCGGCACGAATTTAGGTGGCACCCACTCCGTAAATTGGTTTTGTAACATCATGTAACCTCTCCCGTATCCAACAGGAAGTTTAGAAACTAAGCATTCGCATTTGCGTGTTGAATCTTTGTCAATGAAAGTCGGATGCAGCTATCATCGTTAGAAACGAAGCCAATTTTGCTAATGTAATTGATGAAAAATTCTTTAAAAAACACGCACACAAATTGTGTCCAAGTATGGAATAGCTAACAACACTTCATAAATGATTTTAAAAAGTCGGGGAAAGATTGAAATGGCTTGTGCTTCAAATCAATTTGAACCTACAAAGTAAAGGATGCGGATTGGCACAAATGAAGACATAAATTAAAAACAGCAGTATTAAACACACATGTAGCTAGTAGCTTAAATCTGCATTAATCAGATGAAAAAGATTTTATCCGGTTTACATGAAAATCAGTTATTGCGAAAATTTGCGGCGTTACCATCGATTTCGCATTAACGGGGCTTGACTGCATAAGCATAAGCTTAACCTGTCACAAAAACAATATATTCCCATGGGCAAAGCAGTATATTACGGCCGAACAAAACAAGGGCTTTTTATTTGTGGTTAGAATCAGTTTGTAATAATACTTTAAAAAAAAAATTGAATTAATGAAATGTGAAATAATTGGATTGCAATTTCAGGGTCGGTCGGAAAACAGGAAACAAACCTTTTTTTTCAGACCTAATCACACCATAGAACTTTTTTTGTAGAATTAATTTATATACAGTCCCAGACTGATACAATATGAACTAACGCCCTAAGTTTCAACAACATTGGCCCTAGTGCCCAATGTGATATAACATTGAGGTAAGCTACTGAAAAAAGTGAATGGTTCCAATGCTACTAAGACCAATGAGGTGCCAGCGGTGGAAAAGAACTCGTATTTCGCCCAACCAACTACAGAACAGGGACATGTTGCTACAGTCCCAACTCCAGGCACCACAACATACCCAGTACTTATTAGGCTTTCGGAGGGTTTTAATGGAAGGCCTGTTTGCAGAAAAAATATCACAAAGACGAAACCCTCACCCAATGTGCCTCGATGCATTTTTCTTTCACAGGCCAATGAAAATCGACAAATCTGGCATCTTAAAATGGTGATGAGGAAACCTGCTGCAATCAAATCGACACATGCAGTAAAAGTTGGGCATATTTCGTTGAAAGAAGAAAAAAAATTTGATGTGGCAAAACTAAAAACCCTGGTTTAAACATTGTGCGTTATATTCAAAACTTAAACCAAGTTTTCAAAGTAACATGTTTATATTTGTAAAAACTGCATTTGGAGAATGCTGTACACTTTATTTAAAATAAGTAAAACCAGTAGCACTGGAACCTATTTGAAAGAGGATGGCAAGGATAGTTTAATGTACATGCGAGTGAATAGGGTGGGGGGGGATCAATATCAAAATATTTTACCTAAACTTCACCTTTAGAAAGATGATTTTTGTATGCACTGTTTAAAACATAATATATAATGTAAATTGTATAAAAAAAAAACATTGAACATGGAGATTAAGCTCTAGGTGCGTCTTTAGCAAAATGATAGAGCTTAAAAATTATCCATTAGGATAAAAAAAAATATGTTCAGTAAGGTTTATAAGAGATGATGCCAAAGAATTTGTTATTTTACCCCTCAAAATCCTATCCCTAGCCTCATACTACTAACACTTACAAAAAGCTATTTAAAAAATTTCCCTACTTAACTGAAGAGGTAAATATATTATGCAAAGTAAATTAAAGTAATAAACCATTTTAACTGTCAAAAAGTACTAGAATAAAATCTTGTAGTTTTTCTTTTTATCAAGCAAATTTACTATAATTGTCGCCAAATATTGGGATGGTGCCTCAAATACTCAAATTAATAAACCAATGTCTACTCCAAGTAACTGCGGTGGAAAGATAAGAAATATTTTCATTTTACAATTGAAAACAACTCACTTTACTTAATTTTTTCGATTCAAAATAATTCTAGAGTAAAAATATAACACAGTGGAGTATATTTCGGCTTTTTGTACAAAAAGCATCAAACTTTTAACTGGAGTTTCCCAGCCATATCTCTTAGAAATAAAGTTCCGGTGCCACTGTTTACAAGAAGTATTAAAACCAAGTTTCGATAAATAAGTTTCGTTTAAACACAAAATTAATTAATCACAATATAGACAGTAAAAAACTCGACTGTAAACCATTAAAATAAGTAGTACTCACATTAATGTTTTGACAGCTTCTTCCTCCAAGAATGAAACAATGCACCAGACGCATTGATCCCTACTATGCAAAGAGTCAATAGTTCAGGTTTTGAACAGTTCCACAGGACCAACAACCTACATAGGCCTTCTTCCGATCGTTTTTTGAATTGAGAAAGACGAAAGTTATAAAGAACATTTAAAATCCTTAACCACACAATAAACTACAGCAAACTCCGATTCGGTCGACTCAAAGAAGGCACAAAGACACGAACGTCACCAACTTCCACAAGCCAGAGCAAAAAAACTTCCACCACTACTGCGCATGCGTTGTTTACGTAAAAAGCGCGCGGCTAAAATTAGCAATTTGGAAGCTTATTGGTCAGTTCGTGCAGATGGAAAGGGAAGATGCAAAATTCCTCCCGACATTTTGTTACAAATCTCAGGGGCCATCTTAAAATTATGTCCCAGCATTTTAAAGTACATCATACTGTTCACAATTAAGTGGATTTCGGAAGCGCACAGGTTTTTAAGAGCTATTTTGCTAAGTTTCGATGGAGTTTTTTGTGAATTACGTAACATCTTAGTTGAAAAATAAACAAACACTAAAATAAATAATAATTTATATTACAAAGTATTGGGAACATTTTATACTTTTTAACAAAATCGTTAATAGAAGCATTTTTAACCCATGCTTTGCAAACATTTGGTAAGACTTTCTTGAGAAACTTTTACGAGATTAAATTACGAAAGAATTTTACAATTTTTTTTTCTTTGAATAAAACATTTCGTATTAAATTATTAGGTCATATTATACATTTGCTTGTAGCTTTTTTGTTTTTTTTAATGAAATTTGGCTCTCAATCATTTTTTAAATAAGACGAAAAAGATAACGCCTGAAAATCAAATTTCTGTCATTTTTTGTTCGTTTGTTTACTTTGTAGAATGAATTAAAGCTTCAAAAAGCTCAATAGTAAAGCTTCCTTTTCGGATCTATATAAAATTGATTTTTTTTTACGCTCAACAACCTATTTTGTTTTTAATTTTTTTTTTTTTTTTTTTTTTTTTTTTTTTGCACAATGACAGGTAATTAGGCCGTTACCTACAGGGATTCCGAACCACAACGAACATCCATACCTAACCTGGGATTCGAACCCTGCATTTTTGGCATGCGTGGCCAGAGGGCAAACCACCCAACCATCAGTGGGCCAAATTTAAATAAAGAAAATTGTCTGTAGATGTGTTTTTAGTTTTTAAATCATTTATATTAACTAACAATTTGTTTACGTGTGGCGGGCAAAACCCAGGGCCTGATTTACCATTAGGTCCACTAGGCCCGGGCTTAGGGGCCCCCAAATTTTGAAAGTTTTCAGAAAATTGTAAATATAATGGTCTTTTAAAGGGAAGTACTGAACAAAAATAATAAAAAAAAATTTAGATACACATCCACAAATTCCATATTTTTTACAGTCACAGAGAGTTAAGTTAGATAGATTAACCTAATAAAACCTAACTAAGCAAATCTTTCCGGTTCAGCCAATCATATACAATTTCTTCATATGTACACAGAGACAAGGGCTTTACGCCGCTGTTCTCCTTCTCTCGCCTCTTGTAAAGAGATGTTCACCAACCAACCATATACAACTTCTTATATTATGAAATGAAAGAGTCTTTGTGATTGGGCCGACCAAACGGTAGAGTGGTTAGCGTGCTAGCTTCTAGACCGCGAGGTTGCGGGTTCGAGTCCCGTGTTAGGCATAGATGTTTGTAAATGTATGTTGGCTTGTCTAATGACGAATGTTTCGGCGCATTATAGCGCTCGTGTTGCTGACGGCGCCAGATAATCTGAAAACAACCAACCAACCAACTTTGTGATTGGTTGGTTTGCAGGCTCTTCCGTGGACTTTTTTGGCCCTCCTTTTTGGTGAGATCGTGGAAACAGTGGAAAGGTTACTTTGTATTATTTACAATTATTGTTATAAAATTAAGTAATCTTTATTATTATATAATTTGTGGACCCTGTGGTAAAATGTAAGTTTAAAATACAGGAAAATGTGCTTTAAAATCAGTGTTCATGGGGGGGGGGGGGGGTCTTGATTGGTTCAAAAGTTTTGAGGAAATTAAGATCATACTAATTATAACAAAAAAAATCGTGTAAAAGTAAACTATGAGTTTTAATTGTAAAAAGTTAGTCTTAACGAATGTTAGCTTGATCTGGTAATATTGTGACGTAAGGAAATAAATATTTGCTATTGGGGTCCCCTCTCTGAATGTTGGGCCTACAGTAAAAAAATTTATAAATCGGGCCCTGGCAAAACCTTCGGTGAAAACACACTTGCAGTATTCCAATCAATCTGAAACTTAGCATACAGACTCGTGTCGATGCATTCTATCAAGTTAGTCCAGACTCCAGACTGTCACTAAAATGCCGCATGCTTTTCTATTTTCGTACAAAAAAATATCTTGCCATTTTGATGGTTATAAAACGTTTATGTTAACTGCGATTTTGTTAGTGACGATCAAAATGCAGTCTATCGTTATGGCGGATCCAGAGTATTATTTCGGAGAAGGCGGCATTTTTTTTTACTTTTAGGCTGTTGAATAGTTCAGATAAAATGTGTTGTTTTTAAGTTACACTTGTATTAAGACTTTTGTGTGTGTTTTTTTACTGAAAACATATACCAAACTTTATATTTTCCTTGAAGTGCACTATTGAGCAAATTTCTACTTCCATGTTCCATTATCATCAAGAATTAAATCGAATTTGTCTGATAAAGCACTTTGTTGTCTTGCTTTGTCCTCGGCTTTTTCAAAACCAATTTTTAGAATGTTCAATACGGATTCGTCAAATCTTGAATGGCTACATTTAAAGCCTGAGAGAAGCGCGCGTTAAAACGTGAAAAACCATGTAGTACATTTGTTTGATTTTTAATTAATATCTTTCACATGTTCATACACTTATTATGTAAATAAATTAAACATTTGTGTTACTTTCAACGTCAGTAATAGGCTTTTGTAAATTACACTTATGGTAAAGAACGCATAAATATTCTTTGTCGTCTTTATTTTTTTTTTTTTTATTATTATTTTTTATTTATTTTTTAACTTTGAATAACGGAGGGCGCGATCGAACCATTGCATGGCGGCAAAACAAAAAGTTAGTGAATAGATGGATGGTTTTATTTCCAGTGGTCAATATTACTTTCTCAAATCTCTTAGAGAAGTTGGCTCACCTGATGACTTCGCATGCCGAAGGTGCTGGGTTCGAATCCCGGATTAGGCATGGATGTTCGTGGTGGCTCGGAATCCACCTAAAGCTGTAGCTCCTTGCCTGATTGGCCGTTATTGTGCACATGTGTAGGTTATTGAGAGCACAAATCAATCAATCAATCAACCTTAAATAAATTACAAAGTTGGCGAAGCGTGTTATAAAGGATTTATCGTGAAAACTGGCACTTACTTATTATTCCGACGACCAATGGCAAACATTTTGTTGGTGAGATATGTTCACGCCGCCTCACCTTTCCGGTTCAGCTCTCTCCAACGTCGGCGCCATTCTATGGAATGTCTCAGTGCGCGGCCGATCGGGCATCCATCCGGACCGACCGTTCCGATGGACTATTTGTGAAATTTTTGTTTCGCCAACTGTCGATGGGATAAATACCTAAAAACTTGTTTTTATAGCTTAATTTGTTATACAAAACCACAGTTTTATTCCTATCACGATAAATTTGTGCGCACTTGACAAAAGGAAGGTCACCGGTCCTTATGTCAAGTGTGCAAAAGGTTACAATCGACAAGATATCTTGACACTACCATTACCTTTTCCACCCCTGATAGGGCTACATTTTGGACGTTTGATCCCGTTTCGATCACTTGAAAATGGTTTAGCAAAATCGGAATACCTCACTTTATTACTTTAAATTACCCATACATATACTTAGGGTATTGAAAGTAAAGTATACGGTCCAAAAAAAATGCGTTTTTTTCTTCTTTTTTTTTCTTCTTGCATTTCTCCACGTTTTGGAATATCCTGATTTCAAAAAAGTGACCTAGAGAAAATTTCTGTGTGTGTGTCGGTGGTCAGCATAACTCCCGAAAAAATTGAATTACGTTGTTCAAATTTGGTGGGCGGGTTGGCGATGGCACAGAGACCGACCATTAAGGTTTTCGTCAAAATCGCTCATGCGCATAAGGTAGCTACCATTGAAATAATCATTTTTTTTCAGTAATTGCTAAAAAAACGGCTCAATCGATTTTGTTCAAAATCGTTGTGGTAATGCCTCTCAAGGTGTTCTAAACAGCCCCACCTCCGAAATTCCCGTAAAAATGCTTTAAGGGCGTAAAAAGTTGAAAAACGAATGCCTTTAACACAGAGCTCTATTTCCTCGAGCATACCTCATCAACGATCATTTTTTCTCCTCCCACTCAGTTTCACTTATAAGAAAGGATAATATAAGAATTCTTGATAAGTATATTGCTAAAATCATCTATTTGGCGAAGTTTTTTTTTTTTTTAAAGACCCATACACGAGTTATGGTAAAAAATATCGCCAAACTGGCCATTTTTTCTAAATGAATAAAGAAAATATAAAAAAGATAATTGACACAAATTTATATCAGTATTATAATGTAATTGAAAGTTGTGTGATGTTCCACACTCCTAGTCTAGCTTTTACAAGTTGACATAGTTCCGAATTTTATAATTGCGGGAAAGTGGTGCAGGAAATTCCTCCTATGGAACGTTTTGTGACCCTTTAACTTAACCTTTTGCACTCGATTCCTTTTTCGCACGGAGGGACCAGCAACTCGAGACATTTTAGGTTCGGTTGGCGTTTATGGATTTGCTTCATAGAAACTAAACACAGTCATTGGCCTTGTATCAAATTTCCGCATCAAACCTAGTGGTCCTCTCGTGTTTCGACATCCAATCGTGTGGAGCCCGAGAGGCGCCGCTCGAGTGCAAAGGGGTAATTAATTGAGATCGAAATAGCTTATTTATCTGTGCTTTCCATTATTTCCAATTTTCAGAGATGTGACTACATTGGAAGTGTGTCCTTAACCCTTTGCACTCCAGGCCTTTTTCGCTCGGAGGAATCAGCAGCTCGAGACATTTTAGGTTTCCGCTGGTGTTTATGGATTTGCTTCATAGAAACTAAACACAGTCATTGGCCTTGCATCGAATTTCCGCATCACACCTAATGGTCCTCTCGTGGTTTGGCATCCAATCGTGTGGCGCCTGAGAGGCGCCACTGGAGTGCAAAGGGTTAATATATTTCGTATGGAATGTTTGAACCCCTTTTGACCCTCTCAACGGTTAATCGATATAGGAATAGCTTATCTTATTGACACTTGTATCAATTGTTAATTCATTGGAAGTGAGGTCTTGTTTGAAACGTTTCTACTCTTTAAAATGAGTTAACCGAGATTGGAACAGCTTTCTGCATCTATGTTTCTTCCCCTTCTTACCAAATTTCATAGTTGTGACTACATTAGGACTTTTGAATATCCCTCATTTGGAACATTTGACGTCTTTTCTACCCTTATCTCCAGGCAGCCCGAGGTGGCGCCAGCGGGATGCACTCCGGTCGAGCAAGCTTTGCCACCCCCCCCCCCCCCACCCCATCGGCTAAAATTAGGTTTTCGTCGGGGGAATGAATTTTAAATTTTGATTTCATTTTTAAAAGTGTATAGGTTTTTTTTTAAATATCTTAAGCATTTCTTACATTTTTCAATAATTATTATGATTTTTTTTTACAAATCCAGCCAAACACCACCTATTTCCTACTCCGACAGTTAAATAACGCCAGATCCGACAACATCCAAATTCAGATGACGACTCGATACAAACACAACAGACTGGCGGAGAGAGGCTGGGAGGAGCCCTCGGTTGTGCAATAGTATTTCCCAGGAATTATTATTTAGTCTCTCAAGTGACTAACCAGGGGTCCAATGCTTTTGTCTGCTTTTCAAGAGCATATGCATTTTACTAGGGGGTCTACAAAACCTGGACTGGAACTGGAGATGGGAAACAGTGAAACCCGTTCGTTGCACTCCATGTTGTTAATACTTATAAGAAGTAAGGCTTCTTTTAACTTGTTCAAGATCTTATGCACGACAAGAGTAAAACTTCACGAACATTAGACATCCATAGTAAAAGATGTAGCGATGTGCGCTAACTGGAGTCGAACATCGAACCAGAGACTCATATATCCGTAGACAGATACTCTACCGCTAGGCAAAAGTAATCACTGATGCCTAGTTATTGTATCTGTCATTTGTACACGAGACCACCACACAATTTTTTTTTTTATTACTCAATATATATTGTAGAACTATAATTTTCCTGAAAGATTTATGTATATAATAGTGGAGGTCCAACTTTATACGCTTAAAATTGAAGGAAAAAAATCTAAAAATTTTTGAAAAATTTGTTAGAAAAAAAAAAGTATGAATTATTGTTTTAAAATAGCCAAATTTAATAGCGATGATAATTGAAACAAATTCTGATCATATTAAAATTTAGCTTTAATTAGTTTTGACGGATTCTTTTAAAAATAACGACAAAAATCAATCAAATTTATAATGTTTTCAAATGCCGTAGTTTGTAATCGGCATTACAATTCTAGTAAAGTTTTTAATGTTACATATAACGAATCAGTTTTAATTTTAGAAACACTGTCATTGCAATTAAGATTCATTAGATTAAATTTGCTTCAGGGTAGATTACATTTTCTAAGTTTGTTTCAAGGTCTGATTTAATATTTAAATGGCATTGAAGGGAGTTGCGGATTAATGAAATACTTTGTGTTTAGATACCGCAGTAAAGTTATGTTCATAGCAACAAACGTTCATTATATTTATCATATTTCCTATCATTGTATGCCCATTTTTCTTCGTCAAGAGGTTCCAAAATTGCATGCTTGTAAAGGCTGTGTGATGGGAATCGCAAATGGTCGATGAACCCACTGGATATTCACAAATTTAAATCCTAAAACTATATTTTTTTCAAAGATGATATGTTGAATTTCATGGAGTTTTTTCGAGCATCACTAACATTTCTGAGCTGATGTAAATGCTGATTATATTTATTAAAAAAAAAAAAAAAAAAAAAAAAAAAAACTAGCTATGTTGACAGTCATGGTGATTTTATATTGGAATACAAATTCTTTCAAAATGTGTATTTCATATTCAATGGGGATTTCATCATTGGGACTCATTATATAAATAGTTATTTATTTATTTAAATATATGAAGTCGAGCAGTCAAAGTGTTGAAAAGTGGTGTAGTGTAAAATAAAAAGGTATGGGAACGGTATGTCATGTCATTACAAAAGTATACTTTTGTTTTTTTTCTGTGTGTGGAGGAGGGGATGGGGGGGGGGGGAGTGAAAATTACATAAATAACTTTCTTAATTTTACTTTAATAATCTCAAAACAGATAATGAGCTCCTCAAAATTGAAAAGAAAAACAAGTGTGTTAAGACTTTTTTTATTTAAATATCTTTTTTAAAACTATTAAGTTACCTGGATATTTTAACAATTTGCTTTGCACAATCCATTTTAACAGATTGTTTGACACTTTATAAATGGATTAGAAGATATTTTCAAACATATTATCGACGCAAATTTTTAAATAGATTTTTTGCAACAATTTTTAAACAGATTACCTACAATTCATTTTAAGCAGATTATTTACATGATTTCTTAAACAATTTTCATTCTGAAAATTTTCCCTAAAAGATCGAGTTTCGATTCAGACCTGATGGTTGTGTGGTTAGAGCTCTAGCCTCGCATTCCAAAGGTGCCGCGTACGAATCCCGTGCTAGGCATGAATTTTCTTTATGATTCGGAATCCACGTTAAGCTTTAGGTCCCGGCCCAATTAGCCGTCATTGTACATAAAAGTAGACCATTAAGCGTGAAAAGATTTTTTTTTAAGAACTTTTGCTACATTTTTGGAATAAACTCTGAAATAACTGTAATTGTAAGCTTTCCCATTCTCAAACCGAAAGGCAATTTACTTTTGAATTTCAAAATACATTTCAACTACTTTCTTACTATTTCACAGCCCGATTTCGATGTATTATACCCATTTGCAAAACCATTAGCAATTTTATATTAAGGAAAGTGAAATATATAACCTTAAAGCAAATACGAATACCTTAACATTTTGGAAAATAATAGATTCATTAGCATGAGTTTCGGCAGCATTCTTTGTAGGTTGCAAGGAACATTTTGTTTGTCTTAACTTTGATTTTTCAAAACTATTTCCCTTCTCACAATGGCAAATATAAAATATATTATTAAATGGTACACAGTTTATATTTTCCGGTGAATTTTGCCCTTTTCTCCACTTAATAAAAATATAAGTAACTATTAGGGAGGGGAATGAATGCATCCTCTAATGCATCTTCCATTATTTTTAAGTATTGAGTTAAACTAAGCAGGAGTCACAAAATTTATACTGTTTTGAATATAATATGTCATGTTCAAACAACGTATCAGTTTGATTTTCCCAATATCCGGCAAGCCGATATAAATGCATAATCCCATGATTTAAAAACACGTAGGTGATATAAAAAATAAAAATAATTAAAAGTTACACCACTTTTGTTGAGAAATCGATTAGCGTTCCCGTTAAAATTAGAAGAGAAACATTCTTCAAGGAAAGGGCGCAAAGAACTGCCAGACCGCAGTTTTTTCTTTTAAACAAGGAGAGAGATGGCTTCAATTTGTATATGAAAAACCATGCAGCTTGGACGTCTGGAATTCATCCACAAATACAGATAATTTGCACTGGAAGAATCATAGTTCTAATGAAGGAGCATTGAAACACTTCATAATACATTTCAACACCATGTAGGAGAGGGGGGAGGAGAGGGGGAGTCGAATGCATGTGTTGAATTATTGATGGAATGGCCTTATGCGTGGGTTGCCGCGCCTTTTTGAAGTGTTTGCAAATACTTGAACTTGCTTGCTCAGCTCTGCAGGTGCAGATCGAAAATGATAGCGTAGTTCTCACGAAAGAACCTTTTCGATTTCTTTTTTGACTTAACTTTATGAAAAACGTAATGAAATATAACGTAATGAAATATAACGTAATGAAATATAACGTAATGAAAAAAACATTAAAAAAAATTAGGAGAGGGAACGCCGTTCCGGTTTCTAAAAAGGCAAAGAATCGCCGTTCCCACGCTTTTTCGCTCCTCTCTACACCCCTGGTGAGGAAGGAGAATAAAGGAACTTCAAAATGTCGAATCAAGGGGCAAATCGGCAGCGTTCCAACCGTCTTTTACAACACACAAAAACCACCGATAAAACAACCTAGATTTTAAGGAGCTAATGTGATTTAAATAATTTTTTTTAGGGGGGGGGGGGAGGATTCTTATGATAAAAAATTTATAACAAGCTATTTTCAAGTCTTCTTTCTAAATTGAAAGTTTTTATGTCAAGTTATTGACACGGACCTCTGTAACCCTGTCAGCCCCCCTGTCGGGCGATTTCTAGCGCCACCACTACCCGCAGCATCACGAAATAGTCTTTAATAATACTTTAACTAGCAAAAATATGCATTTACATATACCGACGCAAGGGTATATATTATCTCTATATATATAAGGCAAAGCCCTCACTCACTCACTCACTCACTCACTCACTCACTCACTGACTCACTCATCACTAATTCTCCCACTTCCCACATAGTCACAACTCTGAAAATCGGCACAAATATCAACAATGGTAAACATAGAAAAAGTAAACTATTCCGATCTCGATTAACACACTTTAAGGGGTCGAAAAGGGGTCAAACGTTCCAAACGGGGGACATTCGAAAATCCTACTTCCCACATAGTCACAACTCTGAAAATCGGCACAAATATCAACAATGGTAAAAATAGAAAAAGTAAACTATTCCGATCTCGATTAACCCACTTTAAGGGGTCGAAAAGGGGTCAAACGTTCCAAACGGGGGACATTCGAAAATCCTACTTCCCACATAGTCACAACTCTGAAAATCGGCACAAATATCAACAATGGTAAACATAGAAAAAGTAAACTATTCCGATCTCGATTAACACACTTTAAGGGGTCGAAAAGGGGTCAAACGTTCCAAACGGGGGACATTCGAAAATCCTACTTCCCACATAGTCACAACTCTGAAAATTGGCACAAATATCAACAATGGTAAAAATAGAAAAAGTAAACTATTCCGATCTCGATTAACTCACTTTAAGGGGTCGAAAAGGGGTCAAACGTTCCAAACGGGGGACATTCGAAAATCCTACTTCCCACATAGTCACAACTCTGAAAATCGGCACAAATATCAACAATGGTAAAAATAGAAAAAGTAAACTATTCCGATCTCGATTAACACACTTTAAGGGGTCGAAAAGGGGTCAAACGTTCCAAACGGGGGACATTCGAAAATCCTACTTCCCACATAGTCACAACTCTGAAAATCGGCACATATATCAACAATGGTAAAAATAGAAAAAGTAAACTATTCCGATCTCGATTAACCCACTTTAAGGGGTCGAAAAGGGGTCAAACGTTCCAAACGGGGGACATTCGAAAATCCTACTTCCCACATAGTCACAACTCTGAAAATCGGCACAAATATCAACAATGGTAAAAATAGAAAAAGTAAACTATTCCGATCTCGATTAACACACTTTAAGGGGTCGAAAAGGGGTTAAACGTTCCAAACGGGGGACATTCGAAAATCCTACTTCCCACATAGTCACAACTCTGAAAATCGGCACAAATATCAACAATGGTAAAAATAGAAAAAGTAAACTATTCCGATCTCGATTAACACACTTTAAGGGGTCGAAAAGGGGTTAAACGTTCCAAACGGGGGACATTCGAAAATCCTACTTCCCACATAGTCACAACTCTGAAAATCGGCACAAATATCAACAATGGTAAAAATAGAAAAAGTAAACTATTCCGATCTCGATTAACCCACTTTAAGGGGTCAAAAAGGGGTTAAACGTTCCAAACGGGGGACATTCGAAAATCCTACTTCCCACATAGTCACAACTCTGAAAATCGGCACAAGTATCAACAATGGTAAACATAGAAAAAGTAAGCTATTCCGATCTCGATTAACCCACTTTAAGAGGTCAAAAAGGGGTTAAACGTTCCAAACGAGCGATATATTCGAATGTCCTACTTCTCATATTTTCATAATTCTGAAAACTGGTGTGAATATCAATAAAGACAAACGCAGAAAAAGTAAACTATTCCGATCTCCGGTGGATCAAGGGGTGGAAAAGGGGTTAAACGTTCCAAACGAGGAATATTCGAATGTACCACTTCCCATATGGTCACAACTCGGAAATTTGGTACAAATGTCAAAAAAGATTAAACATAGAAAAAGTAAGCTATTCTGTTCTCGATTAACCAACTTTAAGGGATCGAAAAGGGGTTAAATGTTCCAAACGAGGGATATCCGAATGTTCCTCTTCCAATGTAGTCATTTTTCTGATATTTTTTTGCAAATGTTAAAAAATAAGTCATTCCAATATCGATATTTTTAAGGGATGAAAAGACGACGCAACATTGAAACTATACGAGGATTAACTTAATGTATAATTAACTTAATTCCAATACAGCTACTACTTTGAAATTTAGAACTAGCAAACATCAACACAATAAACTATTCCAGTTTACTATTCACAATTATAAATATCGTTTAAAATGTCAACAAAGGAAAGTTCCTATTTTGATAAATCAATTTGTCGGGATCGAAAAGGGAGCAAACGTCTGAAGTGTAGAATACATGAATGTCTTTTGATCGCTAAAATGCTAATGGTAAAATTTCGTAGCGCAGCACGGGTATTCAGCTAGTAAATATATATTTGACCTAATTAATATGTTATTTTTATAATTATTTTTCAATATGACTTTGCCTGCCACCAACTAGAGTTATATAAAACAAAAACATGACTGCTGGATTTATCATAATTTTAGAATTCTAATTAGTTTACGAGTAGAAATAACATAACCCATAAGAAGAAAGTTTTTAATATAAATCCTTCCTATGCATTGCAAATTTTCTTATTCATTAACACAGCTCCTTTTCTGTTGCCAGCGTGTGCTTGTTTTTAATAAATAAAATAAGATGCAAGCATCCTCTCTATCAGTCAAATATGCGGTAAACTAATTTCGGAATTTTTTTACTAAAAATGCGTGCGGATTTATGCACTAACATCCAAATATCTTTTATTTATTCTGTTTTAAACAATTTATTTTATTCTTTATTTATTAAAACAATTTTGGCGACAGAAAAAAGTTTCTTCAATGACCGGTTAAATGCCACTTTAGCACGATTGGATGACGGCAAGTTGGTTTATTAGTATTCCGTAAAAGCAACCTTTTAGTGACAGCTGCAGCCACCAAAATTTCAGAGAATGCATTGTCATCGTCATCAAATCTATCTGCCAAGTTTCAGCCCGATTGGATGACGGCAACTGGTTTAATTATGCCTCCGCAGATTTGTCCACCATCAACAAGCATACCCACAAAATCGAAGTTAATAAAAAGAATTTAATAAAAAAGAGCCAAAATGTGGGCGCAGCAGATAATTAATTGCTTCTCTCTCGTTTTTTGACAGCAGAATCGAAGTCTGCGCCGTTGTCACGTTGAGCGCCGCGTCAGCCACCGGTGGCTGACAGTGTAAAATATGATAAAAAAACTAAAAAAATTACATTGTTTTAAGCAATTACTAAACATTTATTTAATTTTTATTTACTACAGAATCGGCTGACTGTAAGCTGTTGTTTTTCCCACACCTATAATTTGACATAGTGCCTTTCTCAATACTTTTTAAAGAGCAGGAAGTCTTAGTTTTTGAAATACTATTGATATTTCAATAGATAAAAATATTATTAAATATACTAAATCCAAAATGCCCTTGTAAAAAATTGCCTATCTAAGAATTTTAAGTCCGAGGTCTGGCAACGCTGCGTAAACGTGTGTAATGAATGTCTATACGCATTTCATTCTAAGCGTAAATATCTTCTACTACGATAAGAAACAATGGCCCTAATATATTAACTCAACTGTTAATAGTAAATTTCAATCTGTCAGCAGCAATGCGCTGGTATAGCAGTATAGCAATGCGAAGCAACGTGTTTAACCTTTAACTGCTGTGTGCGGTCTGACAGACCGCGAGTCATTTTTTGTAGAATGATTCAGCCCCTTAAAATATTTCAAGTTTGACTTTTATATTATTTTTCCGATACTATGTTTCTTAAATTTTAAACTGATGTTCATTAAATTGTTTTATGCAGTATGGACCACGTGTTGCTCTTGCGCCAAAATTATCAAACCACCCAACCACAGCAATTAAAGGTTAAAGAAGATCCCAGTTGCCGAAATCTGATCCCACCCAAATCAGCATCGTAATAACTTAGAACCACCACTTTTACGAACCAGTCTCAGATCTTGTAATAAATACTTATAGCCTCCACTCGAACGTTGGACGAAGACATATTTATTTCTAACACAGCTGCGAAATCTTTTCCCTTTTGATCTTGCGCAATGTACTCAGTAAACAACCAATAAATCGCGATAGGGGGTTACAGGAGTCAAGCAGAACCTCAAACAGGGACGGAACTAGGTCACTTTTTACCCGGGGCAAGAATTCATTTTGGCGCCCCCACACCATAATTTTTTAGATTTGAAGCTAACTATATATACATTGAAAATTAACAAAGGTTTTTCCTTTGTAAAATTCTGTTTTGAAACAAACAATAAAAGAATTAATTAATTGAAATTTTAAATAAATATATTTGACAAGCCCTTATTAATTACCAGGGTTCATTCTGCTTGCATAAAGATTTGCATAAAGACAAAAAACAACAACTAATGAATCAATACAAATAATGTCAGTTACAATGAAATAAAAGAACATAGTAGTTGAATGATATGTAACACTTTTTAACACAAAATCTGGTTAACCTGGTTTCAAAACGTCTTAGATCATAAACAATTAAGCTGTTTTACATTTCAAAAAATATTTTCTTCTGTAAAATACTAATACAAAAATTTAAAAAGCTTCCGAATATTACCAGAACTCATTGAACACAAAAGCAAATTAATTTAATGACTTGTCTACAAAAATCATTGAATAGTTGGTAAACACATAAATGTTTATTTTAGAACAATTAATTTAAACTTATTGAAACTCATTTTAATAATAGAATGAATAATATATTACTTACTGTGCTATGTGTGAGTTCTCCATTTTCTTGGAGAATTTAAAATTCTCACCAATGCAATGGACAAAATTTGACGAACATGACATCTGTTTGGTGAAAAATAATGCCGTCAAAATGACAATATAACTCACGCTGAAAATTGGCGCCTTTTTCTCGTAGCATGGATACTGGATTCTTTTTATTTTATTTATCACTTCCTGGAAATACTTTCTTTTTCGTTATTTTTTATGAAAAATAAGGCCTTGAGATCTATTTTTAGAATTCATGCCTTGATGTTTTATTATTTTTTCATTATTTAGGAATATACCAGCATCCGCAGATTTGTACGCCAGGCTCAAACACACACTCAAACAAAAGTGAAGTTAATATAAGGGATTTAAAAATATATAGTAAAATATTTTGTTAAAAATATACAGTCACATATTTAGTCAGTGCATTTAAATTGAGATTTGGATAGGATGTAATTTACTGTTTTCGTTTTTATTTTTAAAAAATCGATATGTTTTGCGATAAATAGGAATTCTTGTGCTCAATAGGAATTCTTGTGTCAACTTTTTATCGCATAATTTTTTTGCATTTCTTCACGTTTCAGAACATTCTGAATCAAAAAAGTGTTCTAGAAAAAAAGTTTGTGGGTCCGTGTGTTGTCTGTGGTCAGCATTACTTTCAAACGGATTGACCTACTTTGGCCATTGCACCTGGCGTTACGGTTTTTGTCAAAATCGTGCTTGCGCTGTCATTTTTACAGCCAAAATAATTGCTAAATTAAATGAAGGAAACAGTGGGAATTGAAAGTTGTTCAAAGTTCAACACCCCCAGTTTTTTTAAACTCAGCACGATTCAAAATGTGTAAAAATGAAAAAAAAATCTGTTTTTAGCTGAAGAAATACTAAATTATTCTCTTAAAGAAAACGTTTCAATCGTTAATTATTTCAATTTTTAATTAATTTTTTGCTAATTAATTTTCATTAGGAATCGCAATGAACCTTTAAAGTTAATGATAATCAACCTCAAAAACAAAAGTAAACGATTTCTAAACAATTCAACATCTTGCAGCCCCCTGTAAAAATTCCTGCGGACTCCTAGAGAACAATAAATATATTTGGCAAGAGATATATCCCAAACGTAACCCTTGTCCTTAATACACATCTTCCGAAGTTTATTAGGTTACAAATTTAAAAAAATTCTTACCTTCATTGGTTTTAGTCTCGTGAACTAGCCAAGATGATAAAAGGTTGGGATATTCTTGCAGTTTCTTTTGCTTTTCTGCGATTCTGCGCCCCAGATAATTTCTTCGACATATTTCAATTTACGAAAATTTCAACAGCATTAAATTGTTGTAATTCTAAATTTTATCTAACTACATTGCGACTATATTACCAATGCGATTTTAAATTAGCATTTCTGGCAGCCTGCCATGTAGCACAAACCTATTCTTCATCAGCGGGTAGGGAGAATTCGTTGTCATTCTTTTGTAAAAGGATAGATTATTACTTTCTTTGTACAGAAATGTATTATTTTTTTTTTCTAGTGGATTTTTTCTTCTGTTGAATATCTTAAAGATCATCCAGAATTTTAAGAAAAAATGAAAATTTATTTATGAAAAATTATCCTTTCGTCCAAATATTAAAATTTATACAACAAATAGTGCTTTGTTGGCTTTTCGGCGCCCCCTCTGGTTAGCGCCCGGGGCAGCAGCCCCGCCTGCCCCCCCCTAGTTCCGGCACTGACCTCAAAACCTTTTTGACTCAATTCCGAGGAAGATAAAATGACGTAAATGTCCAACTCGTTGATAGATGACACCAGTCACCCCTTCATAAATCCCGTGGACCCTCAACCCCCACAGAAAAAGGATTCCCTCAAAAACCACAGCTCTCTTGTTGATTTAGCAAAGCAGAATTTGTCCTGTTTTTAACACGCTTTTATTAGCTTCAGACGTATGTTAGTATGTAACGGAATCTTTGAACATGATTTTGACCCACTTCAAAACGTCTGATTAACTCGAAATTTGGCATACTTATTAAGGACCGATGACAATACAATAATTCAATAAGTTTGTCGCTTTATCACAAGGATTAGCTCGTGTTGCCTTTGCGCCGTTAAATTCCAACCAACCAACCTTCTCCGGAATCGAACCCTGGTGGGTCTTTACAACCCAGCAATCACAGAACCTATCATCGACAATTGATAAGGCAGACATTTGAAATATTTGTCGTGGGAATGACGATTATACAAAGCGTGTTTTTTTAGTCGCATTATCCTTACCAGGATCTTCAGGATTAGTGATTTTTCATATTCAGAGACAAGGTAGTGTTTTGTGCCTAGTAATACGGCGTGTACTAAGGCATACACATGACTTAAATTTGAGACAAGCATGTGACTATTGGCAAGAACAACTGGAGAGTTTTGTACACTTAACTAAAAAAATTAACTACAAAAAATTTATAGTTTACAGAAAAAATAATTAATAGTTTAAAAAACTAAAAAACATGCTTTAATAGAAAACCAAACTAAAAAGTAGAAAATAATTAATAGTTTAAAAAACACGCTTTAATAGAAAAGTGAACTAAAAAGTAGAAAATAATTTTAAATAAGTTTGAAATAAGAATAGAGTGATTAATAAGAAATATTTATTTTATCGTAAAAAAGCGTGGGGTGCTTGATGTCAATTGTTGTATATATATTGGTAAAAGTAGAGCCATTATGAAAATATCTTAAAAAGCACCCCGCGCTTTTTTACTATAAAATAAATATTTCTTGTTAATCACTCTATTCTTATTTCAAACTTATTTAAAATTATTTTCTACTTTTTAGTTCACTTTTCTATTAAAGCGTATTTTTTAGTTTTTTAAACTATTAATTATTATAATTTATTGTTTCACTTCAATGATTACTTTTAAATTCTTTATATTAACTTCGATTTTGTGTATGTTAGTCGGGAGGGGGCCTGGCAAATTTGTGGAGGACTAATTAATCCAATCGGGCTGAAACTTGGCAGATAGATTCGATGTCGACGACAATGCATTCTACCAAATTTTGGCGGCTGTAACTGTCACTAAAAGGTAGCTTTAACGTAATACTAATATACCAACTGGTCATTATCCAATCGCGCTGAAATAGCATTTAAGCGATTGTTGAAGAAACTCTTTCATGTTGCTAAAATTATTTTAATAAATAAATAATAAAATTGTTTTAATCAGAACAAATAACAGATATTTGAATGCGAGTGAATAAATTCGTATTCATTTTTAAAAAATAAATTTTGAAAAGTAGTTTACGGCATATTTTGCTGATAAAGATGGTGTTAGCATATATAATTTTAAATATTAAATCGAGCACACGCTGACAACAGTAACGGTTCTATGTTAATGAATATAAAAATTGGCAATGCATATAAAGGATTTATATTAAAAACTTTTTATTTATGGGTTATATTATTATTGTGTTTTGATCCAAGTGATCCGATAAAAATTTATCATTAACACAATTATATCAATAATTATCAATAAATAGTTAAGAACTTGTAACATTGATTTGTGGAAAGAAAAGATGTTGGTAGTAAATACATTTCAATGCTTCAAAATATGAAATTGCCGCAAAAGAAAACGGCTCATACCTCATACTCGTTTTAAATCAGAATTCAAAGGTTGTGACGTAAATTTCAGTAGTTTTAATTATGCAATTGAACAACTTCACAGCAAAGCCTTTTCAATTATTCCCCTAAAAAACCCTTCGAAATTCGGAGTTAATTATTCTTATCGAGATGGAAACAAATTCTCATTTTGCAAGTGAGCTTTTTCAATAACTTAATTCAGTCTTAGATGTGGGGGGAAATGCTTGAACATCCCATTATTTACTCTAAACATTGTCAATACGTATTTTTAAATGTGTAATGCAGTGGACGTTACACTTATTTTCTCTATCCTAAATGAACCTAGATGAAGTTTCTTTGGAAAACACAAATTCTTAGAGTGAAAACGCAAAAAAAAGTATTTAGCCTGTAAGTTTGAATTTATGAATCAAACACCTGGCGATTATTATAATAAACACATTGGGGAGCAACCAGAAAATTTCTGTGGGAGGGTTTTTTAATAAAGTACTAAGTTTACTTCTATATTTCTTTATAAAAACTTCTATACAGTACCTTCTCATCCCATATTTGTCACATGTAATCAATAATTTCGCAGCTTCTTAATCTGTCACCTACGTTGAAATGGTTTTTGTCCAGTTTTCGAGTTTTTTAAAAACAACCAAATATGCTGGGACAACATTTTATACATATTATAAATTAACAGAAAATTTTCCATGTTTCTTTAAATTCAATTAGAGAACGAGTTCTATTTTTAAGAGGAAGTCCTAGTAAGGATCATTCTCTATATTCGCTATGTTACAATCTTCTAGCCAAGTGCATTTAGAAACTACTTTCTATAAAACCTTGACATTTGGTGAGTAGGTACGAAACTGATCAACTTGAAAATTATGTCTGATTAATATATTCTATTTGATGTTTTAAATCTTTACATCAATGCACATGCAGTGACTCCACCTTATTTTGTATTTTGTTACTTTAATTTTCATTTATAATAGATCGACATTAAAGGCAAAAAATTTATATCATTTTAGTAAGTGATTTTTTTCGTACCTATTTATCAAATTTCAAGGTTTTATACAAAGTAGTTCCTAAATGGACTGGGCTAGAAGATTGTATAACATGGCGAATATAGGGAATGATCTTCACTTCCTCTTAAGTAAACGGACAAAAGCCAATATCAAGCCTAATTTTACTATAGATGTATGGGTCTTGAAATACAAAAGCATGATATTTTTTTTATGTTATGATATTTACAAATATGTTTTTTATTTCAAATTCTTGGACCTTTAGCTACTGTAATGCAATACTGTTGGAAAACTCAGTCTGGATTATGGCAGATTAAAAACGTATTCTTTTAAAATTGTTTTCGACAGCACAATGTTTCTTATTTATTCATAGCAAAACATCTGGATGTTAAGGATCCTAGGAGAGAGGGGGGGGGGGGGATGTTCTGACACACACAAAAAAAAACCCTCACCCTGGTTGCATGCGTGCAAACACATCCGAAACAGAATTGTTTTGGAAATTTGGGCTGCCTTTATTGAAGAGGAATTTATTATAAAATGGCGCAGAATTGTTTTGTCTCAAAACAAGAAGCTCCTTGAAAAAAATATTCCTGGCTTAGTATTACTTTACCTAATTGACACAGCAGCTGAATGGAGTGGAGGCGGACTAGGTATCTTGGATAATAAGAAGGCGTGGGTCATTTAACACCCAGAAGCAAAACGTAATTTTTTCTTGTGGCCTTATCTCAGCACCTGCAAAGAAATTTTGGTAATCTGATCTCATCTTGAGTACCATTTTCAGAAATCTTTTTCTTTTTTGTTGGGTTGTTTCGAGTTGGTTGGAGATTAATGTCGTAATGGCAACACCCATACTGCGCAAATCTTCTTGGTTAGGAAGAGGAAAACTTGGGGCCCATAAATAGTCATAATTGAAGTGTTTGACCAGCAGGGGTCATTTTAATGATGTGTCCTCTCTTAAAAACCTAATAAATTAATGGGGAGATAAGCTAGCTCGAGCCAGAGTGTGGCATTTCTTTTTAAAAGTGGAGTGAGTGTGAGTTATAAGAGGACTGTGGGGGTGGTGTCCGGTTTCCGTTAGGAAATTCTTATCCCTTCATCAAGACATGAATCTTGTTCTTTGGGGCTCTAGCAATTTGCAATGTCCAGGTGCACATCCGGGGGGGGGAGGGCTTTTAGGGTCAGAACTCCCCCCCCCCTTCTCCCTAGGATCCCTAACATCCGGTTGTTTTGATGTGACTGAAAAAGAAACACTTAGAAATCGTAAATAATTCCAAAAGAAAACGTTTTTAATCTACCATAATTCAAGCAAAATTTGTCTAACGTATCGCACTAAAACATCTATTAGGCCAAAGAACTTTGAAATAAATGACGGATTTGTAAATCTTCCTGCATCAAAAAATCATTTTTCATCATTTTTAGTCTACTTAGGGTTCTATATAAAGTGTCGTTCAAAAAAGAAAAGTAAAAAAACATCGATGTTTCCGTTTTTCCAAATGTAACTTATAGAGTTTCAGTGCTACATGCCATTTTATTTAAAGCGGAACAAAATATCATAAATTCAGCCTGACATTGGTGTTTGTCCTTCTCTAAATGAATTACAAGAAAAATTTATATTAATTTAAAATACAGAAAATATGGAATATACGGGAAATAGATAAAATGCAGTCCAATATTTAATTGTTTTGTTTAACTCGAAAACTGGACAAATACCATTTTAATATTTTGTCATTTGTAGGTGACAGATTAAGAAACTTCTAAGACATTGATGGCATGTGACAAATATGATAGGAGAAAGTACTTCATGGAATTTGTTTTTTATATAGAGAAATACAGGGAAAAACTTAAGGTTTGATTGAAAACCCCTCCCACAGAAATTTTCCTGTTGCGCCCCTGGTATTGCCCAAGGTCGGAAGGATTGGATAGCCCTACTTACGAAATAAGATAGATCAGCGGTTGCAAATCTTTACAGTTGTGCGGATGCGGACCCCCTATTTAGTAAAAAAACAAACAAACATAGGGGCCCCACTATCTAATAGAATATGTGTGCATGCGTCAGTAATTAGAAAAACAAACTGTACAAGAAGGCATTATTAATTAAGAAACCTAACAGATTAAAAGATAATTTTTCATAAAGAAAGGAACATTATTGCATACATTTTTCTGTTACAACTATAAGAAAACTAGAAAACAAGTAATTAAAGTTTTTTTTTTTTTTTTTTTAAGTAATTGGGATTTTTTGCATTGTTTGTCCCCCGCGAGTAGAGTCAATATCTCTATTAAAACTGGATAGTTTAACTATAAAATTCACTCATTATTCACTCGCTACACCATCGAGGAATACAAACGAATAATTCTATTGTTGCTAACATGCTAACAATTGAGTGACTGTATTATTTTCATCTCTGCACCTGAAGCTCTTACAATATTTACCTTGGCTTAGGCTCTCGATCAGCATCCACGGCCCACTATCACTTTACTAGCGGCCCACTTATGGGCCGCGGCCCATGGGTTGGGAACTGCTGAATAGACATAATATTTCGAATTTAGAGAGAAAGGTACCTCGGGACTTTCGCTGCGAAAAATCAAAATGATTGCATATCATTCTATTGTTGTTAATAATATTCAAAATCAAATGCGATTTATGTAAAATAAGAGCAAATCTAAGAAAACCATTTGAAAACACGCCACAAAACTGTTAAATTGCTGAACAAACAACTGCATCAATTATTGAGAAAATTGGAATAGTTTATATTATAGAAAATATTGAAATAGTTTATAATGTCGGGAAAATTAAGAATTTTTCGGAAAAATTAAGAAATCTTCATTTCTTATTACACAGACGGTTCGATAAAATTTAACAAAAACCACTCTCTTAAACTGTAAAACTGACTGTATCTGACAAAATTCTTAATTTACCCAATATGCTAATATAAATATTATATATTGTTCTTTGTTAAAACATCTGTAGGTTAAGTTAAGAATTACGTTTGGAAATGAGTTGTGGCTTCAGTTTATATATATAACTTTTATAAAATGGTATCCAATTGATCCTTTATTTTAAAAAACATGAATGATTTATTCAATTATTTTTCAACAAGTATATTGATTCTCTCTGCATCTCAACACTACAGGGATGAGGATAGCAAAGTCATAAATAATTTTAAACGATGGATAATATGAACTATAAAGAAATTACAAAATATACAAATATATATTTTTTTTATTACAAATGTTACAGCTTGTGTAAGGAATGACCGTCAGAATTTAAGGGCTTATAATTTATTTGGATATAATTAGAAATTGCAAAAGAAACAGGAATAAAAAATGAAACATAAAATATAAAAATTTATTTGCTTACAATTTGGTTTCGGTCCCCTATCATATACAAATTTGTAAATTCACTCGTAATTAAATTTCATAGTTTTTAACCTAATTAATATAAGAAAAATTATATTAAAAATAGTTTAAACAATGACATGCAGTGAGCGCAAAACTAAAACTTATTAAGTTTGGTATGGTGTGAGTGTGCAGGACGAAATATTGTTCCTCATTACATCATGTCTCTAATTTATCGATATTTTTAAGTCAACATATTAGTTTTTGTATTATCAAACATCACAAATGCTTTTTTATACTCAAAACGCATGAAAAGACTTCAAACGGATAGTGGGGATTTCAAAAGTCACTGCACATATCCCATTCATGCATAAAAAAATACTAATTATCCCGTTGTAAAAAATAAAGTTTTAATAAAAGTTATCCGCCCTCAAATAAATTGATCGGCCATGAAAATGAAGCGCAATTACTTATTTTTCCAAAATTTTCATAATTGAATAAAATCCTTTAGAAAACTAAATAATATGGTATTTAATTAATCGTGTGAGTGAGAGTGAAGAATAAAGTAAATAGCAAAATCACAACAAGCGACACCAGACAAAACACTGAAATTCGCGGATATGATATCCACAGACCTTTTTAGACCACCATGAAGTGATACTTCTGAAAATGTGCTGCAAGCAATCACGACGGGTTGCCCGTAGTCAAAGCGAGGGGTAGTAGGTGCCCTATGGCTAATTAGGGGGAGGCTGACTATTTAAAAATCGAATGGACATAGACGCCAATAACAGCTTGATATCGATGGGAATCCTGATAAGATTTTTGTTACTTTGTGTGAGATTGTGTATTTTTGTCAAGATAATGACTAATGTCTGGATGAAGGCGCCTGTTTCTCAATGGGGTGAGGGTGCTTGCGAACAATTCCAAGAAAATAGGCGTTAAGAAACGATGTTTAAAAAGGACACAGGACCGGACAGTCATTCTTATTTGTTTTCTAGAATTATCTTCAACACAATCGGTTGGATATTTTCATCTATAGTGGACTTGTTTTTTTGGGTTTGGATTGAAAGTCTGCGCAGTTTTCGTTTTTACATTTATCGCATAGTTTTCATTTTTACATTTATGAAAAACGATGTCATCAAAGCGAGCAAAATGCACTCGTTACAAAGTCGAATGCTGTTTATGTTTTGAATGATTTGACAATGATTATGTTAAAAAACATACGAATTTGAAGCATCCTGATTACTTCAATGACAATAGAACTGTACCAGTTATAGAAGTAGGAAGTAAAAGAAGAAAAAGTCCATGGGATTTGCAGTGTCCATCTGAAGCTCTTTCAGAATCTTCCCAAAGCAAAGGTACGTGATTTTTTTTAATCTGAGCGGGTCTTATATTTTTTGCCTACCAATACATTTTGCCGTATTTACATTTGACTTCAAAATATCCAATAATTTATTTAATTCTCAACGTATAAACAACCCTTTTTTTTCTTCACAGAATTTGTTTTTAGATATATTTGTTAATATAGTAATTGTGTGAAAATAATAAAAAATGTAATATTGTGAGTATATAAGCATTTTTAATGATGTTTCTTCAAATTTAAAAAGTAGTCGTTTGCTTTCGTACACTTTTTAGACAAAATGGTTTCTAAATATTTATTAAAAAAAATAATAATAATAAAATAGCAATGTTATTTAAAAATTTTGATTTAAGCTGCGAACCTATTTTTAAGCAATATTGCTTTTAAAATTTCTGAAAAAAAAAATTGAAAATTTATAACAATAAATTCTGGGGGAAAAATTGTACATATGCTGAGAATTAAATAATTTATACGACATTTTTTTTTTTTTTTTTTTTGAAGTTAGGTGCAAGTACGACTTTTAAATTTTGTCGATGGCTGTCGCATCACGTTTTCAAATAATCGACTACGATGTCGGTTGATATGTGAAAGAATATAATAGGTATTCGTAAAGAAATTTCAAATTTTATATTGATTTCATAATTATTTTGAAAACTGTTTCAATAGAATTTTAAAAGAAACATGTTTATAACTTTCAAGTGTCCAAGGTTTTAATTACCCTACGCTTTTTTTAACTATCCTAGTAAAAGGTTAAACTTATGATCACAAAACAATAGCCAATAGTTGAAGTTAGATCATGTGTCATATATAATATAAACAAATTTGTTGTCCAAGAATCGCATGATTATCTATTTTATGAAGTACGGTGAAAATTGTAATCTTGCAATCCACTAGAGAAATAGGCTTCAGTTTTTGTATTCCAATTCGATTGCATCATAGATGAATATTTTTTGAGTAAATAAAAAAATTGATTAAAAAAATTAACGTGAATACCACGAGAAATGTATGGATTTCAATTAATTTTTTGTTTTAAATACTTGATATCTAATTCTTGTTTACAAGACTACCAGGAGAGGTTTTTTTTATTACTTCGTAGCTTTGCTAAATAAATTGACTTAAAATGTTCTAAAAAATATTTACTTTCTTGTTCATTTTGGCTATTTTTTTAAAAGTTGTAATATTAATTATTGAAATAAATTTTTTGTATAATAAAACTGATGATAATCGTCCCAATTTTATAATTAATTACTCAGTTCAAATTATATTTATTTAAATTGTCTGAATTATTTTACTAATGTGTATAATTTTTAATGATTATGAGTAGTTTTGGATCTGAATTTATAGACTAAAGACTTCATAAAAAAAATCGATATTTGAATGTGATTAGGAAAAAAACTTTTTAGAGCATTTTAGTCATATTTTGTGTGTGTGTCTGTGTGACAGTTTAGAATCTATAAAACTAAGTAATTTTCTGTTTCATGTGTCGTAACTGAAAGACGAACCAATATTTGCATATACATACTATAATACGTAATTTTTTACGGTGGTCAAATAAAGTTGTGGAAAATATTACATTTTGTCAAAGAAATTGGTCAAATGGTATGAACATTTTCCGTTTCATCATTTATATTAAAAATTCGACTAGACAATTTATTGTATTACACTACCTTATTTTTACATTACACCATTGGAGTTATAAATGATATACTTGAAACACTCTCCCGCTAAGTCCACTTTGCCGTCCACCCGTGACCCGTCCCATGTCTAAACAACCCATAATAAAGCATTTTGAAGATTTTTTTTATAAGCTGTTCGTAGCTGTCAATAAACAAATCAAATGCATTTTTATTTGTTTCTTCTCATTTACTTTAGTCCCTTTTCACAAATTGTCTTGCGAGGTCGATAGATACTGTTTAATGTATATTTTGAAATATCCTGTTTTTTTAAATACCATACATTTAAGTTACCAAAATATAGAGCCTATCTATAAAAAGTATTTTTAAAATATTATTGTTATTTTTTAACTCGTCATTAGTATTTTGTGTTATTAACATCCAATCCATATTAATCCCTTCTTGACCACTGAATGGCACTTTGATTTAATTAACTTGCTTTGAGAGTAGCAGCTATTTAGGGTTGTGATTGGAATAATAATATAGCTTGGAAATACCATTATACATCATAGTTAGGATTGCTGAAGCTGATTGTTAGAAAAAATATTTTTAATTTTAGTTTTGCAGTTATTGCTATCCTTATTCTTATTTAATTTTATTAAACTCTATTTAGTCTTATTATGTTAGGCATTCTTTTGTTAGACGAACTTTTGTTTTAAATTTGTAATTAAAAAAAGGCATAATTTTTTACTTCATGATTGATAAAATATGGTGAAATGCCTATGTAAATTTTGATGTCCTTAATTAATTTATTTTTTAATATTTTATTGATAAATTTTTAAATTCTCGATATTCGTAGAAATTAATTATTTTTTTAATGTAATTTTTTGTGTTAATTAAGATTTCTTTTTGTTTTCCATTCTTTAAAAATAGCAGCTATATAAAAATATTAATTTTATTAAAAAATTAAGCTGAAAAGTGAATGATATATTTATCTTAAGTCCTTAATTAGACCTTAATTATTAACCTAAATAACTAAGACAATGCACTATTTATATGATTTCTGCACGGTTTTGGATGGCAATGACACTTTCTGACTAACTACATGTTTAACAATTCATATGTATCATAAACCTTTACAGTTTTATAAATATACATTTTTCAGCTTCCTAAATATTATCCAAATGTATTTTAAATAAAACCATTAAAAATTTAATAAATTTTGAAACTTAAAACGGATGTTTCGGGAGAATGACCAACTAGGCAAATAAAACATAAAAATAAAATATGTCTACCAAGTCAAGATAATGAAGTAGCCAAGCAGAACATTCTTTGTAGAAAAGGAAGCCTGCGAAAAATTTATTAATTTGATATTTTTCATTATCATTTTTAAAACAAATTAAACAATGCACGCATAACTAAATATCCACTTGCTAAATCAAATGCCATAAACTATTCCTAAGCATTTTTGAGGGGAAATTCCGCTTCTTATATCTAACATTATAAAAAAATGTATGCAATAAAAAAATATGGGTTATTAATAGCACAGGTTTTGAGGTTTAACATATTTTATTTTGCATCACAAAATTGTACAGTTGTAAGTTTAATTTTACAATTGCATTGTACGTCCTTTTGATGCATCGTTCTTTTATGCTTGTAAAAATCTCAAGGACTTTCGAGAATGAAAGAGTAAATTTTAAAGAAACTGATTTAACAAGCTCAAGTGAAGATGAATTAATCGTGGAAGAAATTGAAGAATCGTGTTGAAGTGATGAAGATGAGATAGATGAGGAAATTAATGAAGATAATGTGTTAGGAAGCAAACTAGATATTTCTACTGCCAAAATTTGCGTTTCTTTAGTCGTTCCTGGCCCTAAGGATATTTCGCAATCAAAAGATTGTAAACCGTCACAACCTGAACTTGATTCATGTCCTTCTCCACAGAGAAAAGGGACAATTCCGATCATTCAAATCGAAATTTTTTAAACATGAATGGTTAGAATATTCGAAAACTAAAGACGCTGTGTTTTGCTATTATTGTAGACATTTCCTAGATGAAAGTACACTGGATCCAAGTTGTGATCCATTCAGGCAAAATGGGTTTAGGAACTGGAAGAGGTGCTATGGAAAAAAACTCAAAAGAAAATCGTCTGTTAAAGCACCAATTGAGTTCTTCTCACTGTGAAGCAATTTTAAATGCCAGTACTTATCGAGATGTGCAGAAAAAAGGCAGCATAATCGCTCAGGGAAACTTCGAAATTCCGCAAATCCGATGTTATACTGAGCAACGATACCTTTGATTATGGGCCACATGGTGGAAATTTTTTGAGCATACTTGCTTATAGCCAAGCATGATGATATAATTGCGAAAAAACTTAAATACTGCGCAGGAAATTCTAAATACACTCATTATTCAGTGCAGAATGCTTTGCTTGACATCATGGCAGAAGAAATTAGATTTGGTATCTCAAAAGAAGTTCAAGAGGCACAATATTTTTCCATTCTTGCTGATGAAACGAAAGATTTTGGAAAGAGAGAGCAACTTTCATTGGCCGTACGTTACCTGCATAACGGGAGCATTTATGAAGAGTTTTTATCAGTAGAAGAGCTGAGCTCTTTAGATGCGAGTTCATTGTCTAAAAAATTGTTGGATATCTTAAAAGAAAATTCTCTAAATATTGCCAATTGTGTGGGTCAAGCGTATGATGGAGCTTCCGTGGTGTCAGGAAAACATGCTGGTGTAAATTCAATTTTAAAAAATAGCGTTGCCCCTCTTGCCAACTACATACACTGTTTTAATCACAGATTGAATTTAGTAATTGTGGATGTTGTCAAATCTGTTTCTTGTGTTTCAGACAGTATACCTTTAATGCAGAAATTATATATATTTATGAGTTGCAGTACTATACATCCACAATGGGTAGATATTCAAAAAAGAGAAGGGCAAAAAGTGATGGAATTAAAGCCAATTTCAGACACTAGGTGGGCTTGCCAAGCTACAATGTTTAACTTGTTTTGCAAAAGACTAAAAGGCATTCATATACTTCTATTGCAAATTAGCAACAGCAATAAGGACAGCTCCGACAGAATTGTAGAATCGCGAGGACTATTATATCAGTTTTCCCCACGTTGTGTAAAATTAATATTTGCTCTGAGGAACATTTTTCAATATACAAAGTTGACTTCGGATTTACTTCAAAGTTCTCAACAAGACTTTTCAGGAGCTTCAAATTTGCTAGATGTCCTTAAAGACAATCTTGATGATACGCGAAAAGATGCTTCTATTAAAAGAATATGGGATGAAGCCTCTGTGGTATGTCACGATATTGAATTAGAAGAACAGCCACGAATTAGAAAGATCCTATCGAATCACTTTAAAAATTACATGGTCGAGTCTCCTATAGAAAAAGACGATGGCAGTACATATGAAAGTTACCGAAGGTAAGTCAGCTTTTACTTCACTTAAAGAACAATAATATTGCACGAAAATAATTAATTTAATTATTTAAACTAATAGCTAAAAATTTGTTTTAATGCGTTAAGTTTTACGAGTTTCACGATTTCAAATTAAATTATTAAAAATGACAACTTCAGAATGATTGGAAATAATTTGTCATTAAAAACCTTTTCACAGTTAATTCACTTTATCACGTGTAATCAATATTTAATAATAAGATCACTTAAACAACGATTGATTTGTTAATTCGAATTTTTTTTACTTGTTTTGGAACCTTTTATTGATTTTCTAACAAAAACCTTTGAAAAAACTTGATTTCAAAATAGTAAATGAAATATTTTTTTTTTCAAATAGTATTGAAATATTTAATTTAATTATTAAGATTATATAAAATCTTATTACTATTCAGCCGACCAAACGGTATAGTGGTTAGCGTGCTAGCTTCCAGACCGCGAGGTTACGGGTTCGAGTCCCGTGTTAGGCATGGGGGTTTGTAAATGTATGTTGGCTTGTCTAATGACAAATGTTTCGGCGCATTATAGCCCTCGTGTTGCTGACGGTGCCAGATAATCTGAATACAATCAACCAACTTATTACTATTCAACAAACAGAAGTAATTTTCTTAAAGGATCCTTTTTCTCTTTTAGGATAGTCTTTTCTGTCATGATAGAATTTTAGTAGAAATTGATCGACGTTTTGGTAATGATAATAAGTCAATTATGTTAGGAATTCGAGCTCTAGTTCCTGGCTCAAAAAGTTTTCTACAAATTGATGATGTTCTTCAATTTGGAAAACTATACTATAACTCCAATACAGATGATTTGAGTTTTGAGATAGCCAGCATGTCAAGAGTGTTGAAGAGGAAACCCACCAAAGATCATCCAAAGACATAGTTAGAGTTTAGTGAATATGTGTCTTCGGTATCTGATGCATTTTACGAACTACATAGACTGCTAAAAATTTCATGAACGATACCAATTTAATCTTGTGCTTGTGAAAGGAAGTTGGATTTTTCTAGGATACTTTCTTTGTTCATTCTATCTAATATGGAAATATAAAAAAAATAAAATATTTTTTTACAAAATTTGCCGAAACTTTTGTTCCTCAAAACAGTTAATCATTTCAAGTTGTCGTTACAGTTACTAATTTTTGATAACAATAGAGAATCTTTATTTGTCTTCTTTTAGAATACAGTATCAATTACTTGTTTTACGTTCTTAACATCTTGAATGTGTTCTGATTACACTAAAAAACTTCTTTTAACATATAATACATCAATTTTTTTTTTTTTAATCTTTAAGTACACTGCAAAATTGCTTTTGGCTTATGATTAATTGAATTTAGTTTGTTTAAAATAAAAAACATTAGCCCCCCCCCCCGTCGGGGTATATTAGCCCCCTCGTCGGGCAATTCCTAGCTCCACCACTGATCTAAAGATGTAAAAACAAACACACCCATAAACATTAAAACTGGTTTACTCACTAACTACTCACCAAATGTCAAGGTTGTATACAGAGTAGGTTCAAAATTAACTAGGCTTGAAGATTGTAATATATAGCTTTACTACGACTTCCTCGTAACCCATGCCCCTTGAATCTTTGAAGTAGAAGATGGAAAGATGATATCACTCCACATCTAAAGATGTAAATACAAACACACCCATAAACATCGAAACTGGTTGCCAGATTCCCATGACGAGACAAAATAAAGAAGTTCGAGACCTCAGCGAACTTTCAGAAACTGCACTCTGTCTCCCCACACCATCAATCCCTCGCCACCCTTTGAAATTCTTTTGTGGGTGGTAACCCGCGTGACTAGTCGAGTAGTTTATGGGGGGATGGCCAGTTCCCGGAATCCATCAAACGTTTATTTTGTTTACTCGTGCTGAAACTGCTGGGATTGAGCTAACACCCGAAAAGTTTCACCACCCCTCACTTTCATAAAGATGCCAATTTGAGTAAAACAGTTCCACAAACACCTGCAGTTGATCTTTAGGCCCCCACCCCCAATCTCCCCCATCCACGGGATTTCGCTTTTAGATGCCGTCTCGTCCCATAGAGCACACATCCTTTTCAGGGAGGTCCTTTAGGAAGGCCCCAGTCATCCCCCGGATTCCAAATGACTTTGTAGGGACCTCCCTGGGAGAATGTGTCCTTATATGGAGTGTTATAACGGTACAGTAAAACCCCGATTATCCGAGCCCCAGTTATCCAAGTTTCCGCTTTAACCGAGCCAAATAATATTTCTTTAATTTTTTTTTACCCCTGATATTTTCCTTTGTCAAAACTAATACCGAAAAAAATTGGTACTTGATCTCTCAAACACTCAAGAAAACAAAATGTTTACATTCCTTTTCATTGTATGACACTGATCCTCCTATCGCGTCGCTCAAGGTCTTAAGGCTTAAGTAAAAGAACTCTTTAAGCATTACTATATATTATTAATTGCGTGTGGTTTACCTATAGTATAAAATTTGTACTTGTCAAAACATACATTTAAACCGATACGATTTATTTTATTTTTAATTTTCGCTTTAACCGAGTTTTTCGGTTATCCGAGTTGGTCTTGGTCCACAATAACTCGGATAATCAGGACTCTACTGCATTTCCATTTGGAAGTTGCTGGTTCTATGATGTTGTTTTTTGGTGTTTTGTGGCGCGAGGACAATACAGGGGCCTAATTGCGCCAGCTGGGATCTATGAATGGGTTCTGGGGAAGTAGCAACGCATAATATTTTTAGGCATTGACATCTTTATGTGATGTTAAGATAAGAGAAGAGTCGGCTTTTATTTTGTTAAAGCTGTCACCCTTTTCAATCTTGTGAATTCCAGTAGGTTACCTACAGGCAGCAGTGCCAGACGTCGAACTTAAAAAAATTCACAAGGAAAAAAGAATTCACCATAAAAAGAATTTTACCGGTACGCAAACTTCCCGATCGTGGCGATAACCCCAACTGTAGCTGAGATTTTTTATTTATAAAATACAAATTCGCAATATTTTACATAATTTACCACGCAAAAAGAAGCTGAATACTCTTAATTTTCGCATTTGTTTTCTCTCTAGCTTATATCACAATACATACATAAAGATTTTTGAATAATTATTACTAATTAATTTAAAAACATGCTGGTACGCTGTACCTGCTCTCAAAAAAGTACCGGTACGGCGTACCGACTCACTATACCCCTGGTTACATCCTTTTTGATTAGGGTGAAATGGGTGCCTTTCAACTCATGCTGAGTAATTTGAGAATTCAATTCAATCTGAAAGTGATCCTTAGAATTACTGCAAATACATTTGGTGATCAATTCTCTGCTGCCCACGTGACGGCTGTGGGGTTAGCGCTCTGGCTTCGCATGCCAAAGGTGCTGGGTTCGAATCCCGAATTAGGCATGAATGTTTGTTGTGTTTCGGAATCCACGTTAAGCTGTAGGTCCCGGCCTGATTAGCCTTTACTGTGCATACAAATAGGTCATTGAGAGTACAAATCAAATAACCAACCAACCAATTCTCTGCGGTACTCTCGAGGCATTTTGACTCTTTTTTATCTATTCGTAAACAGGTTAATAATTTCAAAGTTGTGATGAATCTAGAAATTATGCTTCATTTAATATTAGTTTGTTGCAAAGTTACATGGAAAAATAATTCTTTTAACTAAGTCAAATATGCATCTTATAACACCGATTAGTCTGCCGTACGTTAGTGAGTTACAAATGTATATTTGATGTCGTTAAATTAATTATTTTTCCATGCAACTTTACCACAAACTAATTTTATATTAAACAAAAACAAAACAACTAGGTTCATCATAATTTTGCGATTCTAACTGATTTACGAATAGGAAGAAGAGCGAAAATATCCCGTGCATTATTCTGAGAATTACCCAGATAGAAAATAAGTTAATTAGTTGGTTGAGGTTTTATGGCGCAAAGACTTCACTAGGGCCATGCTGCGCCACTTTAAGTTATTTAGCAAACGATAACAAGAATGATTGAGGATGCATTCTACTATACCTACTATCCATCCTACTATTTACTTTTTATAAATTGCAGAAAAGGTGGATAGACAAATCCAATGTTCAGACATAAAGACGTGTATTACAGGCTTTAAGGTATTATTTATTTGAACAGGAAATTAATGTATATTGCTTTTAGTTACTTCTTTTTGTAACCCACAGTACATTTTTGAAAAATTAAGGTACCCCCCTTCCTCTTCTTACGTACTCTTATCCTTCTTTCTTCCTCCCTGTATACAATACCGCATCCGGTCTTGAACAATAAAATATTTCTTAAACATTTCATCTAAATAAAACCAACCACACAAAAGAAATGGAATAGTCTTAACTCCTGTATGCTGACTGACAGACAGCGAATCATCTTTCGTTGAATGTTTCTTTCCACCCCTCATAACGAACAATGGTCCTTACCCTTGTCATTTAAATAATACGTAACGAAAGAACATTTCATTAATTTAGCATATTAGACAACTTTTAATCTTTCCTTTGGATGAAGGGTCCGAGCTGGCGCATTCCAAGTTTGCCTATACCGTATCGCACTCAAGTAACTAGTATTAGGTCCAGGAACTTTGAAATAAATATCTCCTAGCATCAAAAAGTCATTATGCATTATTATTTTTTTCTTCAACCTAAAGTCCAATGTAAAATGTCATTTAAAAAAAAAAAAATGTCAAAGAGGTGTAAGAAGATGCAAAGAGAGATGTAAAAATATAGGTTTCCGTTTTTCAAATTCTGTTGTAGTGTTTCAGTGCTGCATGCCATCGTATTTTAAGTACCATAAATATGTATTAAAATTGACCTAATATTGGTGTTTGTCCATTTACCTGAAAAAGAAATTAATTTCTGCAATTGAAACAAGAAAAATTTCATATTAATTCATAATCTAGAAAATTTGGATGATACGGAATCTAAATGAAATGTTGCCCCAAGCTGGATTGTTTTGTATAACTCGAAAACAGGGCAAAAACCATTTTCAAACTTAAGGTTCGATTGGAAACTCCAACTTAAACCAAAAACAAAAGTTTCAAAAACCATTGCAGCTGCATATGAAAGATAAATAACAGCTGCATCAAAGGGTTGCCGTATTATCTCATTGTATTAATTGTATTTCAATTTGATTATAGCTATCGTCAGCGTTTCCTTTCTTTGCTTTGTTTTATTTTCTTTAATTTGGCGGTCTTTATAGTAGTGTTAATTTTTAAAGTTCTCATAACGGATTTTGTATAGTTCAATGCATTCATCGTTTCCCCCCCCCCCCCATCCTTTTTCTGTATATCCTGTATCCCCCAAAAAAACACTTTTGAAAAGTAGAAGAACCACCAACCTCAAAAACACAAAAAACTTTCTTACAATAAAAAAATCATAAACATGATGAAAATTTTCAGCCACAAACACAGTGATATAAAAAAATGGCCAACCTCTGATTAGAACTCTCGGTTGTGACTCGCTTACGAATGTATGCTTACTTAATTTATTTTTAACATTTAAGTTCCGCTCCCATAAAAATTTACGCTGCTTGAGGTTGGCGCCCGTCATAGGAATATTAACAATGCTTGCGTTTAAACTAATTTATGGATGTTTGCACGAATATTTGAGTTTATGATTTCATTTGGATGGGTAGGAAATACAAAGTGGTGTAAATATTCATGCTCGTGTAATTTTCAAAATAGTATAGAGAAACTGTGCTCAAACGCTTGCATTTGAATCGTTATTAAGAATTTTTTAAGTAGGAAACTAAAGTGTTTCTGGTAAGCTTTTGTTTGGTTGATACATACATTTTGGAAAGTTTTTATGTGTGGGGGGTTTTAAAGGTTAGTAATTAAGACGGGCGCCAACCTCAAGCAGCGTAAATTTTTAAGGGAGCGGAACTTAAATGTTAAAAATAAATTAAGTAAGCATACATTCGTAAGCGAGTCACAACCGAGAGTTCTAATCAGTGGTTGGCCACTTTTTTATATCACTGTGTTTGTGGCTGAAAATTTTCATCATGTTTATGATTTTTTTATTGTAAGAAAGTTTTTTGTGTTTTTGAGGTTGGTGGTTCTTCTACTTTTCAAAAGTGTTTTTTTGGGGGATATCATAAATTTTTTTTAAACACTGACGACTTCTCTTTTTTGAATTTGTCCGTTTCATCGTTTTTCTATTTATCCCCTATGGTATACGTGGTACCAGGGATATTCATAATTCTTCAAACTGAGTTCGACGATACCTTACATGCAATAATTATCTTTAAAATTGATAAACCGAAAGTGGTACCAATAGCATACCTGGTACTTTAAACATTCATAATTCATCAAAACAAAAGTCCAACATGCCATATTTATCTTGGAAAATGATAAACCGAAAGTGGTACTACCTATGCTATACCTGGTACTTTAAACATTCATAATTTTTCAAGACAAGTCTAACGACACCCAACATGCCATATTTATCTTCAAAATTGATAAACCAGAAGTAGTACCACCTATGGTACACCTGGTACCATGAATATTCATAATTCTTCAAGTTGAGTTCAATGATATCTTGCATGCCAAAATCTACTTGAAAATTGACAAATTGGTTGAATGCGGACGGCAGTAACCATCAAAATCTACCACGAACGAGTACTAGAAACTTGTGTATGGCAACTCAACTCCCAAAACTTAAAGAAATACGTTGCCATTGACAAAGATCCTGTCTGCCAAGTTTCAGCTCGATTGGTTAGTTTGTAAGCACAACGACCTATTTTGGTGCATAATAACGACTAATCAGTCCGGGACCCACAGCTTAACGTGGATTCCGAATCACAACGAACATCCACACCTAACACAGGAATCAAATCCGGCACCTTTAACTTACAAGGCCAGAGCGTGCATCCCATTGAAAGTTTATACTAATAAATTGTTACAAATAAATATTACAAGTTTTTTACAGTCTAATAAATATTGCAGTATAAATTATTTTTATTATACCAAGCATTATTTTGGTTCACATAATAACCCATTGATATTTGACAAAATTTAAAATATTTTCTTAACAACAATTTTAAAATTCACTATGAAATTACAATTTTGATGATATATGATTCTATAATTTCATTTTACAACGGAAAGTAAAAATCAACACATCTTTAAAAAAGAATGACATTTTTGCAAATTCCATTAGCCAATCGCAATGCGTGGTTCATTTAGTCCTCTGTAATGAGTTGACTGTGACGTCAGCTCGTATAACCTCCACATTTATACTTTGCCCATAGTATCTTGCAACAAAATGTGATTGTTTTCATTTTTCAATGGAGATTTCCCGAAATCTCCATTGTTTAATGTTTTTGATGTTTAAATTGTTGATGATGTTAATTTAAAATGTTTTTGAAAGTTAACTCTCTCTAAATTGTCATACAGTTCAAATAACACATGCAACTTAAAGAACAAATATTTCTCTTTAATTCTGTCTCTTCAAAAATTAAATTATTTAAATTTTAAAGATGTTATAAGCCATATAATTATAGTCCAATTCGTTCTCCTATACTTTAACATTACGTTAAAACTCACTTAAGCCTAACATGTCGGAAAAACTAACTTCCAAATGATAGCAAACCTGTTTGGCAACTTTTGGCATATATATCTGAACCTCAATTACAAGCTGATCGCCTTTATCTGTCGCCAAATTATGAAATGAAAAAAAGTGGTTTTAAATTAATTAAAAATAGAAAGAATTATTTAATGAAGTTCAAACCAGCGTAGGATTTTAAGTTGAAACATTCCGCATCCTATAATTCAATGCGTTTGAAGATCTATAGATTAGTTAGGGCTGTACGTTTGTCTAAATTTTTACATCAAAATCGGGCTAGAACTCGTTTTTTTATTTCGTTTTGGAATTTTCAATATTTTTTTTCTTCGTTGTCTTTTGTCCTAGGTACTCAATTTTTTTTTCTTTGAAAGATATCACCGAGACGAATCTATGGTATTTTTTTGTATAATTATGTGAAGTTTCGTAAGCGCGCTAGAGAATAGTCAATTTCGGCTTTTTCGCTGGAAGTTATGCAGAGAATAGATACTTACTGTCGTTTCTGCCTTTTTTAAGGTTGGCGGCGAAACGACCGTTTCGTCTGATATTAACTTCGATTTTGGATCCAATCGGGCTGAAACTTATCAGATAATTTCGATGTCGATGACAATGAGTTCTATCAAATTTTGGGGCTGTAACTATCACTAAACGGTCATTTTTAAGGAATGCTAATAAACTAACTTGCCGTCATCCGATCGCGCTTTGGCTAGCATTTAAACCACCATTGTTGAAACTCTTTCCTGTTGCCAAAATTTTTTTGATAAATAAATAATAAAATTACTTTAATTCGAATAAATAAATGACATTCATTTTTAAAAAATATATTTTGAAACGTTGTTTGCTGCACATTTTGCTGATAGCACCACAACCGTCACCGACATTCGGTGATGGTTGTGTGGAGCACTCCGGTTTCGCATGGGAAAGGGGACTGGTTCTAATCCTGGGTTAAGCATGGATGTTCATTGTGGTTCTTAGTCCACGTCAAGCCGTCCTGATTAGCTGTTATTTTGCACAAGTATAGGTTGTTGAGAGCACAATTCAACAAACGTGACCTGGAATTCGAACCCGGCACCTTTGGCATGCGAGGCCATAGTGTTAACCTCGAAGGCATCAGGTTGGTATGCAATCTGTAGAAAATACTTGAATGAGTATTACCTTTTGACAGTGAGCAGTTTCTTTTGGGAAGCAAGTAAATTGTTTATTTGTTTTTTGAAGAAAAGAGCTTATATTCTAATGATGATGAGAACACGAATTTAGTCAAAGACTAATAGAACTACATTAAAAAATAACAATAACTGCATAACAGGTGAAAACATCAGCTTAAAAAACAAGCAAGAGAGAAACATTTACTTGCGGTTTATCTGCCGAGTTTCGGCTCGGTCGGATGCCGGCAAGTGGGTTAAATAATCTAGTCATCCGCTGAATTGCCCACCGCATTCCAAACACACAAAATCTCGATGCCAGAATATAGTTAGAATTTACGCATGTTAAATTACAACTTGTAAAATATCTAATGGGTGCGTTTGAAAAAAATAGTAGTCAAAATTATTGTCGGATGTGTTTGTTATGAATATCAGATTATCAATGTACCTAAATTAAATAAATAGGGCCGACCAAACGGTATACTGGTTAGCGTGCTAGCTTCTAGACCTCGAGGTTGCGGGCTCGAGTCCCGTGTAAAGGCATGAGTGTTTGTAAATGTATGTTGGCTTGTCAAATGACGAATGTTTCGATGCATTATAGCCTTCGTGTTGCTGACGGCGCCAGATAATCTGAAAACAACCAACCTACCTAAATTAAATATCTTAAACTGAAGGGAGTTATTAGAATTATCCCAAACCTTTAATTTACAAAAGTTATGTTTTGAATATCAATATCGACAACTCAACTAATACAAGCAAAAGATCAAGTAACATTTAAAAAAAAAAATCGATTTTTTTTTTATTTTACATTTTGGTAAGTGGTTTTAGTTTTGAAACATCCAAATTTCAAGAAAGAGGTCAAGAAAAAATGTCTGTCTGTGTGTACGTTGTCAGCATAACTCCCGAACAAGTTGACCTACGATGTTAAAATTTGGTGTGCGGGTTAGTGGTGGCTAATGGATAAATCGTTAAGGTCTTCATCAAAATCGCTCATGCGCATAGGGTTGAAATCATGAAAAAATCATGTTTTTCAGCAATGCTAAAAAAACGGCTCTAAGGATTTTGATTGAAATCTCTGTGCTAATGCCTCTTAAGGTGTTTTAATTATCCCCACCTCTGAAATTCCTGTAGAAATGCGATAAAAGGGTAAAAAAGTTGAAAAACGAGTGCATTTAACACATAGCTCCTTATCCTTGAGCATCGTCCATCAACGACTGATTTTTTTTCTTTCTTTTTCACGCACAAGAAAGCATAATATAATGTCTGTGGAATAACATCGCCAATTTTCCCATTTTGGCGGGTTTTTATCGCCGTAAAAATTATTGCCACAAGTATCACCGAACTGGCCATGAGTGAAAATATGAACGCGTTAAATAACACCGTATCAAATTTAAATATAATGACAAATATTATAGTATAATGGAAAGTTGAGCGATGTTCCACATTCCTAGTGTGTGTGTGTGAGTGTGTTCCCTCCCCATTCCCGTCCCCCCCCCCTTCCCCCCCCCCCGATTTCCTAATGAAATGTTAAAATATAGTCAAGTAATAATTTTTTGCTCCATTGAATTGTACTTTAATAACTCTGTGCCCCGTGTGTCGGGTGCTAAAAGTAATTATTTTCAATAATTAAAACTTTTTTTTTCTTTTGTTTTTCAATATAAGCTTTGCCACCAGCTATTGTATAAAACGAAAACATAACTACAATATTCATCATAATTTTAGAATTCGAATTTGTTTAAGAGTTGAAAAAAAAAAAAAAAAAAGAGTCAAAATGTTCGATGCTTACCAGCAGAGAATTTACCCATTTAATGAAAGATGATACAGATAGATAGAAGAGAGAAGATTGATAAAGATAGTAGAAGATATGATGTTAGCATATTAGTACAGATAAAATAGGATTTAAAAAAAAATTGGTCCGTTCATGAAACTTGGCAAAAACGTTTCATATGTCATGAAAATGTCATTGAGAACTAAAACTTTTTTTTTAGAATAGTTATATCGTTTTGCTTTTTTTCCCATTCGATTAAGCATGAAAAAAATACTCTAAAAACATTTGTCACATACCTAGATTGTGCCAAGATTTCTTTTTCAGTTATTAGATCCCCCCCCCCCCCCCTCCAAAGCACCCTTCTTTGCTAGACATTTTTCTTGACTCTTTTAATTGTTCATTTTCATGACATATGGAACATTTTTTCCAAATTTCATCAACGGACCAATTTTTTGTTTTTCTTATGGCACTTTGTTCTCTTGTACCGGTATACTATGTGGGCTTATAGCATGGGAAGTCAAATCGCGTAGGCACTAAAGTAATAATATTTTTCCTTCATATCCTTCATATAAATATCTTAGACTAATTCATATTCTTTTGCTAGGAAGATACACTGAATCTACATATGTTTTAATCTGGAAGTGGAGAAGAGAAATTATCATAACGGCGACTCAAAATGGGCAGATGAAAATGTAGCAGAGAAAAATTTTTAATTTGCATCTGCCGTGGAGAAAGGAAAGCAACATTTCAAAGATCTTGAATATCAAATGAGCTTTTTCATGACTATCTATATGGCAGTGTTAGGGCCATTTATTATAGTTTACCAGATGTTTCTTGTGCCGAGTTGGAACACGTGTTTTATGTGACGGTTTTGAATTATAAACAAAGAATTATGGCAGCCCCCGAGACAAAATTCGCAGTGCAGAACATAGACTGAACTGGCATTTTTTTTTTCCCTCCAGCTTTTTTAAGTCTATGTAATATTGTATTTCAGGATAGTATTGGATGATATATAATAAGTTTGATTATGATTAGACAATGCCGGTAGTACAAATACCCTGGACAATATTGGCTCGACACTGACCAATCCCGATTGTTGGTAGACTGGCCATTGCTATACAGACATTGGCTCAACTCTCCCAATGCTAGTTAAAATATGCTGGAAGTTTTGAAATGTTGATGCAGAGCTTTACAATTGAAGTATAATATTATAAGAAAAGACGAAATATGTGTTTTGTGACGATTTTGACACGTTTATTTAAAAAAAAAAAAAATCACCAATTTTAACAATGCTTGAGATACGGCATCGACTGTCCGATTTTCCCTGAACATCACCAATTTCCGACATTGGCATATACTACATTTATACATATTACATATAAATGCCTTATATACCATTTAGTACATTATATTTTATATATATAAACACATGTAATGAGCTACTTGTGAAATGAATCGGTTGATCCCGCGTGATCGGTTGATCTACATGTGAATGAATCTTTGATCTGTGATTCCCGCGTGCTTGATTTCTAGGTGGTGATAAGAAAATCCAATTCAAATCTTATTTTTGTTTACATAACTCTTTCAAAAAAAGGTTTAATATAACCTTGATATGAAATTTGTACTGTAAGTTATATTTAAGAGTTAGTTTTAAAACAATAAACTCAATTTTTGGTACTGTAGTGGAAGAATGGGACTCGTGCGCAGCAAATTGAAATGTCTTAAAATAAGACACTTAAGTGTCCTTCAATAGTGGCTCTGTTTTAAGACGCAAAATGGAATCTTAATTATTAAGACACTTGAAACGTATGAAATTGGGGGATTCTCAGACGCTCGTTCGGAGCTTCTGAATTGGGAGTAGTTTCGGAAATTTGATAAGTCTGAATGGGTTGGTTATGGCACCTTTCAAATGTTGGGGAAGCTAAAAACGTTATATTTAAATTAAAATGCAATAGAAATGTGCTTGCTATAAATTACATATTTTCTTTAAAAAGAAAAGCCGAAATTACTGTTTAATCACGTGTTGCGCATAACTTTTTGTTGACTATACTTCACCTTCCTGTTGAATTTAAGCATGGGATTGCAAAGCATTTCCACATTTGTTAGTAATATGCAGGTTAGACATATCATAAAAAATATCCAGAGATGTAATTATAAGTAATATCATTAATGACACAGTTTATAAGTGAATCATGCTGATGGAAAATTTGGGAACCGATTGAAATACGTTTTTTTTTTAAATAAATTCATGCCGAATCGGAACGCCTATTGGGTTGTGTAAGCTTTTGTTTACATGCAGTTGCGGACCCAGGGAGATGTGGTGGGGTGTGTGGTCGATGAAGAGGAATGTGTGCCACTTGCGTACTTGCGAAATAATCTTACTTACGAGTGGATTATGAGTTTGGTGCAGTACGCCAGAAAAAAAAATTAACTATGGTGTTCTTTTTTTTTAAAAAAAAAAGGCCCATTTAAGAATTATCATTTTCCTGAATGAATGGTGGTAATATGAAAAAGGGAAATAACACCAATCTAAGTCAGTATAATAGTGTAATTGAAACATGGGCGATGTCCCATAGCCTAGTTTTCTTTTAAAAGCGCTGTTTTTGTTTTTTTGTTTTTTTTAAAGTATAGAACCTAACTTCTGCATGGGGTCATTTACCTAGAGTTGCTTTTCTTTAACAACTATTTTTTTTTAAATATTATAATTAATATTTTTTAAACTTCATTAAACTAGCCGCTAGGAAAAGAAAATCAAGAACGGTATCTTTGTAATTTCAATTAGCAACTAATAGACCTCATTTTTAAAAAAAACAAGTGAAATTAGTTTATAATTATGAAGAATTTCTTTCCGATTTCAAATATTCAAAATAAAGTTCCTTAAGAAAAATAGCTATTTGAGTATTAAGAAAAGAAAATGCCCGAAAACCTCGTCCGATCAAAACGATCCACTATAGCTGTGACGTCAAAACATCCTTCCGTTCTCTATGGCTTCCGTTCTCTAATCTAACAAGCGGACTTCAGTGGTGGCTCGTTTCCCACATCCAGTGCAGCCAGGTTGCATCTAAATTTATTAGATCAAAACTAAAATTATGTATTTTACAATTTTCTAAAATGAAGATCAATTTCTACGGTAAGTGTAAAAAAATCAGATAAACAGCAAACTTCTTGACTCAATACTCAATTCACGAGGGGAAAAAAAAAACGTTCCGAATCAAAATGACCTTCCTCCGAACGGTAGCCATGCGTTTCCGAAGTATCATCTGAAGGCTAGAGAGTTATTAGTTTGAAGTACAATTTTGTTCTGAAAATAAATTTGAATATTTTAAACTCATTATCTAAAAAATCATGTTTTTGGCTCGTGAAACTTCATTTAAACGGTGTTAGGTTTGACATAATATCTTTTTGAAAAATGAGTTGAGAATTCAAATCTGCATTAATCATTAGATGTTTTGAACCTCAGTAAAATTGTTTAGAAAAGAAAATGAATATTGCTAGATTTTTTTTATGCACAAGTTTTTAGAAAAATTGCAATTTTTTTCTACTTTCAATGTTAAAAATTTATTAAAAAAACTATATATTCTAGAAACTAGAATATATAGTTATTAACATTAGAGGTTCATAACGTTAAAAATGATATTACGAACAATTTCCAACCATAATTTCTTTTCTTGGCCCCATAAAACTCGAGTAATCATTGTTCAAATTTTTTTTAATTATAACGAGTTAAATGTTAATTAGTTAATTCATTTTTGAATAAAACTGAAATTTTCTTCATTTAAACATCATTACTTATTATTTACTTTCAAATGCAAAAAAATTTTTTTTTTTAAAAATCCGATTTTTAAAATGATAATTAAAAAAAAAAGTTCAAGTGTGATTGTACATGATTTTGGGAAGTCGCATGTTTATGGCTGCAGTAACAATTTTGACCAAGGGACGCCCCTGGCGGACAAAGGTTGCAAATAAAAAAAAATAAAAATTTAAAAGAAAGCGCAGTGAACAGAAATTATTGTTTTTATGACCTTTTCGAAACATTTAGAATTGAACAAAAAATGAAAAAATGCGGGAATTGTTCATTAACAATACGGTATTAACACATCCACCACCGATGAAAAATACCCAGAAATGCGAGAGTATATTCACACGCGACGCGAAAACAACGCCGGTAATTGAATTACCACTTCAATTGCTTACCATCTAACAAGATAGTCCGTCCTTACATGGCAATTTGTTTACCATTTCGTTATCTGGTACTCGTAATGACATGATGGTGACAAAAACAAGTTCACGATCACTTACGTCCTTTTTTAAAATTTTATCAACACCGATTTTGTTTGCGTGTTTATGGTGGGAGAATCTGCGGGTTACTAATTAAATCACTTGTCGAGCCGAAACCTGGTAGATAGACGAGTTGCCGATGGCGATGCATTTTATCAAGTTTTCGGGGCAAATAAAAAAAGTTAGTGGATAACATTTAATGGATTTTTTTTTTTGGTTTTTTTTTTTCTTTTCCCGAACGCTATGAAAAGTCAATTTGAGCTCAGAATCACTTATAAGTTACTTGTTTTAAAGAACGAGCTTTTTCTTTTTTAATAAAATCATTCAAAGGTCTTGTAATTAAAAAAAGACAAGAAATCAGTCGAAAAGTATGATTTCGCCTTAACAGCTCTTTAAAATGTTTTGCCACTCCATCCCCAAAACAAAAGAACTTTAATCGCCAAAACCTAATATTTTTTCGCCATAACCATGACAAGTTTCCAAATTGGCAATTTATAGCCAGATCTAGCTGCAATGATTGTTTGTTGAAAGTGAAGTGAATTGGAAGAGGGCGATATCTCCACCCCTTTCTTCGCATTCTGAAACCCAATTTACACGCTACCAGTCGGCGTTCCAGTCAGGGGTGTAGTGGAGCGGGAACGCGTGGGAACGGCGATCCTTTACCTTTTAAGAAGGCGGAACGGCGTTCCCTCACCTAATTTTTTTTTTTTTTTTTTTTTTTTTTTTTAAATTTTATTACGTGACATTAAACACACAGTCAAGAAAGAAAACGAAACGGTTCTTTCGTGAGAACTATGCTGCCGTTTTCGATATGCAACTTCAGAGCTGAGCAAGCAAGTTCAAGAATTTGCAAACACTTGAAAGAGGCACGGCAACCCACACATATAGCCATTCGAAAAATCGAAACTCGATCTCTTATGGAAATTTTTCTGAATGATAATTGTTTAAGAAATCATGTAAATAATCGGTTTAAAATAAATTGTACATAATTTGTTTAAAAATTGTTGCAAAAAATCTATTTAAAAATTTGTGTCAATAATATGTTTGAAAAGATCTTCTAATCCATTTATAAAGTATCAAATAATCTGTTAAAATGGGTTGTGCAAAGCCAATTGTTAAAAAATCCAGATGATTTTAATAGTTTTAAAAAGATATTTAAATAAAAAAGCCTAAACACACATGTTTTTCTTTTCAATTTTGAGGAGCTCATTATCTGTTTTGAGATTATTAAAGTAAAATTAAGAAAGTTATTTATTCTTAGTTGCAATTTTCACTCCCCCCCCCCCCCCTCACACACACAGAAAAAAACAAAAGTATACGTTTATAACGATGCAACATAGCGTTCCCATACCTTTTTATTTTACACTACACCACTGGTTCCAGTTGAGATCCCTAGTCGTGTGACGTCACCGCTGGCAGCGTGTAAACGCATCATTCCAGTCTCAGTATAAGCCAGTTTGTCACGTGATCGCCTCTGGCTGGTGATTCCAGTAGATAAAACATTTTCTATTTACTGGAGCGTCAACTCCCCTCCCCCACCACTCTTCCTACCCTCATACTCTCGTGCACCGTGTAAAACACCTGCAATAGTTTTATTTTTCTGTAAGTTGAATGATTATTGAAACTTGAAACGATGCCAAATCGTTGGAATGATAAGGATTATTTAATGAAAACAACAACTGTCAAGGCAAACTGTCATTCTCCTAACATCTAGCTTTGGGTTAGTACAATTATTAGTATTTTTTTTTGTGTTAAAACATACAAATATATTTTTAAATAATTTTCGTCATATTTTGAAAGGCAACCCTAGTAAGCTTGGCGACGGCAGATGAAATCCTTCGCTGAATTGAAACGGCACTGTGTTGCACAATCATATTATAATATGCCTAACTACAATGTTTTTGGTTGTACTTATAGAGATAGTAGGAAAATAATACCTGTTAAAACCACTCGTATGTAAGCCTAACTGTTCCTTTTTACTTATTGATTTTTAAAATATTTTAAATTATAATGTAACTTTTAATAAAAGATAAGAATTATCTAATCCCATATTGATTGTGTCTGAGGGAAGCATCTGTGATATTTGGCATTCATATAATTTCCAGAAATAGTTCCTTAATTACTTTTGAAGTACTTCTGCGATAATCTGATAATCAAAAGCAGTTGAACATTAGCAGTTGTTTACATTTATGTGTTCTAATTGAATTAAAATACTTATAAATTATACGTATATCTAGTGTAGTATATTATATTCAAAAGTAGTATGTCTTAAATAATGGCTACTAGAATGAATTATGTGTGCCAACGTTAAGAATGTCAACAATAAGATGTTTGTTTACATTTGGGTATTTGAATTTAGTTAAAATTCTTGTGAATATATAGAGTCAAATAATGGTAGTTTTAAAGCTGTTATAGTTGGAATTATGCTTTAAGCTTAAATGTTTTGGTACAAATTTCAGTCACAAATTTACTCAGTTATTACTCAACATAAGGAGGACCCAACATGAGATGGATTTCACAGATGGATAATTTATGCAGTTTTTTTTATCAGCAAATTTTATAGATATGTGTATTTTGTTTAAAGATTAACATTTTAATTTCAATATTTGTTTGCTCTTCTAGGTTGTGAAAGAAAACTAACAAGCAGAGTGCCACTTGTCTTCATCAACTGTTAGACTTGAAGTAATTGGCTGTCGAATGTTATCACAATTGACTCCTTTTATCTCTGAATGCATGTTGAGTGTTTTTGTAAATTAAGTTCTACTGCTTGTGCGAAATTTGAATAGGTTAATTGCATCGGAAAGTTTTACCCTGAATGTGAAAGAAACTAATTCGTAACTAAAAATTGTTTGTTTTTGAATGTCATTTAATGGAAAATTTATGCCATCAATAACAAATGTTTTTTAGTCTGAATCAGAGATAGGATAGTAAGTCAAAAAATTCTTTGAAAACAATGCTAATCCAATTAAAATTTCTTTTCTAGATTGTGAAAGAAAGCTAACAAGCAGAGTGCAACTTGTCTTTATCAGCTGTTTGACTTGAAGTAATTGGCTGTTGGATGTTATCACAATTACAATAAAACATTGAAATACTTAAAGCAGAGAGTTAAAATGTAATGAAAGTTAGTATAAATGTGTTGTAAAAAAAACTTGCAGCAAAGTATAAGGTGAATGGGGAAATTTTTTTTTTTAAACACTTGGCTGAAATTATCAACGTTGTTATTTTGGCTGAAATTATTAACGCTAAGGAAACAACTTTATTTGTGGAAATGTTTCTGAAATTTTTGTATTTTTGAATGTATTTTGGGAACTGACAAAAAGAGTGCTGATGAATAACAAGAAAAGGTATAAAGGCATTTAAATTTTACTCCTCTACAAGAGTGTACAAGTATGCAAGAGATGTTTTCGAATTGGTTTTTCCTGATTTGTCTGCCACTCGAATATGCTGCAATGGCTTAGACTGCAAACCAAGATTTTCATCCAACGCATTTAAACTATTATAGAAAAAAGTTGCTTTTTCTTACTGGCTGACCTTTAAAAATTTCTATTTGTGTTTACATCCAACTTTTTTGTTTCTGTGAAATTAATTATATGAAAATAATAAAAATTGAAACATGCAAGCTGCAACTTCTCACTAATACTGCATAATGTGTTATAGTTAATTTGTTATGCTACTCAAATATTTTAATATGTAACAATATGCTTTTATTTAAAATTACCAGCAACATCAAGTCTTTAAATGCATCTCGACTGAAATCCCCTCTGACACTTTTCCCATTTTTATTTTCTAGTCAGCTTCATGTAATTATTTTCATGGTACAGCATTAGTCAGCACTTTTTTAAACCTTCCCAGAATTGCAAACCATTTAGTATTCACTATTGCATCATGGAACTAGTTTTAACGTCAGGGGTGCAACCAGAAAATTTCTGTGGGAGGGGTCTTTCCATCAAGTTAACTTCTGTATTTCTGTTACAAAAACAAATTCTACATAAAAACTCCTCATCTTATATTTTTCACAAAGCAATATTTTTGCAGTTTCTTAATGTGTCACATATGCCAAAATATTAAAATGGTTTTTGTCCAGTATTCAAGTTATACATAAAAACCTAATATGGCATTTTTTTTCTATATCCTGTATTATCCATGTAATCGATGCAAAAATTTTCTTGTTTATTTAATTAGAGAAGGAGCAATATTTTTAGGTGAATGGACACAAACACCAATATCAGAATCATTTTACATATCTGTTTGATATTTTTTTTTTACATCAACTTCAGTGCATTTCGTAGTGCACTGAACTACCATTTTGAGATATTTTGATTTTAAATGTGTTTTTTTGGAGGATTTTATGTAATGACACTTGTTGTTTTCTCGAAGAAAGTAAGGTTATGTACACCAACACCCATACCTCAGTTAAAATTTGGAATATACCTATTTCATAGTTCAAGGCCCTAAAGTATAGTTCAAACAACATGTTAGTCAAAGAAAATTTCATAAAATGTAAGTGGAATTTTTTTTTACGTTGTTAACGTTTATATAAAAATTAGTCTAAAAATTTTTCAATTTTGAAAAATATTCAATATTTAAAAATATTTTTTTAGTCCATACCTTTATTCTAAGATATGTTTTACCTTAAAATGCAAAAATTATGCCAACTAAATGGAAATTTAAAAAAAAAAGTCTCCGAACCTAGTCGGATACCTTAATAGTGTTTGAAATAAAAGGCATGAAGCACTGAAACACAAGAACAACATTTGGAAAATAGACATCCATGTTTATAAAAATTTTAAACAATACTTTTTATTGGACCCAAAAAGTCAAAAGGCAATCTACAATGATTTTTTGATAGTATGAGATTTACAAATATGTCATTTATTTCAGTTTTGGAGTCTAATACCTACTTTAGTGCGATACATTAACTTACTCTGTCTGAATGACGGTAGATTAAAAATGTATACTTTGAAATTATTTTTGGTTGCCAATTGTTTCTTATTCATTCATAACAAAACACTGGGAATGTTGTTATTCTAGGGGGGTGTTCTAACCTTAAAAACCTTTCCCCTGGTTGCACGCCTGTTTAAAGTTCCTGCAATCTTTGTATTTTTGGTTTGTACGTTTAACAACCTATTTTTGTGCCTGATAACGGTTTCTCATTCCAGGATATACAACTTGACATGGATTCTGAACCCCAAAGAACATTGTCGCCTAATACAAGGTTCAAACATGGCACTTTTGATAGGCTAGACCAGAATCGAGATGGGAATTGCTTTAATCACAGGCGTTTGTTTCCAATGAATTCTATTATTAGCAATACTTTTAAAATTGGCTTCTGAATTTTGACCAACTCGGACCTGTCGTGAATCGCTCCTTTTCCTTGTTCATAAACCTTCAACTGCAATAATGATCTGGGATGATTCTTTTCAAAATTTAAGAAAATGGATTATTTTATTTAAATATACACTCAGGATATTTTTTTTTGTAAAAACTTATACTGGTGGTATTTAATTGCAAATTTAAATGTTTTTAGCTATTGATTTTTAGACTTTTCCAATTTTATTGTAAGAATAAAACATCTATATGAAATTTATTTGTCTGACTCATTCACTGGTGTTATTTCATTTATATGAATAGAATTCCAAAGAAGATTCAAGTGCAAATTATGAACTTGATTAAAGTACAAAATCTTTTTAATGATCAATTTAGTCATTTTTTTAAATCCAAATTCTTTAGTTTCAGTATGCTTACAACTTAACTAATGATATTTAATTTGCTAACATTTTTAAGATGAAATTTTAATCTTAAAGAATTATCAATCAAAGAAAGAATAAGAATATGTATCAAAATCCTAGTCCACAGAAAAACGAATATTTAGTTTTTAATTTAACATCAAAATAAGTTAAGGGGAAGGGGGATTACATTTAACTTCCTTTGTTGGACAGGCTTTTTTTTTTTTTAGGTAATATGTATTTCGTATAAAAGCATTTTCTAAGATTTCCACCTTTTGTCCTGCAAATTTACATTTAACTCAATATTAGAAACAAAATAGAGAATTTTTTTAAAAACAAAAAGAAACCATAAGTTTTATTCCAAATTTTATGTATATGAAGATTTTAGGAAGTGCAAGGCAGTAGAAAATTGTACTAAGTTATTTAAAACATTTACGAAACACAATGAGCACACGGAAGTTCTAATTAGAGATCAGTGACTGTAAAATGTTCAAATACTAGAGTCAATTACAAAACAACGAAATTCTATTACAATCTACCCAAAAAAGGCAATTTTACAAGTATCTGGTAACCCGTTGTCGCCAAACTAGTAAAATTGCGATTTTGTTACAGATATTAAATGGGAAAGACTAAAAAAAAATGTGCAAAGAGTCTATAACAGCCTTAAAAATGAGCATGGTAGAGAAAAATTGTATATTTAAACATTTTAAGATTAGATTTTATATATTTTAGATTTTACTTTATTTAAAAAAAATCAACATGCCGCTAGTCGAAAAAGAAAACCAAATCGTCAGCAAATTATGCCCGCGCAATTCCCGTATTCTTCCAGTCGGTTGGCACCGTGTAAACATGAAACGCCAGTAAATTAGAATTCAAGCCAACTGGTTCCAATTATCTTCCAGCCAATTGGCCGGCTGTCGCGGTAGTAACTGGTAGCGTGTAAATCAGGCATGAGATAATCATTTGACAGCGTTGGATCGATCTCTTGTTGATGCCATAAAAAAGTGATTAATTATGCTTTTGATAGTTATTTAGCTGAAATGTTGTATAGCCACATTTGCAGAAACAAGTAGCGCGTTATCTGCGTTATTGGAAAATTTATAGCTATGGTTTAACTTTTAAATATTTGTATATAAATTAATATGATTTAAATAGTAATTGTAAATAATGTAAATATTGAAAAATGTATGTAAATTTTTTTTTGTAAATAATGTAAAAAGAACGTATAACAGCAACCGATAAAACTCGGATTGTTCTCATAAATGGTGAGTTTATACAAATTTTCTTTTTCTTTCATGTACGTGAGCTGTAATTCATAGCCTTTTGCCATGTTTCTGTCGCTTTGTTTTGAAATGTTATGTGAAGTATACATAAAATGTTCTGTTAAGGCAAAACTTATTTTACTAATTGACTGTATAATCCTTTACCACTCAAATGTGAAGTATTTAATAGTATCTGCAGCAAGTTTGATAGTTGAGTATCTGCTCATAGCATGATTTTTGGTAAATTTTTAAATTCACGTTCGTACGTAAGTAAATTTGCATATTTTAATGATGCTTAATGTACTATAATTATTTAAAGTTGTTCGGCTCCTGAATTTTTTTGAAAATTTGTTGTTTATTGTTGGTGTTCTTTGCTTTTGTGTGAAGTACAGCTTTTTTATTATTGTTGCCGTTTCGGAGAGGTTAAATATTTTTTATTAACATACATTTTAACTAATATAATTTTTCGATTAATTAATGAAGAAACAAGCTAATAATTATTTCTTAATTTATTATTTTATTTATATATTTTTTAATATTATTTTGAAATTTATTTAAGAGACACCTAACTTGTTAAGTACTTGTTTGCAATATTTATTAAGTCCAACCTTATAGCTTTTTTTTTTTTTAAATTTTATGTTGAAATATGTCATCAGGTGTTTTTTATGTATCCTTTAAAGGACAAAAGCGCTAATCCGTTCAACTTTGTTTTAACAGATGTAGTATAGGACATTTGACATTTTTTTGTTCATTTGGCTTTTAGAAATTTCGCCAAAATTAAAAACACAGTAACTGAATTAAATTAAAATATAAATTAGGAATCTAAATTAAAATAGAAATTTTTAGATTGTTTCCTTTATATAAGTGTTAAAACTTACAAGCATACCAAATTTCATACTTCTATCTCTGCTTGAAATACCTTAGTGATTTGATGATCAATGCGTGAGTATTGGATGGATTTCAAAGTATGTCGTTTTCTGTCGTTTTCAAAATTCATTATCTGGACCACAACCAATGTAATTGGAGACTTGAAACTTAGGGTTCTTATTAAAGTGGCTAACAGGTTACTCGTAATAAAAAATGTCAGCTCTCAGACATACTCTAATAACGCAGATATGAGAGGTCAAATTACTGCCGAGTGGCTAAAAGATGGCTGGCACTGATTTTGGCGGGTGCACCTAGATGTAATTTTTAATTTAATTGCAAACATTCCCAAATTTTTTTTGCATCTGTCACTTTTATGTACAGTATACATGTTTTATTATGTGTCGTTGATGCAGTAAGAACTAAGTTCAATACATAAATGCAAAAAATTAAACTTATATAAAAAACAATAAATATGCAACTAGTATATTAAATACACTATTGTTTATTTCCATGAGATTTAAATATTTATTGTAACTGCATGCTCTGTTATATAATCTTTTAACCATTTCTTGGTCGAATATGTTTGGAATTTCTGATAAATAAAAACCATTTTTTTTTATTCACAACAATTGATATATGTTTTATCCTACATTCGGCAACGCAAAAAATTACAACGCAAAATAATTTTTGTCTGAAAGCAGCGTCCCTCTGTTCTCCTAGCATGGTACAATACAATATGGAAGGACTATCGTCGCGCCATCTCTTAACAATATTGAGAAATACAAAATGTAAAATCGGAGGCATTTTCGATTATGTGCATTATTGTTGTTTGAAGTATCGCCCCTTTGCAACATATCCCTGCTGCAGGTTGGTGAGGGGAAGAATATCTCCCATGCAAGGCCTGAGTTGCATCACTAGAGGCACAGCCTGTTTTCAGAACCCCTTAAAAATTGGGGGTGGGGGGAATATTGCTTTTGTAGGAAGGGATTTTTCTTCTACCTTGTATGGTCTAAAACAGCATGCGTAAGGAAAGAAGATACTGAAATTCTAACATTAAGAGAAAATAACAGAGAGTATAGATACAAACATTATTAGATAAAAATTAACCTATTAGAATTCTATGAATCAAAATTCATTTCGGTAGTTACGACATTAGATTTTTGAAATTATGTCACGGAATATGGCTTTAAACTAATAATTGGGTTATTTTTAGTTTAAAAATGATTTTACAACTAATAGGAAAAAAAACCACGTTTGTAAAAAATAAAGACAATTTATTTGCCAAAGTAATTAATAACCACGAGCAACCAGTTACATCAAGTCTGTAAGTTTATTGATAACCATTTCTAAATTCAAAAATTGCACATTAGAAAATAAACCAAAATGAGATACACTCAAATACTTTAAACTGACTTGAACTCGACGTTTAGTTTCTTAACGGCTGCAACTTAAAATATATTTAAGTATATAATTTATTTGAGTTCAAAACCTAATTGAAAATAATGAAAAAGGATCGTAGTTCGTTTTGACTACAACAGCTTATGCTAATTTTTGGGGCTTCTGAAATTTCAGGGTAGACCCAAGCCTGGGCTTTGTTGGCTAGAGCAGAAATCAGGTCTTGCACGCATTCATTTTTAAATCATACCCATTGCATTCTTTTCTTTTTCAGAGAGTTTTAATTTTTGTAAATTTTATTTTAATTACTTATGATAATTTTGTTTCTTTTAGACTTGAAGACACAACATGGGGAAGAGAACTAAAAAACGCCGAGGAAGTAAGTCTAAATTTTTTTTTTTTAAACTTTCCTTAACCCTTAAATTAAAAAAAAAATTATATGATTTGGTGTTTTTGCTGAAAAATTTAGACCAGAGTGGTCACAGAACCTGGAAAACAGGGAAATGTCGGGGAGATTTCTGATTCTGGAAAAAAATCAGTGAAATGCCAGAGAATTTGTTTAAAATTTCAAGAAATTCAGGGAAATTTTCTATCATTGTTTTGAAGGTATGTTTTCTCTTTCTTCAGTATTTTGGCGAAATTTACCTGGAAAATTGTGGTGGTAATTGTTAGAAGTTTAACGTTACGGAATAATTTATACTTTTGATTACCGTCAAAACTATTTTTAAGAAATTGGCATGTAACTTCTTCCGCATACATATTCTATTTGAACGTGGTGTCTACAAATCTGGGAAAGTTGGAAAAAAATTTAAAAAAAAGTTTGCCGTAAATTCAGAAATTTATTTAGAAGTCTATCAGGAAAAAAATTTCCCAAAATTTTGCAGCAATTTTTTTTTTTTTTTTTTTTTATAATACGTATATAAGTTATCAACCAAAAATAATGAATTTGTCGTTAGATGTAAAAATTATTGTCTTAAAGTAATTTTTATTTAAAGTTAATACTGGATTTCATTTGATTTTCAAATACTGGACTTATGAAACGTATCTTGTAAAATTCCATGATACCATGCCGTGTGCAAATGCAACAAAGCAATTGCTGGTAAATAATTTTCCACACTACCCACCATATTACAATCTTCTCTTCATTTAGAAAATAATTTGTGTAAAACCTCCTTGAAATTGTAGGTACGAAAATGATCACTTCATGAAATGACGTAAATTAAAAAATACGAAAATAGCTTTTAAAACATTTTATTTTGTATTTGAAATCCTTACGTCATTGGAAATGCAGTGGCTCCATCCGAAATTATCTGTTATTTAGATATCGCTAACGAGCGTTGTGCATTGAAACATCTGCTTAATTTGCGTTTTTCGAGCTCTAGTGTTTTTCAGAGATGATACATATTCAAATCGATTTATCTCCAGAAACCAGAAATAATTGGTTGTTCAAATTTGTGGAGCATTTCGTTTTTGTATAGTTCTGAAAATTTTATCGTCACTTAATTTTTTTTTTTCAAATTCAAATATGACATTGAGCGTAAAGGATGATATAGGGGGAAAAAAAAGAGCAAAATTTAACTTTGAGGTTTTTAAAAAAAGAATTTCTAATTCACTCATTAAAATTCTGTGAAGACAATATTTTCTTAATGTAACATATCCTTTTACAGAAATAAATACTTTGGGGAAAAAAAAAATTCTCTACTTAAAACAAAACGCGCAAACATCAATTATTGTGAATTATTCTTAGTTTATATATATATATATATATATATATATATATATATATATATATATATATATATATATATATATATATATATATATATATAAAATTATCTCAAAGATCAATACAAATAGACATAAAATAAATTTTCTGGATAAGACAACATTACTTGAATTTTGAGTGTACGCTGTAGGATGGAAGATATAGTTCCGGACAAATCACAACTTTTGTAGTAACATGGATAACCTTCACAAATATTTTTGTATTGTATCTTAAGTATATGTTGATAATGACAAGAAAATAAGCGCTCTTAAGTTCAAGTTTTAATTAATATTCTATATTTCTAATCAATGAGTTTGAACGAATCAGCCGCACATCGTTCCAAAATCAGCTAATCAGGGTGCAGTAAAACCGGTTCACACATCGTCGCAGCGTATTCAATGTGCTCCTCAAGTAAGCTTGTCCCAATGTATAGCATTCGCATAATTATTTTCATTTTATTTTTAGCTTCCCCAAACGGGTCAGACAGGAAAAGGCCCAAGAGGGTTGAAGAAGAAAAGGGCAAACGACCCAGGAAAAGCTTTTGCCCGGTGCCCCCATCATCCACAGGTAACTTCTGTTCAACAAGTACAAAGTAATTAAAAAATAGTAATTTTCCCGAGAGCCACTGCAATTTTAGTTATCCCATAGAACATTCTGAGAATATAGAGAAATGTTAGTAGATCCTCAATCCATTGGTCTGCCGGGGCAAAAATGGCCGAAACTATTCGAAAACCGATTTTGAATTAATTGAACTACATCCGATAGTTAAATGTGTCATAACTTGAAAAATAATGAGCATCCTTTTTTTTTTCTCTTTTTTTCTTCTTTTTTCTGCTAACCCATCGCTTTTCAGTTTTCAATGAGTAAAAGGGCAGACCTCTGGCGGAAAATACTTTCATCTTTTAAAAGTAAGCCAAGTTTACGTGAGCCTACGGATTCAGTTCAACTAATTGAAAGTCGATTTTTGGATAGTTTCGGGCCACTTTTGTCCCGGCAGACTAGTGGATTCGAGATCTACTTGTATTTCTCTACATTCTACTAAAAATTCAGAATGCTGTTTGATGAGGTACCTTCTCAGTCTATAACTTAAGTCAATATTTGTGAATTCGCAACTTTGTTTTATGCCTGAACAGTTCGCTTGGCGAGAATTTTTTAGCACCTAGTTCAGAGTGACCACAGAACCTGGAAATCAGGGAAATGTCAGAGAGTTTGCTGATTCTGGAAGAAAAGAAGGGGGGAAAAAATCATTTTTTTTAAAATTAATTTTATTAGTTTTTTTTTTTTTTTTTTTTTTTTTAATCTCTCTAAAATCTGGGAACGTTGCTATCACTGTTTTGAAGATACGTTTCCTCGTTTATCCGTATTATGGCGCCATTTACCCTGAGATTTATGGCGGTAACCGTTAGACATTTCTTGTAATGAAATAAATTTTTCATTGAATCAAGTTTAAAGTTTGCTGTAGAGGAGATCTTTTATCACGGTGTGCCTTCATATAAATGAACGTATAGTTTAAAAAGCATTTTCAGATCGTAAAGAACCTAGTACCATTTTTAAAAGAGCCAAGTAAGGTAATATTTTCGACAGTAATATAACGTGTTAATTATTTCGCCAAATTTCATCAATTTCCAATACATACTATTTGAATTAATGAAATTAATCCATTTCATGAAAGTCATTATAATTCTAAAATTTATGCAAAAATTTTCATTAAATCCACATTATTAACTTCGATTTTGTGTATATGTTTGTCGATGGCGGGCCAATTTACGGAGGCCTAATTAACAACTCTCTTGGCGTCATCCTATCGGTCTGAAACTTGGCAGTTAGATTCGATCTCGATGACAAAGCATTCTATCAAATTTTGGTGGCTACAACTGTTAGTTTAACTAATTTCTTAAAGGTTATTTAGAGATTCATTTTTAAATATTGATCACGATCTTAATTTTTGTAGAGCGTTTTTTCCCCCTGATGGTTTGTTGTCAAAAGCAGAAACATTATTTTAAAATTGTAACTTCCATGACAGGGCTCGAAAGGTCATTAAAAGTGCTTAATATTTTTTAACTGGTTATCCAGGCCTTAAAAGTACTTGAAAATGTTTGGAGGTCCTTGAAAGTGAGACATGAGATAAGTGTTAATTATTTTGCGACCCAAAAGATCAAAGACCATCATCAAAGGGTGTTTCTAAGGCGAAATGCATATTGAGCATGAAGGATTTCGATATTAAAACTTTAGATAAAGCAGCTGCAATGTCACACATTAAGATCCTGATGAATGAAAACTAATTTTTGAAGGCCCTTAAAAGTTTTATTTAGGTCCTTTAAAGTCTTTGAAAAGTCATAGATTTTCATTTGATTTCAGTGGGAGCCCTGCCTGAAGACAACAACAAAACACGTTTCTCTACTTTAATTAAAGTCATGTACTAAACTCTTAGCCTTTACACAATTATTTTCATTTTGCTTTTAGAAATCCCAATCCAGACAACAACACCACAGCCTCGACGACAATTCGCCATTAATGAAGGCGCCTCAACGTCGAGTAAGTTCAGGATTTTATTCTGATTAAATTTTAAAATTGAATTATTTAAATTAATTACGCATTAATTAAATTATTTTTTTAATTAAATTTTTTCATTTTTATTATCATTATTTTAAATTTTTCTTAAATTAAGTTACTTTTAAATTTTTCTTAAATTAAGTTATTTTTAAATTTTTATTAAATTAAGTTATTTTTAAATTTTTATTTAATTATTTTAAATTTTTGTTAATTTTTTTTGAATTTTTATAAATTATTTATTAATTGATACTAAAATTTTTGGGATTTAAAATAATTTATTTAATTAAAAACATAGGAACTCAAACAATGGGATTTCATATTTTTATTGTTTTCCTTGATAAAGTGTTTGACAACTAGTTTTTTTTTTTTTTTTTTTTTTTTTTTGAGTGGAAATATTCAGTGGCAGCTATTGGCTGTCGTATGTGGTGGGAAGGGGGGGGGGAGGAAACTTAAAAATACAAACATAAAATTGAATAACAATTTCAAATAACTTAAATTAAATTTTATAAATTATAAAAAAATCAAAAAGCTCTATTTTACTATTTAGCGGTTTTCTAAAATCTGCTATTTTTAAATCCTTTTTATTATCTTCGATTTTGTATGTTTGTCGATGGCTGCTAAATTTGCGGAGGTCTAAATAACCCCCTTGTCGTCATCCAATCGGTCTGAAACTTGACAAATAGATTCGATGTCGATGACCATGCATTCTATCAAATTTTGGGGATGTAACTATCACTAAAAATAATAAAATAAATTGTTTTATCCGAATAAATAAAGATATGAGTGCATTTTTTTTTCAAAAAATACATTTTGTTGACTAAGATGTTTTTAATATTTAAAATTAGATGAACTCCAAGCACACGCTGGCAACAGAAATGGCATTTTGTTAATGAATATTAAAATTGGCGATGCATACAAATAAAAGGATTTTTATTAAAAACTTCGTTTTTATGGTTATAAGTATTATTATTTTTTGGCACAATCGTTAACCACTTATTATTAATTATTGAGCTTCGAGAAAGGCTAACTTACTGCAGATTAACTTTTATTAATGTGACTTGCTCAAATGATTAAAACATATTTAAAAAAAAAAAAAAATTGATTAGAAAATGTTCTAGGATTTTTGGTCTGAAAAAATAAATGGCTTTCCGTCTCTTTCGTACATATATCCTTATGATCTTTTTAAAATTTGGATAAACTAAAATGCTATGTCGTAATGCTTTGTCACTAAAAACCTCTCTCATACCTTTCACAATTTTTCTTTCAGGAGGTGCTCCAGCATACTTTCCCTCCCCTCCATCAAGCGAGGACGAGGATGAAGCAAGGTAATCTTGTTGTTTGTTGATTGGTCCTATGTGTAGCCCCGCCCTTTAAGAGGCGGTATTATGAGTACTGCTTTTGCTATAAGTTAGCTTACGTCACGTGTGAATTTCTGGCCGTACCAGGCCCCACTACACTCCTGAGAGTTAAGGCTCTTCGCTACCGTCCATCTTGATTCTCCCCCCTAATGTTAAGTCTATGGGAAAATCTCTATATGCCTATTCGTAAAATAGAAAGAAGTTATACGAATATTTTTATACGGTTTGTTTTGTTGGATCGACGTAACTTCTATCCGTGTTTTGCTATGTTGTTTTTGGCCTAAAATGTTGTTAAGTTTATTAAAATATCAATTGTTTACTTTAACATCATATTAAAAAAAGTTGAAAAGAGTTATTGAAAATATAACATTACAATGACAAAGATTAAACTTTTTTCTATCCAGATCATATTTTAAAATTATTTTCGTGTTTCTTAAACAGTCAAATTTAGAGAAACATTAAAGCTATATTTTGAAAAAAAACCTCTTCGCAAGAAGACACACCTCCAAAGGGGGACATAGATATTTTCCCCCCTCAAGAGCGAGGAGGGTCAAGTGATTTATTATCTTGGCTGGACCTGTTTTGCTGTATAAAGCGGTTCTTTATAAGCGGTCGTTAAGATGGTCTTATCCAAGCGGTCTTTAGCGTTAATTCCAGAAAACGTGTTTTACTGATGTATTTGAAGTTGCATCAAGGCGCGTTCTCAGGGGGGGGGGGGGGAGGAAGTTTCACTGTCATAATCCACATAAAACCCCCGACATCCCGATGTTTTCTGACGAATGAATTACAAACACTAAAAGTAATCATAAATAATTTCAAAAAAATACTTTTTTAATTTACCATCATTCCGATAGGGTTAGCTTACCGTATCGCATTTAAACAAATAAAACACTTGTAACTCTCATTACATCAAAAAATCGGCATACTTTATTTTTTATCTACTTAGATTTAATATAAACTACATATTCAGGGTTATTCAGACTTCCTTCCTGGGTTTCGAAGCAAGGATTGGACTTATCGGCAGGAACTGGACTATCGCATTGATGCATGCCGTGTGACCAAGGGTCCACACATAGAACACCTGTAAGCTATGTAAATAAAACTTGAATTGTTTCTGTATTCTTTCAAATGTTCTTATTTTCTGTATTAGTCTTAGTTTTTTTTACTATAGTGCTTCGAAACCTAGGAGGGAATTCTGAATAACCGTTTATATATATAAAAAAAGGAAATGTTTAAAATATATAGATGTTTTCCAAATGTAATTATAACATTTCAGTGCTACATGGCCTTTGTATTTCAAGCACCATAAATATGTAATAAAATCAGTCTGGTATGATATTAGTGTATGTCCGTTTGCCTAAATATACTGCTCCTTCTCTAAGTGAATATAAACAAACAAAATTTTTGGATTAAACTATATATAATCTAGATAATATTATTATACGTTTTCTAAGTAATATGTAGTCTCATGTTGAGGTATTTAATATAACTCGAATACTGGACTAGTTGCATATATAGGTGGCAGATTAAAAAACTGAAAAAATATTATGATATGGGACAAATATGGGATGTTTTAAAATCGTATTTGTAGAGAAATACAGCAGCAAATTAATTGTTTACTTGAAAACCCCTCCCACAGAAATTTTCTGGTTGTGCCCCTGTTTAATGTAACATAATGATAAGTAAAGTAGCACAGATGTAAAATAAAATGCAAAATGTACATGGGTCATATGCAATAGAGTACCATTATTGTACAGTTATACAGTTTTATCCATATTAAAAGTTACGCAACTCAAAGAGATATGAACTCCCCTGTCATCAGTGTTTACTTCCAGGGGCGGACTTAGAGGTCAATCAAGGAGGATGCGATTATGACCTTGAGTGTTTACAGTGGTGGTGATAGTTTGTGAACTTGGGGGACAGGAGGGAGGGTTATCATCAATTAGTATGATACTACTAGTGTTCAATGAAAGATAAAAATTAGAGGGTTTAACTATCCTCTTTTGCGCACATATAAGAAATTACCCCGAAAATGTAATACACTTTAATTCAATTAAATTATAAATATTTAGTATTTATTATTAGATGAAAAATATTTAAGAGCACAAAAAAATATCCCATGCAGATCAGGTGAAGTGTAAAAAGTTCAACAACCCTGAAAATTCAACTTTTTTATACAAGTTAATTTACCAATATATTCAACATCACAAATCATTTAATGCAGAAAAAGGCGGCAAATCTTTTAACAACTTTAGACAACACTGCAGGTACGTAAAGCTCTATATTTATAAGGTTTTACTAATTTCCAAAGTTAAATAATGCTTTTCAACTCTGTTTGACATCGCATTAGTAAATTAAAATATAAGTTATATAAACTTGAGACTACACTATAATATTGATCATTGTATTCAAATATGGTATTATTTTCTGTTTCCATATTTTCATTTAAATGAAAATGGAGAATTTGGCGATATTTTTGGCAATAATTTTTACATGGGACTCCCCCTTCCCCCAAAAAAAATAAATCCGCGTCTGTTTACTTCGAACAGTATTCTCATACTTAAAATGAGAATTTTTATAATTTCCAATCGATTAATTGCTCGTACTACCTTCAGAACTGTTTTAAAGTTATGGAAAGTTCTTAATACATTAACACTTTCCAAAAACGCATATCGTGGAAGCGTCCCACACAGAGGAGCTGCAGGAAGGTAGGAACGATATTGTGGTAAATGCCAATTCAAGACGACGATATGGTGGGGAAAGAGTTTTGGTCTTCAGAATGCAATATGTCGGATTGCTTTGTTAACTTCACAGGAACGCAAAGATAATTAAATTCGACTTTTTTTACTGCAATTTCGATAACTTGATCTAGGCAAATCTGTAATGGTGAAATATGAGTTTCTAAATCGTATTTATTGATCCCAAAGGCGCCGCTAAATAATTTTGCTAGTGGAGGGATGGGGGAGCAGTACTATTATATATTTTGAGGCGGGAATGACATTTAAAAAAATTAAGAGCCAGAAAACGTGTTCGTGCATGAAAGAAAGATTATGGATATATACCAATAATCACCATAGGATGAAGAAATAAGTAGACAAAAAAATCAGTGCCACGGATATTTACTAAATGAACACAACACAAACTACTTACTACACATTCTTTTAAGAAAAATTAAGTTCTCCTTTTTTCTTTGGCAAACAAACCAATGGACTTTTGTATAAATTCTTTTAGGTTTCTATCAAAAATTTTCTCCAAATTTCAGTGGCATTAAGCATACTTTTCTTTTCAGCTTCTGCCAACGTGTTCAGTGTCGGTAAATTCAAAAGGACAGCAAACAGCGTGTGACAATCCCCCCTAAAAAAACGTTTGCCACAGGGTTGAAACAGGGGACAATGCTACTATGTCTATGTCCTGCAACTATCCCCATATCTCGGGGCCACACCCGACGGGTTGGTGGAAGAGGAGGGTATCGTTGAAGTAAAATGCCCCATGTCATGCGAAAACTTATCGCCAGAAGAGTCTGTGATTTCTCGCAAGTTTACGTTTTGGAGTCTTAATAAGGAAAAAGTAATATCCGGTATAAACAGACGACACAAATACTATTTTCGAATTCAAGGACAATTACACATAACAAAACGTAATTACTGCCTGTTTGTGCTTTGGAACAGGAGAGGAATGAAGTATGAAAAGGTATTACGGGTTGATTCTTTCTGGGAAAACGAAATGAAAGAAAAATTAACTAATTTTTATTTCGATTGCATACTGCCAGAATTAATTGATCCACGCCATACAAGATCAATGGCAATAAGGGATCCAGCTTCCATTTTAGAAGCGATGGAAAAAAGAAAAGAAGCGCTTAAAAGAAAAAAATAATGCCACTGTACCATTTTCATTGCATTGTAATTATGAAAATTTTATTTATCCTTTTATTTTTTGCTTATTTTTAAATTTTTGGTATTTCTCAACAAATGTATACAATTTTCTTTTATATTAATTTTTGTTTAATTTGGAGATTTATTTTTATAAAATTATTCATTGATATTAAAATGATATAGGTTTAAATTTATTCGTGTGTTCTTTTGTGTTAAAATAATGGTTTCGTTTTGAAGTAAACTCTTGAAGTACTTTTTAGTATTGACAGTAAGCAGATTTGCTTACGATTTTTTTAAAAATAATTTTGGAAAGATATGACATAAAAAACAGTTGTAACGTGCATTGGGATTTTTTCATCTAGAAATTAATTGAATATCAACACTTTCATTGGATTTTTCGGATCTTCTAAACTGTTCCAAACAATTTACAACAGGTGGTTCCCAAAACTGTTCGTGCACTAATTTCAATTAAATACTGCATTATCCATATCAAAAATTAATATTTGAAAATAAGATTTGTTTAATAATATCTCTAATTTCATCTTAATAAAACTACATAAAATATTTTTAATGCATAGCAAAACTTTTTTTTAGAAAATCATTAAACTGTAAGTAACGTATAAAATATCTCCCAAAAGTTTTCGTAAACTTAAATTTTTTCTTACATATTGGTATTTGAAGCAATATTCTAGTACATTACGAAGACTTTTAGAGCCACTTTACATACAGATCAAATTGACGTATAGAAGTCGCAATACATTTGAAGAAAAAGTTTCTCATTTAAAAAAATTATAATTCCCTATTTTTAGTGCCAGAAAAGAAAAGATACATCGTAGTTTTCAAATTTATTTGTTGTAGAATAAATAATTGCAAACATTTCAAATGTAGAACATAAGAAAATGACTAGTGACTTCACTTTTGGAAAAACAACAACATTAAGATTGTTTATTCTTTAGTTGTGAAATAATGGAGGTGAATCAAATTAAAGTTAATAAGAAGATATGAGTGTGAAACATGCTATTTATTTCCTTTTTTTTTTTTTTTTTTTTTTTTTTTTAAATAATAATTGTTTACTACAATGACCAGTGTCCCCCCCCCCCCCCTTCTCCTTTTTTTTATATATATAGAGCCGAGGTTTTTATTCGATTCATATTCTTTCAGACATTCATTATTCGAAAATTCATCACGTTCAATATTCGAAAATATGTGAAGTGTTCTTATTTAAATTATTGTGAGTATTATCAAAAGTATTTTGCTGCTTGGAATGCTACCTCGCTCTTGTTTGATTTGATTAGATAATAAACGGTAAATTTTTCCAAACCATTTCCCCCGTACAACATGTCCTTGCGCAGGTAACTAAAAACACCCCTCTCTTTTCTGGGAGTAATAGTGAAGACCCAACTTTTTCCAAGTTAATTATCGGGGGGACAACTCACTGTAACGATCAACAAAAGAAAACCATGACCCCTCTTTGAATTTTGGACCCCTTTTCCCCTGCTGTCAAACTGTCAATCCCCCGGTTCTCCTCGAATCAGATTCATTACCTCGTGGAGAAAGACACGCCTTAACTGTTGCCAACAATATCTGATTTACTCGCAGAGAAAATAACGCTAGGGTAAAGAAGCGCCTTAACACAGAACCTGGAAATCAGGAAATTGTCAGAAAGCTTTCTGATTTTGGAAAAAAATCGGAAATCTCAGGAGATTTTTAAAAATTTCACGAAAATCGGGGAAATTTTCTTTTGATTGTTTTCAAGGTGCGCTTCTTCGTTCATCCGTATTTTGGCAGCATTTACCCCGGAGAGGTAAATGGTAATTGTTAGAAGTTTAATATAACTTAATTATTTTTATTTTTCATCACCGACAAAACTATTTTTTTTTACTAAAAAAAGGCATATTATCTCTTAAGCATACATATTCTATCTGTTCAGGGTGTCTACACATCTGGAGAACCTGGAAAAGTTACAGAAATTTAGGGGGGGGGGGGGGGGGAGTTGCCCGTAAAATCATGGAATTTTTAAGAAGTCTATCAAGGAAATCAGGGAAATTTTCCTGGATTTTGTCGCCACCTTGAGGTGTATTCCATGGACATAAATAATAAATGGTCATGGAAGGAGAGGGGTGGGGGGGGGGGGCAAATCCACTGAACCAACCCCTTACCTACTTGATTCCTTCATTAAAGTATAATTTTTTTTTGTATCTAGCTTTCCACTAAGCAACTTAAAAGAAGGGAAAAAAAAAAAAAATTAAATTGTAACGGTTTCAGAAGTTCACACCAAGGTTAAAAAGCTCTGTGCCATATAATACCAACATTTGACATTTTGATTGAAAAAAAAAAGTTTTAATTGAGGCTCATTTGCTGAAATTTTGCTCTCGAATTTTGTTGTAACAACTGTTTATGCCAAAGTTTATACTCTTCTACCAAAAGTTTACCTATTTTTTTTAAAGTATCATTTTTATTTCATTAAAGTATACATTTATCTTTACATCTAGCTTTCCACTAAGCAATTTAAAAGGAAAATAATAATAATAATTATAAGAAATAGTAACTGTTTCAGAAGTTCATACCAAGTTAAAAATCTCTGTGTCATATGCAAACAACTTTATATATATAAGAAAAAGTGTCTTTAAGTGGTTTTTTAACCTTCTTCATTAGCACATATATTTCTTACTTATATACTCTATGTACAGTACCCAAAAAAACAAACAGAACGATGGCTATATCTTTTGTTTTAATTGTTGAAATAACAAACAAAAGGTACCGTTGTAAATCGTGAAAGGTTTTTTAATAATTGTATGTAGTTTTTTTTATCATGAGGGGTCATCTACATATTAAAACAGAACCAAACTTTAAAAAGTTCAATAGCAACCTCATAATATTATTCCATATTTGGATTCAGCATTAAAAAAGAATGCGAAATACAAAAATTCGTAATTTTCTAATGAATGGTTTGTAATTTAAATGATAAAAAGAAAATGATAAATTAATGTTAAATAAAAAAGTTGGTTTTTTGGCCATAAATACTTAAATAATTAATATATTTCAGTAATTTTTTTTTCAAAAGGTAGTTTGTAAATGGCCAAACATAAATAGCAATCGGATTTTGAATCAATTTCTTTTTTAATAATTAATTATTAATTAATAAAGCAATTAATTTTTTTTTTAATAGAAACATATATTTTTTTTGCTTTTATTAGATTTACCATGGTCTAAACCCCCCCCCCCCATAATTTTTTTCTTTCCATTTTGACTATTAGTTCTCGATTTTTTAGAGAAAATGTAAAAAACGCTCACTTTAAGGGACCGTATAGTAGACGACTTTTGAAAACTATCAAAGATTTAAACTAGAGGTGTGGAAAATCGCATAACGTTCAATTATCGTATAACCGATAGTTTAAAAACTAAGAAACACGCTTTAATAGGAAAGTGAACTAAAAAGTAGAAGATAATTTTAAATAAGTTTGAAATAAGAATAGTGATTAACAAGAAATATTTATTTTATCGTAAAAAAGCGTGGGGGTGCTTGATGTCAATTTTTGTAAATATTTAATGACAGATATTGGTAAAAGTAGAGCCATTATGAAAATATCTTAAAAAGCACCCCACGCTTTTGTACGATAAAATATTTCTTGTTAATCACTTATTCTTATTTCAAACTTATTTAAAATTATCTTCTACTTTTTAGTTTGATTTTCTATTAAAGCGTGTTTTTTAGTTTTTTTAAATTATTAATTATTTTTTTTGTAAACTATCAATTTTTTTTTTTTTTTTTTTAATTTGCTTTCTTAAATTCCATTTATTTAAAACAACATTTTTTAAGCAATTTCAATAAGTTATCCTTTAAAAATTTTACTGAATCATGTGGCTTTTTCATTTTATAAATAATTTCAACGATCTAGTTACATTTGTGTTTATAGTGAAATATTTCTGTAAAATATTCATGCTTTGCTAAATACTGTTTACTAATGCCTACATTTAATATTTATTAATTTTCTAATTGTCAGTAGTATTCGTTATATTTCTGCAATTACAGTTTTCGATATTTTATTTATTTCCTGTGAAGAATGCACATCTTTAATGTTGTAAATAAATTATGTTACTTTTTCGTTTACTTGCTATTTTTGTATTAATCTTAAACATGACACTATAAATCCAAGTAGTTTCTATGCAATTTTAGACTAATACTTGTATTTTTTAATCTTCGTGAAACGCGCCACATTGATTGCCGTTCGATTTCTCCCTCTGTGAAGAAGAATTTTAAAAATACCTTTCGTTTTATGGAAATTCTCCCTGAAGATCGGTCAAAAAATGGTCGAAATATTTTCGCTCATAAGTGACGTGTTTTTCAACATAATGCATTGAAATTTGGTATATAGGGTAAATGATGTGTTCTGAATCGAATGAAATGATAAAAAATAAGGGTTCGTATTGAAATTTTTCGAAGATAGCGTTACTTTTACTTAGTAAACGGTCCCTCAAGAAAAAAAAATTGCATCAGATATATAGAAAATCGTAAGCAAAACATTTTGGTGCAAACCGTAAGATTCTACGATAATTAGAACCGAAGATATAGCCATCGTTCTGTTTTTTTTTTTTTTTTGCGTACTGTACTTTTCCTTTAGGCTCCTCCGACGAGCTGTTACCCAATCAATAATCTCAGCGAGATTAGAAGTAAGTGACCAGAAATATAAATATCTTATTATTTTTATTTCCAGTTTAATTTTATTCGGAGAATAATTGTATCTGTTTTATTTTGGTGATAAAATACCTTTATAAATAACTTATGGGCATTTGTATAGGCAAATTAGGGTTACATCTAATTTATAATTGTATCTGTTTTGATTGATGATGTATTTTGGGGATAAGATCTCTTTGTAAATAAGTTATGGCAATTTGTATAGCCAAGTTAGGGTTAAAGGTTATAAAAAAATACTATGAGTAGGTTATTTTTTTATATATATATGAAAGTCCTGTTTTCTTTTTAAATTTTGTTATAGATACTATTTAATTATCAGTCTTAAAACATAAAAAATAAATATTTGTTCTAATGATTTATAATAAAATAAAAACGGATGTTTTCTAAGCAGTTATGTTTTTAAAAACAGATTAGTGTTGTTCTAGTCGTGCAAATAGTTATTAAATTGCAGAGAGATAAAAATCTCCGGAAGATATGCGGATTTTTCGTTGAAAAGGCAATTTGGCTCTTCCGATGGTGTTATTATCTTTAATTTTGTTTTTAATGGGTTCACCTCATTGAATACGCTGCAGTCATGTGCGATCCGGTTAAAATACGCGCTGATTGGCTGCGCAGCAGTGGCGGCTCGTGGGTATTAAAAGTGAGGGGGCCCAAATTAACAATTGCATGTCAGGGGGGGGGGGGGTGAGGGGAAAAACATGCAAATATCAAGACACATGAATTTCATGTAATTTTGTAAATGTTACTTAAATATATATGGGAAAACAAGACTACAAAATTATTAAACAGTTAAATTATCTAAGCATACTGATATCGTAAATATTGTAATAAAAGGAATTATTATTACAAAAACGACGTGACGTTTCGTTTGAGAATGGACGACGTCAGGCAGGGTAAAATGAATGCACTTGCACCTTTTGCTTTTGAAAATTAAAAATGAAGCGAAGAATTCTTAGGCAAAAAAGTAAAGTACAGGCTTCAAATTATTCAATTGAACGTAAAATTACTGCATATCTATTTATAAATTGTTCCGTAAGAAATCCGATACTCATTCACGGTTGAAAATTCCTAGTTTGAAGCTTTAGCCGCTTTGCACCCTTTTGTATGCGATCTGCACCCCCTTGCCACTGCCACAAAAAAATAAGTGAAAGTATGAAAACCGATGTCACTCAATTTCTATTCTGTATTTAAGAAAAAGAAAACAAAGAGTTAGGGAAGAGTTATAAAATAAATAAAGTCAAAACCTTGGTTAAAAATTCTGTAGAAATCACAGAGGAAATTTTTCATCAAATATTAAATGAATCATAGGGAAAAAAAAACAAGAAAAAAAATGCCGACAGCAACAATTTCACTTTTCGTAACTTTAGAGTAAATACTTAAATAACTAATTTTATAATGTTTTAAAATAATTTAAATAAATCATTTTAAAGACATCGGTATTGCTCCTAATATTCAAGTCAATGATATTTCATGAATCAATTCATGCAAAATAATTTTGGCTTAACAGTAGAATTAATGAAAAATGCCATTAACTTAGAATGTGCAATATTTATAAATTTGCAACCAAAGTCAAAGGTATTGTTATATTGACCAGTTCAACAGTTTTAATTTAAATTCATGAAAAAATGAATAATTACTTGATTTGAGGATGAATAATTACTTGAAAAATGCATTGCATATGCATCTCAAATTTGAGATGTCTACTTACATTGAAACCAACCTCCAAACATCCGGAGGGGCTCGATTCGACGACGTTTCACATGTGAATTGAATATATTGCCTCTGGTCAATGAGTTTTGACATAGCGATAGTTAAAAATAGGTGTGTTACCATGATTCTTGATATATTGAAAAAAAGTTGAGCAAACATGGAACTCGCTTCAAATTTTAATATTTTATTTAATTCAGAATTTATTTTGAGAATTGGATCCTACCTGAGTTAAGAATAAACATCGTTTCTTCAATTTTAAGAATGCACAAATTTTATTTGACAATTTCAAATTGCTTGTATGTTTTTGCTTTTTAAAGGGTGTAGGTTCATGACTCAGATTCTTTACTAAATGCTCATGAATTTTTTTCTGGTAACAGTAACTAGGTTTGATTTATCTACATTTTACATATTATTTGGGAGAGAGGGAGGGGGGGGGGGGGGTGAAAATTCTGTAATTGTAACGTTTATCTTTTAACTTTAACACAGCATTATACGATGGCTTAGTTCTAGTGGAGCCACTTATTTAGAGAAGAACATTTTTTATTCTCTGTATAGAAATTCTTCCGTTGATGGCATCGGATTGTAAGTTACGTTAATAATTTAATAGGATATCAAATATTAATGTGAGACAAATCACTTCTTCCGATCATATGGACGACATTTAAATATTCAAACATTTTTCGGGAAAAAAGTAAATATCTAAATAAAAACAATTTGCAGAGAAAATCTTACTCTTAGATTTTGAAAAACAAAGAGCGAAAATGAATGCAATGGATATTTATTGTAGCCACTTTTTTCTCACCGTCATACTAGAGGACCAACGTGCAATCGCCGTCTCTATAAAAAATGGCCATTCCTTTACAGAGAAGTCCACCCCAGCCCAGAGCAGAGCGATCAGGGATGTTTTAGAAATTTTGTATTTATGCTTTGGCAAAACAGGATGTCACGTGAAAGTCGCAACCTTATATGCCCTATCGGTTTCAAATTCAAGGTCGTCCGAAGAAGGGGTCATTTTGTCCCCAGGAAAACTAGCATCTTTAAGAGAAGGGTCGCTTTTTTGCAGTAATGATTGTGAGTGATTAACATTTTTCGAGTTTGTTGCAAGAGCTCCATGCTCCCTTCACAATAGTTAATGTCTAATGACAGAATAAATAAGTTCTAAGCTTTTTTTTTCAATATTAAAAAAAAAAAATCCCACAACAAAACAATATTAACAAGCATATATGTAAGTGGGGACAGCAGTGGCGGCTGGTGCAGGGGGCCAGGGGGGGCCTGGGCACCCTCATTTTTTTGGACCCTGGCCCGACTCACATATATGCTTGTTAATATTGTTTTGTTGTGGGATTTTTTTAATATTTAAAAAAAAAAGCTTAAAACTTATTTATTCTGTCATTAGACATTAACTATTGTAAAGGGAGCAGGAAGCTCTTGCAACAAACTCGAAATTTTTTTAATCAATCACAATCATTACTGTAAAAAAGCGACCCTTCTCTTAAAGATGCTAGTTTTCCTGAGGACAAAATGACCCCTTCTTCGGACGACCTTGAATTTGAAACCGATAGAGCATATAAGGTTGCGACTTTCAAGTGACATCCTGTCTTGCCAAAGCATAAATACAAAATTTCTAAAACGTCCCTGATCGCTCTGCTCTGGGGTGGACCTCTCTGTAAAGGAATAGAAATTTTTTGTAGAGACTGCGATTGCACGTTGGTCCTCTAGTATGACGGTGCGAAAAAAGTGGCTACAATAAATATCCATTGCATTCATTTTCGCTCTTTGTTTTTCAAAATGTAAGAGTAAGATTTTCTCTGCAAACTGTTTTTATTTAGATATTTACTTTTTTCCCGAAAAATGTTTGAGTATTTAAATGTCGTCCATATGATCGGAAGAAGTGATTTGTCTCACATTAATATTTGATATCCTATTAAATTATTAACGTAACTTACAATCCGATGCCATCAACGGAAGAATTTCTATACAGAGAATAAAAATTGTTCTTCTCTAAATAAGTGGCTCCACTAGAACTAAGCCATCGTATAATGCTGTGTTAAAGTTAAAAGATAAACGTTACAATTACAGAATTTTCATACCCCCCCCCCTCCCTCTCTCCCAAATAATATTTAAAATGTAGATAAATCAAACCTAGTTACTGTTACCAGAAAAAAATTCATGAGCATTTAGTAAAGAATCTGAGTCATGAACCTACACCCTTTAAAAAGCAAAAACATACAAGCAATTTGAAATTGTCAAATAAAATTTGTGCATTCTTAAAATTGAAGAAACGATGTTTATTCTTAACTCAGGTAGGATCCAATTCTCAAAATAAATTCTGAATTAAATAAAATATTAAAATTTGATGCGAGTTCCATGTTTGCTCAACTTCTTTTCAAAATATCAAGAATCATGGTAAAACACCTATTTTTAACTATTGCTATGTCAAAACTCATTGACCAGAGGCAATAAATTCAATTCACATGTGAAACGTCGTCGAATCGAGCCCCATCGGATGTTTTGCAGGTTGGTTTCAATGTAAGTGTGTGTGAGTGTGTGTGTGTGTGTAAGTAGACATCTCAAATTTGAGATGCATATGCAATGCATTTTTCAAGTAATTATTCATCCTCAAATCAAGTAATTATTCATTTTTTCACGAATTTCAATTAAAACTGTTGAACTGGTCAAAATAACAATACCTTTGACTTTGGTTGCAAATTTATAAATATTGCACATTTTAAGTTAATGGCATTTTTCATTAATTCTACTCTTAAGCCAAAATTATTTTGCATGAATTGATTCATGAAATATCATTGACTTGAATATTAGGAGCAATACCGATGTCTTTAAAATGATTTATTTAAATTATTTTAAAACATTATAAATTTATTTATTTAAGTATTTACTCTAAAGTTACGAAAAGTGAAATTGTTGCTGTCGGCATTTTTTTTCTTGTTTTTTTTTTCTATGATTCATGTAATATTTGATGAAAAATTTTCACCTGTGATTTCTACAGAATTTTTAACCAAGGTTTTGACTTTATTTATTTTATAACTCTTCCCTAACTCTTTGTTTTCTTTTTCTTAAATACAGAATCGAAATTGAGTGACATTGGTTTTCATACTTTCACTTATTTTTTTGTGACAGTGGCAAGGGGGTGCAGATCGCATACAAAAGGGTGCAAAGCGGCTAAAGCTTAAAAACAGGAATTTTCAACCGTGAATGAGTATCGGATTTCTTACGGAACAATTTATAAATAGATATGCCGTAATTTTACGTTCAATTGAATAATTTGAAGCCTGTACTTTACTTTTTTGCCTAGGAATTCTTCGCTTCATTTTTAATTTTCAAAAGCAAAAGGTGCAAGTGCATTCATTTTACCCTTCCTGACGTCATCCATTCTCAAACGAAACGTCGCGTCGTTTTTGTAATAATAATTCCTTTTATTGAAATATTTACTTTATCAGATATCAGTATGCTTAGATAATTTAACTTACAAAATTACATGAAATTCATGTGTCTTGATATTTGCATGTCCCCCCCCCCCCCCTATGACATGCAATTGTTAATTTGGCCCTCCTCACTTTTAATACCCACGAGCCGCCACTGGGGGCCAGGGTTCAAAAAAGGGAGGGGGCCTAGGCCCCCCTGGCCCCCTGCACCAGCCGCCACTGCTGCGCAGTAATCTTACATGTGACGTCTTGAACTGAGAGGAGCTAATAGTGTTTCGCCAAGTGAATGATGTCACAAAATAGTTTCGTCAAAGCCATATGATTCTTTAAAACTCTTATAGTACCCTTGGTTAGAAAAGTAAAGTATTAAGATTTATCAGCTTAAATCAATATATATTGAATTAATATATATATATTAATACATATTTATTAATATATATTGAAGAGTTTAATACCAACATGGCGCTACCTCCCATGCCGGCGACGCTCTGGGACGACGATCGAGTATGATAAGTAAACTGCTTTATTTTTAGTTCGGATTTGGAGGTTGAACGATGAGGTTTTTGAGGCACGTTTGTGAAGCATTATTTTTATATATTTAGGATATAAAAGGTTTTTCCTTTTTTCTGGTTTTACTATTAAAATATAAGGAACGTTTTTAATCATTAAAACACTTTTTTTAAATTCGGCTTCTGAGGATGGATATATAAATTTTGGTGGCAACGAATGTGTTAAAGTCTACCTGTTATAACCTTAGAGGAGGGATAACTGAAAATTAAAATACCAAAAGACAAAACCAGGTGGAGCCACTGCAAGTGCATTGATGTAAGGAATTCAAATATAAAATAAAATATATTAAACGTCATTTTCGAGTTTTTAATTTATGCCATTTTATTATCTATACTCACCAAATGCCAAGCTTTTCTACAAAGTAGTTTATAAATGCACTGGGCTAGAAGATTGTGTTAGAGCGAGTATAGGGAATGATCTTTACTATAGGATTTCCTATTAACAGTTATATAGACTTTAAGTTTCCGCATTTCTGTTGTTGAGACCGTTTTAAAGTAACACACTCTTCTGGATAAAATTATTATTCCAATTCATTCTTCTAGTTAGAAAAAGCCTCGTTTTTTTTCATTCAAATTGAAAGAGCGTCAAGACTCTTTTAAATGTGGAATTCACCTAAAGACTTATATACCTGCCTGAAATTGCATGATTCTGTTAAGTTTACCTTTTGATTGGAATTTTGTTCAAAAAGTCTTTATTGTTCACAAAAAAATTCAAGTTTTGAATTTTCATACAAAAAGTGATCACCGTAGAATGTTGAATTTTTTTTTTGAGTGAGGTAACATAGTAGGTTGTAACACTTTATCCTTTGACAACAAATCCCAAACGTAAAATAAACTAAGACTATGTGTCACAATCGCTAAAGATATTTTAACAATATACTTTTCATAAATATACAAATAGTATATTTTCGTAGCAATTTGATCACTGATGGGATATATTCTATCACTGTTAAATACAATTGGAATAAGATATCCCACAAATATAAGGAATAAAAAAGCTTATTAAGGTCGAAAAGGTTATGTTCATTAATTTTTTTTAAATTGATACAGTTATTTAGAGTTGTTTAGTAGTTGTAAATGAATATAGGTGGCGGCATGTGTATGCCAGATAACATCTTGGATATAAAAACAACCTGTGACGTGTGCCATCTTCCACACCACTTTGGCGAAAATCCCGGATGACGTAATAATAATATGTAATAGCCTAAGTCTCGAATTAAAATTCAGAAATCTGATACCAAATCCTTTAAAAAATTGTTTTTGACAAACAAAATTTTTTGAAAGGGATATTGTATAATATTCCCAAAAGTAAAAAAAATGCTTGAAAATATTTATTTATATGTAAAATTCACGAATCTGGCATTTTCCGCTCTCAGGAACGCGCCAAAAAACTCCGCTTTCCAGTTGCTTGTCGAAAGAGCTATAAAAGGGATATGGATTTTCCATTAATGATTTTGTAAGTAATATTTATATATATCAACTTTAGTATTTAATTTTGTATGGAGGACATGACACAAACCATTGTAAGATTTAGATTTTAAAAAGTCATGATAAAAAGAAACTTAAAGTATATTTTTAGGCTATGCTGAACTAAGTGCATTTTTAGTTCCTGATTGAAAAAAATGTTTTATCAAATTTTATTTGGTTATAAGTTCTATTTTAATAATAATTTATTAATTTAAAATCAAATTAGAATACTTTTTAAATTTCCCGTACTTGACATTACTAGCATAAAACAAACTTGGGACTTTCTTTTCTTATTCATTTAATATATTTTAAATGTATTAATTTTCCGCCCCATTCAAAGTTTTAATGTTCTATGTAATGTTCTCACAAAATAATTGCCCAGTTTTTGAACAGAAGAATTAAGGTAAGAAATAATGTTTCTTTTAAGCTTTTAGTAAGACATCTCTATACTAGATGGCAGCATGCATCGAAGGAATCGAGTTCTCTGTTACGAGTCTTTTTTTTTTTTTAGGTACGTCATTTCCCTTCTCTAAGTCGAAACCAGTTTGTTTATTTCCGCCATCTCGGTTGGCGCGATTTAAGGGTTTGCTTGGCGACAAAAATTTGTCGCCAAAACCCGCTCCATGCAATAGGGTATTTGACAAATTTTCAAAATATGTTTTAAATAAAAGGTATGCGCAAAATAAAAGACACGTATTTTTTCTTTTTTCAAAATAATGCCGCAAAACACTAAAAATTGCATTTTAAAATGCAAGTAGAAGCCCCGCCCCTAAAACGCTGCTCAAAAACCCATCTGACTGTGTGACGTCAATCTTGCATAAACAGCATCGCAATCGCGAGTGAGTTTCCAGCGCGAAATGTGTTTTTCTTTTGATTTCGTTTCAAGCAGTATAAACTGAATAAAAATGAAATAAAAAACATATATAAGTTGGAGCAGTATAAACCACGTGTTGCCCTTGCGCCAAAAAAGATCAAACCACCCAATCACATCAGTTAACCCTTTATTTACTAAATTTTTTAAAATTTGTACTAACTCTTTTAAATACTTAATGTTTCCAAAAAGAAGCAATCTTGTGCTGTCATTTCAATAGGTGAAGAACAAACTTCGTAGAAGTGGACTTCAAAGTCCCTATGGGTTTCAAAACATTTAAATCAGTACAGTACCATGAGAAATGCAGTACAATGACTGGACTTATAAGTACCGTCAGTAGATAAAGGGTTAAAGGTTAAAGGATTTTGTTTATGGATAATCTTGTGTTTCTATTCACCTCAATGCATTATTACTTGTCTTTTTCATCTTTTTGTCTTTTTTAAATAATAGCAGCTATAAATTATAACGAATGTTCCGTTTCATCCCTTTCTGCGGGGTGAATCGGAACAACATGAAAAAAATCAAAATAAATGCAAGTCACGTTTTTTCCAGCATTTTTGGGCTTGATCATTATAGAAGAAGGTAAGACCCACGTTCCTAAGTCAAAAATATGTTCGTTAACGATATTATTACACTCGATTTTTACTTTGAAAGTTGAAAATTGTTCCTTTTCACTCGGTTTTAACAGTACTCACCGGATTATATTAATTGCTACTTTTTTTTTTCTTTTTTTTCATCCTAATGTTTTTATGATTATCATAACTGTAAAAGTGTTGTTGTTGCTTTTCTAATTATAAGAACTGTGAGAATTGTTGATACTTACACAAATGTTTTAACATTTCTAAACTCTGCAGAATAAAATTCTGAGCTTGACTTGAAAAAGATCCCCACCATCAAAGCATCTATTTTGGGTAAATTCGAAATGTGTGCCTTTACAAAAGCATCTTCCAATGTTCCATTAACACTTCTTTAAATAAATATTTCCTAAAAGTTAACTTCAATAGTCATAATTTATCATATAGTAGGAAAAGAGATGAACCAAGCTTTAAAATTAACGTATGAAGCTGTTTGCTTACAAATGTGGTCAACATTGACGTCACACTCTGCAGAGGAGTTTATCAGAGCGTTTCTGATCACGTGACGAGGCGCTCAGAAAAGCAATTTTTAAAATTTGAGCAAGTATTTGAGTTAAAACTGCTTGCATTATTATTATTTCGTTAAATATTATAAATATGCCGCATTTGGTAATTATTTGTTGATGGTGTCAAATACCCTATTGTCCCAAAGTTGTTATAAAACTATTCAGAGAGTGAGACTAAAGAATTATGATACGAAGAAATTTAAAGTGAATCAGTTCCTATTCAATATAGAAGTTCCAATTAATGTACAAACTAACAAAATCGCGTAACTACGCACTTTACAAATCAGAACGGGACAGTTTTAATGCATTATAAACCAGATGTAATTGACCATTTCACTCACTTTAATATTGTATCCAAATTGTTCTGGATGAGATGAGATGGATACGTTGCTTCAAAACAATACAACCGCCGCGTATTCAATTCCCGCCTTTTTATTAGCATCTTTGTAGCAGAAACAGATATTGCTCTATGACGTACTTCCCGTGTACTTCCGTAGTCTTCCGGTTGCTCCTCAAACAAAATCATTCCTAGAATCTGTAAATTCCATATTATACAAGGTGGGTTCGGAAAGTTCCATTTCCCTTTTTCTCCGCTGCAATCGCAGTTCTGCGCATGCGCGGTAGTTACTCTGGGTCAAGCAGAACAAAATTACTCCATTTTGAGCTCGCTCTGTGTTGTGTGTTCTTCGTGGTGATTGTTTATAGTAGCGTCGTTGATTGAAAATCCCACCGCTTCTGAAATTCAATTTCTGAATGCGAAAAACGTTAAAGCAAAAGACATTCATCGACATATCTGCGAGGTTTGTGAAAAATCTGCAATGAGTGATTCAATGGTGAGAAGATGGGCCTCACATGTTTAAGGAAGGGCGTGATCAAGTGCACGATGAAGAACGAAGTGGACGTCCATCTGTGGTTTCTGATGAAGTGGTTAGTGGCAATTGAAAAAAAAGATTAAGGAAAACAATAAGTTTTCGATTAGTCATTCAGGGTAACTTTGAGCCATAGGGTGTAACTTTGCGCCACCTCCTAGTTTTCAGTATTTTTGATTTTAAAGATCTGCTAATGATCCTCTGTTGCAAAGTGCTGACAAGATTGTGAAATTGGATTTTTGCTCTGTAGTTTAGAAAATGAATTGGCAAAATCGTACATAATTTATTTGGTCATTCAGTTGTTTTTCTGAAGTACTGTTTGCAAGTTCAATTTTAATGCTTACTTGAAGTTTATGTAAATCAACTAATTTATGCAAGTAAGCATTAACTTACCACTTTATCAGCTATATAATTTTCTGAAAAAAGTGAAATTGTTAGTAGCTGATGGTTATTTATTTACTAACATTTGGTGAAAAAGAAAAAAAAACAAGGCACTATCATTTTACCACATATTCAGTATAACTTTGAGCCGGTTCAAAGTTAGGCTGATGACAGTATGTAATGTATACACTGCACATATAATTCATATTTTATTCCAATTTATTTTTGGTTGCTTTTAAATACATTTATATACATACAAATGAAATTTAATTTACGGAATATTTCCTTGTATGCAAAATCCGATAAAATGAAAATATTGGGAGTGAATTCAAGAAGTACCTAAAAATATTAGAAATAATGATCTAGCAGTCATTCACAAAACTAAAAAAAAAAAAATCTACCCACCTGTATTGGCTGTAAAAAGCGTTTCAGTTGAGTAAGTGAATTCTATGCACAAAAAATAAATGGCAAAGGTATATGTATAGCGAGGACACGAGGGGATTGTCCAAAGTCCTCTACCATATAAACTCATGGGAGACAGCAAAAGTAAAAGTCCTAAACTAGATGACCCACCTGATGGCTGTGTGGTTAGAGCTCTGGCCCCACATGCCAAAGGTGCCGGGTTCGAATACCGGGTTAGTCATGGATGTTCCTTGTAGTTCGAAATCCACGTTAAGCTGTAGGTCATTGAGCGTATAAACTAACCAAACTGAATTAGATGATGCAGGGGACAGTGTATGTACAGCACTATCATTTTCGGAGGAGATGAAAGTTGGACAATAAGGACATGATAGAGGCTTATACTGCTGAAATTGTTGTGGAGAATGTTACTGAAAATTAGAGATTTTTCAAGTGGTGGCTGTTGAACACATCAATGAGGCAGGAATTTTATACACAGAGCATGCAAGTGTTTTAGATTTTGGTTACGGCATATGCAAAGTTTACGACCACGTAATTATTCAATACGATGGAGAAATGTAACCAGACCAAATTGACTAAAAAGAAAACGTGATATTTGGTGGTTCATGAAGAAATCTGGTGCATATTGGAAATGGCCCAATATCAGTGGTGATCGTTGGTATGAAAAATTAGGCGTGTTTAAAAAATTATCTCCAGAAATTATTATTCCAGCTAGAACACGAGAAGTTTTCCAAATCAATGATTCTTTCTTTGATGCAAAACTACGAATCTAAAGAATGCCAAAGTGAAATTTTATGAAGTTTTAATTTTGTTTTTATATTCTCATACTATTTCTAACGTTAAGAGTAGAATATTTGTACTTGTGCCACATTGTGACTTGCAAACACCATAGTATTTAATTAATAGCATAAGGGCGGCCTATCAGTTTTATTATTTTCTATTTATTTTTTCAATTTCTAATTAATAAAATGAGTTTATATTTAAGTGAATGAACTCGAGATTGTTTTTACACTATATTTGTATGTTTAAACTGAATAATAAAGTTTTTTTTTCACTATATTCATGTGATTCTTCATCCACTGTTCCTTCCTAATATATTCTTTGTGGTATTGTTTAAATTATCCAAACTTTATGGTATTGATAACTGCAGCTGATGATGTTTCAAATATTTAGAAACTTAATTTTACTAGTTCAAAGCTGTCCTGACTCCTGGATTCAATAAAAAAAGGTATTTTATATGAAACTTCTGATAGTGGTTCAAAGTTACCCTGAATGACAGGGTAACTTTGCACCGGGATATTTTCCTATTATTTGTAGCTTTCATCATCAGCATTTAGATATTTGTGTAAATTAAAATATAATTTAAGGTTTATTCTTCCATTTTATGCCATTAGGTCTGAAAATACTATAAAAACATAAGAGGGGAAGAAGAAAATGCTGAAAATGTGGTTCAATGTTACCCTGATTGACTGTAATGCTCTTGCTCATGAATTCCCACAAATTTCACGAACAGTAGTTTTATGAGATTATTACTGAAAAACTGGGTTATCACATGGTTGACAACTCAGGCGGCAACATTCTATGAAGAAGGAATACAGAAACTTTTACCACGCTATGACAAATGTCTGGAAAATTACGGGAGCTATGTTGAAAAGTAGTATAAGTGTTGTAAATTTTTGTGAAATAAAAAACTTGGCTATATCTGTACTCGTTTTCTTTTTATAACCAAACGGAACTTACTTTTCGAACGCACCTCGTATATAGGATTGAATTGCGAAGGGGGAAGGCTTCATATTTGTAAACTTATGTTATGTTATTAAATTATATTTGTTCATGATTATGGCCTGGCTGAGTAATTTGTTGCGTCCTGAGATTGTTTTGGTGAGAAATTACCAACAATAACTTTAGAGCAAAATTGTATGATCATGGTGTAATTGGTTATTTTTATATTTAAATTATTTTTATGATATACATTTTCCAATTGGAAAAAAAAAAAAAAAAAAAAAAAAAAAAATCAGTAAGTTTTTTGTAATTTCTTTTTAATTTAAAAAAAAAGCTTTTTTTAAACTATTCTCAAATTCACTTTTTCAAATTATTCTCAAAATTCACTTTTTAAAATTTACATAAATGCTCACTATTCACAAATTCACTTTATCAAATTTCACACAAATGTTACAATTTTGGCCATGAAGAGGTGTTATATAACTTTAAATGTGCTCGTAATTTCAAAATCCTCATAATTTTGCTTTTTAACTTAAAAATCACCCAAAGAGATTTTTCGAATGTTCACGAGAGAAGATATTCGTAGATAGATCATAGAATATTAATATTTTTGTGTGGTGCTCTGAAGTATAACTTAAGAACAAATTGTTAAATCCTAATGCAATTATAAATTTTATAATCACATTTTATTTTTAAGTTCAATTCTTTCAGTGTTAAATTTTTTTTAAATTATGAGAGATATTAGCGTCAAAGATGGTGGCAAATATTGTGTGAAGTAGTGTTCTGTTGTATAAGTTTCGAATGATACTGTATGATATTGGTATAATTACTTATTTTTTATAATTAATTTTTTGCAAGAATATATTTTTTTTTAATTTTTGAGAGAAATGTTATTAACGCAAAATGTTGCAAATTTTTGTGGAAAGTACTGTTCTGCGGTATAACTTAAATAGGAAATTATATAGATCCCGGTGCCATTAGAATTTATTCATGACATTTTTTAAAATTATTTTTATTAATTAATTTCATTATGACATTAATTTTTTGGAAAAACTTAACCATTCATGTCAAATGTGGTTTATCTAATGACCAAGTGATTTTGTAATTCCGACGATAAGGAGGAATACACTGAACTTTCGGATCCATGACCGAGTAAGTTGTCAATGAGGAATAGTGATGAATCTATATGTTATTCATAGTGATAAATAGTATATAGATTTTCCTCCGATTCTTAAGTGCACAAAAACACATCGAATGATTTGAACGATCTTATTTGAGATTTAAGCCTATCGAAAGTCAAAGCAGAGATAATTGCTTCAAGACTTCGACAGTGGAATCTTTTGGAAAAATATTTTGTTAACCACCAAATAAAACGTCTTCATTATTTACAAGAAAAGAATAACATTGTCTTCTGATCGGATATTGAAGACTTGATGAAGGAATTTGAACTACCATTTAACTTAAATGAGTGGCGTTTATTTATAGATGTGTCCAAATTTAACCTTAAGATGGTTTGATTCATAATGGTAATGAGCTGCCAACCATTCCTATTGCATATTCTGCGCACATGAAATTGACCTTTTAACACTTGCAATAGCTCCTACACTGAATTAAGTACACAAAATATGAGTGGAGTATCTTTACGAGAGTATCTCTACTGTGGCATTAGGCCGGTCCGAAAAAGTTTAAGTATCTTGGATCTTTTAGTGGTAGTGCGGAAAAGTTGTGGATTCTCATTCTTAAAAAGTGTGTAAAATCTTAAAACTCTGAATTGTTACCTTCTGCCGCCTCAATGGGTCGACAGTTGTTAAAATTGGACTAGAAATGCTTGAAATTCAAAAATTAATAAATAATAACATATTTCGTTAATCATTTTGCAGTAATGCTTGAAAGTTATTGTTTTTTAACAACAACACCTGTAAATTTTTTTAGAATTATAAGTTAAAATCTTCTGCCGCCTCAAAGGCACCGAATTTTGGAAATCAAAGGCATTTTTTTTAAAAATAAAAAGCACATTACACTTTCCTCATTTTAATGCGAAAATAAACTTTATTCCATTTTTCAGACATACAAATTACAAAAGTATTATTGATTGTAATCTCTTTTGGACTGTTTCTCTGGCTTTTTTTTTACTAAAAATTCTAGGATGTGATTTCTGGATTCTAGCGTTGCTCCATCCCTATATTGCGGTCTAACTGCTTTTCCGGAGGTTTCAGTGTTTAGCTTTACACTTTGCTCGATTGCTTGTGTGTGTGAAGGATATTTAATAAAATCCTAGCCGTCCAACAACACACAATCCTGTATCATCTTCAAAAGTTCATAAAAACTGATCTCTCTGAGAAATAGAGGTAATATTGCATAACAAGTTTGCAAGTTCATGAGATCTGTGTAGTTTGTTGCTCCAAGGTTAACAGCAGGAATGGAGAATCTGCGAATACAATTTACATCTGGGCCATTTTCCCTTGCTTTTGTTTTGATAATGAGTATAGATGTAAGGGTCCTAATATGGCTCCTCTCATCAGTTAAAATGAACATAAGCAATACTTATAATAAAGCAGAATAGAGAGGGAGCAACCTAGAATCCAGAAATCACATGCTAGAATTTTTAGTAAAAAAAAAGCCAGAAAAACAGTTCGAAAAAGATTACCATCAATAATGCTTTTGTAATTTGTAAGTCTGAAAGTAGGAATAATGTTTATTTGCGTATTACAATGATTGTGTTTTTATTTAAAATTTTTTCTTCAATTTTCAAAATTCGGTGCCTTTGAGGCGGCAGAAGATATTAACTTATAGTTCTAAAATTTTTTTGCAGGTGTTGTAGATAAAAAAAAGTTACTTTTAAGCATTACCTCAATATGATCAACGCAATTTGTGATTATTTATTCATATTATTCATATTATTCAGATTATTTATTCATATTTTTGAATTTTAAGTATTTGTAGTCCAATTTTCACAACTTTCAAGCCATTGAGGCGACAGAAGATATCAATTCAGAGTTCTAATATTTCACACACTTTTTAATAATGAGAGTACACAACCTTTCCGCACTACCGCTAAAAGATCCAAGATATTTCTAATTTTTGGCCCGGCCTACTCAACATCCCGTTCCTCTGCAGTTTTGCTAGTGTTGTCTAATCTTTCTCATTTAAATGTAATTTCCAATAATCTTATAAACTTTTAATTTTATGATAATTATTTCTATAAACTTTGTTACTCATCCTAAATTGTAGTGGATTCTAAAATTTAATAAATGTCATTCTTATTTAAAAACTCGTTTTGGTCTAGACCCCAAAAGGACAAAACTTAAGATTAAATATTTAATCTATACGTTGTTTGTGATATACATCATAAAAACAAAAGAGTCAAGATAAACCTTTTACATACAATTTTCTCCTGAAAATTAAAAAAAAAATAATAGAGGTATATTTTAATTTTATTTATATTGGATTGGTTTTAAGCATACTCTCTGTATACGTACGACTGATGTTTTCCATTTTTCTACAAAGATGGCGCCACGCTCTGAGGAACTGTCGGATGTTGGTCGAAATCAAAAGATACTAAGAATATGTTATTTTAAAAACACTTTTTAATAATGAGAGTACACAACTTTCCCGTACTACCGCTAAAAGATCCAAGATATTTCGAATTTTTGGCACGGCCTACTCAACATCCTGTTCCTCTGCAGTTTTGCTAGTGTTGTCTAATCTTTCTCATTTAAATGTAATTTTCAATAATCTTATAAACTTTTAATTTTATGATAATTATTTCTATAAACTTTGTTACTCATCCTAAATTGTAGTGGATTCTAAAATTTAATAAATGTCATTCTTGTTTAAAAACTTGTTTTGGTCTAGACCCCAAAAGGACAAAACTTAAGATTAAATATTTAATCTATACGTTGTTTGTGATATACATCATAAAAACAAAAGAGTCAAGATAAACCTTTTACATACAATTTTCTGCTGAAAATTAAAAAAAAAATAATAGAGGTATATTTTAATTTTATTTATATTGGATTGGTTTTAAGCATACTCTGTATACGAACGACTGATGTTTTCCATTTTTCTACAAAGATGGCGCCACGCTCTGAGAAACTCGGATGCTGGTCGAAATCAAAAGATACTAAGAATATGTTATTTTACAAAATAAATAGTACTAAAACATGAGAACTTTTTTGGCAAGTTTTCAGAAATGTCATTCAGAAAGACAATGAAACAAGCATTATTACAAGTGGTTAGGGATTGGTAAGAAAAGTATTTGTTAAATAGAGTTGGGATTAAAAGGAAACTGCTGAATAAATATGTATATGATGAGCAGGAATTTCTTTTCGCTTAACCTAAATTTAATGTTCCGATTTTTTTTGTTTTTCATTCATCATTTTTGAATTTAAATATTCAATATAGCATTTTTTAAAAGTTTCAATTATATATTTTGATTTAAAAAAATATTTATTATAGAAAATAAAAGAAATATCCGAAATTCACAAATTTTAAATTTAAATATTCTGATGGGCTGTTTTTCCTTTACAACATTCTTCAAGGCAGCTGACTGAACTTTACTTAATGCAAAAATGATTTTCACGGGAGCAGGCACAAAATATTTGCAAGGGAATATTATTCTGAAATATTAATGCATTTTCTTTTGAAATGTTAATTAATAATTATGCATTATTATACACAATAAGAATAATAATAAAAAAAAACGTTACGGGATTTATTTTTGAAATCCCCTCCACTGTAGTTTTATTTGGTACAAAGTACAACGCTATTAAGGGGGAAAAAAATAGTTATAATACAAAAATTATATTTTTTTACGATTTTCTTATTTTGTTTTTGTTTGTTTTTATCATTCAACTAGCTCTCGTTGTATTCAAGAGATAGTGTTTGGAACATAGGATATAAAATACGAAAAAGTAATATTTTATTTTTTCAAGGGTTCAGGAAAAAATGAAGAAAATTAAAAAAGGAAACACTAAGGCAGCTTTAGAAATGCGCAATTGAATTCTATAAATAGATTTCAAGATCTCAGATCTGATGCCTAATATAATTAAAAAGCAAAGCATTTTCCAGTAAATTAGAAAACACGGGTAATGATTGCCCAATGAAAGAAAGAAATATTTCTCCTTCTATCCAGTTCTTAATAGTACTGTACTGCTGTCATAAGTTAAAGAGTCACAACTCCAGGAAAAAAAAAAAAAAAAAAAAAAGTTAATTGTATATATTTCGACACTTTCTGATTAATTCTTTGACAATATTCTTTTTATTTCATTCAATGGATCTAGTTCTTAGGTCATATAAACCAATATAACAATAAAAAAATATGTAATTTCAAAGGAGAAAAGCAAAAGTGTCAAAATATGCATTTTTTTTTTTTTTTTTGGATTTAGGGATTTTTAGCTTATGACGGCAGTATAGATACCATGAAGGTTTAAGAAGCAGCTTTAAAAACAAAAAGGAAATACTCAAGATGCGTAAAAAGAAATAAAAACAAATGCACATTATAGCACGAAAAATAGTTTTAAAATGGCATGTATGCTTTTTTTTCTGAGAATTTACACCTTTTCCCCCATTTTTTTTCTCATCCCACGATGATTTTAATAGTTTGATTTATTTCATGAGATAATTACAGCTATGTATTTGAATGCACGTACTTCTATTTTATGAAATTTTGGATTGAAATCTCAAATTTAAATTAATAGAATGTTGCATGTGTGTATATAGGTGCTTGTATGGGTTATAATTTTTTTTAAATGTTACTTTAAATGCAATAAAAGATTCTGCGATAATATTACTCAGTGATGATTGTGTATGAATTTTGGAGGGTTGACGAGCGTTTGCAAGCAGGGGATGGAGTCCTCTACTTATTTTAGACAACCCGCTCTCACCTCTTCCAATCACTCAGGGAAAAAACCGTGATTGGAGAGCCAATCATCTCGAGTTCGCATCCTAAATGTCGTTTTTCAGACTGTGGTTTTACAAATCTGTAGGGGTGAGAGAACTGGGGTTTCTCCTATACTGGACAAAAATACAGAGCATATGGTTAAAAAATTTCCCGGTGAATACCGGACTACGTTTTCCAGGTGTTCAACGGTGTTTGGGTATAGTGCGCACTTGTATTGACCTTGTGTAATGAAAATCCAGTGAACTAAAAGAATTACTTTAATTCTTTATATCATAAAAATTTATGTAACCACTATATTTAGTAGTAAACTATTTAAAAAATTAAATTTGAAAGCAACAAAACTTGGCCTTCTATAATGTTTTTAGTTTGAATGTTAATACTCTAAATTTTAATACTCTAAATGTTAATACTTTAAATGTTTTTAGTAAGTGTTACTTTAAATAATAAGTTATAGGTTGAGGACGAACACAAATTACTATCTTATCTATAGAAGAGCAAATCTCTAACTGGATAGTGTAAAATTTTTCTCGACTACTTCTATGTTTTTAAAGTTATCGAAATATATTCTATTCAAGTATATGTGATATTAAAAGATAGGCAGGAAAAAGAGACTAAACCTAAATTTTAAAGTACCATTTTGGTCTCAACGCCTTCAACCATAATATGTGGGACATCCTTTTTAACCTCCACTACCTTAAAAAAATGATTTTTTTTTATTTATTGACTTGACTCACAATATACATCCATGATACACTTCTACACAAACGCTATTTTGATAATATGGTAGTTGACCAACCTTGAGAGAATATTTCTATCCTTTCTTCAAACATGTTTGTCGTTGTGCATGTCACTGCACAACGACTGTTCGACAAGTTGCTGTTCTTTGGAAATCAGTTATAATATTAGTTACCAGATGTTTTTTATTACTTAATCTCAAAACACAACAGCCATTCGTTTATTGCTGACACATTTTGTCGTGAACTTAAAGAGTCTACTTAAGGTCCACTAAGCGTCATTGGTTTCAACCGAGGCTTCCTTTTTTACAACGTATTCTTCTCGCGTATTAAAATGTTAAGCTTTTTCTAACAACAAACTAGCGGTGGATAAATATTTTGTTAACCTTCATTAATAAATGCGAAGTGCCAATTATACATCAGCTCGAATATTTAACAACTTAGTCACTTTCTTTGAATTCCTATTTTGATCAGATAAAATAGTTTTATGGTAACTACTCAGCTTTTTATATTGATGATCTTTCCAGAATTTTACTTCGTGTAAGCTTCAAAAGTATGGAGGGATGAAGGGAGTAATGGTGTTTTCCAACGTTTATTTCGATGTTTTGTTGAATAAATTTATAATAAGCCTGACGTTATTTTGAAATTCTCATCCTATATATTTTTGAAATTTGTCTCATACATTTTGTTTGTTATTTAATGAGAGCATGTAATTATAAAATAATAAAATATTAAGTTAAAGAAATAATTTTCGAATATTTCTTATTTAGGAATTTTATAGACATTATAGGAATAATGGATTAGCTGTGGCCACATTTTATTTAAATCATTGAATTGTTTTTCTAAAAGTGGCCTTTAGGGTAAAATCTAATTTTGCTTTTAAAAAGGTTTTTTTCTTTCAGAATTCTATAATATACTATTAATGATGTAATGTTTTGGTAATTTAGTTTTTAATTCTAGGATAACTTTAGATTTTTTTAGGCAAAAACTGTGCATACTTGACACATTTGCCTATTTCTTTGTATACCATGGGTTTCATATTTACTTATTATTTTGCACTTTATGTTATTGATCCCTCAATTGAAAAATATTTATTAACTAACTGCGTTTCTCGCGCTGCTGCAGAATCCGTTGAAGGGCATATAAGTTTGCATTTGAGAAAAAAGTTTTGTTTTTATATTCTTTTTGAAATTCAGTAGAGTAGGACTGTAAATAAAAAGACCACTGATACTCCCTTACTAACTTCCCAATAATGACTAAAATACTTTGTTTTGGTGTTTCCGTAGCTCTCTTTACAGCAAACGTGAAATAAAAGCTACTTTTAATCGAATATAAAAGTTGTTTTCGACCATTTCGATGTACTAAAGTTTCTATGTACCAAATTTCGTACCTCTAGGTGCAAAACTGTGGGTTTGTATAGGGTGGAGATGGACAGACATTCAGTTTTATATGCATAGAATGGAAAATGTTAAACAAAAAGCAGACAAACAAAAAACCAGGGAAACAAATTTTTGAAAAAATGTGGTATGTGGGCATCGTTGGATTAATCCCAAATCTTTATTTCGGAATTTGTTGATTTTAGTTCATTTATTAAAATTAAAGGATTTAATATTTTTAATTAAATGAAGCGATATTCAGTGTAAGTCGACTGAGTTGATAAGTGATAGTGCGTCTCGTATGTTCTGAAGAATTGAATGTCTGTCACTTGTCTGGTTTTTGCAAATCACCTTCTAAATTATAGTCCTGTTTGAATGTTAATACAATTTTGGCGTCAGTTCGGGGTTACAAAACACATATTTAAATATTAAGTCTACTTATTAACTATTAAATTGATAAGTATTATTAAATGAAAACATAAAATTGTCCCTTATTCTTAGTTTATTCTTCCAGCATAGTTATTTGAAGACACAGTTTTGGTTGACAAGGAGTTAAAATCTGCACCCCCAAGATTAAACTTTAAATTTCAGTCATTACTCAGAGATAAATAGATAGTGATACTGATTAGTGTTAAATTACTGATTAAAAATGTAAAGGCAACATTAAACTAAAAGTTATGATTCTGTATTTCAAATACTAACTAAATAAATGATGTTAAGTACAAGGTCGATTTTGTTTGTGTAATTCTAGTGTAAATTGTTCGTTAGGGCCTATATAGCCGTAGTATTTTTTTTATTGTTCTCAAATGAATTTTAATTATCTAGCTTTCTTAGAATGTTTTAAAACATTTTATACTAAAAAATAGATAATTTTTTATCATATTTTTAATGATTGAGCAACAGATTCGTCTACGTCTCAAACAGTGAATTTCTGTGACGTTAGATTTAACACTCGAAAGACGTTTTTCTTCCATATCTGATAATATGGTTCGTTAAGTTTCAAATTTCGGTTTAATTATTTCTTTAGTTTCAATTTTTTAAAGAAATTCTGTGGATCGTTTTATATCGGATTTGCCCAATTGTAATCGAAAGTCAAGCATTTTTACAAAACAGACGATTTTTGAAAATGTCACAGACATGTCTAAAGCATCACAAAACACATTTTTGTCCTCCATTCTTTTTCAGAAATAAAATATTTCAATTTAAAACTTAACATCGACGTATAGAAACTTCCAGTATCGTAGAAAAAGCATTAAGAGATACGGGTCAAAATCTGTCTCTAACGACAGAATTACTTACATAGCGAGATCGGTTAACGTTGAGCTGATATTGGCCAAAATTGTTGGGCTATCTGGGTCCATACTTCACTTTCCTAGAAATAATTAAAAAAAAAAAAAAAAAAATGTGTATACTGTATTAAAATTTTATAAACATTTCAGTTTTATTTTCAATGAATCCTGATTTTCATTCCATAAAATTTTGGAAATGGAAAAATATATCGAAATCTAAAGTGAAAAAATATATATGATTGCAGAACGAACCTCCTCAAATTTGAAATACTTTCTCATGATAGCATAGGATTGAATAGTTTAAGTATATAGTACCAAACAACACATAAACAATTGTTTTAATAAAATAATAAAGGGTTGATATTCCTGTTTCGTAACATTTCAAACTTTGCCTAACAAAAACCATTTTAAAAACTGAATACAAAAATTTGTTAAAAATCAGATTGGTTATTTCTATGAGTAGAAATGTAGTAACATTGTTTGAAATAAACTTGTAAAACGTTGTATATTTTTTAATTTGTATTTACTCTTTTCGCAACATACGAAAGAAAAAAAATTAAGCACTTTTGAATTTAAATTTATCGTAAATATTATTTTGTCTTAAACCTGAAATTTAAAATAATTAACACTCATACATTATAAGCAATTGAAACGATAAAAATGTCTTGCTTCGATTTCTGATATACCAATTTTTAGCATTTAATGGTTAATTTTTGCAAATTTAAGAAATCATAACCTGCAATTTTATAAAGAACATTTCATTTAACAAAGAAGTAATAACCTGGAATAATCTTCCTGTGTAAAAATTAGGCTCTAATTATATATTAATTAATAGTGGTGTACGTCAGTACTTGTGTTATCATTAATTAAACATCTGGGCATACCATTTCTTTTAATTCGTTTTTGTTAATTTTTAAGATGTAGATATGCGTATTTTTTTAGTTGTAGCAAAAGAATTTTTCTTTGTCATCCATCAGATGCAGAAAGTATAAAAAGCATGTTGATTGCCGAAATAAACATCTTCGATTTTCCATGTAGTGTAGTACTGGCATGATGTATTGATTCCGAAAATTGAAAAACTTCAATAGTTTTTGTCTAGCCACCTATTCATGTTGAGATTTGTACTTTTCATACTAAGCGAAAACTGAAATTACTGGATACCATCTTAAGGAAAATTGAAAGGTGTTGGGTGAGTCCTAACAATAATTCGAGATTTTCGTACCTTGAACGTGGTAATAATAATGGGTGGTTGCCATGACACTGGTTTGCAAAAACCAATACATTATAACAGATATAAAATACTAAAACTATCTTCTGCTAAAACTTCATTTTATGTTGAAACAATATTTTCAATAAGACTTGCAATAAACTTCTCTAATGAGTTCAAAATTATTGTGTTTAATTTCTACGCTAATGTAGTTAAATCTGTCTGTACGAGGTATAAACTATAAAAGTTTACCTATTATTGTCACCAATTCGGTGATAGATTTTAGTATAATATATAAAGTAATATATAATTATACATAGATTATATAAAAAGATATAAAAGTATATATAGATTATAAAGTAATATATAATTGGGCAAATTTTTTGCTGTTTTGTTTCTATTTAATCAATATCTAATATCCAACCACCGAAATCTCATTAAATAAGAGTTCAGTCTCTTTAGACGCTAATCTTTTAAATTATAAATTTTTTGGCTATCAAACATTTCACGGGCATTTTAAAATGTAAAATTTTCTAAAGTATTGCTTAACACTTATTCTAAAACTGTTGAGAAAATAAAGCTACATAAGAAGAGTGTAAATGGGACTTAACAGTAAGAGGGGAAAGTAAAGAGGACGAAAGACAATTTTCTTGGGGGGGGGGGGGATTCCTTTTTAGGGTGGTAAAAAATGATGATCGGTTTCAAAAATGATAGTAACTCGGATAAAAGTGCGAACAAATGCAAGTCTAGGTGCACCCTACCATCCAATATTCACACACACATAATGGGGAATTCCCGCATTTTTTAAAAACGAATGAAATTGATTTATACTTGTAAAGAATTTCTTTCTGATTCTAAATATCCAAATAAAAGTTTTTTAAAAAAATTAGTTATTTAAATATTAAGAAAAGAAAATGTGCAAAAAACCCTCAGATTGCGATCCGTTCAAAACGGGCCGATTTTGAGTATGACGTCAAGAGACCCGAAAGGTTCGGTGACGTAATCCCTTCGCTCCGTTTGTTATGGTGAGGCTTCTACCACAAAGTGTCAGCTATATACTCTGTGGTTTCTACTTAGTAGTTGCCGTTTCTCAAATATTTTTGGTCGCCTATTTTGTAGGTATTTGATTTTTATTTAATTGCAAAAATGGAACCAGGTTTTGTAAGAGGCTAATCGGACAATTTACCAAAAATTGACTCAGCAATGACGGCTATCTATTTCAGCAAGAATATGGATTTTCAAACAGCGGAAACTCGTGGCGTAAAAGCCAATAGGTAAGATTCCCTGCTTTAATTAACTTGAATGGTTTTGTTGTGCTTGGAATAAAAAGTTTGGTGGGAAAATATCGGTATTTTTTCGTTAAAGGGGGCCTTGTCAATATCCAAGTTCGGCACGGATTCTGCGCCAAGTTGATTTTTGCCAAAAATGGCTGCCCGCCATTTTTTTTAATGACAAGTTAACATAATTTGGCGTGGTTTTATGTAAACAATTCTTTGCGCAAAATCCATACCGGATTTTGAATTTTAACCCATTACTTTGCACTTGATGTTTACAAAAATTTAGAATAGCTTTCCTAACATATAGCTTGTTTTAAACTTAAAAGGCAAACTTTCTTTAATTTTCCTAATATAAAAATTATCATAAATGTAACTTTCTTCAAAATGATCTTCACAACCATAACGTACAGTCTTTGTCAACAGTGGCATATTCTTCATGCTTAGCACCACTTTTTTCGAGTATTTTCATTCCGTGGTACGTAAATGAAAATTTTGTCAGGAGTTGTTATGGTTGTGCTTTTGCACATTGGCACGATACAATATTTGTAGAAAATGTTAGACATTTTAAGAAAAAAATCAATCAAATAATTTCAAAACTAAATGACGAGAAGACAAGTATTTGAAATTTCCATGATAACAACGTTTTAACAGCCTCAACTGCCACGTGACTTATGGAGATATTTTGGAAGCGGTGACGTCACAATGGAGTCGCAAAAAAAAAAAAAAAGGTTCGTTTCCCCGCAGAAATCTGAAAGGCAAACTAAACTTAAAATGCAAATTAAAAAAAAAAAGCAAAAAAAAAAAAAAAAAAGCGTGGAGAATAGAAATTTTTGTGTTAATGGTCATTTCGAGACATTTAGAATCGAATAAAAAAATAAAAAAAAATAATAAAAATTATGGAATTGTCCATTCAGAAACAACACAAGTTTTACACGATTAGACAAGTCGGCAATGAAATCTCAGCTTCCCATTTCAAGAACTCTTTCTCACCTCCGTCTATTCATGAAATATAATTTAACAAGTATAAATATTGCTGTCAATTTCGTCAACCCCCATCTCCACCCATCGATTTTACCAACGTTTGGGAAGCGGGGCACGTAGTATTATAACAGCTCTCTCACGCGTATATTTTTCTAGATACAGCTATAATGAGAGTTTAAAAGATGCTCAGAGGGTTGGTAATAGTACCGATGGTACACACCCGTTAGAACATAGCTCTCTGATCGCTCGAAGCTGAAAGGTGCGTCATAAAAGGCTTGAAACGACTCCTGAGACTATCACCAGCCAAGTCTGAAAACTGGTTATCAAGATGAACTTTCTCTTTCCTAGTTTTTTTATTCTTTCACCACGATTTATCGTTTAAGCTTAGTGTGCACGTGAGAGTTTTCTACTGCTAAGAGTTTAGGACTCTCGGAGCTACTAGCAAGACAGGAAAATTTCTCAAACGTTACTACTTGCTTTAGGGAAGAAGGAATGACGAATGCACCATGTCGAGAATAGACGGGGATGGAAAGGACAAACTAAAGTTTGTTAAGTTAAAAGCATTTAAGTTCGATGTCAAAGCAGATAACATACAAGTGTATGTAATGTTGACCTATCTCAGGCCGATTTTCAATCCTTTACAGTTCAGCTTCTATTGTAGCTAGAATCCTGATTTTTTTTTTTTTGCCATCGTGATGCTCCAGGTGGGTAGACAAAAATAACGACATATTGTTAATATTGAACAAGGGAGCTTGACAAAAAAAATATTTGAAACACATGTCTACAGCTGAAACAGTTTGATAAATTTTGGTCATTTTTTTTTATTCTTCTTAGTTTGATAAGAGAAAGCGCCTTTTGTATATTTTAATGCGTACGAGGGTCTGTACCTCCAGAAAGGATCCCGGAAATTAGGAATTTAACCAGGATAATGACTGATTAAAACGGGTAAAGGATTTCGGATGTTATTTTTTTGCTGAATATGAATGTGATTATGATACTTTAAGTTGAACGATTAAAATCGTGTAATTAGAAATAAGTAAAATGTACTTATTTTTCAATTAAATTGCATACTTATCAAAGCTCTGAAAACCCGCATTAACTTTATTTTAAATTTAAAGTGGTCATTTAATTCAAAAATTTGAAGTTTTAATACATAAAGGTGCCTGGTTGGTTTTGAGCCACACACCTTCTGATCAGTAGCCTATCACATTAATGACTTTAAGACTTCTGAAGATCGCTTAAATTTCTCCTAAAATGATACCAATTGTTAATTTTTTTAACCTTTAACTGTTGTAAGCGGTCTGGCAGACCGCAAGTCATTTTTTGTGGAATGTTTCCACCCCCTAAAATATCGCATCTTTGACTTTTATATAAATTTTTCTCATACTATGTTTCTTAAACTTTAAATTGATGTTTACCAATTTATTTGACGCAATATAGACCATGTGTTGCTCTTGCATCAAAAACCTCAAACCACCTAACCACAGCAGTTAAAGGTTAAAACCCATTTTTTTTTATATATATTTGTATGTAAAGCTTGTAATCCTCAATTATTTCATATATAAAGTGAATCTAATGTAGTTGCTGCTTATGCCATTTTGCACTTAGAGTGACGATATGATTATTCACGCTAAAACATCCATCGACCATATATTACTCATATAGAACATAACAAACACAACAAAAATAATTAATATATCTCATAAAACTATTGGACTCAAAAATACTCTCCAAGTAAAATGGTCAGCCAGAAAAAGCTATGAAATCTAATGGTTGCCTCAAAGCGACCACGTTTAATTTCTTTGGCGTACTTGTACCCAATGAACTAAATCGGGGTTTTTGGAAGGAATCCTCATAGGCAATCAATACTTGGCAGGTTAGTTTTTTATAGAACATAAATTCAGTGTAATGGGTACAAAATTGCTCAAATACATAAAATGAGAATATTTCGAAATAACTCTAGCCTCCTAAGTACTGACAGCCAATATGGGTTCCTCACAATAATCCTAATTTAATTCATTGTGTACAAGTACCCCAAAGAAATTTAATTCGGCCGGCTGGCGGCCACCATTAAATTAACTTTATCTGGTTGATCTTTTTACTCTGTTTTTTTTTTTTTTTATAACATCTAGTTTTTTTTTAAGAGATTGCGTGAGGCTAAGGCGAAAGCATTTGTATGGGAAGGGATAGACGATAGACGCTTCGTTGTTCGAAAAAAAGTATGCGATAGTGAAAAAAAATCAACTGCCTAAAGTACGTATGATAACTATTTTTGTGCCTCGATTGCCCACGGATATCAAATTTCCAACAAAATCCAATCTGTATTTTTTAAAACCTATATGTTTTAGAAACTATATTGAGAAGCAAGTTTGCAGTTATTTCTTATTTCTATTGACGTTATTTGACGTTCTTTGTAAATAATCACTGAATAACGAATGAGTGAAATACCTGGAAAGCTTCCTCTAGTCAACCTGACATTCTGCACGCGACTATTTAATATAATCGTCTAGTCGTGTTTCCTCACTACAACTCACCCATATAAATAAACTACTTATACAATTCACCCATACAAATAAACTACTTATACAATTCACCCATACAAATAAACTACTTATGCAATTCACCCATACAAATAAAGATTGCAGAAAGCCAATCTGAGGCTCTGTCCTGAGACCTATTGCATGATAGGCGAGCATTCTGCCATGTGTTCGTGAGTCCTGAATGAATAGAGCACTTTTTTTGTGTGATTTTCTTCTTGTTTTCTTCTAATGCTCATTATTTTAAGAGAAGCATCTTTTAATTTGAGCATAAAGAGCATAAAAGTAAATAAAAAATATAAATTATAAGGCAACTCAATTAAAAGTATGAATATCCAGAAATATCTAATGCAAATACAAAATTGCCAGGATTTCTTAAGTATTTGCCGAAAAATCAAAAACTCAAACTTAATCACCAGTCGCCATTAAAACTTGCCAAAATAACAATCAATCTCCAGAATTGATTACGGCGAATTAGGAAATGTTGGAATATCACACTATTCCCTAACAGTAATTACTGGATAGCTTAAAATCGGATACTGTTTCGAAAGCAGATGAAACCATTTAATTTCCTTTCATTTCATTCATTCTTACCTGAATATGTGGTTTGATCTTGAAGCAATAAGTATAACGATGAAACAGAACGACATTCATTTTTTTTTTTACAAGTAACCTATCAAAGGTGTGCCACAATATGGTTGGTTTTAAAAATGGCACCCGAATATTGTAATTGTCCGGTTAATTATTGAAATTCGAACTTTCACTTCGCAGTTGGGGAAGTAATATTCCTTATCATTATTCTTAATCTTGAAATTATCTTTCGTAATATAACAGGAACTAACTAAAAGAAGGGATACTAAAGAATTATAATGGGAAAATTAAGGATGTTTTGAAAAAAGTTGAAGTTATGTTTAGTTAAATTTATATTCAGAAATACACTATAATGTTACAATAAGCAATATGATTGACTTATACTTATTTTGAAAAGTTATATGGTAATGTACACGCGGAGAACTAATTCAAATATAAATTGATTTTCCCAAAAATGGTTATCCAACTTTTTCACTGTTGAGGTAAGAACTTCTGTTTTCAGAATATGTTTCAAAACACTTCAATATCCCTTTTCGACATCCGCATTTATCTCCACAACTTGTTTTATATTTGTACCTTATAAAAGCTTTATGGCAGAAGTTTGTACTGGTGTTAGTCTGTGTGATGCGGGGAAAAGATATAGGCATAAGTCTAGCGTCAACCACTATGTGGTATCCAGTTTGTCTGTTAAAATCTATACTTGATATCTTCTCTAAGGGTACTTACACAGTGGAGCCGGGACGGATGCTTACTCGCATAGTGCGAGGTAAAATTAAACAGTAAACCGTCCAGTCTCCACTGTGTGCGTACCCATAAAGAAACATGGTTTAATTTTTACCTCGCACTATGTAAGTATGCGAATAAGCACCCATCCCTGGTCCATTGTGTAAGTACCCTAAGACTGTGATAAATAGCTGGTGCCGGACGTCGGTGGAAGTTTTTTGACCTTAACAAATGTAATGGACTCTACAGTCTTCTGAACAATTTTTTTCTTATGTAGGTTACTTACCGTTTAGTTTCCATGCCATCATAGCATTTCTCTTTCTATTGTCAGACTTTGCGATAACTTCAGCACACCTTAAGAAATTTCAAATGTTTAAAAGTTTCTTTGTAGAAAGTCTTTTTCCAATCCCACCCAATGATAACTGTCCCCCTAAGGACTTTAATTGGAAAATTTATTCTATCAATAAATTAGAATCAAGATATCAGACCACAAAATTTCATTTATTTAAGAAATTGTGATAAGAGATTTCTCTAATTCAGTATTTTTCTTTTCTAAAAACTTATTCCCAAGTACAATTTCAGAAAGTGATGCCTACGAGTCAGTGTGCATTCGTGTAAAATCAGCACTGTGCACTTTATTCATCTTTTTTCTTTCTAGAGTTTAGTTAGATTTTGAGGAACCAATGCTATGTAGAAGTGCCCGTGGTCGAAAATGTTAGTGCAGCCGGAAACATGCGACCTCCCCCCCTCAACTACACACAAACACACTTTCCACAATCATTAATGAACGCAATTCTTTATTCTTTAATACTCAAATCGAAGTTCTCTTTCAATTTGTATTAAATAATAATATTAATAACATAACATTATAAAATAAGAACAATTAATTAATTTAATTTTGTACAGTTTTGATTACAAAAACATTCTCTCTCGTTTTGGCCTCTAAATGTAAGTTCTTGTTTATTTAAAAACAATACTTCTTTGATGGGTAATTGCATGGTTTGGTTTGTTTGTACACTCAACGAAACAGTTTTGTGCACAATAACGGCTAATCAGGCCGGGATCTACAGCTTAACGTGGATTCCGAACCACAACTAACATCCATGCCTAACCCAGGATTCGAATCTGGTATCTTTGTCTTGCGAGGCCAGAGTGTTAACCCCAGAATCATGAGATAGGCGGTAATTGCATGAAGTGTTTATTCAGGAACCACCTTTTTGTTAAATTCAAGAATATAAAGTTGATAGTTTTCCTTAATGCGCAAGCTATTTGAATTTCACTTCTCATCAATTCAAAGTTTAAAGAGTTTTTAAACGTTAAATTGAGCCCTCGAGTGCTTTAAATACTCGTGTGATGGTGGTTAATACACCATATCCACCACTATTCCAAACGCCCTTTTTAATTCTGACTGTCAAACATGGTCAACAAAACATTTTTTTGTAAGTAAAAACCCTCACATTACCACGAGTAAAGCACATATCAAGATAACTGAAACTTATGACCATGCAGAGATGTTTATTTTTTTATTTTTTATGAATGCACTGTTCTGATGTCGGCCTATCTTCTTTAAGTTTTTGGCGTTTACCATCTTCTTTCTATCTTCTGAAATGAGTTTCAAGCAACATGCACATTTAATCATAACGAACTAGCAAAATATAACTTGAATAGATAACTTAAGAAATTACAAGACAACATAAGTGCAAGCATCACGAAAACTATTTCCGTTTTGAAGAGATTCTTAAAAGTGTTCCTGTCGCCTGCCCTAGCTGATTCACTCAGCCAATCAGTTCCTCGAATTTCCAAGCACAGCCGAAATTGTAAAATTCCTCTCTCGGTCGAGCTGCGTGATGATGCCGAATTCAAAATGTGGAGGACAAAAATTCATAGTAGATATAGTTGCCAGAGCAACAAACTCAGCCAGATCGTAATTTCAGGGACTGGCTGTGTCAACGTCAACGCTTAGAGAGATACTCTCTAGATGAGGTTACTGTAGTTCGCTTGGAGGTAACTGGTTGAGTTGATTTGAAGGTTTTTTTCCCTCCTAAAATATGCGTAGAAGCAACAGATTTGCTATTAATTGAAATTTTTTTCACTTACCGTAAAGATTCTATCTTTGTTTTCAATTCTAATTTTTATTTAAGGAAGTTAGTAAAATATATAATTTTAAACTAATAAATTTAGATGCAGCCCGCCTATATTAGCTGTACTCCACGAGCCGCCACTGTGCTATACCACTACATACAGGAATTTCAGGACACATCCGGTAAAAATATATGTTAAGGAAGAAGTAATCTTATACATCATAAATAGAATACTCAACTAATTTAAAAATTATATGCTGATAACAATTCACTTTATTTCAAGGACCACATATTAAAAATAGGAATTCACGGAAAAACATATTGTTTACGCTTGATTGGTCCACAACTTTTGTCCTTTTAGTGTCTCCCTCTAGAGGTGAAGATGCTAGAAGGTAATGAGATTATAACTGAACTTGATAGGAATGTCTCAAAGTGAAACCGAATGCTCCTAATTGAACTTTGAATAATTATAGATGCTTTTGATAAGCGTAAGTAAAACTGTATTTGTATGTGCTTTGCATGTCTTTTATAAGTAATAGCAAAATTTCTACAGTCCACCACTCTTAACTGAGCTCTGGACACACACATTCCGGGTTATACTTCTAACCTGTAGCCACAACCAAAAATTGTATTGGATAAATCGTTTAAAATATGAAATTATTTTGAATCAACTAGCATAAACCTGACGAAATTCAATAATTAACAATACATGCAATTTCCTCCAACTCCTTTTTTTTTTATCAAGAACCCTAAGTTTTCTTATGCAGCGGTAGGATATGCTGAAAATTGTTTATTAATTCTGAATATGCTAATAATTTTCTCGAAATTTCTTGTAATTTGATTGCCTTAATAGTATAAACTAGTCTGAACTTGGTAATTAGTCTGAATTGTTTTTTCGATCTATTATTCAATTAGTACTTTAATTGTTAACAAAACTCAAATGCATATTTTGGGAATTTATAGTTAACTATTCAGCATAATTGGTAAAGGTCTCCTTTAAGATGTCTTTTTACTCTTATTTAAATAATACTTCTTTTGAGCGAGGCTGACTCGCAATTGACAGTTCAAACGAGAACTCTATTCAGTCTGAATGGATTTCTAAATGTGTTCAAAGTTTCGTGATAACGATGCTGTGGCTAAAGAGGCGTAACTTCCTCAAGCCACGTCAGGAGAGAGCATAACTCATTCCTAGAAACGAAATGTTTCTCTTTATTATTCTAATTTCTATTCAGTATTAATACGAGTAGTCACGAAAGGTACTCATTATTCTATTTTATAACAACGGCCAGATATGTTTTAAGAATTATTGCGACGATATATTGCTCAAATTTTATTTCCTCTATTAGTGTGTCATGGAGGTTTGCTACCGTGAAAAGAACAGTTAATAAAGACCTCGTTTCACATGCCATCCACAATTTTAATTTTGGATCTACGTTTGTAAACTGGAACCTGCTTTTTTGGTGTGCAGTTTAAAAATGCGGAGATTTGTTTGTTTGGTATAATTGTGATAAGAAATTCTTAAAGTATTCAATTTGAAACCTGTTGAGTCTGAAATTTCAGAAATAATTTTTTTTACTGGAATAAAGAATTTTTTTCTTTTGCAATACATTAGATATATGTTTAAATACTCAAATCGATAGTATAGGGATTAGAGAAGTACACAAACAATTTGTTAATGCTACAGGACAGATTAATTTGGTGATGTAAAATTAAGTCCTGTAACACTCATACAAGTATTTTGCCAAACCTGATCTGTTTAGATATTCAACCAAAGATATATATTTCAGTTACTTTACGCTCATTGAGCTGAATTGAGATTTTTTCTATAAAATCTCTAGCCTGTCAAGAACTGATTGCTTATAGGGGTTCTTACCAATAATCCCAATTTTGTTCATTGTGTGCAAAGTACCTAAAAGAAAAGAAACCATCTAAACGCACCTAATTTTTCTTTTTGCAGGTTATGTCTTAAAAGTTCGTTTTCCACCGAAACATAACATTATAACTACCTCAAAGAAATTTCTAAGGCATTTGGAGAGGGTTTTATAATAGAGTTGTATAGAAATTGAATTTGAGTAGATTTTAGTTTTTTTACTATTCTGTAAAGTTGTCTAAGCATTATTTATGCTCGTTTGGTTCTGAGGTGCAGATAGACTAATACATACTGCCAAATTTGAGTTACACAAATTAAGTTTTTAAATTGAAAGAAATACTTGGATCAAAAGTTTCAGATATTGTTGTAGTATTTTAACAATCAGTTAATATTTCTGACAGAAACATCCTAACAATAAGTTCATGTAAAATTTAAAATTTTCGTTAAGCCCATGAAGAAAATACCGAAAACTTTTGAATTATCAATATTTACTAATTTCTGACTAAAGGGGAAATAATCATTATGACGATCAGTTCATTATGTTTTGCATTATGAGTGACTTCAAATATCTAAAGTTAATAGTTATAAAAAAGCTGCATCTGAGAAATAGTCATTCCCCTAACGAGAAATAGGAAGAAAGAAGAAACATGAAAACGGCTAGTGAGATAATAATCCCCCAAAAATTATTGTTTAAAATGAATTAAAAACCACAGCCCTAAAATCAGAAACAACACTATCGATGGTCCAGTTTAGCGGCAGCTTGAGGCACTGTTAAAACCCTTGATATTGAATTTTTTCATATACTTCGTATAAGAAAGTTTTAAAAACGGTGTTTGAGTATGATTCTTGATACTTCCAAAACAAGGGGAAAATAAATAAATATTGAATTTCCAACTTCCAATTCGAGTGTGCTTTTTTTGTACATTTTTTGTTTGTCGATGTTGTGAATATAATTGTTTGTCTTAGGACACATTTCGAAAATTAAATTATCTTCGTTACTAATTTCATATACATTGAAATCTTAAGGATGAAAATCTTTTTTTTTTCTTATTTTAAAAAGTACACATTTTCTTTGACATTTACAACCTATTTGTATAATTTTGCGTTTTATCAAAGGGGACAATTTTGAAGTTGGTGTGTTTATCCTTAAAAGAGCAACACAAAATAATTTAAAGGGGTCTGAGACTCAAAATTTAAAAAAATTTCCGATTTGATTCGCGTCATCAGAAATATCGGTAGGACAGCTCTCCGGTCTGACATCTGGTCAGCGCGGGAGGAAGACCGACCCCACAGTGGCAAATCTTAAGGGGAGTTAGTACCCTCAACACCGATAATGTTAATTTGGCATATTTCATGAACCTTTTTCTCAGAAAGCAATTGGCATAGAAGCCTAATTTTTTTCTGTGCATTTAGCAGACACTTGTTACTCTACTGAAGTTACTTTTTGATTTTAATTCATTTACTTTTTTTTAATGGATTTTTTTATGAAAGTCACGCAAATTTGTTAAAAATCAAATTTTTTTTTTTGCCGAAATAAGCCAAAACAAAAAATGTTTTGGAAATAACAACACAATCTCACTTCAGTATATAGAGATACATAAAAGGAATATGTGGTAAAATTTTTAGGAAGATGATTTGTGCAGTTTCTGAGAAAAAGGTATATGAATAATGAAACATGTAGTTTTGAGAAAAACGCATTTTAAAGAAAACTTTACTTACACTAATAGTTAGCAATTTTATCTTCAAAAAATTATTAAAAATACTTCTAGTTGAGATATTATTACAAATGAGATCTTTTTAAAGGGGAGAATATAATTTTTGATAAACAATAATAAACCCAAAATTAATAATTTGTAAATTTTTGGGTACTAACTCCCCTTAAGGGTGGTGGGGGGAGGTTCTCTTGTGACCTGCTTTTGCGAAAACCTAGGTCCATCCCCTGAAACCACCAAAACTATCATTCGCTGTAAGTCCTAAAACGCGTGCGCCGACCAAACGGTATAGTGGTTAGCGTGCTGGCTTCTAGACCGCGAGGTTGCGGGTTCGAGTCCCGTGTAGGCATGGGTGTTTGTAAATGTATGTTGGTATGTTAAATGACGAAATGTTTCGGCGCATTATAGCCCTCGTGTTGCTGACGGCGCCAGATAATCTGAATACAACCAACCAACCAACCAACCTAAAACGCGTGCTTTGTTTATAGGTTGCGTTGAATGCCAGTTCATATAGACTCAAGTCTGTGGGAGAAAATAACGCCCCTCAGTTATGCAAATTCTTGGACCAGGGGAATATTCAGCAAGGGGACATGTATGTATTGATTGCTTTAAAAAAACCATAACACTTACATGTCATATTACATTATGACATACTTACTCTTATATTCTGAAAAATGAAGGATAAAACTAAATTATCTTATCACTACATTTAGTTGAAAAAATATCACTCTTTTAGCAGTGAGTATTTTCAATTTTCCACCACCTATACCGACTATCTTTATAACTTACCGTCAATACCACTACACTTGCATAATCACACAGGTTCAAACTACACTTCAAGTTCAATTTCTGATTGCCTACTCAATCGTCCAACACATAAAGTTATGCATGGAAACACCCAGGAAGTTTTAGTAAATCGATATCAATGGGAAAGGCACATGAAATATGTCAAACGATCTCGTAACAAGCTTTTTGCCTATATGCTAGGTTTTAAGCTCAAGGTCCCCGAGAAAGGGATCATTTATCTCCCTACCTGTCTGATCTAGATCAGTACTGTCCACTTTTCAATGTCCTGCAGAAAGGCAAAAATACTAAAGAGCGCTTTGTTCAATGTTTTTATTAACTTTTACTTGGAATTTTATTCTTCTAAAAGGAATTTATTAAAAAATGTATTCGCGCAAAAAAATTAATGTTAGTGTTATTTTTTTTATATGAAATAAATGTTAGGGGTTGTCGATCGCACCCGTCATAACCGTATTAAATGCACCCTTGGTTAGCAAAATAGTAACAATCCCAACAGGCAAAAGTCGAAGAAACGAAAACAAAAATTGCCATGTTCAAAGCACAAAAAAAACGCTTCAGGTCTTAAGTGGGCAATCGCACAGGGACGTCAACGGGCGAACGGAATGGACTGCATTACATTGGCACTATCGGGAATTCTTTAGGAACATATGAATTGGTTCATGTTGTAAGTGGATCAGTTACAAAAAATCAAAATAACGTTAGCACCAGATTCAAGTTACTGAAATCATTTGTCATAGATTTACGCTAGAAAGGAATTAGTCTGATACATGGATACCATAAAAAACCACAGTGACATGCGAGAGCGGCAATCATAAAAAAAAAACTTGAACTGGTGGGTTTGAAGAAATCTACGATGATATTTACGGTTTCAGAGAGAGAATAAGGGGATAATGATAATTAAAAATTACTTTCTCAGTGTTTTTACTCTTGATAAGAAAATTGTTAACTTATTTTGTAAAATTTCATGACTAAATTTAGCTCAAAAATGCAAAATGTGATTTTTTTACAAATCAGGTTTGAATAGCTTTTGTCAGTGAACTACTTTTTCTAAAAGTAAAATATTTACTTATTATCTTAAGTTATTACAGGACCAAAATCGCAACTGTTCCTTCATTTTAAAAATTAGAGTACGGTCTTTTTACTTTTTATAGTAATGGCATTAAAATTTATAGGGAAATACTTTTCGATGACAAGTTTTTTTCAAGAGGAGCTTTTCCTTATTTGCGTTTCGTACAAGAGGATATCTACGTATTTAGAGAACAATATTTTTTTTATTGCATGATGCAAAATGTATGATTTTAGTATGAACTCAAATGGTAAAAATTAATGTTCATATAAACCTTAGAGAATAAGAGAACTTAAGCAACTTGATTTACAAGACAAATTTCTAATTTCAATTTTATAAGATATTACCGTAGAATTTTGATATATATAAGTTCATTGTAACCTTACATTCTTTAAAATTTCAAACTTCTACAAGTAAATTTTTTTTTTATACAATTCTTTTTGAAGAATCAATTAAGAAATGCCTAGTTTTTCTATTGGTTCAATCATAATGTTTTTAAAGTGTGTGTTTATTTGAACGTTGAGCAAAATTACTAGACTAGAAAATTGTGTGTGTTCGAGAACGAATACAATCCTTCAGACTAAGGCAAGTATTATTGATTTTTCTGTTGAGTAATGGAGGAAGTCAGATTCGGTGTTCAGTCAGCTGTCCAAAAACAATGACTGTTTCATGCACGTAGCAAATATAAAAGCTATGGATGCGTGATAAAGCTAAGTTAGTTAACAACTTTGTTTGCACAAGATTTTACGCTTGCCAGGTAAACACTTGTAGGCCGTTAGCACTTTTGCGCGATGTAACTTGATTTATAAATATCGCATTTATTTACATATGAAACTGTTCTCGATACCCAAAGATGGACAAGTCTTAATTTGGAGATTGACAAGTATCAGAGTAGAACTTATTATTTTCTATGTGAATTGCTTCTTAGTGTTTGTTTACAGTTGCATTGTTTACTGATAAGCTTGTTTACAGTTGCCTTGAATATAAATACGTTTCTTTAAGGCATATTTTTTTCTCTTTATTGAATACTGTAATAAAATTACTATTTTTTCATTGCTGAAAAGTATGAAGGACTATATTGACTTTAATGGACAAGATATCCATTTAAATGAGTGAAACTCTATATGGAAGGATATAATGCACTTAAATGTTTACTTTGTCATTTTTAGGGTTAAAAGTCACAAAAGGAAAACTTAATAGAGTAACTTCGAAGTCTGCTTGTATGCCATCCAAAACTTTACAAGTTGAATAACGATGGATTAAATAAAATTTGATGCATAGTTAGTTCACAAATACAGACAATGAGGAGTTTTTTTAATCGTGGATTTTCAAATTTATAAACTTCTTTAAAAATTGTAAAACCAAGTAAAAGATTGCGAAAAAAAAATATTTTGTGTTTTGTAACAAATTAAAACTACGAACAAGAAAATAATTTTAAACATAAGTCACATGCGTAACTTATAAGGGAAATATAATACTATTTCCAGAAATATTACTCTTGTTTATCAAAACATATTTCCCCAACCCCCTTTAAAAGTTACGAATTTAGCATGTTTAATAATCTAATAATCTAGATTATTGCAAATGGGTAGAGTGTAAAATATTAAAATATATTAACTTCCTCTTGTGGCCATTATAGTCTAGTTAATAAAGTTCTAGATTACAATTTTAGCCGAATAGGTTCGGAACCTGGTATAGTAAGCAAAACAAAATCCGAACGATGGCTATATCTTCGGTTCTAAACGTCGTAGTACACTGTGGTTTGCACCAAAATGTTTTGTTTACGATTTTCTATATGTCTGGAATTTTTTTTTCCTTAAGAGTTAAATTTACTTATAGTAAAAAGCCCCCTAACTTTGACAAGTTCATTACGAACTCTGATTTTTTATATTTTCATTCGATTTAGAATACTTCGTTTAACCTATGCACCAAATTTAAGTTCAATATGTTGAAAAACATTTCACTTATGAGCGAAAATGTTTTTGACGATCATCAGGGCAAATTTCAGTATTAAGAATCGTATTTTTAAGCTCCTACTTGAAAGCGGGGAGGGATCAAACGTTTGTGGACAACGTATTTCAGAATGCCATTAATATATAGGTATTAGTCTAAAATTACGCATAAACTACTTGGATTTATAGGGTCATGTTTAAAAACACCTTAATAAAAAATTAACGAAGTAACTCGAAAGTAAGATAATTTATTTAAAAGATTAAAGATGTGCTAACTTCACACGAAGTAAATTAAATGTTGGAAACTATAAGGTGGCCACCATAAAAAAAGCCCCAGATTATTTTCAAAACATAAATTCGGAATTACGTTTAACAATCTCAAACCCTGGGCCGCTTATACGCTGGCCATCCTGTATAATTACAAAAATATAACGTATACTACAGTTGATTATAAAATTGATAAATATAAAATTTAGGCATTTGTAAACTGTAATCCCCAATGTGTATTTCTTTATATAAGTTACACTATAAATACAAATGTATAATGATTATTGAAATAATTAATTAAACGTAATTTAATTTTTAATTGCTTATAAAATGCAAATTCATTTCTAACATCCGTGTCTATCTCTTTTTAGAATGCACGAGATTTTACATGTAACAGTCTCGTTCTATCCCTATAACCTTCGTCAATAACTTTCAGAACAATAATTATTGACTAACTTTTAACACATAATAAAACTTGTTTTTAATTTTGTATCTTTTTCAAATATACTCATTATCCATCAATGCAAAATTGTTAGGTTACTTTAGTATAATCAGACATTGTTAGCATATTTTATATTAATTAGATCATGTTTATTTTTATACGTTTCCCTAATCTAATGACAATTGGCTGAATATTTTTTTTTAAAATAGTTATTAAAACTTATTTTTTGAAGCTTTGTGCATATTTTGAGCTTCATCGAACGTTAAGTAGGAATAAACAAACTTGTTAAATCGCTATATTATCTGATACTGATAAAATATCCATTGAGACTAAATTTTTCTAAATTTATTATGGTTTCGAACAAATGTTGGTTTACATATATTTTTTTCTTTGTGCAAAAAGATTTAAACGAAGGGTATACCAAAATATAGTAACACTTACCGATTGATATTAGTTTAAATTCAAAGAGAAAATTATGGAAAGATCTTTTGAGGAAACTGTTTGCATTTGAGTATCGAATGGGTTGGTTGGTTGTTTTCAGATTATTTGGCCCCGTCAGCAACACGAGGGCTATAATGCGCCGAAACATTCGTCATTAGACAAGCCAACATACATTTACAAACATCCATGCCTAACACGGGACTCGAACCCGCAACCTCGCGGTTCTAGAAGCTAGCACGCTAACCACTATACCGTTTGGTCGGCGAGTATCGAATGGAGAAGCTTCGAAATGACAACTCTGTACAATTTATCACACAATCCCTACTGTGTCTATTAACCCTTTGCACTCTAGCCTTTTTCGTGCGGAGGTATCAGCAACTCGAGACATTTTAGGTTCGGCTGGTGTTTATGGATTTGCTTCATAGAAACTAAACACAGTCATTGGCCTTGCATCGAATTTCCGCATCACACCTAATGGTCTTCTCGTGGTTTGGCATCCAATCGTGTGGCGCCTGAGAGGCGCCACTGGAGTGCAAAGGGTTAATATTTCCTTAACAAGGGGGCCGAGGCTGGGTATCGAACCAGAGTTGTTTCTCATGCCAGACGTGTTGTTGCCTCTGATCCAAGAGTTTGGCTTCGATCACTAGAGTATTGATGCACACTTCTTAAAAATTACGGTTCAACTTTCAAAAATCTTAAAAAAAAAATAACAAAATAATGACCTGAAATTTTATTTGTATGTACCCGAAGAAGGGGGAAACTGTATAGCATAGGCAAAAATTATATCAAACTTGCTTTTTCTTGTGTCATATTATTGCTTTTTTAAAACCATGATCTGGCGTAAGAAAAAATGTCAGGCTTTCTGAACATTGAGCTTTAATTACTATCACCCTGGTGTGATTATAATTAAAGTTCAACTTTCAAAATATTAAAAAAAGTAATTGAGGACTAGAAATGAAAAATGACCTAAGTCCAAAAAAGAAAATTTTTCAGGAGAGCTGAAACATAAAAAACACTCGCCTCTGGTACTTAAGGCTATGACTTAGTACCAGATTGAATTTCGGTAAAAAAAAAAGATTTTTGATTTTTTTGGTACTTAGGTCGTTTTCCATTTCTAGTCCTCAATTGTTCGAAACACCTATAATTTTACTTCAATAACGTGAAAAGGGGAAAAGTGGAATGTTTTAACAACACAAAATGGTTCGATATAGTTTTCTTTCTGCCATGAAGTTACCTTCTTTGGGTTTACACTGGTCAAATTTTAAGTCATTCCGATTCATGGTTTTTTTTAGCTTGTGATTATTTGATTTTGTGACTATTTAATCCACAACAGAAAACATTAAATTTTTTTTCCATTTATGCATCTAACACTTTGTGAAGATAGTATAAATACTTACAAATTTATACAATTAAATATCTTTTCACTTCAATTAATCTTTAATCGTTTTCTAAGGTAATCGGTAATCTACTATACGGTCCCTAAAATGAGCTTTTTAACATTTTTGCTAAAATACTAAAATATTGAGAACTAAATGTAAAATGGAGAGAGAAAAAAATTCTGGAGGGGTTTTTGATCATAATAAATCTAATGCAAGCAAATTATATACATATATTTCTATTTAAATTTTTTTTAAAACTTGGTTTGTTAATTACTTATTAAAAAATTGTTTGGTGCAGAAGTTGATTGCTACTTATGTTTGGTATTTTACAAACTATCGTTTGAAGCAAAAAATTACTGAAATATATTAATTATTTAAGAATTTATCGTATTTATTATTTAATATAGTAATTATTTAATATGGTAATTAATTCAGAATTTATTGAAGCGACTTTTCTACTTAAAAAAGAAATGACAAATTAATGTTATAATTTAAATTTCTAACCACTCATTGGAAAATTATGAAATTTTGTAATTCGACGCTTTTTTGGATTCTAAACCTAAATATGATATATAATATTATAGGGTTACCATTGAACTTTTAGAAGTTTGGTTCAGTTTAAATATGTAGATGACCCTTTATGACCCCCCCCCCAAAAAAATAAATAAATTATATACAGTTATTCACATCATTCCACGATTCACAATGGTGCTTTTCTTTTTTTATTTCATCAATTAGAATTCAAGATGTAGCCATCGTTTGGTTTTTTTTGCGTACTGTACATGCATCTTGATGTTATTTCCACAAAGAATAAGTTTTTCTCAAGCTACTGATGGCCTATCAGAAGTTTATACAAAATAAATCCGTCTATTAAGATTACTCTCACCTCACACACACCTTTCAGTGATCACTCGATATTGAATAACATGGAGAAAGATTGGACATCAAAACTTAAATTTGACACACAGCTAGTCCATATACACTCAAACATAAACATTTAAGAAAATCTTTATAAAAGAAGTTTTTTAAATTAAAAAAGTATCAAATATGAAAAGAAGTTGTATAAAATAAAGTTGTGTTAGATTCCAAATTATAGCTACAGTTGAGAGTATTTCAAACATGTATGATATGACATGTTTTTTTGTCATAATTAAAAAACCGATCAAACGAACTGATGGAAAATACCTGTTTCCACCCCTATCCCTTATTTGCGAAACTCTACATTATGAATTTAAGAGAAACAAAATTTTCCGCTAATTAAAACTTTAAATAGCTTTTTTATAAATTTTAAATAGCAATTTTGTTTTTCATAATTAAAATAAAAATATGCAACAACACGTTTTGATTTGCTTTACAATAACATCCAATGACTTATCGAGAAAATTAGTACTAGCTTTATAAGGATTAAGCGATATTCGGTGATATAGTCATCAAGATGACAGGCTAAAGAACGGAAAGTACATGGCTCAAAATACCAGTCTGGCATTTTGAAGCATTTAAATTTTAACTAAAAAAAAACTAAGCGGTTGTCTAACACAAAGCTGTAACGTGTTTTCTCAGCTTTGATCAGTACCCAATCAAAAATATTGTTATTAGTTATGGATTTTAAAAACTTCAGCTATAATTTTTTTAATAATTAAGAAACTTTATCTAATTGGTACGCTTAAATAATTGAACTATAAGTGACTATTTACTTTTAAAAATTGTGTTTGTAAATTAAGGGAAATTCTGTTTGGTTCAATTGCTTCCCTGGTAATCCAAAAAATCTCGTTCATATTAATTGAAATATATTAGTAAAGGGAAGGAGGGGGAGGGGGGGAGGATGGAAGTCGAATAAGATCACAGCTAGCACGGGGTTGCTATAAGGGATGGCAGTGACTATAGAAAAATAACTACAATCTCTCTTCTCTTTTGACTTACCGATGGGTGCCAGGCAATTCTACATAAATGTTATAAGACACCCCCGTGATGTCGAAATATAACTCTATTGCAGACGATAATGGGTACCGGCTGCCTTATTTTGCGAAGGCGAAGTTTATTACCCGGAAAAAATGAGAAGCAGTGGAGGATGGAGATGGCACGAAGAAAAAAACTTTTCGCGGAAACAAGGTAATTGCTTGTTGGACGCTTTAGACAACTTTTCTTAAGTGTCAGGTCATCGGTTTTAAACTAGTTACTCTTGTCTGTGTTGAAAGTTAGCTCTCGTTTAATCCTTTCGTATGAGTATTTTTTCAAGAGAGAAGTTTTAAATGGAAATAATAGCAGTATCCTTTATAAGTGAAACATAAAGTCCTTTTTGAAGTATGAACTTAGAAAAAGAAGAGAATGTCAAAATTTGAGTAATGGCTATTAAAGTTTTACTAGCTTTATTAACGCAGATTCTTTTTTTTTAAGTATGAACTCATTGTAAGATACTTTAAAATACAGTACACTGTTCCAATATTCAGAATTTCTCCTCTTAAAAAAATTCTGTTTTTTATTCTTAGATTGCTGAATTGATGTATTAAAACTCTTCTTAGGTATTAATTTGTTTACCTACTTCAATTGATTTTTAGTTAAATTAGATGTATGGTTGGTTGTATTGAATCGGATTTTTTTTACAGTAAGAATAATCTAAATTACGCTATGTCTAATTTACACTATGCTTAAACTCGTTACTTCATGATTCGTTATTTTAAAAGGGAAATTCTTTTCTGATTTCCTAAGAGTAACAGTCGCAAATTTTGCATCCACCTGCAAATCAAATTAAAAATAAAGTTGAGAAAAATAAAATTCACAGGAAAAAGTAAGTAAAATAAGGGTTTTAAGTTATTCATTTGAACAAAAACAATTAATGCGTAACTATTAATTATCTTACTTATAATTAACATGATGATCTTTACGAGTCGTACAGGTTCAATTGCTCGCCCCACCTTTAGAGTTGTTTTCAAGTGATGGAAAGTTCCAATACATTGGTTCTTTCCAGAAGTCGTCTCTTCAAAGCGAGGATTTTTGCGTCGATGAAATTTGGATAACAAGAGTTGTCTGGCGTACGTAAAAGAGTGTTGTACACATTTTATAATTGTTTATCCAAAGGCAACAATGTTACAAAACAGTATATAAATGTCAATAAAATATATTTAGAAACCAATATTTCATAATAATTGACTTGCAAGGAGCTAGGAAACGTAATTACTGAACACATTTCTAGTTTAATTTCAACTTTTGGACTTGATTTGATGGTAAAAGGGTTTTAACTTGGAGATACAGTACATTACACTGCTATACTGATCTCTTCATCAGTGTAAAAATTAAACTAGAAATTTTTGATGTAATTACATATTGGTTTAAAATTTGTGTTTATTGACGTTTATAGCATATTTTAACGCTATTGCTTTGGATAAATCATTAAAAAATGTAAACAACACTCCTACACGTACGCTAGATCACTCCTCTAATCCAAATTTTAACAATCATGTATAGGAAGGACTCTTTGACAAGACGCTCTGTGGAAAGATTCAACGTATTGGGAACTCTTAAAAACTGTTCTAAAGAAAGGCTGGGTGAGAAATTTGTCCACTATATAGCTCATAAAAAAAACCCCTCATGTTAAGTATGATAATACAGTGAAAAGTAAACACTGATGACAGGGCAGATCATATTTCCTACTAAAAGTCAACTCTTTGAATTTGTGTGCTTTTAATAAGGACGCAACTGCACGCCTATGGTACGACATACTTTTACATACGTATACGCTATACCGGGTGGTCATAAAGAAACCTGGCCGATATATAGACCTCTAGAGGCAGTTCCGTTCAACAGATCAAGATGATATTTCAGATATAGTTCTTCAGAGGTATGAGCTCAGGATTTTGTGAACAGCAAGAAAATGGCACTCACGGTTAAGGTTGTAGGTTTAAAAACTCGAAATTTTCGAATGACAACGTCTACTTTTCCCGTCGCAAAATTCTCAGCACATGCGCAAACCCTAAGGAGCGTTTGAACGGTACGGGTATCACAAAAAACGGACGCGTTACACACGCACAAAACAGCTCTGCCAACTGCCAACAAAAACACAATCGGGGCCTACGGAGGAAATTTGCACATGGTAGAGGCATGAAACCAATCATTGATGACAACACAGATCGAACAAAAGAAAACTTTTAGGGAACCGGTATTAGTGGGCCAACACCTCCCTATAGAAATGGTTTCTTTGGTCTATTGCTGCTGCTTTCCAAAAATAAGTTATAGTATTGAAGGTCTCAAAAGAATTAATAGTTCTCAAATAGTTATTGAAAATTATTGTCGGCCAGATTAATGTACAAGAAATACATACATTGTATAGGTTGTTTGTATTAGAGAATTTTTTTTACAAGAGCAACACATTTGCTAAACTGATATAGTATAAATTTGAGGTCTTTCAAGGAAATATCATTGCAGAATTTGAATAGAGAATGAGAAAAAACTCTGAAAACTCAAAACAGACAAACTTACCATCAAAGTTTAGTTCGCACCAAACCAACATAAGGGCCAAAATGTGCTGAACCACATAACATCTGAATTATAGAGACAGATTATGAGATTCAGAGAGAAAACATTTGCCGGAAGGAATTTATAATAACTGCCTCACTTGATTTATGTGCTGTATTGGATATAACTTTATGTAGGAGATAATAATGTAATTTGAAATAACCAGTAAAAGTATTGACGAGAATGTTATTCCGAGAGTTATAGCTGTGTTATAGGGGAATATCTCTTCAAAAAAGCTGTTTATGAAAATTCTATCGGGAAATTATGGTAAACCCATCCAATGCCATAAGTACAACAATTATTTGGTCTGAGTTTGATATTGCTTCATTTTTACATTGCGATAAAAAGAAAAACCCAATACCACCTTCATGATATCTGCTTAACCAAACGACAAATCGTGAATCATTGTTAAAAAGACAATTCCTACAAGTTTCGAGAATTGAAATAAAAAAAAGTCAAGTCTTTGTTCTATTAAGCTATTGTCAATGACAGGATATTTTTTTTTTTTAAACTTAGCTCTAGAAAAATCACATTTCCTTGAAAACTGGTTTTGTAGTGGTTGTTAGACCAATTAAAACTTTTGAAGTCGCTTAATTTCCAATAATTCACGAAATGGGTAAAAAGATCGAGAGTCAAATTACGGCAATTTAACTAAGAAATGAGGATTTGAAGTGCTCTTTTTTTGTTTTATTTACTAGTTAATTATTTCAAGCTGAAAGGGAAAAATAATAGGATAATTGGTAACGACGTACTTTTTTTGTGATGCACTTGCACTGCTGAAATACAATGCTGCTGAGAATAAGTGAATTAACGATTGGAGATCGTTAGCAACAGAAGTTAAATGAGTGCGAAATATAACTTTTTATGCGGTGTTCCATTTCATTGATCGAGATAATGAATTGTCTTATAGAAAGAGAAAATTTAAACCGCCATTGGTTTTGCAATGAAATAGGTACTTGCAATGCGGTTTTTTAGTCAGGATTTATACATACATTGCACAAATAGCACATATTATATGTTCTGAAAATACTTAAAACCAATTAAGAATTTATGGGAAAAATATATAAATGTGTAAATGGTGTCAATAAACAAAATATGTTATGCTTAGTATATCATTTGCGTAAATATGCTGGAAGTTTCTTGTAATAATAATTTCGATGGAACTAAAAACAAACTTTGGTTGTTACCAGAAAGTGACCGAAGCAAACGGCTTAAAATTAAATATTAGGGGAAGTGTACACTACCACAAGATCGTTGGATTTATCCATTCGAAAAAAAAATTCGTTTAGTTAATACAGGGTGCTTTTAAACTGACGGTACTCAGAGGCTCGTAGGTCCGGTTCTACTGAAGGGATCTGACTGAAATTTAAAATACATGTTATGTAGATCATGCGGCTGAGGTTTCCATCGAAAAAAATAGTTTGAAATGTTGCCAATAGATGGCGCTGTACTGCAAAAACAGTATGCAAATGAGTAATTTCACTTTTAAAGCGATAAACAAGGTTCGAAACAGGTCCTAGGGATGTTTCCCTGGGAAGAGGACGACATGTAACTGAGCTGGCGAATGTGGAGAATATGAGGAATTGCAATAGCATTTTAGCACGAGCACTGGACATTCCGAGGCAATCGTGTGCATGATTTTACACAAAATTATGAAGTTGTACCCTTACAAGATGCATTTCGTAAAACATTTGAAACTGAACTCTGTTCACCTTGATTTTGCCTGGCGTTTTCTGACGATGATGCTGGAGGAGAAGTTCTTGCCATCGCCTATCGTATGAACAGGCGATGCTCATTTTCACTTAGATAGTGCTGTGAACACATAGAATTGTCGCATATGAGATACCACCATTCCTTATGCCGTGCAACAACAGCCGCTACATTCCCGATACATCACGACATGGTCTGGTCAGCAAGATACTCGGATCTGCATTTTTTTGACTTCTGGTTGTGGAGTTTTCTCAAAGATCGCGTTTATAAAAGACGTTCAACTAATGAATCCTGAGTAAGGCATGGATGTCCGTTGTGGTTCGGAATATGCATTAAACTGTAGGTCCTAGCCTGATTAGCCGTTATTGTGCTAAAAAAATAGGTCGCATTGAGCATATAAACCAAACCAAAACTAATAAAGCGGACTTGAAAACCAACATCGTGTGCCACATCTACATCATTCTGATACGTTGCGTGGGCAGTTATTAACGCGGCTTGTAGCATATTGTTGACCTGTAACGTATGCACACAGAGCACACGAATGTATAAATAAGTAAAATATTCAGATGTTCTTTGATTTTTGCACACTTATTTGCTTTTTACATCCGCCCCCCTATCAGCAACATTTCACATTATTTTTTTTCGTCGGAAAACTTGGCCGCATGACCTATATAACATGTATTTAAAGTTTCATTCGGATCTGTTCAGCAGAACCTGAGCTACGAACCTCTGAGTACAATAAATTTAATTTTTACTACCCCGTGCATAGGCAACTGATATTATCATTGCGTTAATTTTTATCAGCAACTAAAGCTGAGCACGTAAAAATTTTTTCGATTTGCTAATGGTAGAAGAAACACACCTAACAAATATTCAAAATTTTGTGGAGGTTAACTTAACATGAAATTAATATGAAGTCCTTTCCCTTAATTCTGTTAACATAATTATCGTTGTGATTCACTTTTGAAACAGGCAAACCAGCTTATTTTTGAAGAAGACTGTTAAGAGCTACAAAAACTTCTGTAGGTTTAATCTTATAGGATATTTATTCTATATTCCACATTTACTCGCATATATAAATATTTGGATGTATAAAAAATTGAACCAATATCAAACTGAGGTTATGATGACTCACAATAAGAAAAATTTTTTCAGAAAAGAAAGTCGAAGGGAAGTATATTTTTATAAATATGTATAAAAAATTATAATGGGGACTCGGTACATTTAAAATGATAAAGAAACACATTTTGGGATTTTTATTTCCTATTGTTATATGTTTTTTTCTGCTTTTCCATTGATGTATTACTTTTGTTTCTATTCTAATTAGAAGTACGTTATATTATGTTTTTAAAAAGTAAACTATTAATTATTAATTGTATAAGATTTTTAATTTCAACTTCAATTTTCTTTAAACGTGATATTTAAAACTTAAATGTACCTTTTTTTTTAAACCAATAACTAGAAAAAAGTTACCATTAATTTTTTTTATGAAATTGTTAATCTATAGATTAAATTGAGGTAAAAAAAATGTCCTGTTATTTTCAAAATTATTTCTTTAAATACTAAAATCTATGTAAAAAGATATTTTTTTCAGAAAAAAATTTATAAGATTGTTCAAAACTTTAAAAAAAAAGAAAAAAAAAAAATGGCGTGAGTGACAACACCATTAGATTCACATACTACTCTTTGTATTGAGAGTGATAATAAATATTATGATTAAATATCGTAGTGAGATTGAGGTTTGCAATCCAAATCCTTTTCATTTCTTTTAAGAAGAAATCTTCCTTACCACAACAAGAAAAAAATTTCATAATAAAAAATATGTACCTTATAACTTGAGTACAAAAACATGCAATTATACAAAGTAAGTAAAACATTCAAACAAAATACTTGCTTTTTATGCGAAATTGAGGATTACCAGCTTTTACATACGAATAACTATATAAAAAAAATGTGTCTCAAAACAACTTTCGCTTTAAGTTTGAAATATAAGACTTGTTATTATTTTAAGAGAAATCGATCTAACTTTAGTGGTGGAGTCCTTAAGATATCAGGCTAGTGATCATAAGGTGCGTGGTTCAAATCCAACCAGACACCTAGAAAACTTTATTTTAAACTGAAAGTGGTTTTCTAAGTAAAAAGTTAAAACACGTATTTTCAGAGCTTTGATAACCATGCAATTTAATTGAAGAATAAGTAATTTTTTTTTTGAATTACACCATTTTAATAGTTTAACTTAAAGTATCAAAGTCACTTCTTTACATTGAGCATAAAAAGAACACCCGAAATCCATTGACCCGTTTTACTCAGTCCCCCCATTACCCGGGCTAAAATACCAAACTTCTGGAATTATTTCTGGGGGCCCTCTTACGCATTTATTCATACAAAAAGGCGCTTCCTCTAATCAATCTGAGAGGAATAAATAATAATAATAATAAAAAAAGAATGATCTGATGGTCTGAATATATTCAAGCGTTTAAGCTGTAGGCCAGGCTAAAATTCCCAAGCATCGGGATCATTTCCGGAGAGAACAGACCCTCCTACCCATCAAATCATACAAAAGACACTTCCTCTAATCAAGCTGAGAAGAATAAAAAAATAATGGTCAAATATCATCAAATAATTTTGGCTGTAGCCTTGGCTAAAGTTTTGCTCACAACCAGAAGAATCAGAAACAGAATCAACAGAACAAAATTTCGGTGACTTCGGCGATTTTCAAAGGATTTTTTTGTACCATGTTACCTTGTTCAATGTTGAAAATTATGTTTTTATTTTTAATCTACTCACCATCATGGGGGAGAGAAAAAAAAAATCAAAAATCAAGGTTCTAGCTGTAATAGAACCTGAGCTGCAAGGGATCGAAAACGGGTCTAAGCACTGTCAACATGATATACACTTGCATGTCGGCTGCTTTGACATCGGACTTGGCGGTGGAACACTGCCGTGTTCTTGGATATTAAATACATTGATAATAATCTTATGAAATTTGACGTGATGTGTTGATATGTTTTTAAACCATTGCTTAAAGCAATCTACCACTTGCGTCTTTTATAGAGGCAATGCATTTTTAAAACAATTTTTTTTTTCTTTAAATAATTTGATGGCAATTTCTGATATAATAGGAGTTCTACTGGAATTTTAGAACCTATGTAATTCATTTCCAATATCAAAAAATGATGTGAAATTTGTCATAGGAGGTAGGATTCACAAAAAAGTTTTCTTGCCTGTTTTCCGTTACTGTAAAAGGTTTAGTTTTTATAGTCTAATTCATATTAAAGAAATGAAGTGTCTATTTATTAGTATGTAGCTTATTCAGAGAACTCTTAACTTTTTAACATTAGTTTTTAATATCAAATTTGCAATTTGACAGCTAGAATATTAAAATTGTAATTGCTTTTAAAAAATAATTTAATTTTTAAAGTTATAATGCAAATAACAATTATTTTTGCCACCTCCTACAAGATGACAGCACTGTAATCTACTATATTTTTATTATTATCTTGGTTTTTTTTTTGTACTCTTATTTGATTTTTTTTTTAATTTTGTCACGCAATGAATGCTCAGGTGAAGTTCGTTTTTACTGAGCGTTTGTTTACTATATGTATAAAGCATGTAAATGGGGATTATGATTTTTTTTTGTTTTTCTGAAAACTTTTTTCTCGAAGGAATAGGAGGTCGTTACATCATTTACTTTACGCGCAAAGGGGAGTGGGAGGGGACTTGTTCAATGTGGTGGATCCAAACTTGGGAAGGGAAGGGTAAGCGTTTGCGAGACGTAACAATTTCACTTTAAGGGAAACATTAAGGAATATATATTTTTTTCAATTTGTTGTTTTAAAAAAAATTATCCAGAAAAGCATTTGAAATCATTAGAAGACGGTTAATCTGTAATAAGTTGGGCTTTATTCTATGGTAGTTAATCACTTAATATAATATATTTGTACTCAATATAATATATTTGTATTCAATATAATATATTTGTATTCAATATAATATATTTGTATTCAATATAATATATTTGTACTCAATACAATATAATATACTCAATATAATATTTTTAGAATAAGACATGAGGAATAACAAGCTATGGATTTTTTACTTGGGCTCTGTCATAGATGAGAATCTTACGTAGTGGACTCAAAAGTAAAAATTCTAATTTTATTCAATCGCAAATAAAAATTATACTTCTAACTAATACCACATTTTCTCAACTGGAAACAATTACCGATTCTTGGTCTATTGGGGAGTGGTAGATAACCTTTCCACTCCCCTAATGCGGCACCCGTTGTTTATACCCCTTGACTGTTCAAATTGCACAGTATCTGCAATGATTCATAACCAATTCACCGTATACTAGGTATGTAAATTAGACTACCAATGACTCCACCTTTAACAACAGGAATGTCTAACGCTGGAGACGTAGCAAGGCAGTTGGATTTGCCGCACATAACAATGGTATAGAGGTATATGCATTAAACACTGGAAGCCTATTCCTACAAGATTCAACGTTTGAAGGGGATTTAACGCTATGTATATTTTTATACTGAAAATGTTGAATATTTAAATGAAGACTAACTTTGAAGAGATTGAACTTATTAGAGGATTTGGGAAATCTATTCTTTCACTTTCCATAGCGAGTAACACTTTCTGACCTATGCGAATTGAGTTTTTCGCGATTTATAATTAGATAAGGAAGCCAAATCCCCATGATCTAAAGCACAAAGCCTCCTTAAATAATGCTGTAGAATTTGAAGAAATAGCCACAGAAAAAAAGGCAGTAGCTTGGTGACGCTTTTGGCTATTATACCATTAGCACATTGAAGTTGGCCCCTTTTAAATTGAGTTTCAATAAAGGAATGAATATATATATATATATATATATATATATATATATATATATATATATATATATATATATATATATATATATATATATGAGCGCAATACTGCATATCTAATCAGTGTGATCTAATATGGTACAATCACAGAGAAGACAGATTGGGAATTTTTAGTATCTTCCATCAATAACTTCAAAATAAAGAAATCTTAAAAAATCTTAAAGCCAAAATAGTGTTTCTTTTCATCAGAGTACAGGGTGTTTCAATTATATAAGGCCAAGTAATACAGAAAGGTAAATAAAAAACCATAAATAATTATTTTTGTCATAGAATGTATGTTGAGACATTTCTGACAACTAAAGCTTGATTTGAAAAAAAATTTAAAATACAAATCATATATGCAAGAAATCTTTCCATAACTCCGCTCCTAAGTTTACAATATAGATGTCATGATATATGACATGTTTCTTTGATAAGTCCTAGGAGATGTTGCATTAAGCATATCCTTTCTAAATATTTACTTTGGACACAAATTTGCATAACAAGAGGGGGGGGGGGGGTTCACATGCTGTATATTAGTCAATGTTTGATTGCTATTGAATTCTGTCAATCGAAAGCCTACACTTACAGCAAATTAGAGTTTTATGGTCTGTGGTACGGACTATCGGGGTGAGTAAAAGGTGATGCAAAGAAGGCGATCGGCATGATTCGATCTCCCATCTTCAACATGACGTACTGACTTGCATGTTTGACCGGATTTCCTGACCTCGGTGGCAAACTCTTGGAGATACGAATGCAGCACCGCAGAGCCACCCGTATGCCACCTGAGAAGGATCCCTTGACCGTTGCATTTGCCTAGCCGATATTCCGCACATCCGGTGGAAGTTCCCATGTCCCACGACCTGAACCTATGTGAATTTTACACTTTCCCTTTATCCCTTTCGGCCAGACATTAATATAATTAACTTTTGGATTTCAACCTACCTTTTGTAACGGTTTGAGGAATTTAAATGTTAAAGTGCTATTGTATTGTATTGCTAGTATGATTTATATTGTTAGTAACGCATTGTATATTAATAAATATGTATGTATTCTATCAAATCCATTGTTGTTGTTTATTGTGGTTTTTATGTCAACTTAATGTACGTCATTATTAAATTTCACTACGCTTTGGCCAAGGATGACCAAAATACATTAACCATCAAACACTTACTAAAGTTCCTAGATGTCATACATACCCAAATATTAATAGAATTACTTAAATATTTCGATCAACAACGTTATTGGTTATAACTTTTAAAGTATTTTTAAAATTGAACTGTTTTAGATTTATATTTGTTTTAAAGTTGACCTATTTTTTAAAAATTAAACTAGAGATCAAATCTCTAATAGGTTCATATTAAATGAGTATAATCTTTTCAGACTCGAAAATGGGGATCAAGAAGGATTACAGGTAATAAAATCTATTTTGTTTCTCAATTTGTACTACAGTAGTTTTTGTATAAAACTAGATAAAGAAAATATTTCTAGCTGGTAAAATATATAAAAATGCTCTTAAAACATGGCTTGTGAGAAACACATTCGAATATACTAGGAGAAAGAATATAAAGATCTCATTTTGTGGTTGTACCCTTAGAAATAAGTTTTATACCCTCCATATTATAAGGGTTGACGCCATTGTATCTTCTTGGGAATCATTCAGTACTTGGAATATTCTATTCGTTTTTCTTTTCAAGTGACATATTCTTTCCCAAGTTTCTACTGAAAACTTATACGTTTTGGAAGATGGAGTAGCGAGTACTCTTTCTCTCGCTATTTATCATTTCTACTACATAGAACAATTGCATTACGACTCAAAAATGCTTTATTTCTTCAATTCGTTTTTCATGGAGTTGACATCTTGGCTTTTTGCTGGATAGCGTAGTCTTTCAGAAAAAGTTTTTAGATTCCAGGAGTACCCTAGGGGAATACAAGTTGTCAAGTATATCCTGTGAAAATATACTTGTATTATGATTCTGTATGTCTAAACAACCGTCTAAAATATTTAAAGTTTAATAACTCAAGTACCGGTCAGATGATTTTTTGGTTATTTTGAAAATTTCTTTATATATTTTTTTATTTTTTTTTAGAATTCGGATTTCTATTTTTATTTGAATAATGATTTGATATTCAAGTTTTGTTTTTGATTTCAATTGCACAGTCTGAATGTTTTGTTTTATAATAGATTTGCAAAGTATGAATTCAAATGGATTGCGTATTATGATGTTGAATGTATTTTGAATTTATGATTGCGCATTGTGATGTAATATGTTCACCCCAAAAAGTTATTCTATTATATTAATACGTTGAGCGCCACGCGAATTCTTAAGGAATTTCCTTCAGGCCACGCGCGCTGCTTAGAAGCGCTGGTATTGCGGTATAGCAATTTGAAGTGCACTACTAACAGATTGAAATTTACTCGATACAGCTGTGTTAATATATTAGGCCCACTGTTTCTTATCGCAGTAGAAGATATTTAGGTTAAGAATTAAATGCTTATCGACATTCATTCCACACGTTTACGCAGCGTTGCCAGACCTCGGATTTAAAACTCTTAGGTTGGCAATTTTTCACAAGGGTATTTTGGACATAGTATATTTAATAATACTTTATCTATTGAAATATTAATAGTACTTCAAAAACTAAGACTTCCAGCACTTTAAAAAGTACTAAGAAATGCACTACGTCAAATTATAGGTGTGGGAAAAACAACAGTGTACTGTCAGCCACAGGTGATTGACGCGGCCTAAATGGAATGTTCAGTGTCAGTCACCGATGGCTGATGTGGCACTCAAAGTGTTAATCATTTGTTGGTAGGTTTATATACTCAACGGATTATTTTTTACACAATGACGACTAATCAAGCTGGAACTTAACTGCTTAACGTAGATTCCAAACCGAAATAAACATTAGGGCGTATCGAAAAAAATCGAAGTTTATCAAATCTCTTAGCGGTAGTGCGGAAAATTTGTGGACACTCATCAGTAATAAGTGTGTGAAATTTTAAAACTCTGGGTTGATATCTTCTGTCGCCTCAATGGCCCCAAAGTTCCGAAAATTGGGCTAAAAGTGTTTAAAATTCAAAACTTCTTAAAAATTCCCATATTTCGTTTAACGATTGGGGGTAGTGGTTAAATGATAGTATTGTTTAACAACAACAACTACAATTTTTTTTTAAAATTATAGGTTAATATCTTCTGTCGCCTCAGTGAACCGGAAATTCCGAAAAGTGGAATACAATTCAATATTTAATCAGCAATCGCAGATTTCGTTGATCGTTTTGAGGTAGCGCGTAATTAAAATTACCTTTTTCAACAACAAAAAGTGTGCAAGAATTATTGGTTAATATTTTCTACCACACTGGGTTTGGCGTACTGCCAGAAAAGTAAAGTGGAACACCCCTATTTCCACCCCGAGAAACAAATCGGAGTGACCAATAAATCATGTGATTTTCATTTGCTTAGTATTTAGTCTAACTCTAGAATATTTTCTTTCAATTAGTTTCGATCTTTATATCAAACATATTTGCAGCAATGTAGTCGTTTCTTTTTAAGGCATTTTTTTTACTCGTAGCTTAGTGTCGTAGTCATTTGTTAGTAAAAGATATTGGTAAATATTAGAAATGCAAGAATCATCGCATTCAAAGTTTTCAAGTCGACAAATGCTGCAATGTCCTATTTTTGGAACACCGAAGGATTTTTCACGCATGCTGCCAACACATGAAGACGTCATAAGATGTTGCGCTCATGAGAGATGGCGTATTGGTAATGAAACTGATGGAAATAAAGAACCATGCTTCTCTGTTATTGCAGAAACTGTTGCTTTGAAAATTGAAAGTTTATACATCGATTCCTTCTGTTTCACATAAGCGTGTTTGTGATATGATACACGCTTACCATAAAACATATCGTTCATTCATGAAAAATATAAAACGTGTGGGAAGAAGCAAGACTGCTCTTGAAAATGTTGAAAACTTTAAAACGGAAGCAAAGAAACTATTCGACATATCTTCCTGTAAATGCGCTATTTTTAAGGAGTGTATTTGTCCAAAAGAGAGCAAAGTTCCACCAAATGAGCAGGCGTTCCTCAAAGACCAAAGAACGGAAAGAAAAATATTCATTGGAAGTGTTGATGTGCCCGAAACAAAAAGACTTCAGAAACGTCAAATGTGAGTACAACAAAATGCTGTGCAAATTAAAAAAAGGGCGTCCCCTGCTTCTGTTTCAAACTTAACTCTGGAAAATGAAGATATGATGGAGGTGGATACCAAAGACGCGCCCTACACACCGTTTCTTCAGCAGGATTCAAGGAGTCTTCAGATGCGTGTAAAATTGGACAACACAATTATTGTCAGTCAAAGATATGGTGTTTCTAACAGAGCCACGGCTGCTATTGCATCGAGTGCTATGATAGATTTGGGTATAATATCGGAATAGAATTCCAGTCTCGTCACAGACAAAACAAAGTATGGAGGGAAAAATCAAGAGTTTACAAGCAAATGGTATCAAAATTAAATGAAAATCGTTCAAATCTATCTGGCCTTTATTTTGATGGCCGGCATGACAAAACTTTAACATCAAAAACACTCGAGGGAAAGTAGTTCCAAAGAACAATTGTAGAAGCGCATTACTGTATTGTATCGGAGCCTGGTTCTTCGTACGTGGGGCATATTACACCTGAAAGTGGATGTAGTCTTCATGTATCGAACAGCATTTACGAATACGTAACAAGTACTCTTTTGTATGATTTTAGCAAGCTCACAGTTTTCGGGTGTGACGCCACTGTGGTGAACACAGGAATGTTTACTGGTGTAATTCGCAGGATTGAAATGAAATTTCAGAGACCACTCCAATGGATTGTCTGCTCTTACTTCATTTTAATGAGTTGCCATTACGACACTTATTCCAGTCAATAGACGGCAAGTCTTCTGGCCATTCATCTTACACTGGAGACATTGGACGAAAACTTAAAGGATGTGAAAAACTTTCTAATTGCTATAAATGCTATTAATAATATTAAATGCGAGTGGCCACATATTTATAGTAGATTACTCAGTTCAGATCTGCTGGCACTTCATACAATTTCCTTCACATACACAAGCAGTCGGGCGAATTGTGAAACTTGTCACGGCAGCCTCCGAGAAAACAGTTGGGCCTGAAAACAGGGATAAATTCATAAGAGCTACTCTAGAATCCAGAAAACCCATGTCGAAATTCGTGACAAAAAAGGATTACAAGTAGTAATGCTATCGTCAATTGTATATTTAAAAGGCAATCAAATTTCTGATCCCTTTAAAATGAGGTAAGTGTGACGTGTATTTTTTATTTATTTTTTTGAAATTTAGCCTTTTATTTTCCAAAATTTGGTGTTGCTGAGGTAGCAGAAGATATTAACCTATAATTATAAAAAAAATTATAGTTGTTGTTGTCAAAAATAGTAACTAGTCAGCACCATCCTTAAACTTACAGCGAAACCTAGAATTTTTTATGAATTTTTGAATTTTAATCACTTTTAGCCCAAATTTCGGAACTTTCGAGCTATTGAGGCGACAGAAGATATTAACCCAGAGTTTTAAAATTTCACACACGTATTAGTGATGGGTGTCCGCAAATTTTCCGCACTACCGCTAAAAGATTTGAAAAATTTCTATATTTTCGATACGCCCTAATAAACATCCATGTTCGAACCCAGGATTCGAACCTGGTACCTTTAGCATACGATTCCTGACCATTAATCAGGCAGCCATCTAGTGGATAGTAATTTATTGGTTGGTTGGTTGTTTTCAGATTATCTGGCGCCGTCAGCAACACGAGGGCTATAATGAGCCGAAACATTCGTCATTAGACAAGCCAACATACAAATAATAATTTATTGGAAATCAGTGTGTAAGTGTATAAAAAAAAAAGTGTCTTTAGACATCTTATATTCCGCATTATAGAAATGAATACAGAAAACACAATTTTTTTAAATTCTTAAATTAAAGTATTTATACATTATTTTAAACTTGCATCAGCAAAAGAACCTTTCTAATCATTGTGCGAAATAATTATAAAAACATTTTTTAATAATAATTGTTATTCAAATAAAAAACAAAATTCATAAAAAATAAAAGGTTTCATTAAATAGTCACTTAGGATCTTTAAAACTGCTGAACGGATATCAAAAATAAATTTCCACCGGATTTGTTATTAACGTACCAAGATAGAGCATAGACTAAACATTTATTTCAAATGAGCTGGAAGAATTTGATGGGGTCTGTTTAAGTTTGCATTAAAAATTACAGGTTTCCTGACTACCACTTTTTTCTTCTTTCCACAATCGATGTTTATGCAAACGCAGATGCAACGTCAGTGCTGGCCTATAGCCTCCGTAAGAGTAAAAAGAGCGTTGAATCTGTCAGATTTTCTCTGGAACCCAGCACAAACCCATATTATTATATTTTGTTACTGTGGTTGGTTGGTTGTATTCAGATTATCTGGCGCCGTCAGCAACACGAGGGTTATAATGCTCCGAAACATTCGTCATTAGACAAGCCAACATACATTTACAAACACCCATGCCTAACACGGGACTCGAACCCGCAACCTCGCGGTCTAGAGGCTAGCACGCTAACCACTATACCGTTTGGTCGGCTTATGAATAGTTAGTCTTTGAAGAAGGGAAATTGTTAAAAGTGAAGGAATGCATTCTTAAAATAGGATAACTTTTATAACTTTAACGATTTCGTTACTGGTTTTGAGTAATTTGATCAAACAGTTTTAACTGACCCAACTTGATTTTCATACGAGAAAGTGTAATGATTTTTTATAAAGCATTAACTAAGACCACTTAAATTTTAAGCAAATATTGCTTCAAATTGTTATAGAATATTTCAGATTTGGTTGAACTATAGAACTTGTAGAATATTTTAGGTTTGGTTGGTGAGGTTTACTGTATCACAATGAACATTTTTAATAAACAATGCTACGTGTGAACACGTAGCATTGTTTGTCATCAAAAGCTTGAATTAAGCTTTAAATACATTATATAGCGAAAGAAAAGTGTGTTGTTAAATTAAATTGTACGTCTATGTGTGGAACACTATAATTTAATTTTTTGAATGTGATTGGAAATGCTGTCTGATAAATAAAACGACTCTTACCTTGCTTATAGTATGAGAATAAAGGTCATTAGAAATTCATCCAGAATTTTCGCTGACACGCGTCAATATTCAAAATTTCGCATGCATCATGATCGGACAGAGAGCGGAGTGGTGCGTAATCCTAGAGCTAGAAATCGGATAATCACGCGAAGAACGGTGTTTGACGAGAGTGGAAAAGTGGTTATCTCCACATACATGTTCTCCACGTAGCGCCTTTGTCATGGGGAATCTTCATACATTTCCCACATGGCCATATGTGCTACGTGACTTAGCGGTGCCAGGAATCGCTTGACAAGGTACCTAGACAACCCCGATGGGGGAAGGGGTGTTAATAAAGCTAGGACGGTCCAAGGAACTTATTTGTATACATTTACAGCCCATGTAAAATAATATGAAATAGGGCTGACCAAACGGTATAGTTGGTTGTTTTCAGATTATCTGGCGCCGTCACCAACACGAGGGCTATAATACACCGAAACATTCGTTATTAGACAAGCCAACATACATTTACAAACACCCATGCCTTACACGGGACTCGAACCCGCAACCTCGCGGTCTAGAAGCTAGCACGCTAACCACTATACCGTTTGATCGGCCTGAACGGTAGAGTGGTTAGCGTGCTAGCTTCTAGACCGCGAGGTTGTGGGTTCGAGTCCCGTGTAAGGCATGGGTGTTATTAAATGTATGTTGGCTTGTCAAATGAAGAATGTTTCGGCGAATTATAGCCCTCGTGTTGCTGACGGTGCCAGATAATCTGAAAACAACCAACCAAATAAAATAGGACATAAAATATTGTTTAAAAATGTTTTGATTAAAATATTATGGGAATTTTTGAGCTTTAGTTCTACAAATTCTTGTAAGAAAGTATAAAAGTCGATCGTATTTAGAGCTTCGAGTTCATTTGCTGTAGTTGAAGATTCACATATGCTTTTCTGTAATTTTTTTTTATATTAAACAAGATTTAATCAAGTTTAATTTTGGAAAAAGATTATTTTCCATTGCAACTAAAATAAATTAGTTTAAATTTGGCTCAGGGTAAATTAAATTTGCTATGTTTGCTTCAGGGTCGGATTTCGTTGTTAAATGTCATTGAGGGGGGTTACGAATTACTTATATTTTTGAACAAGGTAGTAAGTTTATTTGGGTAGCAACAAAACGTTAATTGTAGGCCCATTTTTTTAAATGGCTTTCAAAATTGCGACCTTGTGAGGGCAGATTAAGGCTGGGTTCCTCATATGAATTGTTTATAGGTGAAGACTTACTGGATCTTTAACAGTTTAAGATACATAACAGCAATTTTAAACTCTAAAACTATATATTTTTTTAAAGATAATACTCTAAACATTTCAATTAATTTTTGTAAGCACCATAATAATTTCTAATGATTCTTACATAGCTGTAGATGTTGACAGCATACTTCGTTTGCCAATATATGTTGAAATACAAATGCTTTCAAAATGCGCTTATGTGCATCATTGAAGATTTCATGATAGTGCCAGAAATTGTTAAATGGTTATTTTGTAAATTATGAAGTCAGGTTGTTGAAGGTGAATGATTGCAGTTTGGCATAGCTGAATCTAGATATGTTACAGTGTTTTTCTCTACTAATTACCTTTCATTAAATTGGTTACACAGGTCGGCGCTGAAAAAATTGTCTTAAAAATATTAATTTAATTTTTTAGTTTTTTGGTTGTTGATTACTGGAAAATAATAAAAAGAAATGCATCACGTACTGTTTGATTAAAATTCATAGGTATGATATGCAAGAATTATATATTTTCAAAAATAACGTTGTGATATTTATGTGATTTTATTAAGCATATTTATAGATTTTAAACAATAATTTGTCCTATGTGAATTCTATTCATGAAAGAATAAGCTGTTATTTGTTTACTATTTTCCCCCAGTAAACTGTTTGTTAAACACGACAGTGAAACTAGAGAAAACAAGTTAAAATTGGATCACTAGCCTATCCTACCATCTACATTCCTATTTTACTATGCTGTAAATTTTGACTTGCATTATTGTTATTCTTAGTTCGAAGTGTAAGCTACAGATCCTTTGCCTGTACAAGAGTGTTTAAAATTCCAAGTTTAAAAAGATACTCTTTTGAGTTTGGATTTCGATTAAGAGAAATAGATTAATTCACCAGATCGTTTATGTTATTTTTGGATAGCTGCAAACAAAAAACGACAAAGAAACATTTCATACTTTGGCGAAAAAGTGTACTTTACTTTTTGGTATAAAATTGGAAAATAAAGGTAAGGAAAGCATCAGAACATGGAGTCAAAAGACAAATTTAATTAATCACCATAAAAAGTTTTTTTTTCCACCACTTCAAGTAAAATTATGCTTTATGAAACAACTTGTAAAGACATTGACAAAAGAAAGAGAATGTTTCAAATGCCTTTGGGAGCAGTTCTCGGATTTATACGAAGTAAAGCTGAAGTAGACTACTTATAGGACCTGATATTAAAAAAAATGACAAAGAATGAAAATTTTGAGCTCACAATAGAGACAAACGAAAGAAAATTCTGGAAATCCTTCAAACCAGTAGTTATAAACATTCTTGGAAACCAAAGAGACTCAAATTATAAATCTACTTAGCATGACAGACGAAACTATTACTGGATGTTGAAAAGAGAGGCTCCCGGAATCACAAGAAAAAAGCGGGGGAAAAAAAAGCTCTGAGAAGAAGAGAAAACGTTACAATAATGGTTTTTAACCTTTGAACCTTTTTCATTCTAATTAACCAATTAAATTATGACAGAGCTAATATATAAATGTAAAGTATGTATTTGTGAGGTGATAAAATAAAAACAAAAATGTCTAAATATTTTTATTTGACTTATTTCAATAAAAATGTGAAATCGTTTTGTGAAAAACGTTCCGTGATAAAAAAAAATGGATTTCATATATGAAATCAGTATTGAAAAAGATATAAAAATCAGTTATAAAAACTAAAAAAAAAAAAAAAAAGGTATTTTTTGTAGACTAGTGTTATTAATCGATATTCCTAATAAGTCAAATGAGTCTTCATTTGACTTATTAGGAATATCGACTAATAATACAGGTTTTTTTTTGCGAGAGCATTATCGAGCATAGTTGGATGTAATGGATATTTTCTGAAGCATCAAAAATATACGAAGAATAAGCCATTAGAATATCGTTTGATCAATATCTGTGTAAAGGGGGAATACTTACCGAGAGGTCTTGTAAGGAACTATCTGAATAATTTACAAATTGTTTTATAGCACATAACTTTTTATGAGTTAGAGGCTCTTCTTTACTAAACAGTCTGAATACATTTTTTTTTTAATTCACTACTTTCGGTTCAAGAATTGATTAAACATGAGTGAGTATCAGGAATATAACCAAACCTACAAGTTTAGTATATTAAAACAGTAAGCCTAAAGTTACAATAGAAACGCTCGAAATAGTTTGAAACGACTCCAATCAAGCGCATGAATATATATTTATCTAGGCTATACATTATTTGGTGTACAGTTTACAGTTAGCGAAAAACTGGCGGAAATGAATCTTTAATATCTTTGAAATGAGTCTTTAAAATCTTTGAAATGAATCTTTTATATCTTTGAAATGAGGGGGGGGGGGGGAATGAACGAGTCTTTGTCTAATGCATAATAAGTTCTTTTGTTTCTAAATTTTCTTTTGTATCTGTGTATTTTTCTTTTAAAGATTTTTTTTTTAACATCCCACTTAAATTTTGTTGTTTACAAATACCTATTCTGGAATGTGGAGCAAATTTTAAAAAATTGGGATCCAGACGTTTAATGTCTTTAAAGTAAGTTAAAATTTACTTTTCACACTTTATTAAAATATTTATGTAAAAGCAGATTTTTTTTGGAAATTTGATATGTTAAGATTGCAGACCATTTTTAAAAAGTAGATGCAACAATATTTTCAAATTGTCCCACAACGAACGTGAACTTAAGATCATAAAACATGTGAATACTTATACAGTCAAGTGTTGCGATTTTAAAAATTAGTGCTTAGTTTGCTTTTCAAAGGGAATCTGTGATATTTTGTTTTGTTTCGATCTTTGCGATATTTTTTATGGAATTTTAGATGCGAAAAGTGGTGTTGTAAAAACTTTTCTATATAACATACTTTCTGTATTATCAAAACATTTTAAGTGTAGGTCACCCAAAAAATATTTTGCAATCAAGTAAACTATGTTTAGACCTGCATTTTATTTGGTTTTGATTTTTTATCGCATCCATTTTTAGTTGGAACCTTAAAGCCTCTTTCACATGGTGCGGACGCGGATGCGAGTACGTTCCCGCAAAAAGTTTTACCATTGTATTTTGAATAGAGCATTTTTCACTGTACGGAGAACACCCTGCGGGCCCGCACGAAGGTAAAAACCTTCGTGCGGACCCGCAGAAGTCGGTATATCTCCGCAATTTCCATCGATAATTTCAGCTTGAATTAACTAATTACATTTTTATTTGTAATTTAAAGTGTATAATACGGGACAAAAAACCTACAGGGATCCAACTCATCTATGCAATAATTGAATTTTGAATCTTGACGTTTTTATAATAAGTCAGTAATTTTAAATACTTTAAAATATATATATATATATATATATATATATATATATATAAAATATTACAGTTAAATTTTCAATTCTAGTAGGTTTCTTAGATCAAATCATTGTGTATCTATCGTTTGTCGTTAAATTAAATTTTTTTAAATAATTACAAATTGAATTATGAATGGTGCAGGATTATATCTTTTAGTAAATTTTTAATGAATAGTTTTTATGCAGATATGTTAGTTTTCTTACACTTGTTAAGTGTAAAAAAATGTGAATATAATTAAAAAGTTTAGGAAATTTTTTCCAATGTATACAGTATTGAAACTTTTTTCTAAAACATAACATCGGCTTTGAGTGAAAAGGTCCAAACTCCACTTCAGGTTTCAAACCACTTTTCGGTATTTTGGAAACAGGAAGAGAATCCTACATCGGTAAGTAAAAGCTGCCGACTATATGTTAATACTGCTAATCAGTACTGGAATTATCTTAGCTGTTTGTTCAATTACAATGCCGGCCTAAGAGCAAAATGCTATGTGTTCAAAAATGAGTTTTGGTGCCTCTTACAATAAAAATGGATATAGAAAAACCCTCCTAAAATCGTATGGGTGCTCTATAACTAAAATTTGCAGGAACTTAATACCTGAATATGACATTTTAAAGGGATTAAAAACTAAAACTAATAAGTAGTAATAAATAGTAAAGTATTTAGTACCTTTTCATTATTTTAATTTTTTAAAATGATTTCTTCTAATACTAATTCTCTAAACGAACTTTTTCAAACTTCAATAGGCATGATGTATTGTACTTTTGTAAAGAGCAAGCTCCTAAATTCTTTTATCCTGTTGATAGTTTTGTCAGAAAAATAAGACAAATATTTTTAATTACAACAAAAGTTTTTATTTAATAATCAAGGGAAAAAAATATTACAAAAGATTGATTGAAATAACCTGTATTGCATCACTTAGAAGTGGACCTTCTTAGTTTTAGTATATTTTTCTCATTTCGGCTCCTCTCTTAAAATCATATGTGTGTGATCGCACACGCCTTAAGCGGCACTGATTAATAGGATGATTCAACAAACGCCTATCTCTCCGTTTCCTTCTAGAATAAAGGAGATATAATAACCATAACCTTCTTTTGTCCATACTTAAATTTCCACTTATATTATAAAGTAAAACTTAAAAAAATAACTAAATACTTTTAATCAACTCTTATTCATACTGCCTTCACTGGATGAAAATAATAATCAAACTCTTCAAAGATGCGGGCGAAACGTCTGCAGATGTGGGCTTACTCAAGTTGGTTTATTAGTATTCCATAAAAGCGCCTTTTTAATGACAGTTACAGTCCCAGAATTTGATAGAATGAATTGTCATCGACATTGAATTTATCCTCCAAGTTTCAGCCTGATTGGATGACGGCCAGGGGGTTAATCAGGCCTCCGCAGAATTGCCCGCCATCGACACACAAAATCGAAGTTAATACAAAGGATTTATAAATAACAAATATTTTATCCCCTTTTTAGACAGGTTTTTTCGTGATTCGTCCCACTGTGCAACATCGTGATGATACTTCGTGGAGACCAACTTCATATGCTTTTGATAAGCACCAAAGAGCAATGCATTCTTTTCTGAAAGAATGTCGAAAATATATATGACCCCAATCAAACTTTTCCCCTTTTGTATTCGTTCTTAGTGGTAGAATTGCTCGAGGGTCCACAATTTTCTGGAAAATATTATTGCTTTATCACAGCCAAACTCTTCCCCGCCCGTCTGTTGCCATTTCTAAAAGGACAATGCAAAATATATTAAATAATTAAATGGTTGTTGTTTTGAGAAAATGTTGTAGATTTCCTCCAAAAATATCCTGCAGCAAGACTGGAACAAAAGAACAAAGTCGAATGTCAAACGATAGTTGAACGTCATTCCAGAAAGAATTAATCCTGTAATTAAAGCTAAAGATGGTCCAACTAAATACAGATTAAAAAAACATATAAATGATTCTTTTATCCCCATGTAGGTAGATATTTTCTCAATATAATGGCATTTTTCAAATATAGTATATTTTAAGGATACATAATACCAAAAAGTGAGGTAGTAAAATTTATTTCTCTCTATATCATTGTATACATTTGGTAAGAGTATTTCCTAAAACTCAAGATTTTTTTTTACTAATTGATTTTAACCAAAGAGTGTGGAACAGTAACTATATACTTTACTAACTAGTTAGTAACCCCTCCCATTCTCCATTTCACTATTTTCTTAGGTAGTTGGTTGAAATTGGAAGGAAGAAGGGGATGGGGAGGGGGGGGGGGGGAGAGAAAGCTAACGCTCTACGCACAATTTTCCTGATTCAACTACTACCCGTATTATCTTGAAACAAAAATGTTAACTTTTTCTTTTCCCATTATTGTACTACGAAATGAAAATATAATGCGTATTTAGTTTACTGCTGCATTGCAGATTGTAAGAGGAATTAACGTATTTTTCTTCAAAATATCTTTTCCTTACTCAAACAGTAAAGTAAAAAAAATATTTGCTTTATAATTACGTAATTTTATTTATCTAACATTACTTAAGGGTGAGCTAAAAAAAACCTAACTAAATTCAAATACTGTGAATAAAACTAATACTTTTGCGATGATTGGCGGGGAAAATTTGAGACGATTTGGTTACACTTCTATTACTTTCACAAAATTGCAAAGCAAATGGTAAAATTCGGTTGCGTACAGCGTGTATTTAGCTAGCTTATAATATTTCTAAAAATATTTCTGTAGAAAAGCAATAGTCAGATTTCCTTCCCCCTCTTACACCAAAGCAGCTTTATTTGCAAGGCGTGTTTCTCGTAAAATGGGAATAATAAATATTGTCTAGCAATAGCAACAAATAGTAAATGGCCTTGGACTTTCCTTTTATGCTGATTACATGTTCTTGAACTTCGCAATATGTAAATTTCCCCCATTTCCCGATGAAAGCACTAAGTTTCCAAATCGGCGTCTGCACAATTTTATTTTGCTCTAGCTTTTCTTACTATTGTCTAAAATGTATGCAAACCAAATCTTGTAGAAATTTGTTTCTCCTTCTCTAATTATCTTGGTGTAGAAGGCTCTAATTACTTTAATCACGAGCATGTAATGGTTATTTTATGGTGCATGCAATGTAATTTCTCCCGAAAAAACCTTTACTAAGACCAGAGCCAATAATGTAGGGTTTACTAAATGACACGGAGTAACATTATAGTTATAGCCATGGTAATACGTTTAATGTGAAAATATTGAGCTATTTCATATTTCTTATATTGAATAAGAAACGACCCATGCCAATGAATTCAGTTTTAAGTACCATGTCAGAGAAAAATGTTACTACTATTTGAGTAAGATTACAAATTATTCTCAAAATAAAATATACTGTCCCATAAAAAACAACTAGGCGTTGTAAAATAATAATAATAATAATAAAAAACAACAACCTCCAAGTAAAATGTTCAGCCAGAACAAGTTATGAAATCTAATATTTGCTGCCAGGCGGCCGCGTTTAGTTTCTTTGGAGTACTTGTACACAATGAACTAAGTTGAGATTATTGGGAGGAATCCTCATACACTGCGTTGCATAATGATAGAACCACCATGTATTTTCCGCCTAGCATACAGTAATTGGAATAAATGATTGAAATAAATATTTTTATTGAAAATATACAAAATAAGAATGACAATAACAAAGTAAAAACATTACTCATGTTTATATTTTCATGTAATAAAATAAAAAATACAAATTTTAGGTTGCAAAATGATAGAACCACTTTCAGTTAATACTTTGTAAGAGCACCCTTTTCGGTTATAAGTTCAAAAATTCGATTAGGCATGCTTTTGACTAAGCGTTTGAGTATATCTGCATTCAGATTTTCCCATTCTGTAATAATGGAGTCTTTCAATTCTTGAACCGTTGAATACTGCTTGCCGTTGGCGTATACGGCCCTGCTTAGAATACCCCAGACGTTTTCCATGGGGTTCATGTCAGGAGAACATGCAGGCCATTCGATAACCTGCACTCCGTTGTCCAGGAACCATTCCCAAGACGAGTTTGCAACATGAATGCTAGCATTGTCCTGTTGGAACTTCCAAAATTGACCTCCAATTTCTTCTCCAAAAGGCAACACATTTTCTTCCAACAGGTCTTGATAGTCTATTGCTCTCATTCGACCAGCAGGGAAGGCAATGTTAGTCCGCCCAGCATTGCCAAATCTAGCCTAAACCATTAACGATCCTCCCCCACACTGTCTCTTAGAAAAAATGTGTGGCTCATTTCGGAGATCCCTCCAATAGAATGCCCACCCGTCAGGACCATCTAGATTGAATTTTTTTTCGTCGCTGAACACTACTTGAGTCCACTGTTCTTTCCAAGTCATGTGTTCTTTAGCCCATTGCATCCTTTTTCGTTTGTGAAGATCTGTAAGTCTCGGTTGCGTTTTCATTTTCGTGTACTCAAGATGTTCGTTCTGCTGAGCTATTCTGGATAAAGTTGACTTGTGAACTTTGATGGTGGGGTCTTATGATAGTCTGTTCAATGTTTCACCAGCTTTCAACTTCTTTACAACTAACCTTTCTTGCCGCTTTGTTAGCTTTCGAGGTCTTCCAGTGGATTTCTTTGTCCCATATTTGGATCCAAGATGTAGAAAATTATTAACCACGTATGGTGAACGCCCATTATGTCTTGCTATATTCCGAGAAGACAATCCTGCTTGGTTCAAAGCATAAAATTTGTCCTTTTTCAAAATCAGATAACGGTTTTTTCCTACCCATACTTAGTGACACCTTTTCAAATCAATAAACTATGCGTGCTCACAATAAATGCAAGTAAGGTTACGTTAGTTGATCAAACGAAGCTTTTATATACCTGTTTGTTGAAACCCAACTGCGCATGCTTCTCTGGGATAGATTATTCCACTAAAAAGTAGGGGTGGTACTATCATTTTGCAACCTAAAATTTTTATTTTTTATTTTATTACATGAAAATATAAAAATGAGTAATGTTTTTACTTTGTTATTGTCATTCTTATTTTGTATATTTTCAATAAAAATATTTATTTCAATCATTTATTCCAATTACTGTATGCTAGGCGAAAAATACATGGTGGTTCTATCATTATGCAACGCGGTGTAAGTGATTAGAACTTGGCAGGCCAAGGATTTTCAGAATAGTATCATTTCATATAATTGAGCTACTTTGATCCATTGCACTGAATTGAAACATGCTAAGTACTGATTGCTTATAGGGATTCTTCCCAATGATCCCAACTTTCATTGTGTATAGGTTCATTGTGTATAGGTACCCCAAAAAACTAAACGCGGCCGCTTGGCGGCAAAGATTAGTTTTCATAACTTTTTCTGGTTGACTATTATACTTGACGTCTTTTTTACAACAAATTCTTTTTGTTGCATTACTAAATGAGTAATTGGCTTTTTAGCTTAAGTAATCATATCGTCGTTCTAAGCGCAAAATGGTTTAAACGACAACACCGTTAGATTCACACACGACATTTTGTATTGAGAAAGACAATAAATATTTTATTGAGATTTAAGTTTGAAATCCAAATCTTTTTTTTCAAATAAAAATCCTCCTGTCAACTCCAAAAAAATAGTGTTCATAGTAAAAAATGTAAAGTTACTAGTTTTAATTTGAGTATAAAAACATGTAAATCTATACTAAAAAATAAGTAATTATAAGAAATATATATATAAATATATATATATAATACTTGGCAGGTTAGTGATGATTCGGAATAATTTCCTTTCATATGCTTGAGTTACTTTGTATCAATTGCACTGAATTGATATCAATTTTATAAAAACTCTAACCTGCCAAGTACTGATAGCCAATGGGGATTCCTCCCAATAATCCCAATTTTGTTCATTGTGTACAAGTAACCCAAACAAATTATACGTGGTCGCTTGGCGGCAAACATTAGATTCCATTGCTTTTTCTGGCTGACTATTTTACTTGATGTTTTTTTTACAGCGTATAGTTGTTTTTTGGGAGGTATTAATTCTTTTTTTGTTGCGTTACTAAATGATTAAGATACGGTCGATGGATGTTTTAGGGAGAATAATCATATGGTCGCTCTAAGCTCAAAATGGCGATGGCGTAAGTAACAACACCTTTAGACTCTTAGTATTGAGAACGACAAAAAATAACATGATTAGTTATTGTAGAGTTCTTTCATGTAGAAATCTCCCTTACCACACACAAAAAAAGTGTTCATAATTAAAAACATGTATATTATAGTTTTTACTTGAGTGCAAAAACATACAAATGCATAGTAAAATATAAGTAACTATAAAAAGTAGTATATAGAAAAAATAAAAAACCTGCTTTATATATCAAATAGAGGATTACCAGCTTTTTACACACGAATCGATATAAAAAATTGTGTTTCAAAACAACTTTTGCTTTAAGTTTGAAATTTTAGACTTGTTATTATTTTAAGAGAATTTTATGCAATCTTCGTTGGTGCCGTCCTTAAGGTACAAGGCTAGTGATCAGAAGATGCATCGTTTAAAGCTGACCAGACACTTTGAAAACTTTACTTTAAATTGAATTTGGATTTCTAATTCTAAGTTGAAACACGTGTTTCCAGAGCTCTGATCAGCGTGTAATTTAATTGAAAAATAATTAAATTTTACTTTTTTCTAATTACACTGTTTTAATAGTTCCACTTAAAATATTTCAGTAACTTCCTGAAATTGAGCGAAGTGAAAGATGAATATCCGAAATCTGTTGTTTCGTTTTGATCAGTCATTACCCGGGTTAAAATTCCCAACTTTCGGTATCATTTCTGGGGGTAAAAATCCTCATGAGTATTAATTATTAAAACAGGCACTTCCTCTTATCAAGATGAGCGGGATTAATGATTTACCTGAATATATTAAAGCTCTGACTAAAATTCCTAAATATCGGAATCACTTCCAGGGGGAGGGGGTGCAGACCCTCGTAACCATCAAATTATATAAAAGTCACTTTCTCTAATCAAACTGAGAAGAATAAAAAAGAATATCCAAAAATCATCAAATTGTTTTGGTTGTAGCCCTGGCTAAAGTTTTGGTCACAACTAGAAGAAGAGGAATTAGAAGCGGAACAACATTCCAAGGACTTCGAAAGTTTTTTGAAGAATTTTATTGCCATGTTTTCTTGTTTGATGTTAACAATTATGCTGTTATTTTTTGTCTATTATCCGGGGCAACACGATAGAAAAAAAAAAAAAATCAAATCAGGGTTTTAGCTATAATAGAAGTTGAGCTTTGTGATTTCGAAAACGGATCATGTCTGCCACTTTGGCTTCGGATTTGGCTGCGGAACACTACCGCGTTCCTAGATTACCAATAAATAAAATAATACCAAATTCATTTGAACAACGATAGTTATTCTTACAAGGTACATTAGGTAACAAAAAAATACACATTGGCTCTATTTTCGTTTGCATCCATTTGATTTGCTTACAGTTTTAACACGCATTCGCACCACATGCAAATAAATATACATCAGCATTGACTAAGCTACAGGCCATTTGTCTCAAATCTCTTAAGACGTGACTTATTTTATTCTTTTTCTTTGCTAGTGATATCTTTGTAAAAATAGTTTAATTTTTTTTTTTGCTTTTTGTAGATGCTTTAAAAAAAAAAAAAAAAAAAAAAATCGTTAGAAAGTAAAAATCGCGAGCTTGTAAAGTTTTATAAGGTAGTTCTCGAATGCATGAATTCAATTTTGATTCATGATAACTGTTTCAATCTTTTCGTAATATTGAAAGAATTCCTGGAATATCCCGTCTAATTTTGACTTGGATTCTAATAAAAAATAAACGAATCTTATAGGAAATGGAAATCTTAAAAAAAAAAAAAAAAAAAAAAAAAAAAAAAAAAATTACACCTCTGTTATTTTTTACAGAATATGTATTCAGTTTTATGTAAGTGTGTAAGTGGAAACGGTACGTGGTTACTTTTGCTGTGTTTCGTGGATAGAACTAAGAATAATAGCATTAAGATTCATATAAAAATTTCTCATGTTATTTTGAAAATAAATAACACAATATCCCATTCGAAGAATGGAAATTCAGCTAGTTTATACAAAACCCATGTTTATGTCCATTAGCCAATTTTATTTAAAATACTTACTTTCCTTAAAAAAGTTTTTTTTTTTTTTTTAAAGACAATTCAAGATTGTTTCAATATATGATCGCATTTATAATTCAATTATGATCTTATATGTAATTTACAATCCTAAATGAGAGCATTAATTTTTCATTATCGGATACCATTTTGGCATAGATCCAGTCATAATGATCTGTTATTGTTACTATTCGAAAGAAAACATTAACTTATTGTTGTGTTACATATTGTGTTGTTATACATTTAATATTTATTCATATTTAAGAATTTTTAGAAAAGAATACTTACTTGACAGTTCATGTCAAGTATATAACGTGTTTACTTCTTACAGAATTTTTATGTACCGCTCTTTGGAGAGGAGTATTTACTTTTCGAATGGTGATTCCTAAGTGATAATTTTTACTTTAATTGGTATGTTTGACATTGCTAGTTTTTAGTCTTCGAATCAATGATACATTAGGTAGCACTCATTACCATTTCACATTCCATTTGATGTTTAAATTAAATGCCAATACGAAAGCCAAACCCATTTCGTCAGCAGAGAAAGAATAAAAGTGGCGAAATCTTTCGATCCTAAATGGCGCACGGTGGTCATAAATGACTTGGTGTATCGAATGAAGTTTCATGGTGTTTCAACTAATTTCATTTAGTCCTCAATTAATAGGCTTTTAACAGCATACAAGCGGGAAAATTGTTGCGCATTAGCTAGACAAATTTCGGTGGGAACATAGTAAGTATTAGTGATGTGTAATTGTTGTATCAAAAAGCTTCCGACTAACGGTTTCTGTTACTGCCGCTTTGGATGTTAGCTCAACGAGATGGTTTTAAATATATTCCCTTTGATCTACACAGCACCTAAAGTTATTAGGCGTAGAAAGAGAGAAGCTAATTGTGTTTAGTCAAAGCAGAAAGTAGAAAGCCTTAAATGTAAGGACTAAAACATTTTCGGGACAACTACTTACTGAACTGGTCGTAATCATCTTAAAGTATGGAATTCCCTTGAGCATTTGGTCCAGCTAACTTCCCCAAACTACTTTCGAAAAGAGCATGTTTTAAATTACCCGAGGTAAATTGTTGTCTCATCGATAAATTTAGACTGAAAGTTACGGCCAAGCCTTGATGTGTCAACACTCAGGGCCAGATTAGGATTGGGAGAAGTGTGTTATAAAATACATGGAAATAAAAAAAAAATAATTAAAAATTGCGGGAGAAAAATTAATGGCTAAAAACAGTGTATAAAACATTTCTTTATTTGAATTCTTTTACCTTTCCAGTTTCCATAAAAAAAGAAACAAAAATTTTATATTGCTGGATTTTTTTTGTAGTCAATGAGTTAAGGAATGGTTGATTTTTTTAAAACATATCCATCATTACTTTTGAATACAGCATAAAATACCTTGCCTTTTAAAGATATCGTAATTCAATTTTTTTTTGTTATCTTGAAGTAAACATAAGAAGGCATTGTAATCACTTTGAAAAAATATCTTTACTCATACAAAAAGGACAATCAACTAAGTGCAATTAGTCGCAATAAAATAATTACATAATTCCAGAAATTGGGAGCTATTTTTTAAAAGTTATATGAAATTTTTAAAAAGAGAGTTCTGTTGTCTTTCTAAGCATAACTGATATTTTTATTGCTTGACATTATTTTAATATTTCATCGTATAAGCTTGTGTAATGTTTGGTTGTGTTTGCATACAAGAATAGTTTATTATTAAAAATGAGAGTTTTTTTTAAAAATATTCTGAGTTTATACATTTGGTCTACTTTACATGGAACTACTTTGTATTCAATGAACTTGACTTAAGTTTCAGTCACAACTAGAAAAAGAAAAAGCAGAGAGCCAAAGTCCCGTAACCGGTGATTTTCAAATTAATTTTTCAACAAATAATCTTGTTCAATGTTAAAAATTATGTTGTGTTTTTGTTCACACACATAGGGTAACACAATGGAAAAAAAATATTGTTCTAAGTGTAGTAGAAGGTAAGATGCGGGAGGTCGAAAACCGGCATGAGCTTGATCAATACAATCTGCCGCTTTGACATTTTGACTTATTGGAGATTCTTAGATGCTATAAGATATTTACTTGGTTTTGTAATTATAGATTAAAAGATTTCCTATTTTATTATCGATGAAATACTTTTTGTGTATTATTTTAAACTTTACCATTAAAAATACATCCGATCACTTATTTTAAGTTGGAAACATATTGGTTTTGGTAGGCTACAGTTAATAAGCGACAAATAAAAATTCTACTCGGGATTTGAATCCATTCCCAAAAAAACATCCCTTCCCCCCAAAAAAAATAGAGCATGACAAAGAAGCCGTTGAGTTAAGGTTCTTGATCCTAAAAAATCTCTCAAAGAAAAAGATTACTCTTATTTTTTTTTCTTGTGCATTTCTACTTTCTTCCTAAAGTAGGGTTTGCTAATAAAAAAACAACACATGAACCCATAATTTGAATCTAATTTAATTTAAAACTGTTATTGACTGAAATCTTATAATGTGTTTGTTTTATATATCATCAAGTAGATTAGATATATAGTTAACTTCACTACTTTTGCTAGTATTTAATTTAAATGTATAAAATAATTAAATATTTGATTTATAATTATTACATTTAAAGAACGAACGTTTTTTACTAGATGCCATATAAAAAAATAATAACTCTTGAGATATTGGCTTTTAGTTTTTACCCTTTTTTTTTATTCTTGTAACACGCTTCCTTTATTAATCAAAATATCTATCATTAATCTTTTTATTCTGCCGAGATAATTGTCGGGAGTTATATTTACAAATGCAACTCCTATCCATTGTTAAAACTCGAGTTTAAGCGTTTACCCTCCACATCCATTTAGTCCTTTAATTACTCTGTTAGATGGACTAGTATTAAACAAACATCCTTTCACATGATTCATAGGCTATATAAAGAAATATTTTATAGAAATAGCAATTTTCTATTTAATTTAATGATAACCAGTGGACCCGGGTGCATTTAAGATTGCTTAAATGAATTACTTTTTTGAAAGTTCATCAAAGTAACATATAGTATTTTATTGCGGAGAGATATAACACTTCTTACGTTCCCTCGTGCTTTAATTGAGATTGAATTTTTACTATAGTGCTGCCATCCACTGTGTACTATCTAAACTCCTCAAAGATTTTGGGCTATTACGGATTTTTTTAACTTCGGTTTTCAAACAAATTGCACAATTGTATATATGTAAACTATTCGTCAGAAGCGGATGTCTTTGTTTTTAAATAGATATATCATTAATAATTTTTTTTTTGTTTTTGTATAAAAGAAAAGCGATCATCACAAAAAAAAAAAAAAAAAAAAAAAAAAAAAAAAAAAAAATCATCCAGAAATATATAAAATGATTTAAAATTCTTTTGTTTAAAAATGACCTTTTATTATGAAAATTTCCTTTCACATTGTAATAATGTACTATGACATTTATTTGAAATAAGTCTTCTAGGGTTTTACAACAGACAACACATACATGTCCTTGTTTCAGAATATTCCCTTTGTTCCCTAATTTGCATAACTGGGAGGCGTTGCTTTCCCATGAACTTGTTGAGCTAATGTAGACTGGCATTCAAAGCAACCAATAAACAAAACCCACGTTTTGGGATACCCAGCAAATGAGAGTTGGAGTGGTTTGAGGAGGTCGACTTGAGCTCAAGTAAAAACAGGAGGCGCAAGAATACGGATGCTATCATCTGAATCTTCATTACCCAGCTGCCTTGGCATCGCCTCTGATTCCCCTGATTTCAACCTATGTGAAGAAGGGCTACGACTGTCCTACTGGAGATGACTTTGATTCGCCTAAAGGTACTTACACAGTGGAGCCGAGATGTGTGCTTACTCGCATAGTGCGAGATAAAATCAAACGGTAAACCGACTAGTCTCCACTGTGTGCTTCCCCATAGAGAATCATGGTTTAATTTTACCTCGCACTATGTGAGTAAGCACCCATCCCGACTCCACTGTGTTAAGTACCCTAAGCCTCCTGCTCCTCAACTACCCAAGCTATTACCAAATGATCTTTATTCTGCTTCCCCACTATGATTTATTTGCTTTTCCTTCTTTATATCTCTTCAGCCAGACAATGTTAATTTATATAAATAATCTAGTCGATTTTGACCTTATTTCATAATATTGGCCTTGAAAAATTTTGATAATTGCTAATGATTACTTAAATAGCAATTGTAGTAGAAAAGATTGTGCATTTTACAAGTAATGCTATTGATAGTTATAAATAAAGCTGAATTTTTCTAAATGCATTTTAGTCTGAATTTGTGGTTATTTAATACTCATTACTATACGATCTAGTTTTTAGTAAGCTTTACGGCATAATTAGCAACAAGTTCATTGTTAATTAACCAAAACCCAACTTATATATTTGTTTTATATTACAACTTTAAAAAAAAAAAAAAAATATTTGAGTAGAAAAATATTGAGAAATAAGAGAAATTTGTTGAAAATAGGCATAATATTGTACGTGTCTGAAGTCTATGTTGAATTGTAGATCCCGGTCTGTTTGTCATCATGCTTAAAATATCCAATGATTTTATTGAAGGGCTAAATGGACGAAGAAGTTATGTATCAAAAAGAAACTTTTGAGGGTATTGACTCTTAATTTTGTATTCTTTTTTTATTGTAGCATGCCTCTTTCATCAGAAAAAAAAAATACCGATTAAGCATTTTGTATGGCTGGGCAGAGGGTCAAAAGTTAGTCTGAAAAATCACACATTCAACCAATCTAACACTTAATTTTTTAAAATGCGTCACATACTCCCGTTATTAACTTAGCCCTTCAATAATCACTCCTAGGTTTAAACCATTATACCTCACAATAAAATAAAAATAATTTCTTAACATATTTTTTTGGTTGTAAACCAATTATTGAAACATCTAGGTAGTTAAAATGTTGTATAGGATATCTTGGTTTTCACGTAATACATCAAACCAAACGATCTACTAAAAAATAATGATACGGATGTGAGACTTATAAGCACCTGCCTAATTTTTCTTTGGCACAAGTAAAAAGCCAAGTTGATTAAAATCTTTATAAATCTATATATTTCATTTCTAAAGTAAAATGCAAATTACCTCCTTTGTAAAAATACTTATTTCATCCCTTTGGCTCTAGTGTTCAGCTAACGTAAATAATTAAATGCTAATGTTGAGCTCCTGAGAATATTTTAAGTCGAAAATAGTGTAATATAGTGCCTCCGGCTCCAAGTTTCATCGTTTCAGCCGAAATCCTAAAGAGAATCAATACAATTTATTCGCTCAGTTCACCTTTCCTGCGAATCTTTGGGACTATTGGAGGTACCCAAGGGATTCGCATCAATAGTGGAGGCATATTTCTTTTGACGAAATAACTCGATGATTGAACTTGTTGTGTTAAGAATTCGCATTATACATGGGAGTTCTTACAACACTAGATGTTTATATTTGAAGTGTTTTTTCCCTAAACTAATGCAACTGTAAACAAGTTGATATCAGAGATCTGGTAAATATGTTTTGGGAATGAAAATTGGGAGTTCTTGGAATGACTATGATGATGGAATGTAAATATTTTCAAGAATGAGATATTTTGTCAGCGATATTTTTTGAGAAGTGTTCGTGATTAATGAAGTTTTAAATATGATAAAATAAGTAAAATGTATTATCAGATATCTTATTTACCAAGAAATCTATTTATTGTTTCTCGCCTGCACTTGCATTTTGATGGATATTCATTGAAGTTTGAAAATGAAAAATTCGATAAAATAAATACAAAAGTAATATTTTTATTTTATTTATATTTAACTTCTAATTATATTAAATTGGATATTATTTTACGTGATTCTATTAATATGCCCATTTATTATTTTATAATCACAATTCTGAAATAAATGCTATGCTATTATATTTATGCTACTGTTAATAACCATTGACTTTTATCATTAAAATAGAAACTAAAGGATCTTTGTACCACAATTATTTTATTTAAGAATTTTACATTAACTTCATACATTTTTATTCCATACAGATAAAAATAATAGATATTACAACAGAAATGTAGTCTCAAATGATCAGGGTACTTTCAACTGGTTTAATTTGGAATAACCAACCATTAGAAGCGTATAATATGAACTATTGGTAATCAAAAATAATCACAATTTGCACTCTTTATGTTTTGTCAGTTTTTCACTCATTATAAATGTATCTGTCTGAACTAAAGTACCCATAAATATGTTTGCATGATAACTCTGTCAATTGGTATTTTGAAAACAAAGTAAGTCAAAGGTACAGCTCCATTCGAAATTACAACTTTACCTTCAAGGAAAGACTGAAGCAGATTGAAGAAACAGATGATATATTGGAAGATCAAAGATTCACTTGGAAACTAGATTATGTTTTTCTACTGTCTGAAAATCTTTTAAGTAATTTATCACATTGCGCATTGTTATTTTTAAACACTATTGATGGGAACAATTTATTCTGTTTTTCTTTTTTTCTTCTTTTTTTTGTTAATCAGAGTATAATTTCTGTTTTAGAGAGTATCACAAAATGATTGTAAAAATGGAACTATTTCTTTGACTGTTAAGTGGTAGGGAAGCAGAGTATATAAATAAGGTAAAGAACCATAAATAAATATTGGGATTTTCATCGGTAATTTACTTCAAAGCTTTAGAATTTTAATTTTTATGCTCTCTCTGTAGGGGAATTGACAAATTACATTTACCCTAATTAACTCACAAAGAATATAAGTGGCAAAATTTGCCTTGTATCTCTTTGGAAGGAGCGAAAATAAGTTATTGAATTATTTACGCTTTTCTACTGATGGATATACATAAAACGTACATATCCATTAATACGATGCATCTGCTAACAATCTTGACTGTGTAGTATATTCAACAAGAGTTTTCCTGTTTATGCATTTTATACTAAAAATAATATATTATATAAATATCATAAAATAATGGGTCAAAATAGTTAGTATAAAATATAAATATAAATGTAACATACCTGTATACTGAGTAAATGCCATTATCAAGAAATCTATCTTTCATCATTAGATTTTGAAATAAAGCAGTATCCTAAAACTGTAATTCAAATAATCATTTGTAAAGGATGCTTAATAGCTTAGACATTACTTTTAAATTACGATATATTTAAGAAAAAAAAAAAAAAAAAAAAAACACTAGAATGTGGGAAAACCATCACATGCACAGAGCGTTTCATAACGTTGTTTTGCTGCATTATCTATTCAGAGTTACACAGTAACCTAAAATACTGATTATATAGAAATACACATGATAAATACATCGTTATTCTCTATACAGTTCATGTTCAATCATGATTTTTAATCCGATTGAAACTGTTGATGAACACAAAATTGTGACTAATTTTTTATTTGAATTTATGTTCAAAGGAGCCTCTAGAGAGTTGGTTGAATTCCTTCTGTAAATATACAGGTATTAAATTTATTTTTTATTTTGTTAAAGATTGATATTTTTATGATTGTGCTTTTTTTATAAAATGAATTTCAAGATTTTTAGCCAATAATAACACCTATTTTGGTTGTCTAATTGAATACTTGATCTTCAAATATATCTGTTTCTTCAATCTGCTTCAGTCTGTCATACAGTCCTGTTTATACCTGATTTGCTCTCATAATATATATGAAAACATATTATGGGTATTTTCGTTAAGATTTAAAAACAAACAAAAATCAAATAAAACTTTAAGCTGTTCAAATTTAACTAGCAAAGATCTGATAGTTGTTAATATTTGTTGCTGATATCCACGTTTCTAATCTCAATGTCTATAAAATGGAGCCCTTAATGAATGTGATTAACGTTTATACTATTCACTATGACAGGTATGGTATAACTCATCAACAGAAGCGATTTCTTCCTTAGAATCCATTACAGATGAGGTGGCAAGGGAATTTCAAAACAAACACTTAATCCAACGCTTATGAATATGCATTTATTCATGAGTTTCAAGTCTTCGTCGAAGAATTTTAACCTCTGTGGAAAGTGCGTAGTAATTGAAAATCTTTCGTGACACGTCGGACCCCGGACGGTTCATCAGGCCTTAATCAAGGAACGTCCTAGCTACCGTTGCCAATTAAAAGCCAGCCTAGTCCATTTAACGTAACTGATCGAATGCATTCGGGACATCAGTTATGGAAATGAGAGCAGTCGTTGACAGTTGGCTTTGTTGGATGACGTACATTGGATTCGAGAGGAACTTCCTTGGAGATTATTAATTCGATGAAAAGTTGTGCTGGGTGCCTATAGATGAGATGTGTCACAGAACAAGTTGTCATTCAAAGCTAATCTATCTTTAAATCTGTTAAATAAGCATTCGGGAAGGAGTGGTCGAAAGATAATTTCTGAGAACAGATTACAAAACGTGCTTAACATTTCTAATGGTACAAGTATGTACATTTATGGAATAAAGATCACGTTATAAAATTGTGTTTCTGAGATGATTTTTTTATTATTGAAAATAATAAAAATGCATAATGTGAGGCATGGGATTTGTCTCCTTTTTTTCGAAAAATCACAATTAATATGAAAATAATTAGTTTGCATAAATCAAAATAACAATTTCGCTATGTATTTTTTCTATTAATAATGTCACTTATGTATTTAATCAAGTATATATCATATCCCAATAAAAACATCTCAATAAAAGGCACTATGTTCTTCGTGTAATAGTTGTGTTCGTGAAAAGAAGTACAGCCAAGTTTAATTTTGCTGTAAATTCCTATCAATGAAAATTAGTGAAACTTTAAATATGAGATTTTATTTTCCAATTTAAAATTCAACCTTCATGGTCCTATATATCCAGTTACTAAAATGTTTGTGAGACTTGGCCATTACGCGTCATAGTATACCATCACAACTAATAAGTGCTTCAGAATACGTAATTTCAAGTGTCATGTTTGTATTGGATATTTAGATACATGAAGGTTGAATTTAAACTTGGAGAAGATTATCTCTTGTTTAAAACCTCATTTCATTCCAGTGATTTACAACAACATTGAACTTGATTGTACTATAGATCTTAATACTTTTCACGGAAATGGCTATTACATGAAGAGCTTGTAGCCTTTTTACTGAGATATTTTTGTTGGAATTTCACCTCTTTTTTTACTGTACTCATTTTAGATTTATTAATTATTTGAACAGAGATAGCTCATATAAAAATATTTAGTATTCGTAATTTAAAATTCGTAAGAAAACTTCCTGGTGTTGAAAGGGCTAAGTATATAAGGGGAACTAGGGATACTTGACCCTATTTTTAGTTTTGGGTGTTTAGTTTTTATTTTACATTATTTATGGGTGTGTAAATGCTGTCAATTTATACTTCATTAAGTATTACACAATATTTATGAATATCTTTTTGAAGTATAAATTGTAAAGGTGATTAAGTATGAAATATAAAAAACTTTCAATTTGGGTCAAGTATTCCAATGTATAGGGAGGCTTGACCCAAGTCATATATTTGGGAGTATACAATTTAAATTATAAATGCAGCACTTTTACATAATAACAACATAACTCCCATTAATAAGTCCAAGGTTAATACTTTTCTATTCTTGTTCAATAAGAACAATACTTTTAATTTTTATTAGCTACATAATGTTAATATGGTGTCCACTTTTAATTTTATTGTAGAAAGCTAAATATATTAGCAGTCTGAAAGCTATTTCTGTTCTTATACAAGTTCAGCAATAAGAAAATAACTATTTATTTAACTTCAAATTTAAACTCGCATTAAAACCCAAAATTTTGAATTATCATTTTTCATATAAAAACTTAGGTGGATGAAGAATAGCCTGAATTTGGTCAGGTTTGTGTATCATCAGGCCATTTGTGCATTTAACATTATATCTATTGAAAGGAGAGTAAACTAATGCATTTAATGGTTGTAGTCTGTGAAAACAATGTGGAGGTAATTATTATACCGTTAAGCTCATGCAACATGTAAGTTGCAGGCAACTACATACAACTTTCAAGAATATCTATCAGTAACAATACCTTTTTATCAATTGAACATTTTACATAGTTAACAAAATGGTGTAAGAAGAAAAAAAAATCAATAAAACCTGCAAAATTCATTAAAATAGTATCCCAATCTTAGGACAAGCATCCCTATATGCCTTTTGTCAAGTATCCCTAATTGTACATTTACTACATAATCCTTAAATGGAACCATTTGCAACTAAGTGGATAAACACTATTATCTATGTAATTGTAGTTAAAAATATGCAAAAAAAAAAAAAAAAAAAAAAAAAAAAAAGTCTTACTTTTAAATAAAAACCTTTTTAAGATCAGCATTTACAACAGAAAGATATTACTTTTGGAGCATGAAAATTTAATTTGTTTTACAGTTTAAAAACAGATGCCAATATTCATTTGTCATTTTCACCATGTAGTTAGCTAACTGAAGGGTAAGAAGTGATACCACTTCCAATTTATAAAACCTTCCCAATTTCGAGAAAAAGGTATTGGGTCAAGTATCCCTAGTTCTCCCTATATTTTTTTTTGTACATACGTTTTATACCGTCAACCGTTGACTAATTTTTTTTTGGCAGTCGACTACAAAAACTAGAGAATTAACCGACAACTTTATTCTTTGAATTTAATTATTATTTGATTTTAAGAAAATTTAAAAAACATTCCTAACAACGTTTAATTATCGAAGAATTATCGAGATTTTTCTAAGAAAGTTCAATTTACCAGACCACATCACATGAAGTATTTATGAATTTAATAAGAATGATGACATAAAACTATTTTAAATAAATAGTTTATTTAGATTTAAAAAAAAAAAAATTGGCAGCAGGAAAAAAAAATCTGCTATTGGTGAACGTTTTGTCATCAATAGAAAGGTCGTCTGGTCGATTGTATAATACGTAAGTATCATTTTTTAATTATTTCTTGATTTTAGGGACACCACGGTGTGTGGTGAGTTTTCCTTTTTATATACATGCTAATTGTTACTAGTATTCTAAATTTTATAAGTCTTTCCCCAATAGAAATATTTTTGAATAAAGATTGATAGTTTCCGAACATTTCCAACTTCAGGAGATACAAAGGGTTCAAAAATTTTCCGAGGTACTTCCACTAAAGTATGCCTGAGAGTGAGTTTGGCAGGATAAAAAACCTTGTTTTATAATTTTAAAAGAATTGATTTTCTTTAACAAATGTATTAAAAGATACAGCTAATTAAATTTCCAATAGTACTACTTAACATTGCTACGTATCTCCTAAATTTTAAACAATAAAGTTTTTAAGTGGCGCCATATAAATACAGACCACCAGAATAAATTAAAATTTTTTTATTTTCAACATCATAGTTTATTTAAAGATATAATATAGTAGTATATGCCGGAAATATATTTTGTCCTCTTTTAGTTTGTATGTAATCCTATTTCGTATATTGTATTCCAGCAATTTTGACTGTTGATTGATAGACATTGACGTTGATAAGAAAAAAATATGACTAAATACATAATTCTGGACTTAAAATTTTATCTAACCCAAAAATGTGGAATATATCGAACGTGTCCCAGCATGCCTTATCCTACTCATTAGTCAGATTGGAAGTGGTCATTCAAATATTTCCTTTATAATTCAATAAAATGAGACGAAATGAAATATTTTTCTTTCAGTGAGCCAACAGTCTAAGAATAAGAAATGATAACTCATTTTCATAATTCAAGTAAAAGTGTTCCCTTCGCCTTTCTGAAAATTTCGCAAAGAAAGTATCGAAGATTTCATTTTTCATCAGCTGTTGCCGGGGAAAATATTCATTGCCATTCAGTTAGTTTTTTTTCAAGTCTTGAATATCAAACAATTAATTATTCTAGAAATGGGTTTCTTTGATTTAATAAAATGCGTTTCTCTCCTTGAAAAGTGTAATTTTATTTCCTGTTTTGCGATCAAATACTAGGTTTGGGATTTTTAATCTTGAGTGTGGATGAAATTAATTAACTTATCACGCAGCCTGTTACATAAAAAAAAGAAGAAAATTTTCTTATCTTTATGTTATAGAATTAAGGTAAGTATATTTGATTCTTAATTTTTATTTTTTAAGATATATTTAATACTAGATACTCCTGTATGCAAGAGACGATTTTTAATTGACATATCGTAACAGAAAAGTATAATTTAATTTTCTAATTATGAAATTTATCAGAGATGTAGTTAGATTATATTGAATATGTAATGAGTCAAAAAATTTAAGCTCGTCCCGATGCGATAAGTAAAATACGAGTAGTTAAAAAAATAGGTTATGGTACATTCGAATGATGCTCAGTTATTAAAATGAGTCGCTAGCTTTTTCTGGCTTTCTTGTTTGTTCATTTAATCAAAATAAGGAAATCATGATTTAAAATGTGAGCATTTGTGTTTTATAAATTCTAAAAGCTATATGTTTATTTTTTAAAAAATTTATTTGGAATACATCTACTTCAATTTCTAACTTAAAGTTTGAGAAATAGTTTTTCCTAATATTTAGTATACAGAGAACAGAGTAACTGCTCAAAGGTAATCCGAAAAAATTTAATATACATTATGACTTACAGAAAAGATTTTCACAAAATTGCCCCTATATTATCTTAAAATTTAAAATGGAGCTTATTGATGTAACTTAAAAAAAATTTCAAACAATTATATACTTTTTCTATTACATTTTTTGATGTATTACATAAAAAAAAATTATGTGTTTCATTAAACAAATTTCAATAACTTGGCAGCATGTCAATATTACATAAACCTCTGCCTCCGATTTTTTTATTAACTCTTTTTTTACCTCACTTAAATGTGTGAATAATATAATTTCGTTGAGTCACAAACCAACAAGTAAACAAATTAACCGTAACTTATTTTTGAGAGAATCCGCTTTCAATCCTAAACTAGTTATTAAGATGGACTTGTACCACTTCAGAATGAAACGTATTGAGCTAATTAGTTATTTTAGTGCAATATATATTAAATACATCATGCATGTTAAGTGATATTCTTAAACAAGTAAAATTAATGGCGAACTTCAAACCCGGAAACACGTGGGGGTGAAAAATGATTTCTGTCCGCTTGCGAAAAAGTCGCCTTTCAAAATCTTGTTCATTCTGTCTTCTTCGCTAAAGATCAGGACACCTGCTAATTAAACTATAAATCTCTTGTACTTAAAGACAAGGTTCTTGCATTAGAAAGGACGTAGAAAATCCAGTAAGATCTACGAAAAAGAAAAATGACCTTGAAAAGTAATGGCACTCCTACGATAGGTGTTGAATGAAAGGATGAAATTGAGACTGAAATTTTTAATGCTATTGTTAGTTTGTGACTCAACGAAATTATATTATTCAGTAAGATAAAAAAAGAGTTAATAAAAAAAAAAAAAAAATCGGATGTAGAGGTTTATATAATATTGACATGTTGCCAAGTTGTTGAAAATTGTTTAATGAAACACATAATTTTTTTTATGTAATTCTTCAAAAAATGTAATAGAAAAAGTATATAATTGCTTGAAATTTTTTTTAGTAACATCTATAAGCTCCATTTTAAGTTTTAAGATAATATAGGGACGATTTCGTGAAAAACATTTCTTTAAGTCCTAATGGCCGACCAAACGGTATAGTTGTAAGCGTGCTAGCTTCTAGACTGCGTGGTTGCGGGTTCGAGTCCCGTGTAAGGCATGTTTTTTTGTAAATGTATGTTGGCTTGTTAAATGACGAATGTTTCGGCGCATTATAGCCCTCGTGTTTTTGACTGCGCCAGATAATCTGAAAACAACTAACAAACTTTAAGTCATAATGTATATAAAATTTTTTCGGATTAATCGAAGCTTGTTTGGGCAAATTTCGATAATGTTTTAAACCATTTGTTAAACTATGTTTTTTATTGCTAGATAATAATTTAGCTCAAAACACACTAAATTTAATACGTAGGGTAATAATATGAGTCATGATACACAGTTTGTCTTTAAGTATGAGAATAGAACTTAGCAGAAAAGAAATGAATGTGTTGTAAATTTAATAGTCCAATTTCAAACAAATATATTGCATACAAAAATAATTTTTTGTTCTTTCATGTACTTTATATGGATCCTCATATCTGATCTTTCAACAACAAAAAAAGAAACAAAAGCTAAATTCAAAACTATTTGATTGATCATTTACTGCGTCTTCTTGTTAAAAGATCATGTTAGGTTAGAAATTTTTATGGCAAAGAGTTTCACGAAGGATATGCAATTCAGCTCTAAGAGATCATTACACCAGAATATGGACTACAGAGAGTAATTCGAATTTCAAAGAACGGGCGAAAATGTTTGTCAGACCCTTCCCCGAGTATACTTACAATAAATAAAATAAAATAAAATAAAATAAATAAATATTATATATTGCAGAATTGGGTATGACCCTTCTTCAAGCTGGACCCATATGTTCCACTAATTAGCTGTGAGTTTGATCCTAGCAGATCATTGACATAAAATAGTTTTATAACAAACGTTAGAAAGTATAATTATTTTCTAATAGTGTAATATTTTTAGAAGTAATATTACAATATTTTGTTTATTATGTGTGAGATTTTTCTAGATTAAACATTTCCTCATTTATATGTATTTTTAAAGATATAAATGCAAAAAAGAGAGTGACACTCTAATTTGACAGTAATTTTACATATATAAAAGCAATAGTTAAACTTGAAAATAATTTAGTTTAAATTATAAAGTATTGCATGATTCAAGGCAAAAATTCAGTCTTTCCATCCCGAAGATTCCCAACAGACATTTTATTACAGATTATAAGGTATGAAAGTTCAAAAGAAAATGATCCTTTAAAAGACGAAGCCAAGATAAGATGGAGCCAAGAAAATGACATTTTACGAGACCAGTACCGAGACAGAAACGGCGGTCCTAAATCATGACTGCTTCTCAAGGACATATATAACTTGGGAAAAGTTTTCTCATTTTTATGGAAGCGTTTTCCTACCGTTCCGATAACAGAAAAATCAATTCCAGGTTTTATCCCAAAGTATTGATTGGGTGGAAATTTATTAAATATGGAAATCCTCTTTCGCTGTTTCTCACATGGAATGAATTGTTTTCTTATCGCTTCCTGAACATACGGACGTGATTATTATATTATCTTTCGTTTCTTTTTCTCACAAAAAGAGGAGTCGGAAGTTTTAAATTTCAAAATCAATATTCATAACAACCCATGTACAGCTATTCTTTGGCAATCATAATCGATATCTTGCATTGTTCTCTTAAAAAAGATTAAAAATGTTTCTTGTTGAAATGTAGCGAGCCTCGATTAAAACATGAATTCAAACAATAAGTTGAAAGACGTCAAAATTTTCTGTCCTTTAAAAAATTTCGGATAATTTTGAAAGTTTTATTATCAGAGCTTAGTTAATGCGGGAAGATGTTTTCCTAACTTTAGAAATACTTTTCAGAGGGTAAGTGTATAATATTTTCGAGTTTTGAACAATGAAAAATATGATATTCAGATATGTTATTCAGATTTATAAAAGAATTTTTGCCATTAAAAATACGTTCTGGTGTTTTTTGCTGCAAAAATGTTACAGCTGGTAAACGAAAGCGAAAGGTCAGTGATGATGAATTACTACTTTAGATATCAATCTTTTAAAAATGCCCCTTAAAACAAGGTCTCATATATTAATGTGGTTTATCCGGAATACTGAAATTCTTATTCAATCAACTGTGAATTTTCAGCATAGAAACCTTAATATTCTCAGTGGAAATTCCGTGATCAATTTTTATCGGTATATATATATTAGGAAAACATTCACATATAAATATGGATAAAACTTTAAAGTACGGTACGGATTCTGAACCAAGAATTGTTTACATAACATAAAACCGAGCTAAATTATGGCAACTATAGGTAATTCACTTGTTATTTAAAAAAGGGCGTCGGCTGACATTTGTTGGTGTAATTCTTGGCGCAGAATCCGAACCCGACTTAGAATTTTAACTAAATTTTTTTTGGAAAAACTTGGTTTATAGAGATCCAAAAGAAATGTACACATCTTGTATCTATTTATTCCGGCATCAACGTAAATATTAAACCAATACGGTTTAAATAGGCAATAATTTGTATCAGTAATAAGAAAACAAAATATAGCGAATTCAAGTTGCTGGCTACTGCCATAAGTCAAATTTCAAAAGATATACTGTGATTGGCTGGATTGCTGAATCTGAAAACTCGTGCATAAAGGACATTTAGAAGATTTGTGATTGGTTGCTTGAAATCGTTGCCATTCGTCTCACAGAAATACAGCCGAATTTGGGCGGTACGCAAGAGAATTATATATATAGATAAATCTTTCAGGAAATATGGTTTGATGGCATTTTAAATTCTGTAATAATCTGAATTTATTACTTACAAAAAACAATTCATTCTTCTTTAATAGAATAACATACTAAAAAATTAAGCGTATTTATTTATAATTGAAAGTATGTAATATGGTTCGAAGGCAGTTTTTCCCTCAATAATGTTATATGTTAAAAAATGTCTTTGCATACTCTAAGATGGCTGTATGGAATACCATTTATCATCAGACTGATCAGCAACACGAGCCGTGCCGTGTTTACTTATGCTTCCCAAATCAAGTTTCCTAATACCTATAAGCAATAGAATACAATATCTAACTCTGATGAGCTTTCAAAAGAGTAATTTCTCTAAGCATTCTTAAACGGGCAGACCCCGAATGGGTCTCTTAGTTTTATGCTATTTTGTGGAAATAAGTGTAAGAATAAGAAGTTTTAAGTTTACATTTTCAACACTTCACCGTACAGCTGGATTAATTGGCTTGACAATCAATATGTTAAGGTTTGTAACCAAAGACTCAGGAAGATAAGCTCATTTTTATTCTGTTAATAGAATATATAGATTAAAATTGGTTTTTCTAGAATGAATTTTAAAAAAAATGTTTCTTCAATGTTTTTAATTTTAAATTGTCCTTTTCACTCTTGATTATATGTGAAATTTTTTTCATTGCAAACATTACCTAACAACCTCACACCAACATAAAGGGTTTTTGTATATAGAAAACTTTTTACAATGTAGTACACCAATGTGGTTTAGAATGTTTTCACCATGACTTTCATCAAATTTCTCAAGGTAAGAAAAAATACGTTTCCATTGCGACTGAAATTTGGTGAATTATACTTAAAACGAACCAACTACAATATGCGGTTGGTTCGCCTACAATAAAGAAGCATAATGAGCACCTTCAAAAGTGTTCATACTTAAAAAAAAAAGCTCATTTCCTGGTAGCAAACAATGCATGGCGATTCCTTGGTCAATGATCAAAACTCATCCGAATATATTGGTGACCGCAATTCGATATCGGTAACTGAACTTATTTCCATCAACTGCCGATGATAGTAAATTCATCGAGAAAAGTCATACGAAAGTCAACTTTTATCGATGAGTTTTCGATGCAGAATTGAGGTTGCCAATTGTTAACCACAATGCGGTATCGGTGACTGAATCTCCAATATCTGCCGATGATAGCAAATTCCTTGAGCTATCTCTTTCAACGATGAGTTTTCGAATATGGTAATACAGCATCAACAAAGGTCCCACACTTTGTCAATCACAAATGATACAGCAAGGCGTTGGTGGCTTGGTAAGTAAAATCATCGATAGGAAGATTGTGGGTTCGAATATGTGTAAGAAACACTCAATGTATTGTATAGTGAATTACCTTTTATTGGTTAAATTAATTGTCACTAATCTGTAAAAAGCCATCATTAGCCGATGTTTATTTTCACCTATCCACATCGAATATATATAGCATTTGATTGTATTTCCCTCGAATTCTTATGATAATTATCGAATAATGATGATCCAAGGATAATCATCCAAGCGGAAATCGGCTTTACTTGCGAATGAGTTGATGAGTTTAGTGCGAGAGACCGATGGTCGGCCACTCATCGTGTCATTCGAGAACGATGTAAGGCCGACCATTGGCTAAGGAGTAATTGTAACTAGAGTTGTTTCAAAATATCACGAAACAATAGTCCACTTACTAAGAGTCAGAAAGTAAGCACCTCTCTTCTTTTTTCTCCAAGTAAGTGTTTTGACAGAAATCCAGAAAACAATTTAGCTGCTATTAAGATAAAAGCACCTAAATGCGTTTCTAAAACGGACGTACTTAGAGGAATGGTAATGGCAATTACACTTTTTCCGTGTCTAAGCATCGCTCAAACAAAACGCTACGTTGACGTTGCAAACTAAAATCTTTCTTTTTTAATGTAGGGATCTTCCTCCGTAGAGCTGAATTAGTTAAGCAGCGTGCAGCACGAACTTTTCTTAATGAGTTGTCACATTTCAACGAGTCGCCCATTAAGATTAGCTGATAATTTAGTCTCTCTTTTCTGACCGTGTCGTACCGGGAGTCGCCGTAGCGAGACGTATATTTCATGTCACATTGCGACTCAGAGCTGGCCTCGTTCCGCAAAGAATTAGCTGCAAATGAAAGTTCAGATGGACGCTGATAAACATCTCTATTATCTCGGAGATGAATCGCGCCTTTTGTCTTGATTGCTTCCTCGCGATTTCACGGAAAATTGAATTGATGTTCTTTTTGATGTGGGAGAACGAATTAAGTAAATGGGAGTGTTACGCGACTCAAAAAATGAGGGGTTGATCGAGAATTCTATTGCAACTCAGTTGGTTGTCTCCTTAAATTCTTATTTGTATTACTGTATGCAGTTGTTTTGTTCGTCTTTAGGAGGGTGTAGAGCTTTAAATTAGAATTTTTTAGCTTTTATGAAGTGTGAGTCTCTGAAAGATACGAGATGAAGAATTTATATTTATTAAAGCTAGTTACTATAGTTAGACTCGCGTAGCATTTTTAATTTAGCACTATGCATATTTTTAAAAAATTTAAACACTGTTGATGTGCTGAATATTGCTATATAGTTAGTAACAAATAAAACACGTTTTAGTTTTCATTTAAATAAAAAAATAAGTTTATTAGAAAAAAAAAATCATGTTTCAATTCTTATTTTTTTAAAATGACTTTAAGAGAACATACATTTTGAAAATGGAGCCTCTTTGTGGAGTTCTTGCTTGGCAATTCTAATACAGGATACAAAATATGTCAAATGTGCCTACGAATATAAGTGTAGTGTAAAAGTATATAAACTACAGTAGATGAATACAAAACAGAAAATTTAGAAAAAATTAACGAAAAAATAAAGCCAAATTTATCTCGATTCAGAAACAGGATTCATGACCCGCGTTTTCAACTTGAAATAATTTAGAGCACATCCTTAGTTTCGATACTTTAACAACAGAATTCATTTAAGAAAATGCACTTTTTCGTTACACTAAACATCTTTTTTTTCTTTGTAAAAAACATTCGTAATAAAAATTAGGAAAGTGGTTACGTACGAATACACACTCGCTGAGTATTCTGTATTCGAACTCTGTGCGTATGAGGGCTCATACATGAACGCTTTTCTTTCTTAAATATTCAAATACTAATTTGTTCACTAAGACGTTAATTGAAAACGAACGTGCTAAGGTGCGAACACAGTTTGCTTCAATGGTTATTAAATGAAAGCATTATGTTTACGAACAGAAGGGCAATATACAAGTTATTTTTTAAACGGTAGCCATTAACGATTATCTCAAATATTAAACAAATTAATATTTTTAAGACTCTTTTGGGACCAGTGATAAATGACGTAATTCTAATTTTTAGCTTTCTATTAATTATTTTGCCTCGAAAATCTATGAATAGTCTTTCATTAACTTCTTAAAAATTTATTCAACTGGACCTAAAGAGGAGAAATTTTTCTACAAAATGTTGAAGATATTTTGTTAAAAACCTTACTAATAATAAACACGCTCGATATATATTTTTAAATCGTCTTATTTGTAACTCACATATACTGCTGTTAAAGATTTTTTTGAAAACTTGCGAAAAAGTAGAAACTTTGTCTAAATATTGGTATTAATAGGCTGTGTGTTAAATGTGCTTTTTGTTGTCAAAATAGTTCCTGTTTTATTTATCTTATGACGTTTGTTAGAGCCAAAGGAGGAGTACGGAACATTAAAAAATTTAGGTAAAATATATAGGCATATCCCTTAATTTCAAATAAAATTTTAAATTAACTTATATTTAGTGTCAGAATTATGGGTTTGGAAACTTATTTAACAGGTTAAAAATAAGTTACTGACATTCTATCCATTCTAATTCAGTGATTTTAGTTGAAAGTACTATTTTATGGTCTCATTTTTACAATAGTCAGGATACAAGGTTCCGTAAGGAAAGAGAAATGGCGATTGAGATTAATGATCTTTTTGCAGTTCGAAACATGTACATTTGTGTTAAGGTGATTTGGAGGCGAAATTAGTACAAATGAAAGTTTTCTTTGTTGGTTATTCGACATCTTGATTGAGTACCCCAGTGGGTTGAATAGTAGTTTTGTTTAAGGGCATTGACTTATGTATTAACTTCTCTTTCCAATATTAAACAAATTAACCTCTTATTTGGAAGATATACTATTTTTATTAAGTGTTATTTTACCATAAAATATAAACTAATTGGAAGTCAAAAATTTGTCCTCAGATTGAATTGAATGTTCTTCGAAAAACTAGCAAGTCAACAGTAGGGATAATTCGTTAAGAATATTTTTAAATATTTTTGAACACTTATCAATAATGAATTCAAAATAGAAATTTATATTATTTAGAAAACGACGCTAACTTTAAATGAGAGAATATTTTACTTAAAAAACCTAAAGCAATTCATGATAAATATATAATTATCGTACAAGTTTATAATTTTCATAAATATTTAACTAAACGTTTGTTTCCAGGAACAGAAAGTAAGGCATATGAAACCGGATTTAACAATATTCATTCACTTAAATACCCAAGTATCTATTTTAAAAGGCTGTTTCAATTTTTATTTTCTTTATTTCACTTTTGATTTTTCTCTTTTTTCGTGTGTGATTTGAATTGACGTATGGTATCATTTTTTGAAACATGAATTTTGAAATTTTGCAAGCCTTATAAGTTACTGTTTTAAGTTTGTATAGTGTCCAAAAAAAGGTGGTAACTCATTTAATTCTTAATAAATGGTATGTTTGTAAAGAACGCAAATTTCAAACATATTCGGCATATAGGAAGAAATCCTCAATAAGATAAATTTATATGTGTGCTTAATTTTTTGAAATTTTCTGTTTTTAAGTAAACCCCAGAGAAAAAAAAATGAATGAAGAAAATATATTTTTGAGTTGGGCGCATTACTTAAAAAGTTAATTGCTGTATCTTAAATATTGGCTGAGTTAGTACAAATTAAGGAATGGGAATTTCTTCAAATTTTCATGGTTGATGATCACACAAATTATGAATAGTTTCAAAACTTAAATATTTATAAATCTATGACCATTGCATGTTTGAGTCAGAACATTTATAATTTAATATATAATCCACCAAAATTGCAAAATGTTCGTGAATTTTCAAGTTACTGGTATGCGACGTTTTTCAATCGTTGTGTTAGCAGCGATAGAATTTTTTTAATGCAACTGTTTTAGATAAATTTTTAAATATTTGGCACATAAAAAAAAGAAAAAAGAAAAGAAAAAGATGTTTAAAATTTATCACACCTTTTTTGGTATCACATCAAGGTTTTCACTACTTTCTGCTGAACGTTTTTGTTGTATCTGTATACATGCGTCGATTCTACCATATGTTTTGAAATAAAGAAATACTTCAACGCAAAAACATTACAATATAACACTCAAGAAGTGCTATTTTCAAGTTTTTGTGTGAACCTATGTGTATTTTATAAAATCTAGTTTCATTCCGATCTTGATGAAGTTTTGCCCCCTCGACTTTGTAAATACTGTTCGAATGAGATTTCGAAAAGCTTCGCCTATCCCTTCTGCTATCTCTAAAGGGGTATTATCATAATTTGAGATCTACTGAACTAATTTGAACCGGGTCTGTTTTTCATAGGTGTCTTGACAAATCCAGTTTATGGGAAACACAATTTATTTCTGATGTTTCGTGGTTACGGTGGTGAAATAAAGGATAGGAGGTGAAAGGAAGTATCCCTTTAAATTGTAATCAAGTGAGCCAATTTGAATCGGGTTGTACCAGGAAAGTCGGGCCACTTTTATTTGAGCACGGCCAACGTTGGCCCCTTCAGTTTGTGCAGTATAAAAGTGACATTCGAAGAATTATAAGATTTGTAAGTAAGTGCTATTATGTATATTGTTTCTTTTGTTTTTAAGACACATCCTACGCTCAAAAAGAACTAGAAAAAAGTTTTTGATTCTATACAGTGAATTTGAGGCATTTGAGTAGGAAAGAGGTATTTTATGCTATCCAGTGGATTTCCATTGAAACTATCCCATGTTAGTAACAAAAACAAAAGACACAATAGTATCTTCAAGTTTCAACATAATTATTGAATGTGAGTACTTTTTCTAATAAAATACATATAGAAATAAAGTTATCAAAATCAAATAAATTGTGTCACTAAGTAAAGGGGAAGCCAAAATGACTAAATTATTTTCTAGGATCTTAAATGCGTGTGTAAAGCTTTACTTTATCAAATATCGTTTTCAATCACTTCTAGCGAGTTTTTAATAGAAGGGATATATGAACGTTTATATTCAAGCATATAGGTTGGTGGCTATACATTTTGAAGCGAAAAAATAGTCAAGAATCCTAGCATTTGAAACAGATTTAGTATACAATTGAAATGTTGTTGTATTTTCCTGATAATCTTTTGTTACCTTCTTTTAGTTTCAATTAGGTAACTTACTGATTTGCTTCAGAGTTTAGCCATATTACATTTCAAACAACAACTTGGTTTAATGAATTTACTACCGCGAGGTTTCAACAAGAACCACATCAAAACTTCACTAAGTAAAATGAAATAACGCACAAATATGTGTAGTGAAGTGTAAACTCAAGCGCGACTATGTGGCTTCTGCCATATTGTGTTTGAAACAGAGAAACGCAATTGCATAATTTCCAATATCCTCCCTTGAAGTAATTTAAAGCCGGCTCTGCCCAAATATCCAGAAGAATAGATCGGACTTCCTACATACCACCTTCAGCATCGAAAATACTTCGTTCCAGACAACATTTCTAAAATTCTTGGCATGACAGGATGGTTCTTGGATGAGTGGAATTGAATCAATGCCTTCTCAAAGGGAAGCCACCTTCAACTGGATGATTAGTGACTAATTTCTTTTCTGCAGAAAGCGCTCGCCTGGAAAATCGTCCTTGCTCTGATTTTTGTGTTTGGTGAGGATATTTATTGCAATCAGGAGGGCGATTGCCCACAAGGACTGCGTTATTTTGTGCCTCGTTACATCCAATTTATTCTTAATTGTTATCGGTGAGGCCTCGCATTCTTTCTTTCTTGAATTAATTTCCGTTTATATTTGTAAACTCTGGAGCACTATTTTGGCACATGTATCAATGGGATTGCGCAACTTGAAAATAAGGATTGAAGCTCGAATGAAGAACCACCTTCTTATCCGTTTGATACTGATGTTAAAGCAATACTTAAGGCATACATGCGTGATTTTTACAGAATAAACTTACCCTTTAATTCAATGTTGTCGTTACTTCAAGAATAATATTTTTTAAAGTTTTTATGGTTTAACTGTTCCACTGCCTTTTCGAAATGGACTGTTAAAAGTTGGTTTTGCGACATAAGAGTAGTATTGAACTCATTTGCTTTTTGAATAAAGCAGTCCAAATAGTAAGATTCATTAAGTGGTTCTTAACCATCCCTTTGCTATTGACCAGTATGTGTAAAATTGCAGCTTATACACCACCTTTGAACCTATTTTATTCTAGTACTACCCACACTTAAAAACAATATGATTTGTAATTTCCTATAATGCATTATCATATATTGTACAGAATTAAAATTAAGTTAAGAAAACATTTAAAATGCAAAATAACACAGCAAATTACTTATCAATGAATGTCTTGGAATCTATCCCGAGGCATTCGCTTCGCTACACCTAAATTCAAGGCATTCATCAAACGCAATCAGAGTTACGTTTTAGGGATTTGAAGTGCTTGCCTCAGTTTAATACTAATAAGTCTTTTTATATTTTAGATTCAGTACTAAATAATATTTTGATTTGAAAATTATTAAAATAAATTAGAAATATAAGAATTGAAAAAACTATCTTCAAAAGTCATGTACGCAAAATTTTTCATTAATTAAAGAAAACTGATCCATTTGAAGCATTTGAAATTTTTTAAAATTTATTACTCATTATCAATGTTTGTTAGTTAAATATTTCCAAAGGGTACTTCTACCCCCACTCTAAATTTTAAAGGGTATTTTTAAAATCCAAAGGGTGTTTTGTGCAAGAAGACATGGTAAAAAACCAAAGAAATACTCTTAATCAAGGAAAGTACGAAATGGTCATTCGGGCTAATTGGCAAAATAACACTTGGAAATTGTGGATAAACCCCCCACAATCCACCTACTAATGGCGCATGTAGTATCAGCAACCATTCAATGACTTCAGTCACTGGTCTGTGCGAGACACATATGAACATGAATGAGCATGCGTGACCTGCGATTTTGGAGGGGGTGATCTGCATATTGCATTCTATTGGAAAATAAACGAAATTTTTCATTTTTTAAAAGAAGGACGCTATTTTCAAAGAAAAAGGGCAGGAAAGTAGCGCCGTCCTTCGAAAAACGACTAGTATGATCTCTGATTTTATAAAATGGAGGATTATTTAAAAAAAATTAATCATGATGTGCCGATGCGGGAATTCGCGCATGAGGTTATTTCTATTGGGTGAAATTGATTTTCAATGCGTGTTCACGCAGATTTCACGCATTTTGGCGAACTCTGCATGGAACACTCACAATCATCACATGAATTCTAGAAATTTCTCAATAAATATTCATTTTCCAAAATGTTGTATTCCTTAATATTCTTATGAATAAAATAAAAGCTGTTGTAAGGTTTAAAAAATGAAGTGCGAATTCATAATCGGTAAGAATTCGTTTAATGAAAAATCTCAGAAATTCACAATCTTCATGTTTACAGAATATGCAAGATAATTAAAAAAAAAAAAAAAAAGCAAGAATTTAATATACAATGTCTATTTGTTTTTCATCTTTATGTTAGTTATTTAATTAGCCGAGAAGAAATAAAGTTATACAAATTCTTTTAGTATTTTAAAAGTGGCAATAGGTACTTCATTTGAATATTTGAATTACAAACTTAAGATACTTTTTAAGTTTCTACGATTTATTAATCAATGGGTCTTAAAAGTCGAGTATTTTGATTATTATGAAAGTTAATTATAAAAAGTCTTTTGATTTCTTTGTTGAACAAATAATTGTGATACACCCTATATTTTCAGATTATGTTTACCATTTATAGGGGCACTTTTTTCTAATAATGGTCTGTTGAAATACTTTTGAGATTGAGCAGGATCTGATGAAAGAAAAGTCGTTTAAATTAAATTTTTTAACCCACCTCCCTTTTTTTGGCAGAAATTATGTTTACCACTACCTATTGGGTACAAAGGTGGTATTGGCAAAAACTTGAACTTTGTTCATAAATATCTAAATCTATACATTTTGTATTTATTAATTCAAATAAAATTATGATACATGATAAAACGAATGAAGGGTTATGCACAGGAAATAAATGGCTTTTGTTATGATGTCATTATTCTTCCATTCATGCTAATCTTTATTGTTTTTGTAATCAAGATGTTCTCATACAAAAAAGTAGCTTACCATGGACATTTAAAAATTGATGAGGTTGGTGTTAAGTACTTCCCATGGAATTAGAAAGTGTTAAAGAAAAACTAATAACTTAATAATTTCCGAAATAGTAACTATAACTTAGTAGGTCTTTTTTAACGTTGTTTTTCATTTCTATGCCTTTTGTCTAATTCTGACTTTGAAGAAAGCGCCATTTCTGTTTCCTATTACCCTTTTTCCCTTCTATGAAAGACTATCTGTTTATTCTGCGGATAGCAGATGGGAAGTGATGAAGCATTTGGAGGGCGGTTAATGACTAACCAGCAATATCGTCCATCCTATTATCAGCCTGATTTAATGGTCCTCTAATGGGCATCGATCTCGGGATAATGGAAACACCCTCTGCTAAAGAGTTAATAGTGAAAATCTGCCCCATGTATTGGGCGACATCCGAATTAAAAGCTATTCGCGTCTCTTTTTCAAAGCAGGGACAAGAAACAATTGTTTGAAAAGGTCCTGACTCGGAAACCATTTGCTCACTAAGTTCATTTCTCTAAGATATAAAAACACTTTCCGCAACACGTTCAAAGAATTTGGAAGGTATAGTGGTATAAATCGACAGCGGAGTATTTGTTTTTGGTATACAATGCGTATTAATTTATCATATTTGTTCAATTGTTGTATTTTCATCACTATATCTACTTGGTGAAAATCATTAATCTTAAGCTATTACTATTCATTATTTTGTGACATTTAGTCTTCTACGTAAATCGAAGATTTTATGTTATCGCTGATGTCTTACCGCAGATTTATCAGTATATATGTTACCGCTAAAGCTTGAAAGTCGTTAATGTGCACATTACCTAGATAATCTGCAGATTAACTGATTTGCTCCTTTAACGTGCGGAATCAAGAGTTTTCCACATTTTACCTAATTAATATGCACATTAACGGCTTCTATATCGTTAAAGTTCAAAAGATTAATTGATTTATTCTACCAACTAATTTGTTGATTGGTATATTGTATTAACTTGATTCTTTAGATATCGAAAAATAAATTACATTATGTTAATTTAAGCGTACAGAAACGTACATGGTTCCAGCAAAGATCTTACTTTCACTTAAACGAGTGCCTGGTAGGTAATGTGCAGATTATCTAGATAATTTGCAGATTACCTAAGTCATTTGAGAAATGAAACAATTTTTAGCACTTTAGTGGACCACCCTAGTTAATCTGCACATTACCTAGATAATCTGCAGAATAACTAATTTCTGCACTTTAGTGGCAACGTATATAAAGAAGAGTGTTCTTGGGTGTATTTGTTTTCTACAGAAATCTATGGTTTATTAAGGTCTTGAGGAAATTTTGCACACTTGATCTTCGAAGCACGAGAATGGTCACTGGCTATGAGAAACTTTGAAAAGGCTCTCCTATACATATTTTGAACTCGTAAAAATGTATGTTTTTAACTTGATATCTACGCAAACAATTGAACCCCTGTTTTTTTAGTATAGGTATATCGACTGTTCCAGATTATGGAAAATACAATTTTATTCCTTTGTTTTGTAGTTCTAGGTCGTGAAATCAAGGATAGGAGAGGCAAGGGAGTTCTATTATTACTTGAAATTAACTAAACCAATTTGAACCACGTTTTATTTGTCAAAGCGTATCTTAACGGATAAAGTTAAGGAGAACAAGACTTCATTCCGATGTTTTGTGATTGCGAGGATAGATTATGAAAGAAACAGGTTAAAAACTTTCAATCAATTGAACCAATTATAACTGGGTTTTAACGGGCTAAGCCTGACCACGGCTATTTGGCCCCGAGAAACGTCAGATCAGATAATTCAGCAAGCATTATATATTTCAATTCTCCTCGTTTAAAAACTTCTTGTATAGCTTTGAAAGTTTTTAATTTTTATCCTAACTAGACGATAGATTGTTAGGAATTTCCTGACGCAAGTGTTCAGCCCACTAAATACTTTAGCAATCATGAAAGCTATAGCGAGAAAAGGTAAGGAGGTATTTTCATTATTGTATTAAAAAGTACTAGGTAAAAAACTCAAAGCATTTTATTTTCAATTTTACTGCCCTAGACTTGAACATAGTACCCTATGTCAATCAAGGTGGTTGTTTTGGACATTCTCGTAAATTCTTCTGGTAAAGAAGTTCATTATAAAAACAGATAATTTGTTAACGGTACAAATATGGTACGTCAATTAAGTAAATTGAAAATAAAAACAATTTTAATAGTGATGGGAAATATGTTATAATAAAATATTAGTGTATGTGAACTACGTAACCTAATTTAATGCCGTTTAAGTTTCAGCTTGATTTCAATTCAACCGTAAGTTTGACAAATACTTTTAAAAGTTGACAATCGGAAAGTTTTCTTGGAGTGTGAGTTTGATTACTTTATATTAAAGCATTATTTTACCCCACCTTCCTTTAATTTTAACTCAGATTTTATCTTTGTGAAATCTTAATACTTTTTCAAAACCTTTACACTAACTACATCCGAGATGTTATTAATATATCCTAGTTTAAATATTAGGTTTTATTGTTTCCTAAATTATTAGAAGAAGGGTAATATTCTTTCTGGAAATGTTTAGTTGAAATGTTATTAATACTATTCACTTCAATTGAATAAATCCCTACGTTTAAAAAACGCAACTTTTAATACATATTAATCATTAACTTTTACCTAGGATACGTCAACGTTGCGCTGCTGAGCCCTATTGTCGAAGAGGTAGAACCTGCATGTTTAGGACAGTTTGTGCCATCTTATTGTTTTGTAGAGCTCTTTTTTACGATGATGTAATTTTTTTTATCGATAAATAGAAACTTTGTTAAACAGTCCATTCATTCGTCAAAAAATAACTCACGTATTGATTACTTTACCTTAACTAAAACTTAATTTCAGTTTAAATTGTAAAATATAAAAATAATTATATTTGAAAATTTAGTTTCTAATTATTGAAAAAATAGCTGTGTTTAGATTCTCTCCCAAACATAAGAATAACTAAAATTTTAAGAAAACTTTTATTCACATTGTAAAAAATATAATGATAATTATGTTCTTCAATTGCAAATTGTATATAATCAAAGATAATGAAATATATATATATATTTAATATAGTTTTAGTTTTTAACTTATAAGCTCAAATAATTCTAGTTTCTCTTTAAATCGTGAAATAAAATACATAAAAAAATAATCTGTAAATATTAAACACACTTCAACTAGATTTTTCCAAGAACGCAGCACATTTCAAATACTTACATTTTTTAGACAGCTGCGGTTTACTTTTTGAAGTAATCAATTTAAATTCTATTATTAAAGAAGTCTCTTAAGGCATCGTGTTTTACAAATCACACGCATAAGAAAAATTTAAATTAATTTCGGAGTAAATATCAAAATTCTTTATTTCAAAATTTATCTTCTTTTTATATATAGAGAGGAAGAGAGAGAGAGCTTAAGGTATTCTATTTCACGTTTATTCTAAAAGATCTTTTATCTACAAAATATGCAAGATTATTTTACCGAATGAAACGGATGTAAAAATTCTGGAAGCGAGGAAGCAATGCGAACTCTTTGATATAAAACAACAACAAAAACTTGTGGAAAAACCATTGCTTTTATTTGAGTTATTGACTAGTTTTCCTTTTTTATTTAAAAATGAATTGGAATATATGGGAATGCCCTTCGTCAAAATTATATAATGCCTCAAGGAAAGAGATTCTACAGTTCGCATTGTTAAGAAAAGTTTTAGTTGTTATGAAACTCTTATTATACCCAGAAATGTATTTTTAGTTTAAATTTACGTTGAGGACACAAAGCATTTACTTCAAGCAGATAATTGGAGCACGAGTTTTCAGATACATTATTTCAGTTACAAATTTAAGAGAGTAGTTAGATTTATTTGATTTTTAAAGAAACGTTTTGAAAACTAAAGGGAAAAGGTAGATTTTCCTGTATATTTGGAAATATTTCTATCAGAAATAAAATTTAAAATCGTACAATTTGAATAAATGGGGTTTTTCTGATGTATGGTTTTTGAGTTACTAGTAAAGTGTACAGATAAGTATTAGGAAACTCAAGTCTTTTTTATGAGTATTACAATACTGTCATATCTTATGAGCGTATAGCAAGTAAATATCTGAAATGAGGATAACACATTATTTTATGCCAGTTAACATACACATCAATAATGATTGTGTTATAAATTAATATAATACTAACTTCCATTTTGGGTGTTTGAGGAGGGCAATTGACTCACTTGCTGTCACCCAATCAAGCTGAAACTTGATAGTTAGACTCATTGTCGATGAAAATGCATTCTATCAGGATTTTGGTGAAAAAAGTTTGTTAATGGCAGTGAATTTATGGTGTTCTCCGTAGTGGTCAAATATTATGAAAACTCAATCTGAGTTCAAAATCGCTTAAATAAGTTGCAATTGCACATAAAAGTTGAAAGATTTATAGTCAAAACTTTGTTTTGATGGGTTAATTTAAAAGTTGAAAATATTGGTTATTTATTTCATAATAAAAGACTTATTAACTTAAAGGAATATAACTATAGTTCTTGAATGAGTAAAAGCAATCAACAAATAACATAAGTAAAGGAAGTTACGTATTTATTCCAAAATGTAAAAATATTAGAATTTCGAAATTCCAACTTCCGATCAAGAATTTAGACTACTGAATGGAAGCTCAGTGGATATACTTCTATTTGGGTCTATTATATTTGATTTTTTAAATTTGAGTTTATAGAAACTTCCGAAATTGAAAACTGAAGTACTTGGAGCTGTTATAAGAGCAGAATAAAAACGAGTCAGCTCTGTTTACTACCAAGTACCTTGCTTTCCCAGTCACAAACGATCCGACTATCTCGGTCCCATTCCCCCCCCCCCCCTCAATGTTTTATAACTTAAAAATATCTACTCCCACAAGAAATAATAAAGAAGCAGCAACTAACCACATTTCCCTCTTAATTCCCAAGAGGATGAAATTCCGTCCACAAGGACAAGAGATGTCGAGCGTTTATACATCCTGTAGTCAAATTGTAAAAGTCGTGGATGCCTTGTTTATGGAAAAGGCATACAGTTAATAAGAGCGACACTGGTAGGCAGTAAAAAATGTTTCGTACTCTCCGATTTCTCTATTTTATCGTGCCATAAAAACGAATTGCTCGGCGACTGAGATTATTTATGAAAGAGTTTGTTTTATGGCTAGTGTTTTGGAGAAAAATATATCTCTTGTAATATCTATACTATCGGAGGTTTAAATCTCACCCCGTGCTTACATTTTTTATCTGTGTATTTTCATCCGGCACGCTTCGAAGAAGTCGTAAATTTATTTCACGTACAATCACTGACAAAGAACGCAAATTATATTACTCCGACCTTTTCTCCTGATTTTTTTTCTCATTGAGTGATCTAGGAATTTCGAGTTAATTGGAGCAGAATTCTCTGCCTGTGGCTAAAAAATACGGATATTTATTTACCGAACAAAATCTGGAGAATGCGTGCCATTGTCTCGGAGGCATTCATTTTGGACTCTTCATTTTGTTTATTTTAATAATGTATTATTGGGAGCGTCTACGCAGTGGGGATAATAAAATTAGCCGTTGTAGTTGTCGTTATATGCATACACGAAAATTATATGTTGGGAGTAAGTGAAATTTTTCATTTGAAATAATTTTTATATATGAATTATATTTTTTTCTTGCTATTGGAAGCTACAATTTAAAAGTTAAAATGCTCATTGAATATTTATTTAAGAAAAACTCGCACAATATGGAATTTCGATTTTATTCTTTCAATTAATAGTTCTGGTAACATATCCATTGTAACATAATGAGGGTGCTAATGAGCCTTAGATATAAATTATACTAATACTCATAAAAAATGATTTTAACACTTTCGAAACTCCAGGTGAAAGTAATTGGATTTAAATACAATGTCTGTATTAGCAATCAAAACACACACAATTTCAAGTTTAGAAGCTGCATTTAAATGTCCTAAGGAATTTTTTGGCATTATAGAGGATTTATCATTCGCTATCGAATTCTTATTTTATAAGTTTTATTTTTAACAGCGTAGCTGGGGAGCTTGCTAACTTGGATAAATGCAGGTGCCTGCGATTTCCTGCTATTTAAAGACAGAGTTATGTAGTAGCTCTACTGTTTATTAATTTTGCATATTTTTCTAATAAAATTTTTATGAACTCTTAGACTACGAACGGGATTCATACGTCCCACAAAATGGAATATAAACACCAATGCGATTTTACAAATACTAAAACTTATTGAATATTGTCCCACTGGCTTAGAGTATTTATTGGTAAGATAATTTTTTTTCTTCTCTTACCTAGAATACCAGTGGGACCCAATGATCCTAGTTACTAGTACCAGTGGAACGCACAGCCCCACCCTTCTAAATTCCTTTAAGTTAAGTTACAGTTAAACTCCGTTAACGCGAAATCGCTTAACACGAAATCCTATTTAACGCGAAGTAAAAGCAGTTCTCCGTTCGATGCAGCTTAAACTTAATGTTGATTTATTCGTTTAACACTAAATCTCACATAATGAAACACCTCTTAAGCCGAAAACAAATTTGCTTTTTAAACCACTTTTTTTTAGATGAAACCTTGTAACGTTTCCTAATGCAGCAGGGATAATGCACAATGTGCTTTAAATAATTTTGAGGAGGTAGACACATTTAAGAAAATGCTTCATTAAAAATTTAAAGCAAAAATTAATAACAGACTTCTTAAAAAGTCAAATAAATAATAAGATACTGGTAAATACATTACCTCTTTTTTTCTAATGAATATTTTGTTAAACTCTTGTACTAAATACAAGCCTTGTAATGTAAATATTCTAAAATAAAAAATATTAAAATACACATATAGCTATAAGTTTTAAATCTGCATTAATTCGATGAAAAAGGTTTTGGAAGGTTAACACGAAATTCGGTTAAAGCGAAAAATTTCGGCTGCCCCATCGATTTCGCGTTAACGGAGTTTGATTTGATTTGGTCTTCAAATTTTTTAATGAACTTTTATTACTGTTGCTATATCTGTTAAAAAATTTGTTATATTTCAAAGTAAAACTCAAACAGAAATTGCGACTGAAAAAAAAAAAAGCATTATGTTTGTGGGGCAGTATCTGACTGACCGTTACCTCTTAAGCATAAAATAATTTCTTAAGTTTCACCTTATAATGGAATGTATCATTTCCAAATTTTAAATTAGAACTATTTAAAAGCTATTATGATACTTCTTTGAGCTTAACAAGTCATGCAAGAATAAAGGATTGTACTTTTAATGTATGGCTATTTAAGATAAATAATAGATATGCGGAAAACAACGTAATATACTAGAAATATGAATCATTGACTGATTTTTATGAAAAAAAGAGAAATTGCAGAATTTTAGGAGCAAAACTTGTAACCTTATAAAATATTATTAAAACCACCTCTATAATTCCACTTCTTTGATTGATTACTTAACTCACACATAATTCATCCCGACTACCATCTCAGCCACTTACGCAGCAAGGTCCCGAGTACATAAATTCTAATCAGCTGCCATGGCTGATCAAACAAAGTCATCTTCCCAAGATCACAGCGTTTAATCCCAGAAGATTAACTCAAATTCGTTATCCCTACTCTCTAAATCAAATTGAAGCTCCTTCCAAAGAAAAGAGCAAGAAACATTCTTGTGAAAGGCGAGACCTCCGCTCTCAAAATATATCGTCGCAGGAAATTGATATATTTCAGGAAACTGTATGTTCTTGCGTGGGGTCCAAGATTTTCGAGAAGATAAATACCAACGAAACCACGGGGAATCTTTGAGAAATGAAATTCACAATACGTTACATGAGGAGATCTTCTACCGAAGATCGGAAGTGCGTCTCTTGCGTGTCTTTTATCAGTTTTCACTTGGATTCCTCTCTTAGAAGTTGGCTCTTTGAAAGAGAAGTTTTTGGAGTGTAATCTCCACAAAACGAATAGTAAACATTCCAGAATAATTTCTTCACGCAAGAGAAAGATACTTGGTTTGATTTTGAGGTTTTTCTTCTTCTTGATATTCGTATTAACAATCGAATTTCTCTGTTTCTGTTAAGTAAAGAAGTGGTGTGAGTCTTATCGAATAATGAGTTCCCTTCATGAAGGGTATTAAGGAGGAAATTATGCGATGTTTTCATACGAGTTGATTTAATATTAAAATTTATTTTTATTGATACTTAATAAATGTATTAAAAAGGCTGAATCAAAATGAAAAGTATATTTAAATTACGAATCATACTATTAGTTGGAAGAAAAGTTGCATTTTTAATGCGCAAATGGTATGCATTTAATTAATATTTTCAAGAAATATTAATTGCTTTATCACCATTTTTTGTTGTTGTTTTATTAGAGTGAAGGAATCTTAAATTTCACAATATGAGAGCCCATTGTTTTTAATTGTGGGTGTTTTTGCATATTTAATCACGTCTGCAAAATTTGTAATCAGGATATTTAGTTACAAACTACCATTAACTTTGTTTTCAAATACATAAAGTTACTCTACTTTTTAAAACATAGAATTTTTTAGTGTGCTCTTTAATTAAATTACGAATACGATTAAAAAAATACTGATTCGATTCTTTAAGTTTTAAAAAGTTATATTCTTCTTATTTTACATTTAATGTCGTAAAATTTAAAAGTGTTTAATTCATAACAATGCATAATCAAAGTGTTTTATATATTTATTTATTTATATATATATATATATATAGATATATATTTAATAATTTTTCTTCAGAGAATTAGAGGAGGGGGTTAAAATGAACGCGCTGATTCTCCAACCTCTCTCAAACTATTTTTAGTTTGTGGTGGAAGTTTAAATGTTTTATTAATTTCATCAGTCGCTTTCATATACTATTCTTTTCGTATAGAAACCAAACATGTGCAGTTTGGCGACATTTAATAGCTGAAATACCCTTCTTCCAAGGTTGATGATATATAAAGAAATTTTGTTTTCTTTATTATAAACTATATGATAATTTTTGGCAATTTTTTTATATTCTTTTTAGCTTGATTAAAAGAAGTTTCTTTTGTATGATTTGATGAGTGTGAGGGATTGTACCCTCCAGAAATGATCCTGATATTTGGGAATTTCACCCAAGTCTACAGCTTAACCGCTTTAATATACTCAGGTCGTTATTTTTTTTATTCCTTACAGTTTGGTTAGAGAAAGTGTCTTTTGTATATGAATTAATGCGTCCGAGGGTATGTACCCATCAGAAATGACCCTGAAAGTTGTGAATTCTAGCTAAGGTAATGAATGATTAAAATGGGTCATCAGATTTCGGATATTCATCTTGTACTCAATTTCAAGAAATAACTTTGATACTTTAAGTTGAACCATTAAAATAGTATAATTAGAAAAGGTAAAAATTAATTATTTTTCAATTTAATATTATGTTTATCACATCTCTAAAAATACGTGTTTCAATTTTGAGTTAGAAAACCACTTTCATTTTAAAACAAAGCCCAAGATACCTAGCTTGATTTGAACCACGCACCTTCTGATCACTAGTTTGCAACCTTAACGACTGCACCACTGAAAATAACCTAAAATTCTTCTAAAATAATAACAAATCTTTATTTCAAATTTAAAGCGAAAGCTGTTTTGAAACACATTTTTTTATCTATTTGTATGTAAAGCTGGTAATTCCTATTTCATCAAAGACAGGTTTTTTCCGTGTCCGACTTTTTATTATTACAAAGAGGATTTGAAATTTGCAAACCTAAATATCTCTACAATATTTTATCATGTTATTTACTGTCGCTCTCTGTACTGAGAGTCGTATGTGAATCGAATGGTGCTGTCGCATACACCATTTAGAGCTGAATGCGATGAATTGATATTTCTGGAGGGGGGGAACTAGACGACGTTGTAAAAAAACTCGCTAGGTAAAATGGTCGCCCAGAAAAGGTATGAAATCTAATATTTGGTTCCAAGCATCCACGTAGTACTTGGCAGGCTAGAGTAATTTCTGAATAATTTCTTTTCGTATGCTTGAGCTACTTTGTATCCATTGCACTGAATTTTTTTACATTTTATAAAAACTGAACCTTTTATAAAAACTCTAGACCATCAAGCACTGATAGCCTATGGGGACTCCTCCAAATAAACTGAATAATTCGAATTTGTGTACAAGCACCCCACATAAATTAAATGCGTTCGTTTGGCGCCAACATTAGATTTCATAACTTTTTCTGACTAACCATTTTACTTGGCGGTATTTTTACACCGTCTAGTTGATTTTTGGGATACATTTTATTACTTCAAGGCTGTTCCAAAGGAAACAACCGTTGAATGCAGTGATAATCAGAACTCCTATTTTTAAAATTTCAGCATATTTTAACGTGTAATAGTTTAAAAAACAATTATTGATAACGATAAATTTGCGTTTATAGAATCTTTTAATCTTCAGATTGCCATGTCTTGAACCAAAGTTTGAACATCCCCACTACACTTTATTCTACTATTTTAATACATAATTTATCATTCAAATTTTTATGAAATTAATTTTTTTTTTAATATTTCTTTAACAAGTTATAAAATGAAGCTTTTTTTTTTTTTTTTTTAACGTTATGAATGATATTTAGGAATCACAAGATTCTTAATAAAAGGTAAAAAAAAAGTAATATTTTTAATTTAAAACTATTTTTATACTATAAAATTGTTAGATTTATTTACTATCAATAACCATAAATAAAGTTAAATATTAATAGCGGATAGTTTGGCGAATTATTGTATATGTTGACGTACTATATAAAACTACAGAAAACCCCAAAACTCCCAATTTTTCTTTTGGATATAACTCCATTAATTTTTCTTGTCGTTAAATGTCCGCCATTATTATTTATCATCGATAAAACTGGCTGCAATTGAAAAATTTTCTTACCAGTAAATGCTTTTTGAAAAGAATAAATATATTAGTCTTTTCATGAAATTAGAACATATTTACTTATACTTTTCTTATAATTATTCCCTTCCAAAATTTTTACCTCTTGTAGTTGAGAGGATAAATTAAGGCAAATAATTTATTGAATTAATGTATAAGGATATTTATACATACATTTTTATTTAATTCAAGATGTTGTTACTGCTTTTTAATAAGTAATCAGTGAAATTATTCTTGAATTTTAAGTGTTTTTTAGTTTTCAATGGTAAAACATAGAACACTCATAGATGCACTTCAGTAAAAATTATTCCAAAAAATTAAAAGCTGAATAACGTGGGATGTATGTAGGATTCAAAATAAAGTAGAAAAGCAGTTAATCTATAAATACCCTATTATACAAACATGAAAAAATAGTATTAATAATAAATTGATAATAGAACAGACAGACCATCCCCAATTCGGAAAAAAACGATTCAGTGCTGTAATTCACACGAAAAGTGTTCTGCCACTGAACACTAGGCGCTTGATTATTCACACTTAAACAGTTTTCTAAGAATAAAAAAAATGAAAAGTTTCAAAAACATGGTTAATAGTTACAAGGTATTTTAGTTACTCATATTTTACTTTTTACTTCAGTTCCATATATTCGTACTTCAGAGTAAAAAAAAAAAAAAAAAAAAAAAAAAAAGTTACAATTGGTTAAATTACAAGAAAGTTAAAAAACAATTCTACTTCTATTGTATTCCAATCCATATAAAATTCTGTCTTAACTCTTCCTGAATGCTTTTAAATTTGTTTTGAAGGAGTTACAAACTTCCAGGAGATGATCTGTAATAAAACAAAAAACCGTCGTCTGATTTGGTCTTAGGTTTTAGTTTTGGGGTAATATTAGCATCGATTTTAAGACATCTTTTGCTTAAGGAAAACTATTAACTAAGACAATAGTTTTTAAAATGTGCTAGGAAAAACAACAAACTTAAAAATATAGAAAATACTGCTCAGAAATCGATAACATCGCAAACTTATTAGTTTCTTCATATTTGATCGATTTACAACACTTTTTAGCAATTTTATTGCATACTAAATTTAAATCTGGAATGGTTTAAAAAATTACAATAACAAATGTACACGATGTTAAGTTTTGAAAGTTCCGCTCCCAGTTAAGTACAATGCAAACATTAGAAACATATAGTTGTGGAAATAAAGCGTTAAACGTAAATATACTAACTAATTTCGTAAAGTATCATTCAGGCAATTTTAAAAAATCGTTTCTTTAAACATATGGAAACATATGGTAGCTTAACTATTTCATTAAATTAACCCATCTCTCATATTGTAATCTTAAGAATGTGTAACTCAAAGATTATTAAACATTCCCCCCATTTAACTGTCAAGTGTTTAAAGATCTTTAATTATAGCAATGAAACTTCAAAGTTTAATATTGATCATGAGGAATAAGTTGCTTTAGTATAAGAATAAGAATTTTTACGATATTTAATCGTACCAGAAGAAAATGTTTCACATTTAAAATATTAGTCTCCATTTCAGCTGACTCTGACAGACAATTAGTATAATTTGGCAGAGTTAAAAGAAAGTTTCTGAATGACGGACTTGATGTTTGAAGTTTTTGACAAGAACTCGAATGGAAGATTTATTCAGTCAAAGTTAAAAGAATACTTTTTATATATTTAATGAAAGAAGTTTAGTTATTAAAACATTTATCGAAAGAATTGTGTAAAATAAGGCGAGTGGTATTCTTTCAACTGTATTGTTGATAAAATGTCACTGAAATTTATTGCCTATGAAATCGACTACATTATTTGGAAAACGATTTATTTTGTAACAATCATCAACTACTTTAAACATACACATACATTTTGTTTGTATGTTTACATTATACAACTTAGATTCTTGATAAACCGTCGATATAGAAATATAATAATTTTCTTTTTAACGTTAGGTTTTTTAAGAATTGATGTGAATTAAAAGAATAGAAGATATTCCGCATTAAAAAGAAAATTTATTACAAGCAGAGAAAGAGAGAGTCTAAGATTAATTTTCTTGAAAAATAAATATCCATATAAAAATGCCTCTTAACCCAATAGTTGCGAAGAATATAAAATATGCATATTATTTCCCTATATTATATAAAATGATGTTTATTTTAGAAAGAGTCTAGGAAAAAGCAATCGTATTTCAAATGTAACCACTTCTGTTTTCGAAGTGGTGTAAATTGACTTACATTTCATTTTTATGATGTTAAATTGCACTCTTGAGGATCTTTTAGACTATAAATAAAGTTATAAATCTTACAAATAAGTGTGTTATGTAGATTTTCTTTCCACACTCCCCATTCAATCCATTAACTAAATGGCTTTCGATTCGTGATGATTATTTGAGTGCAATTGCTTTAAACTATCTTTTATTTTTGCCCCGATGAGTTTATTATATGTTCCTTTGGATTGACATTTTAGAAGTTTTTATGTGATTTAGAGGCAATTTGAAGTCATTTACTCTTTCTTGTTTGTTGAGATAAATAGAAATATAAAATTTAACCATGGTTTTCTAGAAATTGCTTCAGAGTAGATTTCAAATATATGTATTTATTGATGGTTGGGAATTAATCTATCAAATATAATGGTCAATTGAAAAGCATTAGTTTACCTTCAAGTACACGCGGTTGATTTTATGATTTGGATTATTATATTGTGAAATTCAGCCCACCCACACATATAAACAAGATACAACAAAAATATAATTTCTTCACATTACATGAGATAAAATTGTTGATTTTTGCTATTCATTCAAATTGTATTGTTGAATATATTACGCTAACTTTAAAGTGTTATTTTTTCTGCATTAGTAATAATAACAAGTAGTATAACTTACTTCATACATTTAACTCTTGTTTTTCATTTGCGGCCTGCCATTTTCTGCAATGCAATATCAAACTTCTTAACGCAAATAGCTCAACTTCTAAAATACAAAAGATTTCAAGGAAACGCCTTAAGGGAGGACTTTTAGTGGAAACTGAGCCATTAATTAAATCAAGACAATATGCTTAAATAGCCATCAAGTTGTCCGATTTTTGAAATCAGAATAAAAATGCACCGTTTGGGATAGAATACTGATTCTCCAACCTGATATTCAGTTTCTGATATCTGGCTCTTCAGCCATGCACAGAGCTACCGCACAGGGGACTATTTATTCGATTTAGTTGACCTTTCCTACAGGATGTAGGAAAAGCCATCACTTTGTAAGGTGACCAATTGTAGGATAGAATATTGTACAATTTTTTAGTGAAAAATGTATTGCGAATATAAAACAATAAATACGACATATTTTTTATGTATATGAAATATGCATTATGTACATAGCCTTTATGTATTTAAGAATAGTCTTTTACTGTACATCCTTTATATTTTATGTTTATTATTGTAGATATTTACTCATTTGAAAACATATATAATTTTGTTTAATAATTTGCAGCTGATTTGGAAAAAAATCCGGTAATTATTATGTAATTGCGTATGGAATTATAAATATTGTGCATAATTGCCGAACATATAAAAAATAAACAATTTTCCTATTAGCAAAATTTTTTGTTGAATATTTTGTTTATTACTTGTTTGAATTAAATTTTTAATTGTAAAATTAATTGTTAATTAGTAAAAGCAAGTATTTTAGTTTTGGACTTAAAAACTAATTGATGTAATGTTCTTAATTGCATGTTTATTTATCGTAGCATCTCATTAAGCAATATTTTTTAAATTATCTCATGATTCTTTTTCCATAAATCATCGAGATTATATTTTGTTAAGCGTAATTAATTGTAATATTTTATATGTAGTTCCTTTTAAGAACTTTTATTCAACATATTTATTTTATTAATTTAAAAACTAGGAAACTTGTTTTTTGTCATGCATAAAATGTTCTTTAAATCTGCAGGATGAATGATTTGCTAAGATTTTATTGTTTTACTTTATTAAATATTTTTAGTTATTCTTACAGTTATATTAGTTCATAATTCTTTTTGGTGATGTAAGTTATTAAAATTATAAAAATGCATGTTATTTTAGTAGAGTTAAGCTTCATTTCAACTTTTTTCTTCTATTTTATCTATTTTGGTTTTGGCGAGTGCTGTTTCTTTTATGTTTTATCGTATGATTGTTATCAGCTATTTATGTGCTTTAACCCTAAAGTGAATATAAATATTTTTTACTAGAAGAGGAAAAACGTTTTACTTTATAGTTCTTGTGTGTTTTATTTTTATTAGTATAGAATTTCTAATTTTTTTGGTCTATGAAATGGACTTTGAATATATATATTAGTAATTACATGTTTCCAATAAATGAGTGACCCACGTTGAGCTGGAATAATAAAAACATGGTTTTGAGATAAAAACTAATTGGCAAACTTTTGTATTTTTCAAAACTGTTTTTCTAATACCAATGTAGCAAGCGGTAGATTCCTATCTCCAATCGTTTTTTAATTATTAACATGTTATAATTTAATTGGGGTCAGTCATTTATTGGACACCTTTCATGTAGATTTACAAATAGATATTTTGTTCTGTTACATATGTTAATCATAAATTACGCAATTTTCGAAATATGATATAGTAGTTCTTGAGTAGTGGAAAAACTCTTGTAGATTTTATTTTTGTCATTTTTTTTTAATAATTATAATTTTTTGGTCGTTATAAAACAAACAATTGAAATTTAACATTTCCTTTGGGAATATATGTAAAGGTTTCATGATCGTTTAAATTGAAATATGCACTTTTTTAATTAGTTGCATTTGGTTTTAAAATACGATGTTTCAATTAGACATTTAATAGTTCATTTTAGGTAATAATTTTGTGAATAATTGAGCTAAACAGTAACTATAATTTTGCGTTATCACTTTGGCGTATCAATCGTCACCTATGAAGAAATGGTTTTAAGGTACAATTGTGGATACATTTGTTCCAAAGATACCATTCCAAATTACAGTAAATTCAAAATACGATTTTTATATTAAAATATTCAAAACTTTATAGGACACTTTATTATTTTATTTTATTCAAATTCTGGTTACTCTTATGGAAAAATGATTTCCAAAGATCTCTTCCAGTCCAAAACGAAAACATCCTAACTAATGAAAAGTGTAATCCTGGTTGGTGGGAAATTTGAAAGGTGTTCCAATCTCACACAAAAGGGGTGGCCTTTAATCTTTTAGATTGAGAATATCTATGGGCTATTTCGAGGACACACACCACACAAAGCTCCGTAATTGCCACTATTGATCTGCAATGCCCCTTCCATCTTTCACTTTATTTTGCACTCCCAAGGGCCGGGCTTCATGTGAATAACAGCTTGCGTCTCACCTAAACGACCAGAGGTCATTAAAGGCCAGACAGTTGCTGGGGATAAAATCTAACATCTACTACAGCAGACTCTTACTTAGATCTAGCTTTATTGCCTTCTATTTCTCAATGATCCAAAACGAGCTTTAATTCCCTTTTGACGGATTGCTTTACAAAGGGACTCAGCTGTGTTGGGACTAGGTATCATTTCAAGCATTTCTTTCTAAAAACTGTTTGAAAAATATAAAAGTGGGAAAAATTGAATTTCTTTTCTATTTAGTCATTTTTTTTTGCGCAAATCTGGTCTCAGTTTTAAACAAACTATCAACATTTCACATTTTTATCTCTGTTGTGATTGCAACTGCTGCAAGAAAAATTAGACCATTTAATATGATCTATTTAAAATACGGGGATAAATTATTTATATAAATACGGGATAAATGATCTATTTAAATTCTATTAAATTATATATATAATTACATATTTAAAATGATCTATTTAAATTCTATTAAATTATATATATAATTACATATTTAAAATGATCTATTTAAATACGGGAATGATGCATATATTTCTTAAGGCAAGTGTAGTTTTTCGCGTCATTGAATAAAGTATGTTAAGCGATCTAATTTTTTTTTAAATGGAATTCAATCCCCAAACTGTGTGTAAACTCCATTTTATCATTTATGTATTTCAAAAATATTCGAAAAAGAAATATTAACAATGATTATTGCAGAAATTGTTAGTTTTCAATTGAATCAAAATTAGAATATTATACTTATAAGTTACGTCAGGCATTCTCAGATAGTAATTACTTAATGTGCGTAAAGTTATATTCTTCTAAAAAAGATAAACAAATCCAATTTCTTGAATTTAAACTAAGTAATATTAGAAGTGAGAACACAATTTGAAATTCAGTTACTAAATGTAGTCATGAATTTTTTTTTAACAAAATTGTTTCTTAGAATTGCTAAAATTAGATATTCAATAGTTGTGTTCATATTTCAAACACTTTGGTATTTATTTAAGCATATTTAAGGATATTTATTCAGATATGTTACGTTAAGTAATGTTTTATTTCCCAAAATAATCAATTTTGGTACATTTTGGAGAATAGTAAATTCTTAAGGAATTCAAAATATTCGAGTGCAAAATTTTCACACTCAAAAGTATCACCTACAAACAAATTTTTGTAATATTTTGTACTAGTTATTTAATTAGTAGCTACAGTTTTATTAGTACAAGAATTTTCTAAATTTTTAGTTTGAATCAGTGAAGATATAAAATATTAATCTTTAGTAATGTGCAAGTTATTAATTATCAAATATGATATGAATATTAGAAAAAATAGAAAATCATAGTATGTATTTCTAAATAAGGCATAAGTAATTGATATTTTTCAATGTATTCGTTACCAAATTTATCATCTCCTATTGATGTATTTTACTAATATTACTTTATAAACTAGTACTATTTATCAATTGAGACTTCTGTTATAGATAGCGTACATGAAATATGAGTTCTTTTCAATTTCATGCGAAGCAAATATACTTTAAAATTTAACACAAAAATGCTTTATTTAGCTCTTACTTCATTTGGACTGATTTGCCAATAAACGAAACTGGGAAATTCGGGGTGCAGAAAAACCATCTATGTGTCTTACAAAACCATTGCATCTGATATTGTGGCCGTTTGGGCTGCACTATCCAGAAAAAAAGGGATCGTAGAGTCTTTTTTCATGGGGGAAAACGATGATCTCATTCCATTATATTCAGATTTAACACCAAAATATTGCCACATTTCAATATAGTAAATGAAATAATTTTACAAACCGGCGCATTGAAAATTCCATACTTATCTATTCAACATATCACTTGCCACTTCTTTATGTCCCTCATTGTCTCGCATTTATGTCGTTTCAAAGTTGGGGGGGTCCTTTCCGAAATACCATGTGATTTAATATATTGAATAAGTGCTTTTGATTGCGATTAATAACTTTTTACCTGAGACGATGTCGAGTTACACATAATTACTTAAACGTGTCTTTGACATCCAGTGAAACTTCTCATATTTCCAAATAAAAGTCTTTATAGATAAAAAAAAATGCGTTTAAGCATAGCATACAAGTCTGAATGCAGTAATGCCTCGAAGTGTGTTTGTATTTCTTTCAAGAGAACCGTTCACGCGCCTTGTCTAATATAATACCAAATCAGAATATAATCAAAGGAAACCAAGAAACAAATTATTTCTTTGGAAATCATCTGAAGGAAATTAAATTATGACACAAACTCCAACGTAACTTGCAGAATTTAATCAAAGAAAAAAAAAAAAAGGCATGTTGTGCAAGTATTCGGAAGATTTCTAGAAAGTAAGAAATTAAATTACTGACGTTGTAATCAGCTCTTTGCTCAGCCTTTCTGTCAGATGTTTCTTAAATGGTATCGTTAGATGTGAATTAGAAAATGTATTCAGGGGATAGACGAACACTAATTAACACTAAAATTAATTACAAATTACTTATATAAAGAAAGTTGATTACCCAACATGAGAAAGTAGACGCTCATTTTATTTACTTATTTGCTATTGATTAGTTTAAGACAACCATTCTCATTTCCATATCAACATTCACTAGTAATTATGTTTTAACTTGAAGTTTTTAGATTAAAATTATATACAGACTTTACCAATTTTAATAAATTTAAAATTATCGAAGTTTAGAATCCCAACATTATATATTTAACCATTATCACTTTTATAAATTTAGAATCCTAAAATGTTGAATAAAACATGATATGAGGGTAATAACTTCAAGATTCTTCTTATTAAGATCAACAACTTCTTTTATAAATATATTTGATATTTTCAATATTAGAATAAGTAATTGGATATATAGAGCAGCAATGATCTTTTACTCCATATAATGTTTTTTTTTTTATTCTAGAATTCCTGTGGTTTTGAAATTATTTCCTAGTGTTATAAAATTTTATTTAAACATAAATTTGTGCTGGAAATTTCATATTTTAACCATGCAGTTTACTAAAATGATAAAAATATTTACCAATTTCACTAAAAAACTCGAACCTGAAACTAATATTTTATACATTCTGTATTTATTAAGGTAAAACTTTGGTATAAATTTCAGTAATCATTTCTTAAAATTGTGCTTATATCTCTGGGAAAACATAATGATACATGAACTTGTGTGTTATAAATAAACATAAATTATTTCATTAGTGACATTAATAGATAAAACCAGCTTTATTTATCTTTGTGAAATTGATACGAATGTGAAAGTTCAATCTTAGAAAATAAGTAGTTTCGAGAATGTGAAGTTTTGTATCAAAATCCAGCAGTCAAATCCAAATATTAAAAGAAAAGCACATTTCTCACAATGAGGAATGTTCACTTTTTTTTGGTTTTATTTTTAAATAAAAGTAGAGAAAAAATCATGAAAAACAATACCATTCTTTCAAAAATTCGAGCTCGGATAGATACTTAAAAAAATATTTAGTTTTTCACTTTGCGATTTGGCGGGAAAAAACTACTTTTGCGTGTGATGTCAATGCGCAGATGATGAACCAGTCTAAAACCTGTTTTACACGAGGTGGGAGTGAGGTTCCTCCTCGGATTTTTGATGGTATCTATGCGTAACTACATCACGGTTTTTATCCGTTTTTGGTCACGTGACCTTTGCTTTTATTTCAGCTAATTTCAAACTCATTTTTTTATTAATTGAAAGCATAAAGATAAAAAATAATTGCACTGCACAAATACATTCGTTGGATAACACTAGAAAATACAAAAAATATTTATTTTCCTCACTTGTGCAAGTCCCTCATCGCCTTTTTTAATGTAGCAACTTAATTTTTAAGAAACATTTCCATTGATCGTTTTATACACTAAGCTGCCAATGACGATTACAAAAGAAAAAAGTTTAAAGGAACTAAAAAAACCGATCCACTCCCCGTATCAACTTAACCCCACACAAAGAAGCAAATTAAAACAAATTACATTCCGACTGGAGCGAGTCATGAAATGATAGCCCCACTTCCGAAAGCCCTTTTGCATAACTTTAAACCCGGGACCCACATCATCTCGTGGAAAGCCCACGAAACGACTTTCCTTCTTTTTTTGGTCCTTTTTCTAGACGTGATTGTTTCAATAACAACCATTTGAAGGTAAGGGTGGGTATGGGGGTGTAAATAAATTCTTCCTTGGCTGGCGAGTCATTTCAGATGGCAGAGAAAGATAGACGGCATTTTTCCGAGGCCATTACAAAAAATCCTTTGCTAAGGGAATGAACAATGTTGATCGGTATCTGGATCCAAGGGAATATCGATAGGATTTGGAAAAACAAACTTAAAAAAAGGGAGAAACAGCAATAAAAAGAAAGGTAGGGCGGAAATCGAGTGTAGGTGTAGTATACGGTTCCCCCTTCACTTTATGTCCGAGGCGCGGTGTACGGATAAATATAATCCAAGACGCGAGCTTTCTTTTCGGACTTTCAAGAGAATTTGATTCGAAATTTCTTTTAGTAGTTGTTTTTTTTCTGCATTGATAGTGGAAATGATTATTCTCCTGTGAGATTGCGGAAGCCTTAATCTTTACTCGATACATTTTTTCTCTTTTATCGGAGAAAGAAATCCAGGAGGCCAAAGGAGAGTCAAGTTTAAAATGAAGGATACTTCTGAGTGCTGGAGATTTTGGCACTCATTTACTGGAATTAAAGGAGTTAGTGCTTACTTACTAGGGAATTGATTTCGTCTGCATTTACTTTACATATAAGACAAGTTGGATTTGATAATTACAAAAGGCCAACAAGTATATATTATTTTCTAATATGGCACATCAGGACTAGATATCAATCATGCATAATTTGGCACTATTCAATGGCTGAAATCTTCTATTATGGTTGACGAACAGTAATAACCAAACCTTGAAAACTGAAATTTTTTTTTTATAAAAAAAGTATCGCTACATTGTTTAGCTTTTTTGTCGAGAATTTTTTTTTATGAAATACCAAAGTCTTTATTTGTAGCCAAGATGTGAACTTCCCATTAGGAAACGTTATTCTGGTTTTACTTTAAAGCACTCCAGTTTTGCTCATCTGATTGAATTTCATGTAATTCTACTAATCTTAGGCCTCTTTCACACGGTGCGGACGCGGATCCGCAAACGCATGCCTTTTCACACGAGCTCATATTTGCGGACGTTTCGCCCGCATCTTTGAAAAGTTTGATTATTATTTTCACTCAGTGAACGCAGAACGTGGATGATGTTGTTTTAAATTATTTAGTTGTTTTAAAGTATTTAGTTATTTTTGAAGATTTATATTTTTAATATAAAAATATAATTTTAAAGTATGGGCAAAAGAAGTTACGGTTGTTAAATTTCTTTGATCTAAGAAGGAAACGGAAAGATAAGGATGTATATGCGAAGGCATTTTATTAATTAACAGATACCTTCATATGGTGTTTTTAAGGGAAAACTTGGGGAGCACAGTGGTAAGTTCTTTAATTCCTTTTTACATGTCAGTTAACACATTTTATACACTGTTAGAAAAACTGAAACGCACTTGAATAAGATTTCAAAAAACATTAACGATTACATTCAACTATTGGAATGGCTAGCCGTTACGTCGTATAAAATGGAAGCCGATTATTTTCTTAGTATTCTAATTAGTTGTTATATGTGTTTATTACAATAAAAAACTCCTTATTATTTACAATAATAATGAGTTAATAGGAGTAGTTGAACAAACAACCAAGAGAATAGTATTACTGATTAGCAGTATTAATTTAACGTTGGCATATATTGAAAATGTTATAGCTCGGTCAAAGTTTTCAGGCGAGCAATAAGACTTTCTAAAATTGTATTTCAACAAAAACTTTGTGGTTTTGCCTTTCACTCATGCATCATAAATTTATTTAAGTGATCAAGTTGCAGCTTTCACTTATCCATGAACTTCTCTTCATGTTTCCAGAATGCCAAAAAATGGGCCTAGACCAAAAGTGGAGTTGGTGCCTTTTTACTCTAAGCTGACGATGTGCCTTAAAAAAAATTGGTAAATAGTATGGATTGAAAATTGTTTCTTTAATTTTTAAATCAGATTCGTAGTTTTTTCGCATTAAACAAGTGTTATAAAGTTGACATATCTGCACAAAAAATATTCATTTGATAATATTTAAATGATTAATTTAAATTTAATAACCTAATTATGGTATAATTGCACCAATTATAACTCAATTTGTAATTTATTTAAAACTTGAAATTTAACTGCAAACAATATACACAATGATTTGAATCAGGGAACATACTAGGATTGTAAATTTAACTGAAATATTTTTTAACATAATTTTGTTTTGAAAGTATTTAAAACTACCGACTTTTTATAAAAATGGAAAGATTCAAGATTTAGTTAAAATTCAATTATTGCACGGATGAGTACCCTAGTAGGTTTTCTGTCCTGTATTATACGTTTTAAATTACAAAAAAAGAATAATTAGTTGCTTCAAACTGAAGTTTTCTTTGGAAATTGTGGAGATATACCGTCCGCACACGCATCTTGTGAATAGCCCCTTTGAACTTAATGTACAAAACCGATTGATGCGGAGGATTTTCACACGAGCCCATATCTGTGGACGTTTTGCTCGCATCTTAGAAGAGTTTGATTATTATTTTCATCCATTGAATGCAGAATGTGGGTAAGAGTTGATTAAAAGTATTTAGCTATTTTTGAAGCTTTATTTTATAATATTAGTGTAAAATTTAAGTATGGATAAAAGAAGGTTACGGTAATTATATTTCCTTTATTTTAGAAGGAAACGGAGAGATAGTCGTTTGTTGGATCATTCTATTAACCAGAGTCGGCCTAAAGGGTTCGCACACATGTGATTTTGAGAGGAGAGATGAAATGAGAAAAATATTTGTAAAAAATATGTAATATGGTAAAAATTAAATAATATGGTAAAAATGTAAACTAATAAAACCATTTTCCGCTACTAAAACTGGGGAAGTCCTCTGCTAAGTGTGTAACATAGGTTATTTTTATATATTTTTTGTAATATTTTTTTCATGAATATTAAATTAAAACTTTTTTCGTACTTTATGAATGTGTATGTTATTTTTAACTGAGAAAACTATAAACTGAGTAAAAGAATTTAGGAGCTTACTCTTTACACAAGTACAGTACACCACGCCTATTGAAGTTTGAAAAAGTCCGTTAAAAGAAGAAGTCATTTTAAAAAATAAAAATAATGAAAAGTTACTAAATACTTTACTATTTATTACAGCTTATTGGTTTTAGTTTTTAATATCTTTAAAATGCTAACTTCAGGTATTAAGTTGTAGCAAATTTTAGTTATAGAGCATCCATACCATTTTCGTAGTTTTTTTCTATACTCATTTTCATTGTATGAGGCGCCAAAACTCATTCTTGCACCACAGTCTTTTGCTCTTAGGCCGGCGTTGTAGTTGAAAAAACAGTTCAGATAATACCAGTACTGATTAGCAGTATTAATATATAGTCGGCAGCTTTTACTTACCGATGTGGGATTATCTTTCTGTTTCCAAAATACCGAAAAATGATTGGAAACTTAAAGTCATGTTTTGGAAAAAAAACTTTCAATACTTATGTACAATGGAAAAATTTTCCTAAACTTTTTAATTAGATTAACATTTTTCACACTTAACAAGTATTAAAAAACTAACATATCTGCATAAAAATTATTCATTTGAGGATTGATTAATTAAAAACTAACTAAAGGGAAAATCCTGCATCAATTATAATTCAATTTGTAATTTATTTTAAATTTAACGACAAACGATACACAATGATTGATTTGATATAAGAAACCGACTAGAATAGAAAATTTAACTGAAATATTTTTTTTATATAATTTTGTTTTGAAATTATTTAAAATTACTAACTTTTTTAAAAAACTTCAAAATTCAAAATTAAGTTAAAATTCAATTATTGCATAGATGAGTTAGATCCCAGTAGGTTCTTTGTCCTGCATTATAAACTTGAAATCACAAATAAAAATATAATTAGTCAATTCAAACAGAATTTATCGATGGAAATTGCGGAGATATACCGACTTCTGCGGGTCCGCAAGAAAAGTTTTAGGCCTCTTTCCCACGGTGCGTACGAGGATGCGAGTGCGGGCCCGCAAGAAGTTTTATCAACGTATTTTGAATGTGGGGGGGGGGGGGAAGCATTTCACACGGTGCTGAGAGCATCCTGCGGGCACGCACGAAGGTTAAAACCTTCGCGCGGACCCGCAGAAGTAGGTATATGTCCGCAATTTCCATCGATAAATGCAGCTTGAATTAACTAATTATATTTTTATGTGTAATTTATAGTGAGTAATGCAGGACAAAAACCTTCTTTGATCAATCTCATCTATGCAATAGAATTTTAACTTAATTTTGAATCTTGACATTTTCGTAAAAATTTGGTAATTATCAATAATTTCAAAACAAAATTATCTAAACAAAATATTTCAGTTAAATTTTCTATTTTAGTAGGTTTATTATATCAAATCATTGTGTATCGTTTGTCGTTAAATTTAAAATTTTAAATAAATTACAAATTGAATTGTGATTGGTGCAGGATGATACCCTTTAGTTAATTTTTAATCAGTCCTCAAATGAATAATTTTTATGCAGATATGTTAGTTTTTAACACTTGTTAAGTGCGAAAAAATGTGAATCGAATTAAAAAGTTTAGGAGATTTTTTCCAATGTATACTAGTATTGAAACTTTTTTCTAAAACATAACATCGGCTTTGAGTGAAAAGGTCCAAACTCCACTTGAAGTTTCAAATCACATTTAGGTATTTAGGAAACAGAAAGAGAATCCCACGTCGGTAAGTTGGTTGGTTGTTTTCAGATTATCTGTAGCCGTCAGCAACTAGAGGGCTATAATGCGCCGAAACATTCGTCAATAGACAAGCCAACATACATTTACAAACACCCATGCCTAACACGGGACTCGAACCAGCCCACGTCGGTAAGTAAAAGCTGCCGACTATATATTAATACTGCTAATCAGTACTGGCATCCGCTCTGAAAATGGTATGGGCGCTCTATAACTAAAATTTGATAGAAATTAATACCTGAAGTTGCCATTTTAAAGGGATTAAAAACTAAAACTAATAAGTAGTTATAAATAGTAAAGTATTTAGTTCCTTTTTATTATTTTTATTATTTAAAAGGACTTCTTCTATTACTAATTCTTTTAACGGACTTTTTCAAACTTCAATAGGCGTGGTGTACTGTACTTGTGTAAAGAGCGAGCTCCTAAATTCTTTTACTCAGTTTATAGTTTTGTTAGTTAGAAAATAACAGGTACATTTTTTAACTGAAGCAAAAGTTTTGATTTGATATTCATGAAAAAAAAATATAATAATAATCTAAAACAATATTACAGAAAATTGATTAAAATAATCTGCATTACACACTTAGCAGTGGACCTTGCTAGCTTTAGTAGCGGAAAATGTTTTCATTAGTATACATTTTTACCATATTACTTTTTCATTTTTACCGTATCATATTTTAAAAATATTTTTCTCATTTCGGCGCCCCTCTCAAAATCACATGTGTGCAATCACACACATACTAGGCCGGCCCTAACTAATAGGATAATCCAACAAATGCCTATCTCTCAGTTTTCTTCTAAAATAAAGGCGATATAATAACCGTAACCTTCTTTTATCCATATTTAAATATTTAGCTTATATTATAAAGTAAAACTTAAAAAATAACTAAATAATTTCAATCAACGCTTATCCACATACTGCATTCACTGGATGAAAATAATAATCAAACTCTTCAAAGATGCTGGCGAAACGTCCGCAGATATGGGCTCGGGTGAAAAGGCATGCGCGCGTCCGCACTCGCATCCGCACCGTGTGAAAAACTCCTTTCAAAATACATTGGTGAAACTTTTTGCGGCCCACACTCGCATCCGCGTCCGCACCGTGTGAAAGAGGCTTTACTGAGATCTTCAAATTCATATGCAATTCATCACAAATTCCCCCCCCCCCCCGTGTTTATATTGTAGGAATTCGATGTTTTATTTACTCTATTGAAAACTGGCATGGTTGCCTTCGATTCTTTTATCTAATTAAAGGTTTCTTCATAGCGTAACTTCAAAGGTTTCTCTACCTAACAATTTGGTTTCGTGAAAACGGCGAGAAATTGCAACGACTGACATAACCATGTTTTTCATCCAGTAACCTTAGCCTTTTGAACAGCAGTTTGACATGCATCAGCAATTGACTCAATTTTACCTCCCTATTCACGTGGATGGTACTTTTTCAGGGGGGTGGTATCTTCCATTTCAAGCCATGTGCTGCAATCCATATCCAGCTGATATATTTTTTAAAATGTCGTTTACAGTTGGCATACCAATTGACAGAGGACTGACTATATTATGAAAATCTTCTTCTCTTTTATACAAAGTAACCACTCTGTTAAGTAAATATATTTTAGAACTGATGATTCTCAATCCCCAAATAAAAAAATACTTTGAAAGTTGACATCAATCAAATACAACTTGTAAGCCAAAATTATTGATTCAAGTTGCTGCGAAGTTTTGAACAGGTGTAATTAGCTATTTTTTACCCTTTTCCAGAGTGAGAAAATCAACCAACCAAATGCAATAACGTCACACTTCGTATTTTGCATAGGCTTGTTTTACGACCATTGTATTCTTTTTCTTAAGTGTTTTCTATGATAAGGAAGAACAATGATAAGAATTTTCTGTGACTTCCAGAAACTTTTTGATGTCACTGTAGGTCTTTATTTTAAAGATTTTGTCATATTTATATCTTTACAATTAATTATTTATACACTATCTACCAATAAGTATTTGGACACCCATGCAATTGAGGATGTCTGCAGTCCTGATCTACGTCACCCTTTATCCCAATTCATGGTAGGCTCAGTGCTGACTACTACTCCACTGTTCTAGATAACTATGTGCTTCCTACGCTGTGGTAATTTTACGGGTTGGATCATTGTTACTTCCATGATGACAACGCCACTTGTCATGTTGCGAGGTCCACCATGGATTAGTATGATTACTGCGGGCTGAACCGACTGGACTGGACTGCTCAGAGTCCAGACGTGAATCCTATGGAACACCTCTGGGACGAGTAGGATCACCGAATAAAGGAGTGCAGCAACCGTCCAAAATCGGAGAAAGAACGCACATGTCCACTCTAAGCCGAGTGGAAGAAAATACCACTGTCCATCATCCAAACACTTGTGGAAAGCATGCCAACGGAGTGTTAATACTGCAATTGCCTCAGGTGGAGGCTCAACCACATATTGAATTTGAATAAATTGTGTTTATTGCTTTTATCACCGGTGTCCAATTACTTATTGGTAGATAGTGTATTTAGTTTCACACTAACTACATTTATAAAGAAATGTTACATTGAATTGCTATTTTTTAATTTTATACAGGCACATTATGATTTAAATGTTAATATTGTTACTCTACATTTTAAATTCTTTACTACATTTTACATTCTACATTTTACATGATTGAGGAATTGTGCCTAAATTGTAAAAAGTTATGTTTTTCATTCATGTTATTATTGTACTGAGATCTTTTTAATTTTTAGAATAAAATGTTTGTTTATAAAGTTATCCTAATAGGTTGGTAGGTTTGTACGCTCAACGACCTATTTTTTTGCACAATAACGGCTAATCAGGCCGCTTCGTACAGCAACCCCAATGGCAATTGAGAGCATATTTCCCAAGGTACTTTAAAGATTTTTTTTACTTACTTCAAATATAGTTAATCAGTTAAAAATTGATCAATTGGAATTCAACTAGAGTTTATTGATTTTAAACAGATACATTTATTTTTAAACATTTACATTACAGATACACTTATTTAAAAAAAAATTATGGAGAAATCGAACAGAAATATTCCAAAATACTCGATTGATTAGTATTGATTTTCAAAAAATTCTGTCATTCCATCAATACATTAAAGTAATCTACACGTGAATGTACTTTTAATCCAATTTCCTTTAAAAAAAATACGTAAAAATAATTTAAATTTTATATAGGAAATATGAAACAGTACATAAAAAACATTAATTTATTAAACAATTCATACAAAAAGTTATCATTTAAAATATCGTCTTTATAAATTATATTTTACTTTCTAAATTAAAAATGAATAGAAACAATACATGTGGGGAGTGGGCTTCGAATAGGCCTGTTTTGATAGTTTATATGATAGTGCGCGATGACCTTTAGAAAAGATATGTGCTTTAAAAATACTGCTTTCGAGTCTCTTGGATGATCAAACAAGAAAAGAAATCTTTGCTGATAAGATTTATAGTTTGCCTCTAGATTTTGTCCGCTTAGTTTCTAATTGATTGTCATTTTTCAGATAAAATGCTGGACATGAGTTGTAGTAGATTTTTTCTTCGTAGAACAAAGGAAGTTTCTTTACGGTTTTTTTCATCGGCAGATTTTTTTTATTACTATTTTGGATTTATGAATCAGGAGTTGAAATTACATTTGAGATTTGTTGCTTGCTATAAGAGTTGAAATTACGTTTAAACTATTCATGAACACATAAATCATATAATGTGGAAGAGACATATTATTTGAAAACTAAGAAATGTGAAACTTCTCAACCTGATATTTCAATTACACAAAAGAAGATGAATTTGTTTTGTTGCACAACATCTATATTTCAACTTACGTTAGATTTTATGTTGTTTAATTTTATAATTGTTACAGCTCCATGGCTTTAATAGAACGTACAAATATTTACTTATAAAGCTTTGAGCAAATATGGGTAAAGTACCTGAAAAAAGGCATTTCACTTTAAAATTTTAAGCAGTTTTATGACAATTAAAAATAGTTGGTTGGTTGTTTTCAGATTATCTGGCACCGTCAGCAACACGAAGGCTATAATGCACCGAAACATTCGTCATTTGACAAGCCAACATACACTTACAAACACCCATGCCATACACGGGACTCGAACCCGCAACCTCGCGGTCTACAATTATAAATAGAATTGTTATAGACATATTGAATTTCTCAAATGCTTCCCTTCCAGTGTGTCACGTAAAAGATTTTCAATTTTAAAAATGATGTGATCAAATAAATTTCACCACTGATTGATTTCAAGTGGAAAAGTTTAGTGGATTTTAAACAACATTTTTTTTAAACTGATATCTTAGTAAAATAACATTTTATGACATGTGACCTATTTCAAATGTAGAATGTTTTATGATTCTACCAACTTTAAATAAGATGATTTTCAAGGAAGATGGTTATTTGATTGTATTGCAGATTTTCTGTTTAAGAGCCATACGAGAGCTACAATACGCTAGAACATTGTTAGATAAATATCTGAGTGAAAGTGTGATGCCTTCCTGGTGATCTTTCAAGGGAAAAATGCCCCACATTTGTATCTTGAATGATGGAAAACGTGGAGAACTCCCATTAGACAATCTAACAATAGCATGAGTGTATCACGTTCACTTTGAAGAGAGACTAAAGAGGAACTTGTTACGATTAGACGATTTTAGACGATTACTTAAAGACGATTTTCTAAACTTTTACTAATTTTTTCTAAACGAATTTCTTTTTTGTTAAACTTAAGTTCAAGTGTGGAATTTTTTTAATGTGTCGCCTGTACTTTAAACATATTAAAATCATATTTTGAGAATATATTTTTGATAATCAGCTAAAATGCCATGTCCTTTTCCCTAATTTTGTTTCAAATAATAATACTAAAACAACCCAAACCATTCATTTTTATTTTATATGCAGAAGTAGGGAAATATCATTTAGATGACGTGTCGTCGTATTGAAAACTCATTTTTGACCTACTTTTTAGGATAGATTGATGCCATCTAGACCTTAAAAAATTATATTTTAGCATAATCATACATTTAAAAACTTTTTTTAGTATGTTTTGTAAAATTTTTTAGCTTTGTAGCATTTTTTATTTTATCGTTTTATGCGTGTCGCCGAATTTTCTGCGAATTGAGTGCCCTCGACTGTCGAACGTACGAAATGGCCATATTATGGCCGTTGACTCGTAAACCATATTTTTAAAAGACATTTTAACTGCTTTCAATAGTTGAGAATATTATTCACAAGCTCAAATCCGTTTCGCTGCAAGTCGGTATCGAGAGGAAAATATTGAGAAATCCATCCAAGACCTATCAATGAACTGACTCCTCATTTTCAATAAATATTAATAAAGTAAGTGTTTTCTATTTTTTATTCTTATTATCCTCATGTTAACTAGAACTACTCCAAAGAAAAAACACGTGCAAGTCGTTGGTAAACTGCAATAAGTTGTCTTCCTTTCGTTTTTTGATTTGGCTGACGAAACAACTGGCTGACGCCTTCCTAATTTTTTGTTAAAAAGTTTATAAATAAAGTACCAGATAACCATTTATTATTAGTTTTATTAAATTTACAGAGTTTTTAAAGTAGTTAAAAACTTAAAAATTTTCCCAGACAAAAATCGAAGTTTTTTCTTTAAACAATGTATACTTATATTATTTCTTTTATATATTTTATTTACACTATGTGTAAATTCCATACTAACTGAAAAGAAATAAAATCTATGCAAATTTGGCTTTTTAAAAGTAAATAAAATAGTGTTACTCAAATTATATTTTCTTGCAGCTACTATATGAAAATACTCAAATAACGTATGTTACTATAAAATACAGCTCCAAATCTAGTGAAATATTTTTCTAAGTTTATCTATGTTTCAGATTTTATCATTAGATAAATAGTTAACATATTTTTTTATTTAAAATTTATAATTCTCATTTTGGTTTGTTTTACAAAATCCACCCTCAAACTTAAACTGCTGGCTTCAGTAGAAGATGTTGTGAATATGGTTTTGTGCTATATTTTTAGTAGATGAACATGTCCAGTAGAACACGAAGAAAGCTCTCACTTTATAAACGTAAAACAAAATCATAGTTTTTTAAATGAAGCATTATTCAGAAAAAAATATTTACATCTTACTATTTTCATGTTGAATATAATTGTTTTGACTTGCATTATTTTGTAGTATTATCGTGATGCCTCAAACATTAATTTATCTATAATAATTTTTCCGTTTCAAGCTACTATAAGTAAAAAATTGTTAATAGTTAACTTTATTTCTTCACAATAGTGCTAGATTGGTTGATTGGTAAGCTCAATGACCCTATTTTTCTGCACAATAACGACTAATAAAGCCAGGATTTACCTACAGTTTAAAAAGAATTCTGAACCACAACGAACATCCGTGCCTAATCCCCAACACGAACAAGGCACCTTTGGCATGCGGACTCCATCTCTAACTTCGCAACCAATAAGTGGGTCACAGTAGCGTTGGAAATTGGCTAACTAAAGCCGCTTTCTCAAATTTACTAAATTGACACAAAACACGTTCATCTACCATGGGGGACTTTAAAAAGTTACGTAATGCTTTCAGGACATATGAGAAAACAGTGAATTATTAACCTGCGCCATTTAATTTTTTACATCTCATTTCAATGTGCATTCCACCTTGTTTACCACCATTTTTATTTATCCCCAGTTAGTTTCTTTTTGGTGTTTTATTTTATTTAAATCCCTTTAGAACCACCACTCGCTGAGCAGACTTTTTCAAAAACTCACTCCACGTACAGACTTAACATTACTACTCTTCCATCATTTATAATAAATTTGAACGTCTGATAAACTGTAATATACAAGTTTAAATTAAAGTTCAACTTTCAAAAACCTGTAAAAAAAGAACCTCTGGTCAGAATGATTTGAAATTTTATTTGAATATGCTCAAAGAAAGGGGGAAATGGCATTGCATTCACTGACCTGGTCAAATTTTCAGCCCCTTTTTTACAGATTTTTTAAAGTTGAACTTTAATTACTAAATTTGCGTTATTGTTTTCTGAATGATGAAACAGATCAAATAAACTAAATATAAGAAAACCGATTGCAAAATCTGTTTCCTTAAAATGATTTTAGAATTCTAGTATTTATGAAAACCAAGAGGCATAAATGAAAATTGAGCTCTTCCTTTCTTAAACAATTTTCTATTTAACTTTGAGAATGTAACTAAATATGTTGATTCAATTTGCTTTTTAACACAATTTTCTTCTTTATTAGGAGATGTCTAATGTAATTTAGTAAAATTATATTAATCAAATAGTGTAAAAAATTTCAATTTCAATTGTATACTAGTTAAATTATAATACATAGAAGTTATTTACTTTTAATGGTTTTAATTTATTTAGTATTGTCAGATATTCAAGGACATATATTTTAAAATACAACAATTATTCTGGACTACTTTGAACTACACATTTTATCTTATATTTTTCAAAACCAAGTAAAGTCTTTTGAAAAGATCACATTTAATTTGTTTAACAGCAAAATCGATTTGGTTGTATCTGATAAAATTGTACAACAAAAAAGAAATAAAGCTTTAATTCAAAACTATGCACTGTTATTTTATATTAATGATTTTGAATATCAATCGAGATATAATGAAAAGTGTTTACCAATTCAGACAAAAAAAAAAAAAAAAAAAAGTCCACCTAAAACGTTTCGTTCAAATCATTCGAATATGTAATTGTTATACTTGAATAGATCCTTTTTATAGCTTTTTAATGCAACCTTTAACGATAGTATTCAAGTAATGGTTGTCAAGAAAACGATATCAAAAGCAAACAATTTGCTACAAAAATTAAAAAATAAATGTATTATATCCAGAATAGCGTGCTTTTGAAAGGTGGACTTTGCAAGCCTGGAGTTTTAAATATTTAGTTTTAGGAACTTTTTTTTTTTGCAATCGTTTCTCATTCATAATAATTGAAAATGTGATTCCTAAGAAGTTTTAGAATTTTTTATTAGAATTTATTTGTGGTTAACTTTTTGTAACGCTTGATCAGGTGAATGATTGTCTTACGTCAAAACAATCTTTATTCAATTGTCTATTTTATTTATTCGATGTCTATTTTATTTATTCGATGCCTATTTTATTTGTTTATTCTACTTAAATTGCACTGGCGATATTAAATAATTATGCATATACGTTAAGTAAGAAAACATACGTATATAATATTCTACAATGCAAGTATTTTCTTTTAGTATAATACTGAACCAATTTTATCTGGCGAGAAACTAGATATATATATTCCTGACCTAACTTTATAATCTTATATGCATAAAGTAGACGGAGTCAAAACCAGAGCCATGTATAAATTGAGGGTGAATAGAAAACTGCATAAGTACATACAAAAGGGAACAGGTCGATTCGAAAAGTTCTGTCAACAAAAACACTCGAATCAACAAAGACACTAGCATTTCTTTAGCAGCAGGATTTAGATGCCGGATATTAGATGCATATTCTATCGAGAAAGGGATGGACGTCTTCGAAGGACAAGTTGTTTGTCGCTCTTTTTCCTAGTTTCCCTTCTAGGTTGAACTTCTTGTTTGTGCTTTGAAAATTTAGATTCAGACACAAGAAATATTTTTTGAAGAAAACTTATTTTAAAATAGCTTTCTCTAAAAATTAAAAAAAACAGCTATTGGCCTTAAAAATTTAATGCAAACCATATATTTTTTTAAATGGATTAGGGTTCGTAAAAGTATAGATCTTATGGATAGAACTGCAGCCTCTGATAAGCGAGTTCTGAGCTGGTTTCAGAAGTGACTCTTGCAAATAAAAATATATATGTTTGCGTTAATAAATAATGTGCTTTGCTTCTACTGATTTGAGGTATAACACGCGATAATTAAAAGATAAAAAAATAAATTTTTAGGATTTGACTTGCTCCTGAGACAAAGTGAGACCGGAGTTAAAGGATATCAATCTACATGGGTCAGAAAGATTAAGATTGACATCTTGCTTTGTCTTTATTAGTAGAGATTTAAATTTCAGATTGGAAGCTTGTAGAGTATTTTAATTACAATCTTTTTTTTGTTCATAACTTGGGTTTTTACTGATTTACTTAATTTTTGGGGGGTTTTGAATTTTTTTTCTCTGGTGTGTTGAGAAGATTAATTTTATTTGTGTCTGCTTTTGATTTGCATAGGAATGAAATTGCTTACGATGAGGTAGAGTTTTTTGGCTGATGGAATAAAATGCTTTAAAAACTGTTCGGTATTTTAGTATTTGAAACATTGTTATAAGTTTGAGTGGATATAGATTTTACTATATTGTTTTGACTGTTGCTATTAAAGTATGTGTTTGTGTAAACAGCGCAGAAAACCTTTATTTTTAATTTGATCTCTTGAATATTTATTTTTATCCTTTTTGGGCAAGTTATGGAAAAAGATCGATGTTTTTCAGAACACTTAATACTTGAGAGCACTGTAGCAGTCTTCACTTTGATGTTAAATGCTGCCACATATTGCAAAAGAAACCTGTATTCAATAAATGCGTGCCCCCTATTCCCCCCCCTGCAGTCATAAGTTAAAAAACCCTAAATCCCAAAAAAAATTCCAATTAGTATTTTAATGCTTTTGTGTTTGTCCGTTGAAATCACATATTGTTTGGTTGTATAGGTTTGTATGACTTAAGAAATTAAGTCATTCATTGAAATAAAAAGATGATTTTCTAAAGACTAATCAGAAAGCTTCAAAATAAGCATTTACAGTTTTTTGGATTTAGGGCTTTTTAATTTTTGATGGCAGTATTGGTATGTGAAAGTTTGAGAAGGAGATATTGAAAGTTGAAATTCGATATCTAGAGTGATTAATTACATTGAAAAACATTCATGTAATATTTTGAGCAATATATGACTTGGACATCCATATTTATAATATTTTTGGCAATGTCAGAGTGGTCAAATCTGCAAATTAATTTTTTTTTCAAGCTAGAGATACTCTCTCATACAGTATTTCTACTTAGGTATTGATTTTAAAAATTATACGGATTTATCTTCAAAATAAATCTCGCATTAATACTGACGAAAGTAGGTCTAGAGAATCGCCAGCAAATAGAGATGCATTTTGAATAGTTCACGTCTGAAAACGCAAATGTATTCTCAAACGTTATATCCACAATTTCTGTTTCCGACTGAATCATCGTGTCATCATCAGAAATGTTGCCATTTCATCCGATCCAATGCTTTTTGAGATATGATTAATAACACTCTTGATTAACTCTTTGATCCCGAAGAAATTTCTCTCAGTATTAGTAATCATGCTTCGAAGGCAAGTCTTTCGAAGGGATATTACCACTAGATAGCCGGGTCATCAAAGGAAAGAAATTAAGAGAGCTATTCCGTAAATATTTGAATTCATTTTCAACCATGGTCTATGAGTCGACTTCGAGTATATTGGAATTCTTAATTTGAAACGGGAATGGCTTTATTTGGGTGATAGTGAACTTTACTATGTAGTTGCTTAGGGATGTTATCTACTATTTAAATGACTATATTTGTGTATCCTTACAGCGGGATTCAGAAAAGAGAACCATTCGGTATCTCTACCATCCCACTCAGTAAATTTTTGTTTTCAAACTCAATTTACCGTTTATATATATTTTTTATCACTTTCTCACACACCTTTAAGGTATATTTTGAAATTATTATCCGCATCAAAATTTAGATTTTGTGTTAAATTCCTCATACATGCATTGTTATTTAAAAACAGGAAAATAACTTATTTTCTTCATTAATTTAAAAGTATCAAATGTAATTTTTATAAAAAATATTTAGAATAAATGAATTGCAATCAACTAAAATAATTATGAAAATAACAGTTTGCAGTTCAACGAGAAATCATGCGAGTTTCCTAATGTAAGACTTGATGAAAGTTGCAACACCTGAAAGGGTTACTAACACTAAATTCACTCCTTGAATACTCTTAATCATCTGCGCATAATTTGAAGAACATATACAGGGTCTTTCACAAAAGACTCCCTTACTTTGAAATGACAAAAGTGGTATGTGATAGAAAGGTATAGAATTTTAAATATATTGGTTTGCATAATTAGTTAAAATACTAAAATTTGATGACAAATTATAGTAAAACCTGAATATAGGAGAATGAGATTATCGTTTCTCTTGTAAAAAGGGCCTTATGATCGCTTTACTAGTTAGTGTAGCACAAACCATCACTTTTGCAGAATGCAGTAGTTTTGTAAGCTACGCAAACGGATTTTCATTACCACATCTTCATTAATTTTGTTTATTGACAAATTCCACCAAATGGAAATGTGCCTCATTGGTAAACCATAAGCAGTCTTCATATAATTTACTCCCATAAACTAATTTGCAAACCAGTGTGTTAAAAATCTCATAACTGTCATTCCAAAATACCACCAGTCTCTTCTTTCTGTCTTTCACTGTTTTCCAACTATATGATTTTACATTTAAGGATACCTTTCTGAAAGACTCTGTAGAACGAACACACACACACACACACACACACACACACACACACACACACACACACACACACACACACACACACACACACACACACACACACACACACACACACACACACACACACACACACACACACACACACACTAAGATATACAAGAACGATTTCAGCCGAAAACGCATATAAACTCCACACGGATCACTTCATTCACCAATAACATCATATAAATCACTCCCCTCCCCTCATCCATTCTTAACTCTTAAAGTGAGGCGAAGCAGATGTATTGAGTCTGTTGGAGCGAGTCATTTAGGTATGTCAACTCAACAGCGTCTTCTCTAGTTTCAAAATAATATAGAACACAAGTTGAAATTTTTTGACATGTTAAGGCCGGGAGAAGGGGTAATGGGGGAGGGGGTGGAGGGCGCAACAACAACATATTAAAATAAACGAGATACCTGAGAAAAAATGCGCATTTAAAATTTATTTAACCTTCAAATTAGTTCTTAGGGAATTGAATATTTTTATTTAACCATATTTTTATATCACATAGTAATACAAGAAAAATATTTATTTTCAAAACTTTTATTGAAAGTTTAGGAAAGTTGTGATGCCATTTTCTATGTAAAGGCCCACAACTTGTCTTGCCTTTAACAATATTCTCAAAAGTAGGGTAAGAATGAATGAATTATTAGATACTGGTAGAGATTGTGCTACATTTTCCTCAGAGGATATTGTACTTTCTCGTATATTGCATAAATAATTCAATTGAAAGTGGTTAAACACATTCAATTTTTTATTTGTTTGAGAAAGGAATTTTTTCTCTGCATTATTTCTCTCCGTGGTTACAAAAGCATATGTTCTTTACCTGAACAATCCAGAAAAACGGTTGTTTTTCCATGTAGAAATGTTTGTTTCTGAATATAGAAATGGAAGAAAGGAAAGCATATTTTGAAGTTTCTCATGATGGTCCAAACAAAACTAGAAGAGTTGATCTTTAAGCAAATTTCGTCTTTCGTTTTGCAAATCGAAGTGAATAGATTATTCATTCTTATTTACATAGCTATTCTCTGTTTGGTTTACTGTTTCACTTGTTATGTTTTGTGACTTAGTGTTCAGATTTTATACCACACGAGCTTTTTCACGAGGATTATGTGAAAAATGTTCTTGAACAGTTATGTGTCTTACAATCCACCAAGCACAACTCAAAATTGTGTAAGTTTACAGAAAGGTAAAGAAAATTTCCTAAAGGTTAAAAAAAAAAAATGTAAACAAAACTCTGTTATTCCTATCATTAAAATTTTGGAATTTTTTTAGTGAGTGACGATGTTAAGGCTCGATGGAATATGAACTTTTAAGACATAATCTGCAATTAAATGAAAATCATAAAAATCGAACCAAGGCTTATGTGACTTTGATGTACAGAGTTAAGTTTTGAAATCTATTCTAATAACTTAATTAAAAATATATTGAATTACGTTTAGATAATATATTAGTTAGCATATATATATTTTCAATATTGAGTAATGGCGTGCTCTTTGACCTGAACAAATGTAAATATTGGATCTCGAACTTTTCAGTAATTTCAAATTTTTGTTATAAGCTATAGAGAACAATATTTTATTAACTTCAACTAATTTAGCCATACCTGAGGTTCATTGTGTTTTATGTAAAAAAAAAAAAAAATCAAATAAGAGTAACGTACATTTTACTGTTTATTAGAATTATTTTCATATTAATAAAAAAATATATTAAAATATACGTCAGATTCATTCGCGAAAGATTAATTATTATATTTTTCAAGATTCAGATACTGTTCATTAACAGTAAATTATTTTTGTAATTATATTTAAAAGAATTCCACAGTTTTATTGGCAAATGGCATTGTGAATATTTAATTTTTATTCAGTTTTTTCAAAATTATATAGAGTTATATTCAACACATCAGGTGGATAAATCTTAAAACTTAAACAATAAAATAAAGAATATGTATGAATAATGAAATTATATAAGTTCTGAGACTTATTAAATATTACTGAAAGACAATCTAGTATTAGAAATAAGATATTGCTCACAATTAAGCTGTTATGTATTTCGAAATTTTCTTAATGTTTTAACGATAACATTCACAAGAGAGTAAAATATTAGATGCAGTAATTTCTTCAGTTGACATTTTATTTCTTTTGCTTTTTCATTAATATTTTCGAGTAATAAATATTAAATACTACAAACTGTAATAAATACATTCTTTGAAAATTGGAATATAATTAAAGAAAATCTCAAAATCAAAACATTTATTAAAATTTAATGGTTATCAAAAGAAAGAAATCCCAGTTTTCATCAAAGAAGTCTGATAAATGAATTATAAACAGTAAGGGGATTCAAGTTTAATACGATTACATGGGGAAAAAACGTAGTTTCTTTGCATTATAATTTAAATTGAGTCTACTCGAAACATGAAGAAAACTACGGTTCGTGTTTTTAAATAATAAACTAAAAACATTTTTAAATTAGGCACTGTTCTTACATTTATTTTAGTTCAATGTTTTTAGAACAATGTGATTCATTTGTAACATAAAACATAATTTTTCTGAAATCGATTTTGATTCAAAAATTGTATATTGAGTAAGATTTCGGGATTTTACAGTTAATTTCACGTTATTTGATATTTCAGCAGATATTAATTCAATTCATAATTTGATGCCTCTGCCTTTGCTATCTTGTTCCAAAATTCTTAAACCTTTTTAATATCTGAACCTTACTTTTATTTTTATCCATTCTCAAAATTTTTCAACTATATCAATAAAACCTTAGATAAAAAAACTAAAGTTTTTCAAACACAAAAAAAAGTTAAAAATTTCTTCATAAGTTAAAGCTATGTTTACAAAACCAGTTAAGCTATTATTACACACATTACTTTTTTGTAACAAAAATAAACTATAACAGCAGTCAATATTTTGAAAATTATAAAAAAAAGGAAACCACTTTATCCCAAAAGTTTATATAAATCTTAAATTTAAAGTAAATAAAAACAATTTAGTAAAAATTAATTGTGCTATTTTTTCTTCTGACCTCAAAAATGCCTTTCTTAATTGGAATAATAAGTTTTCCATACTTCATGCGTCAATATTTTTTCATTTTGAGGCAGATTTTATTCTGATACATTAGAAAACTATCTAAAGCTAGAATATATTTGAGGGACAACTCTTTCCCAATTCGGTATTGGACTAAGTTCTGGTCAATACAAAACAGAGATATCGTGTGAATAAACCCATTGTTAAGTTGCTTTAGACATATGAATCGAGGCTTTGTTTAGAAACAACCACTGGACTAATATTTCAGTAAATGATGTTAAACTTTTGTCTGATATGTATATACTTCAATATATATAATCACTAGCTGCACGGTGATGGGTTGCAGATGCGTCAATCTGTATAGATACTACCTTTTGAAACTAGGCTAGCTTCTTCATTGCTATGCAAACCAGTAGTTAACATTTTGAATATTTTCTCCTTGAACACACCTTTGATAATCCCCCCACCTTCTTGAAACTGATTAAAACTAATTTTAAGAAGGAATTGTGTCTTTAATTTATCTAAATCTCTTATTGTGTTTTAAATTCTGGTAAACGCTTTATCTGAAATTTTACTAGATAAAAACATTAGTATGTAAGTGTTCGTTATGGTATTCACATATAAGAAGACAAAATGTGGAAGTAACTGAATAAAGGAGAATTTGTAACGTATTTAATAAATATAAAGATTTTTCGCTATTTATTTATACTAAAAAAATAGTTTACATTGAAATCTAAACTTGTATAGAATATTCAGAAATTAAACATTAAAAAAATAAGTTTGAAGAAAGATGTGGCAATTTCAAATTCATTCTTTTTAAGCTCGTATTCCATGAAAATTACCTATTAAATACATATAATACGTATAATAAACGTGATTTTACGTGAATTTTTCTCCTGTAAGAAATGGAATAGCTCAAAACAAGTACACCCTTTCCTCTTTCCAATGTTTCATTGCTTATTATCAACTTCTGGCTATAAAATAGATCTTATAAAATGTTAATATACTATTTAGTATTTTAAAGATAGATCGGGAACATCTATAAGACATGTTCAAAAATTCTTTATATTTTTCTAGGAGACTGTCAAATACTTTTTAGGATACTTTCATCAGTTTTACATCATAAGTTTATACACATTTTAAAATAAACTTTCAAAAATATTTTTTGAAACTATTCTCCATTATTTTCCATTTTAAAACAACCATACATTTTATAAATTAAGTTATAAAATATACATTGATAAATACTTAGTATTTATGAAGCATTCAATTGCTCCTAATATACAATTAAATACACTCTAAAATACTTCATATGATATGGAAGATAAAAATCGATTATTTTCATTTTTAGACACATACAATTACTACGCATTAAAATAATAACATTAATATTTTATCAAGATGCATTTAATTTAACTAATACTACCAAGAAATTTAAAGTGCACATCAAGTTTCTTTATTGGAATCTATCATTAAAGACATTTTTAGTACTACAGTTTCTAAATAAAAAAAATTGGCTAAAGATGCAAGTCCACTATTACATTTTATTTTATGTATATATTATTTAAAGTTAAATGTAATGAAAATAGGAATATAAAAGATGAGACAAACATAATAAATTTCTTATTTAAACAAAGTAACTGAGATATTTTTTGAAATAGATCGTTGGAAATTCTCATTTGTACCCTTTACAGTCTCTTATTTCGCAAGACATAAAATTTTCTGTTTGTTTGCATTGATCGTGTGAACAGTAGAGAGTTCAAAGAATGGAACATAAAAAATGAGTACCCAAACATTTATGGTTATATCAGTTGAATATAATTTTTCTTCATTAAAGTAACAACAGTGGACGGAATGTGTTGGTACTAAATTAAGCTGGAGTTTTTAATTATCAGTTTGGAGGCATTTTAATATTACCTGAACTTACTTTATGTTTCGTATCCTGTTTAGTGTATACGAATTTTAATTGGAAAAAAATAATTTAAAATTCAAATGTTTTAGAGCAGATATTCTTGTACTAAATTTAAACGGTTGAACTGCTTATTTGTTATTATTCGTAACCATCATGCACAAAATTTATTAGTGGGCTTTGAAAAGACTATAGCTTATAATCAATTATATGGTTTAGGTTTATGTAATTTTTTTTATTTTACAAGTTAAAGTTTTTTGTATTACAGGATGATATTAAATTCGTTTGATTTAATGGGTTTGTAGTTGCTATCTAAGGTTTTTTTAGTAAATCAATCCAATATTTCAATGAAAAATAAAGTATTTTTATAGCAAAGTTTTTCTTGTATATTTTAGTAAAAAGAACAACTTAAATATTTACCAAAATTAAACACTGAATCTTAAAGACATAGTATATAATAAAAGTGTAAGATTATCAAAGAAACTTGGCTGAAGATATAACTACCCATAAGTTTTATTTAATTAAAATTACGATTAATTTATAAACGTATATCTCCATTGATCAATAAAACCAGATTAAAATACTTTTTCTAGATATTTATACGTTATCAAGTGCATTGATCCAGAATAATTGACATTTTTAGCTAAATGTTTAATTATACTTAAAAAAACCCAGAAAGTGTTAATTTATGAAAAATATCTTCTTACAAGTTCGAACAACAAAAATATTTAATTTCTTAAAATAAGAAGCACTAGGCAAAGGAAATTTTACTGAATAAATTAGATTTTGAATTTATATTGGAACATTTATTGAAGAAGTTTTCAAACATTTAACAATTAACTGAAAAATTACAAACTAATAACTGGATTCATATATAATTCTGAAAACTGGATAACCACTATAAAACTAAGATACACGCTTGAGTAACAATTTTTCATGAATTTTTCATCAATGTGCAAGAAATAGCTATAATTTTATAAACAATAAGTCATTTTTTAAAAAAGCAATGTAAACAAATTAACCCATCAAAGCTAAGTTTTTACTATAAATTATTTATCTGAATTGCCAAATTTATGCTGAATTGTAATTTATATAGGTTATAGCTTAGATCGAGTTTTCATAGTTACACAGTTTGTTTTCATAGTGTGCGACGAAGAAAACCATCTATTTCGTGCTAATGACTAACTTTCATTTTCACCAAAACTTGACAGAATGCATTGTCATCGACAACGTTCTCCCAAGATTTAGCTCGATTGGTTGGGGATCAATTAGCTCTCATGAGATTTAAATTCTTTTTATTAAAAATCACCAAATTGTGCTGGATCTGAGGTACGGAAATATAAAAGAGTATAAAAGCGGCATTTTAGTGACAAAAATAAAGCTTGATAGAATGCATTGTCATCTACACCGAGTCCATCTACTTAGTTTCAGCTTGATTAGATGATGGCAAGTGAGTTAATTTGCCCTTCGATAATTTGACTGCCACAAACAAGCAAACACAAAGTCAATATTAAGAGTTTAAAAAATTGCTTAAGATATTGAACTTGTACCTAAATTAAAAGAATTTTAGTAACACGAATATATTCTTGGCGTATTTATATCGCCTATGTATACAAAGCTATTCTGGGCATGGTAAAACTCTTCAATAAAAACCTACAGTAACTTATTATTAGTGGTTCATATTCAACACTGAGTTATGATGTTAAACTTATTTCGCAATAAATATTAAAACAGTCCATATAATAAAATAGTTACCTATTACATACATTCAGAGTTAATAAAAAACGTAATTAAAATCAAAACGCTACGTTCAAACACATTAGGAATGTTTCTCGACAGACTTCTCATTGTGGAGTAATTCAAAAAGCCTCAAGTTGACTTAACTTAATGGCGCATTTATACGAAACACATTTCTTTATTCTCCATTCTTTCAAATAAAACTTCGTACTAAAGATTCAAGAGAAAGTGGAACTGAATGTTGAGAATAATAAAAGGATTTAATTGGAGTCCATTTAAGTGTTCTGGAAAGTTGACTAATTGCCTAGACTTTATTGTTTTCTTTGTCAGCCACTTTTCATAAAGTAATTTGTAATACATTTTAATTTGACACCATAGAAAATGATTCTTAACAAATTTTAGCTTTTTTTTTAACATATGTACCCTCAGGTATACATCTTCTATTTATCTTTCAGTACATGAAATTATTTTTTACCAAGATGTATTGCAAACTATTCTCATTGTATTAGTTTAAAATAAATCATTCTTTAAGTTATTTGATTTTCTAAAAAAAAGTGTTTCTACGTCTTAAACATTTATTTAGAGGTATTTGAATGAGTAAAAATTGTGTTTAAGTTATATAAATACAATGAAAAAAAAAAAAAAAAAAAAAAAAACAGGAAATGTAACTGATGTGGCTTATATAATTTATTTTTCCTTAATTAATATTCATTTATAACTCTTATTTAAGTATGAATTTTATTATAAATAGCGTGTTATTAAATGTTAGATTAATTTGACTCTAAACTTATAGAGATTCCCACATTCAAATGATCTTTAACGTCATAGAAAGAAAGGAGGCAAGTTCGTTGACAGAGGGGCATAGGCTCTGTCCTAGCTTTCCTTAAAACATCTGTGTGTAAAATAATGGTAACTTTTGCAAATTAATTCATTGTGATCTTAATGCCCAAACATTGGTGTCACGTGTACACGGATAGCTAATTTCCAGTTCAGGAGCAGACACTTCGCGATCTGACTGAGTTTTGACATTTCATTTTTATAAATACTACAGCAATTTTAGTCATTAAGTTAAACTAAATTTATATAGAAATCTACTTATAAAACTATTCCAAAAATAAATTATTACATTTAAAATTTTCAAATGATGCTTTGTTAATTTTTTCAATAACTCGTAAACACTTTAGGTGTTTTAAGTTTCTTAAAGGGAATTATTGCATATATTGATATATTTAATCATTCTTTTACAGGCAATCACTATATACAGATTAGGATAGAGAATTTATATTATTCTTCGTTTTTAATGATTAAGTTGAACATTATTAAAAAAAAAAAAAACGTTTTTGTTGTATCACCAGCTGAAGAAAGATCCATTGAAATATATAAAACAGAAGCTCTTTCCTGTATGAAAAAGAATAATTCAAGTAATTATTATTGACTGCCATAAAAAACAACCAAAAAAAGTTTAATTATAAAAATCACATACCAAATAATTTATGTCATTTTGAATAATTTAATGTCAAATATAAAGGACAATGAAATAATGATTACACTTTATTCAGTGAATCTTATGAATATTAGATTTACAATAATATAAATGCTTTTTTTTAGCTATTCATGTATTTATTGCGGTTTTAAGCAATTTTTTGTTGGGTTGAACATATCCTACAGGCCTTCATCCAATCTCAAATGCTTTACAATTTTCAATGATTTTAATTGAACCATATTCACACCCCGCTTAAAATTGCTTTTTTAGAACTATAAAGCATTCCCCTTCTGAAATGCCCAATTCAAGTAGAAATACAACCATAAGTGTATAGAGTACTCTTTTCAGCAAAAGCCAACAAGAATACACATTCTCTTTCACTTAATGACCAAATGCTCAGACAAAACCAGGATGTAGAACTTTCATAGGATTTGCATCACTGCATTTCCTAAATTCCCTTCCGGACACCTGAGGACAGAGAGCAGAAAAAAGAAAACGGAATTGCCTTAGCAGCCCACTATCGATGGCCACATATCCCGAGGAGGAAAAGAAGCTCCCGAATCTGTGTACAGGGTGGGCGACTAACCGAATTAGTGAATTCGCCCTTATCAAGGCGGGGGGAATGAGATGTCCTCCAGCAATGTTTCCGGTCATAGGATCGTTAAGATCTGGGGAGGAAGTTTTTATGGGGACAGACCCGCTACTGGCTATCAGTAAGCTTGTAAACACGAATTCAATGCATACATGGGGCAGTGTGAATGGGTACCGAGATTCGATTGTATAGATTCGCTAATCAGCGGCCAGAGTACCTTTCAAATCGGGTTAACAATCAATGTGTAGAGGAGGAATTAAATATCGTATGTGTTAAGATGATATCATGATGAAAAACTTCGAACCTGAGTTCTGTAACTTAATAAATCATTGCAAATATGCAACCAATATTTCAGTGAAAGATGTATTTCATTTAATTGGTGGAGAAAAAAGTTTCCTAATCATGGTCCATTACAGTCTTTAGTTAGTGCACTGATAGAAGTAAATACGCCGTCCAAGAGATTTAGGAGTTAAAATATTAGGTGTAGGAAAAAATAACGCTATCAAATATTAAATATTAACTTTTTATATTATACTAAAAGATCAAATGAAACTTTAACAAACTTTCTATAAGTGTTGTGAAGTTCATGACAGTAAATTATAAAACACGTTATATTTAAACTTTTTAAATTGCTGACAAAGGAAAAAAAAAAGTAACCCATAAAAACACAATTTACTATAAATCCTTTGTATAGATTGCCAACTTTTTAATTGTAATTGCGACTTCTTTTAGCAACTTTGACTTCAGTTGAGTTTTTATCGTGTTTGACCATTACGATAAAACATCTATTCAATGTCATTGACTGCTTTTCCCTCAAAATTCGATAGAATGCATTAGATAAAATCAACCTTAACAGGAGAAGGATTCAGTCAGAAAAATGTCACCAAATTCTACATACTTGAATATTGATTGGTGTCTAGATTTGACTATGGTCATATAATCATGTGTAAAACTTCTTATGACTGCCTCTTAAACTTGATAGAATTTATTGTCATCGACAACGAGTCTATTTGTCAAGTTTCAGATCGATTGAACGACAGAAAGTGGGTTAATTAATGTAATTCAATCAAAATTTTGTTGTTTTATTCTTATGTATACCAAATTGTACTTAAAGCTGTAATTAGGGCTATTCCAACCAAATGGGCGCACTTATGGGTAACTTAAAAACCTTATATTCCACTTGGCGTCTTTTGTGTTTTTTCGCATATTTCACGTTGCTAAATATGAAATTAAATCATGTACTTGAAGAGGGTTTACAGAAGAGATAATTAATGGAAACATTAAATTTGAGTTGGAAGAATGTAAAAGAAAATTTTGGTAATATATACGTTAAAATTAAAAAATAAAAATAAAAATGTTATGATTTTACATGTATATACTGTGATATCCTCCGACATGGAATTCAGAATAACATTTATAGGAAAATTGAGCCAAATAAATTATTGATTTTGAAAACATTGATGCTTTCGGCTGAACACGTTTTGATAAAATAACAAAAATTAATTTTTAAGTAGTTTTCAAGATAAATTTTCAATGAAACAAACTTATACACAAATGTGGGAGTGAAAAATATGCATCTAAATTGAAAACTTGCTTGCTTTCTTAGGGCTCACATCACATTGCTCCTTCATTGTGTAGTTTTCTAAGCCCATATTTGTAAATTTTTAATACGATTAAAAATTTCATTTTAAAAAACTCATTTATATTTATATTATGAGGATAAAATATTTTGGTATAAGTTACTAACATAGACATGCTTTTCAAAATTTTTCGCTATCTGTAATACAATCTTTTATTTGAAACATTTACGTAAGTTATCAATTTTAGCACGTATTTTTGCACTGGCAAAAAAGTATGTTTATCTAGCTTCCCAATCCTCAACAGCTGAGGTTTAATACCTACAAAATTTATCATTCCTAACACGTTTTTTTGATAAAAAAGAGTATCCTTACAGAATCTATTACGGCATTTAGTTTATCACTCAATATGCATTTTTTTTTGCTTATATCTTTATTCGACAAATAGAAATATGTTTTTGTTAATGTGAATGTTTCAAAATTTATATACACATATTTTAAAGACAAAAATCAAGTTACCTCATACTAACTGCCAAAGCAGTTCAAAATTTCATTACTAATTTTTCTATGGGGTCACATTTTGATTCAGATCAATGACAAAATAACTATTTGATAAAAAATATAATATTTTCAGTCATTCTCCCTGACATTTAAAAAAAAAGCGTGTGATATTAAAATCTTAAATATGTAGTTTAATTTAATCTATCTTTTATAAAAATTCTTAGATTACATCTTTGTTACTTTGGTTTGTACGTTCAACTACCTATTTTTTGCACAATAATGGTTAATTAGGCTGGGACTTACAGCTTAACGTAGATTCCGAACCATAGGATTCGAAGCCGGCACCATTTGTATGAAAAGCGAGAAAGATAATCACACAGTTATCAGATGGGCCTTCGTTACTTGGGTTGCAGAATAAACATACACAACAAGTTAATAATTTTAAATATGCATCGTCACAAAATATAAAAGTTTTTACTTCTTTTTAGTCCAATTTGACGTAGAGCTTCCATAACAGTGTAAGTAAAAACACTATAGAAAGTAGATCTCAAACTGCAATCACAATCACTAGAAACGAGAAGTGTGTCGATTCATTTGAAATATGCAGTATCTATTCATTTCAACTTTACAGTGTCTATTCATTTCAACTTTACATTTTCGATTCATTTCAACTTTACAGGGTTGATTTTTCAACTTTATAGAGTCGATTCATTTCAATTTTATAGTTTCGAGTCATTTCACCTTTACGGTGTCGATTCTTTTCAAATTTGTAATACTGAATCATTTCTAATCATCCAATCGACAAAACTTCTTTTTATAGTGAGATCATTATCCATTTTTCAACTCCATGTTTTTTAAAAGATTCTAAGGGACACATTAAAGTTCAATTTGAATTTCATTACCACAGCTTTGAAGATCATTTGACATCTCCCACTAGCTATTGTGCGTATACAAGCTGAATAGATACTCGAATCTCTAACGGATACCAGAACAGTAGTCAAATTCATCCCATCCTCGAAGCGATGCGAATAGATTCAGCTCGCTAATCTCCGTCACGCACACCCCTATCTAGTACATGCATCCTCTTCCAGTAAGTAATTAACCATTCTCACGAAAGCTGAAGATGACAATCATGGCCCTAGGAATGTTAATAAAACAAAAGGTTTCACTTGTTCCTATAATGCACTTTCTACATTGCAGAAATGTTTGTAGCATTGGATCACGACTACGAACAATTTGGGGGAAGTGTGTTTGTAATTGTAGAAATATTGCATTTGATCACGGCATTAACAATAGGTGAATTTATGTATTGGAATGGGGGTGGGGTGGATTTTGTTTATAGAACTTATGTGGGCATTGTTAGATGTATGTAAGTTTATCTTCTTTCACTGATGGTATCAAAAAAAGTTTTTATCAAACTTTCTTTTTAAACTTTATAAGAAAAAAAAAAGTTGAATGCTGTATTTGCAAGGGTAAAGACTAGAGTCATTCTGCACAAAATAAGAAAATATTTATTATTAAAAAATTTTATATTCTTTTTCAAGGATGAGATTTTTTTCAGATACGTTTGACAAATGCATTCAATGAAAATTTTATCATCATAATATTAAATTAACAGAAGGACCTCTCCGTCTTCCTTCATTGAGAAAATTACACAAAGTGCGTTTGGAAAAAAAAAAAAAAAAAAAAAAAAAAAAAATCAAGCAGAGAAGTAAGAATAGTTAAAATGATCATGATTTTGGTTAATGATAATAATTTAAAATGAAAGAAATAAGTTTATACTTATTTATTATTCGAGGTGAATGTAAATAGCGACGGCTTTAAAACAAAATTTTCTTCTCGTGGACATAATGTATTATAAATTTGAGAATCGAATACAAGTTTTGGTACTCCATCGAACATCATTCAGAATTTTATATGGAATGTAGAGAAATTATGGTATTTTATGAATACGCACTGCTCTGCCAGGGGAAAAGTGGTTGAAACAATTCAAAAATCATCTTTGAATGAGTTGAACTAAAATCGATTGCCAAATATGTCATAACTTGCCAAATAATGAGCATTTTTTTTTTGGTAACTCACCACCCATCTTTAAATTTCAATGAGAAAGGGTGCAGATGATTTCAGATCTCTGGCGAGGTCTTACTTTAAAAGTGAGCCAATTTGGTGTCATCAGCGACGTAATATTTATTGCCAACTTGGCTCACTTTTAAAAGATTGAAGTAAGACGTCGCCAAAGAAGTCGAATCCTATGCACTCTTTTTTATTGAAACTTAAGGTGCAGAAACTTAAGGTGTATATGCAATAAACTTTAATTTTTTTTAATTATTATTTTAAAAAACTGATTTTTTTAAACTTAAAAGTTCATAATTAGTAATGATGTTTACATTAAAAAAGTTCAGTTTTACTAAAAAATTAATTAGTTAATTTACAAATTAGCTAATTATACTAATTAACTAATTAATAAGCATATTTTAAAGAAACGAAAATGAAATCGAGGTCAGTTGCATTGAGAATCGTCTGCTGATCGGATAGCTTCCGATGTTTACTTTCTTAGCCTGAATTAACGCTGTATTCAAAGTGGTATGTAACGATGCTTGGTATTGAAGCTTGATAGCAATTGTTCTGTTGTTTGAAGAAGTTTGTGAAATAAGAATAAATTATAGTTTTTATTTAGTAAAAGCTACGTCATCATTTCTTCAGAGAAAAATTCATAACAACTGCAGTTGTTATTCTCGAATAATTTTTCAAATATATTATATCAAACTTCAGTTATTACTAGTTAAATGCTTCACATGCCAAAAACACTATTCTTCAGATGAGTTTAAAATTTTCAAATTTATTTTCCGAGAAAAAAAATAGTAATTCAAACTAATAAAATAGCTCACTAGATTTCAGATGATACCATTATCTTGCAAAAATTACATCTAGACATGATTTCTAATAAAAAAACTAAAATTGCTTTTTGGTGTATTTTGATATATTTGAAGTGTGTACCTATACATACACCTTAAAGAGTGGTAGGATACCAAATAAAAAAATGCTCATTATTTGGTAAGTTATGAATATTTGGCAATCGGATTTAGTTCAACTCATTCAAAACCCATTTAATCATATATTTAGTCATGTTTGCCCCGGCAGACCAGTGTACTCGTGATATACCAACATTTCTATATTCTATTTAAAAATACCGAATTATGTTCGAAGGGGTACCTAAATTTTCAGATCTGTCAAATACCATACATATGAATTTCCCACTTCAGTACAGTGTAGGTACTATAACTGTTTATAATCTATTTATTTTCTTGCAATAAATAACCACCTTGATGAAACCACCATCCATTTTCTTTGATGCATCATCAACATAGGTACATTTTTAATCTAGATCCCCAGTTAGTGAAAAGTAGCTGAGGATATGGGTAATTGAAATAGTATGATAGATCATATGACATATCCCTCCGAACTATAATTCTTTCATGAATATTATTGATTACTTTTTCATTTTCACTGTCTAATGAATTCACAGCAATAAAGATCTAAAATTATCACTTATTTTTTTCTACATATGTTAAAAATACCAATAATAAATCTAAAAAAAAAAAAATACTGTTCCAAGCAATAATCGAAATTTAAGTGATTGTAGTTAGTTTTAGTATAACAGTTTGAGTGTTTATTTTATAAAATACACATTAGTGATTTTTCTAAATATTGTACTTGGTATAGTGATGCATACCTTTGTCCCATTTATCATATAATTTTCAATTTTTATTGCATGTACTAACCGATATTGAAGTTCAGACTCTAGATAGCGAGACTAGCTATGACAGTGAGCATTGCTAGAACAAACATGTACATTCCTCTGGTGATTAATAATAAAAAAAAAAAATTGTTTTCAATTGTTACGATATCCCAATCAAGTTTTCGTAAAATTCTAGTCAAGTGCGTATTTCATGTCGATAAGAATTTCAGAGTATAATATTCTCTTGTATCGCTATATAATACTGTCACATAGCCACTCATCTTATTTTGAATATCAAAAGCAAGTTATAAATACCAAATTTCCTAGCCCACGCCAACACACTAAATTTGATTCGAGCACCGTATACTATTCTTAAAATAATGTCGCGAATAGATTAGATATTTATAGAAGTCTTCTATAAGCTATTAAGTGCGTTGAAACTCTAACGCACATTCATTTATTCAGAAATTCATGACACATAAAATTAAGCCTCGTCCCCATCAAAAGTTATTTACTCTGAAATCCAGTTAAATTTATGTACATTGCATCCTCTATTCATATTTTTAATCTAGTATGGAGTTATCGGATAAGGTATTAACAATCTAACGAAGTCAAAGTTTGGTAATGAGCTTAGTTATGAAGTTGGTGGAGAGTGGAAAACTTCCTAAGGATGATCACGATTTTCTCACACCTTACGGAATTTATATTCAGAATTAAATAGGAAGTGTGTGGGTGCTCAAATGCTCACACCATAATTTGGATATCACACATTTATTTTATACAGGTTACCCCCAAAAGGTTGTTAGAAGTTATTTTTCTTTTGATATTAGAGATAGAATAATAGTAATAAGGTAAGAACCTTTAAAAAAAAACCCGGTGTGATTTTTTTAGGTAATATATTTGAAAAGAAATAGAATTTTAATTTTAATACACCCTCTGTAGGACGAAAAATTATTTTTTCTCTAATCAACATACAAGAAAATAGGTCAATTGCAAAAGTGTACTTAAGTTAAGATCACATTGTAGTACAAAAAATCGACATTATGTTTTAAAATTAAACGAAGTACCAAGCTCTCAAAAACGTGACTTATATCACTGTAAAAGAGCTATCTGATGAGGGAAATTACCAAACCTGATGAGGTTGCTAACCAAATTTCTTTTAATTTTCTGCTCTAATATATTCCAAAGATTGCGAATTGTTTTTTTGTGTATAAAAAAAAGCATGTTTAAAAGTAATGTATTTTACTCAACAGAAAGTTTTAATTAAATATTTGGAACAAATTGTATCAAGCAAGGTTTTATAACATTGCAACAGAAACATGGACATTTACTTTTCTGTATACTACCCACTCAATTTTAAAATGATTATAATTCATTTATATTTAAGTGAATTTAAGTGTTAAATTTCTGCATAAATAACATAATTTCATTGCATTTCCCCATACAGAAGTCGCAAATACGTATTTTGCTTGGTACAGTACCCAAAAAAAATAATCAGAACGATGGCTATATCTTCGGTTCTAATTATCGTAGAATCTTACTGTTTGCACCAAAATGTTTTGCTTACGATTTTCTATATATCTGATGCAATTTTTTTTCTTAAGGGACCGTTTACTAAGTAAAAGTAAATCTATCTTCGAAAATTTCAATACGAACCCTTATTTTTTATCATTTCATTCGATTTAGAATACATCATTTAATCTATATACCAAATTTCAATGCATTATGTTGAAAAACACGTCACTTATGAGCGAAAATGTTTCGACCATTTTTTAACCGATCTTCAGGGAGAATTTCCATAAAACGAAAGGTACTTTTAAGGTTCTACTTCACAGCGGGAGAAATCGAACGGTCAGTGCGGCGTTTCACGACGTTAAAAAATACAAATATTAGTCTAAAATTGCATAGAAACTACTTGGATTTATAGTGTCATGTTTAAGATTAATACAAAAATAGCAAGTAAACGCAAAAATAACATAATTTATTTACAACATTAAAGATGTGCATTCTTCTCATGAAATAAATAAAATATCGAAAACTGTAATTGCAGAAGTATAGCGTATACTACTGATGATTAGAAATTAATATATATAGAATGTAGGCATTAGTAAACAATATTCAGCAAAACGTGATTGTTTTACAGAAACATTTCACTGTAAACACAAATGTAACTTGATCGTTGAAATTATTTATAAAATGAAAAAGTCACATGATTCAGTAAAATTTTTAAAGGATAACTTAGTGGAATTGCTTAAAAAATGTTGTTTTAAATAAATGTAATTTAAGAAAGTAAATTTTCTTTAAAATAAAGGACACTGTTGAAAACCACACAAAACACATATTCCACGATTCCAAACACGTTAGACAGATTAAAAAATATATATAAAAATAAAACTGCTTTGTTTGTATGAAATATTTTTTTTGTAATTTCAAGAAATTGTGTTCCGATTCACCCCGTTGTTCCTATTCACCCCATTTTACGATAATTGAAGGTTGTGCGATTTTCCACACCTCTTGTTTAAATTGAATTAATCTCTGATAGCTTTCAAAAGTCAAGTATTATACGGTCCCTTAAAGTGAGCGTTTTTTACATTTTCGCTAAAAAATCGAGAACTAAAAGTTAAAATGGAAAGAAAGAAATTGTGGGGGGAGGGGGGTTTAGACCATGGTAAATCTAATGAAAGCAAACAAAATGTATGTTTCTATTAAAAAAAAATTAAAATTGTTTTATTAATTTATAATTAATTATTAAAAAAGAAATTGAGGCAAAAGTTGATTGCTATTTATGTTTGGCAATTTACAAACTATCTTTTGAAAAAGAAATTACTGAAATATATCAATTATTTAAGTATTTATGGCCAAAAAACCAACTTTTTTATTTAACATTAATTTATCATTTTCTTTCTATCATTTAAATTACAAACCATTCATTAGAAAATTACGAATTTTTGTATTTCGACATTTTTTTGGATGCTGAATCCAAATATGAGATAATATTATGAGGTTGCTATTGAAGTTTTTGAAGTTTGGTTCTGTTTTAATATGTAGATGACCCCGCATGACAAAAAAAAAAAAAAAAAAAAAAAAAAACTACGTGCAATTATTAAAAACATTCCACAATTTACAACGGTACCTTTTGTTTGTTATTTCAACAATTAGAGCACAAGATATAGTCATCGTTCTGATTTTTTTTGGGGTATTGTACATGTGTTACATTGCTTGGGCACATGTGCTACAGTGGTTAAGGTATACATTTACATTACGAATTGCGAAATTTGACTAAATTCTGCGTTTTTTTTTTTTTTTTGTTTTAAAATATTCTCGAATTCATTACCATTAAAATGACACAATTTTCTTTCTGAGACTCAAATTGCGTTTCAAATTCCAGTGGGTGTTGTGAACCTGTTTTGTATCACGTTCATTAGTGTAGTAAACTTTAAACGAGTTTTCTGAAGAATGACATTTTGGTGTTATATGACTTTACTCCAACGATCATAACTTCATAATAAATGGTCCGATTTACAAAATTATTATTTTGTTTATACGATAGTTGTGAATGTGTTTTCTATTGAGAATCTGTTAGATATGGTTATAAACACATTTTTTATGCAATTTTAATCTTAATTTTTGTTAAAAACTATGTATTTTTTAACTTTTTATTTAAAAACTTATAGTATATAAATATACTTATACTAAATAAATATTGAAGCCAAATCTAAAATTCTCCATAGGAACATGCGTCAATATAATATCTTTTATTTGCAATAAAAATACCTCTAAGTTAATTTCAAGTTTATTTATGTATGTTCTAATAATGTCCTAATTGTCACTTTAATTGCAATTACCTGATTAAAAAATTGAAGGAAAAAAGTTTATAGATGAAAATGCATCATTTTTTATTCTGATATACTGCCAAAAAGTTTGAAATTATAACCTAAAAATTAAAGAAAATCATCTCAATTGTATATGTATACATTGAGGCATAACCTCCTGAGACCCACAACTGTTTGAAACATGATTTAAACCAATTTTTAAGTATATTATTCTTTTGGGTCTATGTAACGTACTTTTAAAGTTATTGGGTTTCAACTATAAAGATGGGACACAAAAATGACTATTTCCTTAAGCTTGTTAAATTTAATCATGAAAGGCTGCAAAACAATTTCGCGTGGATGTGAAAAATAAAAATACTTTACAGTTAGTGCAAAAAAAAAAAAAAAAATTGTTCGCGCTGAACATCCAGACATTCGACAACGTGAGGAAAAAGTCTTAGTGTCCATTGCTGGCATGTGCTTCACACCAACTTTTCGTGACGCATCTACTGGCAGTGGCAGAGGAACTGGTTTTTTCCGTTTCTTTACAGGCTCTACTTCGTCACAATCGGTGGAACTATCATCAGTTGTAGGACTGAATTCGGCAATTTCACGCAAAGAAAAATTATGCACCCAAAATCCCATGTGCATTTAAATGTACGCGGGGTCTCAGGAGGATATATGGAGATTTTTATATGTGGGATTATGTACTGAACCAGCGGAATACCCGTGCATTGCTACGAAATGTTAACATGCGTATTCAAGCAATCAAAAAACTTTTGTACATTACCCATTTCAAGGGTGCCTACAGGGGGGTTTCGTGACGCAAACTGCGTCAACGAAATTTTAGGGGGGGGGGGGGGTGATAAGAAAATGGAAAATTTTGGGATTTATCATAAAAAATTAAGATAAATAGAAAAATAATTAAAATCTGATAAAAAATTTGTGTGTGGGAGGGGGATATGTATATAAAGTATTTTATGAGGCTGATGGGGGGGGGGGGGATAGGGCGCTTGCACCTAAGTTTGTAGAAATATGTTTAAGATCTGAAGGAGGGTGGGAGCGTTTAGTATATATTAATTTCTTGTGGTTTCATGGGGAGGAGGCTCCTACTTTTTCACAGTATGTTTACCGTGTAATATGATGTCTAAGGTTCTGAGGGGTGGTCTTCATTTTGTTATGTACCAATATGTTTAAGATCTGAGGTGGTGGGGGAAGGGCAATGTTTAGTATACATTAGCATCTGTGTGGTTTGATGAGGGGGGGGGGGAAGGGTCTATATTTCAGTATATAATTGTATCTTTAAGGTGGGGGCGGGGTATTTGTCTACCTTTTAACAGTAGTTTACAGTGTAATAGTATATTTAAGGGTCTGAGGTTGGGTGATATATTTTAATATGTAGCAATATGTTTTATGTCTAAGATGAGCGAGGTTGTCCATCAATTACTATCTAACAAAAATATACTTACGGTCTGAGGGGTGGGAGGGGGTCCTAATGATTAATATGTATCAACAATATGTTTAAGGTCTTAGAGGAGTGTTCTACTTAGTATGCAACACTATCTTTAATGTCTGTTTGGTCTACCTTTAGTTCCCTTACAATCTGGGGGGGGGGGGAGTATTTTAAGCCCAGTTACCTCACCCCCCACCCTTTCAAAGTAGATAATCGCGCACAATACGCGTGAGATGGGGTTGGGGGGAATCCAAATTCGCCTCATTATATGACACAGAAATATCATATTTCCACATTTCCACCGCTCCGAAACTCCTACCAAACATATCCTATCTAGAGTTAACAATGCTTTAAATGCAACCTAAAACTTACATTAGCATACTGTCAAGTTAATACTATGCGTCTGGGGAAGTGCAAGAAAAATTTAATAATTTTACAAATTTTAAAGTCGACGAAAGTGCCTGATCAATTAATTCTCTTGAATATGAGCCAAAGTATATTGAAACAGTTAGTATCCTATAGGGCCCCGATTTTCGCGGGAAAATTATGCAACTCATGTAATGAAAGGGAAGAATGCGCAAAGTATTTAAAAAAAAAAAAAAAAAAAAAAGGATATAAATTAAAAACAGAAACTTTTAAGAGGTCAATGTTACTCTAAGCTATAATGCACCAACGGTTCATAATTCTAATTCTGAAGATCCAATTACATTAGAGCATAAGCACGGCAGCCTCATTCCCATGTTTTTTATTCTTTCACTTGTAATGTTTAAAGGGCAACAAGAAAATAGAAAAAAGTAAAATAAATTTCAAGTTTGAAAATTTACTTAAAAACTGTTTCATTTTAGAACACTTATTTTAAACTTAATATATTGTAAACTGCGGATTCGCTATCCCAACATTAAATAGGTGAGAAGTTTTCAAGTAATATAATTTTAGACTAAGGTAATTGAATATAAAATGGGTTTTTCTTGATAATTTTTAAGAGTATGAACATGGTCGCCTGTATGATTATTTGTAAAGGGGTACAAAGCTGTGTAAATAAGAAGAGTGCAATAAAAGTTTTTTTCGTTTTCAAAATTTGATTTTTAAAAATGTTAGATTTCTTAATGAAATATTATCTAGTAGTTATTCATCAATATTGTGTACAAATGAAGAATTTGAAATCCATTTCAAGTAGCACAAGACTACTTTTTTCCCTGAGAATTGTACCGTTATTTTTCCACTTATTTCTTCATTTCTAAAAGCCAAGGGGAGGAACACCGCAAGCTTTTGTGTCACCTTCCTGCACCCATTAGTATAAACACAATTTTAACTTTTAATTTAAGCAAACTTTCCATATTAAATTCAGTTTTTTTTTTTGTAAATTCTTATTTTGTACTTTTTTTTTATATTTGTATATCTGCTTTCTTGCCTTATTTATTATCTGTATAAATGTAGTATTTGAAAGTAGCTTACGTATGTAGTGTTTGAACTTAATAGTCGGAAGTACTACATGGATTTCTAGATTTTTAAGGGTTTTAAAAATGATGTTCATTTTTTACCTAACAATAAATTATTTCTGTGTGTAACTTAATTAGAAGAATTGAACATGTTGGTCCAAAAGGGACTGGACCATTAAAGTAACATAGGCCAAAGTATGAATGGTGCTGGAAATATGAATGGCTGATGCATTGGGCTAAAGACTTTAAGGCAAAAGGAAAGCCATAGTGCTTTTCATGTTAGGCTTTCATGGTTGATTTCTCACTCATACATTTGCTTTAGTCATTTGAAGTCTATTGCTTTTTGTCCTTAACTAAATTTATTCTTATTTGGAGAAGAGCAAGGCCGTATCCAGAGGGTATGATAGAGTTCAAATCACCCTGAAATATTCCCCATTATATATTATATTATATTATAGAGAACGTGCATAAATTACGTCACACACAATTTTTACTCTCCCCCCCCCCATGTCACTTTAGAATGACCTCATATCACCAAAATTACGCCAAGGTGCTGTCTCCCTCTTCAAAAGAATGTTTTTTTAATTAATTTGAAAAATTTAAAAAGAAATATGTATGATTTTAAAATTAACTCAGAAATAAGTCCAACTTGTATTACACATTAACTTTCTTGGTCAAAATGATCTCAAATGACTGAAGTTAATTTTTTTAAACTTTAAATTAAAATAGGAGTGTGGAACATCACACAACTTTCAATTACATTATTATATTGACATGGATAGGTTTTCTTTACCATTTTTAACTCCAAAATGGCGAGATCGGGGTGTACTTGAGAAACAGTATCGTCTTTTCAATTCTGGATTGCATGATAGATTTGTCGAGAAAATGTCGTCAAAAACAAAGTCAAAGGAGAGAAGACATTAAAAAAGTACAAACAACGAGATAATCAAGTAAGGCCAACTCATTGAAACAGTTTTCGCTATGCATAATCGGTATTTGCTGCATTAATTTTTTTATTACTGTATTATTTTCTAAATGGGGGGGGGGGGATTTTTGAAATTAGGGGGGGGGGTGAGTCATGGTGCTTGGGGGGTTCGGTATCACTTCCATTTCAAAAGTTTGATCCCATTTCTACCCCTCAAAGTTGGATTATGAAAATTGAAATAGATCATTTTTTTCTATAATTGACCTTTTTGACATTTGAAACAAATTTCAGGGTAGTGAATATATCAGAAGGGAATTATATAAATATTTTTGTATGAAATGCTTTATCTCTTTTCGACCTTTTAAAGTTGTTGAGATCAAAATCAACCAAATTCCAGAGTTGCGTCTACATTAAAAATAGCGCATATGTTTCATTCTTCGTTTGGAACATTTCAACACCCTTTTCTATCCTTTAAAATGAGCTAACCGAGATCTTGATGGCTTACTTTATTTATGCTGGCCCTTGTTGACATTTGTGCCAAATTTTAGAGTTGTGACTACAGGAGAAGTGGGTGAATTACTAATGAGTCAGTGAAGGTTTTGATTTTTATACATAGGTATAAATTTAGGAATTACTTTTCGTTACCTTTGTTTTTCTTGGCTGTCGACAAAAAGTGAACAAAACGATTAATATGAAGTAACAGAAACGCGTTTTTAATTACAACTCAATAAGTCACAAAGTCAAAATAATGAAAAAAAAAAAAAATTCCATTAATGAAGAAAATTGTAATTGTTTTTGTTAAAAATGCATTTCCTTCTACGTCTATTTAACATCTATTTTTATTCTTACTCCTATTTAAGAATAAAAGTAGCTCATTAAATGTTAGTAAAAATAGTTTATTTTGTAGCATATCTTGTAATTTTAAAATAAACAAAAGTGGTGCATTTATCTATTAATCAAAATTGTACAAAGTATACATTTTTTAGTTTGAAAGATTGTTTCTATATTGTTTTAAGAGCACATGTTGAATGAGACTGTTTTAACTTCAGTTGAGAAAAACTTAATTTTGAAGTGAAACCTGAACAGGAAATTTGTTTGCCTATAACAATCCTGTCAATACGAATATTTTTATTATTACATTTTATATATTTTTTAATTTCTCGTTTCACTTGCTTACTGCACAAAGTACCTCGAGAGTAAATATATGTGATCTTACAAAGAAATATTTTTGAAATGCATTTAAATAAACTCTTCCAAATGAAAGTAATAACATATCAATTATCAAACAAAATAAATATTTTCCAATATTGTTTTCAGCGATGCAATAGTATATAAATTATTCCTTTGTATTATCCGTCATACAAAACCAAATACTACATAAGTTTCTAGTGTGAAACATTTCTCTTCAAGTTATCCAATTAAGTAAGCAGATTTTAGTTTCAATACTATCCTGAGTAGTGAAAAGCTTATACAAAACCAACCTTTTCCCATATATCCGATTTTAACATAATCAGAAAAACTACAAATGCTCTAGGTATGTGCAAAATGTCAAATAAAAGGTCTTGTCAAGATGAATTCACACACTAAAATCCAACCAGAAATTAGAACCGGAAGTATCAGAAATGGCAACTAAAAGTCAATTTTTATTTCACTCTAACAAAATTATAAGTGCTACAGATACGTTATATATATATTATTTTATAAATTTCGATAATATAAATAGAATTACATAAAATTTGCCCGGAAGTTTCTTTAAAGTCCTCTTTATATAAATTTAAAGTTTTCTTCCATAAGAAGGGTACCACCATAATAATTAATAAAATTAATTCTAAATAGAAATATTGTAACTTGGTTGTATTCAGATTATCTGGCGCCGTCAGCAACACGAGGGCTATAATGCGCCGAAACATTTCGTCATTTAACAAACCAACATACATTTACAAACACCCATGCCTACACGGGACTCGAACCCGCAACCTCGCGGTCTAGAAGCCAGCACGCTAACCACTATACCGTTTGGTCGGCATATTGTAACTTGGAAATCCAGTGATAAGTTCAGCAGGGTCGTCAACGCAGATTTCAGTTATTAGTTGGTTGTTTTCGGATTATCTGGCGCAGTCAGCAACACGAGGGCTATAATGCGCCGAAGCATTCGTCATTTGACAAACCAACATACATTTACAAACACCCATGCCTTACACGGGACTCGAACCCTCAACCTCGGTCTAGAAGCTAGCACGCTAACCACTATACCATTTGGTCGGCGATTTCAGTTATTAAATATTCCAGAAGTGTACATGGTACCTGAACCTGAAGGACAGCAATTACCAATTGTAAAGAAGCTGTATTTTAGTGACAATGACTAACACAATCCAACTAGTATTTAAATTACTTGTACTTTTGTATTTAAACAAATACAAAAATACACACACTAGATTAATTAATATTAGATGATCTTAATTCAATTTATGTATACCCGCTAACATTTGGAGAGATGAAAGTAATATCCACTTAATTTTTTTTTTTTTTTTTTTTCTATCTTAGATTTTTATCAGTTTTAATAATTAATTCTTTAAAAAGGGGGAGAAAGATACATGTTTCGAAATAATAAGGCAAATATGAAAGCAAAAACTTGGAGTGTCTTTGCAATTAAACGCAGCGAGTTCTTTACAATACTTGAAGCTGAACTTTTATTTTAATTGGCGAATTAACCGAGATCATTCTGATTCTTTAAAAGACTATAAATACTTCAAAATGTCTTCTCGAATGAGTCTGTATTGATAATTAGAGGGTACACTCTTTTTTTAAATGGTGACAAAAATGAGCCTAGGATAAAAAAATATGAAGGGAGGGGGGGGGAGTAACAAAAAAAAAAAACAGCCAAAGAAAAGCGCATTTGTTTTTAATTAGTATTCGTGATCCTAAAACTTTCGCTAATTAGATGTTGAGGAGAATGGAATGTTAGTGAGGGAAAAGCCAGGGTCATCTGTAGACACAATTCTTTCATCATCAAAAATAATAGTTAAAAGAGCTAAAGCGAAAACTGTTCGATCAAACTAATTATCATCGTCGCTGAGCTGGAAAACGTTGGAAAAGTTTTAAAAAAAGGTAAGGTACAATAATTAAAGTTAAATTTAGGGTATTATCTAAAGTGTAAAATCAGGGATTTTGTTTTACTTCAAAGTTCTAGTTATCTGAAACTTCAGCGAAAGTCAAAACAAATGTATTGATGAATTGCTACGCCGTTTTCCATTAAACAAATAATTTCTTGCACAAATTATAGTTAAATACTTTTTTGTAAATCTCAAATATGCAATCTACGTACCCCGAACAGCAAAAAATCCCACATTTTCCAATGATTTGAACTCAGAACCATTGGCATGCCATAATGTCACTTATAATTGATAGGTACGTATAATTTGGGAACCGCATATCAAATGAAATGAATAAAATCAATATTAACCTGGGAAGAAGGAAAAGTTTAGAATCAACAAACAATTTATGTTTTCTCTGTCTTGTTTTATGTCTTCTGTTATGTTTTAATGTCTTAAGTGCTCTATAAAATGCGATTAGTCTATGCATTAATGTTCATGGTCCTACAGTAGCTATTATCGATTGGCTGGTTGGTTGAAATTTACTGGCGCAAGGGCAACGCTAGGGCCAAACTGCGCCGAACAAACGTTGCTATTATCGAACCGTTGATTTTCCTGGTAGTTAGTGCAATGCAATTCTTTGCTATTCTATGTAATGTACAATAAAATTGATGTAACTACAATTCAAAATCCATGCAATTCTTAGATCAAGATTTTGTGTCATTTTGCGCAAAATGTGAATTGCTTAAAATATCTTGTATTAACGTGAAAAAGTAAAATCTGCGTCTATCTTCTAAACGATTAGTAAAATTTATTTATAAAAAAAAAAAAATTCTTTAAATATATGAATTAATTATATTATTAATGTACTTATTTCTATCAAAACTAAATTGATTTTTGTCTGACAATCATTGTTTGAGAGAGTATGTATAGTAAAATATATTTTTAAAATACATGGGAATTTCTAGTTATAATGCATCTTTAAGTTAATTAAACTTTTAATGTGTTTTGTCATACCCTAAGAAAAGACCCTCCCATAATATAAGAAGTAGGATCCTCTTCGAACTCTTTTGAAAAGTTTTATGTCCGCTGAAGGTGTGATCTTTAGTTCAAATTTGAGGTTGAAAAATTTGGACTTTAAAAGATTTTATTTTTCAAGGTTTCAAAAGATTTTAAGGATTACCTCCGAGTTCCGACTAAAAATGAGAATTGAGACACAGTAATAAAAATTTTGAAGGTTTAAAAATATTGAAGGTTTAAAATTACAAATATTGCCTTAACTTTAACTCTAAAGTCATAACAGTTACCATAACGTTGAAATTATTTTAAGTACACTTGGTATAAAACAATTTTTATAATTATAAATATAAAATGCTCACCCCAAATTCAATAAACTCTTATAATTTAGAAATTGTAATTTGTTCACTGAGTTCTAAACAATACAATATTATTGCCTGGTTTTGTTGATGGATCAGATAGAATCCCTCATGAAATAACTTACGGTTGCTTATTTCTGCAATTTTAATGCTCAACATTAAGGTGTTCCAAAAAAAAAAAAAAACTTTTAAAAATGTTAACTCTCACCCTCCAAAAATTTTCTTTCTGGGAATATAAAATGCATTGGCCTCCAAACTATATATTGAGTCAGGACACATGATTAATCTTCAGTTTCGATTTTGATTATGTAGTCTTGTCTTAAGATGACGATTTTCAAAGTGTAAACCTATCATGAAGTAAGAATTGCATGCTTCAATTTTCATCTTACCTTGAAGCTAGGTGCTTCCTATGTTGGACTATCTTCTAAAGTCTTGGAATGGAAGTCTGAAAGGAATAGATAGTTTGCCACAAAACTTTTTTGCCGCCTTTCCATATTGGAATTGGTTTGTTAGGGTTTACTGGCGCAAGGGCTACACGAGGGTCATGCTACGTTGCATATTGGGAGGTAGGTTTTCATAGTGTTTTATGTGATTGTTTTTCCTCTGATATTTTGTGCTATTATAGTGTTTTACAGTGCAAATATTAAATATACCGTTTTATGTACTTTGCTGATATGGTTTTTTGAGAACAAATGTTTTTAGATTTTGTGACTTTGTGATTTTGTGAAAAACTTTTTTGCCGCCTTTCCATATTGGAATTGGTTTGTTAGGGTTTACTGGCGCAAGGGCTACACGAGGGTCATGCTACGTTGCATATTGGGAGGTAGGTTTTCATAGTGTTTTATGTGATTGTTTTTCCTCTGATATTTTGTGCTATTATAGTGTTTTACAGTGCAAATATTAAATATACCGTTTTATGTACTTTGCTGATATGGTTTTTTGAGAACAAATGTTTTTAGATTTTGTGTAAACTTACAAATATACGATCACGTCATAGTAGGAGGGTTCACGGGGATTGGTGTAATTCTTGCCTCCTTCCGTGATCCTCCCATTATAGGGATCATATTAGCAAATGTTTTGAAAACTGATTATTGTCTGTTAATAAGTAACCAAATCAATCTACTACAGTGTATGCAAATGAATCCTGTGTATACGAATTTGGATACAGGGAAGGAAACAAAGTTTAAAACTACAAACAAGATTAAATGCAAGAGAACACTGAACATGCTTGAATTCATTGGCTTTTTTATTTCACAAGAGCGAAGTACATCGATTCCTGTAACTTCCAAGGGGAAAACTAGAATCTTACCGAGAACAAATCTTTGGTAAAACTAGTGGCTCTTTATCTATTGCAGTCGGCAAACTAAACTTATTTTGAAATAATCTCATTTCATATGTTTGAGTTACTCTGTACCCATTGCACTGAATTGAGATTAATTCTATAAAAATGCTATCCTGAAAAGATCCCACCGCTGCCATTATTTAAAAATGCTATTATCGATCAAACGGTATAGTGGTTAGCATGCTAGCTTCTAGACATTGAAGTTGCAGGTTCGAGTCCCGTGTAAGGCATGGGTGTTTGTAAATGTATGTTGGCTTGTCTAATGACGAATGTTTCGGCGCATTATAGCCCTCGTGTTGATGACGGCGCCAGATAATCTGAAAACAACCAATCAACAAGTACTTGAAAGAAATTAAGCACGACGGCTTGACAGCAGCCATTAGATTTCATAACTCTTTCTGACTGACCATTTTACTTGGCGTTTTTTTTACTTGTAGTAGTTTTATGGGAGATGTTAATTATTTTTGTTGATTAAGATGTGTCTGATCAATGTTTTAGTGGGAATAATCGTATCTTTACTATAGAAGCAAAGTGGCGTTGCAATATTAGTTCCATACTCAACTCGTTCTATTTAGAGCGACAGTAAATTTCATGATTCAGTATTGCAGAGAGATTTAGGTTCGCAATTGAAATCCAGTTCTTTTCCTTCAAGTAGGTCCTATACCACATCAAGAAAAGGTATTAATTCATAATTAAAAATGTATTTCTTCTACTTTTAATTTATATGAAATAATTGAGAATTATGTGCTTTACGTATGAATAGATATAAAGAAATGTGTTTGTAATACAAATTTCGCTTTAAGTTTAAATATCTACCTATCTATTTTTTATCATTTTGAGAAAAGTTTAAGCGATCTTCGGTCGTGAAGTTATTAAGTTGGACAGGTTTGTGATAAGAATGTACGTGGTTCGAAACCAATCACACACCTTGATGTATTGAAACTGGTTTTTTGGTTGTTTGTTTTCAGATTATCTGGTGCCGTCAGCAACACGAGGGCTATAATGCGCCGAAACATTCGTCATTAGACAAGCCAACATACATTTTCAAACACCCATGCTTAACACGGGACTCGAACCCGCAACCTTGTGGTCTAGAGGCTAGTACGCTAACCACTATACCGTTTGGAACTTGGTTTTTAAAATTTAAGTGGTTGATTAACTCAAAGTTGAAATACCTGTTTTTTAACCTTTGATAAGCGAACAATTTTCTTGAAAAATAAGTAAATTTTTGTTTTTTTATAATTGCACTGTTTCAGTTGTTTAAATGATCAGTGTAACTTTTTGTATTGAGCACAAGTTAAATACCTGAAATCAGTTGATCCGTTTTATTCAATCAATACCCTGGCTAAATTTCCCGAATTCTGTAAACACTTATGAGAGGTACTACAGAACCCCGTACATATTAAAATATACGAAAAGCACTTCCTTTAATCAAACTGGAAAGAATAAAAAAATGAATGGCCAAAATTCATCAAGCCTTTTTAGCTGTAGTCTTGCCTACTGCTTTGGTCATAACTAGAAGAAACACTGGAAGAAAAAAAAATCGAAAGACCACTATCTGGTGATTGCTAAAGAATTAGTTTTCCAAGTTCCCTTGTTCAATGTTAGAAATTATGTTGTTACTTTTCGTTTACTTACCAAACTATGGTTCTATCTGTAATAAAATTTGAGCTGTGAGGGGGTCGAAAACCGGCCTAAACTAGGTCAACATATAAAACACTTGCATCTCTGTCTCTTTGACTTCGGACTTGGTGGCGGAACACTGTCGCGTTCTTAGATGACTTGAGCTTGAAATTTGTTTTTTATTTTAATATTAAAAAAAAATCACTCACAACTTATTTATCAATTTACTACCGTAAGCGGTGGAGGCTTAAAACAATTGAAATCTTGTGAATATAAATGAAATTTTTTCACATTTAATTCTTAATTAAGTCTACTTTATTTATACCTTTTTGAAGTAATGTTACTGATAAAAATTTGTTTATACCCATAGTTTACAATGAATTGATCCGATTTATATTCTCTCGATTTCTCTAATTGCGTAATTTTAAATAGCCATCAATAAGGAAACATGCTTGTATCAACTGTAACAATAAATTGAGAAAAGTTAGGTTTCTTTTACATTTTAAATCAACATAAAAAACAATTTTATGTTCTTTTATTAACTAAGAAATAGAAAATTTATTTGCACATCTTTCAATAAAATTCCTCTTCGGTTTCAAGCATCTACTGTGTCTACATTTAAATATTTTAATCAGAAATTAATATGTTTACGATTGAAAAAAACTTAAAATATCTAATTGAAATTTACTTTGAATTTAAATACCTAAGTAAACTTTTAATAATGCATAGCAATTTGTTTGGAAAACTTAATAAATAACCTTATTGGATGTTGTCTATATTATTTTTCTTCTAAATTCTTGAGCATTTGTTTTAGCTCTTAAAGCATTAAAAACGTAAAATATGCAAAAATACATGAAGTTAATGGTTGGGAATAATTGAACACTTTCTTTAATATGCAAGTCTTTGGAAGATATTTTGAGTTTTTATGTGATATATATTTGAATTTTTAACTAGGAATAACATTTCTCAAAATAGATTCAAATAAAAAATGTCCCGTTGAATGAAAGAAACGCTTTGAAAAGCTACAATACATTCACTTTTAAAATGTATTGATTATGAAATGAGAAATGTTTGAGGATAACGAAATGTGCTATAGAAAATACTTTTCCCCCAAGGACTTACATTTATTAGAAATATTCGTTTTTACAATGCAACTATTGATCTAACAGCTTTTTTCTTCTGTTTTGGCTGGATTATATTTTAGGAACATTAATATGACTTAAATTTATCCGAACTCATATTTTTTTTTAATAAACATTTTCATTTACTTCACTTTCTTTATGTGCAAAAGTATAAGTTAAATGTTTGCATATTATAATTTTTAGGTTAAATTAAATATTTTCGTCAGTATTATATTGAAATTCTGGAATTATGAATTGAAAAATTAAATAGCCTACAATTTTTCTTTAAAATTAGCATTTCACTATACAATATTTGTTAAAGGGGAATATCTATTATTATAACTAGTAATTAATTAAACTTATTGTGCATATTTAAGAAATTGTAATTACAAAAATGAGGTACGTGGAATGTTGTGTGTTTATTAGGCCGGGCCGAAAAAGTCTAAGTATCTTGGATCTTTTAGCAGTAGTGTGGAAAAGTTGTGGACTCTCATTATTATTAGAAAGTATGTATAATCTTAAAACTCTGAATTGATATCTTCTGTCGCCTCAATGGGTCGAAAGTTATGAAAATTGAACTAGAAATGCTTAAAATTCAGAAATTAATAAATAATCACACATTTCGTTGAACATTTTGTGGTAATGCTTAAAAGTTACTGTTTTTTTTTTTTTTATCAACAACACCTGCACAAATTTTTAGAATTATACGCTAACATCTTCTGCCGCCTCAAAGGCACTGAATTGTGAAAATTGAAGACAATTTTTTAAATAAAAACACATTACACTTTCAACATTGTAATATGAAAATAAACTTTATTCCAACTTTCAGACTTACAAATTACAAAAGCATTATTGATTGTAATATTTTTTTGGATTTTTTTTCTAAATATTCTGACACGTGGTTTCTGTATTCTAGGGTTATTCCATAACTATTCTGCTTTCCAACTGCTTTTCTGGAGGTTTCAGTGTTTAGTTTTACAATTTGTTCAACTGCTTGTGTGCGTGTAGACAAACTGCATTTAATAAAATACCAACCGTCCAAATGGACATAAGTAATGCTTATGTTCCTTTTAACTGATGAGAAGAGCCATATTAGGACCCTTACAGCTATATTGATTATCAAAGCAAAAACAAGGGAAAATGGTCCAGAGGAAAGTTGTGTTCGCAGATTCGCTATTCCTGCTGTTAAACTTGGAACTACAAACTACACAGATCTCATGAACTTGCATACTTGTTTAATAACCTTATCTCTATTTCTCAGAGAGATCAGTTTTTATGAACTTTTGAAGATGATACAGGACTTTGTGCCAATGGAAGGCTAGGATTTTATTAAATATCTATCACACACACAAGCAGTCGAGAAAATTGTAAAGCTAAACACTGAAGCCTCCGAGAAAGCAGTTAGACCGCAGAATAGGGATGGAGCAACTCTAGAATCCAGAAACCACATGCCAGAATTTTTAGAAAAAAACCCAGAAAAACAGTCAAAAAAAGATTACAATCAATAATGCTTTTGTAATTCTGAAAGTTGGAATAAAGTTTACACTTTCCTCCTTGAAATACGAAAATAATGTGTTTTTATTTAAAAAACTGCCTTTAATTTTCAAAATTCGGTGCCCTCGAAGCGGTGGAAGATATTAGTGTATAATTCTAATTTTTTTACAGGTATTGGTGTTGAAAAACAATAAGCATTACCACAAAATGATCAATGAAATTTGTGATTATTAATTAATTTTTGAATTTTAAGCATTCATAGTCCAATTTTCACGACTTTCGACCCATTGAGGCGATAGAAGATATCAATTCAGAGTTGTAAGATTTTACACACTTTTCCGCACTACCGCTAAAAGATCCAAGATACTTCGACCTTTTCCGTCCGGCCTAGTGTTTATGCTTTACGAATGCTTATGTAATATTATTTACTATTGAAAATTCGTTTTTGACCGAAAGTCGTTGTACCCTTTAAATTGTTTCTATGTGGGGCAAAAAGGTATAATTATCAAATCTTAGAATAGTGTTTATTTTGGATATACTTGTTATTCTAAAGTTTCTTTATTTAGCAGTTATGTCAATCTACTGGAGATTTTCCCGAATTTTTCACTCTCAAAAGCAATATTTTACTTTAATAAAATGCTGGTAGTCATCTATTCATATATCATCTGTGAAAATTTCTAGAAAATATATTTTTCGAGAATTTTTTCTTATAAGGAATTATTTTTCAATCCGAACTTTTTCCATCTACTAATTGTTAAAATATGCATTTTACCAAAATTATAAGCCGACCAAACGGTATAGTGCTTAGCGTGCTAGCTTCTAAACCGCGAGGTTGCGGGTTCGAGTCCCGTATTAGGCATGGATGTTTGTAAATGTATGTTGGCTTGTCTAATGACGAATGTTTCGGCGCATTATAGCCCTTGTGATGCTGACGGCGCCAGATAATCTGAAAACAACCAACCAACCAACCAACCAAAATTATAAACATTCAGAACAGAAAAACCCTCAGAGGAAAATAATCATTATTACTTTATTAATTAAAATAATTTTCCTTGAAAAGCATGTTCACTATTTATATATAATAAATAAAAAATTAGCCAGCAACTGAATACTTCTGCATGTATAGGAGGAAAGACTACAGATAGATGATTATGGATTTGAATCTAACTTGTAGCTAATCATAAATATTGTCTATCCCAAAATACAATCTCTCGCAAAGTTATCCAGCGTTTTTTGTTACTATGGCCCTAAGACTATCCACGAGGGATTCCAGGAGAAGAAACAAAAACATTATCTTACTGAATGCCCTGATGGCGTATGAGAGATATTTCATAGATTATTAAAATATATTCAAATAGATGATTTCTCTTCATCAGTACGAATTCCTTATTGTAACCTTTTAGACTGCCAATTTCATGTATGCTGCTCACCTATTATGAATCGACAAGTTTTGTTGCTTTAGTGACAGCTACCACCTAGACTTTCTTGAGGGAGCTATTATTCCGAGACAGAACCTTATTCGAACCAATTGCAAAACTAAACAATATTTATCATCTATTCTAAACTCGCTATGTTGAGAAGGAAGGAAATGTTCAAAATATAAGAGAAACACTTTTCAAGAGGATTAACGCGGCCTTGTTGACATTATTTCGTCAATAAGCCAAAAAGTAAAAGGAAAGCATTGGGTTATAAAATTCTGTCTCCTGCATCGTTCCGTGGAATCTTAGTTTTATGTTCTATGTGTGAAAGTGGAGAGTCTGTGATTTATCGACCCTAAAACCATTGCAGGAAAATTTTTAGAGCGCTTTTTATAACCCAGAAAAGCGAGTCACGGATTTTTGTGAGGGTGCAACTACTCCGTGGTTAAGTAATTGTTCCTCTAATTTGTCTAGTCTGCATCTTTTAGAGGTAGGATCGTTAGAAGGTGAATTATGGAGGATACGGGGAAGGTGTCGATGGATAATTATATGTGAATATGTGAAGGGAAGTAAGTTCATACGGTATACAATGTCTAAGTTTATTTGTTAAATGCTTTTAATATAAAAGCAACTCAATTGATGATTTCGAAAATTTTAGTGAAGGTTATTGTTCTTTTTCAATCCTTTATATGCTCTTAAATTTTGCTTGTGACTGGAAAATGTTAGGAGAGGGGAGGGCTAATTAAACCACTTGTCTTCATCCAAGTGAGCTGAAATACAAAAGATAGATTCATTGTCAATGACAATGAATTCTATCAAGTTTCTGGGGCAAAAAAAGTTAGTCAATGGCACAGCATTAATTGTTTTCTTCGTAGTGGTCAAACACTATGCAAACTTGATCTGAGATCAAAATCGCTTAAACAAGTTGCAATTGTTCATAAAATCAGCAATGCCTATAGAGGATTGATAGTAAAAACTGTTTTATGGTTTAGTATTTACGTGCATATTTCTAAAATCATAATTATTATAATAGACATATTTTAGGATACAAAATTAAGGGAATTAATACACTCAATGGGTAGCATCGCATTCCTATCGTAGGTATTTTTTAATTCTCTAATTATTTAATTATTTGTCTAGCTCTTTTTCATTATACTACACATTTTATATAATACCTTTTATTATTAACTGTTATGTAAATTAAAAATGAACATCTTTTCTAGGATATTTACTGGCATACAAATCAATTTTATAAAGTGATTTACATATTTGTCTGGATTGACAAACGTTTATTTAATCGTTAATTGCGAATAATAAAATGTAAGTATATTATTTTTTACAACTTCTAACAGAGTATACGATATTAAAAACTAGTAACAATCAAGAATATGTTTTACTTTCATGTATTTCTTAAATGGAAATAAACCACTTGGTTGTTTGCAATGTCACCACCAAATTGTCGGCCAAAAAACCTTTTGAAATTGGCCTCATCAATTTATGTGCTACTAAGCCTCGTCAACGTTGAGGAAGAAAAAGGTGCATATACGGTCCATTTAAAACAAAATTTCCCTCCAGCTTTGGCCAATCTTTATAGCTGTCAAGTAGTTAAGTCTATCAGTAGTTTTGGTTTGTAGGTGGTACGTGGCAGGCAGAGCGTGTTCCTAGATACATGTTTGCAGTGTGACTTCAATGGCCTATCTAGGGAGAACAAAAATACTCAGATAAAATTTAAATGTCAAAACAGTAAGAGGAAAAAAAACCACAAAAACAAAAAAAAACATTTAGTTGATTCTAAGTAATTTTATTTTAGAGTAGTATTTTACTACAAAGGGATATTTAAAAAACGATTGGATTCAAATCGTATCGTAAGTTATTAAGAACTGTTTTATCTTGTAAACGTATAATACATTTACTTATATTTCAAGTATATTCGATTAAATACCTTAAAAAAAATAATAAAAAAAAATATTACCACTTCTAATAATTTATTTATATAAAACGTTTCATTTAAAATTTCAGAATTCATAGGTTATTACGTTTATAGATTATTATATTTCATGTGATAACAATTTTAAAAAGAAGAAATTTCTTAGAATAGATTTTTAGACTAAATAAGAAAATAGCAATTACCTTTTAAATAACTTAAAGTAAACTAATTGATGCACACATTTCTAAGTATCTACCTATCAAGACTTTTATGAAAAAAGTTTCTTAAAATATTAGAAGTTAGAATAAAACACTTGATACATAATTTAAAGAACCATTTATAAAAAAGTTTATCTTTAATATGATCTGAAGAAAAACCATTAATCATTTTAGATGCTACTTGACACCTCATTAACACAATCTTAATATAAGCAAATAGTTATGAAACTGAAGTATAGAACTGGTAATTGTTTTAAAATAACTCTTTACATTTTCAGTGATTTAATATAAAAGTCTGAAAGTTATCAAAACACAGATTGTTTAGCTTTATTATTTTAATTTCTCTTTATATTATATTTTGTGTTTTAATAAAGCTGTTAAGGTGAGAGGGTATCTTTTTCGTTTAAGAAAGTTACATATTTGTATCCTTACACTACATACTTTTATAAAAATAATTATGTTTCATATATATTAATACTACCGATAGAACCAACTAAACTTTTAATTTCTAATCATGCCTTCTATGTATTTAGAGTGTTAAAATATTTTATTTTAACTTTAAATTGCGTTTTTCTCGGTTGAATTTTTCACTATTGTACCCAGCTATTGGTACATCTTTCTTGAAAACTATGTTTTATTTCTGTATATGCATATTGGCACAAGTCTTAGGTAAAACCTCAAATTGCCAATTCCATTAATATATACAATAGTAAAATTTAAATTATTTACATATGCATAACTGTTTAGGAGGGAAGTTTTAAAATTGTCCATTTAAAAATATATCTATCAAATTTAACTGGTTTTTGTTCCACAATTAGAATGCGTGTCTTGAATTTTAATTCTGGAAAACGAAGGCTTTTACTTACAGTAGATTAATAAAAAAAAGTTATTTAGTTACTAGAATTATTTTTAAAAAAAAATTTCCTAAAAAGATACCAAATTAGTATTTTGTCCCAAAATTATAAATTATGACTTCACACTCATTAGTTAAATAATTTTGTTGTTGTTTCAAGCACTAGAAGCTGAATTATTTTGAAAATTTAATTTGGTTTTAACGTCCAAGCTTCCTCTCTTAAATTTGTGTTCACTTCAAGGAATATAACCCATAAAAACAAAGTTTTTAATATAAATCCTTTCTATGCAGTCAGATCAAGTTTTCATAGCGTTTGATCACTAAACAGAATATCCATTTTGAACTATTTACTAACTTTTTTTTTGCTCCCAAAACTTGATTGAATACATTGTCATTTGCAACGAGTCTATTTTCCAAGATTCAGCTGGATTGGAAGACTGAAAGTGAGTTAATTAGCCCTCCGAAGATTTTGCCTCGTCTACCTTATTAGGGAAAGGTTTCAGCCATTATATATTGCCAAATTGAACATGTTTGAATTAAGCTTGGTATCTGGATAATAGAACGTGAGTAAAATCTGATGGGTCTGACGTAAGGCAATTAGAACACATATATTTTTATACGTTTTGATTAAAACAAATTTTGGCAACACGAAAGAGTTTCAACAATGATCGATTCAATGGGATTTATTAGTATTCCGAAGCGGTTTTAAAGCGAGTGTAAAGCGACCTTTTAGCGAGAGTGACCAAAATTTGATAGAATGCATTGTCATCGAAATAGAATCTATCTGCCAAGTTTTAGCCCGATTAGATAACGACAAGCTTTGTCTCGTTAACCTTAATAGGGAAAGGTTTCAGTCATTATATATATGTATGCGCATGAACATGGGCAAATTAGGCCTCAACAGGTTTGCGCGGCAGACACAAACATGGACACTCACCTATTCAACGAAACACCTATCCACCCGCACACAAAATCGAAGTTAATATAAAGGATTTAAAAATGACTAATTTTTTAAATATATTAAACTTCTACTCTTTCCCAAATAATTACAAATCAACTGAATAGAAAAGATTCACACCATTTGTTCAAAGTTCTGAATACAAAATGTAATCAATAAGTTGATATATTTAACATGGCAAAACAACTCATTTTGTCGGGCAAATGTCCAGTGTAAAATGCTAATCACATCCCTGCGTTACAATTTAAATAAACCACCATATAAGCCCAACAGTATTACCCAGCAAAATGCACTAGTTTTCATCACATATGTGAATAGCAGCTAATATAATTAATAAAGTGTCAGACTTAGAAATGAAGCATCTGGAATATGTGCGAAATTCAAACAAATTTCTTTCTTTTTTTTTTATTTAAACTGGGAAGGGTTTAGAATTAGGAATCTTATATTTATTTTGAATTTTTATTTTTATTATGAATATAATGCGTCTTTAATATAAAGTTTTAATTTTTCGGTTAGATGAAAAGAGGTTAAATTAACAAGCAAACATTTCTTACTAGGCATTTCATATATTTCTACTTAAGAGCGATTTTGCTCCAAAGTTCATAAGCTACGTCGATATTTTGCCAGTTTCAAAATAATAAAATTCTTCCAAATAAAAGTCTATAACATGATAGATTCTTTTGTGTTGAATATAAGTTTTGCGTTTGCGTTCGATCACTTCTGACAAATACTGGCTATGTTTAATTGTCATAAAATCTCTTTTACAGTTTTCTACTCATGCTTAAGTAATTTAATGTGAAGTGATGTAAGATAGAAACTAATAAACTTTTCTTAATTGCTTGAGTATAAAACTATAATAAAAAAATTATCGTCACAATAAAAGCAAAAAAAAAAAAAAAAAAAAATCAACACCTAAGAAATAATGCAATATGCATGGACAAGAAGTATTTTTAATAAATTAAAACATCATTAAAATAACTTGATTTGAAAATTGTAATCTTGGTTTGGATAAAAATAATTTTGATAAGAGATGTTTTACAGAATTGTATTTTTAAAGTAAAAAAATAAGATAATTTTTGATTTGTGTATTATTTTTTCTCATTAAAGATAGTTTGGATTAAAATGAGATTTATTTGATTAAAATGAGAATTTTTGATTTGTGTATTATTTTTTCTCATTAAAGATAGTTTGGATTAAAATGAGATTTATTTTAAACACAAAAATACACTAATTTCTTATAAATTTAAATTTTCATTAATATTCACAAATAATCATATTCATAAATGCTTTAAATGGTTATTTTTTTTAATGAAATAAAAGGTGATGAACACTGATTTGTCCTGAATATGTTTGACTGATGATGTTTCTCAAGTTTTTAGAACTTGTAGATTCAAAAAACAAAAGAAATATTTTATGAAATGATTTATGAAATGAAAAAGTACTAATTTTTGTAAATAATTAATTCTTAAAATTAAAATTGAAGCTACAATAACTCTCATTGTGGTTGTATATTGAGGAATTTATATTACTGGGAGTTTATTTTGTCAACGAATACATTGTCCATGCAAACGAACTCTCATTCGAAAGGCAGAATGATCTCATATCCTCCAAGAAGTATCGGGAACGTGAATATCCTGGCGCTCTTCATTCTCTCTTTTCTAAGTAGATATGGAAGCAATTCTTTCAGATATTTACGTTATTAAATTATCGGTCTTCCTCGTTATCGGACTTTGAGGGTATTCTTCCATTTGAGGGGAAAAAAATACGGGACAGTTAAAAATGGATAGATCTCTTGGAAGGCATTTCTCCTTACCACAGATACTTATCTAATGAGGTTTCAACTCAGTAGGGTCCTCCTGTAATTAATGCATAAGAAAATATCTAAAAAACCAATCGTAAAAATATTATATCCGTATAAAATACTAAAATCTTAACTGGTTAATATAAATATTTTAATTATGGAATGCTTTTACAAACCACAAATTCATCCCGTTAATTAATTAGAAAAAAAAAAAGACTTTACTATTATTCTATAAATTACATTTTTACCAATGTATGTGGCAATCATAATCAACATAGGTTTTCTGTTATTCAAAACGCAATTGCGGGTTAGTTTCCCTTTGAAAAACTTTCATGATGGTGTTTCCACTTGAGAATCTGACTAATATTCCAGTTCTTGATGCAACGTTATTTTACTACCGTATTGCCATCATATACCCCTGGCTCAGTTTGAAAAACAATTCAACCAATCAGAAAGAATTTTTTAAGTAATGTATAAATTAGTAGATTGTTGTGAAGCAGAAAGCAAGTAAAAAACAACCAATTCTTTTGAATTTGTTTTTGAATGAAATATTTCAATTTTCACGAACTTCGATTTTTTTTTGTGATTCACGTGCTTACAATATTTTTGTAATGGTTTTGTAAATTTGCTTTATATGCGAAACACACGCGTAAAATTATCCTTCATTTTTCTAGTGACATTTTCGAGAAATTATATTCCTTTGTATCAGCGACCGCATTTCTCAGAAGTACTTTCACAGACATCTTCATAATATTGAAAAATCAATTCTTGTTTTAAAGTGTTCTATTCTTTAAAACTAATCCCTTTAATGTTTAAAAATAAAGTCTGCGTATGTATCCTGAAATTACTGGACCGGAAATCGTACCCAGTTATAAGAAGTGCGATAATATTTAAATTGTATCGACTACGTAAAACGAGATCACCTGGTAGGTACAATGATTTTTTTTTAGTAATTCTCTTGTATCTTGTTACTTAAGCTTTAATTCAAACTTCTTTCTTTCGACGTTTTCTTTGCTGAGGAAAAGGGAATTCCTTTTATTGATCGAAAGGCAAATGGAATTCAGTGTGCTTTCTTTTGTAAATCTGCTGACGATTTTTTGATACAATGTCAGCGATTCAAAGAATTTTCTCTTCATCCCATAAAGAAATATCCATTAAAAGAAGGTGCCTGGAATTAAATGAAATCAAGCGCGGAACTTTAAAATATTTCAAGCTGTATCGGCATAAATTATTTCGATTTACTTGGACATTTAGAGCTCATTTTACTGTATTAATTTGAAAATGATATCCTGGGGACATTTTTTAAAGTAGAAAGTGAATATTTCCGTTATTACTTACGCAGAATGTTGATGCTTTAATTAGTTACTTTATCACACATATACATTTCTAATTGATATTAATATCAACAAGTTAAATATCAATTCAAAATTATAGTTTCATATTAATGTAATTGACATTAAGTTGTATATTAATGTAAAAAAATTAAACTCACTATTGTAATTAAAACTCAGAATTACTTGCAAAAGTTATGTGCACATTTCTTTTGAGATTTAAGTTTTAATTTTACTTTAACTATTTACTAAAATTTTTTTAATAAAATTTAGAAAACTGTTTCTTATGAAGATTGTTTTGCAGTTGGGGTTGTATGAAAAGTTTCTGGAAATACCATGACAGTTCGTCGCGTTAGTTGAAACACTATCTCTCCTCTATGACAATCATTATATCTTAATCCTCTATAGCACATGATTTTTCTTTCTATTGAAATAATTTTTTTCGCTTTCTTTTTATCGCTGATAAAATATACCAAATATTAAGTACATATTTAATTAAATACTTGATTAGAAGCATTATGTAGTATATAAGCAACATCATGTGCCAACAAAGCATTCTTAGATTTCTGCCCGATAAGTTATGTAGCATGTTATGCACTGTAGGGTTACCTTAGCTGCATTTTGTTGTTTCCCTCCGATTTATTTTTCTTTATTGCATTATTGAAATCTTCGTGAATCAATAAATTAGATTCGTAAGAATTGGGGTTATAACAAATTATTTCTAAAATAAAGTTAAAATTTATTTCAAAAAGTTTTGTTTTGTGATTAAGATGTACATTTTCTAATAAGCTTTCAAAACTTGTTCAATGAATGTAATTATTTCACTAATATATATCACTGGCTTGATAAGTATTCCATCCAAACTAAACTTATTTTATTACTTTTGATGGAATATAACGCAATCATGGACAAAAAGATAAACCCAAGTAAAAATTCACAAATTTAAGGAAACTAAAGGAAATAAATCAATGAGATTTTTAAATCTGTAAGTCAGGATTTATAAATGAAATTATTTATAAATTGCAATTTATGTCTTTTTTATAATTATTCCACTTTCAAATGTAAAGTTACACGAACAAAACCCAAAGGACAGCTATTTTTGCTTTTTTGCAGGCATGTCTGAATTGTCTGTCTCTGTTTTCGTGTGATACTGTAAAAAAAAAAAAAAAAAAAAAAAAAAAAAAGTTAGCGTAGGTATTTTTGAAAAAATTAGGTTTAAGAATAGTATGTGACAAAAGGTTTTGAAAATTAATAAAACCATAATTATAATCCCCGATTAAAAAGATTGTAAATTAACTTAGTTTGAAATTTCTAAAAAAAGAAATAAAGTAAGATAATGGTTAATAATTTCTATAGAAGAATGGAAGGATATGGCGAAATTGTGGGTTTTTTGTGTGATATTTATTTACACAGGAAATAAAAATTAAAGAAGGAAGAGATTTACACACACACACACACACACACACACACACACACACACACACACACACACACACACACACACACACACACACACACACACACACACACACACACACACACACACACACACACGCAAAGTTTGTGAAAATTAAGAAAAATATTAATTAACTATACTGTTGCGCTTAATAATATTAGAAGAAATTCAAATATCTGAGAAAATAATCTTTTAATATTATTATTTTTTGGCTAATAACAAGTTGATCTTAGTACTTTGTTCAATATTTATATTATACATGTTGTACCAAAAAAATTGAAACTCGTTTTAATTGATTAACTTTTAGAGATCACTGGTCAATATAAATGTCCAAAGTATTCAAAATAGGAACGAAATATTACCATGGTAAAAGCAAAAATGTCCAGATAATTTTCAACACTAAAATCGTTATTAAAAATCGCATACCTTTTTCTTTCAAACTGAGTGAGTTATACTTAATTGAAAATTGAACGGAACCGTATGCCAAAAAGAAAGGCAAATTTGTGACGTATTGTAAAAAGATAAAATATGATATTTACATTAAAACTTTTTTAGCTTGTTAGGATTTGATTCGCGTTGCAGTAATCTTATTCTTAAGTTTTTTTTTTTTTTTTTTAATATTGAGATGTTTTTTTTCTTAAATCAACTTAAAGTAAAATTTTGGAACTAAAATGTTTCAAGATATTTTTTAAATAAGGTCCTAAATTCAAAACATATTCTATGATCTAAATGTTTGATCTGTATAAATGTTTGAGTTTTTTTTATCAGATTTTAAAAGCATTCACGAGTTCTTTATACAGTGCGTATTTGTATATATAATTTTTTAATTATGTTCCCCAAATTCCCTATTGCATAAAATGAAATGGAAGACTGCGTGTGTCCCAGAGAGCTGGTCTAGGCAGTTCCACTTTTATTACTATTTCGGATTTATTTAATTGAATTTGGAATTTTTTAAACTCATTACAATAATGGAATCTAGCATGAAATGAAATGCCAAGAGAACTTGGCATTTCTTTCCCAGATGGGTATCGGAAGTTCTGTACTTTGCATGGCTTGAAACGCAAGAGTTTCGTTGGAACAGATAGATGATTCTTAAACCAGTTTGGTGATAATTCTTACATGGAACTTAAAAAAAATACAGCCAAAATGGCTATATAGGCGATATACTTTTCTATAATTCTTACATTATCCTTTCTTATAACTGAAACAGAAGAGATATGAGAAACGGTCGTTGATGAACAATGCTCAAGGAAAGATAACTGTGTTGAAAACACTTGTTTTTCAGCTTTTTATGCCCGTAGAGAATTTTTTAAAGAATTCTGGAGGTGTTATGTTTAAAAAACCTTAAGAGGGCATTACCACAGCCATTTTGTTCAAAATCGTTTGAGCCGTTTCCTAGCAATTACTGAAAAACTGGATTTTTCAATGGCAGCTACTTTATGTATAATTTTGACTTTATATTTTATATACTTATTTTTTTTACTTTTATATACTTATAATTTTTTGGTAGGTCACATGGCTAACTCTATCCCATACGCTAAATTTGAACATCGTAGGTCAATTCGTTGGAGAGTTATGCTGACGACGTAAACCACCACGCTCTACCACTTTTTTGAAGTCAGGATGTTCCAAAACGAGAAGAAATGCAAAACAATCAATACTTTCATTGCCTTTTGTAAACATATGGGTAATTGAAAGCAAAAAAGATTGAATGGATTGTAATTGTATTATTTTAAGATGTGTCACAATTTTTGTACTTCGGTTGTATTCTTACTGGATCAGACTTTTTGTCTGGGTTGGGGAATTCCGATTCGTTGTTTTCTCTTACAAAAAAAACAACTTAACTATTTTGTTCCAGGATCGCATTGGAATTCTGTCTCATACGTATCTTAATTTCGACACCAGCACCGAAAGTCGATCCTCTGAAGCCACTCTGTTGACACCCGAGTGAAAAGAAAATAGCCCTTTGCTAATGTTTTCCACAAAACATAAATTTTCCCCCTCATCTGCCCATACTTCTAGAAAAGCCATTACTGCACACACCAATTTAAATGCAAATATCTAGGAAACAATTAAATAAACAATTTAAAATTTATATTTAAAATTGCTCACACAAGTTGTTTGAATCTTTTGTTAAGTACTCAACACCACCCTCCACCATATTGCGACGTTCAGATGCATAAAGAATAACCTAACATGAAATACATGAGGATCTTTCTATTACTATAAAATATAAATATACAATAAAAGTCAGCAGTTGTTCTAATAGTATTCTCTTAAAGTACTATAAATTAATAAAACAGTACAATTTTAAATCATACTAAAGCTCATTAGTTATTCTACATGCATATAGGGAAACGTTCAAAAAGATAACTTGCAAGATCTTTAGAAACAAAGGGGAACTATAATTAAAATTTAACATGTATGATTAATGAAATATAACATAATGCAATTAAGCAGTTTATCTTGTAATATAATTATACTGAGTACAACATTATACTTACTGATAAAAATAGCAGTTGATCCAACTAACCTCTACTACAGGACTTTAAACAGTAGCAATTAAGTCAATATTCTTTCAATTTTAGAACTTGCGGATTGGTACCTTTGTTCAAAAACAATATTCTGTTATACATCAATAATAAGATATTCTCAGAATTAATATATTTTATTTTCTATAAGGATATTACATGTTTGGATAAATAATTACTACTTGTTCAGATCTCAACTAAATATGTAATTAACATAGAATTGATATACTCATTGTTTTTCTACTCAACTTTATCCGAAGAATTGTAGGAATAATTGACAGCTCTCTTCCTATAATTTGGCGCTTTTTCTCGATCTTGTTGAAAGGGTCCTATGTTTATGCTGCGTGCATTTCCACGTGCTATTCCATGCACAGTAGTTTCATCGCAATCTGGATTTGCACGATAGCCCATTCATCATTGCAGCATGAGTAATCTTGCATTTGGCATGTTGTCATTTGAGATATATCGCCATAGTAACGTAGACATGTGCGTTTGTAATTATTCTTGTCATAACATGTGTTTTCAATTCACTCCCCCCTAGTCCTATTTTGTCTCATCAATCTAAAGTGCTCAATTAGATATGCCATTTCTACACAAAACAAGAGCATTGTTGAGGATTCTTCGGATAGCGATAACGGGAATCTGTCCCGAGGCAACAATTTGTCCCAATATCGGTCTTGCATTAAACATCGATTTCCTATTAACGCATAAGCTTAACAGAGGTACTTTAAATGAAGTTCGCTTTGTTTTTTAAGAATCTGATTTATGAGAAAATTACTTAGACAAGCTTTTTTATACACAACATGAAGTGTTTATTTTTTTAATGGATTATGTGTTAAAATTTTTAATTTCAACGTGGGAGTTCAGTTTTTTTTTGTTTTATTTTGAGTTATAAAATTTTAAAGCATTTTTTTAAAGTAAAAGAAGTACGAATACCAGTCAACAAATATTAAGTTGAATGCACTTTTGTTATAAGATTTTTGGATAGTTTATATCATTTCCTTAGACATAGCAAACCAACCAAACCACAAAAAGCATATATTTTAAGTACTTTTTATTAGTACAGGAATTCAATGAGATACCAATTTGCGTATTAATTAGTATGATAAGCACTGAAATAAATCATGTAAATGCAAATATACTTTTAATCTAAGATAAACTTTATGAACTGAACTTAAAACCAAAATGTCAGCACCTTTAGAAAACATAGATGTTTGAATTTCATTTGGTGAGATCTGCTTCATGCTTACTTTTAAGTAGGAATTATGCTATACCAATACATATACTTTACAAAAAGTATTTTTTTTTTTTTTTTTTTATGATTGAAAAGCAAAAATTAAATGCCTAATTTAAATCTGTATGTAGATGTCTAATAAGTTATTACCAAACACTTTATTTTGCGGGTAAAATAACCAGTAATACTTATTTATTATTAGGCTGTTGGATGGATGTGCACAAAAGCTAAATTTATATTTTAAATAAAATAAAACATTTATTTGAATCCCTTACCTTAAAAAATCTTGCCACACAGTAAAAAAGAACCGCAGACAGTGAATAAATTTGAGTTTCTACCCCCACCCCCCACTCCCACTCTCTCTCCTAGAAAAAAGCAAAACCTTAGTCCATCACTCAAAGTCAAGGGATATCCTCACTGCTTGAGGTAAACTTCTTTGCCATTTCGCAATTGCAACGGCGGAGAAGCTGTTAATAGTAGAGGGGAGAGTGAATTGCGCTAATTTAAAAGTTTGCAGTGACAATTAATAGTACAAAGTAGCACCACATGGGACGGAAGAGACGAAAGTACATTATGGATGGGTGTCCTGATGTGATTAGATAAGTAGAGCGGCTGACCGACGACAAAGTCGCTGGGTCCTGTCACAACTCCGATCTAGCCCATTCGTTACTATTTCGAAAGGACTTTCTCATTAAGACTTAGTTCGCACTTCATTCTTAAGTACGTATTTAAATAAGGGCTTGACACTAGGATCGGGAAAGGAGGCGAAGAGCATTATTAGGTGTAGGGTAGGCTTTAACCTTACATGAGACATGGTGGTTTTGACAAATACCTTGGTGTTATTTTTATGGTCTAATTTAGTGTGATTTTGTGTTTTTAATGGAGTGTATCCAAATGGAGCCATTGAAACATGGGTTCTTTCATTTTCTTTTTTCGAATGTTACCTGGTTGTCTGTCAAGAAGATTTTGAATTTGTGTTGATGATCTGAATTAGTTTCATAAATAGTGAAATTCATCAATATTGACATCAATTCGGCTGTATAGTTTACAATGTAACTCTTTAAGTATTTATGAAAAAAAAATTAGGATAACTAATATCTCAAGTGCTAACATCATTAAACTAAAATTAGGCATGGAAATAAAATTTCTAATAATTTGATTGACCGTTTGATGCGATATTGAACCTATGATTGTTAACTTTCATGTGAAAGAAAGGTATCCTTGTAAAATGGGGTTATAGTTTTGAAAAATAGTTAAAAAATGTATTGTGTAACTAGGGCTTATACATAGAAGTATTAATTATTCCTAATAAAGAACTCAACAGATTTTTTAATTTTCTTTTTTCAGAGTGAGAATTATCTATAGTAAATTTATTAAGATCATCTAATTTTTTTTATTTCTCTACCACTTGTACATATACGTTTATCCATTCCAAAAATTAATTGAGCTTAAGTCCTAATTTCTTTCTTTCTTTAAATCAAATGTTTTTGAGTGTAAATTGATTTATCTCGTATTTAAAGTTTTACTACTCAAACACTATTAAATTTTACAAATATAATAATTTATAAAATAGCAATTTGAGAAATTGACTGCTTGTCCTTCATTCGAACCCGACATCTGTTTTAAACACTGCAGTTTTCAAATGAACTGTGTTATTAACATCTGTATTATTTTCTATAACATATTTTAAAATTTAAACTCAACCCAATTAAAAGTGCTGTTCATATTTTTACAAAGTAGCACTTACTAAAAATAACGGTAGCCTTTCTTACAAAACTTTTTTCGTATGCAGGTTTGTGGCAGTTGTTTAAAAAATGGGCGGCTAAAATTTTCTTCATAACGAACGATTTAGAAATAACTTGAGTGTTACCACTTTCAATGACAATCATTATTGATTTCAATCAAACCATTCTAGATCAAACATTGACATTATAGGATTACATATAACTTTTGTATGCAATACAACTACATAGAATTAGTATAATCAATCACATAATTCACAATTTTAAGCTTGTAAGTTATTTACTTGGGTAAAAAAACAAAAAACACATTTAGTCCTTTCTATTTCAGAGTCGATCGTAAAATCAACTTGTTTTCTACCAAAAGAAGTTTCCCTATACGACACGAAAGCAAACGAAATTCTCGGGATTGATTTCAATGATTGATGAATACGTCGCGCTTTATGCAAATACCACCAAGCAACTTGTTTACTCACGTTCTCCTTGTTATTGATCAAATTTAGGGTTCATTCTTTTGAATTTGAATGCATGTCGAAACGATATTTTCCAAAGTTTGTTAGATTGGCTGTTGCTTTCAGAAGCCCTGAAATATTCTTTCAAGTGTTAGTGTAGTTAATTTTACGCTCTGTGTGTTTTTCAAAATAAATTATCTTATAAGTGTTTTTTCTGTTATTACTGCCTAATATAATCTCCACATCGGAAATTAGTATTCACAGGGGAAATTTATTGGAATGCCAGTTGTTGAAGGGTTGAGGGGAAAATAGTTGTCCTAAAACTGAGTGTGTAGATAATCTACACACTCAGTTTTAGGACAGCTATTTTACCCTCAACCCTTCAACAACTGGCATTCCAATAAATTGCATATTAATAGTCTTGAATTGCACTGCTTATAAATAGATATTAAATCTAAATTAAGGTATAATTGATTAAATTTATTGAATGGAGCAAATAAATTCCATTTTATATTTTTATGGCGTTCTTGTGTTTCCAAACTGTTTTAGTAACTATTACTAATTTTAAAATTATGCTTTTTAATTCTCAGTTTGTCTGTTACATTAATGGAGAAGTGACTGAAATGAACTTTGTTAATAACCGGAACTGAATGAGCTTGGTTATTAACTGTCTTTTGAATTGAACATTTACATTTTGTGATTGCATAAGGCATTTGAAAAGTTTCGTATGAAATTAAAACGCTTATTGGCATATGAAAATTCAAAGTTATTACTACCGTTATTTCAGCTAGTTAAATTACTATTAACTCATTGAAAAATATAATACAAATAAGCAGCCATGGTTTTAGAAACATTAATTAATGGTATCAGTTAAATCCTATACTCTTTTTATTCACTATGAATTAACCGTCTAAATATAATTCATATTTATTCTTTGGATCCAGTAAACGAAAATAGATGTCGGCTGTCCATTTTACAATTCTATTGCCTGTACTCCAAGTCAGCCGAATATATTAGTTTTCTAAATTGAACATCTGAATTGTCCCTTTTGACCTTGTCCTACCCCACGTCTCGATAATTCCGCTAGGCCAACTGAGGTGGATCGTTCAACACATAGTGAGGCTTGAAGATGGTTCAATGGATGTGACGCAAAAAATCCAAGAAAATTCCATATCCTGCCAGTATGCTACTATGTAGTTAGATTAACATAGCATTTGAACGGTTTGAGATATATATATATGAATTTTTTTTTCAGATTCATGAAACAGTACTATTTTGAAAAAGGACATTTAATTGCTTGAGAGCTAATAGCATCAAATCATTAAATGCAGACACAAAAAAAAATGCATTTTTTAAAAACCAAATAAGGAAAAGTAGCAATTTTCTTAGAATTCAGTCAGACTCCCCATTAATGTAATTGTATATGTAAAATTATACATTCTATTGCTATAAATAGTACCTATAAGAGCAATTTTTAAAAATTTAATTTATCTATTTATTTGTCTATAGACGGCTAAAAATCATTTTTTTTAATGCTAAAATTGGAATGAAAAGTTCTTTAGTATTTCATTATTAAATAACGTTAATTTCGTTTCGATAAAAGTTTTTAAATTTATTTTTGAAGATAAAGTCTTGAAGTTATGTCGTCTTCTAATACTTCAATCCCTACAAATCAGTATAAAATTCCTTTTATCCTTTACATCTCACCGGATCCATTTTTTTAGTTTCATTTGTGTTTTACTTTATGCGCTCATTCCATTATTCAGACAACAGATTAATCTTGAGATATCTCCACGTAAATAGATAATCCGGTTTGGAAAACTCGGTAGCTTTGGACAGCGACGTAATTAAAGTTTTCATACATATTCATGAGGTGCGATAAGCTTCCAGCTATGAAACTCTAGAACAATAGAATTTTATCGAAGAATGTTATTCGTACAGCTCGATTAATGAATGAAAAGCTTTATAATTCTTGGATCATATTTGCAATTTTTAATCAAAAGCTTCTTAACAATTCTGTCGTAACCAGTATGACATGTATTTGCTAAAACGGAAATTCTGTTTTGCTTTCAGTTGAATCAAATGATGTTCAAATGAGATTTCATTATTTACCTAAATAGGGTTTCAAAATGTTAAATTCTGAAGCTTTATTACTAACGTCGAATTTCACCCCAAGTAATAGCTCTTAAATAAAATAAATTTTAGTTATATTTGTGTGTTTTGTTTTATTTAAAGATAAAATTACGTAACATATTAATATAATGTGGAGTGTTGGATTAGTACTTGGAAAATCATTTAAGTGTTCAAATACATAAATTTAAACCCAACGCGATTGTTATGTAACTATTCTTTAAAATAGAATCATAAAAGTTCGTCTTACTGGTTTCTTTTATTATAAGAAATTTTAAGAATACTTCCGATTCAAAAAGAACTTACTTTTCAGGTAAATTACGCTTAATTGGGTTGTAAATCTTTTAAACAAACTTTAAATATGAGCTTCAATCAGCATTTATATGTCTCTAGATAATCTAAAAAGATCCAACTCTCTAGATAGTCGCATGAGGAAAAATTCTTTTAAAATAAATGTTCCCTTGTAGTTGTCTCATTAACTTTTTCATTAATGGGATTTATTCTTTTATGATCTGGCCCTCCTACCTCAATCTTTTTGATTAATGTCATGTAATAAACGTGCTTCCTGATACAGAATAATGCTTAGTCGTAATTTTAATTTTCTTGATAACGTTTGAATCATCTTTTCATTTCTTAACGTTTTTCTGAGTTTCTTTAGAATATAATATCAATCATTTGAGCTAGCAGAAGCAATATTTTGCACTAAGGTTAAAGAAGAAATAAAACTGTACTTATTTAAATTAAACTCCATAATAAAATATTTATGATTCAAAAATAACTTTACATATATACTTGAGCTTATAATGTAAAAACTATTACAGGAATATTTCCTCAGAATTTATGTCTATGAAATACAATAAAATAAAGTACATTTTTTTCTAATCCCTTGGGAAAAAAAAAAACTTTACTGCAGGAATTTTCCTGATAAAGACTTTAAATATAGTTAAATTTTTTTCCCTACATATTTATAGTTAGATACTTATTTCCCATTTTTCCATTAGATCGAAAAATGAATGTTGTTAGTGTCTGCAAATACTTTTTCTTTAAAATATTATGAAGACCAATGGAGAGGAATAATTTAAGTTCACGTTTTACAAAAAGAAAAAAAAATTATATATATATATATATATATATATATATATATATATATATATATATATATATATATATATATATATATATACAGTGCTATCTATTGGCACATTATTGGTGCTAACCAATGAATAGTCGTCAAGACGGGAAACACTGTTAGGCAAGTGATTCATAAAAAAAGACTAAAATTTTTTATGTGTAACTGGTATTCAACGTTTTTGTAACTTAAAATTACGTTCCCTAAAATTCACTTTCAAGGAGATTAATCCGTTCATCCCCCTTGGGTTCATATTTTAACTATCTGAAACTTTAACACAGGGCATCTGTTTCTTATTCAAAAAATAATTTAAGCTAGTGAAAATTATATCGGTAATGTTTGGAAATTTTCATATCAAAATTATAATCTTGTATTTCAATATCTCCCATAAAACTGTGCAGTCTAAACTTTGCTTTTGGTCCAGAATATATCCTATACAACTAATACATATCTTTCCGCACATGCGGCTTAAATTTATCTCTTAGTTAATCGTTCAGTAGTTATTAAGTAGTCAAATAACTAAAGCTGCCAATTCAAGTAAATAATGTGCAGTAAATTGTTGAAGTATATAGTGTAGATTGCATTTTAAACTCTTCAAATAGTTTCGATGTTTCACCAGTTTAGTGTGTTTTTGAAATACCTAATAAACCTACACTTAATTTCTCAGTAAAACCAATTAAACTCAATATTTTAACTATCTAATAGCCAGCGTGAGTGGATAAATGACTCTAAAACTATGCAGTTTTATTGAAATTTATTCATTAGATTTTGGGGCTATAATCTGCTGTACTTGGAGAGGTTTACTCGCAGTTTTAAAGTGATTAGCACTTAATATTGACATACATATACGTTGAAACACTCTGCTTTATTTGAACTTCTTTCGGTATCTTTTTTGGCTTACCTTGTGTTTGAGAAATTAAATATGTGTAACAGTTTTCTTTTTTAATAATCTAAATATGATTGGTACAAAATTTTCTTTCAAAGGCTAATATTTGGTTAAATAACAATATCGGATATTTTAGAAATATATTAATGACAATTAAACTAAGGTTAACAGTCATGAGATGATTAACCAGTTAATTAATTGACATAGAGATGATAGACTTGTCTTAATTCTTAATCAAATTGTTTTATTGTTAGTGACAGATTATTATATATAATTTGCTGAATTTGATTAACAATTGTTTATTTTCATATGAACATTTTAAATAGGTATGTTTAGAACTTGTGTAATTTTTGTTCGATAAATATTCCTGGATTTTGCAATTTAATAAAGTCGACAGTTGAAAAATGCAAATCAAAATTTCAATCGGTATCGTTAAGTTTACCAGGTTTTCTCCATTAAAAACACAAATGTAGACAGCTCCACTCCTTCTCTCGATAAAGATAATAGCCTTAAGATGTCTGACAAAGTATACATAGGTTTTGCGCTTGACAATCTACAATCCAACTAAAATATATATGGTTAAAATTCTTATTTAAAAGAATTTCAGTGTGTATGTTTAACGGACTTTTGTAAGTGAATACAATATTATTATGTTACAATATATTTTCCGCATCAAAAATATTAATATTTTATTTATATTCATTGCATATTTTTTTAGAAATTCCCCAAATATATATATTTTTAATTATTCATATCAAATACGACACTATTTAATAAGAGAATTTAAGAGTGAATATTTTTTATGTCTATCGATTGCGTGTGCTACTCGATTATCCTGATACATGAAACAATTTTTGGAATATTTTCTCGAAAATAAATGTTTTATACGTCATCGTAGGGCGTTTATCTGATATTATTTCATCTTCCAGTTCCCTAGAGTTCATATTTTCTTTTCCTGCTTATACTAAGTTGGAGTCTCAAGGGACATACATATTCACAACGTTCTTGCAAAAAAAGTAGGGCATCTACTCTTTTTATTTAGCTTTGAAAGCAACTGAGCATGCAAAAGTATCGATCATGCATTTTTAACTTATCTCTAACCTTCGGTCATCTGGGAAATGTTTTGCAGTTGTATTAAAATATTCTATATATTTTCTGGGAATAAAGTACGTATAGATTTTCTTTGTCACTTAGAATTTATAAACATAATGGCTTGATAATACAGTTGCGTTTTGGTATAAAAAATATAAATTATTTGACTTGTATATAGAGAGAAGCTATTTTATTAAGTTGAAAAGATTTACTCTTAAAATTCGGTTCATTTAATGTTAATTGTCTAAATTTAAGAGTTTCCAATCCACTAGCTATATTTTGATATATTATATGCTGTATATGTAAACGTGCTAATTCCGTGGTGCGTTCTGTAGATTCAGAACGTTTAAATACATTAGTGCGATGATATATTCGGCTGTTAAAGTATTCTTAGTATGCTTAACTATATTACAATGAATATTTCAAAGGATTGAGTTGTTTTCTTAAACTCCTTCAATTAACATTTTTTATATTACAACTAATAATTTAGTTCCCAATTCCTATCGTGGGTTGATAAGGTAACTCCAAATGCACACATTGTATTCTTAATAATTCAGTTTATTAATTAATTCAGTCATTTTATTATTTTAATTTATACTATATACAGGGTGATTCCTAACATCCTTTTAAGCCCTTTAATTTTTAAACGTCGTTTCGTATAGCCGGGGAAGTAACGTATCCCTGTAGTAATGTAACTATGCTAAATATTTTAAGACAGCTTACAGCGTCCCTAGCGGTGTTTTATGGAAGTTACAAAAAATAACCAAAAAAAACTGAAGGAATCAGACAAAAAAGTCGAATTAAAAAATGTTCACAATATTATGACAAAATCACAGGAAAATTTTTCATAAAGTCATCTGCCGTCCTGAAATTGAGAAACATGTCCTCCGGTGATATCATACATTCTAATTCAAAGGGCGTACAAGGATACTGTGAATCACCTTGCATATTTATTTTTTTATTAGCAGTTAATTATCGTCAATAACTTATTAGATTATTAGTATGCAACTAAAAACTAACAACAAAGGGTTAAGGGTGAGTTGATGTTAGTTTCTAATCGATACTTAATATTCAGAGGTGTTTAAGGGAATGATATTTAAATGTATCGAGGAATCTATACTGCGGAGGAGTATCGATAACATGTTATATAATGAAAGAAACTTGATGGAGGTAGCGAGTCGAAAATTTATCTGTAAACTAAACTCGATTTAAAAATTTAGTAATTTATTTGGAAGGTATACCCAATATCCCCGATATAAATTTAAATGAGTGTTTGTGATGGAGACTACATAAGACTAAAACTACAAATACCCATAAATTTATTACGTATCAAAATCAAATAAACTCACATACAATTCACTATAATCATGGCCATCTAAACGAACAACACTTGTTTACAATATCGACGTGTTATTTTTCTGCGTTTGTTTTTTACATATCTCTTTGCTTAACTCTTGTGGTCGATGAAACAGCAAAGCTCGTGAATGGTCCCAAGCTCTGTCCTCCAATTGGTTGTCACCGACTTTTGCAAGTTTCCTGCCGACCACATGCTCCGGAACCATCCACCAGGTGGAGTTTCAACTTACGCATGTTCTCGTGTAGAAGTTGGTTGTCAGGATCCAGCATGTATGCTTCGTGGTAATGGCGAAGAGCCTGGTGACATTCACCCTACATGGAAAAATAACATTGAGGATTGGATATAACCAATGATCGTTACATTGACGCTGAAGGGTCACTTTGTGAGATTTTATTAATTAAGGAATTTGATTGCTGAACTAGCTCTTGATAATATTGAAACTATGCCTAACCTAAGGAGTTTTGTTTTGTAGATATGATTGAAAGGATTTATGTATTAACCCTTTGCACTCGTGGCTTTTTTCCCGAGGAGGTACCAGCAACTTGAGACGTCTCGCGGGATTTTTGGTTCAATCCGTGGTTATGGATTCGCTTCATAGAAACTAAACACAGTCATTTCCGCATCAAACCTAGTGGTCTTCTCGAGTTGCGGCATCCAATCATGTGGGGCCCGAAAGACGCCGCTCGAGCGGAAAGGGTTGATAGGGCAATTCTTTGGTGTGTGAATTGGATATTTTGGCTCTTTTTTCTACTCGTAACAAGATTAGGATTGCAAAATTATGATGATTTTAGTAGTTATGTTTTTGTTTCAAATAATATTAGACACGTGCGTTTCTTAACTTTACCACTAACTAATAATAAAAAAGACAAAAACATAACTACTAGATTTATCATAATTTTGCAATTCTAATTTGTTTATAAATAATAAAAAAAAGAGCGCAATGTCCCGTGCATCAGCCCCAGAATTCATTTCGGTATGGATTACATATGATTTACGAATTAACAACTCTGGGTTAGTCATACAAACCATTAATTAATAAGGTTGGCATTTGCTATCTTTTGAAAACGGAATTTATTTGGATGCATTTTCTGAGATTCTTTTGCAAAGAATTGTTAAATAACATCTGTGATAGAAACCAACACTTAACTTATTTCTTCATCTAGTTTTCAAAACATATTTTAACTTGCATCAATATTTCCCGCAATTTAATATTTTTTAAATACTTATATCTAGATACATATATATTTTAGATACATATGCGATGCATTTTCCTTATAAAAGACCTCCCGGAAAGTGTTCCGCATCCAAATTACTTTCATAAGTACAAAGCTTACCGTTGTTTCAGAGCGCCATCGGGTTGCTCTTGCGCAAAACAATAAGCAAAATCCTAGTTACAAATGAAATATAACTAAATAATACTGAGAAAAGTATTTCTACTAGTTATCCCATTTTTATGTAATATTTCAGAAATGAAGGCATTTATTGGTTCTACTTTTCCAAATTTTTAAGAAGAATAATTCAGAGAATGTGTGTTAATGCAAAAATATATGTTTATGTCTGCATCTAGAGCTAAGTGACCCAATCTCAATTTTTTTTCTTTTAACAGGTTGTGGTTGTTTTGTTTTTTGTTTCTAGTAAGTGATTTTTGTTTTCTTTCAAAGAATGTATAAACTACTATTTCATATGTAGCTTTTAATCGGAGAAATTCATTTTGAAATATGAATGGTATAGTGGTTAGCGTGCTAGCTTCTAGATCGCGAGGTTACGGGTTCGAGTCCCATGTAAGGCACGGATGTTTGTAAATGTATGTTGGCTTGTCAAATGACAAATGTTTCGGCGCATTATAGCCCTCGTGTTGCTGACGGCGCCAGATAATCTGAAAACAACGAAATATTTTGAAATATGAGTGATAGTATTATAACATTAACATTTTTTTTAAAATTAACTTTGATTAGAGTTTTTATAAAATTGAAAGGACTGGATATAGTGCTCTTTATTTCTCGAGTGCAGATATTTAAAACACTAAGAATCTATATAAAAATGTAACGTATTTATCACAGAGGGTGATTATAATTAAAGTTTAACTTTCAAAAAGATGTCAGAAACGAACCACTGGTCAGAATGACCTGAAATTTGACCTGAAAATACGCAAAGAAAGGAGAAATGGTGTGGTTTAAGAAACAAAAACTATTTCGAAGTATTTGTTTCCTATGCCACACTTTTTCTTCATGCATATATTCTGGTCAAATTTCAGGTCATTCTGACCAGTGGAAATTCTTTTTTTTTTAATTTTTTAAATTCAAACTTTAATTATAATAAACCTGAATATTGCAAAAATATATTTCGATAATATTATAAATATATTGTGATTGTTTTCAACGTCCTAAGTTTTGCAGGCATTTAATGTAAAAGTAAAAAATCTCTAGTTTACCTGTTTTGTATCAAAAGATTAATTAATTATTGATGTTGCATAAATAAGTTGGTGCGTCTGATATCTCTTGTTTAATAACACCTTCCTTAGGTGCGTGTAAATTCAAATAGGCAATATACTAAATCGAACAGTCTTCAATTAAATGGAATATCTTAGTTAACTTCAAACATTTATTTGAAAAGACGACATATACGGAAAATGACTACTTTTCGAAGGGTACCTATTCTACAAGCATTCTATTTATTCCGGAAATAATTCTCCAGTAGTTTATGCAAATACAGAAGTTTGATTCTATTAGCGCATCCCATACATATTCATTGAAGGCAAGGGTAATGAGAACTTCAAATCAACTAATAATTTCGAGGAATACTGGTCACATCTGTTTCATCAACACAGCAAACACAAGAGTAAATGAAGTCATGGAATATTCTCGAGTGTTATTTAACTGGAGCAAAACTTGCACTCCAGTTTGAAAATATGAGGTACATCTCTTTTTCATACATCTTTCAAAAGTTAATTATATTCAATTTTTTTTTTTTGCCCTGTTGTAACTGTATTTGGCAATAAAACGCAATGGCGTAAGTTTTTCATTGTTAAATGTGACATTGACTTAAAATCAAATAAAACAAAATCAAAATCAAATATAACTTTATTTTACCGAAATTTAGATAAACAAATGTAGCAAAACGTGTGTTATTTAGGATATTGAACGCTGTTTTAAGAAGTTGGTTTAACAAAGTGATGATAAAAATGTACATATTCCGTTCCCAAAAAAATTTGTAAAATCTCTACGGGTTATTAAACCAAGTTTGTGTATCATTGTTAAATAGCACAAACATAAATTTTACTCAAGAAAGTTCCTAAAGTTTCATTTTTGGATTTTTCGAAAGCTTACGAAGTTATTGAAATTTAATTTTAAAGTTTTATAATTTAAATACTAATTATAGTTTATTGAAATAATTTTTTTAAATTGTAGATATTTCTTACCTGTAAATGATTTATGACAGCTAGATTTACATGGGCATGTGATAGCTTGGGATCCAATTGTATGGCCATTCTATAGCTCTAAAATTAAAAAAAATATATGTGCATCAAATACGTTCGTAGATATACGCGACTTTAAAGCTTACACGCAGTGATATACACTAAGGTGGTTTGCAAAAAAAAATTATAATAATTTTGTATTTTTGAAACTCATTAGGTGAAAAAAGTTGTTACATATCTTGATAAGAAAAACTGTAAATTTTTTTTTTGAAAATAATATCTTCCGATCGCGCATTCATCTCAAAGTTTGGAGCAACTACAAAAAATAACTATTTTTTTTAAATTTTTAAAAATTTCTAAGCTTTATATATTTGAAAGGCAATAGTTTGCAATGTGTAGTGAAAGGGTGGTATAACACAGGAAAACACTATTCTATGCATTTTTAAAACATGTATTTTTGAATATTTTTAATTATTAATATTTTTTTTGTTAAAAAAATGATTTTACTATAAAATGGATACTAACGTTATTTCTTACATATTTTTGTTAAAATTGTTTTATTTACTTCAAGCTTTCACTTCAAAATTTTGAAAGTGTGGAATGAATTAGAATGAACTTGGAAAAAAATCAAATTGGTTATTATTCAATAATAATTATCGCTCGCGCATAACCGTTAAAACATTGATAAAAACTATGTTTTGGCGGGTTTCTATCTGGATGGCCTTTTTCGTGGAGCCTTCTTTTCTTTTGAAGCTAATAAATTAACTTGCTTATTCATTGGATCATAGCGCACATAGCTCTGATTGGGACTGCCATTAATACTAGCTGGAAATAATCCGACAGATCAAATTGCATGTTGGGAGACCACTGTAGTGGGATATATGCCTCCTATACTTCAATGAACTACCATTCAGACGCCTATTTAAACACGCAGTAGTACTACAACAGGACTAACATCTTTCAGTGGGAACATAGTTAAAAAATTGAAGAATGAAAAATTTCCACTGGATGATTTTTTCGGTGTTGAGTGTTCGATTCCTCAAGTTGAGATGAAAGTACTGAGCACAGATCAGTTATATATTCTTGATATTTTTGTAGCGTTTAGATCAGGCCAATGACTTGGCAGTTCATAAACCCAATCCCTTTTCACATTCCAGATGGGTAACAATAGAAAACAGAATATTTAGACTATATGATTACGTAACACACTGATTTCGAAATAAAAAAAAGTTAATTTTCTGAAGAAGATATAAGATTATATATGATCACATAAGATCATAAATAGGCTCCGAATGAACGAATAGGGTAATATATTCAAAGTAACTTACATTCAAATTATTTTTTAACAGTATTGCATATTGTTAAGTAATATTTAGTTCCCTTTAAAAAATATTTTAAGTATTTGAAATTGCTTGATTTTAGAGAGTAAAAAGTTTATTAAAACTTTTCCAATCCACTTTCAATTTTAAAAATAAAGTGCTTACAAAACATTTGTTTGAAATCTGATGTTAAATTGTATTTATGATTCAATACAAGAATTTGATCATTAGGCAATATCAGCTAACGTCAATAAAATTTGAAGTTGAAGGCATCAATAAATCAAGATGGCAATATTAAACTCAATTGACTCACCTGTGCAGCGTCATCCCATTGTTTCATATCCTTCAGAATGTCTCCATGATCGACGTGTAATTGTGCACATGAAACTTCTGAAGATGAGCAAAGGTTCAACGATTTAAGAATATGTTCCAACGCCTGCAACACATATAAACCAAACTGAAGTATTCCTTAACGAAGTTGAGAAAATTATAACTTAAAGTAATAGATTCCGTGCCTAGATACAGCCCAGCTGTCAAATGTGCAGAATATTTTTAACCTCCTCCAGACGAAAGAAAAATTATATATGAAACTGAAACATGCATTACAAAGGGAACATGAGAACATCTATTAGTTAATGTTTTACACAAACTATTTTGATTAAGGTATACATATGCATTAGGAATCGAGAAATTTTGCTCAAATCTGCGTTTTTGTTTTTTGTTTTTAAAATATTCCCAAATCATTACCATTAAAATGATGACATTTTCTTTCTGAGACTCAAATTACTTTTTAAATTACAGTAGGTATTGTGAACCTGTTTTGTATCACGTTCATTAGTGTAGTAAACTTTAAACGCGTTTTCTGAAGAATGACATTTTGGTGTTATGACTTTACGATAACGGTCATAACTTCATAATAAATGGTCCAATTTACAAAATTCTAATTTTGTTTTGTAGACAATAGTTGTGAATGTGTTTTCTGTGGAGAATCTAATTTATATTGTTATAAACACATTTTTTAGGCACATTTTAATCTTAATTTTTTGTAAAAACTATGTATTTTTTAAACTTTTTATTTAAAAACTTATAATTAAATAAATATTGTAGCCAAATTAAAAATTCTCCACAGGAACATGCGTCAATATAATATCTCTTATTTGCAATAAAAATAATACCTTTAAGTTAATTACAAGTTTATTTATGTATGTTTTAATAATGTCCTAATTAGTCACTTTAATTGCAATTAGCTGATTAAAAAAATTGACGGAAAAAAAAGTTTTTATATAAAAATACATCATTTTTATTTCTGATATACTGCTAAAATGTTTGAAATTATAACCTAAAAATTAGAGAAAATCATCTCAATTGTAGAAGTATACCTTAAGGAATTAACAATCTGTGAGAATGTTGTTTTTTATTTACAGGAATTTGATAGGCGAAAGGCGAAATTGTTTGTAAAGCGAAGTAATTACAAAACTAGTATTCAGAGGCACGGTATGTGACTGTAGACCAGTTTCTCCGAGGACGTACTCCTGTTCTGTCTTACATGCGCGGCATTCAAATGTCTGCTGAGTTGATAATTGTAACCGAATTAATAGGGGTGAGAGAGGGGTCTGCTGAGTAATAGGGTTGTCATAATGGGGGTTTAAAAAATTATAATCATGGAATATAGGAAAGATGAAGCAGTTCAGTTCCCTATCAAAAGTCCCCACCGAAAGAACCTATAATATAATCTAAATTGTTTATTGACTTTTCTTTGTGGCGTAAAAGATTGGGAAAAACACACACAGAAACCACACTAATGAAATGTTTTTCCCCAAAATATTTACCAAAATATTACGTAAAACACGTAAACAAGTTATTTTTTATTCTCTAAATACAAATATACAAATTGGATAACTTCTGCATCACCCGTTCATTCAAACCTTAAAATGGAAGCTATACTACGATACCGACTAGCCAATGCATCCTCTTTAAAAGAAAGTAATAGATCTCTAGTTTTCAGTGATAAATGTGCTTCGAAAAGTAGGACACTCCTTGACGTTCTTCTGTACGAGTGGGGAATTCATTTTCTATTCGAAGATTGACACTTCTTTACAAGAACCTCGAAAGCAACTCTTGTACATTTTTAAGTTCTCCTGGCAATATTCAAGTGCGAAATAAAAGTGGGTCGGTCTTCGATGGCAAATATCTCGAGGGGAATAGATTCGTGGTTTACCTGGATACCTTAATCTTCAAGATTCCGGTAGGAAATACCCGAATACACTTTTATTCAGTGTTCGATTCAAATAGAATTCTTGAGGAAAATGCTCTTCTCGCGGGATAAAAATGGTTTTTCTGAATTTGTGTTCGTTTTTTTGAACCGTTTCCTTTATTCCGTTCAGGATCGGTGTGTAAATAGGGAAGTTGTGTCGACTAAGGTTTGTATTTTTGGGAAGTGTGGATATACTACTTTCTCAACTTCTAAAAGGGTATTTGCGAGACTATCAATGTGAATTGCACTTTTGATGTTGAGGAAAAAGCTATTAAGTTTTAGGCTAGAAGTTAAAAGTGGTAAGTGTAGATTTTGGGAGCTTGTACGTTAAGTACGTAAGCGTTTGTAACTTTCACAATAGAAAAATCCTTTGTTGTATGCAAGGGGCATATTGCTTTTTTCTACTCGTAAAACGGATTAAAATTGTAAAATTATGATGTATCTAGTATTTACGTTTTTGTTTGATGTATTATTAGTTAGTGGCAAAGTTATGCGGAAATATTATTATTTTAAAAATCAATTATACATTTATAACTATTGACGCCCGGGGAATGTTTATGTGAATTTTATCATTTGAGTTTCACTTGTCAATTGCAGTAAAACAGCGATTGATAAGAATATAAATGCATTGTTCTTTCAATGTAAATGTATTGTACTTTCCACGTAAATGATTATAAACACGGCACACTTGTTGCATTCTAATTATTGATAATTTAAAGAATGGAAATTTTTTTCTGTATATATTGAACTCTTTAAGTTATAATTACGCTAACAATGTATACAGGTTTCTTGGTTTGTATCATAAAAATATACATATCCACTTTGAAAAGATTTTTTTAGTTTTTTTATGTAGTTGCATCAAATTTGCCTTTTCAGAAAATGCAATTTTGGCATGGATATATATCGATTGATCTTAAATTCCGAAATTAAATTCTTATTTTACTATAAAGTACTTGCTAGCAAGGTATCACCAATATCTTATTTTATACTATTTTACTTTATGTTCAAAATTTAACTCAAACGTGAGTTTTCTCTTTATTCGTTATCACATCTTATTCGACAGATAAGTATGTTTATGTTTTTCTTCTTTTGTTTGTTTACGTATACTCATAATTTTACGATGACGTTGAAGCGATGACCTCCATAAACCCAAATGAGATAAAAATGAGCAAAATTGATAATACACTATAAGAGAAAAATCATTTCTTTAAAAAAGAAAAGGCTTTTTAGAATCTCTATTTTGGCTTTTTTTATAGGAACAATTCCTTTTAATTGACTACCGAAACTGTGTAAAAGACTGATTTGAAAGAAACATTAATTTTATACGAAGTGGATAAAAAAACTTAAAATTCGATAAAAATTTACCTTTGAACGTAAGGAGATATTATGGATTTGATGCCTTATATCTTAATTTTATAAACTTATACAACGAAGGACTATTAAATAAGTCCGACTAAAATTATTTGAATTACCTTCCAATTTTTATTTTTATTAACATAAGGATTGAAACTGTTGATGGATTTTTCATTAATGTATCAACCTATGAATTCTTGAATCTCAAATATTCATATTTTGAAATTGTTCGACAAAAATTCCAACTTACTTCAGTTGTTCTGTTTACTTGACTATAAAGTAAAGACAATTGATGTAATGCATCTCTGTGCGTGGTGTTGTCCTGAATCACTGATAAAAGTAACCCTTCAGCTTGTTGAAAGCTCCTTTCTTGCATTAAAACCTGGGCCTTCAAAATAAAATGCATGTTCCCAATAACACAAATATTCTCCACTTAAGTTTCAAGAATAAAACTTATTCATATATACGATGGGTAATTCTCTACTGTACTCACGTGATATTTAGGCTCTTTTTTGTACTCGTAAACAAATTAGAATTCTAAAATTATGATGAATCTAATAGTTACGCTTTTGTTTTATACAACACTAATTAGTGGTGAAGTTATATTGAAAAATAATTATTTTTGCTATAGAAAATTATTATTTTAAACCACCTACGCACGGGACACGGACATGTTCCGTGCATCGGTGGCTTATAAATGTATTTTTGACTCTTAGTTACGATTCTTAGTTTGTTTACAAGTTGAAAAAAGAGCCAAAATGTTTCATGTGTCAGCCAGAGAATTGCACCTATATCAGATATCTACGATAAAAGATCCTCCCTGTAACAAGTAATGCTTTATCTCTATGAGTCAATAATACTAAAATGTTTTGGTATTTTAGTTTTACTGACTCATGGAGAAGAACATATTAATGTATTCTACGTATTAAAAAAAGTTTTATATTAAGCTCAAAACTGAAAACGTTGAGAGTGGTATGATAGAAACTTATATTAAAAAAAAAAAAAAAAAAAAAAAAGATATCTGAAAGTGTTATAAAAATATTTGGTTGCTCGGAATGCGGTACACAATCTCAAGTGTAGTAGAATTAACACCTCATTTTTTAATAATTTTGTTTCAAATTATAATTTCAGTATTCAATGAATTTCAGTACACAGTTATATCTGCGAGTGCTGCATATTTATTCTGCAGTTCAGTTGAAGTAGTTTTTATCTTTTCAAGTATTTAAAAATGGGTCAATTAATGGAAAATCAAGATAATTACAATAGAAGAAGCAGTTCTTTTTATCTTGCGAGGTAATGGCCTTAAGGATGAAAATTACTTGTTGTTGCTCTGTCTCAGTGTTTAAAAATTATCAGTGAAAATAACGCAATTGTGATTTTCTAATAAGGCATTTTACTACTAAATTACATTGTTAACTATTTTTCAATAATTTTAATTGTATAACTCACCTGACAAAAACTTCAATAGCAAAACTTGTTGTTTTAATATTTTAAGTGTTCTCATATTTATTTAAAATGTACTCTTCTATTAAAGAAACACCTTTCGTCATTCAATTTACTTTGATAACTTTCAATACTTACGAAGTGAACTTTTCCTTCAACATAACCACTGAACTTCTGATAGAGTTCCTTGTAAAGTTTATTGGCTTCACCAATGCGACCGGCGCTGATGTACAAAACACCTAAATTGTCCATTATTTTCGGTTCGCAGTTAATGGAAAGAGCCCTGAAAAAAATATGTAACATTTCATTCCTCTTTAATAAAATCACTGTATGTCCTAGGGCGCATGCAAGCGTAGCATGTACTGATGTTGTGTCTTACCATTAAAAGAAAACGTAGCGAATCAAGTTATGCGTGGCAAATTGAAAACCCGTTGCCTTTCAGTAAAATATTTACCATAACATGGCTGAAGTGAAGGAAAATCGATGCACCCGAAAGTCAAATGCGTTTCGGAAATTCTCCCAAGGGGCGTCCGTTTTCTGCGATTTTACTCATATTTCCTCTCACTATTGTATTGAAAGAATTCTTGTCTAAAAAGGAAAATGGTTTCATAGATTTAATTTTGGGATTACACTTTGGGCAGGTCTTTTTCCCTACAACATTTAGAATATTGCTTTAAAAGGAAAATAATAAATAGTTTGCTTGAGTTCTTGGAGCTCCATTATTGTGTGTGATAAGTATAATAGTATTGGATGAATTAATTAATTTTACTTTAGAATTTACCGGTATAACTCAATTTTTTAAAGTGTTTGTATTTGATTAAAATTAAGTAAATGATTTAAGATTGTAAATTTCAAGTTTTATTTTATTCTACTTATAAGAAAGCAAGTGTAAAAAAAAACAAAAAACAAAACAAAAAAAACTGGACACTATATGAAATGCTGATCCTTGAGAAGCATTTATGGTTAAGCAACGTGAAAACCGGTTAAATTATTTGAATGAAATCAGAATATAAATTTTCCAAAAATATGTAATCACAAAAAGAAAAAGAAAATTGTAAAACAGAAGTTGAATTAGAATTTAGCTTTTAAAAGGTTAAAGAAATCTCAAAATAAAAATATTATATGTTTAACTTAATGAGTAGTACAAACCAATTTCTCAACCATACGTTTTTACAACAAACTTTATTTTTTCTTTAACTTTCTCAAAATTGTGCGTAAGGCAATGAATTATGTGTAACAAGGATAGAAATTGAATAAATATTTCTTTTACTTTATAATATTAATATTCAAACTTACTAAATTTTTTAGAAAGGAATTGGCAGGAAGATACAAAAAAGTTAAAGTATGAATTTAAATAAAAATATTCTTTACTCTTTGTTATTTTATACAAATAAATGTACATTCATTTTAGATCTAACGACCATTAGAAAATTATTCTACTTTAGATAAATTATTCAAATCGTCTGCTAAAATAAACCTGACGTTATTTCTCAATACTACTACAATTTTAATGGAAAAGGGATCTAGTTAACACCTGGTGGATTTTTATTGCTCTATCTCTTTTTCACTAAATTCAAGGAATACTTACACATAACATATTACACTTATTTCTGCTCCCATTTGTCTTGTTTTTTAACAAATGTACATCGAAACGTCGTATTCAACTTGTTACAGCTTTTGAAATACCAAACAATATTTAAATCGTAATCTTACTTTCTAAAGACATCCATTGCTAATATTTTGAAAGGATTATTTTCCCCACTTGATACAAACAAAATATTTTTTTCAAAAATGAAAAATATTGAGAGAAATGTTGAATAGAATCAAGAATTTTTTTCAACCGGTTAAATTTTTAAAAATCTAAATTCAACAAAGATTCAGTTGTTACCTCAGAGTAAAATAAAACCTAATTAGCGAACATTAATTTGTTCGTATCGTTTGTAAGTATCAAATCCTACAATCTAAACTTTTGAAACTGGCTTAAGTTTCTTATTCTTTGGAAAATTAATTCAAAATTATTATTTTTTTTATTTCAAAAGGTATTTATTAATGAAAACTTTTTTGGGGATGTAGTTAAGCAATTGTAATTTCACTATTTTCGTACTAATGAAAGTAGATAAAAAGTATAGTAACACTGTTTGAGATTATAAAATGAATGTTATTTTTAACAAAATACTAAATTGAATCTGTTTATAGGTTCTTTGAAATAAGTTCAGTGCTTAGTAACAATAAAAGTATTTTCATTATAATTTAAAGGTGTTCGGTCTGCCCTATATCACTAATGTTAAAAGGCCCATTTTTTGAATTACAAACGGATACTTTTGAAATTTTACCTGAATATTATTTCAACCGTCTTTTTTAATCCGAGGTTAATATTAAGAGAATATGTTTACTTTTTTTTTTTAAACAATCTCAAATGATAAAACACCAAACATTTCTGAGAATCGCATTTTTTTAAGACAAAATAATTTTAAAAGAAATAATCAAAAATTTTTTTTTTTAAAACGTTTAGATTAAAATTTGATACATGGAAAATTTTGGGTAAAATTTCATAAGGAAGCTAGTACCCGTTTTTTCAAAAAGGTACATAGATGTTTGAAGATTGACATTTTGAGATAAATACATTTTTATGCGAAATTGTAAGCACGGCAAACGTGGGTTTATGTATTTTAAAACTAACTTTTCTCAGGAACTAGAAAGAGTACAGGCCAAAACTATATCTTAAAAGAAGCAGAATAGTTTGAAATTTAAAGATATACAAAAATCACGAATTCAAAATTTTTGAAATTTTAAGCCTACTGAACCTCCTTAAATTTTTCAAAATTTCCATCTCATAATGGCATAAATCCGGAACCAATATGGCATTGTGTTGTATTTTACTGTAGCAGGAAATAAGGGTTTGGCTTAAATAATCAATATTTAGATTTTAATAGCAATGCTATGCACTTTAAATAGCTTCACCAAACAATTGCTTCATTTCTGCTGGTCCAGCTGTATAATTCGATCAATATAGCCGTGCACTTTGTTATCGAAATAAATATAATACGTGATTTTCAAAGACCACAAGGGATTAAAAGATTTATAAAAAGACAGATGGGTAAACAAAATATCTCTAAAAACCTTTTCCTTGAAGAGAACTTTCTTATTCAGGATTTTCTTTCGCAGAATGAGCCTTTTCTCCAAGAAAAGGATCAAGTCGACTAAGGAGCTGTTTACAATAACAGCGCTTTCTATGCAGAAAAGTGCACAATAGGGATATCTGAGTTTAGTTACAGGATAGATCTTGGAGGATAGAGATTTATTTAAGGAAAGAGTAATAATAAATAATAATAATTGTGACATTATTTACTGCTGAAAGGAACCCAGCCGGAAACTGTAGCTATTCCAAAGGTGGCGCGCGGCAGTTCGCCGTTCCTCCCGGCTGTAAACTCATTGTTCAAAGAACAATGGCCATGTATTATCGCAGTCTTGAGGAATATTTCTGAGGCAGTAAACATTTGTGTGATGGTCTCACACGCAATTTCTTTAGAGTAATTATCATTCTTTTGTTAAATCTTTCATTTTTCAGCAACTTGGTAATAGTTTTTCGGAAGGCAAAGTGTATATTCAATATCATCTCTCTTATAACTGAAGAAAGAGGGTTTTTACATGTGGACACGTAAGGAGTTTTTTATTTATGCTGCCCATTTAGCATTTATACACGATTTTTTGTTTTAAAAGTGCTGAATTTGTAACTTTTTAAGGCTTTTGCTGTTTAAACATGCGTGGGAAAAACCATTTAGTTTGTGATAAGCGAGTTTTTTTTTCTTATTTAGATTTGTAATAGTTAAAGAAAAGATTATAACTGCGTGATGCTTGAAGCTGTTTGAAAAGTACTTACACTGAAGAACAAATTTTTTTTTGTGAATTTGAATGTTTAAGAATGGAATATTTTAGTTACTTTTTTTTTCTTCTAAAAATACCATTCATTTTATAACTCCTGCTAAGTGCTGCACATGAATATTCTAAATCTTTGTACTGAATGAAAATAATTTGTTTTCCAGTTTTTACACCTTACTGTCTAAAAAAATATTAATTTAAATATTCTGTGATTATTAGTCACTATTATTTCCTACTTGCTGTTTAGCATTATTATATTTCCATAGTTTGAAAAATAAATACTAAATATTTATTGCAAATATAAGACCTATGTATTTAAATATCGCTATTGCGTTGTTTCAATTGCAAGAAACTTTTGATGTTAAAATATCGTTTAGAAAACTAAACGTAAGGAAATGATAATCGTAATGGTTTTGGAAATTTTTCAAAAGTTGTTGATTGTTTCTATTAAACGATTAAATTGAATCAATTGGTATACCTAGTTGATTGAAAATTTAGTAAAACCTCACTTATTAGCTTTTTTTATGTGTATTATGTTTCGAAATTATACTAGTTTTGCATATGTTCCGATTTTCTAACAGATTAATTTACTAAATCTAGTGACTTTGAAAATTCTGAATAGGGAGCATCTTTTGATACAGTAACTATCTTTAAATAAATAAGGCAACACTTGCAAATGAAAACGTGCGACAAAAAACTTGTTCGGAAGGGAATACAAAAATGTAAGCATATTAGTGTATAGACTAATAGGTGCGTGACTCTGCACTACTGGGGAACCATTGCAGGACATGAAACCTTATATTGGAAAAAAAGTTGAATACATATTTTTTAAAGTCCTCTGGAGAGCCGGGATATAAAAAAAAACCACTTTCAACCGATATCAACTTCACTATGGGGAATAAAATAATCCGCTAAGAGATGATGTCTCAAATTGGGAAATAGGCTTATCTCTACACCACTTTTGAATTAAATAACAAAACATACAACAATATATAAATAAAATGATTCGTGTGAATAAAACTGCATCCCATGTTAATGTTATAAAAATTGTATTCTTTGCTCCGTCTGTATGTTTACATTTATTGTCGAAACATAACACTATATACATGTCCAAAATTGCGCTGCCGAAACTCTAGTTTACGGTGTCGATTGACAGTAAAAATAAGGAACTATCACAATAACATTCGAACAGAAGATTATAATGCATAAAAATAATCAGAAAAATGAGGGAACATAGTAGAATAACTTTTGTTTTCATTTTGATGCATTATGTAAATTTTGTTGTCATTCCATGGATTTCTTTTAAAAATGCCATTTTCTAATGAAAGCAGATTTTAATATTCAAAATTTAGAAATTGTTCTCTACTACTTCGACGCTACTATGTACCAAATTTAATTTAGCTAGCTATAAAACAGTGGATTTATAAGGGATACCAACGGACGGAAACGTCTTTCAAAATAGTATACTTATATTTGGCAGTATACGTCATCGCATTGCCGTTTGGGTGGCCCGTGTTTTATGACTATTCCATAGTCAGTACAAGTTACTGGATTGTTAGTCGCACATTAACTATTAAGGATCTGGAAAAGGTATTGCTTATTACATACCGAGCTTTCACAATTGTACTTACCTTTTATAAAGTTCCTCCGCTTCTCGGTTATTTTTAAGAGAACGAAGACTTCTTGCTGCATTAACAATAGCCACTGTGTGGTTTGGTTGCAAGCGCATGGCCTGCCTGTACTGCTGAATGGCTTCCTCTACCCTTCCTGAAAATAAATATTTCTTTGCATCTTTAAATTACTTAAGAGTTCAACGCCTTCATTCTTTTTAAATTGAATTAACACTAAAAACATGTAAGCACTATTTTTCATTACTACCAATACTGTTTTTTGATTTTATTTAGATGTGTTGAAGCTGAGATGAACTTATTCCATATGTAGAAGAGTAGAATTTTATCTAACGGGTCAGTACTTTTTCTTTCTTTTTATATTATTTGACAGACAAATTTCATACAATAAATAAGTTATTTACATTATAGCTTAATAGTGCAATTGTAAAGGAATTCCATTGATATGATTAACATTATACAGTACATCAGAACTAATATATTATATTACATTGTACATATGATAAAAATGCATTATGAACCAAAGTTGTATTTTGTTCAAAATCTCAATAAAACTATTGAAGAGCTTTCTGGAGCTTCCAAACTTTTACAGAAACATGCTTTTCTAGCTAACTCTGGATAAGTTACGATTAAAGTAAAAGTCTAGTTATTATTAATAATAATCAGCCATTATTTATACTAACGAGTATTTTGTGTGAGAGAGAGTAAATAATGCATACTTAGAACATTTATCGATCAATTAATAATTGACAATGTTTGGTCATTTTGATTAATTAAGTATTTTTTTTAAATCTAAATTCTAAAGTATTTTTTTTGTCTTGAGGTAGGAAGTGAATGAAATTGCATATTAACAGTTTGAGCAATTAAACTTAGTCAATGTAAAAATTATTTATAATAATGATTATTGTAATTCTTACATTCATAATTTTTACACCAATTTATATTACGCTCAAACAACTTAAGGCAACAAAAATGCCCATACAAATTATCCTACAAATACAATATTATTATATTTTATATTTATTTATAAACGCGTTGAAAATTAGTACATTCACCGAATTTCATTGGTATTCAGTGAACGTGGGGAATTTTCATAAATTATTCTCTTGGGCCATTTTATTCAGTTAGTATTAATGTTAGCAGATTATTAATAATTGATTAATAGCTTACTCCTGAACACATACATAGCTCGAAAACTTGATTAAGGTTCTTCCTTCTAAATAATAAGACATTTGACAAAAGGTCTTAATTTTGTATGGATGAAAGGGGATAGTCTAGTAATTCAGACAATTGAACAAAGTAGTTTATTTGTTTAAGTAGAGAAAAAAACTTGCTTCAAAACTCAAAGTAAAAAATGAGTATCGCAAATATTTTTGTTAGTCTAAGAAATATCACAAAACATATTTACGAGTATCACTTCAACATCAAGGAAAAGAATCCATTGTACTTTATAGTAACGCTAGAAATAACTGACCAAAAACGTCTGGAGTAAAATAATCAATAAATAGATGATACAAGAACGTTATCAAGTAAAATTATTTGAACATTCCATTTCATTAGTATTTTGATTCTTCTTTAAAATTAAAAATAAGAGAACTGCAATGTTATTTATAGTTGTGTCGAAAATGGATCTTTTAAATAAATACTTTCAATCTCCTTTCTCGATATTAAAACACTCAAAGAAGTGATTAAAAATATTGGAATATTTAAAATCTTTCCGAATTTCGTACATGCAAAATGATAGATAAATAACTTTTACTTAGGCCTTTTTCTTATACTACGATAGTGAATCGAAAATCTATAATCACTATTAATATAAGTATAAAGAACATTTATTCGAAAAAACTTGGCGAACATTTAAAAAATAAAATCCTTACGTGGTTCAGTTACAAATTTAGAATCTACAAAATAATTCATTTTTAATGTTAGTGACTGTATACCGAAGATCTAAACGCTTTGCTTGGAAATAAAAGTGGATTAAAAAGATTATCTTCCTAGATAGTAAGTGTAATGGAGGAACACAGAGAATAAAGAGACATCTGTATGAGTAAGATGTGGAATGAACCTCTGGCGTGATTTATTAAGCAGTGCTTCCTTCAGATACGAGATCCAATGTTAGTTTCTTAACAGAGTTGAGAAGCTAGACTGCGGTTAAAGTCCTATTCGTCACGTTTTTCGTTCATTGCTCTAAGCGGGGACTGAAAGAACGTCCGAAACAAAGCGCTTGACCGTTGGATGAACGTGAGTTTCAGAACGTAGATGGCAAGTTGGCGATCATTTTCAATTACCAAAAGAAACCGCTGCCGTTTTTTTATTTTGGTTGATTTTTGGAAAAATAATTGAATGTGAATGTTATTATTCGCTAGGTAATGGTCTGTTGATTCGAGCATTTTAAAATGTATCAACTCTTCGACTTTCTTTAACAATGATATACGATACTCAGTGAATATTCTTTTGAGAGTCAGTTTGAATGCTACGATATTTTATTTTCAAAATGAAAAAACAAAACTTCAAGTTATAGACATTCACTCTTTAACCCCCTAGTGTATGATTTTTTCTTTTTAATAAATTATTTGTTTTGCTTTCTTCTTGCCCCTAGATCTCTGAAAAAATAGACAAAAAAAATCCTAAGTATCTATTTAATTAAATAACTAAATTCGTTGTGCAGCATATATGCAACATCATCTGCAAACGTTTTTTTTTGTTCTAAGATTTCTACCCGATAAGTTGTGTAGTATATGTTACACAATACTCTAGAGGGTAAATTTTAAATATTGAAATTTAGTTTTAAATGTAAGGGTATAGGCAATAAAGGTGCAATGTCAAGTTTTTGTCAAAACTGAGGTTTTCGTGCCTTTCAATAGCATCAGAAGTGAACTATTAGTTTGGATTTCAGGAGAAAAGACATTAGATAGATAGAAAATTGGTAGTTTTACTGTACAGAGGAAGAAGATGCATTTCCTAAGACGAAGTTTTTTTTGGATACCGCGTTCATATTTTCTGCAAATTTGAATTATGAAAATATTGCTTCTTGTATGCTACTATGAAATGATTGAACACTATTTTATTTTTGTCTTTTTTGCGTAACATACAAACATTTAAAAGAAACGTTTATTTATACTTTTTAGTACTAAGGTAAAACCTCCATTATATTAGTTAAAAATACATCTAATATAACAGTTGGGCTACATCAGTAGGGTCAAATGCAAGTTCAGCTTAAGACGTAGCAAGAATGTTCGTTTGGAATTTTGTTTGACAATGGAATATAAGTGATCTATGCAATTTCCTCAGATTTCGGCTTCATTCCAGAAAAATTATTAAAAAATTTACATTTGAGTCCATTTTTGAAAGTTGTTCATTGTTGCCAGTATTTAATGAAATATATGTTTAGTGCTATAATATATCAATATATTTATAATTTGTTATGCATGAAAACATTAACATTAATAAAACACTTTTTCAAGAACATACACTACGATATTTGTTCAGTATATACTCCGTCCAAGAAGTTTATATTTTCAGATCCAAAGAATTTCCTAGTGTTAAAAATTATGTATGCTTTAAGTAATATAAATCTGTACTTCCAAACCAAATAAATATAATTGTTAATAGAATAACTTTACAGGAGAGTGAAAAAATATTCGTACTCATTAGACTCTACACAACTCTGTTATAACTTTAGATAAGTACTATGTAATTTTTTTAGCAAGTTACATAGTCATGGTTCTAGGGACAACAGACTTTTAAGTAATAATCTACATAAAAGCAAAAATTGCGGAATTTAGATTTATAATAGTATGAAGTACTGAAATGAGAATTTAACTGAGATAAAAAAAAATATTGTCAATTTTTTTAAAGTTTCTATATACATATGTTTCTTTATGCAAACTATTTCCATCAGAGTAAAGATAGCACAATAGAAACATCGTAAGCTTTCTCAAATTACTCACGAGTCATTAACGGATGTAATTATCTAATATTTTGTAGTTAAATAAAATATTACTCTCGCTTCAAAAAGCAAGAATCGAAATGATAAAGTGCATGATGATCAAAAACAAAATTGTACATAAAAAACTAGTACAATTTAGTCACTCCCTACAACTGAAAGGAAAAAAAACAACAACCAATGTTAATTCTATTTGGAGTTAAAATAAATTCAATCCTAGAAAAACTACGCCACTGCCTCCTTTATACATTGTTAGGTGCCGTAATAACTGATGTTTCTACGCCAATGCTAAAAAATCCATAATGTGAAATAAAAATAAGACATCCGAAGTGTAAATGCAACGACAGTCTATTTCCATAGAAATACATTTCGATGCGAGCATGGTGGATGATATTACTTTATCTGGAGGAAGGATAAGAACGGGCCATGCAAATTCAATTACTTTGACTGTAGTCAGACCCAATTTTGGAGAGGCGCCGTTTCAAGAAGGTGTGCAAGTGATTCGTTGGGGACTCCATGAGTTGTTGTTCTGTACTAGACCCAGGTGGTTAGAAACGAGGCACAAAAATGTAATTTGCAAAATAGGGCTCGGTATAATCTTTATTGAATTGTGTGAAAAATAGGTGCGATTATTCAAGCAGTTTGGGTCAAAGCAAAACAGATTAAAATAAAACTAGTTTTTGAGGTGCACTAGTTTTTTAGGGTTAGAAAATACTTTTTTTTTTTTTGTAAAAGCATCCTATGCGAAAGGTGCAAATCTCAAAATCCCAAGAGATATCAGTTATTCAAACTCTTGTTATGTTTTGTTTTTCAGCTATCAAATTTAAAACATTTAAAAAATCTGTAGTTTATGGCAAAACTTATTAAATTAGTTTATCGTTGAATAAAATGACATAAAAGCTATATTCTATTTGATCAAAAATGAGAAGAAATTCTCTAAAACTAGTAACATTACGATTGTATAACAAAAATTAGTTACATAACGTTTGTGAAACCTTTTGAACAAGCGAGCAAGCGCACTGATGTGTTTGCTATAGAAATATTTAGAACCCATCGAGAGTGCTTGTGATTAAATAAAGCTTGAGTCCCAGGTCTTTCATTCAGAATTATGCAGTATACTCAGGTATCAAAACGCAGAGTTCTTGCAAATAATCTTTGTATTTCAAACTACCATCAGAATACATTTTCAATCATTGAATTCAAGGATATGACTTATACCTTTCGACTGTATTTTTGAAATAGTCCTTATACCTAAATAAATGTGCATTTTAGTTTCATACCATTTTTTTGAAGAAACGTTCCGTAATTGTTAAATGAATCTGCATTATTTGGGTCCATAGTCAGGGCCTTAAGATGAAGGCCTTCTGCATCTTGAAACCTTCCTTCTTCAGCATGGATGGTGGCCAGAGAAGAGTATGCCTCTATGAACTCCTCGTCCAACTCAATGGCTCTTTGCAGAAGCTCCTGGGCTATTTGAGTCCTGCCTTGCTTGCTATTAAATAATATTTGCAAGGGAAAACAGAGTAGTACAGATAATTTATGAAGTAAATAGTAATTAATGTTATTAGGAACGTATTGGTTCAAAATTGTTTTGCCAATATTTCACGGTTTGCCATTGATTGAATAACTAACCTATTAAAAATAATTCACTTGTTAACTTCTAAACCCACGTCTTTAGATTTCAACCACGATTTTTTATTTGAATGTTCAAATATTGTATTTAAATTGCTGTTTGACTGATTTAATACAAAATTAGTATTTATTTAGATTTTCAAATAATATTTTAAATTTGCTTGGAAAGTGGTAACTATAATCATGACAGCTAAATTTCTTTTTACATTTTCATATTTGTATACTTGAAATATTTGTTAGGGAAATGTAGTTCAAGTATATATTTGAAAATACAAAAGAACTGATAAAAATGTAAAATAATAAGGTTAATTAATTTTGAATTAGGCTGAATCTCATGCGACTCCCAGTTGCAATTTTTACTTTTTGAATATTCAATTACTCTACTCAATGTTTTCACTTATGTAGACTAAATACCATACAAAAACTAAAACCTAAATTTTTATTTCAGATATTTAATTATTTTATTTTCCCCACAAACCCTTTTAATTGAATGTGGAATACAAAACTACACACTTTCAAAAGTAAGAAAGTAACTGTTCCAAAATGTAAATTTTATTCCACAAATCTAACTGTAAAAAAACTTGGAACCGTCCAATTAAATACACGGCCCAGCAAGCTCCATATCCTTTGAAATTTCAAACAATCTTAACTTTGACGGGCAGAAACAACTTCAAAACAATCGAAACAAAATAAAAGCAATACCCTGAGCTCACTATTTTTCTGGAGGTAGAAAATTGCATTTTAGCGATTCCCAAAACCCCAATACTTGTTATCCACGAAGCAGTTCCCCTCAAGCTAATGAAAATCTTCCCTAAGATTTTGAGTCTGACTTGTTATTCGTGTTGTTGGAAAGCCCAATGGGAGAAGAAAGTTTTAGTTTAAAACAGTCCACATCACTCCCATTTTTTTTTCTTTCTCTCGTGGAAGGTCTTTTCCATGGCAGAGTTGACGTCTTACTTTCCCTCTCTTTTCATAGAATCGATACGGTTCTGACCTTTTGCACAGTTTGGTGTTACACAGGGAGGCTGGGGCAGAAAAACTTCTGCATTTTCAAAGTTGGCATTTTTGCGAATATTTTGCGCGAGTTAGATGCGAAATAGATTTCGGTCATATTGGATATCGACTGGGGATTGCGTTACGTCCGCCGTATCAAGTAAAAAAAAATCTATCGCGACTTGGCATGATTCTCGGGTAATAGGAAAAAAGTTTATCTCCACTTGAGTAACTGCGAAAATAGGAATAAAGAAAAAGCGTGCATCTTTTTAACATGATTCTAAGATATCAAATGGAAAGCATGCCTTAACATGATTCTGATTATTTAAAAACAGTATTTATTTTATTGAGATGGTGTTTATTTTTAACATTAGCTTAACATTCTTTTGTAATCATATAAATTACCAACCAATCTTTGGGAAATAATAAATTATTTGTGTTTTCATTCTTTTTTTTATGCTGAATCTAAATCCTGCATAATATTAAGGAGTTGCTATTGAACTTTTGCTTTAGTTTTAATGTGTATATGATATAACCCTTTATGAGATATATATATATATAATTAATCTTCTACGAATTACATTAGTAGTTTTTTTGTTTCATCAACTAAAATACAAGACATAGCCATCGTTCGTTTTCTTTTTGCTTATTATAGCAAGGTGTTACTTAAACTTTGTTATTATATACTTTCCCTAGGTATTGTATGTAATATCTAGGCATTCTACAGAATGACAAATGCTATTTAGGGAAAGTATGAAAACTTTGCTTCTAATCATAGCATTTGTGATATTGAGCTTGTAACTATATACCAATAATAAGCAAAACTATATTTTGGTTACCAAACGACTGCCCGAAATAGGCAAGGGTGTTTTTTAAGGTTTAATTGGCCGTAAGGCCAACGAAATGGGTAAGAATTTTTCCTTTCAGAGCGTGAAGCATGCGAATACCTTTCTTTTTAGAAAGTTTTACAATATAAAGTGATTAAAAAAGTGATTTTGAGGGTGAGATGCTACAAACGACTGTCCGAAATAGGTAAGGGTATTTATTTTAGGTTCAATTGGCTCAAAGGCCAATGAAAAAGGTCGTAATCTTTGCTTTTAGAGCGCGAAGAGCGCGCACTCCTTGCTTTTTAGAGAGTTCTACAGTACCAAGAAATTAAAAAAAAGTGCTTTTGAGGGTGAGATTCCACACCTAAAAGGAAGAAGTACAACCTATTTTGTTGTCTTTACAGTCAATCAAACCTAAAAAAAAAAAAAAAAAAAAAAAAATACCCCTACTTATTTCGGGCGCTGGTTTGTGGCATCTCACCCCCCAAATCATATTTTTTTAATCACTTGATACTGTAAAACTCTTTAAAAAGTAAGGTGTGAGCTTTAAACGTCACGTGCTACATGGTATTCGAAATGAATCAGAGATGTATTTCATACTTAACCGGTTTCTCGTTTGTATTCTATAGAATGTCTAAGAAATGGGTGAAATATGAATCATTTCATAAACTACCGGTTAGTTTTTAGGCATTCTATAGAATGCAGGATTTCGCACTTTGCCGGTAACATATAAGCATAATTTAAAGAAACATGATTACGAAATTTTACCAATATGAACGAAATTAACAGTAAAGTATCATAAATTTTGTAGAATATAATTGAACTCACCTGTATAGAGATGCAAGATTGAAAAGAGCTCTTGGATGATGCGAATTTATCAAAAGAGCTAGTTTGAAATGTTGCTCAGCTTCTTTCAGATCTGTTAACAGCGTGCCTAAGTTATTGTGTGCACTTGCATGGTTGGGCCAAAGACTGAAAGAGACGCAGATTCATGCAATTGTTTTTCTTTTTTTTTATTAAATATGCTATTTATAAAGTGATATGTGAATGTATACTGTGCACTCGTTATTTTTGTCATATGATTACAAAAGGTTATGGAATTAAAATCCTGTTTCGAATACGTGTATGTTAATTTATTGAATATAAGTTTTTGTTTTGCAAGGTGATTATTATTTAAGTTCAACCTTCAAAAGATGTAAAAAAACAACAACACTCCTCCAAATGACATGAAATTTGACCTGAATATACGCGAAGAAAAAGGAAATGGTATGGCATAAGAAAACAAAATATTTCGAAAGAGTTTTTTTTCTTCTTGTACCATATTATTTTCCCTTCGAGTACATTCGGGTCAAATTTCAGATTATTCTGACCAATGGTTCTTTTTTACAGTTTTTGAAAGTCAAACTTTTTCATTATAATCAACCTGTACCCCAAATATATAAACTGCCCCGAGTAGTAGAAATTACAAGGTGTTTGCGTTATCTTCCTTGAGGTCTTACTAAGAAAATAGTTGTTTTGAAGAAAGCTATAGGAAACACGATTAAAAACCACATGTTATGCATGAAGTTCTTTTTGTAGCTTACCAAAATTAGCATTAAATACTATATAATCGGCGAAAGCCATATTACTCTTTGTTTGAAATTTCCTTTTTGAAAATTTGTGTAGATTTAAATTCTTATAGTTGTAGAAAAAGACATATTTATATTAGAAATAATACTTAAAAATTATTTTTCTATGCCAAATTTTTCACGATTTAGTATTAGTGATAGTTCACGAATTACTTAGTAAAACATGTACTATATAAATTCTGTGCACTCTATATATGCTCTAAAGAGCCAGAAAACCTGGTACGCCTGCTTAATATACCTGAAGGCCCACCCCCGCGAGCACGTAGAAATGTTGCGTACTCGCGGGGGAGAGTCCCGTATCACAGAAAATGCACAACACCCCATATTATCACAGATCTCCCATCAGCTTGAACAGTCCCCTGTAGACACGTAGAGATCAATGGATTCATGAGGTTGTCCCATCCCCGTACACGTCCATTCACCCGATACATTTGGAAACTAAATTCATTTGACCAGGCAACGTGTTTCAAGTCATCCAAGTTCAATGGTGGTATTATCGGACCCAGGCGAGGCGTAAAGCTTTGTGCCATGTAGTCAACAACGGTACACGAGTGGGCCTTCCGTTCCAAATGCCTATATCAATGATGGTCTGTTGAACAGTTCGCACGCTGATACTTGTCGATTTTCCAGAAGTAAATCCGTGACAATTTGAGGAATTGCACGTCTCTCTCATTTAGTGATTCGCATTAGTCGTCGATGATCCCGTTCTTTCAAAGTATTTTTCCGGCCATACCGATACCAGATATTTGATGTTAAACCGGGTACTCGATATTCACGGTACACTCATGTAATGGTCGTGCGCGAAAATCCAAATTTTATCACTACCATGGAGATGCTTTATCTCATCTATCAACGCTCGACTATAACGCCACCTTAAAAGTTGCTTAAAATAAGCTTTGCTAGACACCTGCTGTTTTATAGAGGTACTGCTAACTGCATCTCGTTACTCTGATTGGTTGCATTCCTCCATTGCTTGCATATGAATGCTTATATAATTTGTTACCCCCCTATTCAAGTGCATTATTAATTCAATAACTTAAGTTTAAAAAAAAAATACTATTGTAGTTTTATATTGAATTTGCCGACTTGTTCGAGTACAATTTATTGTTGTTAAAAAGCAAATGCATTAACTTAATTAGTTCTGTGACAGCAGGTGTATCATAATATAATTGCACGATTACTTGAACTTTGAGGAGTCTGTGATTATGGAACCTTAAAAATCACGTATGCAATTGAAGAAAATAATGGCTAAGTAATAATGATTTACGCATGAATTTCTGAGAAAGCAATCCAAAACTTAAATTCAGAATAGTTGCATTAATCCAGTTAGAGTACCAATGCATATCACTTACCTGAGTGCCATTCTATAGTGCTCCACTGCAGTATCGATGTTCCCCAAGTCTTTCTGGAGATTAGCGAAATTATAATGGACTTTGGCATTATGTGGTACGCTGGTCAACCCCGACCTAAATTAGCAATAAAATACTATTTTCAGTCCTGTCCATTATCGTAATGAAGATTGAAGTCTTAAACTGAAATATGTTTGGTAGAATTAAGCTCATAAACGGATGAAAGGGTTTTCTTAAAGGCAGTAATATGAATCTTTTTCCTACACTCTGGAGGAAGGAATCCATACATTTATTAGGTTGCGTGCTTACAAGAGTAATTGGGGGGACGGACGAAAATGGAATTCGAGTTTTCTTCTTGGATACGTGGGGCACTTTAAACTTTGGGAGAGTAATATATTCTAGCATTATGCGGGTGAAGTTTGTTTTCACTGTACTCATTATATCCGAAAGACTGAATTGATAAACGGGCTAATGAGTCTTCCAATGACTGTAATAAGAGGATCTTTTACTAGCCAAAGAGTCAGTCGTTTCTAGTGTGGAAATAACTGGATTCTTGCTTTTTTTTCAACTATTTTGAATATGGATTATAATTGAACAATTATAAGTTGGAAAAGTTTTGAATAAATACTTTTGGATGAATTCCTTGTTATTTTTAGTTTAATTTTTTTTCAGTAAATGTCTGTATATTTGGTTAGTATTAATAATAACAAGTTAGTAATAATAATAGCCGATTAATCGCACTGTGAGCAACATATGCATAGCTCAAGAATCTGATGATTTAAGTTCATTTAAAAAAAGAAAAAAGAAAAACAAAAATTAAATATAGATTAGAATCTAAACTTATAGAAATTAAAAGAGTTTTTAATTCATAATTTGGAATAAATACCTTGTTATTTTTAAATTTAAGTTTGGGTTTTCAGTAACCTTTGACATTAAGCATAACATTATTTAATTGTAAGGTAACTCCGAAAAAGTTTCGAGTGATGAAAAATTGTTTTTGTATATGAAATAACAATCTAAATGTTTATATAAAAATAAATGAAAAGTGTCTTTAAATGAGTTTTTAGATAAATAAAATAATATTGATCATAGAAACTTTTCATAGTGACATATTTTTCATGACATAAATGCTTTTTTGTTTTTTTAAATACAAAAAAACAACAACACATGTCTTTGCACAAAATACGAACTATCTTGTCACAACAAAGAAGGTCAATTTTCAAAATGAAACATAAATACCTAAATGATTCTTGAATCAATTATAAAAATTATAAAAAAACTCGAGTGCCACAAAGAAATGCCATTTCGCTGTTCATTAAAACCTAATTCCTCCAATCTCTTCAATAAAACTTCAGTTAGAAATGCTTGAATTGTTTAATGAAAGGGTAAGCCGGAATTTATAACTCATTTCAAGAGGCTTTATTTTTAACTGATTTTCATTACTATTCAATTCATAAATGACTTCCTAGTATTTCATTCATTACCTGACGACCCCTACTATTCAAAACTATATATTGTACGCTAATGACAGAATTTAATAGTTCGCTGACAGAAAGCTTTCATGATAGGGTAATAATTCTTTTCATTGGAAAATCATGATCTGGTTGTAAAAAAAAAAGATTCGAGCAAATGGTTTTGCGATGGATGTGTAGATTGCAAAGGAATTGTAGATATGGAGGCTGTATTTCCATTATCTTTTTGGGCGTATATCTTTAATCATACTCGAGTTAGTACAGGTGTGAAAAGATTAAAGTTTACGGTACATTAATTAAATACTGAATAAATGACGATGATATGGAATACATTTCTTCTTATACAAAAAAAAAATAATAATAATAATAATTGAGTTTTATTTCTTACGATTTTCCTTTTATCTTTTTTATTGATACAATTTGGATGATCCTCAAATCAAATAAATATTAATCGGTACATTGTTAAAGAAAATTACTTATGTACTTAGTAAATTAAAAGACATTTAGATTTTAATGAATTTTAATCAATGACATTTTCAGTCGTTGTGTAATTTTTACTCTTGAATGAATTTGAAATTTTACGTATAAATTCAAAAATGCTTATTGAACATAAAAATTAATTCTGTATACGTATTGATGAGATCTTGTAATTGGTTTTAATTCATTTTTCATTTCTTTTCCTTTTCAATGCAATTTTACTTTTTCTGAAAATTCACTTCATTAAATTTTTAACTGAACTTGTATGTGACATTATTTGTTCACAACAGAGACTATTTGCCATTTTCTATTGATAAACTTGAAAACATCTTTGATTAATCTGATCTGAAAATATAGTTTTATATTTTTTAGCATATACAGATTTAAGTTTGCGATGCGCAATGTAAAAAAAAAAAAAAAAAAAAAAAAACTAATTAATAGACAATGTTTAAATCTTTTGTTTATGGCCAAACAGGATTGTAGTTTTTTTTAATTGTACTTAGTTATGTAGAAGACGAGATCTTTAGTAGTAAATGGAATATCTTCATTAGGTATGTTGTTCTTACGTGAAAAGAGTTTCTCTTGTTTTCCAATCCTTATTCCTGATTGTCGTCCGAGCCATGAAGAAAACAATGAGTATTACTGTAAAACTTTGCCACATCCAATAGAATCTGCTGTAGTTTCGTAATTTTCGAAGTCCGCATGTTACAAGTATGCAAAATCCAATACTGTGGACAAAACATTATAATCACAGTTATAAACTTAAAAATAAAATTAAAAATAATGATTTAAAAGCAAAATTTCACTGGCAATAAAAAGTGTGCTTTATCATCTACTTCTGATATATACAAGAAACAACTTTATTCCAACCTAAATTATGACATTTCAATATTCATTTATAACATATTAGGAATCTTGGGTTAAACAATAAACTATCAAAACATCTGATGTTTTTAGTGTAAATTCTATTTGGGATTGCTTCTAAAATATTTATAAAAATGAAATATTTAAAAAAAACTTAATTAAATTTGTGATTCTTATTCTTCTCATGCATGAATATGTTAACCAAGAAATAGTTTGGAACTGTTTTTAAATACATTTATAATTAATTATGCATCAAAAACATATTATATTAAAAACAAAAATGTAATTATAAATATTTAAAACAAAATCCTCCGAGAAGCATATGCACATGCAATTCTTAAAAGAAATCATGAGCTTATAGATGCCTATTGATACAGTGCTTCATTTTTCTTGCCACGTATTGCTTCAAGTCATGATTTTTTATACTACGTATAGCAACAATTACACAGGATCATTAAGAAAATTTGAAGATAAAAATGACAGGATATATAAGTTTAAATGCACTTTAAGAATCTTTATTACCTAGCCTATAAAAATTCTTTTTGAATTAGTAATGAAAAAAAAATATAAGTTATAAAACCATTAAATTTTATTTCTAGTTTTTCTCAAAAACTTACCTTGGTATGTAAAGTACTCTTTCAGCAACAACAAAACCAACTGTGACAAATATGTTGGATGCTGGTAGGAAGGGCAACACAAGGACACATAGATACATCAATATTGACTTTGTTTCTGACTTCTAGAAATATAACAATTAAAAATTGTAAATTAAATTAATTTTCGTTTTTGCCCTCTTGTACTATAAAGCATTAAATAGATGAAACATATTGTCAATATTAATATTTTTTATTTGTCTGAAGTTAGTTTAAATATTGTTTAGAACTCCCCTTCGTAAATTAATATAAAAGTATTATTTAATATATTAAATTATACAGCTCTCCTCAAGTTATTAGACATGTGCTAACACTTAACTTCGATAAAATAATTTGAAAGCTCTATTTTTGTTATTTTATTCTTAAACATACATTATTTGCTTCGCTAAATTTATTGCTGCTTAAACTTCGCTAGATCCCTTTTAACAAACATATATTTGTAAACACAAACCGAGACTAAGGGGAAATATTTGCTATACTGAGATAAAAAACACTACATATCAAAGACTTATATGAAAGTTAAGTTTACAGTATGGAATTTATTTGGGACGTTGCAAATGGGTGACTATAAGGAAATCAAGCCCTTTAAGGTTTGAGTATTTCACTGTAGGACTTGTAGTCATTCGTGAAAATTTATGCAAATGCAAAAGCAACTCCCAAGTGCAAGCTCTAGACCCATTTAGATTTGTTCAGTTTAACTTTTCTAAACTATGTGTCTGGCTATTTGTTCCACTTATAAATTCCTCGATTGTAAATATAAAGTTTTCTACTCTCCAAGTTAAAATGCAATTTAAATAGCTTTAATGTATGACCTCTTGTCCCTTCACCTGTACTGTACTCTAAACCCTTGAAATTTCACGTTTGATAAATTTAAACAACTGAATCGAATCCCTTCCTTCTTCCAATGTATACAGATTTAGTGTCCTCAATCTTGCATCATAATCCAAAACAGAGTTCCACGGTATACATTTTTTTGTTCTATGCTGAACCTTTACCAAGAAAGAGTCCTTCTTTCTAAGATGAGGTGATCAGAATTGTGCTACATACGCGAGATGTTTATTGAACTATTTTCATGTTTTGCATTTAATTTAAATTCTAGATAAAAATTTCAAATAATCCTAGAAAAATATATTTACACTTTTATGATTTTATTATTATTGTAGACTCTATACAGATACAAACAGATACTTATTATAACCAACCTATATAAATTAACTGTTTATACACAGTAACTTTAGGTGTTCAACTAAGACCAACGAAAAATTTACTTTCATTAAAAGCATTTATTTAAAGAACTTTAAAAGTACGAAAAACGTAGCTTACGTTTAAAGAATTAAATATACAAAGAATACAAACATTTATTACGGCGGAAAAATAACTCAAGATTTGTCCTTGCCCCTTCAAAAACGGCGATTTCGAGTTCTCTTGTCTTTTTGCCTTTCAGAGTGAGAATTTTTGAAAGAAAAATTCTTCTTTTTTTCTTTAACCAAAAGATTCTTGGCCCAGCATCAGACAATTACAACTCATCTTTCAAAACTCAACTCTTTCAGCTCTGAAATCTTCAGAAGCATAAAAAAGTTTTAAAGAAATAAGGTTCTTTTTCGAACATAAGTTTGAGTTAGTGAGACTAAATCATCGATTTTTCGAACAATGTATCTGGATTTGCTTCCCGATGAGGCCGAAAGGGATGATCGTAGAATTGGAAGAAAATTGAAGAATGTTTATGGAAAGGAAAACAATTTCCATTTGAGCTTCAATATCTTTGTTATCGGACTGGGAGAAAGTGTAACCTTCTTCATCGAATCACATTTGGGCCATCCTACTAACTCAAAAGTAAAAGAAGGATTTTATTTTTTTTGAGGGTATAAAGTAACTATGATAATAATTGTCGGGAATATTGATTATATAATTTCTCTTAGGCGTCGAAATCCTATGAACTCATTTAAGTTGTTTAAATAACGAATAAAATATCCAATGTGTCAAAAACTTTCTAAAACTCAAAATCGCAGGTCAGAGTACAATTTTATTCATTAATTTTTTTAAAGTTTGTTTTAATTGCATTTCCGCATATATATCTTACAGGATCTCAAGCTTAGCACTTTTATTAGATGTGCCTTAAATAATTGGTGAAATATTCCTTAAGATATGACGTCACAATTGAGATGGCAACATATCTTAAGGAACATTCCTCCATTGATTGAAATGTTAATGTAACTATTGAAAATCATTTAACTCTAAGAAAGAACATTTCTTAGATCTCTTACGAAAGAACCATAATACGCTCACTTAAATGCACTAACCAAATAAAATAAAGCATGATTTTATCGGTATTCTGAGAATCTATAATACTTTTTATTTTAGATAATTTAAAACATAAAACACTTTTAATACAGAATAATGAAAGTTACGTATTACGACTCTCAAGTTTAAAATCTTCGTTTGATGTTTTAATATTAATTATAACTGAAATCTACTATTTATTGACTTCAGTCTATTTCAACAAACCTTTATTTTAGATTTCGACAAATTAAACTTGCGTTTGAAAATCTGAAACTCTGTGAAATCATTTATGTCGAAATGGTATTAAATAAATTACCCTCTTACGTGTTTCAAAAGAGATGTGGAAACTACTCCAACCGTATCGCTCTCAAATTAACCGAGTGAAAGGAATAGCTCACTAAAAATATAATGAAATGCGTTGTTTCTAAAATTACGTTATTTGTGCGACTTGGTACTAGAATTTTATTTCAAAAGAAAACCTGATTTATCTATTTATTCTTGACATTTTCATTTCTTTCGAGATAGAAATTGATGTAGAAGGTGCACATTTCGTTCTCAATTTGTACATTTATTAAAGAAACGAAGTTTAATACAATATCTTGTTACCCAAATAGCAACGAAAAAGACACTGTTTCCAAGTCCACCCCATTATACAAATGAGAAACTGAACAAAGAGATTGCTGTTTTCCCACCATCGTAAATCTTTGAACTATAGATTGTTTTTCTCTAAACTCCTCATACTTTCTTTTAGGTTTATGTTGGAACAAAAGAAATATCTTCTTTTGTAACTAAATCAGGTATTGTGAATTGTTTGATTTCACTTACAGATGTATATACTGATGTGTTTTACTTTAGCATATAAATATTCATTTATGATATTATGCATAAAAATGTATAAATGAAGAAATAATAGTAACATTATAATGAAACATACGGTATATATGGAATATGGTATTTATATTTGGCACTAGATGTTTATTTATGAGTTTCCGGTTCCACAATAGTAAAAATCTTAAGTTTTTTCAATGTATTATTAGTAACTCTCTTTATTGTGCTAACTAGTATGTTTCTCTATGAATTCAAATATTATTTCATTCTTAATTAATTAGTTAACGTGAAAAATGTATGTTAAAAAAGAGTTGCTTAAATGGTAAACAAGATTTCATCTAACAATGCATTTTAAAACGAAATAAAGTGTATTTTATTAAAATCAAGCTGATGTGAAAATATTTGATACTTTAGTTTAAACATTGAACAGCTTTACACTATAAATGTATTAATTAACTAAAAATAACTATAATAACTAAAAATGTATTAATTAACTAAAACATACGACAACTTTCAACAAATGTATGATTAGATAATAATAGAATTTTGATACCGTGCTTCTTTGAAAACCATATTTTTGATGGTCAAATGTGGTAAAATACATGCTATATATAATCCCGTTATTATATTTTAAGTATTAATGTGGTACTTTTACAGTAAAATTTTTAAATTTCTGTATAAAATTATATTTTTAATTAAATATTTTTTGTATTTATATTGCTTCTTTGAATAATTTTAATTGTATACTTATATAGATGCATTCTATTATGAAATACACTTTTGCCTGGTCACGTGTAGTAGTGAATATTGCATGTTACATACAAATAAATATTGCATGTTATTTACAAGTACAATATTATATTACAGATATTGATGTGGCTCTTTTACTATTAAAATTTAAATTTCAGTCTACATTATTTATTATATTTTTAACTGAATGTTCTTTTTTTTTGACCGCGATTCTGAAATAATCTCACATTCGTTTTATTTTTTCTCTTTTTTCTAATAGAAATCTCAGTACTTTTTTTACATGTAATATTTTACTTTATCTGTTGACATTTTTTAAATTGAATATTTTATTTCACACGTGTGGAATAAGTGTTTATTGTTCCTTTATAGTTTTTTTTACAAAGTTTAAAAAAAATTCTTGACTTAAAACCACGCTCTATTTAATATGTATGTTGTTACTGAGGGGATGTATTCATTGAGATTCTGAATTTCTTTAAGCAAATAGAGATCACCAGTGGTGCGATTATTTCTTCTTCTTCATTCTCTAAGCGAAATAGTAGCATTCAAATCAATTAACTTTTTGTTTAAATTAAAAATTGTGCGATTATCAATCAAGAGAACTTATGTTTATTTTGTTAAGTTAGGATTATTCAAATATAATTGAAGTGCGATTTTATTTGTAAATAAATTTTTTTAAATAAAAATAATGCTTCTCTTATCCCATAATAAAACATGTTTGTTATGTTTCTTTTATTTTTTGTGTAATATTATTTTATATACTGGAATGAGTTCCAGATACACAAAAGTAGTTTTTTAAAAAATAATAATTACCAATTAGTTTTTAACCTATGTAGGAAAAATAGTTTTGTTTTGTACACATTGTAATATAGCGATGTTTTTTTTATTTTTTTATTTTTTTAAAACTCTTCTTTTTGGAACGAGAAGTAAATAAATTAGAAATTACTAAAAAAGATTAAAAACTTTTTAGTTGGACACTATGACGTGTTTCATTTTAAGGAATATAATATTACCGATGTATTTACAAAGACTGGTTATTCTTTTTAAAGGATTAAAGTTTTCTCGGACATTTTAATTATTTTATGATGAACTCAAAGGTGACCAAAATCTAACTACATTTAACTTAACAAAGTATATCATTGGCTAAACACTTAAATTGACGGATAAATGACGTTTTTTATTCAATAAAAAGATGTTAGGAGTTTATTACATATTTGGGATAATTACACATTATTTAGGAAAAATTTAGCTCATTAAGGTTCAGGTAAATCGATTGTCTGATAATTAGGAATATGTTTAATTTTTATTTTTTAGTTTTAGTATGTGTCACATAACTTTAAAAAAATTAAACTAACTTGAAATATATAAGATGCTTTATGTTTCCTTCTATTTTACAAAATTTTAATATCCAAGTTGCTAATTTTAAATGCAAATTAATTCTGATAAGTAACTATACTTAATCAAAACCAGATAAAGAATGTTGAAGCTATTTCATTTATCAAAATATATAACTTCTTGGTTAAGTAAATTATGCATTATATTATTTAAAACTTATTTTCTTTTGAGGTAAAGGTATTTTTTTTTGTTAAGAAATTTTTTTTAGATTTTTTAAGATTAATTTATTAAGAACAATCCATTTTTTCGTAATTTTGATATTATCGTTATATGTATGGAATATTCCTGTTCACTTTAAGCAGCTGTTTTACTCTAAAAAGAAATTTTTAATATTTGTAATGAATATTTTTTAACAGAAAATATTTTCATGTTTTAAAAACTTATTTCAAAAGATAAAGGTAAGCAAAAAATACAATACGAGTATTTTATGTGCATGTTTTTACTGTACCTATCAAATTCCTAACCTTTTGTATTACTTGGTGACATATTATTAAAATGAGGTATCGGTTATATTTGACATGATTGACCATTTAATAAAATTTATAAAATTATTATTGATTTAAATATATTATTATGTTCCTTGATTTTTATCGGATTGATTATCATATTGATTAAGGATAAATGATTTTAACACAAAATACTTTCCCCATTTGCATAAGTTGATAATCATTCCTATTATGATTAGTTAAGATAGTTGTATTTACTTCGACACAACATAAATCTCATTTAATCTCCCTTAAGTGTCACACAATCAATTTCACATAAAGCTTTCTGTTGACAGGAAAACAACTCCCATTTGTTATACCTCAATCTTTTCTTATCTTTTCCATTTCCTACTCATTCACAAATAATAGAATGCATGCTTTTAAGTATGGAATATAAGGAGAGAATTCATGAAATTCTGGTTTAATGGAAGAAGTATTTACAAGAACTCTTCATTACGTTTTAACTTGATGCACTATACATAAAGGAAATTAATATAATTTAATAACAACGAATTCTCTTTAAATGTGTTGTATCTTTGATACGTGAAGTCATAAAATGCGTTTGCTATATTTAACATAACTTGTTACGACAAGGAGATTTAAATCCTAGTTAACACAGGAACACTTGAAGGTTTAATGGGATTCAATAATTTAAAGTCTTGAACGAGCAGGACACTGTTTATGTTCAGAAGTAATACATGTGGTATATGCATAAAAAATTGACAAAATATGGAACATTAAGAAGGCAGTTATTATTTAATCAACTAAGAATTCAAAAAAGTAGTAATTCTCATTCACAAACTCGAATTAAATAGCTTACATGAACTTCATACTGTTTCTTGTTAAAATTTTAGAAAATAAGAATGAATGGTAACTTAGTTTTCCTTCGCGGTAAAAAAAAATTTAGTGTTTTTTTTTTTTTTAAATTTTATTCGATGAATTTAAAGTCTAAAACAAAGAAGGAAAGAACTTTGCTTATGCTTTATGTACATTAACTGTTCTATATTGTATAGTCTTTTTAGTTTTTGTCAATGAAATGTGTCGAACCAAAGTTCATACATTTATTAAAATAGGGACGAAGGCATTGCATATTAGCTACCAACAAAAGTTACTCATCTCACTTAGTTTCAACCTTTTTACTGCCAAACCATTTATAATACGTTCTGCATGAAGAGGAATATGTGAATAAATCCGTATATTTACGAAAATGAATGTCAAAACTATTTTAACCAGCGTAAGGAAAAGAAAAAACTGCCAAAAAGTTAGCAGATCTATATCAATGATTAATATTAGTTACATTAATTCCTTAATAAATTCACTCTATACTGTGTTCTAATTCTGTTGGTTACAAATAATTCCAAAAGATTTTCTCTAATGAAGCTGTAATACTAAGTAACCTTCCCATTAAGACAACAAATAAAATCAATTTACAAAAACGAATTCAAATAGCTAAATTCCGATAATTATTTGTATTTCATTTAGATTAAAATAAACCCCATCTCTTGGGTAGCATATTTTGTACAGATAATCTGAAAACATGCAAATAAAATAACGCAGCACGTAGATCGCATATTTTAGTGGAAAAAAGTGTGAAAAAGAGTTACAAATCACTAAAAGTAGCTCTTAACTGAAATTTAAATGATGAAATGTGTGTGTCCTCAAAGGACAAGTCTCATTAGATTTCCTAAATATCTACACTAATGCACTTTTTCATAACCAAGCTTAGAACTTTATAGTCCGTATCTACAAATATTCTTTGTCTGATTTCTGTCTGATTTAAAAAAATAACACCAGTTTTTTCGTGCTGGAGGATTCAGGCACTTTATAGTAAAAAAGAAATTTCTGAAGATGGATGGCGTCTGATATTTGATGCTCTTGGCTACAATGGATTCGACACTTTTTTTCAAAGTTTTCTCTGCCTAACAAAAAGAAAAACTGCACAAAAACTTTTCTAAGGTGACCGCAAATATCGATAGATTTTCAACAAAGTTGAACTGTCGTTCTACACTAAGGCTAAAGAAACTTTTGAAGGCATTAGCATTGAGTTATTCTAAAAACGGCAGTTGATAAGTTAAAAAGTGTATTTGAAACTGTAAGTAAATTCTTTCATTTTTATATATCATTTGTTTTATGTTTAGTTAATAAACTAACTAAAATATAGTGCGTGGCTTATATATTAAAGGTTGATATTTTTGTCAGTATTTATGCATATATATTTAAAGAAATTAAGGCATATTAATATGAAATTGCACGCAGTTAAAAAGTGCATTCATTCGAAACATTATTTTACGTATTTTTAATAGAGTTGATAGGGAGAATACTGTAAAAATCGGATATTGGTTTTCGAAAATCATTTTAATTAAGGAAAGGTATCCTTGCATATTCACAAGAGTAAATTTAAGTTTTGATAAAAAATTTTTAAAAACGTCGTTTAATGCATTAAGTGTAGGAAACTTATATACTTCAAATAATGCTTCAATAAATATCAACAAAACTTAAACGTTTTTTTATCACCTAATCTGTGTTATTCTCTAACTTTGTAAATGTCTATTTTCATGTACCTAATATAGATTTTAAGAAAGGCTGGCTAACTATTGATTTTGGTACTATGTGATTTAATAAGCAGTCTCATCGGATAGCACAAGGGAAACTTAAAACAACTTTTATGACTTTAGCTTTTGGAGTATAAAAGTTAAAAAGATGACTAAAGAATTTAAAGCTCTGATGTATATATTACGAAAATCATATGTGGACAATTTTCTGCACATTCAGTTTATAGTTCTTAATATAATTAGGTTTAGATTATAAATACACGAGTTTGACTTGTAATTTAATTTTATTACATTATTTAATATCATAACTGAACAAGAGTTTATTGTAAACTTAAATAATCACTTGCTAAAAACGTAAAGTTTATATATTGTAATGCATTTTTTTATATTTTGCATTTGATAGTACTGGCGTTTTTTAATACAAACGCAATATTTATGTCACAGTGTTATTTATAGATCTAATGATAAAATTTGAATAAATATAAATAATATTTTATGCTATGCCTGAAAAAGAAAAACTTTTCAGCAATGAAAATTTATTAATTTGAATATGTATTTGGGATGTGGTTAGCAGTACTTTTAATTTCAGTTTCATATATACGCAAATTGAGAGAATTTTATTAAAAACATTCATGCACTTTTTTAATTACCTATATATTTATTTCTTTATAAATTTTGAATAATGAACAAGTAAAAATAATATTTAAAACCATAGCTTTTTTTCCAAGCAGCAAAACTTCTATGCTTTAATTACATTTCCGACATACTTTGAGACAATGCTAAAATGTTCCCTTTTTTGCAAGATGAAATTACACTAAAGTTCTATACACCTTCAACTAGTCAAGATTCCTTTCAAACGATTTGATGCTTGGTAATTGGAAGAGTCATTGAGAATAGTTAAGTAGCTACAAAAGGGAAAATATGCTCAAAGGCAAAAGGGTTGTCACACTTATTGAAATTTTCTGCCTTTTGCAGTCACTTTTTAAGCTTCTTTTATTCTCTTTTACTAATTCACAAGCGAGATTTCAATAAATCGAAACTGAAAAGTAAACTAACTATAATTTATCGGCAGTTTTCTTGTTTATTTTAAAGAAAATGAAGATTTCTATGAAATTTAAGCGTTTCAATTTTGTAAAGTTCTTATTTTTTTAGATAAAATATTATTACCTGGTTTAGTAAAATTCGAAAATCCCTTTTTTCTGTTTTTGAGTTTAACTAAGTTAAGCTAAATTAAGTTTATAGAGTTTAGATAAGATTGGAGTTTTAATGTGTTTGATAGATATTCTTCTCGGAAATATGTAGTATGACTTGTGTCTACTCAGAGCAATGTATATTGGAGAATAGTACCTTCCACCTGGATTAAAATGATAAATTTTAAATATAAATTGGGTTGCTAATTAATTTGAATCGTTAAAGTTTTAAATTGCGCCTTCAGTGTCTTTAAAAATGGAATCTCTAATTTTGAAATGACATAACCATCGATATAGATAAACAACTGGATAGACTGCTTAACGCTGGGAAAATGAAGCCGTTGCCAGATACAATTGGTGGGATAAAAAATACGGATTGCCGAGGATTGAAAATAAAATTTTAGGTTGTGCACAGCAGAAATGTCAATAGTAGACCTTAATTAGTAATGCGCAAAAAAAATATATACTTTACAAGGTTTTTAGCATTCCCAACCAACTATAAAAGAGAACTGTGATTGGTTAATCATCCCACCAGCTTCGCAATCCATGGAGCGTTTTTCTCTTTGCATCTACAATGGAGCAGTCTATCCGGTTGTTTATCTATATCGATGGACATAACTGCGAAACTGAGAGACAGAAAGACAAGGCAAGTGATATGTTGGATTGACAGTTACAGAATTTTAAATACACCAGTTTGGAGTTTAAAAAACTGATTAATTGGAGTAAATTTAAAGCGCTATCGTAATTTAAGCTACATATAATTTACTAATGAGGCCTTTTTCATTTGTACGGATTTGTCAATAAGCAATAAAAACATGACAAATAGCGGCTGAAAAGCCGTCTACTTATCTTACAAAACCACTGAATTATGCCGGTTTTGGCTGCATTATCTAGTAAAGGGATCACGCATCACTTTTTCATAAGAGAAACCGTGAACTAATTCTGATATTTTAGATTTTATAGCAATTAATTATCTCATTTCAATATTGTAACTAATTTTGCAAACCGATGTATTTAAAATACTATGCCTCTTAATTCATAATAACACTTGTCTCTTCTTTCTGTCACTTAATGCTTCACAGTTATTTCATTTTAAAGTTAAAGAATCCTTTTTGAAAGACCTTGTATTCAGATTCACCTGGTGCCTGCTATTCATAGATTTTTATTAAATGTGTTTTTATACATATTTTAAGAATCATAATAAATGATTTTTCACAAAAAGAAAAATGGTGTGGTTGGATTCGTTTTCTTCCAGAAATCCTTTTCTCTTTTAACAATCTCATTTATGCTGAATTTTTGAATCCGCGTTAAATAGAATGGATCTAATCAATACGTCTTAATGATATATTTTTATAAGTTACTAAAATCATAGAAAATATACCCCAGAAGTAAAATGAAACTCCTTTTATAAATGTTTCCCTAAGAAACATATTTCAGACGATATCTACTTCGAAATTCATAAATTTTACGTGTGATCTCAACCCCCCCTCCCTTTTTTTTTAATATGACAAATTTATTATTCTTTTTATTTAATGTGTTATTTAATTCATTTAATGCTGAAGTGATTATTTAATTTTATTAATAGGACAAATGTATAATATTTTCACGATATCGATAGCCACTTACACTGCAATATTTTATAGATTTCCAATAATACTCTTTGAACATTTAAATAATAATATACTATTTTCTTAAGCAATAATACTAAAATGCATACTTACCTTAAATGATTTGATAACAGAAAGTATAATTTGTTCTTTCATCGATATTTTGATAAAATATTCAACATCTTATTGTCTGGTATTTTATACATAATTTCCTATGAGTGTTATCCCTTAAATTCACATGACATTTCGATACCATTATGTATTTTTACAAAAATTCTGAATTTATGATTTAACTCTTAACCTGCTTTTGGCAGAGTAGCATCAATTTGAATAGTTTAGGTTCACTCTGAATAATCTCACTTATCGATAAAAATATACGCTCATTAATTCCGTTTGAGAACATTCCCTCCTTGGCGAATGAATTCTCTGGAATGTCAATAAAATCTGCCTGCTTGCACGAACAGATTTATGATTTGAAAATATAATAATGGCTGTAGCAGATGTGTTTGGAAGCAGAACTTATAGAAATGTCCAATTTGCGTATAAATATTTTGCACAGTGTATTCGAGTATAATCTCATATAATTTTATCCCCGATATATCGTACTTAAAGCGAATCTTTATTCGTTGGAGACTAATTGAATGGCAAATGTAAGAGTTTTCCTTCTCTGTAAGTTACCAAATCTATAAAGTTATCGTTTAGTTATTCGTATATAATTACTCATAATCTTATGTATTACATTCTAGACGTTCTTTTTTGTGTCAATCTCTTTTTCTCCATTTATACAAAATCAAAATTGATAAATAATATACCAATTTAAAAACCTCTGCTTCTGACGAATCGCTTATTTACCATTGCACATTGAGTTATTTGTTAGAAAATCGAACATGAAAAATTGTATTTTTGTATTCTATTCAAGAAGACTAAGTTGAGGGTAGTCCCGTGTTAGGCATGGGTGTTTGTAAATGTATGTTGGCTTGTCTAATGACGAATGTTTCGGCGCATTATAGCCCTCGTGTTGCTGACGGTGCCAGATAATCTGAAAACAACCAACCAACCAAGTTGAGGGTACTCTATGTAGATGATGCGTCGACTAGGTCTGACAATGATCCCTTCTTATTATATTGTACTTTAAACTACAATAAATAAACGTAATAGTAGTTTAAAATGTAATTCTCCGCTTTTAACAATTCCCTTGATTATTTGTTAATAAATTGAACTAAAAATATGAGAAAAAGTTCAATTGCTCCAGAAAAAGTTACTACAACCAGTATAAGGAACTTTTTAATTCGTGTCTATATTTTACTCGACAAATTAGTCAAATGTTGGATTTATCTGATTTTGACGGTCCTTGCATGTAATTAAAATAGGTTTCTTCTAAGCTTATTAGTCTGTGATCTTTAGACTTATAGACACAGTTCTATAGGATTCTTGATAAATATGTCCTATAAGCGATGGGTTTGATTATAGATTTCATAAGAAGTCAATAATACATCAACTTAATTTATATAAACCATTTTAGTTTAATCCTAAGGTTTTTCAATTTCTAGTGTTCCCTTCTCCAAAAGAAAAATAACTAGCTCAACCAATACTCAAAACCTCGTTCAACCAGTGAAGAAAAATACACGATTAAAAGTATATCTTTCTCTGCTCGTTTAATGTATTGAAGTGGAGTAGGCTGAAATTTCATTCACAACTTTCTCAATAAAATTAAGTCTGTAAAGTTGGCGTTCTTATACCTCTTTAATATGACAAATTTCCATCTGGTGTTGAAAGTAAAAATTGATTTACGTATTTTCTTCAAATACTTTCTTATGGTCTAAGTCATCTGTATACCAAATTTTAAAAAGGCACTTTCTTTCGAAAATGCACTATACACTTTTAACCTGGTGTACATTAATTGAAGCCACAATTCAGTCTATATAAATACCGTCAAACAGATTTTTTTTAAATAATTTGAGTTTCAAAACTTTCTTTAATAAATTTGTTTTCCTTAAATTACGTTGAGTTGTGCACAAATAGAAGTTACTGATGAGAGAATTTAAGTATATACATATTAAGTGTTTGCATATTGCATATTATATATTAGATAAAAATCAAAATAAAAAAAAAAAAAAAACTTTCTCCCATTAATCCCAATACTTAAATTTATAGATAAAAAAATTGAAAAGCAGAATTTTTAAAAATTTATATTCATTTACAACGTAAAATTAATTACCATCGAAATTTACATTAAATCCACAGTAAAAAGTGTAATGTTTTTTGCCACAATCTGAATACCAACTTTGTATCATAAATAAAATCATATATTTACAATTAGACATTTAGTTCAAGTATTAAATTTCACTGAATGTAAAATTGCACAGGAACGTTGCATAAATTACTGATAACACAACAAAGATATCAAGATAACAAACTTTTAGAAAGATGGCAGCAGATCCACAGGACGCTAGATCCAAAATATAACAAAGGAGATATTTAAACGCTTACCTTTGGTATGCATGGAATTAAGCAGCAATGACTTTTAGGCAGAAACTGTCATTTAATAAGTATTGTAACATTATATTACAAAAAGTTAGATCATAACATTATGTCACTTAAATGACACTTTTGCACCTGTTTCGATTGGTCTATTTAGATACATCAGGTCCAGATACCAAGTATGTATAATTTGGCTACATTTCATAACTAAAATCTCCTAAAAAAAAGGTCCTGCTAAGTAAAATATATAAGGAAACATAACCTTCAAATTTATAGTTTATAAATAAAAATTAACAATGTAAACTATAAACTTGTTGAGAAAACTTGTAACTGAATATTCAAGTTACATTCCGATACCTTGATTAATGCCAAACGTAAACATCTCATACTACTTTCTATAAATTTTTTGTAAGTTTTTATAAATAAAAAGTTTTATGAATATTAATAATATATATATAGATATAATAAACTTCTTCTTTGAACCTTGCGATTAAATTTAATCATCTCTTCATCTTACTAAGAACTTGACACTGATATATGACGCATGTATAACATTTATAGTTATAGTTAAAATTAATTGTAAATTGACTTTCGATAACTATTCTCGGTTCTTTCGGTCATAATTCCCGGTTGAATTTTGGTATGGTATTTCTTCTAGATGGGATCTTTAATTTGATATATCGCACGTGTCTGTTGAATTTAAAGTTTAGATTAGGAGTGTTTACCACATACAAATAAATTGAGCCTTTAATTAAGCTTTTCGCTGCATAGTGTTGTGTGGAAACAAAAAAAAATAGTCACCTAAATTATGAACTTTAAAGTTTCATTTGTGTATGTATGAACTAATTTAGTTCAGATACATAAATTACCGTCAGAGATGTATGTTATGAACTTGCGGGATAAGTAAAGTGTGTTAATTGAAAGCTGACTCATTAAAAGGATGTATGTATTCTGAATTTCAGGTGATTTTGAATATGTGTAATCAATATAGATTCACTAAAATTCATAACTATGTTAGAACTCATATTTATCTGAATTATCAAGATAAATTTTTGCTTTTAGTGTTCCGTAATCCAAAAATGAAAATAAAACGCATATAGATTTACATTTTTGCTTGCCAGCTAGTCTATCCCAATCGTGGCTTCGTTCTGTACTTCCGAGCCAATTGAACCAAAATCTAAATGTTAAATTTTTTTTTTCGCAGATAATACCTCAAAAGTTCATTTTCTATCAGACCATAACATCTAAACTCACTGTAAAAAAGTCTAATGCATTTAGAATTGTTGGTGCCACTTGTTGGTGTCTTTGCTGCCTATGGTTTATGAAGTAAAGTGAAATGTCGAGAGTCCAACTGGAGTAAGACATATAGTTTTTCTGTTGTAAAGTTACCCGATTGTGATTTCGGCTCATTTGGCTCATATATCTGTGTCAAGTATAGATTAAAGTGCTGGGACACCATTTAACTGCTGTAGGTTCGAATCACGTGTTAGTCGTTAATCGCTAATAACGTACTTGACATTCTGGTTACATGTAAAAATATGGGCTCTATTACTATCTGCAACGTTCCGCTGACTAAGTTCTACTCAGTTTTCCATTAAAAAGTACCCAGGATAAATTTTAAAAAGGTTAGAAAATATTTTACTTGTAGTTATTGGGAGAGTTTTTAACTTGTCAGAGAGTCAAATGTTACCTATTAAAAAGCGATGGTCAACATAATAAATATTTCAAGTCCGTTATGATAAATGTGAGAGGCGATATGTTTTAATACCTAATTGGTGGTATCATGTCTTTGCTGCCTAATTCCATTCCTTTCAAGATTTTTGTTGTCTGAAATAAAAAAAAACTCCTTTCAAGATAAGTAAAGGGAGGCCTTAAGTGCATCCTTTGAGTCTGCCACCTACCTCGTCTTACCTTGAGTGTCGTGGTGCACAGCAGCTGAAGTGCAGACACACCCATGAACAGAAACAGAAACAGAGAAGCGACGTTGCGAATGTCAAACACTGATGTGACGAGAGGAATGCTTCCCATCTGCCAATCATAGGACAGAGTGCTAGGATTTAAGAGCATCCAGAAATTGAAAGCCGCAAGGTAGAAGTAGGTGTAAAATCTGGAAGGACATGGAGGATGATAATGTCAAGGGTAGGGTGAAGATATAGTTTACTGGACCGTTAAATGAATGAAACTTGATTGGATTTTAATCTTTTGAATTTTTCATGCCGTATAAAAATAAAAATAATGGAAGTTGAAATTATAATCTTCCTAAATTTCTGTATGGTGTTTTTAGTAATATTTCTCTCTTACATCTAAGAAATCTATATCAGAGAAATAATATTGTAACCCACACAATAATTCGTTTTATTACAAATGGGAATAAGGTTTTGTAGAGCATTTTGGCTTGTATTTCTATTGCAACTTCTTTAAAATTAACTACTGTAAATTTTCTCAATTCAATACATGAAAATGTTCCTAGTCTGTCAAGCGAAATCATTATGTGATGTATGCCGTTTTAATTTATCATCATCAAAATCACAAAATCAATTTTGCATTGTTTGAAATTGTTGTAATTTCAAAACTATATTCAGTAAAAATATATTTAAAGTTTCTTTTAATATTTAGTACTACTATAGTTCAGTAATAAAAAAAAAAAAAAAAAAAAAAAAAAAAAAATCAATGTATTATCATTGTTTTTTAGAAATTACAGTTTAACATAAAATTTTGGTGAAATATTTTAAAACTGGAAAGATGGTGAATTGAAAACTATTAAATTTTATATGAAACAAATTATGTATGAATAAACTATATCCATATACCTCGAACATTTTATGAAGTTTTAGTGACTATCTCTAAAAGACCACTTTAACACACGATTCCTTTGCCCCATGTCAGATCCAGATACCAAGTTATAATCAAACACTTACAGTTTGGCAAAATTCAAAGATTGAATTTTTTCCTTATTAAGTTTGCTAAACCTGCTATTTTGCTGTTATTAAATTCTTTTTATTACTTCGATTTTGTTTGTGTGTGTGGGATGGAAGAGAAGGGGATTCATATGAAAATTAACTCACTTTCCTTCATCTAATATAGTTGAAACTTTTAAGATAGATTAGTTGTTGATGACAATGCATTCTATCAAGTTTTGTCTGAAAAAAATTAGTGAATTTCCCGGAATTGTTCTCTTCTTGGTGCTCAAACTCGATTTGACTTCAAATTCGCTTAAATAACTGGCATTTGCATATAAAAGTTCTCAATGCATATAAAGGATTTAAAATAAAAACTTTGTTTTATGAGTTATCTTTTGATTTGTCTTCTTTTTCAGATAGTTTTTATAAAAAAGCATACCTTGTGAGCAAAGAAGGGCTGAATGAGGCCGGGTTGTCTTCTTCCGAAAAGATTGGCATCGATCCTTGAAGCATCCAGATTCGAAAAGCCACTAACATTAAGAACTGAAATAAAAAATACAATTTCAGTAGTCCGGAGGCTATGGCCATTTCCATGCTTTTAACTTGTCGGCATTGAATCCTCGCCAAGAGCGAATAGTTTCAAATAATTATAGCTGACAGTTTTATTTACTAACAAGCGAAATGTCGGCCATTTTTTTTTCTTCTAAAAATGGTTATTTATACTATTTATAATCACATCTTCTAATCACGTTTCTTAGAAAATGAATAAGAAGGACATCATTACTATGTTTTGATGATGTTAAATAACTATTTATTGAAAAACGTTAAACGAGTTTAAGAGTAAACAATGATTTAGATTTATTTATTCAATTTACCCATTAGGTGCAAAAGTGAGCTTAATCTACGATATTCTAGAAGGATTAAGTGAGTCGTCTTTTTCCAAAAGTGCCCAATTGACAAAATTTGAAAGGTTGATATTTTAATTGCAAATTTTTGGCACAACTGATATACACATTTTAAAATAGTTTTTCAGTGGCACAATTTTTAAATCCTATTTAAAAAAAAGGACTGAAAATCGAGTACAAATTCAAACTGGGCCTAGTTGCATTTCATTCCAGTTCCAAAACTGTCTTGTTTCAAATTTAGATACTATTTCAAAACTACCTACTTGCTACATCTAATATGGCGGCTTTCATAAAGTCATTTCCAAAATTTGTTAGTTGCAATAAAAAAGAGCTCTATCCACTAGTTGTAAACTTAAAAATTGTTTATTCTGAAAAACTGGGGGACATTTTCATAGTGCAGACCTATATTTCTATACTCTTTATTAATAATTACTGTTGGGTAATCTGCTACTTTTAGGGAATCAGTTATTTTTGTTCAGCTGTGTTGATTGAAAGTTGAATGATTTCTATGAGGCTATGTCTCGTGTTATGTTGTCTTTTCTTGTGATCTTGTGAAAGAAAATGAGTTTAAATATTGCAAATGTTGAAGAAGAAATGAGAGTTGAAGGTGTTGTGAAAAATGTAAGTGGAAATAAAAGTAGTTTGTTTTAAACATTTTAACATCACATTCAGTCTCATTGTTGTTTTTGATTTCCAAAACTGACCAGTTGCATTTATAGTGCCAAAACTAGCTAATTGCAAAAGGTCCAATTCCAAAACTAGCTAATTACAAAAAACTTTTCCATAACTTCCTAGTTGCATATTAAAACAGCTTATTACTGCTTTATATAATATAATAACGACCTAAGACCTTGGTTGGTTGGTTGTTTTCAGATTATTTTTCACCGTCAGCAACACGAGGGCTATAATGCGCCGAAACATTCGTCATTAAACAAGCCAACATACATTTAAAAACACCCATGCTTAACACGGGACTCGAACCCGCAACCTCGTGGTCTAGAGGCTAGCATGCTAACCACTATACCGTTTAGTCTGCCCTAAGACCTTGTAAATTGTATTTCCAATTTATTTACAGATTTTATAAACATAAGTCATTAATTATCTCTTGAGTTTAATAAAATACAGGTTTTTCTCGTTTCCTGAAAAGCTGTCCCCTAAACAACTAGTCACTTTTGGAAATGGACGACTACAATATTTTTCTAAAATCCCCGATTTCAGATTTAATGGGCTAGGTTACGTGGATTTTACGTGTCAAATCGTAAAGTATAATATATCATTATAATATAACTTTAATTTTTTTTATTTATCTATAACCCGTCCTTTAAATTTCGAAATACAGTTTCGTCATTTTCTCAGATTTTTCTTCCTTTTCACATTGAGTAACCAAAGAGTATCTTCAATGATCACCGCAATGCCTACTCACTTAGAAAAGAGAAACAGTGAAAGAGTTGACGAGGTTGGATCCCGAGACAATTTCCATGTTAGGCGAGCTTCTGACTACTGGCCTTGAGTTCGGCTGTGGAGTAGTATGTGAATGCCAATTATGACTATCAAGCTATACTCTAGGCGGCCACTTTATTATGACCACCTGACAGTTTTTTTGCAAATGAACTATTGTGTCACAGTGTGGCCGCTAAAGGGTGAGATAGCTACAGAAAGGGAATGCAGGATAAATGAACAATCAATTACACTGTGTTGCTTGCGAATATATGAGCAAGTTAAGTGCTTTAACTGAATTTCAATGCGGAATAATTGTAGGAGATCGAAATGTGGGAACCAGTATCAATCAAACGGTTGCACTTGAGAAGTGCTCAAGAGCAGCAGTTATTAATGTTTACAGAGAGCGGACTACCAACCAGAAAACCGGGTCTTAACGTCAGGCTTGTGGTCGTCACAGGCAACTAAATGCTCGATCTGAAAGGATGTATGGGTTCTTTAATTCAAGTGAAATAAAGTATGAATGCCCAAGGGTGTTTAAGTTTTATTGCTGATCAAGTACATGCTGTTAAGTTAATGGTGTACCCTTCCAGAGATGGATACTTCCAGCTGGACAATGCTCCTTGTCAAACAGCTGGTATTGTCCTCAGATGGTTCAAAAGAGCATGACTGAGAATTTACCTTGCTTCGTTGGCCTGCATAATCACCAGATCTCAATCCAACTGAGAATTTGTGAAATGAGATTGAACGGGGTATCAGGCAGCTGGATCCAGTACCATCAAATCTTAAGGAATTGGAAAGTGCATTTCATCGGATATGATCTCAAATTCCTTATACCACCTACCAAAATCTCATAGAATCCATGCAAAAAATAATTCATGCAGTATTAAGGGCAAAAGGTGGTCCAATCTTGCATTGAGGGGGTGGTCATAATAATTTATTCCACTCAGTGTATATCTTGTAATAATAAACTACGGTTTTCTGAAATTTCATTTCTAATTCATTCTTCATTTCATTCTTCTAAAGCGACTGTACATTTTCTCAACTACAGAGAAATTCATTTGAAAACCTTTGCCCCAAAAATGTTATTGCTTGCGTAAGAGACGTGTTTCTTAAAAACACTTTTATTTCATATGCTACAAATGAAAGAATATATATTGCCACTTCAAAAAGCTTTTTGATTTTTCTATATTTTACCATGGTACAGAAAATTCTACCAATATCGTATAGCCTTTTGAGATGACAGTGCACTTTCTTTTCATTTTGATACTTTCAAATAACGTTGTCTTTATAACAATCTAAATGGAACACGGAAGTAAATATACTTACTGCTACAGTTGTTGTCCACAAAATAGGATCTGTTAATAAAAATAGTCCTTTCTTAATCACATTTTTTGATGTTTCCGACCTGAAAAATGAAAAGAGAGGTTTTGTGATTTTGCTAAACTTAGTTAATTGTCAGATAACTTGTACATTACGATACATTTGATCTATTTTTAAAATGCAAGATATAATATATTCTTTGTTTAATAAGCATATCAGTATCGAATTATTAACACTATGAATGTTTTCTGCATATTTGGTTTTTAAATTGCAGTGATATTTTTTTAATCCATTTTAGGCATTTAAATGTATTAATTATCTCATTTCAATGTATTAATTTTTGTAAAAGTTGTCTTTGATTTACTGCTATCACAAAATATGCAGACCCTTTAAATGAAATTATTGGCATACCCACAAAGTCCCAAAGCAATGTTAATTGAATTTCTATATTTAAATACCTCTACTCATCAATGACTAACGATCAAAATTCCAGAATAAACTGACTTATGAATATTAATGTCATCTAACTTCAAAGTCACGTTCCTAGTTGACTGCTTTCATATTGAAAGCGAATCTATCGACAGTGATTAAAGACTGCTTCGTAATTGAAGATATTGGTGGCCGTGGAGGTCCCCGATATCCCAAAAGCAATTAATGAGGAAAGCTCACATCACGTGCAGACCAAAGTGGAATGAAAACTAAATTGAAGTTTCAGAGGGGAAAAGAGTATAAAGAGGGAAGATGAGTAATTTTTCGGTATAAACATTATCTTTATACAGATTTTTATCGCAGAGTTTTTAAATGACTGGTAACAGCCGTGAGATAGAAAAAACCCACCAGGCAGTGTTTTTATAAAATTGTTTTTCTTTGAAAATATTTTGCTGAGGAATGTTTGAGTCTTCTTTCGTCATTGATCATAGTTTCAGTTGGAATTTAAACTTTTCATGTAAATCACATTCAAGAAAAACTGATTACCTAGATATCTAATTTCTGAGCTTCTATTGCATAGTCGTAAAAATGAAAATTGTACGTTTTATATATTAGTAACTGAAGTCAGGACCCGATTTTGAATACTAATTATTACCTGCACAACATAGAAGATGGGTGTGTTGTTGGTGTTATTTAAATATTAATGACAGTTTCAATTTTCGTCTTGATATTGATATTTTAATAACTAATAAGAATTATTAAAATTTATTTTTATATTTAATGGCATTGATTAAGTGCGCTGAACAGAATATTGATTTTTACATAATAATTCAGAATTTTTCAGGCAATTTGGGGCCACCGAAATGAAAAGACCTTATGAGAAATCTGGCCCTGACTATAGCGTCCTGCATTTCCTAGTAACTCCCTATTCAAATTCATTGCAGTTTAGATCATGATCCCGCCCCGTGATCATGTCTCTTCGCCCACTATATTCACCATTATAGTAACAAAATATCAGACTGTTTTCAGATTATCGGTTATGGATTAGTCAAGATACTCACAAAAAGAAACCGGTTTAAATTGGTTCAGTATATCTTAATTTATAATTATAACCCCTTTTATCGTTTTTCTCGATTTCATCACCTTAGATATAAAATATCGAAACAAAATTGTAGTTTCGATTATCTTAGTTAATTAAGATACCTATAGAAAACAACCGAGTTCAAATTGGATCAGTGCATCTCAAGTTGTTATCATACCCCGATATAGATTTGAAAAGGAAAATGAGGAGGGGAAGGCAAAAATCTCATATAGCAAGTTATCTTTCACTTGTTTGGAAAATCAAGTATACAAAATTGTGTCAAGATGGGAATAAAACAGTAGGTTCGAATTTGTGACCATACTCCTAAGTAGTAAAAAAGGGGTTGGATAAGGTTTTTGAAAGTTCTAGTAGTTAGAAATTCTTATCTTAATTTGGAGATCAAGTGTGCAAAATTTCATTGGATTGGAACTAAACTTTATGTTCCTCTATACACAGCAACGACACTCTTTTTATATATACAGATTAATAAAATGTATTGTAATTAGTAGATATATTTTTATATCATGCACATCCGCAAAAGATTTAGGTTACTTAGGTTTAATCTCTGAGTGGTTTATATAATAGGTATTTATTGAAAATCTGATCATTAATGTCAGAAATGGAAAAAGAAATGGACATGGAATGTATTTTTTAACTACCAAGAATTTGTGTATACGTATAAAACGGTTATAAATAAGGACTAATTTTTAAAAAAGGCTCTTCCGATGACTGAATTTGATTTTTTAAATCAGTTTACTAATATTTTAAGCTAAAAGAATAATAAAAAAAATCGCACAATAACTTAGTTTAAAGTCTGATGTACCAGCATCGATACAAAGAACAGTTATCGTGCCCAACATACCTTCGATTTTTTTCTATCGCGAGCCCTAAGAAGAAAAGTTGCACGATTATGAAGCCACGAAGTTTTTTCTCCTTGAAGAAGCCCATTTCTTTCTTCAGATTTGAGAGAAGTGTCTTTAGGGGTAATACCCGGCACTGGCTTATCACTTCGAGCCGAGTATCGATTCTGCATTATGTTTCCTGTTGAGACATTTATTTCAGGAGAAGGCGGTTGTTGTGGATTGTTTAACAGAAAGCTTCGATTGAGGTTTGCAACAGAACAACTATAAACTTGCATAGTAAAAAGAAATGGACGAAGGAATAATGCGCCAATTCAGCGCTGATGAAACGGAGAAGGGGGTTTGGAGAAACTTCGGTTTATCTTTACTATACAAAAATGTAGACTATGTTAATTTATATTTTGGGACACTAAAAGAATCATTTATAGTTTAAAAACAATTTTTAACGCGAAACGTAATCCTTTATTAAGAATTCCTTCTTCTTGTATAGCAATATTTAAATTATATAGACAGTTACTAATAAAATCCATCCCTTCAATTCAAGGTGAATAAATTTCTTAACATAATTTAAAATATTGTTTAATGAAATCGTAGAATAGCATCATTTAACGATTACTTAGTAAATATTAATAAGTCTGACGCATAATTTATCAAATGGTAGATTTTAAAAACTTTGTACCGAACAATTATAGAATTTGTATAATTCTTTCGATTACTTGATAATATTGAAAGGAGTTTTGAAATAAATGTGTTTGGTAAGTCATTTAGTAGGGATTTAAAATTTTACTAAATTAAAAAATTTGCATCGACTAAACCTATCTTTGCATTTTTGCATTTTCGAATCGTAAGTTATTTTAATTGAAACCTTCTATTTCAATTGAAAAACTAACATAACAAATATGAACATTAAAATACCTAATTTACTGATACACGATTTTAATTTACTCTATAGTACACAGTGTTTTGAATTTTTGTCTGTTGATTGAGAAGGTGCATTACAAAAAGACCCAGTTTGAAGATCAAGATATATTTATATTTTTAAATTTCGTCGATAGTCAAACACTCACTTTTAAAACTTTTTTATTTTTATTCCTGAATTTTTAATATATTTTTCTGTTATATTTACAAACAGATCGATGCAAGTTTCATGCAAACGAGAAATAATTTGATAATTTTTCATCCCAACTCGTAATACTAAAAAAATGCGCTGAAGGAAATTTTCATCACGAAAATTGTTTGCAAATATTCTAATGAAAAATTTTGCAAAAAGAAAACCCTAATTATTTTTTTGAAAATCAGCACAAAAGTACAATTACTTTTAACGCCTTCTATTGATTCTTAACACGCGTGCATTCAGTGAAGCATTCATTTGTAAATGAAAGAATTCTCGGAAAGTTGAAGCGAACAATTATTGGAAAAAAACAAAACTGATTGCTCAGTGTAGCGTATTATCTAGTACGGAATCTTTAAGCTTGAGATAACTTCAAGATGGGGATGTGACCCTACGCTTTAGAAGCATAATCACGATTCACAGATAAACGAACAGAATCTTTTCGACACATTAAATACCAAATATTAATATTTTCCGATAAACGATATATTATGGGAAGTTTGGCGTGTAATCTTTCTAGTAATTAGTAACAAAAATAGTGCTATATAATCGTAAATGGTCGGAAGGTTTGCTCATGATAACGCAATGGGGGGTGGTAATTACACAATTTGATGGTAATTTAACGACTGCTTCGCCATGAGGAAGTGAAATTACTGTCTTTTACATTTAAAATTTAGGTGGATAAATTGAAGGTATTGACAGATGATATTTGGAACTTTTGAATGAGATTTGCATTGTTTTCATTTTAAAAATAGCATCGTTAAAAAGTTTAGTTGTATATACTCTTAAACGACGATAAACTACAGAAATTCTTTGCCAACTATTTTTTGATGATGTTCGACAATAAATTTAACAGTGCAATAATTAAATTTTATAAAAGTATTTCCGTAAATTTTTTAAACATTGTTAGCCTCTTTATTCTATATTTTACAAAGATTTTTATGATGAACTTTGTTAAAGAACATTTGTAGTATGATGGCGGTCTTTTAGATGTATGTACAAATGTATCGTATCTAATATTGCTCCACTAATTATATGGATTGTATTCTGTTAAACTATCTAATAACATATTAAATTATATGCAATCTATAATTACTAAAATATAAATAAATTCAAAATGCAATTAAAAAGTAATTTTCAACTAGAATTTCAGTACGATTTTATGCTAGTTTATTAAAAAAAAATTCTATAACCATGACTGCAGTTATCACTGCGTTTAAGTCTTGAATATTTTCTATATTATTGAAAGTAAATTTAAGACTTTAACTGTTAAATTAAAATGTAATATTTTAACATTCAATTTAACATGAACTTTTTTTACACTTGATTTAACATCATGTGTTTGTCTTTCAATATTATATGAAATTTAACTTTAAGCATTTTTAGAGCTGCGGTAAATTAACATCTTTGGCTACTCATATATTCAGCGTGTGTGTTGAGAAATAATACTTTGAGGTCTATTTATAATGCATGTTTTTAAAGTATATTTATGATACGCGACAAAACTCATTTAGTTGCCCTAGCTATATAGGAATAATGACATATCGCTAATTAACGTTCAGTTCCCTATTAACTTCAATTCTATGAATAATAAACTTGAAATCCTATGAAATGCTTTTACATATATGTTAATCTAATGTATTCTAACAGTGAAGGAATTATTAATTTGTACAGAAATGTCTTCAATATATTGCATAGTATACATTATTGAAAACACATATCATAATTTCAAAATTTAGGTTATAAGACTAATGCATTTTCCTAATGGTTTGTTTTGACATCACTAACGATTGTTCCAACATTTGGTACCTATGAATAAATGAATAAATACTTTTCTATTTAATTCACTTATTGTCATATGATTATATGGCATTTAAGAATATAATAATATAATAAAAAGTGTGAATTGAAAAGCTTAATATATATATATATAAATAGTCAAGGATCAAGGTCGATTATTTGCAAGACCGAAAAAAAAATATTTTTTTTTTGAATCTTGATTATCGACTCACGTTGATAGTACCAGGTGGATAATTCTGATTGTTTACTGGTAGTTTTCAAGAATTTCCGACACTTCCACACTCAAATTGGAGATTGCGTCAGACATTACGTTCTATTTTCCCAGAATAAGTGCTACAATCCAAAAACCAGTTCTTCTTTTGACAATGGTTCATCACAGTATAAACCTCATGTAGAAATTGCGATAAGAAAGAACTAATGGCACCTGTGCACAAGATATACAAGCATGTATAGCTCATTACTATATGAAGACATGCAGTGTTTTATAAAGGCATCTACTTAATGTATTAAGCTTTAAATTAATCACATAGTTATGTTACTTTGGTGAAAATATTTATCGAAAGATGTTTGCGCATTATTTTTTATTTTTTTACTTTTTTTGGATATGCCAAATTTTCTGTAATTTAATTTAAAACTTTTTATATTAAAGCTAAATAAAATTCTAAACATGTTTAAAAAGTCAATTGTATAAGTTGATCAACTAATTAATGCATTGTATATGTTATAGCTAATATGATTTATTTGGAAGTTATACATAATAAATGGTTAATATATATAATAACCAGGTTTTTATGCATAATATTATTAAGTATAATATCCAAATTAATCATATTAACTGTAAAATATATATTTATATCACAAAAGTGAGAAAGGTACTAGTAATTTTAAAAAGAAAATTAAACTTAGTATGATCCTCGTTGTACCATCATGAGCAGCAGTGGTTATTTGCACTGGAACTACAACCTCTTGATGGGTATCATTTTTCATTTCATTCTGTTTTTTTCATGAATCCACATGAATATTTCATTGCTTCTTATTAGGTTATTTTTAAATCTAAAACGTCATTTCATATTAAATTGAGGAAGTTTTATACTTTTGTATTTGATTTGATTTTCTCTATCTCTCATGAATTTTGACAGAGAATCAATAACATTTGCAAATCACTACTAGGGGTATTTCAGTTGTTCTTGTACAATAGTGCATACTCGTTTTACAATAGACTGGATACAAGTTTTGTTTTACAATTCTTGCTGTATCCTTATAAAATTTTTTTAATGCTTCCAGACTTTAAATTTTAATCTGTTCAAAATTCTGTAGTGAAATCATCTATAAACATAATATCTTAAAAGCTTATAATATTGCTTAAAGATGAGATTACATTTTCAAGTGTATTTAAAATTCCTTACCTGTCTATCCAACACAGCACTTGTCTCTTCATTCTACCTCTCACTGTTTCGAGTTACGTTATTTCTATGTTAAGGAGAACTTTCTGAATGACCCTGTATATTTATTGCCATACATTTAACTTAAAAAGAGGTATTTTGAAAAATGACCTTTTGCTATCGTATTAAAAATAGGTATACATGAAGCACATGAGCATTTAGTATTGCGAGATTGGTTGTTTTAACAGTTGAAGTTGTAAAAAGAAATATAAAAAATCATAATTGCGACTGAGCAAATCTTTAAAAAGAGAAATTCAATCGACACTTAAACAGAACACAGTTTCAAACGAAAACAATTGGGTTTTGGTGTACAAAATGTGATTGAGCATCAAGTCTGAATTGCAATAATTCATCTGATCTAAATTGCTGCATTTAAAATTGACATAAAAGCTCTTATGTCAAATTTAAAGGCATCACTTTAAAACGTTCAACATTTCAAGACTAAAAAAAATCTAGCATCTATAGTTCATCACAGTTTCTAAACCTCAATAACCTATAGAGCCTATTTAAAAGTCAAAACCGGAATACTTTAAAAATAAGGGCACATGAGCTTTATGCTTAGACAACACTTGAAAGAGGAATAAAGTCAATAAACGTAGCACTAAAATGCGAAAATGAATAGCTTTAATTTTCGCTATAATTAATATCTTTTAGTACTATTTAAGGGTACGAAGAGTGAAAGGATAAGAGATAAGAGCGAATAAGAGCGATCATCTCACGTTCTTCATTTAAGGCACTCTCTAAATAAGGAAATTGAGAACAATTATTGGAAAATCTGTATATCGATTTGTACATTGAAAATGACAGCTAATTAAGAACAATGAACGCTCCGAAATTACCGCCCATTTCTTTTCTCTTCCTAATAACAGGGAGCGAGGGAGTCAATAGGAAGAGAAAAAGAAAATTCGCCAAAACGTTGACTTTCGCACACGCTACAATTTGTCAAAGGCGAAATTTCAGTTTCGTCTTGAAACAAAATGTATATTAAAATAAGAGCAATCAAACGAAAAGTTATTCCTGAGTGAAAAGCTATTGTATGAATTTGGTATGAGTTAAGGAGCAGTGTGTATGCTGATATTATATAATTTAAGCAATATTACATGCAAATAATTTTTAGTTTTTAGAATTTTTTTTTATGGGTTTGAATAAATCCAAAATATAATTGTCTAAGAATTAAATTTAGTAACTAATAAACAGTTGACATCTTTCATTTCTTACTGAATTCGAGTTTTAGGAATTCGCATAAGGTCTTAATAGATTTTGTTATAGTTATTGTATTTTTATTAGATACATATCAATTCACTTACATAACTTTTTAATGGATTTAAAAATGTACAATATTTTATTTTAAAAAGTACTGCTAATTGATAATAATTCCTTCTTATGTTTTAAAATGGTCTATGATAAAAACTAAAAAATTAAGGTGATTTTATTGGGACTTGATATAAAATATTATTATCTTTAATATTGAACGATTCACCTGAATTGCATGTTTTCAGTGCTACTTTTTTGAATTATTAAAGTATTTCAATACAACTAAAAAACTCATTTATTTGTCTATGAAATAATTTAAAATGTTCAAATGCAAAGATTGAAGAATTTAAATTAATTGTATCTGATATACAAGGGGTCTTGGGATCAAGCCTCTTGGTGCTATACAATCTCAAATCAAACTAATTTGACACAGTGTAATTCAATATTATTTTTGCAGTCTTCTCCAATGTTCTTAAGTTTTATCTGAAAACTTTAACTATCGTGACTCTTGCTTAAAAATTTACGACACTGAAAATATACCATAAAGAAATGGTTCGAAGCTCTCAAAAATTATTATTGTATACTTATAACATAAATTTTAAATAACTAAACCTTGTCTTTAACAGGAATAGATTGTTGGAGAAAATATTTTTAATAAATTTCGAAAAGGAGTTTTTTTTATATAAATCTTTTAGGGTACCCTTAATGCTAGTTTTACTATATATATAGTTTTTTCCGAACTTATATTTAAAGTTTTATTATAATGAATATTTCTATATGGAAACTGGATTTTATAAAATAAAAAACATATTAATACAACATAGAAATATATTTTTATACTTAAAAAAATATGTGCCTTTTCGCTAAGATTTCTGAATACTGAAAATTAGTTACAGAAAAAACAACAACTATTAAGACCTATTCACTACACTTGATTAATATCTATCGGTTGTATTTTATTAGTTAAGTTATCTTGGTAATAGTATACATAGCTTTATGATAATGCAAAGTACTATATATACAATTCGAATTTATAGCAAACCTACTAACAATATTCTAGAGGTTTAAACTAAATTTTAAAATCTCTTAATAATATACTGACTGTTAAAATACGTTTCATGATACTCAATTCATACCTAAACTTGAATTTGACAAGCACATCAATGCAAAATGCAAGAACACCTGTCCATACTTCACTAATAGCATCTTTATGTGGAGCACAATAAAATGCTATATTTTATTCGAATCTCTCTTGTAAAAAATATCTACAGCGAGAGCTAGTATCTACTTGCCTAAAGATTTCCGCTTATATCAAAAGGTATTGAATTATCGAAAGAACGCACTCTAGTTCTAAAAAATTTGAATCATCCGTGTATAAGTTTGCTTTCGATAAGAGCGAAAAATTGATTTCATAGTATCTTTCGCACTGCAAAGCGGTTCTTTTTCGATTAGGAGAGTTCAACTTCGTAGAATTTGCTTGGATGGTAGGATTATGGTTCGTTTTAGGAATTTCATGTTTCGGATATTATCCTGCCTGTCTTCGAAGTTTTGTACGGTATGTTTAGCTGATATTTGAACCCGGCTTTGTTTCTCGATCATTTATTACAATTCCTTTTTACGTACCATAAATACTTTTGTTTCCATATTTGATTTATTAAATACATTTCGTTTCAATAAACAACTATAAGACATACTTTTTTTTCCCTCCAGTGCAATTTTTCATTGTTAAAATTTTTGGGAAAAATTCTAAATAATTTTAACTATAATTAGGAATTTATGAACTCCAGCGTACAACTATTCTATTTTTAAATAAAATTATAATCCTCCGTATAGAAATAATCAATGTATATAAGTATTTGATTTATTAGAATACAAAGTTTGACACGAAAATTTACATAATATATAAGAAGAATTATGTTTAATTATAACAAGTAAATTATTCCTATCGTATTATGAAATTATAAAATTTTAATGGAATAATTGTATCAGTTATTATTTATATTTTGATATATATTTAGTATCAAAAACGAAACTTAAAAAATTGAATTTTAAAGTCAATTTATGCAAAACTCATCGACAAACACAAAAGTTCAAATGTTAAATTTCTATGAATTTTCTCCTTTTTCTTGTTTCCTTTAAATTAAATAAACATCATGTTAACCCATTGAGACATCTTTACGACCTACAACCGATCAAAACTAAGCAGTTTAAAAATTTAAAAAATAGCTAATCAATTCAGAAATTGCAAAATTAATTATTTTTCTTTATATTTATCAATAATATATTTGTCTAATTAATAACCAATTAAATATTTAAATATCTTCAATATTTTATAATTCAACGTCAGTTTAGTTTTTGGAACCTCATATTGCAAATTGAGTCTTCGCGATTACGTTGAGCAATGCAGCACACCCACCTGGTGTTCCCCATCAGCTGGAGTACCCTCCAAGCAATGCAAACTGTAAGGACGGTGATTCCTTGTTCCTTTGCCAGCAGGGCGATGCCGGAACATAACATACTCAAGAAAAGCCATGCCATCCATTTTTCATTTGAGTTGCTAGTTTTGGTGCTCCTGAAAGTATAGAACATGGTAATTACAATTACTGAAAAAAGAATGTTAATGAGGCTAATTACTAGGTTCACATACAAAACTAATGGATTCAACTAAATAAATTGTTTAATGTGCTTGAAAATGTTGTTTAAAAATGGCACCAACGTAAAAAAAAGTATGCCTATTTTTCGTTAAGTTACTACCGCATTAAAAATATTCTTTATCAAAGATTCATTATGCATAAAAGTCCAGGAATTTTACTTCCATTACTTTTGAACAATTTGTTACCTTTTTGTTGTAGTATTTTAAGAAGAAATACTAAAAGTGCTAAACACTATTTTTTTACCGTGAATATAAAGCAGAAAAATACTTTTTTTTCTTCTCGAAATGGTATTTAAATATTTTCTTTTTTCTTTCGTTCTACCGGATGTAAAATGGTAATGAAAAAAAAGCTTTTTTTTTTAACTGTGAATAGTTAAAATTTCCTTTGTAAGATAAAAATTGAAACTGGTATTTGATAGAAATTAATTTATAATAGTGTCTGTAGGAAAGTACATTGTTTTTTCGTAATAAAATTGCTTTGTGTAACTTGTCAAAATAAACTTGCATTAATTTGTTTAAAACAATGTATATGTATATTAATTAGACGCGAAATTAATTGTAAAGATAACTTATTATTAGATTCGTTATTTCACAACACAAAACAGTGACAACTAATAATAAATATTAATGTTGAATCCTAAATTTCCCCACTATATTTTTTCTAACCTGCATTGAATGATATAACCTATGTTAAGTAAAATATGTAACTTATTATTTAACTAATAGTACATATTGGTTATAAAAATTAAACTCATTCTTGAATCACTTGCTGCAAGAATGCGTAATCATTTTGAAAATATGCAAACAAAATGCAAACAAATATGCAACAATTCTTTTCGATGTTGCTGTTAGTTGCTCAATTGTCATAAATAATTAATTTGCGTGTGAGCATTTGTTAGGTACTATAAATTGAAATATCTGTCTATGCCGTGTATTTAACTGTGTAGGCTATAATACGTAACCATAGACTTTAGTAGAACTAATTTACATAAAAGGAGACACTTTAATATCAATTGAAGAGAGAAATATTTGAGGGAACACGCAAATAAAAGTGAAATGACACGCAACAAAACATTGTCAGTAAAATTTTGGACGGAAGCAAAAACAGCTCTATTTAGAAGGATTATAGCAGTTGCATTTCCCCACATAATGAACATTTCTTAAAATTTGACATAGATGCTATTTTGAACATGACAATATTATTCGTGGAGAAACAAGTGAACATTCGTTTTAATTTAGGCCAACAGAATTGATTTAGTTCACTTGATGTCTTACAGCAAATTAAAATTACAGTCTGATCCTTACCTGGACAGTTGTGAATGAAGTTCTAGATCAGAATGAAAAAGTTTTAAGTACATGCCATGCAATTTTTGTCCTTGGTACCAGTATACAGTGGCAAATGTTTTATTTGCTACGTACACTAAATTCACAACTTTTTCACAGGTAACAAGAGTTAAAAACTAGCCTATATCTGCATAGATAAATTTATTCATTTGAAGATATTTATTAACTTAATTATATATAGAACTTACTAGAATTTTAAATATAACTGAAATAGTTTTTTTCATTGATTAATTGTGTTTTGAAAGTATATGAAATCAACCACATTTTATTAAAACATCAAGTGTTAAAATTAAGTTACAAATTAGTTATTGAATGTATGTATTTGATGCTAGTAGATTATCTGCCTTGTATTATATAATTTAAATTGCACTAATTTTTTTGTTGTTGAATCAAATTGAAGCTATCTTTTGTAGAAAAAGAACACTTACTCTGACAAAAACTAGTTACTGCAGTAGTAACACACTGTGAGGCTTTCTTAAAATAAACATGATTTGAAAAGTATTTCGAATGTCATTAAGGACATACTACAATTTTAAAGATAACAAGATCAAGGATAGAACAAATTATATTTTTCACTAAATTTTGAAATTTTCCAATGTATTCTGATACCTTAAAGCATTAGTCGAAAACTTTTTAACTGTCTTTAAAAAATTTAATTTTGTTAAGTTTTTATTTTCATTTAATTTTTACAGTTCATTTTCCCAAGGTCTCAACAGTAACCATCCATAGCTTTTTGAATATCTTGTTATTTTCTACAGGCTTCATATTTCTCTAAACCGCATCAGTTTAAATATGCCCTTCTTCCACCTTTATTTGTGTAACAATTCGTAAACATTAAACATGTAATCTGCAAGCGTTCCTTCAACAATTCATATCGCCCATTCGTACTTGTTCTCCTAAAACTCGAAATCCCCACAACACAAATAAAGAACTCTCCGAAACGAGATGTTCTCTGTCCACAAATTCGAATAATTAGGTTCTACAATGTTAACATCGCGCAATAGCCCGCCAAATCTATGCCATCCAGGTTGCTGGGTTCAGCCAGGTGTCATACATGCAATATCAGGGAATGTCCGGAATTCTGTTATCTGGCAGAATGACAAGGACTATTACAGAGGGCCCCCGTTGTCTGACACCCCTCTCTGTGTGAGTTATTTAAAGCCCCCTTTTCGCTAATTAAACAATGCCTCGGGAAAAGGGGGGGGGGGGAGGAATCCGGCTGGTGGAAAGGTTTCGCGCCGGAATTTCACAGGAAGTGGTGTAAAAAAGCGAAGGGTGCGGCATCTTAATGAAGTCGGTGTTGTAAACCAGCTGAGAACGCGGAATAGCGTTTTCATTTAGCTGCTTAAGATTGGGACAATTGGATTGGGGTTATAGAAGAATTATAAATGAAAGAGGATTTGTTGTGTTCAACTACTGCTTGGGTTTATTCACCACAACAATTAAATGCAAAGTTACCCTAAAGATCTTTTTATGAATGAGATGCACAAATAGGAAATTTTCCTGATATTTTTTTTCTGATTTTATCAAATTAGATAGGGTACTGTATTTAATATCTACCTTAGTATCTATTGAGCGGGTTCAGTTGAACACCTAATTCAACATATATATTCATTTTAAATTTGAGTTGAAAATTAAAAATAAATTTAAATTGCTTAGAAAGGGAGAAAAAATTGTCTTTGGCATATTCTTCCCACATAGTGAGAGTGGCATAATATCACTTTGTTTCTCCCATGAAGTCATCAATATGTTGTTGTAGGGTATTTTATCTATTTAGAATTACATTCGACAAATTTTGTTACCCAGAAACTGTGATTGTGAATAAAATTTTTGGCTGTAAAACTAAGCTCCATAGATACATGTAGAGTTGGCCCGTTATTTCTGACGTCAAAGGCTTTCTTCTCTAACAGCTACATTATTTGAATTTTCTTAAAAGTTGGTATTAAAAAACATACAGGTAGCCATTGTGTCAAAAAAAAGGTGACTATTTCAAACTTCCTCGCCTGGGTATAAGTCATAAGTATTTGAGAATGATAAATTTTAATCAACTGTCATAAGTATAAGTCATAAGTATTTGAGAATGATACATTTTAATCAACTGACACTTAAATATAGGTGTTCAAAATTTACCTCAATGATCCCTGGATGGCAAAAAAGCTTGTATGTATGCATTGTTTGTTGTAAGAAAATGTGTAAGAAAGAACACAGTTTTTTCTATATATATTCTTTCTATAATTTTTTTTTTCTATCCATAAGTTATTATACTGAAGTTACTATTTAAAAATTTAATAGATTTCCATTAATCTTAAATTGGTTGCCTAAATTTGATTCTAAGTAATGGTTATAAGCAAATTATCCCTATCTAGAATCGATTGGTGCCTATTTGATTTAATTGGAACCTATTTGATTCAGTATGCTAGTCCAAAATTAGGTTAAAACTAGACACATTTTGGCATATTAAATGGAGTTCCTTAAAGTCTTAAAGTGAATTTTTTTTAAGAATCTTTCCCTGTAGTGGTCAGAAGGCTCTGTAGGTGTCATTATAATATACTTAGCATAATATACAAATTATCAAAAGTTACCTGTCTAAACATGGTTCATCTGAACATAAAACAAGCGCTCACTGGATTCCTTGTAGACCAACAGGCATACTTATAAAACTGTGTTACATGCTATGATGTCACATCGAATAAATTTTCAGAGGAAATATATTGTGCTCATTTCGTAAGCAAAGAGAATTACTGTGTTGCTAGTTCCGTTGAAGCAATCTTTTTTTGTGATATTATGATGTAATTGTCTGTAGACTATAATAGACACTGCATGACTTAGTTTTAAACGTCACATTAAATTGACAACCAGACTCCAAAGCATGTGGAAATGTTTTAGAAGCATGCTTTCATGAAAATTTGTCGACATTAAATTGAGGAAAAATAATTATGTAAGAAAACATTTAAAAAAATTTATGCACGTAAACTTGAACTATTTTCTTGATATGTTTGTTTTTGTAATTTTTTTTATAAGAGTAAATTTTATGGAACACTTGAATCACTAATGCTGGATACCATGCTAGGATAAGGGATCATTTTAGATTGTGTGACACGTAAATAAATTTAACTTTTATCAAAAGTAACACGAGGTTGCATCATTAAAATAAGGGATGTGGAACTTCGCACAACTTTCAATTACACTATTAAATTATATCATTGCATTGATATGGTGTTATTTACTGTTTTCATTTTTTCACTCTTTAAAAAAAATGGTTAGTTTGGCGATATTTTTGGAAATAATTTTTACATGGGTAAATCCCCCCCCCCCTAAAATGGCGAAATTGACAATGTTATTCGATATACATTACATTGTCCTTTTTTGTGCTTGAAACAGAAAAAAATCAATCGTAGAAGGGCGATACTCAAGGGCAGAGAGCTCTGTGTTAAAGGCACTCGTTTTTCAACTTCTTACGCTTTTATCGCCTTTAAACGGGAATTTTGAAGGTGGAGACGATTAGAACACCTTAAGAGGCATTAGTACAGAGATTTTAATCAAAATCGTTAGAGCCGTATTTTAGCAATTGCTGAAAAACTTTATTTTTTCATGATTTTTCATATCAACCTTATGAGCATTCTCGATTTTGACGAAAAATGGTAATGCTCCCATGGGCACCCCTAACCTTTACACCAAATTTGAACATCGTAAGTCAATTTGTTCGGGAGTTATTCTGATCACGTACAGACATTTTTTCTAGACCACTTTTTTGAAATCAGGAGTTCCAAAACGTAGAAAAATGCGGGGGAAAAAAAACGTGTTTTTTTTTTTTTTTTTTAAATTTTTTTTTTTTTTTTTACACCGACTGCTATAATTTCATTACCCTATGTAAAGGGCAAACATATGGGTAAGTGAAAGTAAAAGCTTGATTTTTGCTATCAAGTCCTTATCTTCAGCTCATTTAAATAGCTTAAATTTATAAATAGCAAGAATAAACATAGAACTTGAAAATCTTATTATCTTGATATCTTTTATAAATAGTTGGAGGGTGAACCGAATATGAAAATGACCTCTTTATGCTTAAGACAAGTTCGCAACAGCATGAAAACCAGACAAACGTTAAGTCCATAATATACAGCGTGACTCCAACTAAAGCATCGTGCTAGAAGTAAAACAGAGCTAGTTGCAAAAGCATAGAACGCATTACTTTCCCGAACATACATCAAGGCCATGTGAAGTGCAATTTTCTAGTCGCCGTGGCGCGCAATTCCTTTGTGCGTTGCGTTGCAGTGTAGTGCGTAGATTATTTTAAATTCAAAGAATTATTCAGGATTTTAGTGAGACTTACTTTACAAAAGCTAGAAGAGACGAAAGGAAGAATAATGCCGACAGGACTTCCGCTCGACCGACTGCACTGGAAACCTGAAAAGATGGAAATGGCATAAATATTTCACATTGGTGTGCGACGTCGTCATATTTTGCCAAATTTAGCGTGGAATAAAATAAAACGTTCCTATATAAATAATACTGGAAGTGAGTTTGAGATATGGTGACAATCCGCACATTTTTGAAGTGATTGTTATGGGTATAGTAAAGAGAAATTGTATGCATACTATAGCGCAACTTCTTGATGTATATCTTAAATGTGTTTATGGGAAATAAGAGCAGCACTTGGTTCTTAAAATATATACTTATTATAAAATGAAATAAACAAGCATTTAAAATGGTGTGAATTTGAATATAATTTTTATTTTGTTGGAATCTTCTATACACAGCAAGCGATTTTCAATATTTAATTGGTAAATAAAGGCGGGGTCTACATCTCAACGAACTTTCTGAACTAGTTTTTGTTTCAACTGCCTTTATATTCGTTATTCTATGAAAGTTTGATTACTAACTTCTCATAATACTAGAACTTTTTTTCTTTAAAGTGTAAATTGTACTGCAGCTGATGTGCTTGATTTATACATACGTGTGAAATATAATCCCTATGTCCTGTTAAAGGGAAAAACTTCTCATTTTCGAAATATTTCAGATTAGCGAAAAGGGAGTGTATTACAGGAATTGCTTTCACTACTATATTATCTGGAAAATAATGTGATTTCTTTTGTTTTAAATAACACAGTTTTATTACTCCATTTTAATGCTCAAATTAAAACGGGTATTTGCATGTTCCCAATTTTAAGCACATTTTTACAGAGTAGAGTAAAAAACACTCATCTGTTTAAGGGGACTTTGTGTTAAAAAAAGCAACCTTTTTTTAAAATTAAGCTTTTAAAATTATGAATTATACATATTTGGATATGTTCCTAGGCAATAACTAAATTTTATTTAAAATAAAAGTTGACGTAGTGCTCTAAATTAAAAAAAAAATTAAAAAAACAAAAAAACATCACATTTCAAATTATACTTTCTTTTTCATTTTTCAAATTTTTTTTCTGATTTTTAAAAAAAACTGTTCCTAGTAATATACTTTAAACTTTTAGGCATCGGACTTTGAATAAGTAAAATAGTTTTGGAGAAAAATAGTAAAAACTATCAATATAGGCTAAAAAAAAAAAAAATATATATATATATATATATTTCAGCATTTAAATTTCTAAAAAAAAAAAAAAAGTTTTTGTTTTATTTAAAAATCCATGCCTACTTTTGTCAAGTAGATCAATAGAAAAAACACACAAAATTTCAAATCATTTCATTTATATTTGTTGTGGTTTTACAATTTTGAGTAAGGTAGGAATTCCAAAAAACATGAACTGAGAAAAATGCGTTCGGAAGATCGAAGGAGCTATTGCAGCTATGCTAAATTCTCCATAAAAATATCAATTTTTTGCAAATGCAGTTTTCGGAACTGTTCAGAAACTTGTCAGAATAAGGAGAAGGTTTTAAAGATTAAAAACACGCACGAAATACAAAATCGACATTTTTAATAATCTTTTGTGAAAACGAGGGGTTCCAAGTCCCTTTAAATTGAAAGACAAAGTAAAAAATAAGGTTGGTGTATAATTCATAAAAAATATAAATGTTATTGTTTCCACGAGTAAGTGTTAATTATTAGGATTTATATTTTGAGTTTCTTGATATTCAAAATTATTACCTATTATTTCCTCTTATCAAAGATTATATTTCAAGGTTGAAAAAATTACACTCTTTTCCTAGAATGCGCAATAATCGCGTATTTAGAGAGAAATAAGAATAGTAAAACTGGCTGAACGTAGTACGAAATTGAAATCAGGAAAATGGGAGGTCTAGTAAGATTTACCTCTAGTCTCTAAAATTTTAAAATTTATATAATCAATAGGGAATTACTTTGGGAAATATTCCCAACCCCAATAGAAATTCGCCAAAGAAATAACTTTTTTCCCTATAAATACCAAAATTAATTAAACTTCTTCATTTTGTTTCGTTTTTCTTAGAATTTCTGTATTCGTATATTAAAACGTGTCAAGTTATTTAATTCTACTGACTTAGCAAAACAAACTTTTTTCTAAAACTGATTGCTTTATAGGTTTCTACTCAATTTGGCAAATCCAATTATTTTCTTGTTTGTTTTTTCAAATAAACCTTATATTATGGTAATTACAGTCTTAAAAGTTTTTACTTTTGAAATTTTTGATAAGATATTTTAGAAATATAGCGACTTATTATCATCTAACGAGACACAGAATGAAAGCAGGTAACTGTTTTAATATGTACTAATAAGGTGTTAAATAGTAGCAGTACTTAAATTTTTTTATCCCATCAGTCAAAAATTAAAATTTATTGATCATGTGGACATAAAGATAACACTGCTTCTGATGTGTAAAAGTATTGACCATTATTTGAAGTCTATGAAAAATGCTTGATATTTGTCTAAAATAAAAGCTGTTTATTTCTTTTAGTATTTCGGTAACATACAAATTCATACAATTCATGTTGGTAAAATTTGCATTCATTTGTTTGGGTTCAATAAGATTTAATTTATTCTATAAAAATTTTAAAACCCACTTTATCAACTCTATAAAGAACATTACTTTTAAATTTAATCATAACGTATTTTTAAAGGATTTATTTTGTTGCTTTAAATATTTCTGATAACAGTTGAATCATTATTAGCTAGACTGTGCTTCATTAAATTCAGTTTTATAAATCTCATGTTTCTAGATTATCTTGATTTTTTTTTCTTTATGTACAAAATAAAACCATAAATTTTCAAGTTTTTTGTGACGTAATTTCTGTTATAGTTAAATAAAATTTCTATGAATCACTTTATTCAATTGAAATTAGGAAATAAAAAGTTGTTTAAAAATTTAAACAAGTTGTATTATTTTATTTTTAAGTATATTTAACTTAATTTAAATTGCTTACATTTCGGTATACTGCTCCTTCTCATAGTTGATTAAATTATTTTCACCTCATATTAATGAAAAGTTCAAAATCCAAAATTTAACTAACCCGCATGTTTAGTTAGCTTGGAATAAAAAATAAAAAAGTTTCATAAATAATAATTATAGTGCAAATAGTGTAGATTTGAATTTTAAAAAAGAAGATTTCTAATAAGTTTACTAAACATAACAAAATGTTTCTCTAGGTATTATAATTTTATGAAATAAGACTCGTGCAGCATTTTTGAGTGGTTGTTAATGAGAAATCTTTTTAATAATCTTTTTTATTTGCTTGTAAAGAACATTTTACTTACTATTTAGTTTTTCCAAAAATTTATTATTATACCTTATGGAACTTAAAATTTCCATAGCAACCTGATTAATTGGTTGGGGAGAAAGAACATCACAATAATTAAAATTAGATGGTGTACCGAAAAATCATGACTAATATTATACTTTATTAAGAAGGAATTTCATTTCATATTTACTTATAAAATACTTTTTAATGACCTGATTTAATTTTGCGAGTTGAGCGGTTGGGTCAGCGCCAGTGTAAAAATTCCTTTTTTTGTTTTATTTTTCCTCCTAATCCAATTTCATTTTCTACGCAATTAATAACTTTTTAGTCATCTTTGGGTCTTATTTAATCATTTTTGGTTATAATTAAATGTAACTTGTTATCTTCATACAAAAAATCTCATCTGCCAGCGTAAATCGCATGTTCTTAAAAGGATATTTGGCTCCAGAGGCATGAATTGGGTGACCTTCCAGGAAAAAAAAAACTAAAAATTGTATTTAATTACATAATGAACTTGCTAAAAATAAAAAAATTAAAAAAATGTGATAAAGTTTATAGAAATGACGATAAACGTGGGAAGGCTTTACTGTCAATGAGGAAGACAGTATAAGCTTGAATATTAATTTAAGTTCATCTTGCTGCTTGTAAAAATACTTAATGAACTTCCTTCTTTTCGTTTTTAATACTATAGTAACTTCAATACATGGAATAGCATATTTAACACATAATGGGGTTTTCTTAATTACGAAGAGAAAAAATACGATTTGTTATTCGAAATTTTCATCTCAAAACGATTTGTTCTCCCCTTCGTCAGGGTTTCATCGATTGGAAAAATTAAAGCAAAGCCATTTGAACAAAGCAATTAGTCGTTCTGGATCTTGCGTGTCGTTTACTGTTTGGAATATCGCGGATATGAATGATATGGAAGAAATTAGAGGATTTTTTTAAGGAAAGGGATTTAGGTGCTTTACAGTTCTGTTTCAATATGCGTTATGCTTCTCATTTCTCGGAATTGCCTTGGAAATTAACTTATATAAGATTTAAAAATCTACGGAAGAATGTACTTTACTCTTTAGTGAATCACTCATGATAATTATTTTAGACTAAGTTTAAAAAAAAAAAAAAAAAAAAAAAAAGCTTTTAAGGGGAGTCTTGGTACCCTCTATACCGATATAGTTAATTTGGCATATTTCATGTACCTTTTTCTCAGAAAGTATTTGACATAGAAGCCTAACTTTTTTTCAGTGCATTTAGCTAACACTTGTTATTCTACTGAAGTTACCTTTTGATTGGGATTCATTTACTTTTTTTAAAAAGGAATTTTCGAGAAAGCCACTCAAATTTGTTAAAAATCTCAAGTTATTTTGTCGAAAAAATACAATTTTTTTTAAAAAAAATAATAAACTCTCATTTCAGTATATACAGATACATAAAAGGAATATGTGGTAAACATTTCAGGAAGATAGTTTGCGCAGTTTCTGAGAAAAAGTACACGAATATTGAAAAATTTAATTTTGTGTAAAACACTTTTTAAAGAAAACTTAATTTACACTACTAGTTACCAATTTTGTCTTCAAAAAATTATTAAAAATACTTCTTGTTGAGGTATTATTACAAATGAGGTATCCTATTAAAGTGGAGATTTTAAATTTTGATAAATAATAATAAACTCAAAATCAATTATTTATAAATTTTTGGATACCAAATCCCCTTAACAAAACATCTTTCTAAAATGTGTGAATCCGGTTATATATAACGATCGTTGCTATAAATACAAATTTTAATTTGAAAGTGTTTGAAATATGAACTTATCTTACAAAAGTGAACGAAATAAAAATCAATATGACTAAATGATTTTGTTGAAGAGAAACATGATTTTATTTCCATTTTTATTACAGCTAACCTCTTCAGAAATTAAATTATTTCTTTTTAAAAACTGTTTCTTCATTTATTGCTTACGAAGTATGAATAGTAACATCAAGAGGAAATGATGATGCTATTATTTTCTTAAAGTATATTAAACCTCATTTTACTTTTCTCTTTACATATCAGTTTAGAAGATATGCTAACGGGTTATTTTTAGAAGTAATATTTTTAACACAAACATTTTTAACAAGCATATTTATAATAAAATAAAAAAAGTAAATATGTGCAATAAGCAAGTATGAGAAGAGATGTGTTCTATACGCGTACTTGTTGCTAATTAAAATAAAAATAGTAGATAAACTCCTCTATTATTGGGCTATAGAAATCACAAAATTCATCTAATCTATACGAATTATGCAAAATAATTTTCTAATGATTTCACAATCACCAAGTCATCAAATTTGAAAATTTTGCGGATTTTATTAATCCTCTAGCCATTCGTTAGCCTATTACCTTTTCACCTCTTTTTTCATCGTAACTGATAGAGTTCTGAACAGAAAAGTTGTCATCGACCTCTTTACTGTTTGTTTCCTATACGAAGAATGGGGAATTATAAGAAAATTATTTAGAAAAAAGGATGAGCAAAGTAGTTTCAATTTGACCGATAATATTACCGAGATAATACTGATAATACTGATTCACGAGATAATATTGCCAAGAAAAATTAAAAGAATTAATTAGATATAGCAAATAGTGTCAACCAATCTTCATTGTTTTAATTATAAAAGATAATAAAAGAGAATACCTACCAGATTTTAATGTTAATTAAACCAAAAGAAAGTGTTTTTAAACCTTGAAGTCAACTAGAACAGTCACCAATTAATACTTAGGCTTATACTGGCTTCCACATTAACAGTAAAGCCACCACACGTGTTTCTTCATTTCTATAAACTTAAGCTCATTTTTTATTTTGTTATATTTTGCAAGTTTATACGCAATTAAATACAATTTTTTTTAAATTATCTATCATCCAATTATCTATTTCCTCTAAGTATCTTTCAAACCTAACTAATTACCACATCCCGTTACAGTGATCATTTACAAAAGTAATCTTAGCTCCAAATATCCTATTTCAAAAAGATGCAGTTATCTGGTGGGCATTGTAACTTCAGTATCTTAGTACTTTTTTAGGATTCCATATAACGTAAAATGAACATTAACCTCCTATTTATAAGGAAATAGTTATTAGTTGAAAATAAAACTTGACTCTATCGCTCTTTGACTGTACGTTACACTTATTATCAACGTATAAGGCAACTTTCTAATAATTTACTCAGGTTTATGAACAATTATTTGCAGAAATTTATGCAATTCGAGTTTTTACCCCTCAGCATAAGTGGCGTTGCAAGTAAATAAATGATATTGACCGCAGATCATTATTGCAGTATTTAGAAGTAATTTATAATATTCTCATTTGGACGAAGCATTTGACGGAAGAGAAACTTCGCCAACCTTCACCAAGAAACCTCACTTTGACCAATCAATCCATATCACCCGAAGTATACTTCTATTTATGAATGAAGTTTTCGAATTGATTTAAGTATGGTAAGCAAAGTTTAAACCATAAAAGTTGTTCCATATCGCATATAAATAAACTTGAGCATGCAGTTTTCGATCTGCAATTTTATAATGTTCGTCGGTATAACATAGAGCGTTGAAGCCATTCCTACATTATTATTTCAGATCTGTAATGGTGATAATAAAATGTACGCAATAATACCTATTGTAGGTGTTAAGGTATAGAATATATTTGAGCTTACCGCTTCCGTATGAATAGGATGCGTAGCAAAGAGTAGAGCAGCAGTCACCGAATCTTCTCGCGACCACTGCAAGACATCTTGGCAAAGGAATGTAACGAACAGTGAAACGCAGGTATGCAAACTCACATTTACAAAGTGATAGCTCCATGCAGAGAGACCACAAAACAAATGATTTAACCTACAAAGAAAAACCATAGAGATATATTTCATATGAGGCAGTTTCAAAATATTATAACAAACAAATGTATCTAACACTTATGGAAAAAATTGTGAAATTTATGTGTTTTGGGTAGATAATAATTTACAAATTCATATGAATCACCTTTTAAAGGTATTATTTTCAGTATGAGGGCACCAATTGATATAACCACAATTCGACGAGAATACAACTTAGAATTTACTTTGATTTTAATCAATCTAATTCTTAATAACTTTAAATTATATTAAAAATTATACTTTTATGTATATCTCTCTTTCTTGTATGAATCATTGGAATAGTAATATTTCATTTGAGATCATGGCTGATTGAAATGTACTCTACTTTATGTAAACATTGAATTTTAAAGTTTAAAATGATAAATTATAAAATATCGCTATAATTATTTATTTTTTATTTTAATCAAAAACCTTGTCAAAAGGTTTCGTTTTTGTTAAATACAACGGTGTTTGTAGATTCTTTATTTATATTTAATATTTGATACGAATAATATTTATTAATGAGATAGTTAGTGATTAAAGGAAAAGTGAAGCAGTTAAATAGTTTGCCATATATTTTTTTTTATTATAAATCAAAACAACTGCATTGGTATGCTCATAAGAATTACATCACGCTAATAGTGAGTAGCAATTAGTTACGATGATGAAATATTATGACATTGTTGATTGTACTTAAAGCAATAAATGTTAAAGCAGAATGCTAAAAATAAAATAAAATTATATTTAGCATTGAAATATTTCTACATTGCCTACATTTACATTGGTACAGTTGTTAAACCATCTTGTGGGCACTAAATTGTGCATAAAATTGATATTGAATGTTTATGTATCTGAATTCAATCTACAATATATTCTAGAAAAAGAAAATCACGCAATAAATATCTAATAGTTGCGATGTAATTGGAAATCATGACGTGACTGACATCGTTAATTCAAAGAACAGATTTTTGTTAGATAGCGACATTTTTCTTATTGAACAAGTTCTGAAACAATATTGTCTTTTGCTTATATTTTGTGTCACAAATCATGGAATACATATGGATACTCTAACATAAATGTAATCGAATGGACAGATTGTACCGCCCTTAGTTGATTAGCTAGTTGATTATATTGGATATTTTCTTGCGCTGCACGATGACCATCATAAGCTAAAAAGCTTTAAATCTGCCATCATAAGCTAAAAAGCTCTAAATAAAAAAAAAAAAAAAAAAGAAAAGAAAAAAAAAGTCAATTCATAATTTGATGCTTTTGCGTTCCTCCTTTGAAACTACATTTTTTTTTATTGTATAGATTTGTATGACCTGAGAATTTGAGCCATTCAATGAAATAAACGATTATTTTCTCAGGATTAATCAGAAAGTGTAAAAAAAGAACACCTAGTCAGAATGACTTGAAGTTGACCTGAATATACGCAAAGGAGAGGGAAATAGTATGGCATAAAAATATATTTATATAATTCCAACTATTTTTATGCCATACCATTGCCTCTTCATCTGCTTATATTCAGGTCCAATTTCAACTCACTTTGATCAGTGGTTTTATTATGCAGCAACTAATTATTATTATTATTTTTTTTTTTTTGATTTAAGGCTTTTAAACTTATGATTTCAATACTGGGCTGGGTTAGATTAAAATCTGGACACAAGACAGTTTTTCACATTTCAATAGAATGAGGGCTTCCAGAAGATGTTGTAACTGGAAAAATCCACGTATATACAGTACGCAAAAAAAAAAAAAAAAAAATCCGAACGATGGCTATATCTTCGGTTCTAATTGTCGTAGAATCTTGCGGTTTGCACCCAAATGTTTTGTTTACAATTTTCTACATGTCTGGTATAATTTGTTTTTCTTAGGGGGCTGTATACTAAGTAAATTTAAATCTATCTTTGAAAATTTCAATACGAGCCCCTATTGTTTACGTTTTCATTCGATTTTGAATACTTAGTTTAACCTAAATACCGAATTTCATTTCATTATGTAGAGAATCACGTCACTTATGAGCGAAAATATTTTGATCGATCTTGAGGACAAATCTCTTGAGCATTGGAAGAAGCAAACGTTTTGCGTGCTTCAAGAATAAATCTATTACATGGTCCCTTAAAATAAGTTTTTTTACGTTTTTCCTAAAATATCGAGAAACAAAAGTCAAAATGGAATGAAAAAAATTCTGGAGAGGTTTTCGACCGTGATAATTCTAATGAAAGAATAGAAATACATGTTTCTATTTAAAAAAATTGAAAACTTGTTTTTATTAATTATTAATTAATTATTAAAAAACTGTTTAATACAAAAGTTGCATGTTGTTTATATTTGGCCTTTAATAAATATCGTTTGAAACAAAAATTGCTAAAATATAATAACTATTTAAGAATATATGGCTAAAAAAACAAATCTTATTTTTAACATTAATTTGCCATTTTTTGACATCAATTAAATTGCCACTCATCGGAAAATTATTAAATGTAGTATTTAGACGCTTTTTTAGATTCTAAATCTAAATATGGTATAATATTATGGGGTTACTGTTGAATTTTTTAAAATTTGGTTTAGTTTTAATATGTAGATGACCCTTCATGATAAAAAAAAGTTATAAATAATTAATAAAGACCTTCCCCGATTTACAAAGGTACTTGTCGTTTTAAATTTCATCACTTAGAATAAAAGATGTAGCTATCGTTCGGATTTTTTTTTGCGTACTCTACAATATGATTATAACTGAAGTTTAACTTTTAAAATGCTGCACAAAAAAAAACACTAATCAAAGTGAGTTGAAATTGGACCTGAATATAAGCAGATGAAGGGGCATTGGTATAGCATAAAAATAGTTGGAAATAAATAAATATATATATATATATATGCCATACTATTTCCCAACTTCTTTGCGTGTTTTCAGTTCAACTTTCAAGTAATTCTGATTAGGTGTTCTTTTTTTACAGCTTTATAAAAGTTGAAACTTAATTATAATCACCATGTATATCTCAAATGGATGAAAATCTCGATAAATACAATTAGGTTTACAACAATTTACACGAGACATCTCACAATCAACACCGTGCCGACTCACTTTGAAAAATCTCTGTTCAGGGACCATTCATATACTATAGGTGTAGTTTTGCCTTTGGGCACCCTACATTCAAATTTTTATCTCTATTTTTGCATATTTCTTTAATTCTTTAAACATACTATAATATTTATATAATTATTATACAATTCTATAATATTTTCTATTTCAAAGTTATTCAATTTCTTGGATAAAATTGATAGTTTAAAAATTATTTAGAAAATTAAAACTTTTGCAAAAATTCTATTTAAAATAACAATTAATTTCTAGCTGTTGAAAATAGAATGTAATTCATTTTAATATTTTAGGAATTGCGGATCTATAATGATATTATAATTAAAAGTATCTCTAATTTATTTTCTTTCTAACATTGTTAAAACATCTGGGAATCTGTAGAAATAATATACTTGAATAAGAATATGCCATTCAATTGCTATGCAATTTTGAAGTTAAATTCGTTGTCGATGAGAATACATTTGATCAAGTTTAGGGAATTGTGTCTAAAAGGCAGCTTTTATAAACGCCTTTGTTGATGCTTCACAAGACTAATTAATCTAATTCTGTAATTTGATAGATCTAAAATTTTAAAGATAAAATATTTGTTAATGACATTGCATTCTATCAAGTTTTGGGGGCAAAAAATAGTTAGTCCATGGAACGGAATCGATGATTTTCAAACACTATGAAAAGTCGATCTGAGCTCAACATCTTTTAAATAAGTTGCAATTGCACATAAAAGATAAAAGTTGTCAATGCATATCAATAATTGATATCAAAAACGTTGTTTTTGTAGGGAATTTTTTTTATTTATAACTATTTTATAGCCACAAAATTGTTAACCTCAAATATGCAACATTAAAGAATAATCTGCTTTTAAAGTATTTAAATATTTCATTTAATATATATTTACGTTACTAATACGTCTCACCAATAAATTATTTATTTAATTAACCTCATTTAATGAATAAGTAATTAAACATAATAAATATATATTTTTAATAAAACCTTTGAGATATGTATGCTGAATATGCAATCATTATACTATTCCAAACTTATTTAAATGTACAAGAGAACCATTAATGTTAAGTAAAATGTACGTTAATGGTGCACCACGAATTTTTAAAAACCTGGGCTCACTTCACGACAGCACATAAAACTTAATAAAAAAATATTATTTCTGTTTCGAACATGATTGCAATGTATCTTCTGTCACGTATTTAAGTTGTTAGATTCTCATACTTCATATATTTCCGATACCCGAAAGAAAGTTTTTGCATAGTGGATATAGGTGAATAAGAAAAAACAGGTAGAATGAAAAGTGCGACATTTTGCTCTCCCCAAATGCTTGCTTAAAGTTCTGCTTTCACAATACAGCACGACATTGTTCGTGACTAGTTGCATATATTTTATTCGTAGATGAAAATGTCCGTTTTGCGGTCGATGGCTTGGCATTAGTTTGCATGCTTAAACTGATTTCTCTGTAGCATTAATTTTCCTTTTTGTTTAACGATCCAAGTTGAGTGGTAGTTGCTTCCAAATTCATTGTTTTTGAGAAACTTTGAAAAAGTCGATAAATAATTAGTTAATATTATTGGTTACTATAACTTATATTACAGTTCATAGTAACCAATTAAACGGCTGATGTAAATTCATTAGTTAAAAATTATTGTTGTGAATGTATAATTACTGCAAAGCAATTACTCTCTGAGATTTTATACCAATCCCTTTTTAAGTGTTAATAAAAAGTATAATATTAGTAAATATTTGTAAATTAGTCAAATTTAATTATCAAATAGCTAGATGAAAATCTTATGTGGTATGTTACAATAAATAAAAAAACTCAGACCACTGCGATTATTTATACAACGAGTGTTCCGAGTTCAATCACTGTGCTTGTAAACAATCGCACCCAACTTCTTTAGAACGTAACAACGTATTCACATGCAGTATATTTACAAGCAACTTTTAGACTTGATCCTTTCAACATAGAGGGTTTTTAAGTGTAGGTTCAATTGCAGTGATTATTTTACATAAAATTATCAAATATCGAATAGTTATTGGCACCGACTCTTCGTTTCTCAATATTGTTTTAAAATGTTATTTGAAATTTTATGTTTCAGAATCCAAATCCAGGTATTTAGAATTACTTCAAATTCTAACGTTGAATTTTTTTTTAACCTAATTATTTTGAGGAATCAAAACAATTATTATCGAAAATATCCATAGACATCTACTTTCTTCAATGCCTTAAATTTTTTTTTCTGCTTATAAGTTTCATAATTAGTACGAGAAGAAGGGGAAGAGGAGGGATCAGACTTTTTCATCAGTTAATTTAATTAATTATTCAAATAATTTCTAATAATCAGCTCATGCAAGTACAAGTTTGAAGACCAACAGCAAGCTCAAGGCTCAAAAGGGTTGATCTAGACAAAAATAAAATATATTCGGATTTGCTTAAAACACAATGTAAAATAACAGACTATGAAAAAATTCTTAATAGAAAAAACCAAAATTGTAGAATTAAAAGTTAACAAATTTATATGAAGTGCAATTCAAAAAAATTAGACAAAAATCAAAATACATATACAAATATAAATTTGAAGAATAACTGGAGAAAACGGGTTCAGTTTGTTGCATTCTCAACATCAAACAAAATAACGGCGTATATCATTAATAAATAAACAATGTTACATAGTTATGAAATAATCTCAACTGTGCCTTTTGAATACTTTTGTCTGATAACAAATACAATGTAATTAAAGAAATTGATTTTTTTCATTCAGGAATTAAAAAAATAAAAATACTACAGTTTCTCTATGTGTAGATACATATCAACTATTTGCTAATTCTGTTTCCTGACTGAAAAAAAAAAATAATTTTTACGTTATTTATGAATAAACGTTTCGTCGAATGGATCTACAGATATCGAAAAGACTTTACAATGGTTTTGTTTTTGACCTTTGTCTAAGAAACATGATAACTATACAATATAACTTCTGTAAATTTAATAATCATTAACCACAGAAATTGCAAATAAAATACTATAGTGTTTTAACATATTCTAAATAAGTTTATAAAAGTACATTAAGATTGATATGATAAAACAATATAACCTTGTTTTAGAAAATGTATGTTATTTTAACAAAAGTTTTAAACTTTTGATGAAGACACAAAAATGCATTAAATTTGTGCTATGCTAATAATGTCATTAATGTATAATTTTTGTCATTAAAAAACTTTAAAAAATGCGTGTTATTAAGAAACTGAATAAATTGAATGTCTTTAAAACTAAAATATAAACAATTATAATTGTTGTATAGACTTCAAATGACGTTTCCCGTATTAAAAATTAACTCTATCCATTCCCTATAAAATATCTCAGTTCAGATGAAGGGAGGACATTTGAAACGGTTTTTTTCGATCAGAAAATTAGAAAAAGTAAAGATTTGACATTCTTATGTTTTGTGATTAAAGGCATGAACGGTGATATACTCATAACTTAAGGTCTGTTGATCTAACCAGGTATAATTTGCTTGTCTCCTATATTCATCACTAACTTTCTCACTTCTGATGAAGCTAGAGGCAGGAAATTTGAGATAGGTGTTCCTTTTAAGCAAATTAGGAAAAATAAAGGGGTCACATTATTGTGATTAAAGGTATGAAAGGTGATATGCTCATATGCTCATAACTTTAGGTCTGTTGAACGAACCAGGTAAACTTTTTTCTTATTTCCCATAGCTAATTACATATCCCCTATTATAAATGAATACTATATTTACTAGGTTAAAATTATGTATCCATCTAATATTTATCTACTATCGAATAGAGGGTCACGCAACTAATATTAAATATAACCAACTGATCATCGTGTTATAAGTTATTAGAAAAAACAAGGTAGTCTATTTAGAAATCCTTTTATATGTACTAGCACTCGAAATCCCAATTTAATTCGAAGTTTATCGCATAAAGATGTATTTCACGAAAATGGTTTGGAAAGATTACTTTGTGCTGTGCCATACAATGAGAACAAAAAATAACGCATGAGAGCGCTACATTGTTATAGGGAATCAGAAATGGATAGAATGATTGTATTTCAGACATATGTTATCCTGATTGAACAGCCACAAAGCTTCTCTGTATGATGAAAGCAATCATTTGTTTTGATTGCACTTCAAATTTAGACGAAATATAAATTATATTTTCTTTTGAAGTTGTATGGCATGTATTTCGCTATTAGATTTTATATTTGGAAATAGTTTATAACTACAGTTAGAATTATCTGTGTTTATATAATATCGTCATAAATGTTGGTCTGTTTGGACTTAAGATAAATTAGAATGCGATAAATTAGAATGGTAATGGTGGGTTTATAAATGGATTGTATATTGTTAGGGTACTTAGAAATGTTAAGTATATTTTCAAGTTACTTTGGAGAAAATGACGATAGAGACTATTATTTCAGTTTAATTTTTTCAAAAAATTAATAGTTTTCAATTGTAATTCACTAACAACATAATTTATTACACATGAATCCTCAATTAACATGAAAATAATGAAGCCAATACATATTAATCATCGTACAATATTAATGCATTACAGACATGTTATATATATAACAGCCTAAAGGTCTCTATAACATTAGTAAGATTACATAAAACTCAATGGTAAGTTTTTTTAGTTAACTTAGAAAACTTATTCTCTATAGTAACTAAACAGGTAGTTCACATTTTAGTCCCAAATGGAGCTATCAAATTTGATTTAGGACATTCGGTGATAAGTTTTCTTGGCAAATTTATCATAAAACACAACCACTTCAAGACATTTTTGTTTATAAAATCTCCAAAATCACAAGGTCATTGTTTTCACATGCGTCATCTTTATTAGGGTGATTTTTAAATCATTAACTTTGCCCAAAAATTAAATTTTGCCACATTTGGTATTTGAACATGGTGCACTACAATAGAAAAGTGAGAAAAAGCTGCCTATTAGTAACAGTGACTGTCATAATCAAACTTGTTTAAAACAAAATTAAGAAATATTTGACAGCTGAATTTATGAATAGATAACTATCTGATTAATGATGGACTATCAGATTAACCTTGTTAATTTTATCACTTTTGAATTTAAATTTAAATTGTTTTCATGACATTACGCTATGTGATACGAAACATTTTGGCATCCACTAATTTTCCTATAAAAATATAAATACTAAAACTTCCAAAAAAATTTTGTTGTTCGGAATATTTGTATACATTATTTTGGGACTAAACTTTCTTTATTATCTCAAATATAGAAATAATGTATTTTTAGGAAGCTTTGTTTTATATCAACGTTTGCTTGTATTTTCAATGATGTCATTACAAGTGTTTGAAGCAAATGCACTTAAACTAACACACATAGTTAATATTTCCTATATATTTTAGAGAAACAATTTTACAGCATATTGCTGTCATGAACTGCATCACTCGAAAATAAGAATGATCTATAAGACATTTTAAACCAAACTGTAGAACTTATGGACTTAAAACTTATTCTCAATTATAATATTTACTAATTTGAATCTTTGAATCGTTATAAACTTTTTCAAGGCTATATATTACAGATAAAGCAGGCATTTTTGCCAATTTTCCAAATGCCAACTTGAATGACTAAGCTTAATCATTGTAAAGTAATACATAATATTTACCAGAATACAAATTATCGATATTTTGTCTTCATTTGAGTTACTCAATTCGGGAAACGATGGGTCAAAAATAATTATAATGCATTTGCCATTTTTATCATGAATGTCGTTTATTGATAGGACATCTTGTGACTTGGCTGGCCAGATCGCGATTGAAAATTAGTTTTGTGATTTTGAATTAAGGAGTAGGTTTATATTTAATTTGTTAAGAAAATATAATTTTTAAATTATTTGCTGAATAATTACATTAATTTATTACATGCCCTTAGTTTTTGTGAAATGTGATACTTTCTAATTACGTAAATTTTTTTTCAGTAATGTTACTAGTAGAGTTAAAGTAAATATGAATCTTTGTTTTCCAGGTAAAGGAATTTAATATTAAAACTTGCTTGATTTTAAATTTACTTCTACCAGCAATTCAAGTCAACACTAGGGTTTTTTCCAAACAAATCCAATGTCTCTGCTGTAGCTTATTAAATCAAACTAAACAAAAATATGTTTAGTTTTGTTCTGTCCTAAGTCAATAGTACTGTTAATCGTACATATTATGTATCCAAACATTATTAACAAAAAGGAATACCATGTAACTTAATCGTAAAACATATCCCAACAAAAAAATTTCTGTAAAAAGGCGCCAAGTTCTTCATGCAACGATTACGGCAGTGAAAAGTATTGAGATCTAAAGTAGAGCAAATTTTAAAGTTGTTGTAAAATACGGGCAATGAAAATTAGTAAATTTTTTTTCCCAAAGTCAAAATTCCCTTACACAAGACTTAAATATCTAGCTGCACAAATATTTGTGACACTTGGCCATTGCGTATTCTGGTTCACTAACGTGTAATGGCCAAGTCACACAGGCACTTTTGTAGTTAGATATTTAGGCCTACGCAAGGGAATTTTGACTTTGAGAATTTTTTTTACTTATTTTCATTGTCCTTAATTTACAACAACTTTAAACTTGGTTCTACTTTAGATCTCAATACTTTTAACGGCCGTAATCATTGCTAGAAGATCTTGGTGCCTTTTTACAGTGATGTTTTTGCTGGGTTTTCATTTCATTTTTCAAGGTACTAATTTAAAATGTATTATTTATTTGCACAACAATAACAAGTTTTAAAATGCTTAGTGTTCATAATTTTTAAAATTGAAAGAAAACTTTCTGGGACTGAAAGGGTTAAGCATATATATTTTTTTCGCTACTTACTTATTATACAGTCGACCGTTGACAAACTTTTTGCTGGCGGCCAACTACGAGAACTATATAATTAGCCGACTTCTTTATTCTTTTAATTATTATTTGGTTTTATGGAAGCTTTAAAAAGTGTTTTCAACATTCAATTCGTGCAGATGAGTTACACGAGATTTTTCTAAGAAAGTTAAATTTACCAGACCGCAGTCCATGACGTACTTATGCATTCAATATAAATGATGATAACATACAATTATTTTGAATAAATAGTTTATTCAGATATGCAAAAAAAGTTAGCAAAGAGTAAAAAAAAATAATAAATAGCGATAATTTCGTATGCGATAAAATATTGCTAATGGTCAATTTTATAAAGCCAAGTACACTTTTTTTTAATTATTTCTTGATTTTAGAGGCTTTGCGGCGTGTGACGAGTTTCTCCTCTATTTATATTTGCTTAGAAATACTAGTATTCTAAGTTGCATAATTCTAGCCCCATTAGAAATATATTAGAATTGCAATTCAAATTTTTCGAACATTGCCCTCTTCAGGTGATTCGGAGGAGAATAGTATTTTTTTCCTATTTATATTTGTTAAACCTTACAAACATACAAAATTTTATAGTTCTAGCTCTGCTAGAAGTACCTTAGTAATTTAATTTTCAGTGAGTGAGTTTTGGGTGGGTTTCAAAATATGCCTTTTTCTGCCATTTTTGAATTAGATTATCTCGGCAACCAATATAATTGGAGACTTGAAACTTAGGGATCTTACTAAAGTGGCTAACAGCTAACCGTAAAAAAAAATCAGCTCTCAAGCATACTGTAATACGCATATGTGAGAGGCTAAAATACTGCTGAGTGGCTTTCGGTAAAAGATGGTTGGCAGTGAATTTGGCGTGTGCACTGCCGTGCACCTAGATTCTTTAGGTTTCGACTTTAATTGCAAATAGATTATTAGCTTGAGTGAAAAATTTAATTAACTGCATTCTTGTCTCCTCTAAAGTTTTCAAAAACCCCATGCGTTATTTTCTTAACTAGTTATTTATTCAACTGCTTTGCTTAAATTATCAATTAAGTACTAGTTTTATTCTTTGGTACGAATAATTGTCATTCGTTTAATTCTAGTTCTGCACGAATATGCAAAGTTAATTATTCAGTTAACTATCTTGCAGTGTGTGAGAACAACAAAAATAATGATTACAACAAGCGATAATTTTATCACTTGCGCTTGAAAGATTTAACATGAAATTTCTTAATCACAAAAATATTCACTTAAGACATATAGTAGATAAGACCTTACATTATATTTTAATTCTCGGGCATTGAATAAATACATATTTAAATTTCTATAGAATAAGAACTTTTCAAACTGTTATATATTTTTATTATTTGTAAATTTATGTTTATATTTTGAGATATATGCTATAACAATTTACAACATTGAAAATATACTTATAAATCTAGATAAAAAGAAATCATGCAGTTAATGATTTTTTAATAAAATTTTAGTTAATTTTCCCCAGTTTAAATTTTATCGCTAACAATATTTTTGCAAAAAAAAAAAAAAAAAAAAAATCATAAAATTCACCATAAAAAAAACTTCTAGGTTTAAAAGGTACTAGTAACCAGAGTAAAAATTCCAAATTTAATAAGACAACGAAAAATTGCAAGGTTCTTGTATGCCACAGGATTTAATTTCTTCACTAAATATCAATATTAAATATTTTTCACTCATCTAGGTGCACGGTAGTGTACCCGCCAAGTTCACTGTCAACCATCTTTTACCGGAAGCCACTCAGCAGTATTTTGACCTCTCATATCTGCGTATTACAGTATGCCTGAGAGCTGAATTTTTTTTTTTACAGGTTTTTAGTAAGAGCCCTAAGTTTCAAGTCTCCAATTGTATTGGTTGTCGAGATAATAAAATTCTAAAACGGCAATTTTCTTGCAAGTTTAAAAACTATGGAAGCTAAACATTTTATAACTAGTTATTGTTGCGCAAATAAGTAATAAATTTAAAATTAGTACCTTATTAAAGAAGTGGAATCCCAAAGAAGTGAAATGTTTCCTATACCCTCCCGCCTTGCCCCTTTACAAAGAAACTTGCTTATTATGAAAAATAGTCTATTTATCACTCGACATAAAGACAATAACAGATTATAATGTAACAATGTTATCTTTCGAAGTAAGTTTTCATGCACCATTGCGCAAAATGATTTTATAAATATATATTTTTCCTATACTAGTGATTAGAAAGATTGGAAAAATGAATTTATTTGGCATTTTGTCCTTAACTATGTAAATGTTGGAGAATGAAGACTGACACTATGGAATTTTTTCCCATCACTTAGGAAAGAAAGTAGATTGAGATTGATGTTTGGTTGAGTTTAATTTCATCCTATTCAAAGAGAAAGATAAAAGGAAACGTAGCGAATCAACAGAATAGAAAAAAAGTCTTTAAATAATAAAAGGTTTGCCTTGCATAAACCTTAATTATAGGAACTGTTAGGAAGGATTGTTAAAAAAGACTTATATTCTATACTAGAAATAAATGACATTGTATTAAGTATATTCGACAATCAAATAACAAAATGAAACTGCAGTGGAAATTGTTAAATAGCAAATTCAAGTAATTTAGTTATAGTTTCTGCGTAACTTTACGGTTAGAACCCTAATACCATACATACACATACACACACAAGAATAAATATTTATCCATGTTAGAAAAACACTTAATTTAAATTTTTTTATTTAATAAAACCTTTCTAAACACACACAAAAGTAAAAACTAATTATTTTTTCGATTTATAAAAAACATTTGATTAAAGACGATACATTCTTATCACATTCTTGTCGGTTATTACATTTATTCTTTTGAAATCATATATTTTTTTTTCAAAACATACTTTTAAAATGCCATAAAATGTTTCAAGTCTGTTTTTAGAAAACTGCTTAACAATGCGTAGTTCTGATCTTATTAATTTAGTTACGCCTATTATTATCAATTTATTTAACTGTTACGTTTCAATCATATTAACAACGTTTAATTGAATTAAATGAAACAGGACATTGAAAATAAAAATACTTCCTCATTAAAATATTTTCTTAAGACACTTCTTTAATATCCAAATTATTTCTGTAAAAAAAAAAAAAAAAAAAAAAAAAAAAAAAAAAAAACTAGTAATGGTGGGCACCAATCAATTTCAAATGTGAAAGATTACGCTTGAAAGGTAAATCGCGAATAAATACTAATATTGAACTTAAAAAAGGGTTTTGTGATAATTATATGAGAGCTGATTGACAGAAAAGGAATTAAAGTTAAGACAACCCTTTCATAATTTTAAACAGTGAAAGATAAGATGCCTGTTTTAGCATATGAAACTGAATAATTTTTTTAATTAATTCATCTTTTCTCCCTCCCACTATAAAAAGTTAAATTTGTTAAGGGAATAGTTCGATATTTTTCGACTGAAATAACGGATATTGAGATGCAACTTCAATACTAAATGATAAACTTGCTGAGAAATTCAAGGTTATTTGTCGCAAATTTGAAACTTTTTGGATTATATAATTGCACTGCATGTCTTTCTTTTTTACGACCTTATAATACATCAAATTGCTCTTTTTTTTATTAAATTTCCTAATAAAAATTTATAGATAAGGTGTGACAAGATAAATAATTATAGCAAATACTCATATTTCAAGTGTCCTATCATCATCAAATAAACACGTTAATATTCGTATTTTATAAAAACTGATATTTTTTTATTATTTTTAATTGAGCAGAAAATCGATACATTTTTGACAGATATGCGTAGACTTGTAATATCTAATACACCATACTTTTTACTTGGGCCAATAAACTTATATATTTAGACAAATCAAATTAATTTTCATGAGGAAATATAACTGTTAGAAAATTTATTTGGTGATGAATAATCCTAGATATAAACAAGGAACAGAAAGTAATTTAGAAACTATAAATATTGCTTTTTAAATATTGCTTTTTGCTAAAATTAAGGATGACATAGATACAACTTGTAATGAAAGAAGCGGTTCCTTGTTGTCTGAGTGTGATTACCGATTTAGGCTGTCATTATTAACTCATAAATAGTTCGATTATAATTTCAAATGTCAAAAACACGTGTGATATGATGAACGAAAGTTCACATTAAGACTATTTCCAGCACCAAAATTTGATTGAAAGTACTATCAAAAGTAGTCGAATATTAAACGGAAGTCAATTTGGGAATTATTAAAATAGTCCGGTCACCTAAATTATAAATGCTATAAATATGTGACCAATATGGTCTTGATAATATTTGTAGGATTATGTAAAATTCAACTGAAAGTGTTCGACATTCAATTTGAAGATTATTTCTGTAGATACTTTATGTGAAGTTTACATCTTGGCTACAAATATATTTAAAGAGTTAGAGCTCAGATAATTGGTGACAAGAATTCGCAACAAATTTGTGGCTAAAAACTCGAAAGAAAATATTTTATTCAAGAATCCACCATAGAGCTAAAATTCTGTTTGCTGAGCTCTTCCAAAAACCTTATTTAATAGATGAAGAGTTTTTTTAAGGCTTTGCATGTTAAATGTAACTAGGCATGCATATTCTTTGTGGTTTGGAATCCATGTTAAGCTGTATACTCCATTCTCTTTATCTTTTAATGAAAAATAAGTGGTTTTGGAATCCATGTTAAGCTGTATACTTCATTCTATCTAGATTTTAATGAAAAAAAGTGGTTTGGAATCTGCGTTAGTTTCTATTTTGTTAGAACATGTTTTCATAGCTTGATAATCATACAAACACAATTATGTTATTCTTTAAAGGTTTTCAGATGGCTCGTACTTTCTAGTTATTCCCCAAGTGATTGTATTTATGGCCATTGAAATAAAAGAGCTTTAAACTACAAATCTGTCTATCAGGCTCAGATTTAAATTTAAAAGACAGTTGAGCATTTGTGGAAGAATCTTTAAACCCCGTGATAGTTTTATACTCATCGAAGTGACAGTTCAACTCTAGCGATTTTTCCCACAAGCAGAGCTGTAAAAATCCTCCCATCTTAAGTACCTGTTGCAGTTTATGGTGCGATGGTGGATCGCAAATCTCTCCCGTTCCAAACCGAGCAGAAGTTAAAGCAGTTTTACGACATCCGTTTGAGAAAAAAAGAATACTCGAATCGAAAATCCTTCCTTCTTTATAACCCTATGATTTACACCAATCCGAAAGAAACTGATTTTCTTCCCAGCTGGTACTATCCTCCTTCAATTGCACTTACAACCCTCGTTCTGCAGCAAATCGTGAAGGAAGCCCTACAGTCACTGTCTCAGTGCAGATATCCAGTCAGATATATAGGCGTTGTTTGTTTTGTTTAAGGAATAACACTCCGAAAGTCTCATAGTCAATCGCCAAGACCTTGCTGATGAGACTGGGAATCTCTCAATATATAAATCTTTATATAAAAAAGTCCAAGGGGAGGAAAATGACTATAAAGCGATAGTGGGCCACGATTCGCTTTTTGTTGCGGCAGTTTTCATATTGGCTTAGTGGGGGATTATTCAAAAATGGAAGATAGGATAGATCCAAAAGTGACGTTTGGGAATTGTTTAAGTCTTCTTTCCCGTGGGTCTTATTTTAAGAATGGGAAGATTTCTTTTTAGGGGAGTGAAAATGGCAATATTTTCGTAAATGTGCTTTTATTCCTTGGCCGTTGGTGTGCAATTCACTTGGACTCGGTAGATAGACAATTCGTTTTGAAGTTTTAAGGATTTTACTTAAAAAAACCAATGGCTATGCCTATGGATGAAGGATGTAGTGCGGTGGAAAATAGCCAGAATCGGCAGGAATTCTTTTATGCAATAGTAAAAATGGAAAAAGAATCTATTTAAAAAGAGTTTGTGTGCTTCTATAATAGTCTGCGTTAAATTTTATTTTTGGAATATATCAATTTGAAAACAACTATCAATTTAAACATTTTAAATAATCATATTTTAATTATTACTTAAGAACAGTGTTTTGATGATTTCAATGAAAATATATGTTTATATACATTACAATTTTTAAATGCGTTTTTTAAAATGTGCAATTATTATATTAAAATATTTGAGAAAATAAAATTTATTGTATAAATATAATTAGTTTGAGTGTTTAATTAATGGAAATTTGCAAGAAATGCTTTGAAGTTTTTGCGTTATTTTACTTTTGTAAAAGTATTTGAGATAATTTTTATTCATTATAAATTAATAAGATAATTCAGTAAAGATAATGAGAAAATTCAGTAAATCCATAATATTATTTATAATTTTGAATGTTTTTTGTAATTTTGTCAGATTGGTGTTTTCAACAATTATTTATTTTTATATTAGAATTTATTTATTACTCGAGTATTGATTAACAATACTTAAATAGTTTTAACTGTATTTTTATCGTATTAATTGCATTTAATTTGCTTTTTCTGCATTTTAATATTATTAGTTCATTTGAGAAAAATATAGTATTATTCATATGTTCGTGTTTTTTACTGAATTGAAATAGTAAATTTAACATTTAATATGTTTTTTATAACAATCTAGTTTCATATAATACTTCAGTTACTCTATGCTCAAAATTTTGCAAACCTATTTTCACCACATTTATATTGACAATATGTACTTGACAAAACTTAAAATAAACTTAAACATTTAATAAAGTCAAATAGAAAAGGAATTAAATAGTACTGAAAGATCTGTGCATTTTCAATGCTTCGATCTATCGCTTGATGTAATTTACTGCTTAGAAGACAACGCTATTCAAACAAATGAATCTAGCTGCTTCGTGCCTTTGAATGAATCCAGAATAAATTTATCTCCTCACCACAAATAAGAACGATTTGTTTAAGTGTTAAATCTCTGAAAGCATGGAAATAGATAGGATTCACATTTAGTCCGTTTATTTAGTTAAATTTCAAAGCCAGATAATTTACTTAGCTTTCGATGTGTAATTTGATTTGAAAATCACTTCATTGTTGCTTAGGAATCTTTAATTACGCATTTTATTACTGCTAAATTTAGAATAAAACTAGTGAATTAATTAGAAATAAAGGAATTTTATACAATAAACAGTTTAACAGTTATTAATATTAAATAACTAAATATTACCTATGAGGGTATTTTAGAAAAATGTATCCTAAACTAGTATAAAATAACTTTTGTAACTAGTTTTTATTAAGACATTTTCTTTTTTATATTTTGTTTATGAAGTAGATATAGCTTGAAGAGGTTAGATACTTTTTGTCGATAATTTATTGTAATGAATATGGTTTATGCGTAACTTTTTTTTTAATTTAACATTTTTATAATCATCAACTTAGAAAAGGTATACAGCGTTTAATCTTCAAAATAACAGAACAACAAACGCAAATATTTAAACGCTGTAATTTAAAACATATTTTTATTTATTATGATCATTCAAATATCAAAATATGAACTATGGTATTTATTGTACTTCCCTAAATATATTGGATTCAACATTGTAACCATTAAATGAGACGTATTATTATTTAAACATTGGAAGCAGTGTTGGTTGAGCATATAACACGTGATAAAACTTGAAGAATTAGGAGCTTTAGAAGTAAATATTTTATATTTCTTAGGATTTATCTGTTAAATAAAAATGTTTTTGTATGCCATTTCATCTACAAACATGTAAACAAACATCATAGAGAATTGCATGCTAGTTGAGCGTGTCTTATTGCTGTATTACTCAAATAACAATGAGACTTTTTGAACTCCGTTGTACGCACGATATCTCGAATAGTGACCTATGAATATAAATTAGAATCATTATCATTTTTACGATATTATTTTGTTCCTTCTTATATTGCTTTTGGCCATAAAGTTTATCATTACAGAGATATATAGATATTTTTTAAATGCTTAATTTTTTTTTTTAATATCACACACCTAAAAGCTTTATTTGTATTGCTAAACTAATAAAACTAGTGAATTAATTAGAAATAAAGGAATTTTATACAATAAACAGTTTAAGAGTTATTAATATTAAATAGCTAAATATTACTTATGAGGGTATTTGAGAAAAATGTATACTAAATTTGTATAAAATAACTTTTGTAACTAGTTTTTATTAAGACATTTCCTTTTTTATACTTTGTTTATGAAGAAGATATAGCTTTAAGAGTTTAAATACTTTTGATCAGTAATTTATTTAAATGAAAGATATCTACAATATGGTTTATACGTAACTTTTTTTTTTAATTTAACATTCTTATAATCATCAACTTGGAATCATTTGAATAATAAATTGTGCACTAGATGAATGATATTGAATTTCTGACATTGACTTTAAGTTTTATAGAAAAGTAGTCTTAAATGTGCTTTACCGAACGTCGAACCATATGTATTTGCAAAGCACAGTCTCTTTTGAGCTAGTGATATATAATAAAAATTAGAATGGTTAGTGGGCGTGACTAACACTACTTTTATATAACAATAAGTATATGATCTAAAATATAAAGGTTACGTTGGAAAGATGCAGATACTGGTAACTTTACAGAAAATAAAGTGCTAGTCTATATAAACCAATTTAATAAGAACAATAAAAACAGAGTAAAATCGTTCATTTCAATAACAGTGAAGTTGACAAAGTTAATGAGTAGACTAAAATGAAAAAAATTATAAAAATGAGTGAAGATATTTATACATGAGTAATTTAAAAGCAGGAAAAGGATTAAATATTGAATCAAAATAATTTTTAAAAAGTTTGTAAATTTTGCTTGATGTAATTACCAAGGTGTACCAAAGTTTTGAAATTTCAATAGTATTGCTGCAAATTTGAAATAGTCATTCGTAAGAAGGAAAAAGTTTAAAAGGTCAACTAAAATAATTTTAAAAAGTTTGTTATTTCGCTGTGATGTAATAACCAAGTTATGACAAGATTTTAAAATTTCAAAAACGTTGTTACAAATTGGAAATTGTGTCCTTGGACAATTAAATCCTACAATTTTGGTATTTTCAAGTAGTATAAACAGTTCTAAACAGCAAATCACTTGCAAATTTTACACATGTTTATCAACAAATTCATTAAAAAAAATTAAAATCACATTTGACCAAATCTGACATGGAAATCGATTAGAAATGAAAAATATCAAACAGAATTTATTTTAGTTTATTGAAAGGTCTAACCTAATTTAATAATGAATTACTCAGTAAATACACATTTTTATTATTGAAGGTAATGTTTATACCTTTTGACATTACAACATCCTCTTTTAAACGTTTTATACATTTTAAGTAAGTACATTTACATGAATATTTGGAATATTGGAGGACGAACTATATAACGGTTTAATTCTTTAAGCATGCTTTCATAGAGCTAGATTTCCTCTTTTCTTCTATGAGCAAATACATTGAACTAATATGTAATATATTTGAATACAAATGCGAATAATTGTCAACTAGTTTAATCTTTCATTTTTTTTTTTAAATTGAAAGTTAGCCCTGTCTTTGTGATTGACAAATCAAGTGAAAATGAAAGTTTGCCTCGCCCACATTCAGATTGTTCGAACAGAAAACGAAATTCATCCCTTCAAAATTACCTGGATCACGGACATTTTGTTCGTGAAGAATCCTTTCCATCGTATCTCAATCAGTTTGATAGATCTCATGTCAAAGTCATGCCTGAAACAGACACACCCAACTGAGCTTCAGGGAAAGAAAAGGGTCCAGTCTACTTTGGTGGGGTTGTCTCAGATGGGAAGCAAATCCCATAAAATAGGTTTCTCACTTAAAAAAAAAACAATGGTGCTCCTTACAGCAGAACAAGTTTTTATGGACAAAGTGTTTTCTTGTCAGAGAGGATCTTAGAGATGACAGAAAAACAATGAAATACTTGTTCGATGTAGTTACGTTTTAGTTATTCATGTGGGTTTTTAGAGTGTTATTATATACACATAGAATGCTGGGCGGTTGGTTCATTGTTTCAATTTTAAAGATATAAACGCGATAAGTATGCACCACTACTGCAACATCATTATTTGTATTGTCATTATTTGTTTATTGTCATTATTTCTAAATATACACAACGAAAACTGAAAAATATTTTAAATTTAACTATAGACATAGATGTCTCATGTAGATCTAGAGTACAATTTTTTTTTTATTGTTTATCGATAGTGATCTTTATTTTACCTAGTAAACACTTTTTAATTCACACTTCACACATTTTTTCAGTATCAAACATTATTTTAAAGTACATGATGCATATATGTTAATATAAGTATTTCATTTTCAATTACTTTAATCATATACATGTGCCTTCATTTTATGACTTTCTTTATTAATATATTTCTTTTGTGTTTATTAGCAGCTAAATGCCTTTTTGTTCAGCGTCTAGTTAATTTGCTTCTTAATTTTACTTTTTACTATAAAAAAGTTTGAATTTAATAAAAATAGTAGATAAATCCTCGAATTTTCAATAAATTTATTTATAATTTAATATCAAGAAAATAATTTGGAGTCGTGATAAATATTTTTTCATTATAGAAGAAAATGTAATTTTTTCTGGTATTGATATTCCATTACAATGCTTTAAACTTACTATAACTTTTAAATTTATCAAGTTTACTAGAATATCATATAAATATTATTTTTTCAAAATACAGAGATATTCTGCTATATGCGTATCGATTTGCATTGTAAATGTATAAATATGTATTTATAACATTATATGAAATCCTCATTAGTATTCCATAGTTTCTAATCTATATCCGTCAGTGTGATACATAGATTTAGAGTATATTTCTTGATCATAATACCATAAATTTCCCGGTAAGGTATGGGTCTAGAATGTTTCAAGTTAGTTTTCTAGCAGAAAAAATATCTCTTAATTTTTCTAAATTTTGCTTTAAGAGTTTAATATACAAATGGTTTTAAATTGGGCAACATTAAAACTACGTACTTCAAATTTGCAAGAAAACTATTTTTTTTTAATTAACGTGTTTCAAGATAATTCTTTTTGAATTGCAGTAAATACAAAATTTTGTTTGCTAATAGTTATCGTATGTTTTGGAAGCAATGTAGATAATAATGTCTGTTAAGATGAAGCATTAAGAGTAAACACAAAACTGCAATTGAAATTCACTCAAATTAGCCTATTTTCAAACTAAATTTATATTCATCAATTCAAAAAACATACATTTTAATATCACATTTATCAAATGAATTTTATTTCACCTAAAAGTTTCATTTATGTTTTTGTAAATTCTTATGTATTATTTCTGAATGGCATTTTTTTTGGAAACAGGTCCCTTTTTCTCCGTCTATACAAAACCAAAATTAATAAATTGCATAACAATTTAATGGCTGAGTCCTCCACTTCTGATGAATAATTAATTAACAATTTAACATTATATTATTTATTATGGAAGTCGTAGTTACTTTTGTTATGGTACTCAATGAAAGGGATTGTATGTATAGGATGCTTTGAAACTCTATGAGAAGGGACTCTAAGTAGAGTTCCATCAACTCGACCAGGCAATAATATCCTCTTCTCTCGCTGTAATTTAAACCACAATAAATAAATATATTACTGTTTTAAAAGTAAAGATCTCTGCTTCAAACAATTCCCTTAATTATTTGTTGATAAATCAAACTTAAATGTCAAAAGAGTTCCATTGGTTACAAGCTCTATGATCAAAGTATGGATATATCATTTATCAACAGGTCGATGAGTTGTACGAGCCGTACAGAGCCAAATTTTGCTTTTCAAATCAAGCTTTATTATATCTCTCAGCAAGAGAGTACAATATCTAACTCTGATGAAATTGCATAAAAGTTATTCTTTTAGCAATCTTAATAGTCCGAGAGGCGACTGCAATTTTTGGACCTCATCGAACATCGTTCTGAATTTTTTATAGAGATTGGAGAAAAGTGAGTAGATTACGAATCCACTGGTCTGCCGTGGCAAAAATGGCCGAAACTGACCAAAAATCGACTTGGAATGAGTTGAACTAAAATCCGATTGCCAAATATGTCATAACTTGCCAAAGAGAGAACACACTTTTTCGTCTGGCAACCCTGCATTTTTATTTTCAATGAGAAAAAGCGCAAACGATTTTTGATCTCTGGCTTAGAGAATGTGTATCTTTTAAAAGTAGGCCAAATTGGCGACATCAGTTACGTCATCCATAACGTAATGTTTATTGCCAACTTGGCTCCCTTTTAATAGATGCAAGTAGACCGTCGCCAGATATCTGAATCATCTGCAACCTTCTTAATTGATAATTAAAGAGTGAGGGTTACCAAATAAAAAAAATGCTCATTATTTGGCAAGTTATGGCGCATTAGGCAATTGGATTTAGTTCAACTTATTAAAAGTCGATTTTTGACCAGTTTCGGCAATTTTTGCCACGGCAGACCAGTGGATTCGTAATCTACTCACTTTTCTCTAATTTCTATAAAAAAATCAGAATGATGTTCGATGAGGTCCAAAAATTGCAGTCGCCTCTTAGTCTATAAATTCCCATGGTGGCCGCGGGTTTACTAGTACGATATAAGTAAATTCACTATCGATATGTCAGGGTTCTATTTCAAAAATAATAATGGATTTAAAAAAATCTGTAAAATTGTAAAATTTTTAATTAAAATTTTTGACAGAAACTTAAAATATAAACGTATATATATATATATATATATATATATATATATATATATATATATATATATATATATATATATATATATATATATATATATATATATATATATATATATATATAAAATGTAGGGAATATTTGAAACAAATGCCCTTGTTCCTAAAACGTTTAAAAGAGGATAGGTTTTATTACGAACAATATTTCACTTTTTAGAGGAGAGCAATTTCTGCTGCACATCATCATTCAAGATAGAAATTTTTGATGTCATGGCATAAGAAAAATATTTTATCTATCTCTCTTATCCTATATTTCAAACCGCCTAAATTTATAGCACATGTTAACAATACCAAAGAAATTGAGGAATAAAATAAGTACTTGGCTCTTTCCTTCATAAATTGTCTTTTATGAGACTGCCATTTTATTACAGATATTCAATTTTTATTTAAAATAATTTAACATATTTTTTCGTATTATTATCAAACGAATTAAAAAAAAAAAAAAATGCTTGACTTATTTCGTTGTAGTAGTTAAGTTAGGCAGATGACTTATAATTTAGTTCTTAGATTTGCAAATGAACGTTTAAATCTATTTTAAAGTGCTATAGCTTTGGGAATCATCAGGATAACACTATCGTGTCTACATTTCAAATTTTATACAAAAAAAATGAGGACAAAAATATGCATTTTCATTTGTTGAAACATTTTTTAAAGAACATAATCAAGCATACACTCAACACCTTAAAGATAATTACCCTGCTACTTTTTCATAGACATCAAGGTAGTTGATGATTGTTCTTGATATTTCATTATTTAGTGACAATACACTTTTTTCATTCTTTAGCACCTTTAAAATAACACCGTTTTTAATATATTTTGTGGAGTTAATATGACCAAATAGTGGAATTTCTGTTATCATGTAAATAGCTTTCATTTAAAGCAAGCATTTTCATTCGTTAATTGTTTTTGATACTAAGATATATATCAGCAAAGTATACTTCATATATCACGTACAAATTTTTATTTCAGCCCACAGTGATTAAAATATATATTTATCGAATATTTTAATGGATCTTCTTTCAAAATCTCTTTTTCACATTTCAATCTTTCCAGTCTTAATAATAAGTGCCAGTATTTTTTTTTATTAAAATCATATTTATGTTAAATTAAATAAGTGTTCTTATAATAATAAAATAAGAAATAAAATAATCAGACACTCAATTACGATTGATAACTAACTCTCATTTAAAAAAAGAGCATTAAATAAAAAATAATTTCCAAAAGAGAAATCTTTAATCATTGTAATAAACAAGTAATGTAGATGAACAGAACTTTTGTAATACGAAGAGGATAGGTATAAAATGAAAGTCTGTTATATTTCATTACTTTGTTTTCAAAATGCAAACAGAATATTTCATTTATATTTTAATTTTTCGCTGTTATTTTATACTTATGTTTAAAAAAAAAAACATGATCTAAATATGTAAATACGTGAGTATAGATATTATTCTAAGAGAAAGATTTCTCAAATACTTGGATAAAATATCCATTCAGCAGTTAGCTAACAATATATTGTTTGTTAGACCTGATTCTAAATAGTACAATTTATATTTTCTTAAGATTGGTTGGTTGTATTCAGATTATCTGGTGCCGTCAGCAACACGAGGGCTATAATGCGCCGAAACATTCGTCATTAGACAAGCCAACATACATTTACAAACACCCATGCCTAACACGGGACTCGAACCCGCAACTTCGCGGTCTAGAAGCTAGCACGTTAACCACTACACCGTTTGGTCGGCATATTTTTTTCCTTTTCTTTTTTTCTTAAGAACTCGTGATTAAAGTGAAAGCATTTCTTCAAGCAGTTTTAAAAAAGTATATATTTTTATGCAGGGTGTTAATAAGTAAAGGTACCAGTTGAAACCTACCTAGGACCTGTTTTATACATAAATTTGTATTGTTGAAAAACACTTTTCCCTCATTCATTTAAAAAAAAAATCTTAATACATTTTACATTAGATATCAAAATATGCATCATTTTTCACTCTTCATATTTCAGCCGCGTTCAACAAATACATTTATCCTTTTCAGCAATTGAATCTACAACCTAAATGTGGAAAGCAACATTCCGCAACAGCCCCGCGTCCGAAATAAAGTAAATGGTTAAAAGAAGCTTCTTAACAACCAACACAGCTTCAAAGCAGGGCTGAATTTGCACCGTAAATAAAGCAAATCTCTGATATAACGTTTTTCTGATTGTTATTCAACGTCCACGGACTCGAGTCTGGCCCAGCATCCAATTTCGTAACTTTTCAATTGAAAAAAGGAAGCTGAGAAGAAGGTAACGGAGTTGATAAAAATGCGTGAACACGCAGCGACTGAATACCATCAGTTTATGTACTTAATATGTGTTAGACGTGCGGTTGAATTGTGATTTTGGAAGGGGCCGTAGCTTGACTTAGTCGGAAAAAAGTTTTCTTAGTTGAATTTACTTAGTGGACTTAGCTGAAAGATTTCTGAGTCACCATTTTTTATTATTTTTATGGAAATTGTAAGCACTTTATTTCTTAAAAATATATATCTGACAGTATAGATACGAGTAAAATGTGAGAAATAGTTTTGAATGGCATTTCTTCGTTTATTTTGTAGGGTTGTTTTTGAGGTTGTATTATCAAGTTACATTTGAAATAAGATACAATTTTGTTTCATTCCCTCTAAAGAAAACTGTAGGTAATATGTTTAACTACCTTTGAATTCTATTAGAGAGTTAAGATAACCCGGAACCGAAAACCATGAGAAGTAAATTTTAAGATTTTAATTGTTTCAAATAGCGGCTTTTATGCTATTTACAGTGATATATAATACTTTTGAATACCTATAATGGAAGAATCAGCAACAATCAGACATTTGGTGCAGGTCTTTTCAGCATTAAGGGGATTTCTTTATTATAAACTTGATTGTCTCAGTGATAAGTTTTCTCGGAAACTTTTACAGCTAGAAAAAATTAAACACTGACAAATTTAATGATTATTGCTACTTATTTTAACATGAGCTTTCGGAAGTATTTATCCATTAAAAAAAGTGTTTGAAATTTAAACAATGAAAAATATGGTTTTGTCAATTTTTTATAATGTTTTAGTGCAAATTTTTTTCTTAAGCAACTAGGTACTGTATTTAAAAAACAGATATAAAAGTAATATACATTGTCTGATTCATCATTACAAAAGATTGGAAAATATACATTAAAAATCCATAAATTATCATTGTAGCCTATGGGAATTCTGCGCTACTCTCATTTACCTTAACATACTAAAATATCATTTAAATATCGTGTTTAATCAAGATTCAAAATAAAAGTGTATTTAACTGTTTAAATATAAAGTAAATTAACACTTTGACTGCATGTAAGTACGTAGTGCTTCACAGCGAAAAGTCATTCACTGGTTATGTGGACGTAGCTAAGAGGAAAACTAGAAATCAGTACATAAGTAAGTTCACTTATATTGTAAATGACAGTTTAAGTATTTTGCATGTTATCTATCTTATTATTAAAAACAAAATAAAGTAGTTTAATTTTGTAGATATGTACAGTACATATCGAACCAAATATGCATGTCTTCGAATTGTACTCTATATGTTATGTCATCTAATACTAATGAAGTATTCAATGATGTTCTGGAACTGAAAATTTAAGAAAATTTAAATTTTTAACTCCCATTATTTAGTTTTCAATATATAACTATTATTAGCCCAAGTGAAATTGTATTTACGATAGTTAAGCTTGGCAGATTATATTGCTAATTTTGTTAATTTTACATGCAGATTTTAATTAATTTGAACCAGTATCTCATTATTATTATTATTTTTTTAATTATATATTTTTATAAATTAAGCGAACTTCAAAGGATATCTTGGAAAAATTAAGGAAATTTGGAACCATTTAAAATTTTCTTGTATAAAAGGAATTTCTGATAAAGTAGAAAAGTAGTATCTTTTATCTAAGTGAAGGCTTTTAAAAAGAAACATATACTAATTACGCTCATTTTTACACGATATAGGATAATTAGTTAAACTTAACATATACTTTCCCAGATTAAGTTCCACGTAAAAATATAAAATTGCTAAGAATATTATGCTCATATATCTTCTTTAATTCCAGTGTATAAATGAAATTTAAAAATAACTTACGCCCATTTAGGGTAGAGAACAGGCGAGTTTCTTTAAAGGAAATATGGAACAGATTAATGAAAATGCAAAAATTCAACTTCCGGATTATATTTCACAGGATTAAACATCTAAAATTGCTATAACACATTTAATTAAGATTTTTTTTTAATTTTTTGAAAGCAATATAATTACTTTAGAATGTTAAAATAAAACAATTTAATGAAGAAAAAATATGTTCAAAGTCTTATTAACGAAGATTAATTAAACTCTCACAAGCGAAAAAATCAAATTAATTTATCTTTTATTTTCTGCTTTTAATATATGCACTAATATTCTTATGTTTTTATTTAAAAAAAAAGTTTATTTTCTTCATTGATACTCTTATTATTAATTCGAATATTCCATAAAGTGTGTATGTCAGCATATTAGTGGAATAAGAATGAAGATATAATGTTCAAAATTAGAAAACTCTAATTAAACTTTTGATTTCGTGACATGCATTTTAATATTACTATCGGATTATTCTTAGTGAAATCCTCACCATTTTGTAAAAGTGATATTTAACTATATTTGATAATTAAAAATGTAGCGAAAGAGCAAAAGTTACCTTTGAATTAGTAATGTAGATATTTGAAAGTTCAATTCTTGGTAATAGATATTCTTGTTATTTAAGGCTGCTATCAATATTTATAACACTGGACTAATTTCTGAGTATACATACTCTCAAAACATAAAATACATTATTTTGTTCTGCTTTCGGACCTGATACTTTTTAGAGGAATGTTTCTTCTACTCATGTGAGGTGTGATAAAATTCATGATTAATGGTTGTTTTTGATTCAATAAATTTAATATCATGAGATTTTGGTTGGAAATTGGAGTATTTACTAGCTTTTTGTTGAATAAATAATCTTAAGAAGTTTTAGCAAATCCCTGTGTTATCTTAAGAATTATATTTTAGAGAGTGATATGCATATGAAAAAGGAATTTTCGAGTAAAACAATTATGCATTTTGTAAAGTTATTTTTAAATGATTGAAATTTATTAAATTTCTAGAAGATTTAATAATTTCCAGCTCACTTTTTTAGAAATAAAATTGGTGAGGTTTTTGTATTTTGGTATACATTAAAAGTAATAAACAACAGTGATAATACAAGGTCATTGTAATTCTAAAAAAAATTATGCAAATTGTTATATGTATAAAAATGATTTTTAATAGCGAATAAGATTTTTTAAGTGTTTTAATTATGTAAATATAATGCCTTGTATAATCAAAATATTGTAACTCTACAGTTGAAAGTTGATAACGAAATAATGCACATTGTATCCCGAGCTATTTTTGTTCGTGTTTATTAACTAAGGAATGATAGCCTTTAAAGAGCTGGGTAATGAAACAATTCTCGGACGTAAATCGTATGTTTGGATTTCTAAAAAAGAGCTTTCTTTAAAGAAATCTTTAAGAGCATATTTATTTTTTGTAATTACTTTGAGTGAAATTTCAATTAATATATTGCGTTCTGTACGATCATATTATATCTTAAGTTGACACAATTGAATAACCCACTATAACCACATACAGACTTAAGTGACCAAACATATATGATTGAATTATTACGTCATTTTCTGTACAAAATCTATGCTATAAAACTGCAAAGGTGGTTCCAAACCACAAACCAGATGCAGTGTTTATCAAGAGGGGAACTAAAATAAAATAAACTCACATTTCTTTACAGCAATTAAATACTAAAATTTAAAAACATCAATTAAGTATTAAAATTTAAGAACGCCACATAACTATGATAATTTAAACCGCACATCTTCCTGCAATGCTTTAAGTTTTCCAGTAAAACACCGAAAAGAGACATTTCTCCTGAAAAAGCGCTGAATCTCACTCATGGTTGCATGTTTTGACAGGTGAAATAATGTTGATTGCCAACTTTTTCAAGATGTTCTTAGAAAAAAACCCCGCTTCTTTTTTTATTTTACACAGAATCGTTCACCATCATCAGCGATGATAAAAAAAAACACCCCACCTCTCCAAATTTAGATCTCACCTTCCGCTCCATCTGCAAAATATTAAATTCAAATTTATCGCACCCGCTTACCCAATGATGTTATTTTCAGCCAAAAGCCGAGACGAAGAACACCAGTAATAAACACAGACACGACGGATAATGTGGTGGTTTGTTTATCATCTTTTTCCCCTACCACATCTGTGTCGCATACGTCACAACTCATCAGACCTAACAGAAGAAACTGTTTAATTATTTTACCACTCACTCCTTCTATCTATTCAGGGCAGTATCACGCAAAGAATTCTTGGAATCACGGCATAGATTTATTTCGTTCTTAAATTTAGCTTTCGGACACGATCAGACAGTTAATTAGAATCACTACTTGCACGATACGCGTGCACGTTACTTCGACAGCATTGCGGGATTAGTAAGGGAATGAGTATAGGGGAATGTAAAGTATAGGAATGTGTTGTACGTGAGAAGATGTTTCCTGTGTGGTTGACCGTGAGATGGGCAGAGTTGCAAATGGATGAAATAATAAATCGATTGTGGTGCTGGTGCGAGGTATCAAGAGCATACGACATTTCAAATGGTGTATGCTTTTTATTCAATTTTTTTGGGAAAACTATTTGTGTTAATTTTGACAGCATTGCCGTATTTCAGTAAGGGCGTGATTATAGTTGAATGTAAAGTGTAAGAATGTGTTTTATGTGAGATGTTTCCTGTGTTGTTTGACCGTGAGATAGACGAAGTTGTAAATTGATGAAATAATAAATCGATTGCGGTGCTGGTGCGAGGTATCAAGGGCATACAACATTTCAAATGGTGTATGCTTTTTATTCAATTTTTTGGATAAAACTATTTGTGTTAATTTTGACAGCATTGCCGAATTTCAGCAAGGGCGTGATTATAGGGGAATGCAAAGTGTAGGAATGTGTTTTATGTGAGATGTTTCCTGTGTTGTTTGACCGTGAGATGGACGAAGTTGTAAATGGATGAAATAATAAATCGATTGTGGTGCTGGTGCGAAGCATCAAGAACACTTAAAGTTTCAAATAATGGAAATATTTATTAAATAGTAGAATGCAGAGAATTATATTGCTATACTTTTTATATAATTAAAATTATATCGCGGGGAAAAAACTTCCCTGGTTATTTGAAGAGAAGTGCATATCTAACTATAAAAGAATATATATCCTTATTGAGATAAATTAGTACAGAAAGCTAAATTGGTATAAAGTCCGCACCGACAAAGTATTTGAATTTCAGATAATTCCTGATTTTTTTTGTTTTTGTTTGAATGGTAGTTAATATTTGGAATGAGACGTTATAATTTAAAGTAGGGGGAATATTCCATGCTTACCATGGACGTTTATATATATGAATCTAAGAAAGCGTTTTCTGTCATGGGTAAGCGGAAGCTAAATGATTTTTTCAAAGATTATCATTTTCAAATGATGTACATATTATGGATGGCTATTTTAAAGTATATGTTTTTCATTTTGTAACTTTTTCTAGTAAATCAAAATTGATATTTAATTTATTTGCAGAACTCTATACAAAATATTATATTTTATGTATATATCTGGGTATGTGTGCATGTGTGTGTGTGTGGTAAGATCAGAACCAAAAATGATAATTAAACGAAATACAAGACTACAATGCATTGTGGTCGTTGGGTAATATAAATCACTATGGCATTTATTTTTAAAAACAATTTGACTGTAACATACTATTTCGTTTTTTTTATTATTCAAATATTTTCTAGATAAGATTATCGTTATCTTATGTACCGAGTGATATTGCTATTTTAAAATTATTTAGGATTTAGAATTATTATTTAAAACAATATTAATAGTTTCGGCAAGAATATTGATATTTTGCGTATCTTATTATAGTTTTAAAAAATTGTAAAAATTAGAACTTAAATTAAATCGAATATACATTTTATTTAATGTACTAAGCAAAAAGCCCCAAGCCAACAGCGTAATAGTTTTATTCTAAATATGGACTAAACTAATGTTGATTTTAAAAAAAGGTACACAAAAATGCAGTTTAGATGGATATCAACCAAACGCTGTGTTCATAGTACCCAATAATATATAATTAATAATGTAACTGTTTACTATTAACTATTAAATATAAATTAAACTATATTTATTACTTGGAAACGCAATATAGTACTAGGTATTCTATAGCATGACTGTCTGAATTTTAATGCACTTAGTTGAGCAAATAGTAATAAATATATAATTAAGTGAAAACACATAAGATAGTAATAATCCATGCGCTTTAAAAATGTAATATATACAAGTTTAATAAAGGTTTTATTCTTGAATGTATTTTAACATCCGAGTACTTATATAAGATGAAATAGAAAGGATTATTTTGATAACGAAAATAACTTAATCTTTTTAAAGCTTGAGTGACATATGTAAGTCCTTCAATATGCACTATGGATGCTTATTTCAAAGTACGCATACTTTATTTTATAATGCTTTTTAGTGCATCAAAAATGTTATTAAATTTATATGCAGAACCTCTTATAAAATATATATGATATAGATAAGAAAGTATAGTTTAATATGAAACAGTTTATTAAGTTTTAAAAATAGGGATTTAGTACATTTCTCTGTATGTAAAAATATTGGCGTAATAGGAACTCCTCTTTCTAGGATTGATAGTCATAAATCATTTATAATGTGTTGTAACAGTCAAAGTAAATTATGTTTATTTCTATGGACACAAATATAAATGTTTTTATTGGGTAGAATATATCAGAAATGACAAAACTATTGCGTGTGCATTATTATAGTTACAATGAAATTTATAAGTCTTTCAATATGCCTATGGATGGCTGTTTTAAAATACTTTGTTTTATATTGCTTTTTATTGTCTCAATATTGTTATTAAATTCATTTCCAAAAGCTTTAAATTAATATAATATTTGTTGTAAATTTATCTTTGAACATTTGTATTGAATGTTTAGTAAATAAATAATTTTTAAACCAAAAAGACACGCATTATTTTGTAGCCATCAAAATTAAGCTTTAAAAATGTATTAATAATGCACGTTATGATATAAATTTTCCTAATCAATTTCAAACTGTTTAGATTAAAAGACTTTTTTTAATCAAAAAGCAGTTTTTAAAGCGATTTAAGGTCATAGATTGTGTTACAGCCGTATCCTAATAATTGAAATTACCTTTCTATACTTGATTCATATTTTTAATTATATACAAAAAAGGAAAATCATTTTATAAATAAATCCTATGTAAACCAATATATTACTTATTTCCAAAACATATTTCTAGTGTATTATTCCCTAACAATTATTCTCAGAATCTCTGTATTAAAGAATATCAAGCAGTTTATTTACAAACTTTTTGGTAAGAAATATTATGTTCTTTACTATACTATAATACTGGTTTTAATGTGGTTCCAGCCCGGAGGGCACTGTTCCACATATCGAATTTAGCCCGAAGGGCGAAAGATTCAGATGTAAAATCTAATTTGCACAATAAAACAATTCAAAAAGGGGACGGACGGGACAAAACAAAACGGACAAAAAAGGGAATGCGCAGAGTGCAGAATATAAATCCACTAATGAGTGGAAAAATAGAAGGTAATAAAAAATCGCAGCGCAGGTTATATGATTTTTTAAACCCCTTTGGGTTGGGGAAAAAACAATAAACAAAAATCTACATTACAAGAATGGAGTCAATCGCAGCGCAGGTAAATGATTTTTAAACCCCTTTGGGTTGGGGAATAAACTATATACAAGAATCTATATTCCAAGAATTGAGTCAATCGCAGCGCAGGATATATAAATTTTAACCCCCAGCTAGCTGGGGAATAAACTACGTACAGTAAGCTTTAATCTACAGGATTATCTATTATAGCTTTTAGCTAGAGTAGCGTCAGTGAGACTGAATGCAGCAAACGGGCGGATTGCTGCATCATCTTTTACAATTTCATAATTTAGGCAGTTACTAATGATAGGGTCAGCAACAACAGCCTTTTTGAAAAAAGTGAGATTCAGACTTGCAAGGTGCTGAGAGACAGTGTCTATTTTCAGATCTTTATGAATGAGGTCATTTCTAACGAATCTAGAGGCATCCACCATCCCGCTAAGTACTCTGTTTTGAATTTTTTGCAGTTTTAATGCATCTGCTGCATCGTGTGTGCACCATGCAGGGGCTGCATAAGAGAAAATGGGGCGAATGGTTGACAAATAAACCCTTTTCTTATAATTTAGAGGGAGGCAGGAGTTTTTACCCAGCAGTGGCCAGAGTCTGTTAATTATCATATAAGATTTGCTGGTTACCTTTTTGATGTGGTCTTTCCAGTTTAGTTTGCTGTTTAAGGTAACGCCAAGGTATTTAGCCTTATTGACCATCGGTATATGCTCATTGAAGAGTTTAACTCTGTTATCCAAGTTTTTGAGTTTATTTTTAGCTCTAACACAGATGATCTGCGATTTACTAGCATTAATTGAAACTTTCCATTTGGAGCACCATTCCTCAATTTGGGGGGTTTTCTCCTGGAGTTTATTTAATGCAACTTGTGGACTAATGGATTTAGTGATTATCGCAGTATCATCTGCATAGAAGGCTGTTAAGCAGTGCCTGTCATCTCTAAATGTGGGAAAGTCTGCTGTATATAAGTTGTAAAGTGTGGGACCCAAGATGCTCCCCTGGGGGACCACGGCCTCAATGTTTCTGTGATCAGAGATGGCTTTACCCACTCTTACTCTAAAACGTCTGTGTTCTAAGTAACTAGAGATGAGGTGAATTATGTTTATGTTCTTTATATGACGTTGATGTTTAAATAGAGCTAAACATCTATAGTAATAAAAAAGGGTATATCTGGGTACTTAAGAAAAGTTCTTTCCAATAACTGTTGTGCTCTGATATTTTCCACACAAGTAAATTCGGTATTCTAATTGGATTTTTAACAAACATAGTTAAAATTTGAGAATTTCAGAATGAATTTTTTAGCGAGGTGAAGTGAACATGTGCATGCGTAGCAATGAAACTTTCAGCTTTTGTAACCAGGTATTGCTTGTACAGCAATGAATCTTTCAGTGAGCGAAGCGAGAATGTGCTTACGTAGCAATGAGTTTCCAGTTAGTGAAGTAAGCCTGTAGTGAGCTAAGCGAGCTTGGATTTTCTTATGAATGAACCTTTCAGCGAGTCTGGTTAGCGAAGCGTCAAAATCTGGGATCTATACATAATGACGGGTTTCAGCAACGAGAGACCATGTAGGTAATAAAAAAAAATAGAATGGTGAAAAGCCTATTCTTTACGATTTTAAGAATTGAATTTACTTTTGTTAATTGTAATTAGATAGTATTTCATTACCTCCTAAAAATACATGGCCATCGACACTTGATTTGTAGCAAGGGAAAAAAAGATATACATAATTTTCCTTTGTTTTCTTTCTTAAAAATTCATTATACTTGAGTTTCTCATTTATCAGAAGTTCCTTTTAAACCAGGAAATTTGACATGAATCAAAATCTATTAAAGTTTTAAAGATTAAATAAATAAGCAATAGTAAATTTTTTTAAAATTAATGTAATAACTTTAAAATATTACTTCTAGTTTACTTATTTTCTATTGTAAAATAATCTAGTACTTAGAATATAGTAATTGAAAAAGAAATCTATAAATTTATTTTCCTGAAGTACATAATCTTTCAAATGATGATTTATTCATGTATTTATGCATATTTTTTAAAACTTTGTCCTTTCAAAGAAGCTTAATATTTATTCAGAAATTTCATAAAAATTTAATTCGATAATCTCTTATTATAAAAGAGCATGTTTTAAAAATTAAATATATTTGCACAACACTTCTGCGATACCCTTATTGACTTACCAAACCACTATAACTGAATAATTTACTAAGCATTTTAAATAGGGTTTCAGTGTTTTATCTATAGAATATTAATACCATATAACTCAAGTTTCTAAATTTGAGAGTCATAAGTGATTTGTATATTTTTCAAGTAAAAACATTTAAATATTTGTGTTTATATTTTTCTGAAAGAAAATAAATGAGAAATATCGAATACATTGTGTTTCTAGTCTTGTAGTTACAATGATTTTTTTTTCATTATTTACTTGAATTCCTAGTCTTGTATAGAGTATGAATGGTAAAAAGTTTATCACATATTTTATTTTATTAATATTTTAAGTAAATCCACAGTATTAGGCAAAGAATCCAAACACTTGCTATATCTTTTGTTTTAATTGATGAAAGATCATTCAAAAAGTACAGTTGTAATTCGAGGGATATGGTTTTTAAACATATTTTTTTTTTCATGAATGATCTTATAAGACATATATTAAAACAGAATCAATCCATAAGAAGTTCAACAGTGACAAAAATATTATTCAATTATGGGTTTAGAGTCCCCCCCCCCCCACCCAAAAAAAAGCGGAATACCAAATTTAATAAATTTCAAATGGATGGTTAGTAATTTGAGTGATAACAGGAACATATCGAAATAGTGTTAAAATGAAACATTGTTTAAGGTTAAATGGTAAAAATAATAATGTAAGTTAGTGCGGTTTGGAAGCACTAATATATATTTTACGTTGTTTTGTAAAAATATTCCAATCAGTGTCGTTGTTGCGGCAAGATGTAAAATATATGATTTTTAAATGAGAATTATTCAAATAATAATATGTTGAAGAACAAACATAAATGTTGTGCAACTTTTAAAAAGTTTAACTATAAATATTTGATAAAATTATTTTTAAAGTTTTATAAATGAAAAATGTACATATTTCTTTGACACAACTAGATTCACAGTCGACCAAAATTTTTAAGATTTTTTTTTCCATTCCGACTTTTGTTTCCACTATTTTGGTAACTATGTAAAATCGTTGCATTTCGAATCAAATTACGTATATTAGGTCACATTTATTTTCCTCTATTGTGTGTACCCAATATTAATACAAACTGCAAATACGTTTTATTCAAGTGAAATATTCTACATAGAATTATACGATTAAAAATAGAGAATAGTAATGAAGTTTTCAGAGATATTGAATAAATATATTAGTTGGAAAATCCTTATTCTTGTACAGAACTATATAAAATTCTAAATGCGAAACATGTATGTAGACAAATGTATCCAAAAACTGAAAATATGGCAATATGTTAGATTTAATTGCTTTTATTTATGTATTTGAAAATATTAGAATAATAAAATATGATATGCAAAACAATATTGGTTTTCGAGAGACGAACATTATTTTTTTTCAAAACTCTAGCAAACAAATAAAGAAGAATAACTCATTAATGATTATTTTTTCTATTTTTCTAATACTTTTCAGAAATTGTACAGTATTTTATAGATTTTTTTAGTGTCCAACCAAAAATTTATACATTAATTTTCTACTCTCTTTATGTAAAGTCATACAGAAAATCCTTTATTTGAATGCGTACATTAGTTTCATTAGTTTACTTAATAGGCTGAGGATGAATAAAAATAGTTAACACTGAGCACAATGATGTATTTTTAGAAATTCAATTGATTTGAAGAAGAAGCTTCTAAACCCTCCCTTCATTTCTTTTGGTGTTCGTCATAAGGGGAAGCCTCCTTTATTGGGATCCAAGATGAAAGTGCTGATGCTTGCGCAAAAGAAAACACTTCCCTGAACCATGTTTTTCGCCTCTTTTACTCACAATATTTCCCCATACTTGAGTCCCAAGTATTTGTTTTTGTTATCTTATTTGCAGCGCATCTTTTCTGGCTTCGCGCGAATGTAGGAAGCCGAAGAAATTGGAATCCGATGCGGCTCTCTCATCTTTACTTTCCTCTTCTATTTGATTGAGAAGAGATGCGAGGAATATTCTTCTGTGTCAACAGCTGTGTTCTTTTATGTTTTATTGCCCCCTTTGACACTTCCTTCTGCAAATTGCAATAACAACATTGTCGGGTTCTTTTACAATCCGATCAGTGTCGATGCTGCGGAAAGGATTTTTTCGGCATTGGCTTTTAGAACGTGAAACGCCGCTTCCACTTAAAAGTTCGCTGACAAAAACTAAACGTATTTCGTATTTTTGTGTTATATTATGTTCTTTTATATTTATAACTGAGAAAGCATTCTATCATTCAGGTGTATACAACTAGTTAAATAATCCAAAAGTTTTTTTTTTCCCTCGATGAATATTTAAAAACACACTCTTAAGTTAATCTCAAAATTGCCAACTTGTATGTTTCAATTTATTACATTTAATGAAGTCTTCCAGCAAAAAAACAAAAATATATGTTTGGGAGGGTATATAATACTGTACTCTATCCTAATATATCGCCTCACACATTATTTCACGAAGTAGATATTGCTCCGTATCGGTAACTAGTTCAATTTATGTCTAGAAAAAAAAAAACCGAAATAAAAACTGCAGTGACATTGGTTTGGTTAGTATCTTACTATATCGTTCGGATTTTTTAAATAAAGTTGTGCATTTCAAAAATGTTTGAAGAGTTTCTACAACCATTCTCTATATTCATATAGTTTAGTGATACATTATTCAACACACAGTACGTACTGCATTACTTGAAATATCTATAAGGTTGCAATTTAGAGGGTGGCCACTAAAGTCTGTTTTCCGAATGGTTGCAACTACAGTCATAAAATTGGTGTTGATGCAATAAAATATATGTACTCTACTATGAGACCGTTTGCAGTGCCACCTAGTGGAAAACGGAAGAGTTAACATTCCTATCTCAAAAATGGTACCAAATGAGAGAAAACTGAAGAACAAATTTGTAGAGTATGATCGATTTAGTACGAAAAGACACCTTGAGTAAATAAATGTTATAAACAGAACGCTGAAAAATCATATTTCTTTGTCCATGATTTCTGAAACTATTACGTCACTAAAATATATTGGAAAGGGAAAAAAATAACTAGTTTTTTGCAAGATACCTTTATTTTCGATGTTCAAACTTATCTCCGTCACCTGCAATGCACATCTGGACCCCTGTTAGAAAACAGTCGTCTGACAGATAAAAGGGTGGGAATGGACTTTAAGGCACCTTGTGTACAAAATTTCTCATAGATAGATTTTACAAGTATACCCTATGCGAAAATAGAGACACTTTCTTTAATCACTGAAATTATATGTATTATGCTTCTTTTTTTATGTTTAGCTGTAAATGTGAAACTACTATATGGACCAGATAGGATTGAACACGAAGCAAGGTATCCACCATGCAACCCTGAAACAATTACAGTTAAATCGCCATTGTTCAACAAAAGTTTTGGGTTCTGAAGTGACAACCATAAATGGTAACATATTGGGTGAGTTAAATTATTAAGTAACTTAATTTAGCCTAATAAATGTATCAAGTTAAATACAAAATATCATAGTAGTAATGAGGTTTTAATATGGTGGGATATTTGATATTCTCTTACTGTTGTTGTTTATCTGTTACAGATTTTTTCATACATTTAAATACTTTTGAAAATATTTTATGCATATTTATCTTCCAATACATTTAGTTAAAATACCTTCTCATTACGTTTACCTTAAACCTAATTCAAGTCGGTTATTTATTAATTTATGTAATCAACACGATTCCATAAAAATTCATGAGTAAAAAAGATAATTTAAAAAGTTTATATCTGATCAATAGTCATTAAATTAACAAAAGTTGATTTTAAAAAATGTAAACTTTTTACCGCTGAAATATTCCAGGACAAAAATTTGCGATTAACTTGTGGGGCTATAAATTCATCATTCAAGTGAAGATTAACGCTTATACTTTTAAAGCCTTTTTGAACACTTTTATATAAATTTGCCAAGTATTTCTTTGTCTCTAAAGATTGCTATTAACATATAAACATATTTTTTAAATAAATTTTTCTAATTACCTTCCCATTTGTTTGTTAAACATCTTGTAGTTTGTGTAGTGAAAAAATTTCAAGTAAAGTATATATAATAATAACAATCCCCCTACCGTATCCTAAACTCGAAATATAAAGAATAATTTAAAATAGAACATATCTGATATTATTGCCATTATATTGCCATATTAATAAAAAAAAAAAAAAAAAAACACACACACACACGATTAACACACTGGACGACTAAAATAGACAGAAAGATACATTTGACAATAGACGAGCATATCTTCAATAATATTCTTTCTAAAACAGACATCTTTCTGTATGCTTCAAGAAAAAAATCAGTTCATTTAATATATCTAATGGAGCTTTGAAGAACAATAAACTAACATAATTGTATTGATTGTAAGTTTCCTCGATGGAGCTGTGGAAATATATATTTGAAATGGGACATGAAGACCAAAGACTACGGAGGGCTTCTTACGAGTCTCATTGTAAAAGGGAAATCTTCCTATTGATCCACCAATTGCTCCACCCTTCCCAAGGATTAATAGTCGAACTCTTGAAGATTTTTTCACCTCTTTACAATAGTGATGTGGTTTTTTTCCCTTTTCCTTAAGTACATTTCGCATCTACGAATAGTTCGACCTATTACGTTTCTGTCGCGGAGAAAATATTAATCTGCAAACGGAAGGGGTCGAACATATATTGAAATTTATTTGTATCATAATCTCTAAATGTTACCTTATTTCTCCGTATTGATTTCGTGAATGGAGGTATGCTGACCCAATTGAGGTTATGATCTCTAGGTTTTTGAGGATAATTTTTAAACAGTATAATTTCAATCTCGAGAAAATATTAGAAAATGACATTATGAAATAAATGATGTGCCTAATGATTAATGCAGTCCCACTTGCTATTGTGAAAGGCACAATTGTTAATATTTCTTGTTGGAGAAATAATAAATATTTTTATCTAAAGAAACGCAATGATATTTAACAAAATCATTTATTGAAAAACTGTATTACTTGGTTTATGTTGTGTTTCAGTTCGGTCTTACATAAGCTTTATTTAACGGGCGAAAATTAAAATGTCTTCCATTTTTATCGTTTTGAAATGCTTGGATAATTATTTCACTAATTTTATATCTATCACACAACTAATTTTTTCCCCAATATTATATATATATATATATTAGGATACATCAGCTGGAACAACCTTATTATTCACGTTTTTACTTATCTTTGATGAATTAAATTAATTTTTATTCAAATTTTTCATAGTCCAACTTTCTAGATTTTTTTTCCTGATAGTTTCTGATGTTTCAGTCTTTTTAATAATTCTTAATTACTATTTGTATTCTTATTAATTATAATTAAAAGGACGTGAGGTTAATTAGTGCTAAAATTTACCATGATAAATACAATTATAAAATTATTTTCTTTTAAAAATAATAAATAAAAAAATTAATGAATAATTTTCGATTTAAAAAATCAATTATTTAAACCTTTAAAAAAAAAGAGTTTTTGTGTAAAAATGTTTTGATTTATATACCTAAGTTTTAATTGAATCAAAAACTTTTTTTTTTTTTCATTTGTTGAATTAATGTGTTTGAAATATATTTGTGATGAGTCTTTACCACAGAAATTTTCGAATTTAACCATGATTACAATAAATTATTATAATTATTTTTACATTTAATGCAAAATCAATTATATTAAATAACTTTGTTGCGAAATATTGTGGAGAATATTTCATGACAAAGTTGTAGAAATTTTAGAATTTAACCATGCTTACAATAAATTATTACAATTATTTTTACATTTATTGCAAAATTAATTCGATTAAATTACTCTTTGTTGAATTATTTTGAAGATTATTATATAGGTTAATTAAAATTTCTCAACTCTTTAAATTCCATGCGGGTAAGCCAACCAAACGGTATAGTGGTTAGCATGCTAGCTTCTAGACAGCGATGTTGCGGGTTCGAGTCCCGTGTTAGGCATGGGTGTTTGTAAATGTATGTTGGCTTGTCTAATGACGAATGTTTCGGCGCATTATAGCCCTCGTGTTGCTGACGCCGCCAGAAAATCCTGAAAACAACCAATACATGCGAGTAATGAGACAAAAATATAGTGTTTCATTTCATATAATTTTAAAGTAGATGGTACTAAAACAAAACCAAAGTCTTAAAATATAACCATATCTTCAAAATACACCGTTTCATAAATATAACTTGCATATTATATATTTTTGCAATATCCTCATAAAATAATGAAATCTAATGGTTTGACGCTATTTCAAAGTTCTCTAAATATATTCGGTTTCAACATACATCATTTTGCAGCGATCATTTCATACCGCCTTGTCATCAAAAGCGTCTTAGCTTGAAGATTACGAAGATGATAGAAAGCATTTTTCCTGCGGCTTAAGAGGCTTTTTTATGTACTTTCTGCGAGAGTTTTTGGTTTAGGTTAGAAATGAAAATGAAATCGAGGGGTCGGATATAAACTTTCACAAACAAATTTATAGTTTTCATAGTAAAATTTTCTTTTAATTTGTCAAAAATAATAATGGAAATGTGTTTTAAAAATAATTTCAATTGAACATGACCTGTCTAATTTTAAAAACGTAATACATTATTGTCTCAAACTAACCTACAAACTTTTTTAATTTAGTACAAGTTCTGTTAAAAAAATTTAATTTCCATATTAGAAGCAAAAATAAAAATGTAAGTTTAATAATTTTGTAAAAGCAATTGAATGTGATTTTAAATTAAATTCGAATAATGAAAATATTTTTCAGAAATCCAATTATAAAACCAATTTAATATGTTCCCATGATTTAGACCTAATATACACTGATGTGCAAAATTAAAGGATATTTCAGTTTTTCCAAAATAACTTCTCAGTGGAGCAGCATAGACACATGAAATTCACATCAAAGAGACATCTTTATGTGGCATATCTATAAGTAAAATAAACGCAAACTGAAATGCAAAGTGAACAGTGGGGGCATATGCAAAAAATGGAGTACCATTAGTGTGAAGTTCTACAGATGCATCCACATTAAAAATCACGCAAATCAAGGAGTTGATCTTTAGTGTGAGATATGATCTCCCCAGTCATCAGTGTTTAATTGGCACTGTATTCTCATACTTAACATGAGTTTCTTGATGAATTATAGAGTTAAATTGCTCCTCTCACATTTTGAACTGTTTTCAAGTGAAAAAAGTTCCCAATACATAAAATCTTTCCACAATGCATATCGTAGAAGCGTCTCGCACATGTTTGATGAAATTTGCATTAGAGGAGTATTGCATATTATATATTTTACTAGAGGTGCTTACTTATAGAGGTGATATTCATATTTTTAAATTGTTTATACGGAGCAAAAGTGGGATGAAATTTTCCATAAAATTTACCATTGTATAATTACTGTATAATAATTAATTGTATAATAATTTGTATATTAAGAAATTATTAATTTTTTATCATGTTAACCAATATTAATTGTTATTTTATAAAATAACCAGTTATTTTGTATGATATCCAATTAATAAAATTAATTATAACACATAGATTTGAAAATATAATTATTTTATTTATGTTTTAATTTAAATTGTATACATTTCATTTAATAACTTTTGTTTTAGTGAGCCTTTCATTTTAGTAGCTTTAAAACTGTTCAAAAGAAGAAAAAAAGTATAAAAATGTTACATAGTGGGGCCAAATGACTATAATCGAACAGGCAAACCGATTTTATTTTGTTTGAGCTCATAAGTACGGACAATTGTAGCCTTCAGAAAAGCCATTAAGGTGCACACAAGACATGTGTTGGGACAATAAAACTAAGAGCTGAAATCCCAACAAGCCCAACGCTACTCTTCTCCAATTGTGATCGTGTCATTTAGGGGGATACGGATAAAAGCCCAGCAACAAAACAAATTTGAAAAAGAAAGGCTTTAAGGAGGAGAGTTTACGTCTCACGATCTATAAAGAAAACATGTTTACGATACATTGCCGAAATCTGTGAGGTTTCTTTCATACAAATAAAACATAGTGTTAGATGAATTTCAACTCACTCTATTATTATAGATTTTAAATTTGTTTGTATATTGAAAGCGTGAGAAAGAAATATTCATTAAGAGGATCGCTTGCAGTAATTAAGGAGCATGAGAATTAGCATGCTTGTAAAGAGTTACAAAATACGTAAGGTTTCTCCGACCATATTAGTTGCAACAAAAAGTGAGATAGATTTCGACATATTTTTGTCTCTTACTAAAATGGTTGTTTGAAGTTTTTAAATTAACTTTTTTCTGAGATTTCATAGCGTTAATGAATAAATAATATTGACAAATATTTAATAACCATTGATAGGAATTTGTATAAAGAAAATATTGGATAACTTACTTTTAAGCATGATTATTTACTTTTTTTGAGATTTATGAAAAAAAAAAAAAAATAGGTGATTCACGGTGTATAGAAATTGTTTATTGAATATGGATACATTCCTGACAAACTGAAATTATTTATTCGCAGTATTTCTTTATTTACACATCTATATTTGTTTTATGTAAATTTTTTTGATAAATTGATTTAAATGTGATTTGTTATTATTTTAATGTGGAAAATGTTAGATAAAAAGCTCATGAAGAATATACTGATAAATTAACTGCTTTTGGACACAATAATAATATTTTTTTGGATTTTTCCCACTATTATACCTTAAATGAGGTTGATTTTAAATGTGATTTGTTGTTATTTTAATGTGGAAACTGTTAGATAAAAAGTTCATGAAGAATATCCTGATAAATTAACTGCTTTTAGACACAATAATAATATTTTTTTGGATTTTTCCTCCTGTTATTATACCTTAAATGAGGGACTGAAAAGCAAAGGGGTCTAAGTGACTTCTTTTAACTTTCGAGAGAATACACTTTACAGCTTCTTATTTATATTTAATTCTATGAAAACTAGTGATATCTTCATTACAGAGGTTAGTATTTGAACAGCAAATAATTTGCATACAAATTTAATATAAATAATAAACTTTAAAGTGTATTTTCTCTATAGTTAAGAAAAGTCCAAGTGACTTTGCTTCTCAGATCCTCAAATCAATTGAAAATTTTAACCAACATTACATTTTAATTTTCTGATTAGATTAAAAGTTACAATGGTTCTAAAAATAATATGCAATTGCTTTTTTACTTCGATAATTATTTCAATCCTTAAAGTAATGCAGAAGAACTAAATTTTTTTCATTGCTTTTTTCAGATGGCTCAATTTGTATAAGTTCTAATAACATTAGCATTTGAATGAAATCATATCAAACTAATATTCTTAAGTGTACCAAAAAGTTTATTGAAAAGTGACTAATGTCTTCCGTTTAAATTTCCTTCTGGTTAGTTTTAATACAAAGAAGATGTTAACACATAATTTATATGCCAACTTTTATTGCTCAAAAAGGATAATCCCTAGGAACATTTTATTTTATAAGAAATTTCGCAAGGATTTGGGGATTATACATTAGCTGTGGTCCATCTTTCAATGAAATAGATATCCAATAAATTCGATATTTGTTTTTAGAAAAGAAATATAAAAATATGGACGGAATAAGTGTTCCAATTTGGAACTTTTGCTACACGAAACGCAAAAAATAAAGTAAAGATAATTTGTAGAAAAATTACCTTTTTCTTGAGAATAAAATTAAATTGGAAATGTTAACTACAAAAAAATCAGTTACACTCTCAGTGACTATTAAAAACTATCGACAACGTCAAAATATGAGGTGTCTAAAATTTAAAAAGACTACTAATGTCTAAAAAAGCTATTATTTTCCCATACAAAAAATTTAAAATAGTCTTTAAAAAATTTGTTTTTTTATTTGAATATTATTTTACTACGTTTTTATGAGCACAATTTGTTTGAAACACTAAAATCAAATAAATTGAAACGTCAAAATTTTGAGCTTTAATGTTGTACTAGACCAAGATGAACTCATTTATTGGTTGGATTTTATATAAATTAATACGTGTGTTTTAGGGCTACTTAGAGTATGTATGACATCTTATTGGTTGAGAAAGGAATTGCATTGATCCAGGTAAAAACAAGGCGTACAGTTTCTATTATCAGAAAGAGAATTTTAATATTTCAGCGTTAACTTTATTACTTTCTCCAAAATAAATTTTTGTATCATACATCAATTATAAATATAAGTGATACATAGTAATAATTTCTATACAACATACTTAGTAATTACTCTAGTTAGGTAACTGAAAATCGTAATAGAAAATTACTACATTCAAAATACATTTCTCCACTAGCCGACCATACGGTATAGTGGTTAGCGTGCTAGTTTTAGACCGCGAGGTTGCGGGTTCGAGTCCCGTGTTAGGCATGGATGTTTGTAAATGTATGTTGGCTTGTCTAATGACGAATGTTTCGGCGCATTATAGCCCTCGTGTTGCTGACGGCGCCAGATAATTTAAAAACAACCATTTCTCCACTAAAGAAGATTTCAAGACCTTTTCAAAGTACCAAATATTTTACAGTTTTTTTGTAAAGTTTTCAGTATGTACAACTGCATTAAATTCACAAGTATAATCAATATCATAAACTAAATTTACCTAACAATTTACATGCTTGGGAATAGTTATTTATAATCTTATAAATAAATGTATTGGTGCAACTGTAAATTAAACTTTCAAAGTATTTTTTGTGTAAACTGCATTCTAAATTAATAGAAAATACACAAGGTATAATTTCTGTTGCCTGCTAAACAAAAATTTTCCCTGGAAGCAAGTTCGGAATCTGTGCAATTCCTTTTTATATATTCATATACATGTATACTTGAGATTTTTAAGATCGCTGCCATTACAAATATAAAATATTTAATTAACTCTTTAATTATTTCTCGACTTTTTAAAATATATAAATTTTACTTTCAAATTAAATATTCTCAAAAAGCCTCAAAATCTTTTGCCTCAAATCCTTTCAATACCAGTATTCTTTAATCTGACACAAATTTTCTGTCCAAAAGAGTAGTTTCGAGCTAAGCACATGAGAGAAACGTACTGTAAGGTTTTGTTCCCATATTTTCCTTTGGTCATGCATTCGTGATCTCCAACACAGAGAGGAAACTTTCTTTCAATACCTCTGGAAGTAAGCCAAAATAGCCTTTGTATCTCACGTGCACCAGAATTGGAAAGGATTATTTCACAAAAGCATTTGTTTTTTGCGGTTCTTAAGGCTTCTCTTCTTTTTTAAGAATTGAGAGACATGTCATCCGTGTGGTGTACTAACGTTCAAACAAACTTCATAGGCATGTACAACAGAAGATGGGGACTGGAGTGCAGAAATGTATAAAATAGGGGCATCTGACAAAAGTTCTTAGCCAACACTATTAAAAATTTAAAAATTTGAACTAATAAAATATAAAAGTTTATAATAGAAACTGTAATTAAGTTCTAGAATAAAAAGTACTTAGAAGAAAAGCTATCAAAATATTAAGCACTATTCGATATCTAAATAGCATTAAATAACTTTGAAATATTTATTTAGTTTTTTTTTTAAAACTACGATTCAAAGAACTAGAAATCAAATATAACCAGATTGCTTGCCACGAAATTCATTGCATAAATACAAGAATATTTGTAATAAACTCTAAAGAAAGCAATACAAGTAAACAAATATTTTGAAAAATATATCCAATAAAAGATTTAATTACAATTTAATGAAAGAATCAAAAGAGAAGAAAGAAATTAATCAAGAGAATATTTAGAAAGCTAAATACCAGTTAGTAATTAAACGAAGAAGATTGGTAATTGGTTCAACTTTTTTGTAATCGAAGGCAAAAACTTTTCAATTAATTTACATGAATCCTGATATGAATATATCTTGTTTGTTCTGTAACTTTAATTTCTGAAAGATTTGGGAAGCAAATGAAAAAATACATTAAAACATATATAAAAATAAAAATTTCCGAAAGGTTCTTATTACATAAATAATATTTATTTGGGGAAATACGAAATAACACTGTCTTATAATTTGAGTAAGTTCCCAAAAATTGTCAATAAATTTTGAATTTTTTAAAAATATTCGATAATTTATTTTATCTTTTAATAGGAGAATACAGAATAACACCGCAGTGTAATTTAAAAGGTTCCCAAAAAATGTTAATACATTTTTTGTAGTTTAAAAAAAATAAGATAGTGTATTCGATATTTTAATAGGAAAGATTCCAATAAATATTTAACATTTCGTAAAACTTTTAGCAATGGGAAAAATTAAAACCAAATGTACTTTGCTTACGTAATACTAGAACTTATTACTTAACAAATATTTATATTACATTCACTTACATAAAAATTTTCATTCCGCAAACATAAGTATAATAACGTTCTTAGTTATCGAATTCTGTACACAAATCAGTGTAAATTAATAATTGGTAAAGTACTGCCCCATTTTAATTTTATAATAATTTTATAAAGGGTGCTTTCTAAACAAATTTACTAATTTTTTTAGTTAACCTTAAGGACTCTAAAATTTTGATTCGATTTTTTAAAATTTCTTTTTATTTCTTCAATTATTTTAATACAGTTTTTATAAACTATTTAAAAAAAATGTATTTTCTCTTGTACAAGTTATCTAATGTTCATTGTTATCATTTAATAAGACAATTTACTAATGAGTCATTACTAAAATTTTTTACTTTGGGAAATCCTGTTTTTAACTTTCAATATCAATAATTCCTTAAATCACTTGTTCTTTAAAGTGGATGCTTTGATAGATAGATAACACATAATGAGATAACACATAAAATAATGTTTCTATTGATGTCAAAATACATTTCTCAAATTCTCATGCTAGTTCTAATACATTTCAATCTCAATTTTTTTGTGCGAATTTCCTAACATTGTTGAATAACAACATTGCAATCTCAAATTATTTAGTGAATTTACTATCATGCTCCCAACCTTATTTTATAAATTTGACCATGAAGAGAGTGAGAATCAACGTTGCCAGACCTCGGACTAAAAATTCTTAGGTAGGCAATTTTCCATAGGGGCATTTTGGACGTAGTATATGTAATAATATTTTTATCTATTGAAATATCAATAGCACTTCAAAAACTAAGACTTCCCGCTATTTAAAAAGTACTAAGAAGGACGCTATATCGAATTATAGGTGTGGGAAAAACAACAACGCAGTAATAAAATACTAAATCTGATAACGCTGTGAGGATCCTTCTAAATTCTCCCACATGTCCCACTCAAACATGAGGGAGGAAGTATGTGCCGCTGGCCGGCAAGTGGTCCCGCCATCGAACCTCCTCAGAAAGTCTCTCTTTAAAGTGACGATGGTGATCGTGAAGTACAGTCTTGCATTGGGTTTCGAGTTGCCTTATGGAATTTTCGTGGTTTTCTCTCATTTCAGACTGAAATGCGGAACACATTTTTGGAACTACCTCATAGAAAGTGTTCTCCATTCACAAATTATTATGACCTAACGATGTTTTGGCGCAGTATCACGGTCGTATAGCTAGATCGCCATAAAATATTTAATCCAATTCGCCTCCTCCAGATTGAAAATAATATCACACATTGATTACTTTCAATAAATTAAAAAAATACAAAAGTCGGCTTCCCTTTCTAAGTGGGATGTGTTACCAACATTACTAATTACAGAATATTAAAGTAATACTAATATTTTACAAACTAATTCGAACTAGTTTTCTAATTCGTTTATCTTCAATAAAATATAAAGCTAAATTAAGTTACGATTAAGTTTTGTGTGTCCTTGTCTTAATTTTTATTTTTATTCGGGAAGTGTACTGGTTCGACCGTAAAATGCTACATAAATTAATAATAAGTACCATGGTTTGAATGTATTTTTGTACACCCTCAATGTTTTTTTAACATCACAAAAGCATTTTGATAAATTTTAGTTTATTTTCTCATGTTTATTTTTTTTCTTTCTTTTTTTTAGAAAAATAGGAAATTCCTTTAGATGACTACTTTATTGAATTCCTTAAATAATCATGAATATTTATATTTAATGTTTATTTTACACTTTTATTTTTTCATTAGGCATTAACCATCCAACTACAGAACAAGTATAAATTGTTCGTCATTTAATAGATTTCGTTGGATACGATGTTATCTTGTTACTTACACGAAGACTCGGTTGGCGGTCGGAAAGGTTCAGGCACACTTTTTTTGAAAAATAAAGCTAAAGGGGTATGTTAACGGTACAAAACGATAATAGGGCAATCAATGGGGGAAACGAAACAATTCAAAATATATTTCACATTAAATACGAAACATTTTATACGCTTTCAAACCTTTAAATTACATTTTAACCCAGGGTACGCGCAATCAAGAAATCACTTTGGAACGCGCAATCGACCAGAGAGATCTTTCATGTATTTTACAGCGGAAACATACTATTTTTTATTTGTTTTTGGTTAAGGTATTCCTAAACACTTGAATTAAGGAAGTACTAAATATTTTTTTATTTCTAAGGCGGACAAAGACGGGCGGCAAAGCGGTAAGTAGGGAGACCTCTCAGGGCTTGCTTTTCGCAGGGTAAATGAAGTCATTGCCAAGTGACTTAAACATTTGCCTTTATCTTTTAATTGATTGAATGCTTTTTTTGCAACGAAAGACATGGATTGAGAAATTGAGGATTTAATTATTGTATTTTAACAAATTTAAACTCCATATAATCAATTAAAGAAAAACTTTAATACAATCAATCTTAATAAAAACTTATCAATCAAATTGTAAAAAGTTTTATACCCTCTAAACTTAAAAATTGAACAATACATTTAATTATATAGTAGAAACATATCGATAAATATATTATTTTGGTTCATTACGATTTTATTACTATAATTTGATGACAGAATAACAAAAGACTTACCGAAATGTAAGTACGGTGAAGGGACGATAGGACTTGTGACTATCAGGGTCATTCATCGGTTTTCCCCAGAAGTCATTGAAGAAAATATCTTTCACTGGGTTGTCTCCTATTACGTCAGGATTGGAGGTGATAGATACCATGTCATCATGAACGAATTCGCCATCCAAAGAGTTAGCATAGCAGATGATGCAAGCGACAACAACTAAAGCGTACACAGATACATCCACAGTGATTGTCAATAGAGAACTACTGCGAGGATTGGACGTGAATTTCAACAATTGGGACCACACTGACGAATACGAAGGTGGAGTGGGCTTAGAACGTTGGGCCGCTTTAGATCGGGTCCAATGAGTTTCTGATGAATCTTTCTTACGATATCTGGTTTGACTTGAAGATTGATACAGGCAAGACGTTGTAGACGTTGCTTGGTATGAAGGGGGATTCATCCAGATATCTCTTCCCATTTTCATTGCTTCGGGATATTTAAAGGAAGATACAATTATGTTCAAAGTTATTTGAAAAGTATGTTACTCTACTCTTTTTTCTGTCGCAGAAAGTTTGTGCATCTGTACTTGCATCTTAAGAGGAATTGCCTATTTTATTTCAAAAAGAAAATTTAAATTTCCAAAGTAATAGTTTTCAGCTGTGAAAATATGACAAAATATACGTTAATTATAAAAATAAATATTTCAATAAATTCAATTTCGTATTGTAAACAATATTCGATTAGAAACGATAGAAACTTTATAAAACTTGAAAATTCAAATTATCATAAGTTAGTTTTAAAAGTTTGTGAACATGTTCAGCATCTAATGTGGATTTACAAAACTCTTTTTTTTTTTATAAGCAATACTGCATTAACGACTGGTTGATGAATTCACAACGTAAGTTTCCGATCATATCAGTTGTAAATAGAGATATATAGATACCTTTCAAATTATATTTTTACTCAAGTTGACTATTTGCAATATTGTGTACTCTTTAAGAGTTTAGGAATGGCTCTACTACTCCAATTCAGTCAATATATGCATTCAGTTTTATATAATAATCTTGATAATGACTGCGCAATTAAAAACACCAGTATAACATTTACACTGAACTACAAAGTTCCTAGCTAACACTATTCACACACTTACAGACAGTAAATCTCCATCCAACACAACACTTAACAAATTGTCTAAATTTAAAGTTTTCGAAGTTCCTAACTCCTGCGACTTCTCCAAACTAATAGCTTTTGTTGATGAGAATTTATTTTAAATTTCACCTGCCAAACTCCTCCCGGATCAATTGACAACTCTCTCGCCCTTCATGTGTCGATCTCAAACAAGCAAGAACGGATTCTGACAGGTCGTCCCGTTGAGAGTTGAACAACGTGGGTGGTGTAGGGAGAGCAGAAAGTGAGGGAGTTGAGACTAACGTCCCATCACGAAGTCAGCAAGATCAACTCTGTTGGAGAGGGAACCGCCACTGCGCCTTTCTCACGAAGGGATCGCGCGTTCCCTCGCCAAACTTACCGGGAATATCGCCAATAGCTTTGTCTCTGTGGATCGGACGGTATCAACTGAATGCCGGATGACTTTGACGTTAACATATAGGGGAGGATGATGTGTTGTGTGTTTTGGAAGTTTGGGAATGGGTTTTTTGTCCCTTAATTAAATGTATTCTTTGGCATGCATATGTTTAGGACGCTTGCTCAGCGATCTTCGGCTCTTTGAAGTCGTATCCTTTAATTATGAGCGAGTCTATTTTCTAAACTAGAACCTTTTTTACCTGTGTCTACATTACTGATTAAAGGGTTTTTGGGCTGTTTTTGTGAGTAAAAAACAACTACATTAATTTCACAACCTTAATGTAAGTGTTGGAAAACTTTTAATGATGATAAAAATACATTTAAAATTGGCTTTTATGTTCTTCTAGAAATAAAAAATAATTTCTACTAGTAAAAAATATTTGCAAATGGCCAAGTCTCTAGTGTATGCATACGACATTTTCGTTCTTTTTTTTCTATTTGTGAACAGATAATAATTGCAAAATTATGATGAATGCTGTTTTTCGTTTTATATAATGATAGTTGATGACAACGCTATGTGAAAAAATAATTATCTTAACTAGATGATTAAGATTACATTTGATAATGTAGCAGCAAATTCAATCAATTTATAAAATGTTCGGCTCTGTTTACCATTTAGTGTCATTTAAAAAAAGTTTAAATCTAAATATTTATGCTTAGTATCTCTTAGTTATCTTCAAAAGTAGACTTTTTTATAGCTAGATTTACTTTGAGGGACAAAATATGCCTTTTCTATTTACTCTAATGAAGGCCATTACAAATTGGGGATTTGTATATACTATATAGTATTTCTCGACAGCTATTTATTTTATTTGAATTAAACTTTTCGCATGGTTTAATGAAATTCCATGTAGGTTATGAGCCAAAATTTCTTTTTCGAGAACATAAAGAAATTTCTGAAATAAGTTATAATTTAGAATCACAATTTAAAAATAATACAAAATATGTTGTTTGTACTCAGAATGATCTATGTGAAATCATTAAATTTTTTTACACGTTTTCCTAAGCTAATCAAAATATCTGGGTTACAGGCAAAGTGAAAATCACATTGATTTAAAAAACCTAGATTATATACAAATTATAATTTATTTGTCTGTTTTTAAGAATTGTCTCAGATAAGACATAATTTTATTCAGAAGATTCTTTTAGAATATCTCTTGAAAATTGTATAAAATGTTGAAATCCAAGCATTTGATTTTGCATCACAGAGGGCAAAAAAAGTCTTATGTTTATGATCAGAAGTTTTGATAGTACTATTCATCTTCACTTAGGAAAATAATTTTCTAATTTCTTTAAATAGACAGAATTCCGTGATATGTTCAACGGTACCTCCATCTTGACCACATCAGTTAATAGAGGATTTATTGAAGAATGAATACTTATATTCAAGAAAAGCTCCATGATTCACCAGTACCTAGTTTAATAGAAAGTTTCCCATCGTCATTTTAGGATAACTCTAGGATATACCATGTATAATCGTCTTCCACTATTCATTACAACGTTATTTGAAACATTTTCACTTTATTTAAGCTTTCATACTCCTACGCCGTACACCAAAAGTTATTCAGTTTTGAGAATTTTATTTTCTGGCAACTAAGCAAATGATTAGAGTCGCATGATATTCCTTCGTTTAATTTTCTGTTTATTGCAAGTGTATCTTTAAGTTGTAGTAATTGAGATTCAAATTTTGGCATACTGTTATTTAAAAAGGGAAACTCACTGAACTTAAATAGAAAACAAAGCAAAACAATTTTTAGTTTTGAATGAAGGATTATGTATTAAAATGCAAAGTTAAAGAATCATTAGCCACATTATTAGAGTTCGAGAATATTTATATTAGCTAAGTTTTACGAGGGTATTTTCCAAAATTATTGTAAACAAAATACTTTATTAAAAAAAAGAAAAGTAGTAAAATTTAAAACTGATCTATTGATATTTACAGTGACGCGTGATTAATTGTAAAATTATTTTAACAACTACTATAACATTAGACACACTATTAGACCTTCAAAGCTCAAGGACGAATTTTGGTTTTCTCAACTTTTTTTTATTTTTTTTGATTTTTTGATTTTGATTTTTTTCAATTGTACGTCGTCTAAGTAAATCTCTTTAATTAAAATTTCGTTAATGACAGGAAAATCTTCAGAAAGCTAGTTATTTCTAAACCCACTTGCAGTCATCCAATCGAGTTGAAACTTGACAGATAGACGGGTTGTCGATGACCATTCATTCAATCTAGGAATGCATCAGTGTGCCGTTGCCTTTTCTGATGTAAAAGTGGTAGAATATGCAAGTGTATATTATATTGACTGAGATTAGGTCGATTTTCTATTCCTCACAGATTAGCTTCTATTATGACTTGATTTTTTTGCCGTCGTGTTACTCGGAGGAGTGGACGAAAAATAACCACATACTTGTTAACATTGGACAAGGGGACATAACAAAGGATTCATTTGGAAATCACTGTGAAGTCACAGAACTTTTTTTTCTGAGTCTTTTGATTGTTATCAATTCTTTAGCCAGCAAAAACTATTTGATAAACTATGATCATTATTTTTTTATTGTTCTCAGCTTGATTAAGGGAAGTGGGTTTCATATTATTAAATAAGTACGAGAGTATGTAGCTCCCAGAAATGATTCCGGAAGTTTTGAATTTTAGCCAGGATAATGGACAGTAAAAACGAGTCAATGAATTTCGGACATTCTTCTTTTGCTTAGTTTCAAGAAATGACTTTGATACTTTAAGTTGAACTATTAAAACAGTGTTATTGGAAATAAGTAAAATTTACTTATTTTTCATTTCAATTATATGCTTATTAAAACTCTGAAAAAGTTTTGTTTTTAACTCAATTTTGAGTTACAAAACAGCGAAGATTGCTTAAATTTCTCTCAAAATTATGACAAACGTTATTTTTCAAGCAAAGTTTGTTTTGAACCATATTTTTATTTTATATCTCTTCGTATGTAAAGCTGGTTATCCTGAATTATTTTATATACAAAGCAATTAAACACTTTTTATTGGTGAGGTAATGAGGACTTCTCCTTGAAGGAAAAAGAATCTTGATTGCAAACCTAAATTTCTCACTCCCTTTCTTTTTAAAATTCTCTCTATCATGATATGTATTGTCACTAGCAATACAAATAGTCATTGGTAAATACATTGCTGTTGCCGCTTACGCCATTTTGAATTGAGAGTGATGATACGATTACTCACGCTAAAACATCCATCGACCGTATCTTACTCCTTTTGAACAGAACAAACGCCACAAAAAGATCAGATATCTCCTAAAATACAACTAGACGTTGTAAAAAAAAAAATATCACCGGTTAAAATGGTCAACTAAAAAGAGTTTTGAAACCTAATAGCTGCTACAAAGTGGCCACGTTTAATTTCTTTGGGGATACTTATACATGACCCAAATTGGGGTTATAGGGAAGAACCCCCATGGGCATGACCGGCGAGAGTTTTTATAGAATGTGTCTCAATTCAGTAAAATGGTAGTAGCTCAAATACATGAATGTGATTATTTCAAAATAATTCTAGCCTGTCAAGTACTGATTGGGGATTCCTCTCAATAATTCCAATTTAGTTCATTGTGTATAAGTACCTCAAAGAAATTAAACGCGGCCTCTTGGTGGTAAACATTAGATTTCATAACTTTTCTGGCTGACCATTTTACTTGGCAGAATTCGTTTTTCGTTTCCAGTCGTTTTTTTGACAGATTAAATTTTCTTTGCAAGAAAAAATTAGTCAATGGTATAAAATGGATAAACATGAATGATGTGTAATGTACAAACACTATCAAAACACATGCTGAGCTCAAAATCGTTTAAATTAGTTGTAATTCCATTTAAAACAATGCACACAAAGTGTTTATTGCAAAAACTTTATTTAAATAAGTTATTTTTTTCAACTTTACCCCTCCTTATCACAGTAAATGCTGTTTATAATGAAAAACTGATAAAAAATGAGCGATGATATTCTTCCAAGGAAGGCGAACACGCCACGCATCGATCATCAGCTGCTATCTGCAATCAATGTTTAAATTTTTTTCTTTTCAACTCAATGCAATGCAAGTTAAACATATGAGTGACTTTGCAATTTGTCAAAAAGATTAAAAGTTATTTTTCTCATTAATTAATAATTGTGTTTTATGTATTCTCCCTCTTTGCATGGAAGGCTTTATTAGTAACACTAGATACAGTAACAATAGAAAATATAGAGTATAGTATTTAAAAAGTCTATACATTGCATAGTCAATCTCAAAAAGGAAATGATAAGTAACCTGCAAGTAGAATGCTTATTACAATCGGTTAATTAGTTTTCTTTTAAGATTATAATAATGAAATCTGGACTTAATGTATAGCAAATATATCAAGATGAAATAGTATAGTACTACTTCAACAAGATATGTAGTATGTTTTAAAATATTAAACTGTGTATTTAACAAAGTAATGAGCAGTTTACAAATCTTCATTCGTATGAAAAATGAGAGATTTATAATGGAGAGAAAATTAATTAAAATCGTGTCTACTTACATGACGGAATATTCAATCACATAACTACTGTTGGATTAAACTTGGAGAACGTTTCATTCAGATAAACTGAATTTAATTAACTCGAACGCTAGGAAATCAAAAATTATGGATTATATTCTTTCTAATTTGTTCTTTTCAAATACATATTTTAAGAAATGTAATTTGGAATGAAATCTCAGCACATGTAGCAATCATTAATTAATAATGAATTATTTTGGAAAACTGACTTTAATTTCATAAAGTTAATCTAGTTCAATGGTATTCTTGATGATATTGTTTCTATTCATAGAGTATGAATAGGACACGATTTCCAGGATAAGTTTGCATACATTCTAACTTTTCTAACTAGTGAAAATATAAGCTTGGAAAGATATTATGATTATTTGTGAAGGTATTTACCTGGGAAAACTGTAACTTAGTCGAAGAGGAAAGTAAAAATATCATTTGTATTTCTAGTGCTGTTTTAAAACAATTCAAACTTTTAAAATATACTTCAGTTAGTTTATTTTGTAAAGTTGTGTCTTACTGAAACAAGAGCTATAATCTGAATGAACTCGAAAGTTAAAAACACAATTGTTCCGTCAATATTTCAAACATGAGACAAATTATGATCCCTTCATTTTGAATTTTTAAAACAGAAAAAGTTGATAATGCATTAATTTAATTCAAATGCATATTTGATTTTATAGACTGGTCATTTATTGCAAAATGTGTGACATTTTAAACTACCAGACTAAAAACTCTTTGAAAGTAATTATATACAGTGTTTACATTTGTAACACTTGTTTAAACATTAATGAGTATGCTAGCTTAGTATTACCATGTTTAATAACTTACATTTTAATGCTATTGCTGATTATCTTGCTTAAAAAAAACACCTGTCAATTTAATACGTATGCACTACTGAGACTTAAAGCAACCATCCACCAATCTCTTATATGCATATGCTACTGAGACTTAAAAAAATTATCAGCTAATTTTATATGTATATGCTACTGAAACTTAAAACAGCCATATTACAAATTTTATCAATACAATATTATTTTACGTTTTTCTTATCTTACTATGTTTAAATTATGAGTGCCTATTGAAAATCAAATAAAAACTTATTTTTTAGAATTAAAGCAAATAATCATGATAATAATTAGCACAACCGTGTCACATATATAAAATATTAACTATAAATGTAAACTAATTTTAGTGTTTACAACATTTAAAAGTTCTCTTCTTCCTTAGTTCGAGTTCTTCCGAAGATCGATTTTGACAGTAACAAACGATACCTCGAACAAAAACAGCCACAGAATACCCAAACAGAGAGACCTTCAATCGTGAACTGATAGTATTGATTATAACCTTGCCCAGAATTGAAAACTGATGTTTATTTTCTTTCGTTCATTTAAATCAGAGAATTGCTTTAAAACCACTCACCAACGTTCTTGTATATTTTCTGTAATAAGGTAGGATAGTACAGAAAAGGTATTCTTATGCAAGTATGATACATTTGTGGTGTTCATTTCAGTTTCGTCGAATGAAATTATATACTATCTGATAATTTTGAACTATATAACATTTGTATTGTTTATAATATCACCATTCCAACATTAATCAGTGACGATTTTACACGCACTTATACAGGGTGGTCATAATCAAACAGCACCTATTTGGCGCCGTTTAGAGCTTGTTCTAGTAAATTTAACTAAACATAATTTGGCAGGAAAATTGATATCTTCAACTAAAGTTTCCTCTAAGAAACGTTACTAAACAATTTTGGTAGTTAAATTGTTATTTGAAAGAAAAAAATAAACATCAGATGAAACTTTCGACACCGGACTGAAATGTGGTTCCTTAAGGACTTGTATGGAAGTGACATTACAGGCTGAATCTTAAAATTGTGAATGTAGTTTTAATCCAAAAAGAAATTTTTATTATGTTTGGAATGTAATTGTACTAGGGATAGAGCTTGTAGAGAGAAATAAACGAATTTTCATAAGATTTTGAAAACGTATAACTAAGATCATGTTTAAAAATGGTTTCTGAAAATTTTATAAAGTTGAAAATACATAACTTTTTGTAAAAAAAAATAATTTAAAGAGTTATTCTTGAAAAAAAAAATAGAGTGTATTTTTTCAATTTGTGTTTTATGGACAACAATTATACGGCTAATGTCACATGATTGGCCTTGAAACATCGTTTGCGAAAATGTAAGCAATTTTTTTTATAGGTTTTTATTTTTGTTATTATTATTTTTAGAGATCATTTCTCCATTTCCTCTGTAGTACGTATACAACGTTTTATGAGGATATGTTGATTTCTACAAGTTCCAGGTTTCTTTTAACAGCGCGTTTTCTTAATTAAGAGAACTTAGAATGTAATGATAAAATAGTCATCAGAAAGTATATTGGATTTAATTTAATGTAACAAAATGTTGTTGTAGAATATAAAAATAATCATTCAGCAATTTTAAAAGGATTGAGCCTAAAACGATTAAGAATAAAACTATCCTTTTACAAAAGCAGGAAAATATTTAATTTCTATTTCAATCATATAATTCGATTAAAACTATGTAATTTGATTAAAATCAATAATGATTTATTCTGATTATGTGGGAGTTTCTAAGTACCCAAAGGCAATCTATAGTTTAAACAAAATGTCAATATTTTTGGGTGAAAAGAAAAGTATTTCACTCTCCTAAATACTGAAACTGATAAATTCAGCTTGAGTTCATTTTCTCTAGTTTATCCGAGAATCTAAGGGATTACATTTGTTAATCGGATTACCTGAGATGTTTCATTAAACCTGAGTATATTTAAGCTGATTTTGATTGTACTACAACAATTGCAAATTACTTCGACGTTTTTGAAGATTTACAATTTTTAATAACATTTTTCATTCATAAACATATGCTTAATTATTGATGCTAGAACTTTACATGAGTGGTTTCAAACAATTAGAGTGTTCTTTTGAAAAATAGTACTTATCAATATTTAATTAGTTTTAAACTAACAAATAAATTAATTGTTTGCAATATGATAATTATTGTATTGAGAAGTTGCATACCAAGAAAGACAAAAAAATCATCAGAAACATATTTAAATTATATTCTAAATTTTTTAAATATCTAATTTCGAATAAATCTCTGAATTTTTTATTATGTGTCGACAGGGATTATTAAAAAATATTATTGTGCTCTATTTTCTTAATATTTTAATATAAATATCAAGAAGTAAAATTGCACATTTATTTCTCATTTTTTATTATTATTTATTTCACATTTACCAGTTACATTTCCCTCTTATAAATTATATATAACTTAGCTTACAACAGTTAATGAACAAGTAATTTTAGCACAAACCACACTTCCTTAAAATAAACTAAAAAACTTAATTGAATTTATTTTAAAGATTTTTATTTTTTTCTATGTTTCAGTGTTCGTGTCCAAGATGGATATACTTAATTTTCTTTAAATCATTCAACAAGTTTCCACGTTATTTATCTTTAAAGTTTCGGATGGACAGATAGCCATTGAAGTGATTCTCTAAGTTTTTAATTGATGTAATTTATAAAGTAATTCATTAAAACCCATATTAAATTTATTGAATATACCATTTCTATTGATGTGCATGAAAGGTATAAATATAAAAAAAAATACCTGATGTCTGAGCGGACTGAAGTGAGATGTATATACAGTTTTAGCATACTGTAATCTCGTAATGGTTGGTTGGTTGGTTGGTGGGAGTTTAACGGCGCAAGGGCAACACATGGGCCATACTGCGCCAACCATTCATTGCTCATTTTTAAAATTTATTTAAAAGACGCATTTATAAGTTAAAAATATAAAAAGTCGAAGATTAGAGAAACAACTATTCAAATCAAATGATAAAAACCAATGTCATGAAAGAAATCAAAAAGATTTTCGTGAGAAGGTGAAGATAAAATACATGAAAGTGAAGGATGATTGGATTTAAAATGTCGATGTCTGACAGTATTAAAGGATGGACATTCATTTAAAACATGAAAAACAGAAAAAATGACACCACAGGTATTGCATGTGGGGGCATCTTCTGCGTAATCTCGTAATGAATATTTTACTTAGACTGGCACACATTTCTTATGATGAGTGAGTCTAGTAGTCAGAATTCGAAACGTGCTCATGAAACTATCTAAATTACTATTTTAGTGTATATGTATTTTATGGAACAAAGTTTAAATGCATATTCAAGACAACCATGATTGAAACTGGTGAGTTTAAAATGAATTTTCGGCAAAATATTCAACATTACACGAAAAATTCTTTCAGCTTAGGAATTATGTACATTGATAAATGAGATGTATTTGAATTGAATAATAAGAAACGTTGCATTGTTTAATTAATAATGGGAATATGATTACACCCACTTTTGTCTGGAAACATAGTGAGCGCAATTTGAATTTGTATTGATTTTTAGCACTTCTTTGAATCATGGCTGTGTAGTTTGAACTGTAGCCTTTCATATTATATGAATTAGAAACAAATTTAAGTTCTGCTGTTTAATTCCATAATTGCATTTTATTATGCTGATTTGTTTTTAACATCAGATTTGCCAATGTCTGAAGAATATGAATTACTAACCAATCTCATCAAAAATGACTATGCATTTATGCACTCGCATCCAAATATCTTTAATTTATTCTGACTAAAGCAATTTCATTATTCATTTATTAAAGAAATTTGTTTCACATGAAAGAGTTTCTTCAATTATAGGTTAAATATTATTTAGCGCTATTGATAGTTACAACCACAAAATTTGATAGATTCGATGTCAAAGACAATGCATTCTATCTGCCAAGTTTCATTTCGATTGGATGATGGCAAGGAGGTTATTTAGGCTTTAGCAGATTTGCCCGCTATCGACATACATAGCTACTCACAAAATCGAAGTTCATATAAAAGATTTAAAAATAATACCTTTTATATTCTTATCTGCTTTTGTGGCCCAGCTTAACCACAACCAGCTCAGCTCTTGCGCCTTTAAGCATCATTCAACCAACCAAATGCTTTTGAGTTGTTTCATCATAGAGATTTTAATAGGTTCTTTAGTAATAATTAAAAGGCAATCAGTACTTGGTAGGCTAAAGTTTTTCGAAATAATATCTTTTCATGTGTGTGAGCTATTTTGTACCCATTGCACAGAAATTAGATAATGTCCAGAAAACTTCTTACCTACCAAGTACTGATTGCCTATAGGGGAAAAGTAAACTAAAGAAATAAAATGTGGGAATATACTGCATATTCTTTTCTGGCTGACCATTTTACTTGGCGGGATTTTTTTTTTACAAGGTTTAGTTTGTTTTTATGGAGTTATCAAATCTTTGTGTAGAGTTATTTATGTTCGAGAGGAGTAAGACACGAAAGATGGATGTTTTAGTATGAATAATTATATTTGTCGCTCTCTACGCAAAGAGTCGCAGACGATAAATACGTTAGCTTCACATTCAACTATTTGTGTTTAGATTCATAATAAGTATCGTGATGCAATATTGTAGACGGTTATACGTTTGGAATCAAAATTCAAATTCCGGTTCATATCTTTGAAATGTGGATTATCCTTACCACACCAAATTTACTCATAACTAAAAATATATACCTACTAGGTTTTAACCTGAACACAAATACTTACTAAAAATGAGTACTAATAAAAAGTAAGAGGGTAATTCTCTGAAAACCGAAACCACTACACCTAATAAAAAACCTCGAAGGAATGTAAAAGTAATGAATTGTTATTAAAGTTAGATGTCCAAAGTATCATAAAAATGCAATAAAAAAATTTAGTTACCCAATTTAATTTAACTTTTTGACATTGAAAGTTCAATAATTTTAATGACTCTAAATTATGTAAAACAGAGTATAACAAATAGATGTTTTTTAAAAGAAAAAATTAAAGAAAAATTATAAAGAAGGTACCTAATGTAGTCATTATAATTAGTGGAAATACAAAAGTCCAATTTTATTACATTCTAAGTAGAAAAAGTTATGAAACTAAGCTCAAAGTTTAAATCTTACACATGTCCCGTGCGTCAGCTGAAACATGCATTTTTTAAAAATAAAAATATATTTTACATTTCAATTTTTATAAAACTTCATTTTTTGTTTTAAAATTCAATCACAAAGTGCTGTACGAATTATTAAAACAACACAAAAGTTATTTCAAGTGTTATTTTAGAAAAAAGATATGTCCCGTGCATCAGTTTTTTAATAATTACGTCAAAGCAAGATTTATAAATGCACAATTATTTCGACAACAATTATCTGGGCAATTATCTGAAAACTGAAACTACCACACCTAAAAAAGATCTCGAAAGAATATAAAAGTAATGGATTGCTACTAAAATCAAATGTTCAAATTGAATTAGCTTTTTAACATTGAAAGTTCACTCATTACATTGGTTCCAAATTATGTGAAACATAGTATAATACATAGACGTTTTTTAACGGAACAAATTTAAGAAAAACAAACAAACTTGTACTTAATGTAGTCATTATAATTAGTAGAAATATAAAAGTCCAATAATATTGCATTCTAGTAAAAAAAAAAAGAGTCATGAAATTAAGTTCAAAGTACATGTCCTTACACATGTCCCGTGCGTCGGTGAAAAATATGCATTTTTTAAAAATAAAAATATATTTTGCATTTCAATTTTTTACAAAACTTCATTTTTTTATATTAAAATTTAATCACAAACTGGTGTGCAACTTCTTAAAAATTAATTAAAATTGTTATTTTAGAAAACACATATGTCCCGTGCGTCAGTAATTTAACACTTGTGCCAAAGCAATATTTTTAAGCATACAAATTATTTTAAATACAATTTTAGTAATAATCCATATTTACTTTAAAACAGTTCTAAATTAATATTTTACTCCTTAAAAAAAAGGGAAAGTAAATAAGTCTTACACATAGATTAAATACTTATGCATGTGTCCCAATTATCACTCCAAATTTTCAAATGCGAGATATTCACGAGAGTTTTTTTTTTTTCTGAGGAATTTAATTTTTTAATAATTTCCTTAGCGGAATAGGTAAGTTTATGTTCTTTAACTGGCCATTTCCAAGTCTTCCTGTCTGCTTTTACTAATACGGAAATTTCAAAGTGTTCCTTGAAACTATTGAGCCAGGATATTTTCTTTTTTCAAATGGCACAAGCACCCATTCAGCAAATTTATAATCTTGTATTTTGTCTGTTGTTTCTAGTGTATTCTGAAAAAAGAGTGTTTTTTTTATGCATTGGCTTTTATTATATGTTAATCCCTACGGCCACTAACTGCAACTGCATTTTGCCAAATAGTATTATCGCGTGAGATGTCTTTATGTAGAACACCTTTGTCTTAGGCTTTTGTGTTTGCGTTTGAGCACATAACATTGTGACATAACCCATTATAACTTAAAATAATATGTTTAGGAAATAATTTTATTTCAAACTGTTTTTCATAACTTAATAAATTCTTTTAAAACAGATATCTTAAATTTTAAATGCATTTTTATGTTGTCGAGAAATGAGGTTCTTTGTACAAATACCAAGTACTACTCTATTTACTAAAAAGTTAAAAAATGAATATATAAGGCAATTTTAAAGTGTCTCAGTAAATTTGTACCACCGAAAAAAATCCTTAGTTATTTTTTTTTTTTTTTAAAAACAACAACATAATTTAGTAAGCACCACAAAGGGTGTATATAGGTTAATATCAATAACAAACCTATCTAACAAAATGTTCCAAAATTAGGCCCACTTTGAGTAGCAAGTAGCATAAAGTATGTATACTTTGTCTAACAAAATATACAAAAATTGTAGCTGTAAAATATCACTGTTTCTCACTTGCAAAATAATATTTTATGTGGGTTGGTTTCAGAATGTCCCGTGCATAAGTTTCCAAAATGTCCCGTGCATCAGTTCACTTATTCGTTTATTAAATCCACAAAAATAACCTTTTTGCACAAATTTTGATGGTTATAGTATTATTAACATTTACCCAAATGTCCCTATGAATTTCATAATTTTACTGCTCATAAATTCAGAAAAAATGTGAGCTTTTGTCTTGAAAGTAATTTTCTTTTGTTTCTCCATGTCTGATATTTTTCCATATAACTTTGCAACCAACTAAAATTATAGAAAACGAAAACATAACTACTAAATGTATCATTAATTTGTTATTCTAATTTGTCTTAGAGTACAAAAAAGAGCGCAAAATGTCCCGTGCATCAGCCAGACTCCTTAAAAAAAGGGAAAGTAAATAAGTCTTACACATAGATTAAATACTTATGCATGTGTCCCAATTATCACTCCAAATTTTCAAATGCGAGATATTCACGAGAGTTTTTTTCTTCTTTTTTTTCTGAGGTTTTTTTTTTCCGTGCACCAGCCAGACTCCTTAAAAAAAGGGAAAGTAAATAAGTCTTACACATAGATTAAATACTTATGCATTGCCCAAGTATGGCGTACTAAAAAATAAGTAGTTGTTTTAAGTATGAATTACTAATGTAGAACAGGTGTACGAGTTTTACATACGAATATATGAAAAAATGTGCTTGCATCATGACTTTCGCCTTTAGTTCGAAGAATAGCTTTTACTATCATTTTGTGATTTTTGTTACTGCACTCATTAATGATAGGTACGTGCTTCAAAACTAACCAGGCATGGTGATGTACAAAGCGATTGTAATTAAAGTTTAACTTTCAAATGCCTGTAAAAAAAGATATACTCGTCAGAAAGTTTGACCTGGATATATAAAAAAGAGGGAAATGGTATATCATAATAAGAAAACGAATTTAAATACTAGTTTTTTTCCTTATGCCTATTTCCCCCTTCTTCGTGTATATTCAGAGCAAATTTACGGTTCTCACCTGTGGTTCTTTTTGAATAGATTTTCGAAAATTGAACTTTAATTTTAATCACCCTTTATTTAAAATTATATATTAAAATGTAAGTCATTATCACGATTGAAATTTCCAACTTTTGGGATCATTTTTTAGAGTTAGAAACCTTACATTCATAACCGCTCTCAATTAAACTTACATAAAGCAAGCCCTCTAATCGGACTGAGAAAATTAAAAGAACAAAATGGTAAAATTCATAAACCTGCTTCGATTGTAGGCTTGGCTAAAGTTTTGATCATAAACAGAAGAAAAATTAATAGAAAAAGAAGCTGAAGAACAAATTTATGTGACTTTGGAGATTTTCAAATTAATCTTTCGCCATATTCCCAGGTTCATTATTAACAAGTATGTTGTTACAATAAATTTGTCTATTCACCCGGAGCAACATGATGAAAAAAATTCGGAATTCTAGATACAGTAAAGTATGAATTGTAAGTGGTTAAAAATCGTCCTAAGAACCCTAAGGTTCTGCTATTTTGGCATTAGATTTGGTGGCGAAACGCAAGATGCAAATTGAAAATATGACGTGGTTTTCAAATAGAGTGATGAAAATTTGAATGGAAGGTACGTGTTAAAAAATAGGGATTGAAGTTTTTATAGATTGGGCTTTATTAAGGTTGTAGACGGTCAATTTAGGAATCAAAATTTGTGCAGAACTATATATATAGAAAATAATAAACGAGACATATCTTAGAAATAACTTTATTCTAAGACTTATAGATATTCTATGCATTTTTAATGAAACACAGTGTGATTGAACGCATTCCATCAAACATGAAGCAATTCAGCTTATAAGAAAACACATCAGGTTTATCTTAATACGAATGCCATATATTTTGAATCGATGCGAATTTTAATGCGAAAGATTCTTTGTTTCAGCTGTGCTTAATTTATTTCAATAGAGATAATCTTAAAGTATGTCAAACAAAATTGTCCTTCTAAAATACTAAAATTTCCCTTTTGGAAGGATAATTAAATTTATTTTACAGACAGATAGTAGAAAAAAGATACCGAATAAACTTCTTTTGAACCTGAAAGGCTATGACATTTCAGAACCATGTCTCAACGCCAAAAAATAGTAAATATTTTAGTGGACTTAAATATTTTACGATTTCACGTCAGGTTTAGATTCCTTAGACAAGTCACCTTCTGGGCGTGATGTAGTCAGGCAAGGTCATCCTTCCTAACTCACTGAAGCACCCAAATGATCCAACAACAATGCCCGTCTTCTGACGGTGGCATCCAAACACGAATTGTCTCACCTTCCTGCACGATACCAAAAACCTCCTTCCCTATGCGACCCTTTCATGTTGTTCTGATGTCCACTTCATCCTATGGGTTGGGTGCATGTGAAATGGTGTGAAGTGAGGCGGCGTGGAAAGAATAAATGGATTCCATTCAAAGGGACTTCTTAAGGGGGTGGGGGCGCTTTTATGTGAGGGGATCAGAGCGTAGCAACACCACTCGAGTAGACGGGGACTCCCTATAACGTCATTACGATATCTACCTTTTGTCAATGTCCGACTGAGCATAAGACTTGTGCCTGTCCATTCGAAACGATTTTTAATGGCGTATACTAAAGAGCAGGCTGTCTCGTTGGTGTGATTTTTTTTGTTGTATGAGTGGTATGAAATGAATTTTCACTTTCCTCTGTAAAGGATATATATATGTCAATGGATACTGAAGGGAAGACTGGTCTCTATTTAAAATTGTGTACAGGTTTCTCATTAGTATATATCGAGGTTATAAAATGTTTTTATATTTGTTTCGATGAATGCTAATTTCTGTAGTCTTAAACATTTTTTGTAGTTACAGAACATTGCTAAAATGAAAATACAAAAAATATTTGACATTAATACATTTTTTTTATACAAACTGTAATGGTACAGTATTTCGATAAAGAGTTTGAAAGTTTGCTAAATTATTCTAAATATTTCAAAATTATACAGTTTTCTAGTATTATTTTGAAATAATATTGTAATAAATATTATTTGCACAATTATGTCCATGATATTTTTAAGTGTTTTTGAAATGGAACAGCTTGCTTTTAAAAGTGCAAGAAGTGTTCTTTTTCTGATTTCTCACGCATCATTTTATCAACATTTATATTTTAGACCATACAAATATTTAAAATATAGCAGATGCAATTATGTACTTGGGCATACACTAAAAATATTTCTAATTTAAAATTAATTTGTGAAGAAGCACTTGATTTTCTTTAAAGCATACAGCTAAAGATAAATTGAAGATTCATTAAATTTATTCCTGAAATATACACGAGTAAATACAGTTTTTATAAAGTGTTTGCTTCAAAAGTAAAGCGTAATAAAGAAATAGATTATCAGGATTCTTTTTTTCTGAGCTTTAAATTAGAAATAATTAGTTTTAGCTCTTCAAATAGATGAATCAATGTTGAATATGGATTAGAATTTTAATAAATTCTTGTGATGTTTGTAAATAGTAATGTTTGAGAGTAAAATATTTTACTTGAAAGTGATGTTGTTTTTTTATTAGGGTTTTTAAAGTATAGAAAATAAAAGAAACAGTAGAAAAGAAGTAATTAACTGTGAAACTTTAAAACGCAAAAAATTAATTGTACAAAGTTAACATAAAATAAAAAACACCAGAATTTTTTAAAATAAATGTTTTTCTTTGTTAACTTTTTCACTGATTTTGTTTGTTTACGATGTTTATAAAACGTGGAATGTAGATTGTTTGACTATACACTTAAAAGAACACTATATTAAATAAACTGGAGCCATGAATAAAGTAATTATATTTTAATATTGTTGAATCTAAGTATCTGTTTTAAGATAAAATAAAAATCTAATTACGCTACTCATAAATAACAGCACCTAAAATCTAGGAAACAAGTAATATAAAAATTTATGTTACAATACTAATGAACAGTCGAACTCCAAACTTAAGCGCATATAACGTCAAATTCCGAGAGCAGGTATGCTATTTTTTAACTATACATGTTTTATGTTAACCTGATAAGTGCAATAACTGAAAATACTTATATGAATTTTTTTTTATTGTTGTTAAAATTATAATGCCAATTAAATAGTTTAACAACATTGGCTTTTGCAGCGTCAACAATACAAATATTTTCATCACAACAAAACTGTTCCCCTTATATTTACCGTTTCAAATCTCTCCTTTTCAACCCGTCTACTTTATATAATTACATAACGCTTACTTCAAGAATCCCTGAATACCTTGGAACTTAAACCTCAACGCTACTTGAACCTCTCAATCCCCCCGCGCTCGCATAAATTAATTGAATTGACCTGGACTTCACCGAATCCGTCAAAGCCAATGGAAAAGATTAGCCACAAATCCTTCCTTACCAAAAGTTTAGTGAAGCGTTGGTTAAAAAGGTGACAAAACTGCCAGTGGCCCCGTGAATAGAGTTCTTTGTTCCCCTTTATCACGAGAGGATATAGCCACCAGCGTGTCATCATTTTTTCTCGCTTCGAGAGTTCTCCCAGCGACATTTAAATGAAAGTTAATGGCTCCCTTGGGGATGGTACTGGATGGGACAGATTTGGTGTCCAATTTTTTTCCATTCTCTCTCTTTTTTTCTCCTTTTTTTATTTTTTTGTCCGAGTCACCATCTAAATAAGAGTGGGTGGATTTGTAGTCATTGAGAGGGGGAGGTTCGATGGACGGGGAAGAATAGGGGAATTTTGTTCAGAGTAGTGTTTTTCCCGTTATCCGTTCCCCATCATCAAAGTATTGCTTACCTATGAGCCAATGTTTGGAACCCATTAGTCATGAAAAGAATTTGGTTTCCATGGTCGTTTTATAACTGTCATGTCTTATTCACCGAAGGAAGGTATTTTTATGTATTTTAATATATTTAATTTTTATCTCCATTTATTTTATGGCAAATAAAGTAACAAAGTAGTTCTAATTTTATTCTATTTAATTTTTTACATGCACATTTTATATCTATAGTATTTAATGTAGATTATTTTTAGTTTTTATATGATTAGCGCAAATCCTTAAGTGAAATTCTAACCAAGAAGCAGTTTATTTAAATTTATACTAGAATTTGGTCCTGTTAAATATGATTGCCATGTCTTTTTTACTGCAAGTATCTTTTGAAATAAGCTTATGTTAAAACAATCTTTTGATAAAAATGTAATAAATTGTGTTAAAGTTGTCAAGCAACGTAACATTATATACGGGAAATATTAGTAAAATTTGAGCGTAATTAATGAAATCTCTAAATAATTTATATAAATTAAATAATCAGAATATTTAGCAAAGCTTAGCTCCATAAAATGATCTGTAAGAAGTTAACACAGAACTTCTTTATAGTTTCTTTCGGTAACTGCACCCTTTTTAGCTGCTGAAATTACCGGATATTTAATTGTTCATCAGTTTAAACCATCAGAGACATCATGATTTCAGCTACGATATTATAGATACGTATATTTATTTTGTTAAGTTCAAGTTCCAACTGTCAAGTATTTGCTTCGAAATGTATTTTTTATTGAAAGATTATAAATCAGTCTGATTTTCCTGCCAACATTGAAACTTATCTTCAGATTCTGATTAGAGCTTGAATCAGAATAAAATAACAATTTGTCGTTTTTTTTATTTTTTTATTTTTTATTTTTTATTGTTTAGATGGTGTTTGGTCTTGTGCTTTATTTTAGGCTTGTACAATGGTAACAATATGTTGAGATCTATTATACAACTAAATCTCAGAAATATATTTTATATTTAAATACTTTTCAATAAAACTTTAAATATGCCTTTCATATGTTTTTTTAATTCAAACAAATTTTTTAATGTTTTTGGTTTTGCATAATGAATAACATCTGGCCTAAAGTGGGAATGTTATTTAAAGAAAAATCACTAAATAGCTGCACTTTAAGACAAGTCTGAAAAAATACTCTAATTATAGAGTTGCGCTTATCTAGTATAATAAGGAATTCTATAAATTCTCAAAAAAAAAAAAAAAAAAAAGTAAACACAATAGAAGGTACAGTATATTCATTTCAATATTTAAATGATTCTTATAAGAAATTTGGATGAAATTATTGGTTTATACATTCTTAATAAACGAATATATTTTAGTCATTTAATCTGCTGAGATAAACCACGTTCAGAATTGCTTTTCCCAAACAAAGTATCCATTTACTTTTGGGTTAATTTGTAACGGAACCGTATTAACGCCCCAAAATTTCTTGTATGTGTATCACAACATTGTACTAATGGTAATTACTTAAAATAATGTAAAAATAACTACTGTTATTTTACCTTAATGAAAGGTAAAAAAAAAAGTATTCTAAAACTTTTTCTATTAAAATATGGGAACAAATTTCTTTAAAATTATAGTCATATGCTTATTAGTATCTTAATTAAATAAACGAATTAAGATAAATCTCTATAACTGACAATAAATTGATATGGGAATGATGCTACTTTTCTAGTCGGTTAAATATAACGCTTGTTTCAATAAAGTATGGTACTGCTTTGGTACCTTGTCGCTGAGTCATGAAATTCTGCGTCAACGTGGAGGGAATGTGATACTATTAGTAATGTACGAGAAGCCTTAGATGTTCACTTCAAACAAGATACAATAAACCAAGAAGGTCTTTGCACTGTATCGGATGCAATTGAGGGAAAAGGAGAACAAATCTCATTTAAGAATGGTTTTTTCAAGTCTATGGTATTTTATGAAAGTACTAAATTAAAAAATATTAATGCACTTTGGTAATAGTTGTTCTTTTTCTTCGTGATATTGTAGTATTTTCAATTTCTTTTTATTTCTACTTACTCAAAAGATTTAAAGTATTATGGAACATATTATCGGTTTTTAAATTCACAAATTTATCCATAATTTGTACGAACAATTTTTAATTTTTCATTTAAAACTATTTCAACTAATCAGTGTTACATTTCCTTTGTTCCCAATATTAAATGTTCAAATTAACAAAAATATTTAATAGGCAAAAAATTTTACTGTATTTAAAAAAACCGATTGAATCTTTAATAAATCATACCTTAAGAACTCTGGACATTAAAAAAGAATAATTTTGGACAAGCTGTGTTTAAATTTTTCTTAAGACATGTATGATCTTAAAGCCTAAAAATGCATTTAAAACAGATCTAACAAATAGGTAATAAAAAACCAGATATAGTACTAAGCATTAAATTTAAGCTATCTACTGGTAAATGTAAAATTTCCTATCGATGTATGGCCTTACGCAGTAAAATAGCTGCAATCCCAACACATGCAAGCGTTTTTACATCAAAGGATCTACAGCAAACCGTAGATCCACCCATGCAAAAGGGGCACCCTCTCTCATCCATCACTGCACCTTCGCTTTAATCCTCACTTAAAATACATCGCGGGAGTTTTTGCTCTGTTTCAACTAGGCGCGTCCATCTGCCTCGAAACACACGGAAAAAAAAATTAAAAAAAATGGTATCTAAGTGAGTCGAGAGATCGACTCATCGTGGTTTCTTTCGATTTTTTTCTCGTCTTGAATACACATCATCTGCCAAGGTGCTGACGTGCACAGATGTCAAAAAGACGTTCGCTGCTACAAGTATTTATATCCCCGCGTGGCATCCCATTGGGGTGGGAATGTAATTACCGCATTTCTCTCATTTTTTCCACGGCGAAAGTTTTCTTTCGTTAAGATATTTTTATCGCTCACGGATTATTAAAATATTTCAAAAAGGCACTTTTTGGGTGGGTCACCTCTGAGCATTAGCTTGTTTTTTGGCACCGCTTATTTCGGGAAGAATTTCTTAGATATCAGTTTTGATATAATTTTAGTTTGTGGAACACTTCACCTGTCTAAGATTTTCAGAGATATACAGATTCTAATTAAGTTTTTTTAGATTTTCAGAAATTATAGAGAGTAACTAGAGTTTGTATGCAATTGTTGGATAATGCTGAAATGAATTTAATATGTTGTTTATTAGTTAACAAAACTTAAAACGTCTTGATGTTGTTTTAATTTATTAAAATTCTTGGCTGTCGAGAAGTTTTAGTTTATATATAGTTTGCTCGTACTTAGTGTTTTTAGGTTTGTAAACAATTATTATTTGGAAATACTGTGCTTGTAAACGTATTTATGACATCCAGAAAAATTTACTTAAAAATGGTGTTAAAATATTTAAAATGGCTTAATTGATCAAATAAACTATTCCTGCTATTATTGTTGCTGTATCCTGCTGTAACTGTAAAGACTTTAAACATGAGCATTGATGCTAAATTTTTTGATTTCATTGCATATGTGTTAAAATCTATTCCTAAGAATTATTGTATTTTTCTCTGAGAATACTTGTAAAATTCACTCTTGAGATCTTTTTGATAAGATATATTTCAATATTGATTTATATGTTGAAAGTGTTCAATTAAATGTGTTACATACCCAATGAAATTTATGTACTTGATAATTTCATTTAACGGCTTAATTTAAGAAGATTCCGAAAAAATTTCAGAAAAATCTTAATTATCTTATTTACTTTTCTGAACTATTTTACTGTGACAAACCATTTTTCTCCCTTTATACATTGTTAAATTTTATACCAATTTAAAGACTAAGACCTCGGTTCTGATGAATAGTTTATTTATTATTGCACATTGTGTTATTTGTTTGAAATTTAAATTTACAAATCTTTATTTTGGTACTCTATTAAAGGGGTTGAGAAAAAGTATCAATACATTTTTATTTTAATTGAATCAAATGATTTGATGAGGTTCCTTATTTTCCACAAAATTTGTATTTTTTTCTAAAGAAGACAATTCGACGCAGTATCTTAAATCATTACTTATTAACTTGAATTTTATGCTTTACTTCTTACAATCAATAAATTATTTAAATTTGTTTAATGCAGCTACGAATATTTTATTTTTAAAAAATAATTTCTCTCTCAGTTCTATATTTTTAATTTTTTTAGGACAGTAATTTTTTAACTTTTTTTGAAACTCCAAATTCATCAAGTATTTGTAATTATACTTTATTTTTATATTTTTAAAGCATTAATTTTTTAAAATATCTTTACTTCTTATACTTTTAATTTTACTTCCTGAAAAAGGCAATTTAGTTTCTGACATTTTTGTACTTAATTTTTAATGTTGCAAATGTTACTAGAAGGATACTTTAGATACTTTAATGAATATATAATTAAACTGCGTGCTTAAAATGTATAAAATGACCACATAAACTATACTTTAGTATGAGTTATTTTCAGTCTAATTACTTTATTTAAGAGATAAGGGCTATTCCCTATAATTTTGCAATCACATCCAAATAAATATTATATACGGAGAATATTCATTTTGACATTACTCGAACATTATTTTCATTTCTTATTTAGCCATAAACAATCATGTTCTTATTTCTCTGTTGCCTTCCTTTGATGCTTTTTTCCCAAAATATAGATAAACAACACCTTAATGTCAAAGAAAGAGACACAAATTTAACTCACTAGGTTTAATCAAGTAATGTGAAAAAAATATTCCTTAGATACCCTCAGCCATACATATATATATTTTTTTTTACCTTCTTAAAGTATTCCAGCATCTTGCCACATCTTCACACCAGGATGCCGTTTTATTATACTTTAGGTATAAAATAATATGGTTCCATTTGTACAGAAATAAATACATTAACTTTAATAGATTATGTATAAGAAGTGTATAATTAGTTTATATATGTTACATACTCAAAAGATTTACTGTTAAACACGTGGTCTTAAGGTCACTGTCACTTTGGATGCATGAAAAAAACGCTGTTTATTAATTTTTTTTTTAAGAATACTGTTATGTTTATTGATATAAAACTTATGAGGTTTTACAAAAACATTCGTAAATTACTAAAAAAAAAAAAAAAAAAAACATTATTGATTTTAACCACTTTTTTAGTGTGAAAAAAGTAGGTAGTGTGCGCTGTTGAAAAAATCTTAACTACTGCCCATCTGAAACAAAGAAATTTAAAGGTTTTAGGTTTAGTGTAACAGTGGCTAGATCCCGTACCTCTAATATTAATTTATATGCAAAAATAAAAATAATAAAAAAATTGACAAAAAAAAAATAATTAAAAAATTGAAAATTTGGTGGTTTTTTTTGCATGTTTTTTTGCCAAACATAAAAAATAGTAAAAATTTAAATTTTGTGATAATTCTGGTACGGGATCTAGGGATAAGTGTTCAGAGTACGTGGTTAAAATTTCATAAGGGTCAGCTTAGTAGTTTCTGAGATTTTTTCAACAGTGCAACCTTTTGAGGATTTCTGTTTACCTGGCATTTTCACACTAAAAAAGTTGTTAAAATCAGTAAATTATTATATTTTTTTTTGTAATTTACGAATGTTTCTACTAAGCCTAAAAAGTTTTATATCAATAAACATAACAGTATTCTTTAAAAAAAAAAAAAAAAAAAAAAAAAAATAGCGTTTTTTTTCATGCATCCTAAGTAGACAGAGCCCTTAAGTAAATGACTGTTAAGTTAAAACACATTCCTGCATTATTTTTAGAAATATATTTCATAAACTAATGTACTAATGTAATTTCCATTTGGCTAGATTTTAAGACTAGAAAACTGTTCGGAATACTATTTTAATTAGATTTTACATTGATATTGACGGCCAATTAAAATCATAATATATTAAGTATTTTATGAAGAGATATAAGCTTTATTAACATATATTTAGTGTTCTAAGAAACAAGGAAGCATTTTTGGATTTCTAAAAGTTATAGATGAATCAAAGAGCTATTCCGTTGTCAAACTGCACTTAAATTAAGGATAGAACGTTATTTCGTATCATGAAATGCAATCAGTAGTTACCTCAATTTTGATTAAAAGAATAAAAATATATGGTACGGTGTATTGTAGCAAAATGTAAAGTATTACAGAACAATTAATTGAGAAAATAATGTATTAATTGTCGATACAAAAACACAATTTGAAACATTTGAATTAGTATATTATTATTTGAAATTAGATTTACCTTCCTTTTACCGAAACAAAGCATACTTTTCAACTATATAACTTTCTGTTATATTACCTTTGTTTAATATCTTTGTTATATTACCTTTAGTTTTACTTCTTTGTTATATTATCAAAATAACTTTACCAAGATTTTAGTAAGTAACTCTTTACCATAACAAAAAGTATTTAAACGTATATTCCATTTTTTTAAACAATTTTATTTGAAACATTCCTTGAAGAATGGTATCGTACTTTTCAGGTCACATCATTTGACATTTTAGATGTTTATTTTACATTTTAGATGCTTATTATCATCATTTTAGAAGCTTATTTTTTAAATAATTTGCAATCAAATTTTCTTAAATGCACAAGAAATAAAACTTAATATTGTAACAAGATAATTACATGACTAATCTGCCATTCGAATTTTAAGAAACGTGTTGAATATATTCCTTATTATTCAGTATATAATTTTCCTTTCTATACATTGTTACTTTCTTTCCTAAAAAATGCTTACTTAAAAAATAGAAGAACATAAAATAAAAATAAAAATAGAAGTTTAAGAAATAGTATACCTGGATGAAACTTCAGTACAGCGAATGAGTAAAATGCATTCACTCATGGAGTTCTAAGTGAGGAAACTTTTTTCGGTCGACTTCACTCTGATTGTTGCTTGAAGGAGAAAGAGCTGTTTTTTAAGTACTGATAAAAACGTGTATAAGTTGCAACAAAAAAAGTTAGCGAGTAAAACACAATATTTAAAACGGCGTTTCTCATCAATTTGAGAGCTTATAAAGGAAAGCACAGTTAATGGTTCCTTAAAGCAATTAGAGGCGGCTTGGATGAACACGATTTGTTATTCACAAATCCTTAGAGAGGTTAATTTAAGTAAATATTATTTTTTGATGCCTTTATAAAGGCTATTTTAATTCGTCTAAGATGTGTAAGCTGTCAGGAAATCTATCAGGTTGAAGTAACGTAGATTTAGTCATTCAAGGAGAATTACTAGTGTTTTAAATCATGAAATAAAATAAGAAATGTTAATATTTGTTTTATAAATTCTAGTTCTTAAGAAATTACATAGAAATTAAACTAATTTTGTATTATAAGCGAGTTTTTTTCAGGAGTGCTTGTCTGATAAAACTATGTTATAGTAGTAAATGTTTTCGCTACTATAGTTGATCAGGGAGTGACTTGCACTCTTACGATTATTTAGAGGAATGGCTTTATCGGAAATTTATCAGAGATAGGTATTGTACTTCATTGTAAAGTTATATAGTGAAATTTGATTTATTTAGAAAGCAGTACTCGGCACGGTACTGCTCATGTAGCTGGTCTGTTTGTGAGTTAAATCTAATCTCATACCTCCATCATAAGGTCTCCATCAAAAATGAACTTTTTTTTTAATATTAAAGTTCGTTTTATTAACAAATAATGAAGGTAATTATTTGAAGAGGGAAACTACATCTCGTAGGTGCATCTCCTACATATCATACATACCCTTCGTATATTCTTCTATCATAGAGTATCCTCTACATAGAGTACCTTCTCATAGCATACCTTCTATGTAGAGTCTCCTCTCATAATATACCTTTTCACAGAGAACCAAATTAAAATAATTAACTTCTATTTTCAAGCAAATGGCACAATGGGCAATTATAAATAATATATTCCATAAAACAAAATTTTTAATATAAATACTTTACATGTATTGCCAATTTTTAGTGGTTCTTTATTAAAACAATTTTTATTATTTATTTATTAAAACAATTTTAATATTTATTTATTAAAACAATTTTAATATTTATTTATTAAAACAATTTTGGTGACAGGAAAGAGTTTCTTTATTGATCGGTTAAATGCTTTTTTGGCGCGATTGGATGACTACAAGTTGGTTTATTAGTATTCCATAAAGTCTACCTTTTCGTGACTGCGATAGCTCCCAAAGTTTGATAGAATGCATTGTCATCGACATTAAATCTATCTGCCAAGTTTCAGTCCAATTAGATGGCGGAAAGGGGGTTACTTAGGCCTTGGCAGATTTACCCGCTATCGACATACACAGCCACTCATCCACACACAAAATCAAAGTTAATATAAAGGAATTATTAAACTATTTATAAGAAATGGAGAGCTTAGCTATGACATTGGTCTATCATTTATCAATTTTGGTTTTGTATCAAGAAAACCGTTAAAATATAATAAATAAGATTTTATCAGAATTAGTTTTTAGTAATAATCCTTGATATGTTGTGTAAAAAAAGGACTCTCGCCTAAAATGGTCTCGTTTTTCACTTGCCTAAAACAGTTCATTTCGTTTTTGAGAGCAGAATAATATTTAGATTTTAGAAAACCAGATTTTTTTTTACTTGAAGTATTTTACCAGAATCCCAAAATGTGCACTTGAACTGCGTGCTTAGTTATAAGACATTTTGACACATATTTGGATAAGAACATTATTCCTTGTATCTTTGAAGAGTTAAATGTAAAAAAGCAATTTATTTAAAAATTAAGATAAAAATGTATTTCAAACCATATAAGAACAGAAAAATATTGTATTAAATAATTATGACTAACAACACAGATTATTTTTCTCAACAAAATTCAGAAGGGATACCTTTTTTTGTTTTAATGAGTATTTTCAATAGTTCGTGAACTTCTTTTTAATGACTTCCATCATAATATCATGGAATAATTAGGTACTATTTGTATTTTTCTTTTTAATGTATACTCTTTTTCTTGTATTGTTTATATTATATTTTGATTTAGTCACTGTACATTAGGATTCTATTTATAACTGCATTTTTCTATATATTTATCTACATGTATAACGAAGGAATTTGATTTGTCTATCCTTTATACCCTCTTAAGGGCTTTGGCAAATTTTGTAAAATTTTGCTTTTGCACATGAAAATGCAATTCTGTAGAGTGCCTAAAAAGCAATCAATAACATTAAAAATAATTTAAAAAGTAGACAAATCTCCAATACCAATAGATGGTACCCTAAAATTCGTATTTTAAAAGAGTTTATTAAAGTGTTTAAGGTAGCACTATTAAACTACACTTTCTCACTTTCATAATAATGAATAATGAAAACATTTCTTAGAGTTGAAATAGTATATCATAGTTTTAGTGTAATTGAGTAAACTGTTTAAAATCAACGTCATATCTAGAAGACTTCTTATAATATCCATTTTCTAAAATACCGAAACAATTTTGATCACATTGTTAATAGTGCAATGCATTCATTACCAGTCAGACTTTGAACTAATTTTTTTTAAATTGTTCATTTGAGATTCAGAGGGTTTGTGAATTTCAAAATGATAAACCGTTAGACTATCAGCAATAAAAAAAATACAATTGATTTGAATATTTTCACAGATGATGCATTTACTGGAAGGTTGCTTGCAGCCATATCTTTAATATGTACAAGCTTATTAGGAAGATTCTTAACAGGGGCTTCCAAATAAATGATTTCAAATCATTCTTACATTTGTGGGTTATCACAAACACGGAAAAATGTGATCGATATTTTATGTTCTGTGCTTTCACAATCACTGAACTTCACATTAATGTTACAAAAAGAATATTGCAACTTTCTTTAAACGTATTGCTACTCTTTCAAGGTATCTTAAATGTGGCAAAATACAATCCGTCGAACATTTTCAGCTTTGGTAGAGAACATCAAAGCAAAGAAAAGTGGAAAATCTCCAATACCAGTTACTCCGAGAAATGAAATGTTATCTTATGTGTAAGTGGCATTTCAAATTTCATGATTAAAAACATTGCAATTGTTGTAAAGTAATTCTTTTGAATTTTATAGCCAATCAAAGAAGACATTTTGTCATTTTATTGTTTTCAGTTTGATTATGATAGTTTTCCAATTTTCTGTAAGTATGCCTTAATCTTGAAGTTCTTTAATGACAAGAACTTATATACTATTTTCTACATTTCTTTCATTCAATTAATTTTATTTAAAATACAAAATTTACATATAGAGTCTTACACAAAAATTTAAACTATTTATAGCTCTACTGCTTGTAACTTGACGTTTATTCATAGGCCACTTAACATTAACATCGCTGAATTTTAGAAAGGATATTTACTGGACCTGATACCTTAATGACTGCAATAAGTTTCTATAAAATACCAATTACAGTTGCACGCCATTTAGTTAAATAAAGAACTTTTCACCGCATTATACTTCCAACTATAGAATTCTATTACAGCCTTACATATAATTATAATCGTTAATTTGCGTTGACGTATTTACCATTATTAATATGAACTTCATTCAAATTATTCAGTTTTCGAAAAAAATTCTGCGAGTACTTACTGAACTAAATCATACATTTCTCCGTATTTAATTACAGAAACAACGAATATTATTTTCGTAGCTTGAAACTTAAAAATACGAAAGGTTAGGACTTGCGTTTAAAACCTTTGCAATTAAAACGGTGATTACCTTTTTCACAGGAACCCAAGAATTTCCATACACTAGTTTTTTAATTATTCTTAATATATAAACCTAGCAAATTATCTGTATACTTAAAAATGTTCCGAACACTTTGATTATTATTTAGTTATATTCCGTGCTTTGAATATAAGTTTTTGCTCATAAATTGAACTTTCGCGTGCCATAAAATATTATTGTGTAGTGTATACAATATTCATGCCGAAATTAAATTTTAGAAAACAATAATTTTGAAGTCTACATATGGTCTGAGAGGAAACTGCAAAATTAGGTACCCTATCGAACGTAACTCTACATTTTTTTTTATAGAACGTGGGTAAAGTTAACAGATTAAGAATGTATGATCTGTTGAGGCGAAAATGGCGATATTGATAAAAAATAGACTTTAAATTAATTGAACTAAATTGGATTGTCACATATGTGATAACTTGCCAACTATTGAGCATTCTTTATTATTTGGAAAACCCACCATTTTTAAATTTTCAAAGAGGAAATATGAAGATCTTTTTCCATCCTTTAAAAGTTTGCCAAGTGGCTGCTAAATACAAGGTGTCCACAAATTAGTTGGGCAATAGAGTTCAAATACATCTGAATAACTCTTAATAATTAGGCTTATGAATCATTCTTTTCCCCAATTAATTTATGTTCGCCTTGATATTCTGTATGCAAATTGTTTATAATGCCTTGTTAATAGGAGTTATACAGATCTATTTGAACTCCATTGTCCAACTAATTTGTGGATACCCTGTTTTATGTCACCAGTTACGTAATATTTATTGCCAGATTGGTTCACTCTTAAAAGATGTGAATTTTTTTTCGCCAGCTATGAAATCATGTGAACCCTTCCTTGTTGAAAATTAAAGTGCTGTGGATTACCAAATAAAAAAGAATGCTCATTATTTGGCAAGTTTTGACATATTTTGGCAATCGGATTTAGTTCAACTTATTCAAATCGATTTCGGCCATATTTGCGCCAGCAGACAGTACTTTTATAGTCTACTAACTTTTCTCCACCTTCTGTAAAAAATTGAGAATGTTTTACCTAAATTTGCAGTTGCATCTCAATTTAATACTTAAATGAGTTAGCAAGAGTCTTAACTGATTCAAGTACCGTAAATTAGGGTTCTAGGGATCAAGAGCAGAGAGCTATGTGTTAAAGATACTCGTTTTTCAAATTTTTACTCTTTTATGCACTTCTACAGGAATTTCGAAGGTGGGAACGATTAGAACACCTTACGAGCCATTAGCACATAAATGTTAATCAAAATCGTTTGAGCCGTTTTTTAGCAATTGCTGAAAAACATGATTTGTTTAATGATTTTTCATGATTTTAACCTTATGCGCATGGGCGATTTTGAAGAAAACCTAAATTGTAGGTCCTATGGCCACCACTAACAAGCACACAAAATTTGAGCATCCTAGGTCAATTTTTTCGGGAGTTGTGCTGACCACGTACACACAGACACATACAGACATTTTTCTAGACCGCTTTTTTGAAACAGAAAAATGCAAAAAAAAATTTTTTTTTTTTTTTTTTGACCGAATGCTACACTATCATTACCCTATATAAACATATGGATAATTGAAAGTAATAACTGTTTTAGTTGTATTTCCATACTCTTATTTTTGAAATAGACAATTTAGGTAATCTTAGAATGAGAATATTATAACAATAGCACTAATGTCTTACCCTGCAATGACAATTACAATTCACCAAAGTTATGCATACTTTAACCTGTAATATTTATTTGATTATACATGGTCCCTCCAAGTTGTCTAGCATTGTCTATTGCCATGGAAACAAGACTAGCCTCATAAAATAATTTGTAATCAATTACCGCTTAATAATTCTTATTTAAAATAAAACTTTGTCTTGACATTTTTCTTGGTTTATTGAAGACATCACTTAACAATTATATAAGATAGAAAAATAATTAATCAAGTATTTTTACAGGCAATTTTTGCTAACTCCTATCCATGTGGAGTGGCATATCAAATCTACTGAGTTTCGGCGCCATATGTCCATGTATAATATAAATCTGAACGCCATGTACATTTAAGAGTTATAACCTAATTTTAGAGTTATTACACCACATTTTCACTGAGATTCTAGGATAAAGACATCTACATTTGCTGTATTGTAAATTTTTTGGACACCAGTTTCCTGTTTAAATCACCCCTTTTCTAAATCGACAATAATTGTTTCTGTAGCGACCGTCACCATCCAAACAATCTGGTGAAAGCTATTCTCTTGATAGACTGAGCAGCATGGCCCTAGTGTTGCCCTTCCACAGTAAACCCTAATCTAACCTGATAGACTGTAATTTGAATAACACATTGGATAAAATACATAACTAGACAGTTTAAGGTTGTTTTAAATATTGATATGTTGTATTCAAGTCTTTATTTATAACACTTATAAAGAGTTTTAGAAATGTTGCACGTATAGCTTTTACTCAAGTACAACTATGTATATCTTAAGCAGTTCGATTGTATGGTAAAATATTATTTGTTCTTCTTTGAGGCGATTAATTTCAAAACCATCTCAATCTATTTTCCATAAACATTTGAGGAGACTTCAAAAATGTTTCACAACCACTCTTAATCTCTGGCAAGAGTCCGTAAATTTGAATTCAGTTTTAGACTACAATGGGACGATTTAGATTAATACTGTTGTGTTAGGAGATGTAGTACATCCAGAACTTGTGAAAAAAAAACACTTTACAAACAAATGTATTCACCTAACCAGTTTAAAACTAATCATCAAAATTTTTCTTATTGTTAAAATGGTTAAGAAAAAGATATTAGTACATAATTGGCAATCTTTGTAAAAAAAAAAACATAATTTAATCCAATCGGTAGATGGGATAGCTCAAATATCAGCTACGTTACAAAAACATAGTTTACACAATAAACAATCATTAGTTAATTTTCTTAAACGTTGTAATAAATAAATAAAATGAGTCTCTATTTACTGTAGGTACGGCTCATCTGTTTGGATATGTAGCACAAATAATTCTAGTCGCAGTGGTAGCCTGGATGCTTTGAGATTAAAGCAACGCAACACCTCACACCCACACACCAGTCCCCTAATCCTTGTGATAACAGCAGGTATTAACTCTATCGCCAACTGAGATCCAGTTCTTCGCAGTTAACGGAAACTGCTCTGAGGGTGAAAGCGCTTACAACACACTTTAGGTCATTTCTTATACACTGAAGTAAAATTCAAATATATATATATATACCCCGATTTGATGGATTTTATCTATATTGCTATAGTCACTAATATGTAAAAATGTGAGAAAAAGAAAATCTCCATTGTCAGCTTTTTTTATTACATACGATCATTAATAAGCTTATTATAAACAATGTACCCTGTATATATACTTTTTAATATGAAATGTTAATAATGAAGCAAAATTGTGAGATCGTGAATATTTTGTTTTCAAAAGAAATTGTTGCTATTGAAAAGTCGTGGAGTTTTCCCCCCAAAGAGTATGAACATTAATGTGCCTGTACACACTAACTACTTAACTTCATCAAGTTTGCTCAATCACAAAACAATTATTTTATTTCAGCAACCACATGTTGTTTTAATTTCGTTGGTATTCAGGCTTTAGCCCACACCTCCATGACAAGTATAGATACTGAATGGTAGGCATTTTTAGTGGTTTGCTTCAAAATCTGCTTGAAATGAAAAAATAGAGGCGGTTTTTTCTTTTGGATTGAAGTTTTCTACGATTCAGTGAAGATATTTGTCTTCTGAGCTATATCATGGTTTGTTTTCTTAAAGTAGGTTTTATCATGAAAACAATAGCGTTGCCCTAATTAAATTGATTATTTAGAAAATGTGTAGATAATTTAAACTAATCTTACAAATAATGATAAAGATTAAAATGCATTTTCAATGAACAAAAGCTGATTAAAATCATTAGAAAGCAAAGAAAAAGCACATGCAGTTGCATTAAAAGAAAGTAACCATAAACAGGGAAATGGTTGCGTTTATAGTTAAGAAACAGTTAAATGACTACGTTAATGCACTTTACAGAGAATTATTTTTTTTAGTATAAAAACAAGGTCGGCTACGATAAATAAAGAGAGAGAAAAAATTAAAGTAATGCGATAAAAAATTAAGCACATCAATTAAAAAAATATTTTCAAAATATCAACTTGAGTACTTTTCTAATTTTAGTTCTTTAGTTAAAATTGATATGTTACTACTAAATTGATTTGAGTTTCTTGGAAAAAAATCAATATATAAGCTACTTGAAGCATAATATATATAATGATTTAATAACTACTGGCCGAAAAACTAAATTTTCATATTAATGCATGAAACACATTAATTGCAATGCTTGCATAGTGCTAAATTTGTCAGATTTTTTACAGAGCTAGTAGCAACCTCTAAATACCATTTGATTTTAATAAAAAAGAATTGTGAATTTTTTTCTCATCAAATGGAACAAAATGAGAGGGTGTCCCGTAAGAAATTAACACCTTCGAAAATAAGACACACCCTTAATATAAAATTATGGTTTCAGAAGCTGCATAATTTGTTTTTCCCTCTAGATGTATAGAAAATACAACCCTTTATATATGTAACTGTATGGTTTTTATCAAACAAAAGAACAGTATTAAATCGTTTAAAAATATTTGTCCACATTGTAAATTTTAACAGTTTGTCCAAAAAATAAAATTATTAGTCAGGAAATGTCTAATTTTGATGGTGTAGTATACTGTTAAATTTAGCCAAAACCGTAATCAACCCACTTATTTGTTCCTGGAAATTCTCGTGAACATATCTAGAATATTGACTAATTAATACCGGATTTTATGCACATATCAATTTAAAGTTATGAGTTAGCATTCGCTGCTCACTAACAAAATGTGAAATTTATCTAATATCCATTTACCTCATCTAAAAGCATAAGTATTTTTTATGCCAGAAACACAATAAACACTGGCAGCTTTAGCTGCCAGTGTTTTTGAATACTTTGGATTTATTATTTTTATCTGGTTAATTTAATTCATCCATCTCTAGAGGATGCATTTAACTGTTATTCATAAAAAGTAATTGCAAATAAAACTTTTTTCCCCATTATTATAAGTTTGAATATTTCATATGGAGGATAATATACTCTACGTTGCACAGATGGACTTAGGTCTTACATCATTTACAGATCGTCTTGAAAGTTAATAAGTCATTAGTGACTATGCTACTGAAAGAGTTGTTCTCGCCAATCACAGTTATAACTTTAAAACAATAAGCAGTGAGTACCTGCAAATATTTTAAGAACAAGATAAATCTGGTCCAAGTTACAACTAGTCATTCTAAAGCTATATTTTTCTATTTATACAAGTTATACTTTGAATCGTCGTAAAAGTCTTAGATGCAAGTTCAAATTTAGTCATCTTGCATTTAAACTTGCATAAATACATTGTTTTAGAATAATGAACCATCAAAACTTTATATTCGGAGATACATAATTTGAATTAAATTGAACTTTGATTTTCACCATATGTTGCCTATTTAACCATTTTAGGCAAACATCGTTGTCTTTGTATCTGAAAATGCTATCAGAATCCTCTTTCCCTTTGTTTATCTGTAGACTCGAAGCTAGAGATTACGGCGTTAACTGTCAACTTCTCATTGTTAACAGGGTGGATCAAAACTCTAATCTAGATTGTGCTGGGTCAGCGATGCCATAACCTGTGGCTTAAGAAAAGAGCTGGAGTCAGATGGGGATATAAAGATTAATAGCTATGATCGATGGACAAGGGGAGGAATAAAACTTGTAAAACATAACAACTCTTCTCTTTATTGGGGAGTCAGGAAGATCCCTGAAATGTGTATAATAAAGATAGCGCTTCAATGACTTTAGAAATATATTTTTACTACATCAAATAGATATTTATAAAACTTATTTTACATAATAGCTCCATCTTTATTGATGGATGAGGTGGACTTGTAAAGTGTTGAAAACAAGAACACATCTAGAGTAGAATATGAAGAAAAATTGTTTTAGTAAATTATTTGGGGTTATGAAACTAGCTCCTTCTTGAGTATTACTTCTTTTGTTCATTGTATTTTATTCAATTAAAATTTTGTAGTTATTTTTTCATTAAAAAGTATTGTGTGGATTAGAGCGTGTCGAAAAAAATATTGTCTTATTTTTGAAACTCATTAGGTGTAAAAAGTTGTTATTACACATCTTGAAAAAAAAAAAAAAAAAAACTGTAAAAAAAAAATTGAAAATAAAAATTATATTCCGTTCGGTGCATTTACCTCAAAGTTTGGACAAAATACAAAATATAGCTATTTTTGAATTTTTTTTAAAATTTTATAAACGTTATAGATTTGAAAGGTAATTGTTTGCTATGTGTAGTGAAAGGGTAGTATAACACAGGAAAATACGATTCTATGCATTTTTAAAACATATATTAATAATTAAAATACTTAAAAGTAACATTTTTAATATAAAAAATTATTTTTTTGTGAAATGACTACTAGAGTTATTTTTTTAAATGTATTTTTAAATTTTATTTACTTCACGCATTCACTGCAAAGTTTTGAATAAATACGAAAAATACCTTTTTTCCATCAATTTGTAGAATACATCAACCACTAAATTATCGAGATGATTTAGTTTGCATTGTATGAAATGAAGTGGACAGAACTTGGAAAAAAATAAAATTAGTAATTATTCAATAATAATTATTCGCATAACCTTTGAAACATTGATAAAAACTGTGTTGTCGGGTTTCAATAATGGTGGCCTTTCTCGTGGCATCTTCTCTTCCTTTGAAGCTCATAAACTTACATGGTTAGTCATTAGACAGCAAACATGTCTGTAATTGAAGTGATGGGCTTAACGTTAATACTGGCTGGAAATATAGTATTATCTTCCAGATCAAATTACACATTGGGAGACCACTGCTGTGGGATATGTGCCTATTTCAACACATAGATTATACAACAACAGGACCAACATCTTTCAGTGGTAACATAGGCCAAAAACTGAAGCCCTGTGAAAAACTGTCACTGGCTGATTTTTTACGTGCATAATGTTCAATTCCTGAAATTGAGAGGAAAGTTCTGAGTACAGACAAGTTATATCCTCTTGATATTTTTGCAGTGATTAGATCAGGACAATGACTTGACAGCTCGTGAACTCGGTTCTCTTTCACGCACCAGATGGGTAATAATAGAAAACAGAGTACTTAGACTATATGTGATGAGTGAAAGTAAACTATCGGATGAACTCAAGCAAATGGTATTCTTTATTTTAAATCGCTGCGTGTCACTTTGGTTTTGAATAAAAAAAAAATTCTGAATGACCTAAGATCGTGTATGAAGCAATTCGATTGACTCCATAAATTTGATTTTAGCAATGAGTTTAGACGAAAGGAGAGGTATAACAGAACTGAGGCGTTGGTTCTGAAATTTCAAGAACTTTCCAAGGGAACGACGATCAGGCATTTTAAGGCAACCAAACTAAACTTTAGTACCATTTATTACGTGGACATAATCAATTTGAATGATTGTTCCTTTGTTAAGGAAAGTATCAAATGAAGAAATTGAGCATTAGGGTGTTCCTTATTTTTCGACTTTAAAATTTCTTTTTTTTCACCCCCAATTATTTTCCTTTGGATATAAAAACATTATTATGACCAATATTTTAAAATTAAAAGTTATTAACCCGCGCCGCAACGAGCTTGAAGTTCGCATCAAGTAGCCACATTTTACTATATTGCACAGGGAGGTCTTTATTTTTAAACTTTCAAATTTCTTTGTTCTTACCACCTAATTTTTTTCTTTGATATAAAAAGATTATTATGGCCATTGTTTAAAAAAATAAAAGTGATTTATCCATGCAGCAACGAGCTTGAAGTTAGCGTCATGAAGCCGAATTTTACTGTATTGCACTGCGTCGCTGATCATTTCGCTTGTACGTTACATAAACACAGTCAGCTGTCAAATACTAAGAAGTTATTGGAGAATGGTATAACTCCACTTAGGGTGTGAAATTATAGTACTTTTCTGCTGGATGAAGGAGAGTGGCAGAAATATACTATCTCTCGACTTCCCACATTTAACTCAGTGTAGATTTCAATTTGAAGTTGTTATTCTTTGTCTAAAATACATTGCTTAGTTTGGGAAATAATACAGGTAACATTTATTTAATTAATAAAGATCATCACCAGCTAACAGGCAACAAATTACATGTTAATCAACAGTTTTTGTCAGTCTTGATTTATACATCAAACTAGAGGTGAAGTTGACTATCGGTGAACGTCTTATCCAAATTAGTTGCACGAAAGTGCTTAATATTTTGGTGCTTCCGTAGTGTTCATTACTGACTGATTGCTGTTAACATTGAACAACTAGCTGGAAAATGAATGTTGTATTTCCGTTGAAGAGTCATTACATAAATTGTGTGTACTTAAAAATGAACTAGATTAAGTCACAAGAAGTCCAGACATCAGGCATTAAAACACTTAGGATAAAATAGAACTATATTCATACGAAAAATTTTCAAGGTGCAAAAACATATTTACAAGAGGCTTCCAACAACAAAGAATTTGAAGAAACGCTTATTATTCTTTAGAGGAACAAAAGCAACTCTAAAAAAGGATTTTTGGGAACTCATTGGATTCTGCATAGTATATTTAAGGATAAATGTTAACTCAAAAATAAAACCAAATAAAACCACAAACAACAAGAACATACATGCTAAGTGGTATTTTCCCTCAAGTTCGAAAATAATTCCGTTCACTTTCAAAGCTCAGATAGATTATGGGTAAATGAAAGAAAATCTCACATGTGAGTTTTCATATGCACTAATTGTTTCAGAGAGTTATCTCTGATTAAAATCTCCTTATTATAAATTGGTGTATAGTAGAGGGTATTTTCTAAACTATAGCAAACTCAATTGAGTTTAAAGATGATTGTTATTTTTATCTGCAATATTTTAAAATACATTATTTGGGAAGCACATTAAGATTGCTTTGAAAATAAGGTATTTAACTGTAATAAAGAAACTGATTTGAAAGTGAGACACAAATTTGTAAGTCACTTGTTATACATAAAATACTAAAATAGATTTTTATAAATAATAAAAATCTACAACATATGATTAATTTTTAATATATTTATCAGTTTAGATAAGGAAATTGTTGTTCGTGTCAGTAAAAGTTTGAATCTGTTTAAGGAACTCATTTGGGATTTTTAAATGTATCGCCCACTTTTTGGAAAGCAAGCATTTCTTATAAACATGTCAAACATAAGTTAAAAAAAATCTTTGTATAGAAAATTACTCCACAATGAAGACTAAATTTAATAAAAAAAATTCAAAGGTCTCTTTTAATTAAAAAAAAAGTGCGTTTTGCGACGTGTGGACTGTCGATGCAAACAGTACTCTGAAATACACAAAAATCTTTAAAAACATCAAATTTTGTTGTATGAACTTTATATTACCTTTATTTGTTAAATTGTATCAATATTTAGCATCATTCTTTTTTATTTAAGCGAATAAAAATGTTAAATTAATTTTGTTCATTTTTGCCGATACTGTGTCCATTTTTATTATTTTCAATATCAATTTGGCTGAGGTTAATATTAACTTATTATAATAAAACTTAATAAACTGTCAACATCGATCAAAAGGATAAAATTTCGGGTGTATATAATCAAATCGAAGACATTTTATTTTTTCAGAAAAATTAAAAATTTTGTCTTCTTTTTAAAACCTTCAGGCTTTAATATTAATTTATATAAATATTAATTTATTGGAATGAAATAGGTCAAGAGGTAAAAAAATGAAGGGGTGAGAGTTAAAATCGGATGAAAATTCATTTTCAACCCCTTATAAGGACCACCCTATTGAGCATTTACTAAAGACTGACGCAAGATGTATTGGCCAAAGTTGGGCTCTGGAAGATTGGTCAAAAATATCACAAAACATATTTTTGCCCTCCGTCCTTTCTTATAAATAAAATAGTTCAATTTTATGATTGTGCATCGAAGTTTTAAAACTTCTTCAATATTTTATCCAAAATTTAAAATTTAAGCCAATATCACTTCCAACGACTGGTTTACAACGTTCCACATCGGGATCGGTCAATGCCTGGAGAAATTGACCAGTGTTTCTGTGCTACTGGGGACCACTAAAAGCAAACTTCAACTCGTTTCCTTGTCACACACAGGCTGTGGGATGGTGAGTCAAACTTGCTACAGAGACATCACAAAAAGTGGGTGGCGCTGACACAATAGACGGCTAGCTTAGCACAACCCCTTTTTTTTAAGATCCATAATGCCCGACTATTCTACAAAAGTTTCTTTCAAAGTGCATCATTGGAACAGAAATTCCTAGAAAAAGTGAACCAAATGAATAATGGCATCTTTTTTTTTTTAACGTAAGAAATAAAGTTAGCAACCATTTTACAGAAAAATCACTATTTTTAACAAAAAATTTTACTTTTGAGTATTTTTAATTATTAACATATGTTTTGAAATGTATAGAATAGGGATTTCCTGTGTCATACCACCCATTCACTACACACTGCAAACTATTTTTTTTTTTTTGTATTTCTTCCTAACTTTGAAATGAATGCTCGAACAGAAGATATTTTTTTTCAATTTCTTTTTCAGTTTATTTTAATCAATAGATGTAATAACTTTTTATATCTAATGCATTTCAAAAAGAAGAAAGACAAATTTTGACCCTACTTCATGTGGATCCCATATTACTTACGTTAAATATTCTTAAATTGAACAAAATGTTTCGTTGATTTCTATTACAAATATCACTGTTAGAATAATTACTCATTCATAAAACGTGCTAAAATTTTGAATGTTAGGTATATAAAATAGAGAATTCAAGAATATTAAAGTTTTTAAAATTATAAATAAAGCACAGTAAAGGTTAAACAGATTTTTGTGGGTCATTTTTCTTAGTAGTCTTCATTCGTTCTAATTTAAATTGTTTAAAGATTTTCAGAAATACGTCATTTTGCTTTTTAATAACACTTAAATACCTAAATCGTTAGGGCATAACATTGAATTGGCAATTTAAAATAAATATTTTGATAATAAAGTTTGGGAAATAAACATTTTTAAATGTGCTGTTTAAGTAGTGAAAATTATAGTTTTGTGAAAGGACTTTATAAAGTTATAAAGTTTCAAAATACCTTATTAAAGACGTTCACAATAAGAATTTTTTTTTTTATTTAAAACTTGCCTTTTATACATTTAGGCTCTTTTGGTATGTAGTTAAAAAACTTAATTAGCTTTCTGGATTAAGAAACTTTAAATGCAAAGACGTACTAATAATTTTAATTTTGTACTTTAGACTGTTAGTGTTTGCTTTAAATACATACATGAAATAAATGAAAGTTATTTTTTCATATCAACTTCCATTCAAATTCAATCTATCAAACTAAATTAAAATTGTATTAATTCAAAAATTCATGATTAATATGGCCATCAAATTCTCTTACTCTTTATAATTACAAAGTGCTCCAAGTACAAGTATAATATTTTATAACATCAATCAAATTATATTTGCTAATTAAAAACTTATAAATGTCATGATTTTTTTTTAACATGAATACAAAGAGCTATGTAAAATAATTCATAATATACATTAAAACACAGCTAAAAAAGAGAAACGCGTCTTAACACATACAGGTAAAAGTTAAACCCGTGACCACTGTAAAGCTAGAAGCATTTATAAAGTCCTTATTTTAATGTGGGAACCAAATAAAGAACAGCATTGTCTACTATTTACTTTCTAATAGTACTCCATGCATTGTTACAAAATAAAACTTCTGAAATGTTGCCGGAATTAAGATTGTAAATGAAGTTAGTATCTAGTCGACAATGCGAAAAGATTTAGGTTTTTCCCTGCTTATTACTTCAGTGTACAAGATGTTATTTACTAAAGACAATAAACCCATCTTTCCTTTGTTTACTTTGGCTTTAATAAGCATGATTGTTTAATGAATATGTCTACATATAAAGACCTCTATTCTTTTGTTCTGTAAACATGAATACTGAAGAAAATTGTCTTATAATTGGATGTCTTTGAGCATATACTATTTGTCATGTTTATTCTGGAAAATTCAACTGCAAAATAAATAACTTTTACGTAATTGAAATAAATTAATGAACATATTAACACTCAACTTTACGCATAAAGTAAAAGCTTCATTTAAGAAACATTTGCATCTTTTTATTAATATAAAGTGCATTGTTATTAAATAAAGTACAGTTATTTTTCCGAATAAAATTACAAAAAATATTATTTCGTTAATTTACATTACTGTAATGTATGTAAAAGTCATAGTTTAAACATAAATTGTTTATTATAAGTATTGTAACATTTAATCAATCATTTCACTGCTAACCTATGACTGAAGTCTTTTTATTTAGTGATTTTAATGTGTCATGTTCGTAAAAATAAAAACGTTTTGTTAATTATATTCTAAAATACGTTAAAATACTGAAACAATATTACTTGATTTCTACAAGTGACAACCGGAGGGCTAGAAGTCATATTACCTGTTTGTAGTAGCCACTACCCCCCCCCCCCCCTTTCGCCCCTGAACATATTTGATGGATTTTTGAATCCACGTAAACGATTAGGTGTATCAGGTACAAATCATGGCTGGGCTTGTATTGCACCTTGAAATTACTAGTGGAAACTAAGGTTGTCAGTTCTGGCAGTTTAGAAATTGGTATATGATTGTATTGCCATAGACTATCAAATATTAACTTTTGCATGCACCATATTTTTTAACATGTATATGTGTTATTAAACCATTGCTTGATTTGAATCCTAACACATACAGTTGTCAAAAGTATATCCTAATAAATAGCACGCTATAGGCAAATTTTAATATTAAAATCCGAAATTCTGTCCCATCTCTAAATTAAACGTCAGTTTACAAAATTAGTATTTTCATTTTATTTGACTTAACCTAAACTAAAAAATTCTAGTTCATCATGTAGAAAATAAAAACCTAAAATATCTCAAGCTATCCCTAGCAACTATTTATCTCCTGAAAAATGTTTATCCTCAGCAATGCATACAGATTATAACAAGTACACCTCACAAAGTTCATTACAGCTTATTAATTCTGGGAATCAAATGATTTTTTCTATCGTCTCTCAATTAAGTTCTTAGACGCTGTAAACCTGCGTCGTTTTATATATAGATTGGGAATCATGAAATTTGACTAATGAATGCATTTTTTTTTTGTTTAAAAATATTCTCCAATTCGTTACCTTTAAAATGATACCATTTCCATTCTGAGACACAACATATTTTTTAAGGGTACTCGGAGAACTTATACCTGTATTGTTAAATAGCCTATTTTGAATGCACTTTTTCTTGGAAAGTTTCGAAAGAATGAGTTGGAATTTTTATATAATTGATATCGCTATTATTCATGCTCCTGAAGTTAAAGTTTGATAAGAATATCATCACAAAGTTTCTTTGTTTATCTTTAATCAATCTTAAAGTTTTTTTTGGAGAAAACCTCTGTTTTTTAGTTAAAATAAGGTATTTTAAAAAAATTATGAAAATAACAGGAATTTTTTTAACTTCAGTCAATTCTGTAGGTTATGTACTACAATTTCATTAAACAATAATGGTATATTTCATAGTTAAAACAGCTGCATTGAAATTTGAAATATTACGTTTAGAAAAAATTAAGATTAAAAGTTAAATTTTATATAGATAAAAATGGATGTTTTTTTTTTTTAAACAAAATATAACATACTTTTGATTCGAGTAAAAACTAAAGTAAAACATCCATAGAAAGGCCAAAAAATATACAAAACATGAAAAAAAATCCTAAAATTTTCAAATTTTATTTTCAGGGTTCCGAGTCCCCTTAAATTACAGTGAGTTTTGCAAACCTATTTTGCACAGATTAATTAATGTAGTGAACTTTAAACTTGTTTTCTGAAGAATTAATTTTTGTTGTTATATGAACTCACTCCGACAGGCATAACTTCAGTATAAATATCCGATTTGTAGTATTCAAATTACGTTATGCCTGTCGGTCAAATTACGTTATGCCTAATTAAACCGTATGTTTTTAAAAATATCGAAATATTTGTGAGTGGGTTCCAAGCAAATTTTATCGATATTATTAAAAAACATATGGTTTAATTACTTCTGAATATTAATTTTTTGCTAAAACTATGCATTTTTTCGCACTTTTAATTTAAAAATTTATAATTAAAAAATATTAAAGTTAAATTTCCATTCAGGTTGAGACTATCTATCATTATATTATATTTTATATACAATAAAAATCATAGCTTTAAGTTAATTACAAGTTCATTTAGGTCCACTCAAATACTGTCCCAAACAGTCATTTAAATTTTAAATAATTTATTAAAATGTTAATTAAAAAAAAATATTTACATAAAAATATGTTTCATTTTTAATTATGTTTTTTTCTCTGTATTAAATTCTGCTATTCTAACATACAAATTGAAGAAAATCTTCTCAAATGTATATGTATACCTTAACAGCTACAGGAAGGTGATTAATATTTGGTAATGGTGACACCTCTTCCGTGTACTTGCCGACCATTAAAACAAAAATTAATGTGTGTTCAGAATGGTATGAGATTGAGCAATTGAGGCATCCTGGTGGGTGCGAAGTCTGAAGAAAGGGAAGGGTGATGAATACCGTGTTTAAGAGCGATACGTGAGAATACACTTAATCACGTTTTCCTCAAACTCGGTTGTAAATATGGAGGTCTCATTCAACTCTGCCTCCCAACTGTTTTGCAAAGCTTTTATCTCCCAATTAACAGTGACTGAATATCGCTGAAGTTTTAAATGCATGCAGACTGAATGCACGATGGGCGATGTGCTTCGCCTGTGTAATGAGTGCAGCTAATAGAAAAGCGCCAAATAAGGAAGGGGAATTCTTTCGTGCTTCCATATCAGGAATTCATATTTTAATTCGCAATGCGTTCATTAAAAGACCTTCGAAATAAAAGTTTATTTTTCTGACGATGAATAAAAGTTGCATATGTAAATGATACGTCGATGTCTATTTGGAGTACTAATGGTCACTTTGTTATTCTAACTTATAATGTTGAATACAACAAAATATTTTTTCATCTATCTTGAAAGTTCATTTTACCCTACGATATGATTTTTCTTTTTGGGGTGGCGTATAAAACCAATTCTAAATAAATGTCAGGATTGTTATACTATTGTGTTTTATTATGTTTTTTATTAAATCAAATAATCTGTACTTTTTAATACATATTGTTTAAATTGTTCTATCGTGCTAAAAATATAAATATTATTTTTTAAATTAAAAAAACTCATTTTTTTTTTTAATTTGAAGAAAAATAATAATATTCCCTAAAATGATACCCCCTTTTGAAGACATTTAAATTTATTTTAACGAATGAATATTGTATTTTGTTTAAGTCTTTTCAGTTATTATATGACATAATATTCTTTATATTAAAAAATTGTTATTTGTCTTATCCTCTCTTTTTTCTTTCCTTAAGACATTTTCTCGCAAGTCGTCTTTCGATCAAATCGTATATTTCAACCGACAAAATAAAACCTTCAAAATCAAAGAATATATAAATCTTACATTTGAAGCAAATGAATTTTATTATTTTATGAACCATGATCAACTGAGGAGAGTGATTGGTTTCATAACGTTTACAAAAATTTCTGTCTGGCATGTTTTGGTAACATTTTAATATTTTTATATTTGTTATTATAATGAATAATTGTGGGAATATTTTTTTATATGTTAAGGCATAATTCTAAATAAGCTTGAACAATTACCGACACTTCATATTTGCTGTTAGAAAATCCATATCAAACTCCACGCCAAAATCCATCAACACCAAACTGGGATTTCTGATTCCCCTCGGAAAATTTTAGTATGTAGATTGTGGGTACGTAAAATGTAATCGTCTTTTCTTAGTTTATTTAAAAATGTGGAGCTGTATTTTTTCGCTTTCTGTAGGAACCAACTGGAAACTTTGACATACTAACACAATCGATGAGTATTATGATTAAAAATACGATAAAATGTAAATTTTTTTCATCTAAAATATCAATTTTTGGCATGTGGATAATAATTTCAAACTTTTTGGTAGTATATCAGTATTAAAAATGATGCATTTTTATATATAAACTTTTTTTTCCGTCAATTTTTTAATCATCTAATTGCAATTAAAGTGATTAATTAAGACATTATTAGAACATACATAAATAAACTTGTAATTAACTTAGAGGTATGATTTTTACTGCAAATATAAGATATTGTATTGACGCATGTTCTTATGGAGAAATTTGAATTTAGCTACAATATTTATTTAATTATAAATTTTTAAATAAAAAGTTTAAAAAAATACATAGTTTTTAACAAAAAATTAAGATTAAAATATTCATAAAAAATGTGTTTATAACAAAATATATTAGATTCTCCATAGAAAACACTAGCGCAGCATGGCCCTTGTGTTGCCTTTGTGCCATAAAACCTCCAGCAAACAACAACCATAGAAGACACACTCACAATTTGTGTCTTCAGAACAAAATTAGAATTTTGTAAATCGGACAATTTATTATGAAGATATGACCGTTGGCGTAAAGTCATATAACACCAAAATGTCATTCTTCAGAAAACGTGTTTAAAGTTTACTACGCTAATGAACGTGATACAAAACGGGTTCACAAAACCCACTGTAATTTAAAGAGTAAATTGAGTCTCAGAAGGAAAATAGTATTATTTTAAAGGTAATGAATTCGGAAATATTTAAAAAAAAAATAAAAAAATGCAGACTTGAGTCAAATTTTGAAATTCCTAATGTATATGTATACCTTAACACCTTAACTACCTTAAATACCTTAACACCTTACACAAGCTGTTAGTAAGCACAAGTTGTTTAGTAAAAATAGTTACATTTCGACCAATTCTGTTTGTGGTTTAATAAGCAATCCTTTCTCAAGGTACTTCCACAACAAAACAAAACTCAAATTAAGGACAAAGAGCAGTGCACAAACAAAAGAGTCCTTTGTTTTGAAGAAAGACTTATCCCCAATGGTTCCCTCTTTGTCCAAAAGATATGGCGGAAAAACGAATGCAAACGGCAAAAGAGACGCCGTCACAAGACATACTAATTGGGTTTCAGAGCTCAAGATGTGAAGTGCAGGCCCAGGAGACCTCGTTATAGTATTCTAAGCCTTATATAACGAATTCGGCTTCCATTAAATGTAGTCTGACATTGACCAAACTCACCACAGGATGATCAATGAAATGGGAAAAGAATGCGAAACTTCTTATGGTAAATCCTGAAAGATTTCCAGAAGAAAGGATTATTTGATTCTTTCCGGTCCTCAAGGACTTCATGTTGGTCTACATAAGTTGAAACTATAAATTTACTATTCTCGGTGGAATTTCGTTCTTTCGTATTTATTTCATGCAGTTCGGCAAATCTGATGAAAAACTAGGATTGAAAAATTTGATACCGACTTAAAACATAATTCAGGAATAAGTTGTTTGTTTATTTTTGTGTTATTTTTTTAATAAGGTTCTATTTTAAATAACATATTTTCAGTTACTGAAATAAAAAAAAAAATAAAAAAAAAATTGCGGATATCTTTTGACTGTATCTGAAGGAAAAGAAATAACTTTCAATGGGAAAAGCAATAAATGATAGTTGTATAGTTCTAGTAGCATATAAAAAATCAAAAATAAAATGGAATCACCAATAGAAAATATTAAATTTGTAGGAGTTAATGAAAAATGGCTATGCAAATTAGTCAAGTGTAAAAGACTGTAATCTCGAAAATTCAGACAATATTAAAGATAAGAAATGGTTAGAGTAGATTTTCTTTTATTATTAAAAAAAGTATATAATGAGAATGTTTTTATATTTCAAAGAAAAAAATCATATTAGTCTGCCGTTTCTTATCCTTTCTTTTGTAAAAAAAAAATCAATCAAAAACATATTTAAAACTGGCGCAATTTGATTTTTTCGTCATTAGATTTTTTTATGGTATATTATTTTTGTTCTCAAAAATCCATTTTAAAATGTAATATTCTTTAATACTTATTTCACATTCGAGATTTCAGAAATACAGATCGATTTGATACATAGCTTGATAATATACTAGTGGGGGACAAATAATTTGACTCTTATTTATTTGAAACATTGAAAGAAAAATTGTATATCTCCATTTGGTGATGGCTTTTTCACAAGGGTTCTTGTGACATTAATTTTATGCAATAGTAAAATGATTCAATTAAATTGTTGCATTTTGTTAATTACAGCTTTAAGTATTATTGAGGAATTTCATTGCGCGTTAAAAGAATCGTTAGTTATAAGAAACTATTCCGTACTTCTTTTCGCAGTGTAATTGATGACAACAACTTCTCTATAACAAAAACATATTAAACACTTTTTCAACTTAAAAGAACATTTCTTTTAATTTTAAGTTAACATTTTTATCTTTTACTGTATTTTTCTCTTCCAGAAAAAGATAAGATTTGTAAAATTGCTTTAACAGATATATGGAGAGAGTTTTTGTTTTCTTTTGCTCCAAAAAACTTGTCAAAGGAAGTATGTCAATTCTGTAACTTCTACAATAATAAAATTCTTCAATTCCATGACCACAACTCATTAATATTTTATCGAAAACTTTCATATCTTGAGTGAAAGAATAAAACGATAATCAGTATATACTAATCTAAATCAGTAAACAGCCATAAAATTTTTTGAATGTTGAAAAGTGATGTTGAATTTTAACAAACTATATTATTTTTCATTTTGCTTGACGGTCCCTGATTCGCAAGAACAATTCATGAAAGATTTTACAAATACTCTGATATTGTTTAGTATGTCAGTAATAATCAAATGAATAATTTTGAAAAAATGTCAAAAGGTTTTTAAAACACACAGAACAAAGTCTCTTATTATAAGATAAGTTTTGTTGCTCTTGTATCTATGGTACCAACTTTCTTTTCACCTTTATCAAACTCCCATAAACTTTAAGGAGCTCACATTGTTTTAAAGAACTCGCATAGTTGTAAGGAATTCACATAGTTTTTAATTTTCAAGCCTTGACCTGAGTTACACAGCTTTCTATCTTAAGATATTATTGTTCAAGTGTTGATCTTGCTTTATTAGAATAAATTTTGATGTTATTGGTTTATATGATACAAATACTTTAAATTAAAGTTCATTTTAAAACTAAATCTTCTAGTAAAATTGAAATTGTTTCTCATATTTAGAATATTCTTATATTTTGAATTGAATATTTTAAAATTCCCTTGAACCAAAATTTATACAAGAGCAGAATTTATATTTTTCAATACATGCCTTGATTGAAAACAGAGATAACAAATATCAAAATAAAATAAATCATTAAGTCTCAATCTCGCAACTATGTTTGGTCTGATTGTATGTAAATGATTAAAATACACATTTATCCTCTTAAAATGTTATGCAGAAAAATATCAAAATTGAACTATATCTATATTCATCCAAAGCAAGATCCCATGTAACAATCATAACTCGGATAGACTTGTGAACTATTACTACCTATAGGCTTTAGACTCGGAAAACTAAAGAAAACTCATGAAAATGTAATTATACACAAATAAAATAATGAATTTTTGATTTACTTTTATATTAACTAAATTGATAACTAGCTCAACATGTCCTTAAAATGTATTTATGTCGTTTTAGAAAAATAAATAGAAAAGCAAACACACGTTTCCTTAAATTAATACATTCATTTAAAATCAGAGCATTTCTCTCTTGTAATTTCATTTGATAAAGAAACCTCATTGAAGTGTATGAAAATTCCATCCCTCTGCTATGTTCTTAATTAGAAAGCAAACCCATTTGCGATTTGGGTGTAGTTCTTTTTTTCTCGCTACCTTTGAAGCGCTCTAAAACATCCAGTGGATGGTGATCCAGCAAAATCCCATTCCATTAGTGCATGGCGACTGAGAAAACAACATTAAAGCCCTCCGAGGTTTTCCTCACTACCGGAAAGATATTACAACTGATGGAATATCCCTACTATAGACAAAACCTCCGAGGAGAAGATAGGAAAACAACTACTAAGAGTCATTTAATCCATTAGCAGTCTCTTGGTGATGCGTGCTACGAAGAGGATAACAGTTTAGTACTTGTGTAACGCTCTTATTCACTTCAACAGAGGCAGCAATTATGCGCAACTCTCTTGGAAGCAACTTCTCAGTCAACGTCATTTAAGGAAGAGACGACCCCATTTACTATGGATTTCTCTATTACGAGTCACTATATTTTAGAACGTGAGCTTTAACGAACATCTTGAGGATGTTCTAATAACCACCTTAAAAGGCGGGTTACTCATTTGTTCTATTCAGTCACCACCACTTTATGAAAGTATCCTGGCTCGTTACTTGGGTTAGACCATCTGCTGATTTCTCACTGAAGCTCTCACACCTATTCCTTTGTATCCCATTTGTATACGAGGAAGAAATACCTATATTAGAAGCGAGTTAAGTAAAAGGAGATTTAAGTAATCGTAGTTTATGCTAGAGAATATTTGAAATAATTTTGATGGTTGCAAAATTAAAAATATAGATTCAAGCAGAGTATAAATGTTTATTCCTTAACAATTTTTCTTTCCTCTGTCAATTACTTCAAACACTGAATATGAAGAAATATACTTTGTGGAGCGCATATAAGTAGTTTAATTATAAATTAATAGATACTAATATTTAAGCTATGGAACAAAATACGATAAACTAGAAACGCATTTTTAAGCTTTTGCTTTTCCTTTACAATAGTTTTCAATAAGTCTTGAATGCATTCTTTTTCGAAACGTAAATCAATAAATTTCTAAAACTGAGACCTTTTTACATATATATATTAATAAATTTCATATTTTACAACTTAAGAAAAACACACTCAAATGTTTATCAGTTACTGAAGATTTATTGAAGAGTAAAGGAAGAGAAATACTACATACTGAAAACACATTTTCTACACATCCTTGTTAGTCCTTTGAATTATTTTATCAATAAATTCTGATGATACTGGTTTCAAGACATCTTGACACTTTTAACGCACATTCTTATCTTTAATATTAACTTCTTTTAAATATTCTAAAGAACAATAATGTACAATATAAGCAGTTTCCATTTTCCTTTGCAACTTTCTAAGGTTAATGAATTATGTAAGCACAAAACGTGACTTTTGTGAATGGTTTAACGTGCTTTTCTAAAGTGCCCCATCTTTATCATATTTTAAAATGTAAATTCAAAAAGGTTTCCTTCTTATTTTTATAAAAAAAAATTTAGTAGGTTTAGCAGACGAATTTCTTGAAATTCTAGTATTGATATATTATTATGCTTTTTAAATATAGAGACACCATGTAATTTTATAGAAAAGACATTATTGTAAAATACAGTTCCTTTAAGCATATTTATTAGAAAACGTTAAATGCATGTTTTCTGGTGTATTGAAATTAAAAACCTATTTTAAAATAAAAACATGCACTTTTTAAATACTTTGTTGAAATATTCATTTTAACAACTATAATGTTTTAACTTTCTACCATTGTAATACTTATGCATAAGATTACTGGAGTTTCAATAAAGTGAATGTTTCATATTTATTAAAATAACTGTTATATTTAACTTATAGTTAAAAACACAAAAGTATATATAATTTAAATTATTCTTTAGACATGTTTTATAATCAATAAATTAATACATTTCATAAATAACGTTGAAGTCTATAAGTTATATGTTTACTAGTAGATGTAGTTGATGCATTATAATTTTTGCTAAAGATTTAAAAAAAAAAGCTCATAAACTGAAACATGCAGTATTGTTCTCAAATTAATAATTATAAATTATTATACTTAAATTCAAGATCCAAACTATTCATTTTCATATCAATATGTTCTATTCTTTATAAAAATCTAAAAATATGTTGTTATTGTAAAATGAAGTAAATTTAAAGTTTCTATGCATGCTCTTAATTTCCAGCAATTAATAGTTCGCATATATCGGATGTTTCATGCAGTAATTACGCCGACCAAACGGTATAGTGGTTAGCGTGCTGTCTTCTAGACCGCGAGGTTGCGGGTTCGAGTCCCGTGTTAGGCATGGGTGTTTGTAAATGTATGTTGGTTTGTTAAATGACGAAATGTTTCGGCGCATTATAGCCCTCGTGTTGCTGACGGCGCCAGATAATCTGAATACAACCAACCATGCAGTAATTACTCGAATGTTGTGATGACACTTGCTTCCACTATATTAAACCTTCTTTAAAGTGGATCGTGGTCATTTTCTCTCTCTTCAGTTTCTTTTACTGCTTCTTAGAACGAATCCCGCATTTCTTATTAAAAGCTGAAAATACGTTCTTGACAAAATGACTTCTTACGGTAATCTTTTACGATAAAGTGCTTGCTCAATGGTGACAATTTTTATTTCTTTCTTTTTCACCGAAGAGCGAATTTTTGCCACAAAGAAAAGGAAAACCTAAGGGATTTCGGAATTCAGTTCTTTTTTATAACAAGATAGAGTATTAAATATCCATTGTTAAAATTTTAAGAAAAACTGGATCATAAGATATCATGTATACAATAAGTTTTAGAAATAATTCGAAAGCTTCCTTATGCGAATTCCAGTCTTTAACAAAGAATGTTTTTTTAAGGGTCTTAAGACCTTGAACTTTAAGAGTTTTGATTTTCTATTGCTTTTATTTTCTGCCATTGATTAAGCGTATGTATTACATATAAAAATGTCGCACATTTGAATGGAATTTATTTATTTGTTGATATTTTTATAAGATTTTTTGTCGTTGAATTTTTATTCTTACTTAATATAATTTTATTTTTGTTTCGCATTGAATAATAAATAACAATTTAACACAGAGTCATCTAACCAAACTTAGTGCATGTGAGATAAAACAAAATATTTATTTCCATTAACTTGAATATAATGTTATTTAAAAAGAGGTAAATTATAGAAGGATGAGAATTAATATTGAATGTAAAGAGAAAGACGTTATATTGAATACAAAAAAAAATCAAATACAAATATTTACACTTTTTTAAACCATTCCATTTTTACATTTAGCTTCCAAAAGTCGAACTACCAAGTTTCATAATTTCTCAAAGAGAGGTTGGTAGTTTAAATAATGACTGGAAAATTACCAATTAGAGTTAAAAATAGATGTATTTTTTAGCCACAATATATTAAATAATCAATTTATTTTTGCAATTTTTGTTTTAAACGATAGTTTGTTACAAACAAAAGATAATTAGCATGCAACTTTTGGAGTGCACATTTTTAAAATTATTAATTGATATATATGCTTTTTTAATAGAAACCTAAATTTTTTTTTGTCTTTTTTAGATTTAGCAATGTTAAAAACCAACCCATAAAATGTTTATTTCCACTTAAATGTTGGTTCGTATTATTTTAGTGAATATCTAGATACATATACTTTTATTGACCGTATCTAACATTGCATATGAATTTAATAAATATGTAGTGTAATAAAATTTATTTCTTGATAATGTAATACAAAACAAATTTTCAAATGTACAGTACGCAAAAAAAACTGAATGATAGTTAATATCTTCGCTTCTAAAAGACGTAGAATATTGCGGTTTGCACCAAAGTAATTTTTACAATTATTCCCATGAGTAAACCACAATATTTTCTTGGGAGTTGTTTATTCAATAAATTGAACTGTAACTTTGAAAATTTCAATATCAACAACTATTTTTTACCTTTTTATTTGATCTAGAATACAACGTTTATCCTATATATAAAATGTTACTCTAACGTGTTTAAAAACACGCCACTTGTGAGCAAAGGTAATTCTCAATATTAAGTCTAAATTTGTCCCCACACCATTAAAGCGGGAAAGAGTGAAATAAGGACGTGCGTTTAAGGGTTTTTCAGGTATTAGTCTAAAATTATTCGGACACTATACTTAAATTTATTGAGTCTTGTTTAACGATATGCTGATGCAAAACTAGTAATGTAACTCAATCGGGAATTAATTTAAATGTAACATAATTATTTATAAAAGTTGAAGAAGGGACATGTTCACATACATTACAATTAAGGTCGGAAACAAGTATTACAGATATTTTAGTGTAGATATTAAAACTGGCAAATATGAAATTGTTACGTTATGGATTTATTTGAAACTGATAAACACTTGATGCTAATTAGGTCACTCTTATTTTTTATGCGTTTCATTTAACTTAGCAATTTTTTTTTTATTTAATCAATAAAACTATTTTTTTTTTAAAAACTTTGTATATATTTTTCAAAGTAATGGAATATCGCATAAGAATACAAGCATATTAAATCCTTATTCTGACATTGAGTAAACGTTTTAAGTAATTATAATTCCATCATTATGGATATGCAAAAGTTGAGTGTTATTGCTGTTTAGACTTGAATGAACTATCATTTGAAACAAAAATTACTAAAATATAATAATTATTAAGAAATTTATGGTTAAACGAATTCCCTTTTAACATTATTAGCCATTTCCTTGTCATTTAAATTACTAACAATTCATCTGAAAATTATAAAATTTGGTATTTCGAAGTTTTAAATGGATGCTAAAACTAAATTAGGTCTAATATTTTGGGGGTTTAATATGGATATGACTTTTAATTATAAGAACAAAACTATATGCAATTATTCAAAATCTTCCTCAATTTACAATTGCACTTTTTTATTTTACCAATTAGATTACAAGATGTAGCCAACGTTTGGATTTTTTGAGTACTGTATCTAAACAAAGCTTTAATTTACATGTTGGACTTGTAAACATTGATTTCAAAGTAAAAAACCTTAACAAAATTAAACATGTATTTTCAGTCTTTTCATAGCATTGAAATTAAATGTTAAAAGAAAATTAATCACCATGCCCACCTAATACCCCTATCCACTACTTCACCACTTTAGTAAAACATCGGAGTGAAATTGTATTTCTTATAATATGGTTTTGTCAAGATATCTTTAGAAAAAAATGCTGTTCAAATAGGATTAGTTTTTGACCCAGTTTAAGTAGTTATCAAATTATGATCATATCTTCTTTCAACCTCTATCTTCGATTTCAACATCTTAACTACTATCAGAATTAAACTTTGTTCTCAATAATCTGTATTTGTAAAGAAACCTATAGAAAAAAAAGATTTTAAACAGGTTCAGTAGATCACAAATAATGATAACAACCCTTTTCATCCCCTATCCTTAATTTAACCACCTTACTTACGAAACATCGGCACAAAATTGTCAATAAAATTGCCGATAATCAGAATTAGTAAAGATACCCACCAAAAAGAACCTGACTGGAATTGGTTCAGTAGATCTCAGGTTATTTTCACTCCTCTTAAGGGGTGAACAAAAGAGGAGAGAGTTTTTCTAAATTTCAAGAATTCTAGAATCTCTCCGTTGTTTCGAAGTTTATGTGTGAAAAAATTCATCAAGATTGGAATGAAACTGTAGCTTCCTATTAAAAATATACAAACATATATAAGGACATTCTTCTTTATATATCGAGACAGATTGTACATTTACTATAGTGGGACATAAAACAATAACGTTACTAATATAGAATAATACTAATATAGAATATACTAATATAGAATAATACTAATATAGAATATACTAATATAGAATAATACTAATATAGAATATACTAATATAGAATAATACTAATATAGAATATACTAATATAGAATAATACTAATATAGAATATACTAATATAGAATAATACTAATATAGAATATACTAATATAGGATAATACTAATTTGCTTAAGGCATTTATTTTATGACATAGAAAACTTTAAAAATGGTAACGTAAAATCGCCTACTTGGAAATGTGTACACAAATGTTTTCTTTGTACAATAATTATTTTACCCTTTTAAAAATTTAGTTTTTGGAAATTTTTTAATTCCCATTTGATGTCTTATCATTTAAATTTCTTCTTAAATTTACAAATATCAAAGAATACAATGACAAACCCAACGAAAACAAAATAACGTATTTAAAAAACTGTCTTAACAATGCCAGGGTTCTGTCAGTTGATTGCGATCAAAATCATGAATCAAAGTTAACAAGAATAAAAATAAGCGGCTGACATTTAAGTTATTAATCTTTATAAAACTCCACCCCCACTTTGCATGCAAAGCAGCGTGACATCATGGATAAGTGGTATGCGAAAAGAATTTGACGTGTGTCGCATTGACTCAATAATACAAAAGAGTCTTGTTTAATGGGATGGTTTAACAAGAGTGGTTTGGTATCGAGAATCATACAGAATACTTTTAAGTACAAAGTGAATGAAATAATAGACTTGTCTTTTATAAATGACATGTTGAGTATTTCGTTAAAAAGGCATCTTTGTTTGGGTCGGATGAAGAGTTTGAATATAAGTGGCAGAACGTTGTTTAAATACAAGAGACTTGTAGAAAAGAGTATGAAAATAGCAACATTCCGCACCATCTGGATATCACTCCCGAAACATGTATCCTGTTGAGAGAGCCAACAAAAGTTAGTGGCTTAAAGTTGTTGTTGTTTTTTGGAAACGAGTTTCTGGATCAAAGAGTATTTATTCTTACATTTCAAGAAGCCTATGCATGTGATATGAAACCAAATTGTTCTTCAAGAAGCATTTGTATACAAGTAGAAGCAAAGATGTCACTTGAAAAGAACAACAGTTTTTGGATTATAGTTGTCACTTTTAAAATGCGTTTCTAAAATGAGATCATTTGAAGTTGATGGATGAAGGTTCTTCAGTGTTTTACTGAATGAAGGGTTTCTAAAACAAGGAGAAAGAGTGCTCTTATTCGATGGTTTTTAAAACTATAATATTAGTTTTTTTTTAATAAAAGGATAGGAGAAGTTAAAATGAATTGGATAAACGTTTTATTTCAAGGTATTACATCACCCACCAAGAAATGTATAAAAATTATTATAGTACGCAAGATAAGTTATTAAATAACACATAAAAAACTTTTTTTTTCTTATCAATGTAAAATAAGAAAAATTTGTTAATTATAAAACCAATATACATGGCTTTTAGAAATAATTTTCAACTGTCAGTAAGCTGTAAAAAAATATCGTTAATAAGGTGGAGTTTGATTTGAATGTAGTCAAATATGTAAAAAATAGTTCAAAATAGTTTATTTTTTTTATTTTTTTATTTTTTTAATGTCATAGTGTTTTTTTTGTTGTTTTTTTTCAGGTCAAATGCCATGTCATGATGATCAGTTGTTCTTTTTTACAGCTTTTTGAGAGTTGAATTTTAATTATAGTCACCTTGTACATATCTTAGTAGCTTTTTGTTTTGTATCTGCTCCCTCACTTTTATCTATTCTGAACATCAGTAGATTTACACATGTTTTTAGGTTAATGCTAAAATTGTAACATGCACACATCATTTTTCAAATTTAATACAAATGTTAATAAATAGTTGAATGATATTTATTTCTAGCATATCCAATTCTTTGAGCAAAACTTCAAATATTTGAACTCGTCATACTTTAAACAAACAATTGTTAAATACATTCCATTACTTATTCTATTGCATGAGTATATTAACAACATTCAAATTGCCCTGTGGTTAAATCTTAATTAAACCTCAGTCTTTCACTCCTTAAAACAGAATAAGTCGCTTAATAAGCTATTTCCCAAACTTCTCTTAATAAGGGCAATGTTTCGCTTTTCCTTTTCAATAGAAAATTAAACTACCTTATATATCTAAACAATTCCCCATTACTACGCAGTCTTTGATCTAGTGTTTTCAGAACTGTGAATCACCGTTTGTTCTCGAATATGTATAATACCCCGTGCGCGTCCTAGCGTACTTCAGTAGTATTCCATTCAGGCTTTCTAATACGCAATAAAGCCCTCTTATCAGCACAGGATTTGCACCTAAACACCTTCGTACGTTACAAAAGCACAATTAATTTACCTGCTTAAAAGACCGCAATTTGAATTAAATTGAGTATTCGAAATAGTATCCTGTTAAATAAATCGTAAGTTTATGTGTGTTTAATTGGATTATTTTGATTGAACTGTGTATAAGTTTATTCAATATTCATCTTAATGAAGATGATTATATGCTAAGAAATTTTTAAATTAAAAATTCAAACTAAAGAGTTGAAAGATATTTTTACTGTATTTTGATGATTAAGATTTTTATAAAATGCTAATAGAAGCAAAAACAAATTCCTAAACGCACTGTGCTCATTCATATATCTTAGATATAAAATCTTAGATTTTGTTATGAAATCCTCATTCAACGAAATTAAACACTGATCACTTTTTATTTTTGCATTAAATTTTTCGTAGCTGGATTTTGTACACACATTACTAAATGTTTAGTTTGTGAAATCTGATTTTTAGGCATAGTGGATATTAAACGATTAAATAATATAAGCTTATAAGTAAATAATTAAAAAAGAACTATTTAAAAAAATTTAGAAATAATATCAAGATTATTTGCTTGAGGATTGATATTTGATTAGCAATCCTAAATTTGCTGTTACAGATTTTTCTTTGTTATTTTTATGTTGTACCTTAGATATTCTTAATTTCAGTGAAATAGATATTTGCATACTTAAAATTTATGTTGACTCAGAACTATAATCCTTAATTTGAGCACAGAACGCATACTTTTTACATGATACGTAATCATGAAGCAAAAACAGATAAGATAATCTAAAAAAATTTATGCCCTCCCTCCCCATCCAAAATATAACATTCTTTTAGTCAATAGAATTGACTCGAGTACTCACAAATTAAAAAAAAAAAAGAAGTAGCAGATCTCTCTAGGAATAAATACAAAAAAATCCACTAAAGGTTTAGTATTTAAAAGAAAAACTTTCATAATAGTATTTTAGGTAACTTCCAGTGAAAAATATATATCTTTTTTCAATTTTTACACAATATGACGTGCAAAATACTTCGAACGCAATAATAAGTTGCCAAAAGTTTCAGCAAGAAAGTAATAATACCTTTAGAGCGTCAAAAAACATTTTCTTACAACAATTAAAATAAAAACAAACATCGGGGTGGTGTGCCATTTTAATACCTAGGCTGCAGGCTACCAATAACGCAGCATGATTCTTTATTAAGAAGAAGGGGTAAAGAGAGAGAGAGAGAGAGAGTTAAAAACAGTTTGGGCAATTGGTGCGGAACGTAGCGTGTTTTTCGATGATAATGGAAGCATGACGTCAAACTTTTGCAAAATGATGTCCCAAAAGAATAAAGTTGGTACGTTGTATAAATTTTGAGATTATGTCCAATCCTTCGTTGAATAGAAGGGTAGCTGAAAAAAGGACACCAAAAGCGAGGGCTTGTCATGAAGGGGATTAGGAGTATATTGTAGAATGTGAGGATTATACCGGAGAACCCCTCCTACCCTACCCCTCTTCGAAACTGATGGAAGGAATTGAATAAAAAGATTTTGAAAGCAGGAAATGCTTATGGGTATATACAATCTTTTTATGTTACTTATGTGTTCATTGAAGGCGAAAAAGAAAGTTTTTTTTAGAGATAAGACGGAAAATGTGTGGTTCGGAGAAAATCCTATTTCCGCAATTTTTTACTTAATTTTGTGAGTTTATTTTTTTTTTATATAAATTAAGTGGTTTTGTGTCGTTTTAATAAGAAGGGAAAGGGAAGTGGTATCGTTGAAAATTATTCAAATATATGCTTATTTGTAAACACGTGTCACTATTTGAGTTAAAGTGATAAGAATAATTTATATGATTAGATTAAATTTGCATTTAAATAAAAATAAACGCCTGAATTAAATTTGTAATTTTTTACTACTTTTATAATGTTCCTTCTTATTATTTAGGGGCAAAATAGGTGTTCGTATTTCCATTTTTAAATGATGCATCTTGAGAAGAAAATATAATTCGAATCAACAATTCACATACGTCGAAAATATTTAAACATATCTTAAAATGTTGATTGAAAACTTTTCTAGGGCATTGTGTTATGTTAAGAGAAACACTCGCCTATTCCCAGAAAAATACATAAAATATTATATTTTTATTTATCATTTACAAGAACAATATTTTACATTTAATTAAGAATAACTTTTAATGAATATTCAAGGATAATGTTTAACAGTTATACTAGAAAAATGTTTAACAATTGTAAAGCCGGTCAAGTGATAATATTGTTTGACAAGTGATTCGTATCTATTTCTACGCATGGGAAATCAATACTCTTTTTATTGTATCAACAGAAATATGAAAACAAACAATTTTCAGAGTTAACATTTTCTCTCCAGAGACTTTTTTGATGCAGGCTCGTTCATCAGTAACTATTTTTGCAAAGATATCATCAAATTAACTCTCTACCGTGATAAAAACTGACATTTAATTTGATTCTCAAAATAATTTTAACAAGCTAGAATGGATAAATTAATAAAAATTTGGATTACACTACTAGTTTTGAAAGAATTTATTGAATGCAGTGGAATTCGGACCAGATCCACTTGAAAAGTAGACAAACATACAAACATCTAATCCAGTATGCTCACTTAAAAAGTTTCACTACACAGCTTTCTCTGCTACAACTTTACTATTTGTGATTTTCTTTAATATTAAATGCGTTTAAATTTATTTTAATAAACGAAAATAATTGTCCTTGAAAATAAGATTTTATGCTCTTCTAATATTTTATTAATTTTTTTTAATGCTTTTAAAACATTAATAATATTAATTATTTTTATTTATTAACAACATATTTTCTTTTGAACATAGAAAATGTTTCCGTCAATATATTTTAGAAATCTTCCAATATATACTTCGACACAAAAACTGTAGCATTTACAAGAATATTTTTCATTACCACCGCATATGGTAATTAGAATTTAAATAAAGCATTATGATACAGGTTTATTTTTAAAAAATTTCAAAGAAATGAATAATCTTAAAAATAGTTTGTCTTTTCAAAATGTGACTGTCATTTTGAAGTTCACAATTTAAAAAAACTGTGAAACGTCATATCTTCAATTTTTTTTTTTATTATTCTAAATCATCCGTCATAGATGTCAATAGTAGGTTTTTCAACCAGGATTGGAAGTATAATATGATTTATGTAGAAAGACGCGGAAAAAGAAAAGAATGCGAAGTGTTCCAGTATATAGAATAATATTGACTTTATAATAAAAGCATGGATTTTTCACTTTTGAACATACCTAGACGTCTAGAACGTACTTTGAACATCTAGAAGACTAGAGTCCGAGAAAAAAAATATTTTAACAGGAAGTGTAATTTCATAATAGTTCTTAATTTTTAAAAATCAAACTACATTAATGGAAGTTTAGTTTTTAACAGTTAAACGAGAAAATATTCTAGGATAGAAGAGTGATCCTGAAAAGTTCTGTTAAAATAAGTTAATATAACGACTTTAAGTTAGTCGAATTATTTTTAATGAAAAATATTCAACAAAAAGAAGCACACATGCTTTCATTTATATCTTAATAAAAATTAAGTAAACATGTATTTTTCTATCAAATATTCGACATATGAGATAGATTTTTCTATGAATGCTATGTATATAGAATATGGGATGTTTTGGACCCAAATGAGACGAAGTTAATTTAATAGGTTGTCCAACAAGGGTAAGAGACAGTAGTGTAGATTGGTTTTAAATGGTACGTTTTTATAGCTTAAATCAAAATTTCTAGGACTGAAACTTATGTTAGAATTTATTATTATAATTACTCTACTTACGTATCAATATTTTATCCTTTGGAAGGTTTTTTTACCGACTGCATGTCTTAAAATAAAAACATATTTTCATGGATAGCAAACTGTCTTCCTCAAAACCCCCATTTTTTTTTATATAATCAGAAATTAAAAGGTACGAATGTGACACTAATAAATGAACCATTGTAAAAATAATGTTCACATTTCTTCATTTTTAATACTATAGTTTAAATTGAAAGCTTTAATGTGTATGATCTAAGTAGAATTGCATATATTATGTGAAGTAGTTACCAAATAAAATTTTTTAAACTATCCCAATTAAAATGCATCGATAATATTTAATAATTTAACTAATTACATAAAAAGTTGTCATAAATATTTAAATTAATTATACCAATTAATAGACACATTAATTAATAATTTAATTAATTGCAATAAAAGCTGATATAAATGTTTAAATTAATTATACCAATTAATTGACAAATTATTAAAATGAATTTTTGTAAATACATATTTAAATAAAACAGTATAATAACTAAACTCAGTGGCGCAACAGCCCCGTGCGGGGTCTTGGCCTACTGTGTCCAATCCCAGTTTACTTGACTATGGGCCCCGGGGTGCCATACAGCAAGGTTCCGGTCAGATGGTCAGTCTTACGTGGAACTCCCCAGGGTTTAGTACTAGAGGTCGGAAATATCGATCAAAATAAATATCGATACTATATTGTTGCATAGAAAAAATTATCGATAAAATATCGATATATCGATACATATTTTTTATTTTTATTTTTTTTTATTTTTTATTTTTAATTTTGCCAGAAACGAATTTTTGTAGGGCAAATTTCTACTTTTCATGAATTTATGCCAAAACTGTTTTAATAGATAAATTTTAAAAATTGTATTAATAAATAAATGACAAAAATTGTTTTAATAAATAAATTATATTATCAATCAGAATAAATAAAATTCATTTGGATGTCAATGCATAAATTCCCATTTTTTTTTTCAAGAAGAAATTTCGAAAAGTAGTTTACTGCATATTTTGCTGATAGGGATGTTTTTAATATTTAAAATTAGTTGCAAATTCCAGGCACACGTTAGCAACAGAAACGGTGATTTGTTAATGATTACTAATAAATGATCTTATCTTTCCATTACGTTATGTTTTCGTTTTGGTTAAGGTGTCATTTTAACTGTCTCTCAGTCAAGTCCAAACTTTAGTTTTGAAGTTTTTGAAAAGGGAATAAAGAAAATTGAAAAACACATGTAACTACAAAACGATCATCAAAAAACTAAAAAAGTTTGAAAATATCGATATATTGGTGACTTGTATCGATATTTTTACTATCGATATTTTCGATAAAAATATCGTCGTATTGATATATCGCCGACCTCTATTTAGTACCCGATCATGCTTGGTTCTCATTTAATCGACCCACTTAAGAGATGTAAGGCTGAGTCAACCTTACCCAGTCCGTGGACCGAACCGCAGACCTGTGTCGTGGCAGCACAATGCCCTACCACTGCACCACTGGGCAGTAAATTAACGGTGGATATAAATATTTAAATATTGGTATACATGTATTTACTGTATAAAAATTGTGTATGTAAATTGAAAAAATGTTTACTTACTTTAGACTTTTTTTTTACTCTTAGGTCACTTTTACTCATATATCATTTATTCCCTAATGTCTTTTCATCTGGGACGCACGTTTAGACAAAATTTTGGATACAAACGAAAGTATCTACTAACATCCCTTCATAAGATACTTGTAAGGTATTCTTTAAATATATTAGCAGACTCAATCTTTAATTTGCAGATATTTGTACTAATGTATTTTAAATGCAAAACAGTTGGATAAATGTTTTTTTGAAGTTGTTAAAATGTGAATCCTTATAAAGCTAAAAAAATGAACAAACAACTTAATTATAAAGTGGCTCTAAAGATTGCTACAGAGTTCACGCATAGTGGATTAAATTAAAAAAAATTAAAATTATGCGAGTAAAACTGTTCTTATAATCCTCTTGTTTATTGAAGAGTTAGTACAACATCACGAGCAAGTACAATAGTATATATCTTAGATCATAACTTAAAATTTGCATAAATAATAAGAGTAACCAATATAAGCCTTTACCGAACGGTACTAAACTAAATCATTCAACTAGCCAGACAGATGTGTGTTCTAACGTAACTCATAGTGTGCACTCATCAAAGTACCTTAAAGTATCCGCCTACGTTAAAAACGACAATTTTGACAAAATTTGATTTTTTTTTATTTTATAATTTTATAGCTTGAACTTTTAAGTTTTTAAAACTACCTTTACTTTTTCTCTACGTTAATTTTTTACGAAGTTATAGTATTTTTAATTAAGCACAAAAATATTTCCAAACGAAACCGGAAATACTCCAAATGTATGAAAATAGGTTATATTTACTCTGAAATTCCATTTTTTCATATTGATTTAATCGTTTACTGTTTATTATATTCTAGCTGAATCAAAGCCTCTACTAATTTCAAATCTCTAAGCTCATTTATTTGTAAAAATTTGGCAACTAGTCATTCTCATTTGTTTTGTTTACATTTCGTTATATTTCTTTACTTCAAATTTCGTTATTTTTCACTTAATATCTTGACTTTTTTGTTGTTAAAAATATAGTTTATTGATTTTAGTATGGGTCATTATAAGAATTACCGACCTAAGAAGTGCTAGTTTCATGGTAATCCGTACACTTCTAAAGCACCATAACATGTGATTTCTGAAGTCATCACAGCTAGTTCATCAAAGCTTGAAGGCAATAATCTTTTTTTTAAACCCCTGCTATGGAATGTAATAATCTGTTTGGAAATAGAATTATTGATATTCAAGTACTTATAGTATGTGGACAAATCGCCAGGCCTCCCATCAAATATAATAAATATTATCAAGCCAATATATATGCAGTTATGTGACCGCAAGTAATTGGAAAAGTACTTGTATGGTTTGACACAAAACCCGAACGAGAGCTTTAACAACATCCTGTGGAGTATACTCCCAAAACAAACCTTTGTTGGGCTTCAAACAGCCAAGTTAGGAGCTCATTTAGCAGTTCTCTGAAGTTTAATGATGGTGCAAAAGGTGTAATTAATGTGTACAACAAATTGGGGTTCAACGTTGGAAAATTTACCCTAGACGGTTTGAAGGTAGATGAAACACGTCGCATACGCGACTCTCAGCGACATTCACTACCCTCCGCCATATTACAAAAAAAAAAAACTCAGAGCACACCGAAAGAAATAAACTGCCCAAAATGAACCTAAGGAAGGTTTAACCTATGAATCGGGAGGTTTTTCAGCTTTATAGTCAATAAGAATTATATTTTTAAAGTTACATTATACTTCGATTGCGTTTTTCTCAGGATTGAGGTTTTTTTGTAAATAAAGTACCATTATCATGATATCTCATAAATACTTTATATATCTTCATGAAATTTTCAGGATATGTTATACGTATTGTTTTTTTATAATTTTTGCTAAAAGCTTCATGAAAGTTTAAAGGGATTTTTAAGTATAACATTTTTTGTTGGATAAGAGAGACAAAATTTGAGAAAAAATAAGTATGTTGAACTTTTCTGTTTATACTTTCCTTACAAATAAAGATATCTCTTAGATTTTAGTTCATAATAAAGATGATGTTTTGATATGTATTTTGCCCTGTGGAAATTTAAAAAAGGTTATAGAATTTTGCGTAGAATGTTAACCGTTTGGGTAAATATTCATCGATTTTTACCGAAAAAAAAACAATTGTGTAAAAAATAAAATTAATTTTTATACTTTTTTATTCAATTTGGTTCTTAAACATCCCAAATTTTATAAAAAGTCATAAAACGTTTTTAAAAAAATGTTTTTTAAAAAATTGTTTTGTTAATGTGGAGTAGTTAGTAAGAAACGTGACGTCACATTCATCCATTATATCCTCTGCATACAACTATATTTTTTTATACGAAAAAGAAGTTTGGTAATATGACTCTAATAATAAATAATATGTAGAAAAAAGAAATAAAAAACATAAAAATTAATAATGGACATTATATGAACAGAAAACAGAATATATTTTCTTCCGTGTTGAAAATATGTAAATAGTACATGCTATGTAATTTTTTAAAATTTAAATACAGGAAGTTTCAAGAATTCACCTACTTGGTCAATAATTAACGTACAAGACTCTTCGCTAAAAAGGTTTGCTAGTATTTTCTTCTAATACTTCTTTATCTCTTCTCCCTGTTTAACAACTCGTAAACAGCAGTCTATTAACAATGCAGAGCAGAGTTAATACCCGTGAGACTAGCAGCGTTAGTTATTTTTAGACTTCTTCGTAATATCCTTCTACGCCTTTTTGCGAACTTCTCAACACGCCAATTACCCTAACAGCAACAAGAATTTTAAACCTCTCACGTCACCATCCGGTGTTTTTTTTTGTTTTTTTTTATAAATTATTAATCGATTTGCTTATTAAAAAAGCAGCTAAAAACAAGATGGTTCATATTTTAAGTAACGATCTTGTGCATTTTCAATCTCGTATCTGGTAATTAGATTTTTTCACCAACATTTTAAGATGCATTGCTACTAGTACTTTATGATGCGGAAAGTTGGTAGTTAATATACAAAATAAATTTCATCGGTGATGGACACACAATTTTTGGGTTGAATGATGAATTTTTAAATGATTTTTCAATGCATGTACTAAACTTGTCTAATATTTCTTCAAATAAAATTGCATTATATAAAATAATGTTTTTTAAAAGTTTATGTTAAGTTTTTGAATGTGTATGTAAGTTCATTTTTATCTTCATTGAAATTACTGAGAAGATCTCAATTTAACACAATCATTTTGGAAGTTTTTTAAACACATTGTAAAGTGGTAACACATTACTGTCATTAAATTGTTTTTTAATGTGAAAAATTGAAATTAATAATTATTTGTAGATCTTTAAGGAGCCCAATGGATACTCAATAGAATTTTAACTATTAAAATACAGTATTTTCAGATTTGAAGTGCAAAAAATCCAACTACGTGTACAAATTATTTATGGCTGGAAAATAATAAGATTTTAGAGATGGGGGAATAGTTTCAGCACAAATAACGTTCGAAGAAGATAGAGAGTTAAGAAAACTGCTCTATCAGAATATATTGTTATGAATGGGAATTTGTAAATGATTGTATAAAATGTAAATATTTGGTAAATTCTTATTCTATGTTTGTTTGCTATCACTTTAAAGTATAGCTTTTTATTAATGCAAAAATTGTAAATAATATCGGAAATATATAATCTTTAAGGGGATGGTACCCTTCAAACTTATTTTTTCTATTTAAACCTGTAAAAATTTATAATTTTTACATATTTGGAAGTATGACTAAGTAAAAACTAAATTTTATTAAAAAAGTTCACATAATGCTCTAATTTTCACAATTTTAAATTAAATAAAAAATCATCAAATTTCAAATTCTATCTTCTTTTTCATTTTCAACATTTTTTCTTGATTTTTTTTTTTAATTTCCTAGTAATATTCTTTAACTTTTTAGGCATTGGATTTAGAATAAGTAAAATAGTTTTCGAGAAAAATGATAATTACTGTACTATAGGTTAAAAAAACGTAAAAAACGGGTATTTTTCAACATTTAAATTCTTAAAAAAAGTTTTTATTTTATTAAAAACTCCATGCCTATTTTTGTTAAACAGATATTAAGAATGACGCAAAAAACAATGTCAAGTCATTTCATTCATATTTGTTGAAGTTTTAGCATTTTGAGTAAGGTGGGAATTTCAAAAATCACGAACTGAGAAAATGCTTTCCAAACATCAAAAGAGCTATTGCAGCAATGCTAAGTTCTCCATACAAACATAGTTTTTCTGCTATTGTAGTCATCAGATCAGCTCAAAAACTTGACAGAATAAGGATAAGGTTTCAAAGATTATAAACACGCAAAAAAAAATTAATTGTATTTTTATTATTTTTTGTGAATACAAAGGGTATCAATTCCCCTTAAGCTAATTACACTATAAGACATGCATTGTCTTTCATAATAATTACTTTATATTTTCATTATGTAATTAGAAGTACATTATTAGGGTGCGTCTTATATGCCACTAAAAATTAAATTTTAAATTTTTAACGGAACATCCTTTCAAATTATTCCTTTTGGTGAGAAAATACATGTGTAAAACTTTGGGTAATTTGAATAAAATTTAGGGGTTACTATCGGCAATTGAAATTACCACTATCATGGAAAATATCAATTTTTTCACTATAAAGTATAAAAATGTGAGAAAAAGAAAATTCTCTATTGTCAACTTTTTTATTACATATAATCATTAATAAACTTATTACAAACAAATGTAGTGTGTATATACATCCCATTATGAAATGTTGATAGTAAAAAAATGGTGAGATTGTGAATTTTTGTTTTCAAAAGGAATTGTGGCCAATGAAAAGTTACGAATTTTTTTTTCGTCCAAAGAGTACGAACCCTGATGTACAGTACCCCCCAAAAAAATCAGAACGATGGATGTATATTCGGTTCTAATTATCGTAGAATCTTACCGTTTCCACCAAAATGTTTTGCTAACGATTTTCTATATATCTAATGCAATTTCTTTTTCTTGAGAGATGGTTTACTAATTAAAAGTAACGCTATCTTCGAAAATTTCAATACGAACCCTTATTTTTTATCATTTCATTCGATTCAGAATACATCATTTACTCTATATACCAAATTTCAATGCATTATGTTGAAAAACACGTCACTTATGAGCGAAAATGTTTCGACCATTTTTTGACCGATCTTCAGGGAGAATTTCCATAAAACGAAAGGTATTTGTAAGATTCTACTTCACAGCGGGAGAAATCAAACGGTCAGTGCGGCGTTTCACAGCATTATAAATTACAAATATTAGTCTAAAACTGCATAGAAACTACTTGAATTTTTAGTGTCATGTTTAAGGAGTAATACAAAAATAGCAAGTAAACGCAAAAGTAACATAATTTATTTAAAACATTAAAGATGTGCATTCTTCACACGAAATAAATAAAATATCGAAAACTGTAAATACAGAAGTATAACGTATACTACTGATACTTAGAAAATTAATAAATATAGGCCTTAGTAAACAGTATTCAGCAAAGCGTGATTATTTTACAGAAACATGTCACTGTCAACACAAATATAACTTGATCGTTGAAACTATTTATAAAATAAAAAAAATCACATGATTCAGTAAAATTTTTAAAGGATAACTTATTGAAATTGCTTAAAAAATGTTGTTTTAAATAAATGTAATTTAAGAAAGTAATTAAAAAAAAAAAGAACACTGTTGAAAACTACGCAAAACATATGTTCCACGATTCCAAACACGTTAGACAGATTAAAAAAATATATAAAACAAATTGAACTGCTTTGTTTGTATAAAATAATATTTCTCTTTGTAATTTCAAGAAATTCTGTTCCGATTCACCCCACTGTTCCTATTTACCCCATTTTACGATAATTGAACGTTGTGCGATTTTCCACGCTTCTAGTTTACCTTGAATTAATCTTTGATAGTTTTCAAAAGTCGTCTACTATACGGTCCCTTAAAGTGAGCGTTTTTTACATTTTCGCTAAAAAATCAAGAACTAATAGTCAAAATGGAAAGAAAAAAAATATGTGGGGGTTTTAGACCATGGTAAATCTAATGAAAGCAAAAAAAGTATATGTTTCTATTCAAATTTTTTTAAAAATTGTTTTATTAATTAATAATTAATTATTAAAAAAGAAATGGATGCAAATTTTTCTTGCTATTAATGTTTGACAATTTGCAAACTATCTTTTGAAAAAAAAATCACTGAAATATATTAATTATTTAAGTATTAATGGCCAAAAACCAACTTTTTTATTTAACATTAATTTATCATTTTCTTTTTATCATTTAAATTACAAACCATTCATCAGAAAATTACGAATTTTTGTATTTCGACATTTTTTTGGATGCTGAATCCAAATATGGGATAATATTATGAGGTTGCTATTGAACTTTTTAAAGTTTGGTTCTGTTTTAATATGTAGATGACCCCTTATAATAAAAAAAAACTACATGCAATTATTAAAAACCTTCCACGATTTACAACGGTACCTTTTGTTTGTTATTTCAACAATTAGACCTCAAGATATAGCCATCGTTCTGATTTTTTTTTTGGGTACTGTACCTGTACATAACAACTACTTAACTTCTTCCAATTTGCTCAATAACGAAACAATTGTTTTATTTGAGCAACCACCTGTTGTTTTAATTTCATTGGTATTCGATACTTAGCCCACACCTCCCTAATATGCAACGCTGTTGAATGACAAGCGTTTTTAATGTTTTTCTTCAAAATCTGCTTGAAATAAAAAAAATAGAGACATGGTTTTGGATGGAAGTTTTCCATAATTTACTGAGAATGATATTTGGCATATGAGCCATATCAGTGTTTGTTTTCTTGTATTTGGTTGAGTCATTTAAGACAATGAAGTGTTGCCATGATGAAATTGGAGATTAAGAAAACTTGTAGATAATTAAAACTAATCTCCCAATTAGTGAGAAAGATTAAAATGCATCAGTATACATCAGTAGAAAAACCGCATGCAGTTGCATTAGAAGAAAGTAAACATAAATAATGAAATAGTTGCATTTGTAGTTAAGGAAACAGATAAATGGCTTCATTAATGCACTTATACAGAGTATACTATAGGTTTTTTTTTAATTACAAAAACAAGGTTGACAATTATAAATAAAGAGAAGAAAAAATTTAGGTGATGATTGTTAAAGTCCTTCAATTAAAGAAATATTTTGAAAAATTTAGCTAAGTTGAAATTGGTATATTACTATTAAATTGATATGAGCTACTTCGACTAAAATAAATATATAACCTACTTGAAGCAAAACATATGTAATGTTTCAATAACTACTGCCTTACCAATTAAATATTCAAATAAATATCTGAAACACATTAATTGCAATGCTTGCATAATGCTAAATATGTCAGATTTTGCAGAGCTGGTAGTAACCTCTAAATATTATTTGATTTTAATAAAAAAAAAAAATTGTGAAATTTTTTCTCATAAAATGGAACAAAATGAGAGGGGTTCCCGTAAAAAATTAGCACCTTCGAAAATAAGACGCTCCCTAACATGCATTTTTATGATATGAACAAAACTCACATGATACCATATTTTTTATAACTAGCTGATATCATTATTGGAAAATATATTGCTATCAGTTTGCATGAAGTGTGTTGACAACCTTCATTTTGTGAGCCGTGCGTTCAACCGCAGAGAAGGGACCATTTACAAGGATCCTAATTGTTAAATTTGTAAATCAGCGTCATTTAATCACTAAATATGTATAGGTCTAGCCTTACAGGAGGCAAATAAGCATAGAAGGACAGTCCTTATGCGCACATTTAAAAATATAAATCGAAGTAAAAGACTTAGAAAAATTCAAAGAGCCTTGAATTGTATTACAAATTTTGTAATCTCGATCTCAAATTTTATAATATATCGATTTTTCAGTAATATATTAAAACTAATTTCAAAATAAAAATATTTAAAACTTACCCGATTAATTATATTTAATAACAATACATTATTTTAAATACAATACATATAACACAATAAAAGTGACAAAGTGAGAGTAAACAATAACAAATAATTTCCAAAAGAAAAACTCGTGTTTGAATTCGAAGTTATGCACCGCAGTTTGTATTCAAAGAGAGTTCATTAAATTTAAACTTCGTATTAGGATTTTTATTATAATATTTGGAGTGAAGACTTGAAAGTCCTCCCCCATTCTCAACAAATAACGTGTCTCATTTTTTCCCTTCCTCTTCTCTGTTAGCTTCCTTCACTTAAAATTTCCCCGAATCTAAGAACACTTCAGTTCTTGATTGAGAGAATGAGCTTCGAATGAAACTTGAGTCACATCGTTCGAAATTCCGATTCTCAGTTTTTAGCGTCTTCACTTCACTTCCCACTCAACGAATGTCGTCAGAGAAGCCCGTAATTTTTGTAATAAACACCTTCTCTTTTCATCCAACAACTAACTCGCAACTTGATAATAAACTGTCGATGCATTTTTCTGATGTATCCGCAATCTTTCTCTTGCTGAATTAAACAGGGGGGGGGGGGGGATTTCAGGAAACCTATGCAGATCGTGCATTCCCTAAACAACTCTTTTAAGAACGTCGCATTTTTTGACAAAGGCGAGACATTTATCTTGAGAGGAAACTTTTCTTAAAGGCATTAATTAAATCTTGTTTAGAGGTTTCTCTCCGGAAATTAAATTTTATCCGAGTCTGACGTCGCGGTCCTTTCCATGAAAACAACTTTCTCGAGTACTTTATAAAATCACTTCCCAGCAGTTTTTCTTGCTTTAAATCATAATATTTGTTCCTGAGTTTTGAAATTTCTGTTAAAATAATAAGACTGCATTGCTGTAAGAAAAGAGAAAAATGTGGTTACTAATTGCTCTTGAAATAAAGTGAGTCATGCATTAATTCACGTAGTGATATCTTGTAATTATCAAATCCAATTTTGTGTGTTTAAAAGTTTTTCACAAGTGTTATGCAGCATATTTTATTCTTTATCAAGCTTATATTTGAATTTGCGAATAACAAAAACATTTCTGATTTCATGTTATTTTTAATTTTATATTTTTCATTTGTCGTTCTAAAAAATAACAACAAAAAGCCCTTCATTCACATTACTAAACTCGTATCCATTCTATATGTCTAAACCTTATTCATCAATGTGAAAAAACTATTTTTTTTTATAAAATTGTAAAGGTGGGGGAATTGATTATCTTACAGAAAATTTGAACCCTATATGCACGTTGTTTACTCTTTAGTGTAAGAATGTCTCGATCAACATATCAACTAATGAAATTAAAACCAATTTAAATTGGCAGCAAACACCAATAATTAATACACATTGTAAACAATTCAAGATTTTTGGCTTACACTGAAGGAAGCTTTTAAATGACTAAACTCTTTTTAAAATTCACTTCCACAGTTGGAAACCTGTTATCAATATATGAACACATTAAAATGTTCAATACATTCAACAACATGTTAATTATTTTTTAAATTAAATTGTTTACTCCTTAATATAAATGTGCAAACAAACAAAAAACACATTAAAACGTCCAATACATTTAATAATATGCTAATTATTTTTTACATAAAATTGTTTATTCCTTATTATAAATGTGAGAACATGTTATATTTCATTCAGATAAATACAAATACAAATGTAAACAATAAAGTTAACTCGCTATGGTAAATTTTCAAATGCCCATTTATAACATTTATGCATTAGGCATAAATTAATTTCATATTTCTTCTTGTTAGAAAACCCTTAGTTTAACTATGAAGAAACTTAGTTAAACATAACTATTAACTGAGTGAATCGTATTTGTTATAGTTTCGTTTAGAAATTATCAAAAAAATATTCATTCTGTTTTGAACTAAACACAAATTGACGAATAATGGCAAATATTTTTTTAATAAATCCCGTAATTTGTATTAACTTGATAGTGAACTACAAAATGTATATCTATGAACCATAAAAATATTATTTAGTAATCATTTTAGAAATAATGCGTCAAGTTATAATTTAAAATATATCTTTAGACCTAAAATAATGTACTAATATGTATATATTGCTTTACGACGAAATTATTTTATAACAACTATTTATTACCAACTGCATAATTATTATCAAGAATATTAATATCTAGAATCTAAAATAGATTCTAAATTAACATTTAAGCTTGACTCATAAGTCAGATATTAATCATACATTTGAAGATAATTTAATTACTTGGCTTCTTAGTAAAACGAAAAAATAATTGAAGCATTACGAATTGTTGCAAAATGACTTTTTAATTAAAATAAACGGTTAAATTAATCATAAACTTTATTATAATACCATTTTATCAATTTATTTATTATATTTTTAATGTTATATTGTAGAGAAACTCAATAAAAAATGCAATGAACAGCTAAATTTTGCTTTATCTTTATTTTGACCAAATAATTATTTTTTATCAACATACATTCTTACTTTTAGATTCAATGCTTAAAAGTCAGATACAAAATGTACCAACTTATTATTTAGTTGGTTTCTTATTTTTCTTTTTCATTTTAATAAATATTTGATGTGTTCATTTATTTGTAAATATACTAAATTCCTAACATTAATTTATATTTGCATTGCCAATTGTTAACTTTATAAGCATACAGTTTTTTTGCCTTATGATATGCGCTTCAATTTTTAATCTTTATTCAAATAATTCCTAATTTATATCTATTGAGGAAAACCTTTGATTTGTATAGTAAAATTTAATGTTATATTTACTATTACATTCATTATTATATTTTAATAAACTAAGACATGCATTCAAAATTTAAATAGAGGACCTCTCAAAGGTATTAATTAAAATACTATAATGAATAATGTAGTTTGTTATGTGAGAAATACCATTTTTAATTTTCCTTAAAATTCGTTATAAACTTAAAATTCATGTCGTCATATATAGTTTTAGAATAAAATAAAGTGAATAAAATGATGTTTTTGCTTTGTCAGAAATTGATGGAGATGCTTTATTTAAACTCAACAAACTTACCTGACCGATTATGAGATATTCTTGTATAGAATATTTAAATAGAAAAACTAAATACTTTTTTAAAATAGGTTAATCGAGAGCAATCATACTAATAATAAATTAGATTGGTTGGTTGTATTTAGATTATCTGGCGCCGTCAGCAACACGAGGGCTATAATGCGCCGAAACATTCGTCATTAGACAAGCCAACATACATTTACAAATACCCATGCCTAACACGGAACTCGAACCCGCAACCTCGCAGTCTAGAAGCTAGCACGCTAACCACTATACCGTTTGGTCGGCAATAATAAATTAGAAACTAGCAGGCAGTAAACTATAGCGTAATGTGGAAACTGAAAAATATGGATGGCATATTTTTGGACTAAAGGCAATTATGCTAAACTTCATTTCTGAAAATAACACGCATTTTGTACAAACATTCCTGCAAAAATCGAAAATAAAAGAAAGAACTTAAAGGATATTACTAATATAAAAAAAATTAAAAAGCTTTTATAATTTTTGGTGACAATAATAAAAATTTTATTATATTTGTATTTCCTATTGTTAAGGAAGTTTTATATAAATTCAAATATTGTACACTGAAGTTTTATTTAAAAACTCGTGACTTAGATTTATTTAGTTCTAGAATTCCAGAGTTGAAACTAATTATTATTAATGAAGTGTGAGTTAAGTAATGAGCAAAAGACAGTAAAAAAACAGCTTGCATAAATCAGAAAAAACTGAATATTTCAAGCAAATAGAAAACAATAAGTTTTCTTGATTTTATCTAGAAAATACAGCTACGTTTGACTTTGGAAGATAAAAACAGATTTCTGTATTCAGTATCACTTATATATAAAAAAAATTGAAGTTGGGACAATGTAACGCCACATCGTTTTTTTTCTTTCAGCTTACAAATCAATGATTCAATTCCGCTTACGATTTTTGTGCAACTTTGTACAATAGGCGCATAGCTCTGGAAAGATATGGAACGTACAATTAGACGTATCGCGTAGGGAATAGCTTCATGCATAATACATTAAGATTACTGCTCTTGGAACACCTTTACATTGAGGATGCAGCAGAATGATAAATGTCTGAGCAAGGCAGAAAAGGAAGAGAAGTTCTTTTATTTAGTGGAGTTTTCAGACGACTTCTTGCAGTTGTTGAAGAGTCAATGTTAAAGCCAGCTTTAAATTGATTATATCAACAGGAATCATGAAACTGAATTCAGTGTTTAATATAGTTTAAATATTGTTGGAATTAACTGAAAAAACAATATTACTTTTTAAATCATAAAATACCTTACATTATTGAACATTAAAAAAATAATTTACAGACAGGGTAGGGTATTAAAATAAAATACAATTTTAAAAATATTTCTGCTTTTAATCCTTGAAATTTAACGAAATTTTGGGTCAATATATTTGATTTAGAAGACACGTTTTGAAAATCTGGATAAAAAATATTTATTTGGAAAGTTTTGGTTAAGTTTAAAAAAAGAAATTAAATTATAAATCTTTAGGCTTCTTTTTTTAAAAAAGTAGTGTAAAACTTAGGGCATATGCTATATTTGAAGAATCCAAAAACTATTTAAATTTGATAATGGATATACTCTTAAAAAGAAAATTCAATACTGCCTCCCTCAAAAAATTTATGCATTTGTAAATAATTTAAATTTCACAATTCTATAAATATATCATATAAACATTAAAGTAAACAAAAATTAAGTTTAGCAGAGTTAAATAGTGAGAAAATAAACTAAAGAAAATGCGTTTGAAGAATATTTTTAGTATTCGAAATGCAGAGAAAACATGATTAAAAACTAAAATTTAAAGTTTCAACTACGGATCTTATAATTACAAATTATACAACATTATTTTCATTAAATTATGAAGTTTTTTAATCGGACATTTTTTTAAAGGGCATCCTCCTCTTTAGAATGATCGATAATATTTGCTTCAAAGACTCTGCTTGACAGAACACAGAAATATTGGTTATATATTATAACTTATATTATAATTTCAAATATATTTATTCAAACTTAACATATTTTTTCTCTCTGTAAAATAACAATATAGATTTTTAGACAGATCCATAGACTAAGAATGCTGTAGGACTCCGCCACCAAGTCGCAATGACAAATCGACAGAGTCTGCAAATGTAATTTATATTGACAGATTACTTAGGCAGGTTTGCAACTCCTCACAGCACATCTAATCAAAGTACACCTTTTGTTTTTTCTTTAAAACAAGTGCTCTTTTCTCCAGAAAATGATCCCGGAAGTTAAAAACTTTATCCAGAATAAACGAGTGAGAAAATTTGTTCGATGGATTTTGGTAATTCTTTTCCTTCATGTAAAGAAGTTCTTGATTTGGTCGATGGGATCAATATTTCAAGTAAAGAATCAAATTCAGGTTCATGAATGCACAACTAAAGTTATCAATAATATTGTGTCATGATATTTAATATTGTCACACTCAACACCAAGGGCAGTATAATAATCAACCGAAGAGGTTTTTACGTTTTGGGACAAAAATGTGATTATTCACTAAAACATTCATATACCATATGTTAATTTTCTCTAATATAATAAGAGATATAAAAAAATTATATCTTCTAAGTCATTTAGTCAGCCAGTGCTAACTAGAGCTCATTTAGTGCTAACTCGAATGTTTCTTTGTTAAGTGTAAAAAATAAATGCAAGTGACTGCGCAATGTTAATCACATTAGAAACATTTACTCTAGATAAAACTTTTATATATCCCAAAAGCAATTAGACATTGCACAAAAAGGCAAGGAAAATGGTCAAGAAGAGAAAGTTATAAAATTTGATAGTTGTTGTTGTTAATTTGTTGTACACAATACAATGATTGGAAATAACCACTGTATATATTAGTACTTGACAGGCTAGATTTTTACAAAATAATCTCAATCGATATTTTGAGCAACTTGAATTCCACACATTGAGTTTAAATGAAATTATTTCTTTAAAAACTCCAGCCTGGAAAGAAATTGTCTACAGGGGTTTTCTCAATAATCCTGAGTTGTGTCATTGTGTGAAAATACCCCAAAGAAAAGTAACCCCTCTGCTTGGTGGTACTCATTAGATTTTAAATCTTTTTCTGGCTGAGTATTTTATTTGACGTTTTTTTACGACATTTAGTTGTTGTTTTTTGGAAGATTCACATTTTTAAATTCGAAAATAAATTAATAACTCAAGATTTTACGACAATTTTACTACTAGATAAACGTTAATAATCAATAGTCTGCAATTTTCTTTGCCACCAAGATCCGTTGATGTGCTTCTATTGTTGTTGAACTATCTATAATAAAACATATCAAGCATTTTAAAGGAGTATCTTGCACGCTCTTCTGTTTCAATGTTTATTGCAACAGATCTCAGGAAAAAACAATAACTTATCATAAATAAAATTAATGAATATAACCAATTTGCATTATTTTTATTTAGCTTCTATTTGGTGTTTACAAATGTACCTCAATTATATTTGGAGTTGCATAACTCAAACGCAGTATATCTCAATGTAGTTTTTGCCAAAGTGTTGCAGGCTACTAACTCCTTAGAAACTTCACTGTAAAAATGTCAATAAGCTTGTGAAACTCCTATGGCAGTTTCCTCTTTAATCGAACGTAAAGTTTGAGGAAGTGGGAATGCTCTAATCCATCATAATGCTAGACAAAGTAAACAGCAGTTGACCGTGTGTTAGCCAAGAAGCGTTTTATCGGTCTATTCCAGGATATCTTGAAGGCAGCAGCAATTGCCGCAACACATTGACAGGTGCCTAGGAGCAATTCAGAGCTATCAGTCTCAATGGACTGACCTTTGAAGTGTGATCAATCACTTTTTGCTCTGCGACATGTCTTTTTTTCCCCTCTATCGATATGCACAAAGCTAAAATGTGGAAGAATTAAAGCTGCTGTTCTCGTGTTCACATTGAGTTTTTTTTTGGCATGCTGGTGTTTGAATGGCCATCAATAGCGACTCATTGATTTTATGATCAATTATTGTAGTAACTCTATACGTTGTCTCATCTTTATCATGTCTGACTACCATAATACGCATCTATAAGTACTGGTGAAGATTTGTTCTAATATACTAGAATTTCAATTATATATGTTTTATTAGACTTAATAGAAGTCTAGTATGAAAAATATAGTTGTAATGGTCACAGAAGTTAAAAAAGTGCAATATGATTTTTTAAGGTTCTATTTTTCTACTTTTACATGGTTTTTAATAGTCTTAATTTACTTTTTAAATACTTATCGATAATGATAAAATAAAGTCTGACAGTCAGTATGTGATTAAGTAAATAGAAGCTAACTTCTAGTACTTGGAGAATTCTGAAATTTTAAATTTAAGTAATTTTGTTCTCTACTCTCCATTCTGACAGCTAGAAAGTTAAAATTTAATAAGTATAATTAGATTTTTTTAAAGATTTAATTCTGTTGAAACAACTGTTTTTGCAACCAGTTCCTAGAACTCCACTTGATGCACAACTACAATCTTGACTATGGTTGTATTAGGGGAGGATAGATTAGAAAAAATTCTCGGGGAGCGATTAAGGAGGCATTATTATGTTATTGTATTTGCAGGTAATCTTTCTTTTGCTTCGCAAACGGAGGTAATGCGACTACCCTGCCAAATTTGTATCAAATGTATTAAATGGGAATTTTTTATTCTCGACGTGGAGGGGAGGGGCTTTGCATCAATGGAGGTTTGCATAGCAATAAAGCTTTTATAGCAAAGGAATCAAGTATGTGCTTGCGTAACAATGAGCCATTTATCGAGTGAAGCTGTCGGTAATTTCCCTTCATTTTAAATTCATGCCTTTGAACATGTGTTGCTTTTGTATAATAAACCAATTCCAAAAATGTAGGCAAAATAACTTTTAAATAATACTTAGTGACAAACTAAATCCAATGTTAATTATTTTATAATTTTTTTACGAATCAATTTTATGATAATCACTTGTAAACTTTTTTCTTCTTGTTAATAGCGTAAAAAAGTCATTCTTTAAAAGAAAGCATATTTGATTGTCATGTACATGATGTTTTCTTTTAGAGTATTTGTTTTAATTGAAGTTGGTTAATTATTCTTAAATGGTTAATTTTTCACAGAAATACTTATTTTCGAGATTAAAGCAAGGCCCATCACCATGCTGGGTTTAAAGAGAGGAGCGTAATTGATCAATAAGTGAGACTATTTGCTGAACTCCTGTTGCCTTTCCGCTTCTTAAACAGTCAAGGGGCTCTTTGTCAAACCAATTCTCTGAGGTTTATCCAACTTGGCATTACTTTATGTCGAAACTCAGTCTAGTTCATATATTCTCTATGCCTAATTTTTCTTATGGATAAATTGTATTGTAATGAGATTTAATGAAAGCATATATGAAGTTTTCTTAGTCATTTAAGGAGAATCAGCATCCTTCAAAAATAGTCGATTTTGGGATTTCCATGGAGTTTTTTTTTCTTTCCGTTGATGTACTACTTTTGTTTATATACCCAAATTAAAAGTATGTTGTATATTGTTTTGAAAAAGAAAACTGTCAATTATTAACTATATAAGATTTACCTTTAACTTTGATTTTCTTTATATTTTAAACTTCAATGTACCTGTTTAAACTAGTAGATAAATACCATTCATTTTTTATGAAATTGTAGTGCATAACCCACAGATTAAACTGAGGTTTAAACATTTCCTGTTAATTTCTTGAATATTTTTTAAATGCCGAATCTTTGCAAAAAAGAGGTTTTCCTCAAATAAATTGTAAGTTTAATTAAAATTTAACAAAAAAGTTCTGATGATATTTTTTTTACCTAATTTTAACCCCAGTAACTTGTATAAGATATATTAACCCTCTGAGCGTCAAGGGAATGGGCGAAATTATACAGTTGTTTTCCCTGCAATAATTTTTAAATTTTATTTCTGATCCAAATATATAATTTTCTTAAATTATTTTTTATTTATTTTGTTTTAAGTAGGTTTTAAACTATCAACCTAATAAAAAGATTTTAAAAATATTTTATTTTACATTTTATTTATAAATTTAAAAAGGTTGTGTATTGCTGGAAAAACTGGGAATCAAATGACGGATATATACGCCCGTGACCCTCAGAAGGTTAAACCTATAAAAAAATCTTCAAAACTATTTGTTAGGTACTTCTCAAGAAATATAGAAATGCTTATACACAGTTATGTAAGCTGAATATGCGAAACTATTCGTTAATGTATCATATTTCATTAAATTTAATCGTAAGTTAAAAATGACCATGACAAACACGGTAACATATTCCTTCAATATATTATTTTAAAATGAGAATGTGTATCTGTACATACATGAAACTGATACTATTAGTCAATCAAAACTCCAAAAGACCTATCATTTTTCAGAAAATGAGTAGTAAATCTTTTATCAAACTTTTAATTTTATTGAAGTTTACTAAATAAGTGTTTCATTAAAAATGTACAAAAAGAGGCATGAAATATGTACTTATACATTCATTTTTCTTACCCATAATGTCATTTAATTACTTGTATATCTAAACTAAAATACATGGCATTTTTTATTTAAAACAAATAAAACTCATTTAACAACTATTAAGAAAGACAGTACGTCTTTCTTTACTTGCTACAAATGTATTAGAGTAATGCATATCACAGTTTATAATAACAACCTTCTAATCTAAAAGCGTGTTTGAGAAAATTAGAATTTTTATAAAGTAGAATTGAAGTTTTAAATTTGCTTGTTGCGTTGTTTTTTATTCTTCATTCTCATAAATTTTCAGTAATTATGTCCTAACTAAAGAAAATAGGAACAGATTAAGAACGAGAGAAGTTAAAAACAGGATTCTTTCATTTTTAATGCTGCAATCGCACCACAATTAAGCGTTTTGATTATAGTCTTTAACAGATATACATTTTTCTTTTCTGGAAGCAGTTAGAATCATCAACCGTTATTTCTCTTTCATTTGCTGATAAAACTTGGTAACAATTTATCATTTAAATTTGTATCGTTTCTTTAACTCTCTTTCTCTATTAGAAATGGAAGTTGAAATCGAGTTGAAATGGGCATCATTTATATATTTAAAAGACCAAGGTGATAAAACTGTAGAGTCGTATATCGTGCTTTAAGCTGTAATTTACGAATAATGCAGGAAATTAAAAGAGAAACAATGTCGCACATTCGCAATTCAAAGAAGTCCTGGCGATGATTGCATCGATAATGAGTTTTTTTTCTCTAAATTAGTGACAAATGTTATATTTTGCTTGTCAAGTGCTTTATTTAAATTATCAATCTACCATTTATTAAGAGTTGCTCTTCAAAAAAATATTTTCCATAGTTAGAAAGATGACATTTCTTATAATATTTTTCACATTCTGGTAGAAACGAATTCGTAATAGATGGTAATTAAAAAGTAACATTTCAGAGTTAATTGTTAATTAACTATAAGCATTCCTATAAACATAGCGCGTATACTTGAGATATTGTAATTATAACTAAAAAAAGCAATGATAATAGATAATAATTAGAAGATGAAAACTTTTGTGTAATGCACTATTGCAAGTTGAAATGCGCTCTATTTCTTTGCATGTTGGGCACATCTGAACTATGGCAATTGAAACTATTCACCTGATATTTAATAACTGATAACTTGATAGTTATAATTTCTACAAAAAAAAATGTAAATTATCCTCGATTAAAAATGCATTTTCGTACCAAAAAAAAAAAATGAAAATAATTTCTCTTTAGTTATTTTAGTACATAGGGGAGACCTATGTACCTAGGGCCGCCATTTTTCAAGGCACCAAAAAATGAGCCACTGGGCCTTTTAAAAATATGAAACTGATATGCATACATCGTTATAGTAATTACTTGCCATTGAAATAATACAAATACTTAAAATAATAGTCTGTCAAATAGAAGGTTTTTAAAGAAATTTCACAAATGGCCCTAGGTGCAAGACCTCATTATACCTAGGGCCAGTAGCTGATATACATAGGGCCCTTCTCTTTAAGTGAGGTTTCAGTCCATAATGAATAGAAAACAAACATACACGTATGAATTTTAAAAGGGAAACAATATAAAGTAATTATCAGTCATTGGTTTATCATACAATAACTATAATAAATTGCAACGTGTCAAATTATTAGTGAATTACAAGTATTTTCATAACTTGAAAAACTGATTCCAAAAAAAAAAAAAAAAGAGCTGCATGCATATCGCTTTGAAACACCAACAGATTTTGGTTTTGGCAATTTGAACACAATAAGCAACTATGTGGCCCTAGGTACACGACTTGGTAATTTCATATAAAATGTCTTCTACTAAAAATGCACATGGAGAAAGAACTTATTTAAACATCTAATTTAGTACTTAATTTTACAGCAAAATTATTTACTAGAATTCAAAGAAAAGTATTTGACTTAACTTTGTAAAACAAAAAAAAGCTATGAGCTTCAAAATGTTACTGCAGACCATATAAAAACGTTTTCCACTTATAACTTGCCACAGCTTTCTCCTCTAAGATTTCAAAATGGCTGCCAAAAGAACAATTGAGTGTTGCCACTTACCTAAGTGAGTAAAAAAACTTAAAATTTAACATTATTCAATAAAAGGGGGGGGGGGGGGTGGCCCTAGGTACACAAGTCTCCCCTACATGCTGAATATACTTTTTATACAACTGATAAAAAAATAATAGTGTAGTGCTCTATATTGAACATGTATATAAAATTTGTTAAACAGAAAATTCTGGGTTTTACTTTTTAGTATTTATTTAAAGTTTGTTTTAAAAAAGTATTTTTATAAAAATACAATTTTCTGCTTTTTAGTATCAGTTATTGGGGCTTAATTATGTAACAATTGTATCTTTGTAGTTTTAAAGGTATGCATGTAATGATAAACTTATTTTAATCCGGTAAATTATTCTTTCAAAGCGTGTTTTGTATTTTTAATTCACTTCTACGATCATCGCTTTCTATCAATAATGTCCCCCAGTTTCGACAGTTTACGCCAACATTTCCCCCACCAATTACACAACTTAATATTCAAGATTCCGAACTGCGTAGAGATAACACAATCCCAATAACCATTCTCACATAATTCATTTTTTCTGCATTAACAAAAATGTGTTAATGCAAAAGTTCAATGCAATGTTTGTTTCCAGAGCTTCTATGAGAAGATCCATTAAAGGGTCAATTATTGTTTGATAAAAATATCTGCCTCCCTTCTCTCTTCCCAATCTTCCCACTTAACTGAATAAATGTTTTAGAATCCAACTCAAAGACTATTTTATGTCGTCATACTCTGCTGATTGTTCCAAATGACCTGATTATTACATGCATATGTAAAATTAAAATAAAATAGTTGAACTATATTTAAAACGTAGTTAAGTATGCGTTTAAAAAATCTTCAAAACTCTTTTGTGTGCATATGTTGTCGAAGTTTAGAAGTACATAGCTAAATAATTTATACATATGGGTCATATATTGTTGGTGGAACAGGATTAGGCATGTTTTACAGCATACATGATATAAATATATTAAAAGAAAATAATTTCAGTTGCATTTATTTTAAACTGACTACAAATGATGTTACTTGTTTCAATTTTTTATAATCGACAGTATAATGATTGCCAATAATTACAGGTGATAATTAAAAAGGAATACATTCATTAAGTCGTAAAATACTAAAATACCTTGCCAATCAAATTCGAACTCAAACCTATATTTTTTAATAAATTCCCCCAATATCTTCAAACTGAATATGAGCCATACTTAGAGGAAGATGGCTCAATTTTAAAAGTTACAAATTCAGCAGAATTTTCTGACCTCTAAAACTGAAAAAGAAACTTCAAACTTAAGACACAACTAATTTTTTAGGTTTTCTATTTAGTTTCAAAGAAGAAGATAGTCTTCCGTGAAATTCTTCTAAGAAGCTGCCTATGCTCTAAAATTCCCAGATCTTCACAATGGTATAATAGGCACGTAATGTACTATGTGAAACGAACCATTTAAATTTCTCATTCATTGCACCCAGCCGCGAGTAAAACTGCTAGCGAATTGTGTTCACGGGGGCAAGTTGAACTTAACAAAACTGAAAGAGTTGGGGCGTAAGGAATAGGTTTCCTTCTATGAGGCGAGCATTTGCATCCGGTGAATTAGAGACGCTTAATTAACCTCATTGTCTCCCATGAAAGGATCCAGATGTTAAATCTGATGAGAAGCATCTATTGGCTGCCTGATAAATGAAAGATCCATGCAGCACTTCTCAAGAAACGCGACTAAAGAGCACTTATTAATATGCATATCTGGATTGAAACACTTATTCAATGTATGCTCCGACAGTTGAGTTGCCCGTACTTCAATTATTCAAGCAAATGTCGAGATGGAATTTTCAACATCATTCCTCGCTGGTATTAATAACTAGTCTTTTGGAAAATATTTGTTTGACTTACGGGTATTAATGCAAATTTATAAGTATTAGCCCTAAAGGATATTTAGGCCTCTTGGGTAATTTGTTTTGAAACTCGTAGACTGAGGTCTGTAAAGAAAATCTTGGAGAATGTGGAATAAGTAATGGATATCGATATTGAATATTGGATTTGGATGCGAGGGCAGTACTTTTAAAATTTATCTATGATAATTCGGAGTTGTAATGCTGCTTAAAAGATTATTTCAAGATGTAAATAAAGAATTTAAACAAGGAAAGTTGTGCTCGGTAAAGGAATCTTACTTAAGTAGCTAGAGCTCCTGAAAGGATATTAGCTGATACCTACACACAACAAAGAGTTTACCATAAGATTGTTAGGTAATCATACTAACTAGTAACTTTTCTTAAACTGTACAAACGCAATAATTGAGAGACAATGATTTGTTAAAGAGTTGGTCAGCGTTGCCATCTGGTAGAGAATTAAAGCTGGTAATATCTGATCCTGGGACTGGTATTTCTGATGTTTTCTGGTTAGGTGGATGAATTATTCAATTTTATAGTAACGCCTGAAAGTATTTGGTCAATATCTTAATTGGGACTACAAAATTTTCAGTTTTCGACTTATGTCCCCTGAGGATGGTTCTAATGGTTTTAAGGAAATGAGAGTGGGGTGGGGGGGGGGATTAGAATACTCAAAATCATTAAAAATTAAATATTAATTTTATGATATTTTCCAAATGGGAAGCTTTCAAATTACTTATTTAATTTGCAAGTCTAATTTAAATCCATTTAAATACAAAAATGTAGCTGACAAGGCAATCTTAAAAATGATAGTTTACTAAATAAGTTTTAACTAGTATATTTTCTCTAACTATCTACTTGAACAGCATTTAGTTGTCGCAGAAACGTCACTTTGTAAAATTATTTTTATGCTCCTAGCAATTTCTTATACATAAATTTTTTTTTGTAATTCCTAAAATAAATTTAGATATCACACGAATTTTAAAAGAAAGTTGTACTCTTTTTTTTTTTTTTTTTTTTTTTTGTTGCTTTCTGAAATTTTATTCGCATTTAATATTGTACCTTCAGAACTTAACAACGGTTATAAATCCAACTTATGTGAGAGTTACTTTATTTTGTTGACATATTGAACCTGAATGCTACTTTAGATGTCTAAATGATTGAAGCATACTGATTGGCTGAAACTTCCTATTTCCATGTGTTAAGTTTTAATTTAGTGTACACATAAGCGTTCATTTCGTTCAAGTCCAAATTGAAACACAAGTTGAAAATAAGCTATCTGCTATGCATATTCATTAAACTTTTGATACAAAGCCTCAAACCGCTTTAAAACATTTTATTTTTCCAACATTTCCATCTTCAAACAGGTAGGTACATATATGAAAAATGCATAATTATTTTTTATGATGAATTTTGCTTAAGTCTATTTTAATCTTTCAAGTAAAACAATTCAGAAAGATAACGATTACATAAAACACCTTTTACAAAATCGTAATAATTTATCTTTTGCATTTCCCTCTGTACGAGAGTTAGAGATCTAAAAAGGAACATTTATTAAAAATTACAAATTATTTCATCAAGGGATTTTACAGATTACTTTTGAAAGTTAGAAATAAATTCGTTACGGATGTCTTCAAAATTGTAATTAAATTAAATATGGAAAATATTAATATCACAAATCTCATTTAGTAAGTGGTAAATTAGTTTTGTTTGCTTTTGGTCGATGATAAAAATAAATACTGATAATGAATACAACTTTATATAATCAACCTAAAATTGATAAGTAAAACACTAATTTTCAACTTTTTTTAAATGGTTACCACTTTATTCCCTGAAGGTTACAGTGTAAATTCTACTTGCTTAACAATTTTCTCCAAACGCTAACTTATCGTTCAGTTAAATTAATAATAAGTTAAGATCTATTTTGAGAAAGCTGAAATATTTTGATAATTAAATAATGAAAATGTTAAGTGAATTGCCACTTTTCAAATAATAAAAATTCCCTTGATATAAGATGCACAATTTCCACCGAAAAACTTTACTGAAAGAGTTACTATACAAACACTTTGATATATAAATAAAACATAGTTTGTAGGATTATTTCTAGGTAATATGAAAGTTGGATAAAAATATTTCTGCGCAAAACCGAATGAGAAAAAAAACTAAACTCAATAGACCCTTTCGACACTTCATAAATTTATGTGTCAACGGTGTAATTTTATCACAAATTGAGATGATTTATTTGACACCACTCGAAAATTAAGATGTGAATTTTAAATAGTATGAAGTGACAATTTTTAGATTAATGTTTCTCTAAACATTTTAATTTATACATTAAAAAGTGTTAAAGTGTATCTAATTATTATTCATGAGGCAAATATTCCAAATCTAATTAGGAATTTTAAAACTATAGCAAAAGTGATTAATATTTTTATTTTTTTATATAGCTTTTAAAATGCAGATGTTTTATTTTCAAATGAAAATTGTAAAACCTGTAAAAGTTATATAACAGCTCGAATAAATCATACTTATCATAATTAACTAATATAATAAATAGTCAACAACCGCAAATTGACAAACTGCCTCAAAATCTCTCTAATAGTAAAATAGTATATTGCGGTGAAATAGCGACAGTAGATTTTGATTATGTGATATTTGCATATGAAACAATTGCTTACAGGCAATTGGTGGCTGGCCCTAATTTTTGCTTATTTTTCAACTTACACATTTCAACATTTTTCATACATGATAATAACGACTTTAGGAATAGATGCTTTCTGGGATCATTATTATCATTTGACTTCAGTAAACGTATTTGTCAGATTTTAGTGTTTTGAATCCTAAAAATGTGAGTTTCTGGTCCAATTTAATAAAGCGCAATTTCCATTTAAGTAAACAAATTTGATCTTAAATATATCTTTGAAGCTTTCAGACCATTCCATCTAAATATCTTTTTTTAAGTCACAATTGCCCAAAGTAATTTCAAAATTTATCTTGTTAGTGGTTAAATTGTTTCCCAGAGCCTATGAAATTATATCACATATTGAACTTAATCGTGCCACTGGTTAATAAATTTCTAAATAGTAGATGCATTGAGTCTGAGAACAAGTTTTGTTACTTAAACAAACTTCTAGCCATATTTAATTTAAAAAAAATCACCTGCAATAAAAAAACTTTCTTGTTATTAGGTCTCTTGACGATCTCCCACACTTTTTGTTTTACAAGGATTTATTCAGTGGCGATGTGCATACGAATTTCGGTCACATTGGCATCCCCTTTGGTTAGAGAGGATTGCATGTTTTCTTTAAATATGATCACGCAATATTCAGTGTAGCATTAGAAACATTTTTATAACACTCTCCTTGATTTGCATAGATAATAGAGGGAAAAAATTAATGCTGTTATATCCAATAGATAAGATGGCGAGAATTTTTTTTTTAAATAATTATCTCCTTGTATTGTCATATTATTTATGATACAGGATACACCCTCTTCTGCCGTTTCGAGCACTACTCCATTCTAGACGAATGTTATTAAAAATAAAATCATGAAATGTCTCTTATAATTTCGGGCTATTGGGGATCAGTTGTGAATAGGTATTAATCATGTTTTACCAAACATTTGTGGAAAATCCTAGTTGGGATAATTGATATCTAGCTATTTCGCAGATTATATGAATTTTTTTTTGGCTGCTTTTTGGCTTGGGACGAGAGGTGCTGAATATTTTCGTCGTATGCCCTCTTCTGAATAACAATCAAATTTGAATCCACAATATTCGATGTCGTTGTCTCTGTGTGGAGTTTTTATTTTCCTTCCAGTACGACTTTTCATAGCAGCTTCGTACTTAAAAAATTACTTTTCACTTCATAAAAAGTTTTGTGGAAGCTTATTTTTACTTAAATTGTTTTTTTTTTTTGTGATAATGCTACAAAATAACGTTCTCTTCAAAGAAATGGCACTCTCATTGGTCAACATAAATAAGAATGAACAATGTTTAAGAAGCTTTTGCTGACAAATTTTGATTCTTTAGAGGAAGGCGTTATTTTTCCTTCCAGTGCGATGAAAACGAAGGCAAGCTTACTCCTTTAGAATTTCAATACAGATAACAAATTCTATTTCAACTCGAGAACATAGAGTATGCATTCTAGTCGGATTGTTTTAATTTCTTTTGCATCTGTTACTGAGGTGAAACATCTTACTTTCACGTTATTCATTAAACACTATTAGTTTTACATATGATTTCGATTGTTTGTTGACTTCTTTTAACTAGTGGAAAGTAACTTCGAAATCAAGGCACCAGAATTTTTCTTATAATTAGCATTCAAAGAATTATCTGAATTGGTGCTTTTATCATAGGATTGAGTCATCGTACAAAATTCTAGTTTTGAGGATGCAATCGTTGTCTTCTATTTTTCAAAAAACATTCAGATACTTTAATGGCCAGTGTGTTTGCATTAGATGCATTTGATGTTTTGTAAACGTCTTCTGCCTAACTTGCTTTCAGATTGTTTTGTATGCCAAGCTAATTTTGCTTTCGGTTAAAAAAGTAAGCTTTTTGGGAATCTGGGAGGAAGGGGAGTTCTGCTTCTTTTTCTTAATTCATATTCTTCCATTAGTTTTTTATTCAATGTTTGAAAGCCCATATTGAGATTCAATAACGTGACAAAACGTATTGATGATTTCCGGAATGTAGTATAACAAATTGTCTTCAATGATTTCATTACTAATTTTGAGCAATTTATGGACTGGGATTGATCTTATTAACGAAAATATTTTCAAAGCCAGTCATCTTTCGGAATAATAGTTGTTTCATTAAAGTATGTTTTTTTGTTGGAACTTTCGGTACAAGAAATGATTTTAGTTACAACCTCTCTTCATTTAATATTTACAGTGTTAACATGGCAAAACTCGCTAGGATTTAACTTCTTCAATCAGAAAATTTTCGGTTATGACAACATAGATCTAGTGGTAATATTTAATAAAAACTGATGAGATTTATAGAAGACGTGATGGTTGTCTTCAAGTAGGAGTAAGACTGTGATGTCACCATGGGAAGAAATGAGAACAGAGGCGTGTTATTAAGAGGAAGTTTTATTAGGACATCTTTAAAGGATACGAGTATCTTACATTTGAGACTTGTTCCTTTTATAGTTTACAACAAGGATTCGTTGACAGTATTTTGACCAATCAGAGGGCAAGGAGTTGCGGACGTCTGAGAGAGCTATTAGATTCAAGTTGTTGAGATGAACTCATGAACTTAGGGTACGTCAATGTGATTAACCATTGTAAGCATATCCTACTTGCCCAATAACTAACAAAAACTACTTCGACTTGAAGTTTACAGGTATCGTAATTGACCCTACTCTGCTTTTTGATAGTCGTGACGTGATTTGAATCATGTTGATTGATTTACTGTAATCCGGTAATGCAAAAACAGTCATAAATCTTTCCCAAGATATTAGCCAATAACCGTAGTTGGTGATATTATGCCTAGCTCACATGTATTCTGTTTATGCTTGAGGTGTGCTTAGAATTTTTTGGAGACATTGTCAATGTGGAAATTTTGCAGGAGTTGGCTAACAAAGCTGAGAATGAAGCCAATCTAAATTATTTTGATCAAGTTGTATGCAGTTAAAATTTATATTACAGAGTAATAGCTATGAAGGACATTACAGGAAACGCCTATGTTACGGGCGTCCTTTGAAGGCTCGTTGAAGAAAAAGTAAAAAATAAAAGATCTTTTACAGTTTTTGATGTGGTGATAAAGCAGATTTGGGAAGAATACTATTCGTTTGAAAACTTCATTAAACTCTTAAAAAGTAAATGCGAAATGAAAAAAAATTAACATTATTTAAACAACACACGTTTTGTACTTTATACAATACCTAAACGGTTAATTAAAACATTTATATATGCTTACTTCGTAAGAGCATACATCAATTTGAACCATAGTTCAAACTTAGGTCTATAGATGTGTCAATAAAGTCGGGTACTTATATTCTAGCGTTACTAAAAATTTCTTTCCCAGTTTTCCAAAGATAAAAATTGCAATTCTACTTATCAAAGTAAAATTGATTATATTTGCATAGGACTGATAAACATTAAAGAATTTCCAATTGCGCACGAGTTTAAAACATCCTTATGGTATGAATGTTCTTAAACTTCCGAATAGCACCTTTGAGATTCGACCCATTATGTGGCCATCATCCAAAATGAGTTCTCCCTGAAAGCCCATAACTTTCCGTCCACAAATCAAACTTCTATTTACGGTTCCACAAGGGAGATGAAGTAGTTCTGAGAGAAGAAGGTAGTAGAGATAATTATGTTTTCTTAATTGTCAGACAGATATATACGACAGACATTCATTAAGGTATTATATTTGAAATGCAAAATATTAAAACAATTTAAATGGAGGAGGATTGAAATTTAATATACGCTTGGTTTTATTTAAAAAAAATAATTTTTTTCTATAAATTAATTGAAAATTATTTTTTCATAAAAATACTCCTTTATATATCAAGGAAATAAAAAAAGAAAAAGTTAATAAATTTAGATGTCTTCTATCGGAAGGGAGTACTTTGGATTATTATGAAAGTGTATAAAAGATGTATACTATTTCGAATAATAAATTTAAAATGATGCATTAGGTTGAATTTAACATGTACTATATTGAACAATTCATTTTTTTAAATGTAACTTACAGCTATATAATCACGGATGAATAATTAAATTAGTGATATTCTTTCAACATAACTATTAAAAATTAGTAATAAATAGATAACAGCTGAAGGCTTTAAAAATGCGCTCTATTGAGAAGGTTTTTAGAAAAAATAGATAAATAATCTTGGGAAAAGGATTGGAAATGAGAATTTCCTTATCCTCTTGTAAATATAATGAATTAACATTTTCTTACTGTAGAAAAACATCGTTATTTACTATTATCTTCTTTAATTACTTTTTGGTGGATATAGCTCTGAATCACCATTTTTAGCAATGGTTTCTTTACAAATGCAGATAATAATTCTCAAGAAGAATACAATGGAAAATTAATTTCAAACGGTTTTATCTATTTTATATACATATGTCATCTGATAAAAAAATTAAATCTAGATTTTTCAAAGTAAATTCTTCAAAAAATGTATTGTACTTGGAATTCTTTTCCTCTATTACTCAATCCATTCCAATGTTAGAAACTTCGTTTCTTCCAGTCCCATTGTTCTGCTTTGTAGTGTAGATGTATAAACATTCTTGACCCCAAGAAATGTCAGTAAAGTAGGTATGTAATTTGATATCCTATAATGTCCACAGGGCAGGAGAAAAAACAAGAATGGAACATGGCATAGGATCAGCTTTACCGGGTACCCTAATATGATTTTCTTTTGCGAAATCTCATACCCTTCGATATCTGATAGAATATTTTCTTATGCTGTATGCGTTCTGGTATTTCATTCGTCCAATATTAGTTCGGTCTTTCTCTTGTATCCTGAATTTGTTCGTGAAAAAATGGTATTTGTACAGGATAGAAATAAAATCCCATACTTTAGGATTTCACACAATTCTTTGTGTAAATTTTAGTTTTTGATTTATACCATAATTTACATGATATACGAGGTTACGTTGAAATATGATGAATCTAAACAGTTCATTTTTCAAAGAATCATATGTTTAATATGTATTGTAAATTGTCATTGATATATTACTAACGTATTTTTATTGCGCTATAGATTTAAATATGCATAATGTTTATGTGAAATCATTTAATCAGTGGCTTTAGTAAACAGTATATTTTTGTTTTATGCTTTAATATTTTTTAAAAAGAAATTTAGTTTCTATGTGCCAAAACTATTAAGTTAACTTTTTGAGGAGCAAGCGTTTGACAAAAGTGAGTGTTTTGCAATAATAGCACTAAAACGGAACTATAATAGAGTGTAGTTTTATTTTTTCAAGAAAGGTGATAAATCTGGAAATCATAATGACAAATCTTACTTTACTGGGATATAATTTGCATTGTTGAATTATTTTCTTTTCAGATACGTCAATTTGCATGAGAAACACGTTTGTTACAAACTCTTCAGAATTCTTAGTTCAATTGACCTTATATATATGATAATCATAATTATTAAAATAATCAACCTTCCTAATTTAAGTCAGAGACCATGAAAATATGTTACATTCAATTTCTTGGTAAAACGTAGTTTGAAAGTTTATTAAAAGGATATATTTCATTAAATATTATTTGCTATAAAATATTTGTCGCGTTAATTTCGAGATTGGAAAATAGTGCTTACCATTTGATAATAAATATTTCAACTTAATAACAGTCATATAATTTTTATTTTTTCAATAAATAAGAAAAGAAAATAATATGTTGATAAAATACGCTCGGTTTAAAACTAAAAAATTAAATTGAGCAATATCGGAAATGTGAAATTCCACACATTAACATTAATAAAAATATTTATTATTAAACGGTTCATATTTGTAAAAACCACATTGTAACCAATTTCGTGAATACTACAGTTGGGTTTATTACATTGTAATAGAAAAATGTTTACAACTCCAAATCAATAACTTTATCCTTTTGGGCATTATGCAGTAATATAAGTATAAAAGCTGATTTTTAAATTTAGATTTATTATACTTTAAGAGTTCAGTATGAAACACTTTCTTTTGCTTCTCTCAGAACAAGTATAAATAAGCATTTCATTAAAATTTCACTTTCTTAGACTAACCCCTAAATTTTAATAGTAATAAAATATTCTTTATTGAATTGTATTACAAAAGTATAAAAAAAAGTAATTTTTGAAATCTGTTTTAGTTTTAACTACAGATTCCAGATATAAAATTCATTTTTATTGTTTAACGTAAATTTTTTTTTCACAATACGCTTTTATATTTTATCAAAATATTTTGATTTTTTTTTTATCACCTCATAATAACTTACTTTCCATATGTACACTAGATCAGTTGATATTTAAATGATAGATAAGTTTATTAAAAAAGTTTACAAATTCTTTTTGTAATGCTTTCTTTATCTTTTTTCACTTCATAAACTTACAAGAGGATCACTTTTTTTCCACATCTAGAAATATTCATGGAAATCATGCTGATATTCCACCTTCCTTGATATTGCCATTATATCTTAGTGAAATATTTCACCTTTTTCTTCGCTGATTGCATCTAAATATTTAAAGAAATATCTAACCTGTAACTAGAGAAAATAAATTGTTTAGCTCATACAGCACCATAAAATTAAAAAAAAATAAAAATTAACATAGCTTCTAGAATAGATTTATAATTTGAGTCTTTTTGGTTTCCAAGAAAGCTTATTACCAATATTTTAAAAAAGGTTTTTAGGATTTTCTCTCGTTTGTTTTGTGAGTTCAAAATAATCATTCTTCTTCAACTTTCTGATATCAGGTCCTGCAAATAGCTCATAATTTTAAACATGTATACTGCACTGTTTTTAGAAATGCCTTAGCATGGAAAACTTGCCTCTAAGGGAGATAAGTGAAAATCAAAATAATAATAGAAATACTTTACTGTTTATTACATTTGAATACATCTGGCAATAGTGCATCGACCCTTAAATTAGAAAAAATATACGATTTTCATAATTTTTCTAATATATAGAAAAACAAACAAATAATTTTTATAACAAACAGCTCTAGGCATATTTGTAGAAAAGAGTATAGTAAAGATGAATAAATAAAAAACCTAACACTCTTGCATAATTTATTTTATTTAATATCATACTCAAAAGTAACTTTTTTATGGGAAAAAATGCGTTTCTCTCTCAATTACTGGGTCAACGACTTTTAACAAGTTTTCTGGCATGAATCTTAAAGATTCCATAACTTCAAATACATGGTCAGGTCAATTTGTGAAGTACTTACTTTTCTTAATATTAAACCATACATGCATGTATGACTTTAGGATGGGAAAAAAAAAACTATCTTGTGTTTATCTGTTGGGTTTTCAATACTTAAAATACAATAAGAGAATTGTATTTGTTGTAATACAATCAGCAATTGTATTATTTAGTAGGAAAGTCAACCTCTTTCTTGAATATATACAGTGCGGCGCAAAAGTTTAAGCACAAGCTAAATGTTTTAATTAATTTTTTTTTGGGGGAGGGGGATATTCACCGGAATGCTTTGAAGTTTTTACTGTATCTAAATAATTGGATTACAAATTCATGTTTTGAATTCTGAAACAATTCATTGAAAGGAAAATAATACATTATAAGAAAACAAAAATTGTGATGTCGCAAAAGTTTATGCACAAAACCGAAATATTTATATTTAACAGAGCACAAAAGTCTTATACATGTTTATGGTATTTTCATTTCCCATGATGAGATCGAATAAGCAATTTTCCATTGATAACACGAGATTATGAAAGGTTTCGGGAGCGAGTCTGTACCAGCTCCTTCGATCCCTGCCCTCATGCACTGAGTAATACTGCTTCCCATTCTTACAGACGTCACGTGAAAGTATTCCCCAGATGTTCTCTATCGGATTGAGATTTGGGCTGATTGCTGGTCATTTCATCACACTGATATTCTGAGATCTAAGCCATGTTTTTGTTCAACGGGAAGTGTGTATAGATGCATTGTCCTGATGAAAGGTCCAGTTGGGACCACCTAGGAGTTCACTAAACAGCAACAAATGCTCAGAGTTTCCTGATACTTTTCTGAATTTTGTCGGCCATTCAGGAAGCAAAGAGACGTTTGTCCATTGTAGTCAAAAGCACGCCACATACCATGAGCGAGCCACCACCTTGTTGCTTGCTGAGTATGCTCTTTGGATATTTCCTCAAGTCACGACAATAGAATGCGAACCCATCTGGACCACCCTAATTCCAATTTTTTTTCATCAGAGAAAATAACCCTAATCTATTCGTCACGAAAATGCATGCGCTGTTTTGCCCATTGAGGTCTTACTTGTTTGTGATACTGTTTCAGAAAAGGCTTACATGCTAATTGTTGCTTTTTGATGAATTCTGATTCAGTTATTCATCTGCGTATGGTGCCATGTGATATTTTTTATCCAAGTCAATTTTTTATTTGATTAAGAGACAAATTGTCAGTTAGAGCCATTTTCTTAAATTCTTTTATCCTCACTAAATATGGTTTTTCTTGGTCTTCGTTAGTGATACGCATTTTTAAATTGTTCTCCACGTTGTAAAACACTATAAATATCACGTTTAAACCAATTTAAAATAAGTGAAATTTGCAAAATGGATTGGATTTACCTTCAGCTTTCAGCTTCCTAACTTTCGCAACTTCTTCAGGCGAGAATTGCAGAGATTTCGGCATTTTGATAACTCGTACAACGATCGCTACACTTTATAGTTTAGGGAAAATGTCCCTCCTGATAATCCTCCTATCACGTTTAAAGAAATATTTGCATAACATCCTATTTGTGCATAAACTTTTGCGACACCATTTTGTTGTTGTTGTAATTTCTGATTTTTGCTGCGATGATTTTTTTTACTAACTTGGGATATATATTTATGAACATGGTATTCACCTACAGTGGATATTTGAAAGCTTTCTGATGTATAACTTTCTTTTTATTTAAATATTTGCTCTGTGCTTAAACTTTTACGCCTTACTGTAAATCTCCAAGATAGAAAGCCTGATATTGTAGCAGAACGTATATTCAACAGGTACTGTTGATCTTGAATTATCTTTTCTAAAATCAATTTGTAAACTCCCACACTCAACACTCATAATTTACCTATGGGAATTTCTCCTACTTTCTGAGACGTGTGCCTTTCGGAGCACTAAATGATGTTAGCCCTGTCATTTCACCATCTAAATATTTAAACAATTGCCGGAATGGAAATTCATTGAAATATAAGTGGCAAACTCCATTGTACTAGTCTTTTAATTTGTTTTTCAATTTCACATATATAACACCCGTTTTCCACCTCGTGTTAGTAACGGTGCCATCACATCTAACTGCATCCAGTTCATATAATGAAAATTCAACTTCAGTCAAATAAGAATGAATGCTATTAGAAATGTCTTGAACAGACATAATTGAGCAGAAGAGGGGAGAACATTACCAAATAACATAGAACCTGGTTTATGTTAAACTGGGTTATGTTCTTTTATGGTTCCTTAAAACTGAATTGAGCTGGGTTTTTTTTTCAATCACGGGGTGACATCCTCGTATGCTCTCCTTGTTCAGCATGTAAAGCACTGGGAAATAAACCCTTTTTTTGCCTTTTGAAATTATTTTTACCGACAATATGGGTATGGTTGTCATCAGTTATGACACCAAACTATTGCAGAAGAATTGAACCGATAGCTGAGGTTGATCTAGTACCTGATAATCCAAAGCGATAACTAGCCAGCGCAGCATTTCTCAATTTAATGTACATTTGCCATGGTCACTTAATTTCAAGCTTAAAGTGTTCGAAATTTTCCTCGTTGTCATCTTCAAATTCTTCAGAAGAATCACAGCCAATCTCTTTTGATAGGAGAGTGTCTATATCTGTATGTTTTAGCTAGATTGCTGTGATAATAAATCAATAATGGACTGAGTTCTATTCAACTGACTTTTTTCATTCCTTTGGATTTTTTTTTTTATATATATATATATTTTTTTTTAATTTTTTTTATTGTTCCAATTTACTTACCCTATAACTTCTTTAAAAATACAAGAAATTTAGTTTAATAATAAACACCTTTTTTTCTCTTTCACAGTTACAGATTTTAGGCACATGACTTCTCAAACCTCAGTATTCGTGACTTTTTGGCAATAGTAGCCTAATTTTTGTTTCACTTACATGCAAAAACATTAATCAAATTTATATTTATTTTTACATTTACTATATTACCTAGAGGCAAGTTTTCCGTAGTATAATGTTTAAAATTAAAAAAAAAAAAAAAAAAAAAAAACTGAAATTTTACATAATCAGAAAAAAGTTTTTGTTTCTGTGGAAATTCGTCAATTTTTGTAAAAATTTTTAAAATTTACAAAAATTAATAATTTTTATAAAAAATTGACAGATGAGGGTGTGGCAACTAAAAATTGTAAAATGTAATATTTTTTGGTTTCAATTATTTATCTTTCCGATGATTTTTATTACAAAATATGTTTATAGCTACTTGTTATAAAAGTTATTTAATATTTCCCCCTATTCATAGAAAAAATTATGAAAATAGTATATTTTCTCAAAGTTTAGGGTCGATGCGCTACCAGCCAGATGTAAATATTTCTTTTTCTTTTCATTTATCTACCCTAGAGGCAAGTTTTTTGCACTCTATGGTTTCGAAAGAAAAAAAAGGTTCACCCTACAAGAGAAAGAAAGACATTGCAGAGAGGGACAAAAAAGAAGGATAGTGAGACAGATGTGATGGTGTGGTAATGGAGAGCAGTAATGGAAAAACATACTAGCTATAATTTTAACTTGTTTTCTCTGATTTCACTATTGTGTTAACTGACAATTTACCATTTAAAAAAAAAAACTTAATAGATAACAGTTTATTTTTTCTTAAATAGAATTTATAAAGAGCAAATTGTTACTTAAAATCTATTAATATGTTTATTGAACTGATATTCTTAATTATGTAAAATCTGTATATATGAAAAAAATAATTTGTAATTAAACTGTGTGTGATTGAATTTGTTATTATTTTTTCAGAAATAAGCATACAAGAAAATATAAAATTCCCTAATTATTTTTAAGACAATTTTTTCATCACTGACCTGTGTTATCAAAGGTGAATGTATTGAAGAACAGTATTGCTTGGTGAAATTGGATTTTTTTTTCTCTTTCATTTGTATTTGTATATTTCTCTTGTATTTTAGCATTCAAATTTAAAGAAAATTTAACGGATTAACTTTAATTTGAAAAAAATCAAGTTGTTATGACGCAGACAAAAAAAAATGTATTTACAACCATATGATCTTTTAAATTTCATTTTTCTATTAAAAATTATTTGTTAATATACTTTAAATTCAGTAATTCTAATAGAAATTCCCCCTGGTAGCTTTAGTATTTAATTTGTCCCATGTGAATTTACCAAAGTACAAATTTATATATTACTATTTGATAAAGCTTCCAAAATACCACAATATGTCTTATATAATAGCCTAAAATTAAAACTTTTCAGAAAAATGAAAACTTACTTATAAATATTTTTTACAAAAGTCAAAATATTTTGTTAATTAGAATTAATCCAAAAATTTTCACAATTTGAGTCAAATCCATACATCTAATTATAATTCCGTAACTACGCCAGTAATCTGCTAAGAGAATGCCGAAATGGGATGCAAAATTAAAACCTTGTAGGTTCATACTCAAAATAAACTTAAAAACTTAAAGTTAGGGAGGGATAAGAACTGTTTGAATACACATAGAAAATCCCATTGTTACAAAATATTATTTAAGGTGCCACTTGTGAAAAATGTTTCAAAAACTGTTAAAGAAATGTTGTATACCTATTGGAAAGGAAAGAGTGGCAATGTAAGCAAAATATAGAAGACAATCGTATAGTTGAATAGTTACTAGAAACATAAATATAGTTAATTTATTTATCTGCGATTCATTAGGAAATAATGTTTTCGTTTCATTTCAGCATAAAATAGTTCAAAATGAAAGAATCTATAAAATACAGAGCTATAATCCTATTTCTATGATTTAGGTGTTTATAGCGGGGCTTTGGAACATTCGATGACAGAACACTTTCTCGAATATACACTGTTAAAAATTTTGTTCCACCTTGCACCAAAAATTGGTTCCCATTTAGCTGCCACCAACATTTGGTGCTTAGTTTCACGATTTAATGGTGCAACCTCGGACCGTAAGCACCATTAAATCGCGAAACTAAGCACCAAATGTTGGTGGCAGCTAAATGGGAACCAAATTTTGGTGCATGGTGGACAATTTTTTTTAACAGTGTGCTTCAGTATTTTATAGCTTTTAATTATATAATACTAGCTGTGTGGCCCCACTCTGCTGGGGACTCGTTGAAATATATTGGAGTTTTCATTTAAGAAAAAATGGAATAGATGTAGTAAAGGGCATTTGGCGATTTTTTTCATTTAACGATCAGAAAAATCGCAAAAATGAAAAACACGGTAACTAAAAGAAAACAAAAACATAAATAATAAGGAAATTAAGTGAAGCATTTATTTGTGAAAAGCACTAAACAAATGTCTTATAGTACATCTGAACTAAAAAAGTTTTGTATTCTTCAATTTTTTTGTACAGAGTAGTCCCATGCCCGGCCCCTTACCAACTTCATAATCGGGACCAAAAAAAAAAAAAAAAAAAATATCACAAATGAATACTACGTTTCTGGTGTTCTGGTGTAAATTATAAGATAGTCTGGTGTAAATAATAAAACATGAATGACACACAAAATTTATTCAAATCTAGGTTAAATAATATGGAACTTGGATACACAGTACAAAAACCCTATACAAAAAATAAAAACTATCAAAAGAAGGATTTTCGATATTCTGATTAAAAGAAACGGATAAACATTTTCCTGGAAATAAAAAAAAAATAACAAATGTCGTAATGACTAGAAAGTTTTCAGTGAATTTCAATAATTTGTTTACATTAAGAGTATTAACATTAAACTAAAACCGCAAATGTGCAGAGCGTCGATTTGCAGTAAATATATGGAAAATTTATAATAATATTCAAACTGTTTATCGGACAGATGATTGTAATACATAAAATAATCAGAAAATAAGGGGGACATATTAAAATAACTTTTGGTTTTATTCTAATGTAATAAAAAAATATCTTTGCCATTTCAAGATTTTTTTTTTCATGTCATTAAGTTATTTATAAGAGCAACTTTTAATCGAATTTAAAAGTTGTTCTCAACAATCTCCATATACTAAAGCTTCTATGTACCAAATTTTGCACCTCTAGGTGCAAAACTGTGGATTTGTATAAGGTTCAGATGTACAAAAAACTCAGTTTTATATATATACTAGCTGTGTGGCCCCGCGCTGCTGGATACCCATTAAAGGACATCTATCAGTTCTGTGTTACAAAAGCTCGGAATTTCTTCGGGTCAATTGTTGTTGGTTATCAGTTTCCAATGTACTATAACAGATGCATGTTTTCGTTCATTTTGTAACAGCGTGCTCGGTCATTCTTTAGTCGATGCTGTTTTGCAACGGGGATTCCCTATCTCTCTTAGCGGCAGATTCTCTATACTTAGCATTTATATTCGTTCTTCTCTTTGGTGGCATTATTAGCAAATTTCGAAATGATTGGAAAGTTTTCAGTGAATTTCAATAATCTTCGGCGAATCTACAATTGAGGCTGAAAGTAATGAAGTCAAATTAAGTCTAAATAATCTGTTGCTATGCTAGATTCTATGTATATTTTGACTCACTCTCATCAAATGAAGTTAGATACATAATTTAAATTAACCCAGCAAGAAAAATATGACCATTTAAAATATTTTGTACATTTTTTTAATATGTACTAGACACCGGCAAACATACTCAACAAAATATGTCCGATGTCTATAGTGCAGCTCTAGTCTACGTTTTAGAATTAATCCAGAAAATATATTGGGACAAGTTCTTAATTTTTGTTTTAAAATAGAACAAAATCTGTACAAAGCAAAAAATTGGCAGGTATTGAAACAATAGCTTTTTCTACCAAATTGTTCGCCAACAGAAAAATTATTGCCAAGTGGCATGGATATAGTACCAATATTGGTCAACGCGAAGCCACACAACACACCTAATGATATATGCAGGTGTTTCACAGTAGACGGTCTTCTTACATTTAATCTTGTTATAGACCTATCCTGGAAAAATAGATAATAGATTTATTAAGTTGATCAAAATCCGACTGAAAACATCTCATAACAGCACCAATATATAGTGGTAAATTATGTTGGTAAACGAACTTTTAGATGTTAGATATATTTGATAACTGCATTGCAGAAGATATTTGCTCATAAAATGCTAAGGAATTTAACTAAATTTATTTTGTTTAAATGTTTTTGATACTCTTTAAATAAAATCAAAATGTCAATAACCGCTGTGCACAATACATCTTTGATGACAACATAAAATGTAAATAAAAACAGGATGAATTCAAAACGTAGAAAAACAAAACGATGCATAGAAAAAATAATGCTTTAAAACTACACATGCGTAGAAGATGTTTACGGAATCGACTGGCATTATATATATTGAAATATTACAATAAAATTCGAAATTCTTATCGGACAAACGAATGTAATACATAAAAATAATAAAAAAAATAAGGGGAACACATTAAAATAATTTTGGTTTAATTCTGATGGAATAAAAAAATATCGTTGCCATTCGATTTTTTTTTTCATGTCATTAAGTTTTAATAAAAGCGACTTTTAATCGAATTTAAAAGTTTTTCTCTACAATCTTCATATACTAAAGCTCCTATGTACCGAATTTCATACGGTTCAAAACTGTGGATTTGTATAAGGTTCAGACGTACAGACAACTCAGTTTTATATAAATAGATATATTGACGAGCGACTGAAATGAAAGTATTCTATAATAAAGCTCTCATTTAACATATTTTACGGATTCTATTATTACTGGGAGTTATTTTAAGAATAGCTATTTGTGTTACCTTTTACTCACTTATTTTTAATGCGTAATGAAATGTATAACTGCGTTAAAAATATAAATCCACTTTAAAATGAAGATAATTTCAAAACATAATTTTAAAAAAGTTATGTGTTGTCAAGGCGGCATGGTGATTTTTTTTTTTTTGACCATCCAAATATTACATACTATTAGTTATTCCACTTATTTGATTAAACTAATCGTTAACACAACTGCAATTTTTTTTAACACCCTTTTAACCCATGCATCCACCTGTTTAATTTCATTTAACATTAAACGTAATACAAATATCGAAAAAGTTTGAACCACTAACGGTCACAATTTACACTCTATATAATTGTGTAAAATTCAAGAAACAAGTGAAAAGCCATCACGAATTCATTTAGAACCATCCTATTGTTGACAGAACACGTGTTTTTGATAGTTAGTCCTGCCATCATCATAATGATGGTCTGTTGCCACGGGGGGTGAAAAATCGGGGAGTTCAGATGTTTCCCCCTTGAAACAGGGAAAGAATCGGCTGCACAATTGACGCGCTGCGGCTCTTTAAGTTCCTGCCACACGCCAGTAGGGAGTCTCTTTTGTGAAATGACGTCACACGTGGTACTCCCCTTGTCATTAAAGGTTTGGGGTTTACCACATTGGCAAATTCAAGCTAAATTTTGTAAGTTTGGCGTAAACTAAAAGTTGAAGGACTGATATTTAATATATATAAGGATTTATATATACTAATATATATTTAATGACTACTATATACTAATATTCTTAAGGACTAATATATACTAATATATTTAATGACTAATATATACTAATATTCTTAAGGACTAATATATACTAATATATATAAGGACTATATTTTTTTTATTGTGAAAAGATGTATGAATATTTTTATTAATATATGACATTATGTATGTTTTTTAGTTTCTATTACCTTGGCAGTTTCTTAATTTCAAATAACAAAATCATATAGTAAACATACCAAAGAATGTTTGCCAGAGTGTTAAATTTTAAATTGTTAAATTTATGGGTGTATTGGGTATTATACTCTTATAATAGCTCTTGCATCGCAATAATTCAATCTAATTGCATTCATGAAATATAAATTACATAAACATAAAAACAGCTGTGACTGAATTTGGAAAACTCATAAATTAAATGTTACTTGTACGTGTATAATCATAACAATGTCAGTATTCTTCTAATTGTTGTAATAGAGGTCTTGACGGTTTGCCCAAGTATATGTATTCTGTACTTAGAACAATCCAAACATTTATAAACACATTTACTTAAAATTTTAATTCAATAAAACAAATTATTCGCCTCATACCAAAGCCTTGATATGTACGTTTTCTGAATGTCTTAATTTCATAAGAAAGCTAGTTGGCTATAATGAAATCCATTTTCAACCGTTAAATTTTTCTAAACTTGTAAGTGAACAATCAGAGGTTCTGAAGGGCTCTGTGTTCGCGTGTATTCAAAGTAGGAACTATTTATGAGAATCGATGCTTTGTAAGCATGTGTTTATTTCTTTTGATTTAAATTGTAATTAAATTTTTCATAATATGCTTCTTAAAATATCTTTAAATAATATTTCGCAGTCTATCTATTATTCCATCACGCTTACTAGTCAGTTTAGTATTATATTTGGCTAGGCATACTTCAACAGTTCTTCTGGTAACCCTGATTCCCCACCCTGCTGTACAAGATAGTCCAAAAGAATGGGTGCAAGGATTGGGCGATGCAGACGGATGCTTCAATTTGATTAGTTTGGGAGGGGTGAAAATCTTATAAGAGCGTTATAAATGGAATATCTGTCGACACCCCGTTTTGTTGACACGTGCATCCACATCTGGTTTGCATAGATTCACGTGGCTGAGATTACTTATGCACACTATAGTCAGAAAAGCTCAAACAGCTACTCACATTTTCATTACTTTTACATATATATGATGTATTTTTATTATATTTGATATAATTCAATTTATGACAGTAGAACCTAGACAGCAATAATAATATGTGTTATATTTTATCAATTTTATTAGCGCCTGTGATGTCTGTTTTTCATTAAATTATATATATATATATATATATATATATATATATATATATATATATATATATATATATATATATATATATATATATATATATATATATATATATATATATATATATATATATATATATATTTTTTTTTTTATTCATAAACATATTATAAATGAAACGATTTATTGCATATGCATTGCTAACATTTATTTGATTAGAGTTATTTGGATTACAACTGACTAGATGTAACCGATTTCAGTTATCACATTATAATATTGGATAATAAACTATGTCTGATACTTTTTTCATTTTGGATAATACTTGATAATGTAAGTTTTAATTACAAATAAATATGTTTCATTATTTTTTTAGGAGACAATAGTTGCACCATCTTTACTTTATGTTTCCTTATATTTTACGTCTTTTTTTTTTTTTTTTTTTTTTTTTTTTTTTTGAATATAATAAATTAGTTTTAAAATATTAGCAATAGTTTTATTCAATTTCAAAATTTAATATCTATTTCGGTTTGGAACTATTTTAGGTGCAATTGACATGTGGCGTAGAGAATGAAAACTTTATTAAAGAAATATATTATTTTGGCGAAATTTCAACCATAAATCTAAAATTAACAAAACTAATTTATGAAAGTATGTAAGATGTCTCATTTTTCTATAAATTTTTTAAAAGGTGTTTATCTTTTGAATGATTGAAAGTTTTGGGTGTGTTATATTTTTATAAGTACACATTTTGATAAGGATTTAATGGGTTTGGGCTTTCCAGTTTTATAAATCAAGTTCAATAGTAAATGTTAAGGAAATGCATAATTTTCAACGATGACACTACCTTAAAGTATCCCTCTCTTCACTTGTTCCCGATATGTTTTGATAATATTAGAGAATTCACGTTATTTAACTTTTGAACTCTGTAACAGTTTGTTTTTTTATTATATTATATATGCTTCGGAAGAAAGCTGTGTTAATGAATATTTAAGCGGATCTGTAAATGTTGTTTCTTTACTATATACAATATGTCGCAGAAAAGCTGTCTCTCTGTAAATGTTGTTTCGCTACTATAGAACATACGTTAAGGGAAAATTCTGTCTCTGTAACTGTTTAAGCGTTTTTGTAAATGTTGTTTCTTTAATATGTCAGTAGGAAATTGACTTCAGGAGCTGCTAACAAGCTTGCCTTCCTCAAGATTATACATGAAGAGTTAAAGCTCAAAGTAAATTTTTGCATAAGTATTTAATTTCTTAAAAATGATAAGAACGTTAATCACAACTGAAGTTGCTAAAATTTTAATATAAGTAATTTAGTTGCTAAAGGATAAATGTTCAAATTTAGTGAAGAGGGTAAAGCTGAAACGTTTTCTTTGACCATTGGCTTTGTAACTCTAGAAAGATTAATACTTACATTACACAGATGTATAAAAATAATTGATCTCCAGTTTCTAAACAAAAAGCATGTAAGTAAAAAAGTAATAAAAATAATAATAATAATAATACTAAAAAATAAAAAAAACTTTAAAAAAAACTATAGCTACTTATGTAATAATATGGTGAAACTTATTCTAATGAAGATTTGCACAAATCATACTTAAAATGATTAATGAATTATTAAAATTTTTGGATTGGATTGACACTTTTTCTCCTCTTTTAAATACAAAACTCTACGCCTATATTTACGACGAACTTTGTAGCAGCATATTAGTTTCTTTATTAGAGTTAACAAAGGAAATTATTTTATTTAAATTTTAAGCTCATAACCCTAATGCCAGAACTCAAGCATGCTTTAAAAGGGGTTATGCCGTCTGTTTTTTAAGCAGACTTTTTCCATTTACTTAACTCTATCAATTCTTTACTATAACTAACTATAATTCTTTACTATAATTCTTTCAACTTTATATATTCTTAACTATATCAGTTACGCTTCAAAAGATATATATATATATATATTTGTATGTATTTATAAATAAGGCAAGTATTCGTGAAGTAATTAGTATGTAAAGTCAGTAAAAATTCCTTAGTATATCACATTGTATGTTATTTCATTCAAGTTGAAATTAGTAGGTGTATATTTTTTTATTTTTGAGTAATTGTTCTTAATATATTGAAAAGTATCTATATATCAAGTAAATTAACCGGCATTGGTATTTTGAGTATCAAAGTCTTTTGAAAGGGACAAAAAGAATAAACAATTTTTAAATATTTGAGTATAGCTGAAGATTTCTACAATAATGCATCATGGCATTTTTTATCATCATTGAACACACAGAAGTGCATACGAATCTGAAGTAGCTCATAATATCGTATTACTGCTCTCTACACTTACAACTGTTTGTTTAGAGATACGCAATATGATAATTCCCTTAATCATCTTGAAACTAAAAATCGCTACAAAAATAATTGATAAAATGGTCAACCAGAAAAAGTTATAAATTCGACTGGTTGCTCAAAAGTGGTCATGCCTTTTTTTCTGCTCGGAACTTTGCATAAAATTAAAAAAAATTTGGTTATTGGGAAGTATTCCAATGATAATCAATAAATGGCGTGTTAGAGTTTTTTTTTTTAATTAGTACTTATTGCCTTGCCTAAATGGAGGTTTTTCCTATAAATTCCAATTTACTCTATAATATGCAAAGTACCATAAAAAACTGCATGCCGTTATTTGGGGTCAGCCATTACAAGTAACTTTATCTGGCTGACCATTTTACTTGGTGGGATTATTTTGTACAACGTGTATTGTTTTTCGAGAGAATATAATTTCGTTCTAGGGTATGGCTGGAGGCTTTTTTAAAATACATGTTTCTGTGTATTTTTTAATTTTATAATATTATTATCTTCAGTTTTTATCTAATGTTAAGCGTTTCTAAGATTTTTCCCCCTTTTTGAAAACTTTGGGTATTATTTATGAAGTGTTCTGGCAAACTTACTAAGGTACAATTACGAAGAATCAAATCAATTGTAGATATATTAAGATTAAATTTGTATTTTGTAATTTGTTTTTGTAATATTATGATACATCATGATGTGTCCCAAAAATATTGTAAATAATTTATGTCTTTGCTATTAGAGATAGGGTATCAATGTAAATAAAAAAAAGGTAACCCAGAAAAGATAAATTATATGCATCAGCACTAAGTTATTGTCTTTTGCCATTAGCACGAGTACTGTTTAGGTGTGGTTGTTTTGATTTTTCAATACACAAACGTAGTGTCTGGGCCTACAGTTAGGCCAATATAGATGTGTAAAAGCTAGGTATTATATTGAGTGCCAATAACTGTATTACTTGTCTCGTAACTTACCTTTATTATAAACTTTGAAAGACTTATATATTCAAAGGATGACAATATAATCTCATTTCATGAACCCAAAGACAAAGACAAAGCTATATGATATGCGAGAAAATTGAGGGATGCCTACAGGGCATCAACATTTGCATAACTTTTGAATGTGTGATAAATACTTGGAGGAGATTATGTTCGGGGGTAATAAATATTCTCCAGAAAAGTAAAATGCGAAATTAAAGTTGGCTCGACAAGTACAGTGGACTTAGCAAGTAAAAATGTTTCCTTCGTCATGCGAGCGACACAATTCAGAAAAAATTGTAGTAACAGATGGTTTTCTGAAAATAGTGTAAATTTCAAAAATGCTTTAATGTGTTTCAAGGACAAATGCCCATAATTTAAGTTCGAAAACACAGCCTATCACACAGCCAATAAATTAATGGAAAGATTTAGTCGTGATTTTTTTTTTTTTTTTTAAGTAACATTCTTGAATTGATCTATAAGAACTATGTATGAGTTATATATTTAAAAACTGATTTTGCACATTATAAAAATCGAAAAATATATCTTTGGTAAACTATGCTCTTTCATTTCAATCAAGTTTTGATGAATATCACACATTTCATGAGAATGCAAGCATTTGTAGGCTTATTGTGTTTACCGTTTATCTATTCCAGTTTCAAAATTTACGTAACATATGGAAACTAAATACAAACCATTACCTATACCAAACACTGTAGGTTGAATTAGGTGTTTTAAGTAATTACAGCTACACGAAGGCAACAATGAAACTAAGCATTACATTACGTGGAATACTGGCATTAGTTTGAATTTAAATGGAGAAGACCTATTCGGGAAACTGATCCATATTTTCATATTAAATGAGTGAAAATTTGCACTTTGCAGTCAACAATTGAAACGCGAACTTCTGTTGACAAAATAAAATGTGAAGTAAACATTTACAGTAATACTTCATTAGAACAGTGGATCTATTCCAAAATTGTGGTAAACAATAGCTATATTAGTTAGGATAAGTTGTAGGTTATGTAAGGATATTGTACCTCATTCTATGAAATTTGGACTTATTACCAGCTACGATTATCATCACTAAATACAAATTTGATGACAATTTTAATATGATAATCTTATAGAGGCTCTATTTGTGTGGCTTTAAAATATTTCAGGATTTTAAATAGTTTCATTTTATTAATTGTACATGGTATGTTTTATTGTTTGATGAAAAATAAAAACGTAGCTTGGTGAGATCTGTGGGAGAAAAGTCGACTGTTTGATTTTGCAAAAATTTCGAAAAGCAATCAAAACAAGCTGCTTCTCACTTAACATCTACCAAACTTAATTTTTGATTAGTCTGTGCCGTGAAATCGGTGTCGATGACGCATGGCAGAAAACTGGTTGTGCGTCTTTGAATTATGTTGTTGACACCAAGTCCCAAAGTTGAATTTATCTACTGCTAATTTCATTTAGACTATATAAACAATTGCATGATTCTCCACAGTTGAATGAGCTCAAGAAAATGTCCATAGAACCGAGGTTATGGAACGCATCGACCAAGAAAAACTCATCAGAGCAAGATCTGCCCATACTCAGCAAATAAAGGGAAAAAGAAAAGGGGGAAAAAACTGAGTTTCATTTATCAAAAAATTCCAAAAATTGTGCTTATGAACATGTAAATTATTAACTATACAATACTTTTACCTTTAACTTTTATTTTTTCTAAAACGTGACATTTCAAGCTTCAATAAGGAATTTGTTCTGCTATTTTTTAATTATATTTTAAAATCCCAAACATTCGTAGAAAAAGATTGAAGGTAGATATTGGAGGATGAAATAAAATACGTTTAGAAAATTGTGATAGTATGTTTTAGAAAACTTAAACCTCAGTATCTTGCATATACATATATATATATATATATATATATATATATATATATATATATATATATATATATATATATATATATATAGTTGGTTAATTTTGATTTATTCTATTTTAGAAAATGTATTGCAAGCGAATTTTAAAGTTGTATAAAGGTTAAATAGAACTTATGCAAGATACTGAGGTTTAAGTTTGCTAAAACATACTATCGCAATTTTCTATAATATATATATATATATATATATATATATATATATATATATATATATATATATATATATATATATATATATATATATATATATATATATATATATATATATATATTATTACTAATTAATGAGGATAGTGTGTTTCAATTTACAATTTTTAAAATCGTTACTAGCTGCATAAATCAATGAAGTTTCCCATACCCAATTTTCAAATCGAAAAGGAGTCGAAATAACTACTCAAACACTGTTTCGGTATCCAATGAATCCCACTTTCCCCTCAGGCCAGGTTATAGGGATTTATGAAAGGGAAGCTGGGAATTTCGTTTCCGACGAATTGGCAGCTTGCACCGCGTCTCCTCATAACCACCATCTGCGACTCGTAAACACTACTCTCTTTATTTCTTCCCCTTCCGACTACGAAAGATTACGGAAACACCGAGCGTTCCATATTAATGCTCCAACTGCCGCACACACTTCTCCACCAGTAACAAAAAAAGACAGAAAAAAGAGACACTTTTTTTGGTCCCGTCGACTTAGGAGTGGGTCCTTCTGGAATCAAAATCTCGTTCCTCATGCTGCACCCTTATGCAAATGGTATTTTTGGTTCCCCCTGCTAGAAAGTACCAGTTGGTCGAAAGTGGCAAGATTAAAAAAGACGTTTCTCCTTTTATGATTGGTTCTCTTTTGTTATTTGTTGGAATGTGGCATGTATTCTGTGCGAAATCACCATGTAATGGAAATGGTGGGTTATTTTTTTAGGGTTCTGGAGAGTGTGGTCATAAAATGAATTACTGGAAAACGTAAAACTGTTGAATTGTATTTCTGCTATTAAGAAAAGAAAATTATATTCAGGGTTGAATATTGCTTAACTATCGTTTGATTTGCTCTTTTGAAGTTGGAGACTTATGAAAAGCAAGTCCAAATTTAGTATATAGATTAAACTATGATTTGACTCCATTAGTGAGATTATTCGTGATTGAATTATGGAAAATGCGTTTTGCTAATGGGGATTTAATAAATTGTTAAATCAGTTGAATATTGCTGCATTAGTGAGATTATTCGTGATTTAATATGGAAAACATGTATTGCTAAGGGTATTAAATAAATTTTTAAATCAGTTGAATATTTCTACCTGTAAAACAGATTTATTAATAACTGATGTTGAAAAACATTGTGGAAATATAATGGCCTAATGAATCATCAGTTAGAGTTACAATTCTTAAAAAGATTTATAGCTGGGAAATATACCAAGTAGCCTGGTATCTCCAACACAAGCGGTTCAAAGTCCGAAATAATTTTACCATTATATGTTTTTATCATAAAAAGATCAAATATTTTCTGTTATATTCTTTTGATACGAAATTTTATAATAAAAACACTAAAAATATAGTAAAGTAAAGAAAATGAAGTCAGCATAGATTTTAGTCTATCTCAATAAAAATTTAAATTTCTTCTCTGTCGTAAATTTAAACTCGCTTTAAGTATTTTCTTCTTACGTTAAAATATTCTATTTCACGTAAGGTACATCCTGAAAATGAAAGATTTGTTAATAGTTGATTAAATAAGAAATTATATTTTTATTGCTTGGACTAAGTAAAATATTATAATAAAGTAAAACACGTTATCATTTCCACAAATACAACTCTTACGTATTTAAACATGTTCAGAGTCAAAATGTATCTTCCCCCCATTGTGTGGTATTTATTTAACAAGATTTTTCTGCTGCTTTAAAAATAATAGTAAGTTTTTGTTTATAATGTAATCCACAAGTATCAAAGGACATAATCATAATCATAACTAATATCTGCAACAAAAGGTCGAAGAGTATAGTTTACCTACTTTACCACCTCATTTAGTAGAAGTAAAATAAATGTAAGCCTATTTCATAAGATGAGATTGGGAGTTGGAATTTATACACGCGTCAAATAATTCTCGAAAGGAGAGCATAAATAAATACAAAAGCTGAAAGAGAAACTAACATTTCCAGTAACTGAAGCGCTTTAAGGCAGAATACAAAGAAAGGCCGAAAGCAGAAAGAGTAATAAAAAGACGAATGGCCGTAAACAAAGTGAAAGAACGCGGCCGTTTCTGCAAAAAGGATGCATTTGCATTTCTTTCTTTTTGAGCCACAAATTTGCTTTCTTTTCATCTTGTTAGTGGTATAGAGGAAGGAATAGTAATCTTGTTTCCTTCATACTGACGGAAACAAAACATTAATTTGAACGCTATGAAAGACTTCCAGTGCTATCGCTTACCCCGAACTGAAAGAGCACTGCACAAAGTTTGCAAGCTGGAAACGGAACGCGGGCTTTTGTCTAACTACGGTAATCAACTTGGCGTACAAAATCAGAAAAATACGAACAAATAGAAGAAATTTCCGAAATAAGAGAGAAAGGCAATTTTTTTCCTTATTGTATTCACTTCCTGGGATATTCAGTATAACTTGATCAGAAGATAGCCTTGGGGTTCGTTTTCGATGGAATTTATTCAATTGGGAATATGCTTATGTTTTTTTTATAAAGTTCTAACTCAACATTTTACTGCCGTTATTTGGGTGAATTTTTTCATTTAACGATCTTTCTGAGTTTCAAAAAGGTTCAATATACCAGGGCCTTATGCCCAATATGAAATTGAATACTTACATAGGGCATAAATACTTAACGTTCTGTAATATTTGAAAAGTCATTGGCAATCTCATTAAAAAATTCATATTCGGTGCTAAAAATTTTAAATTTAATGCCGCATACTATGGAACAACTATGTCCAGTTTTAATGTTCCCTACCCAACAACAAAAACGAAATGGATAAAAACCTTCAAATTTCTATGACCGATTTGCTCAAAGCATGATTCCCGATTATAACAAAGCAATAACACTATGTCATTGCACCCCAAACATTTCAGAAAATCTTGGTTCCCAGATCGTAAACCCAGGTTCGTTTTTTGCTAGCCGTTAGCAATCAATCACGCTACATATGACACAACACTGCACCGTATGATTTTTTGCACGTAGTTACCTTCAAAATTGCTTTGCATGCCTATCAGTTAAACCGAGTGCCGTTGTCAGCAACTACACATGTTGGCTTCCCGCACCTAATTTGTCTGCTTCGGAATCGAAATAAAGCAGTTCTGATATCCGACACGAGAGACCTGTATGACACACAGGAAGAAAACGTGCTACCCACCCCCTCTCCCCTTTAAAGAACGCATGACTGACCAAATGACGCGGGAGGGGCTTTTTATAGAGATGGGGGGGGGGGGAGGACTTAATGACCGATCACGCGGGAGTCACGACAGTTGGTGGTGCGCGTGATTCAACCCTGAATCACGAAGCATCTGCTGTTGCGAAGGCGGGATTATTTCATATTTAGTTTAAGGAGTAGATTTTTGAAATGATACACCCTCCCATATTTGGAGGTGTCAAAGACCCAGGTAAATTGTAAATGTCGTTTCAGTTACAAATTATTCACGTTGATTTGCGAGAAGTAGTTATTGAAGAATAAAATCATGAAGTTTTATGTATCAAATTTCCGTGCTATGTCTTTCGAGAAAGTATGTTTGGCGATAAATTGTGCGTCGATTTTCTTGTGCATAGGAGAATGTTGTACATAGTAGTATTTAAGTTTAGAATGTACTTAACATTTCTTTGATTATTTGTTTATTATTGATTATTTATTAAATTTCTACAAATAAATAGTCTGTGGTTAAAAGTCATGTTATAGTATATCAGCATAAAACTATCAAATGTATTTGGTTTAAAAATAATTTTCTACATATATGCGCAACTATGAACTATTATTATTTATATATACTTATAAAAAATTAAAAAAAGCAAATGCATTTTTATTGCTCATATAAGGACTATATAACTTTATATAAATATTATTTTAAAATAATACAGTTCCTTCAATTGTTCAATGCTTCTACCATATTAGTTTTTCTTTAATACTTCTCTTTTGAATTTTGAATTTCTACCTATATTTAGAATAAACCCTAGTTTATATGACTCTTATGCATAAAAAAAAGGTCTCACATTAATAATAACAAATTAGAAACACTCAACCTCACCAGCCAATATATTACAATTTTACTTGAACACAATGAAGTCCGTAACGGCATTAATTTCGTATTATGAATTTACATTTGAAATATTAATAAAAAATCTCATGGGTTTGTTGGAACCTATAAGCGTAAAAATATACTTATACCTGTGTTTATTAAACTGGGCAATGTTCTGAAAATGTCTCTTGCGTGCTAGAATTGCTACTGGGGCATAGTTTCTTCCATTTAAAGGTTGAGAGTTTAATTATACTGTCTGGTAAGAGTACAAGACATTTAAGAAAATAATTTAATTCCTCCTCTCCTATTTAAACGCTAATCTAATTTAAAACTCCCTTTACACGAGCATCTCAAAATGTGATTTTCAAGTACCGTCCTGAGCTAAAATATCATTTAAATGACTGGGCTTGGTGTTTAAATGCTTGCTCTGGGAGCAATTGTAAAAGTTCTCACCTAGTTCACTTTACCGGCAGAAGTTCTGCCATGAAAGTGGCACTCACTGGAAACTATGTTTTTAAATTAACACATGCCGCAATCTAAATTCGAAAAAATTCCTCATCATTTATCCTAAGGTTGTACTCGGGGAAAACCGAAAAAGACTTTTTAATGAGAAATCTTGGAATGACAGATGGGTTTTAAATGCACTTTAGTTAAAAATGATTGCTACGCATTAAACCCCAAGTTTGGTTCAATTTCACGTTATAATACTTTATTAAGTAATTTTCAATAAATTTCTTCTGTCAAGACGGGAAAGTCAAAAGGTTTACTTTTCTTTCTTATTTGCTTGAGGCTCAAGTATTTACTACGTAATTCAGAAATCACTGACTTTGGTGATTATTTCGGAATGCATTAAATGTTAAATTTTGCTTTTAACTATTTCAGTGCACTAGTGATCTAAATATTCTTTTTAAGTTATTTGAGTCATTTTAAAAGACGATAGTTTTTTGTATTTAAGGGGACTTGGTACTCTTCAAACTTTTTTTTTTGTTTAAGCCTTTAAAATAATAATTTTTACATATTTGGAAGCACTGCTATGTAAAAAAACCTAAATTTTATTAAAAAAAAGTTCACATAGTGCTCTAAATTTTAATTTAAAAAAAAAAAATGAATGAAATTTAAAATTCTATCTCCTTTTTAATTTTTCAATATTTTTTTCTGATTTTTTTTTAATGTTCTTAGTAATATACTCTAACTTTTTAGGTATCAGATTTAGAATAAGTAAAATAGTTTTCGAGAAAAACGATAATTAGTGTACCAATATGTAAAAAGAGCGTAAAAACAAGTATTTTTCAACATTTAAATTTGTCAAAAAAAGTTTTTATTTTATTCAAAAATCCATGCCTATTTTTGTCAAATGGATATTAAGAATGACAAAAAAAAAATTCAGGTCATTTCATTTATATTTACTGAAGTTTTAGCATGTTTAGTAAGGTGGGAATTTCAAAAATCACCAACTGAGAAAAATGCGTTCGAAACCTCGAAGGAGCTATTACAAAAATGCTAAATTCTCCATAAAGATATAGTTTTTCTGCAATTACAGTTATCGAACCAGGTCAAAAACTTGCCAGAATAAGTAGAAGATTTTGAAGATTGCAAACACGCAAAAAATAGAAAATTAATATTTTATTATTTTTTTGCCAAAACAAGGGGTACCAAGTTCCCTTTACAGAAATATATTATTTTTTAAGTCTTAAAAAGATATTTTGTTTTTATATTTACTTTGAATTCATTGGATATATTATATTTTTGAAAATTTTTCTATTCAAATATAATAGATTGTTGTTTTGATTCTGTTGACCTTATTTTTTATATTATTAATATAACGTTTATTAAGTTATCGTAATTAGTTTGATTTTTTACAATTTTTTATGATGGGGTGATTATTTAGAACCTAAGTTGAGTGAATTATTGCTATTTAATACCTTGGAATATTTAGTTCTTGTTTCTTATGTTTTATTTGGAGGGTTTAATTTCTTTTTGTTGCATTAGAATAGCTACCATTAAATTAGATTATGTTTATGCTTAAGAAAAACTTCATGAATATTGTTATTTGCAAAGACTTTGGTGTTTTATCCCACTTTTAGATTTCCATCGTTTTAGAATTTATCAAATTTTTATTATTGATTTTTTTTTTTTTAAAATTTTTTTTTACAATTAGTTAAATCTTGAAGCTGCTTTCTGAAAATTTAATTTTTTCTATTGTAAATTTTTAACAAAATATGTACTAAACTAAAGTTACATTCAATAATCTTTTCTTTAAACTGATACAAATTTTAAAATAGTAATTTTGCTTACCCTTACAATATATTTTGACCCTACTTACAAATCTTATTAGTGTGTTTTCATTAATTTGATTTTCAGAAATTTGTGCTGAATACCCTCATATTAACCTTTACAGAAATCAAACACTTTCAAACTTCTTAACGTCATCAATCGTGAAAATGCCAACTTCGTATTTCACAACAACTTTTATAAAAGTGAGTTAGTTTGTCTTAAATATAAAGTATCCTTTTCCTAATAGTCGGATTCCTAAATTCCGTTATTAGTGGACATTCTAGACGACTTTCTAAATGTCCATAAGTGTATACGTGATACATTGACTTGTGATCCGAACAAAAGCAGTGTGCGTGACTCGAAATTGTAGTGAATTCGATCTTTTATTAGATACAACCCCGGAAAAACGTTTCGTTTCTTGGTATGAACTTGGAAAACATGTACCGACTCCCAGCTCCTTGGAGATTTCAAAAAAGTGTTATATTTAATTACATCCTGTGACTGATGTCATACTTCTTGAATCTGAGCACGTACTGATCAAGAAAAGGAAATGTTTGCTATAAAAAAGAAAATCGGCATAACGAGTGACAAGAATCACATACATTTGGTTTGGAAAGATAGTTTCAGGGTTCTTACTACACTACACCTGAAAACTTTTCCGCCTTGCCATTAAATTCCTGTATTCTTTCATATTTTTGAGTAAACAAGGTTAAAGATTGTTGGAATATCATATAGAATATTGTGTTTTATGTAAGGTTTATCTCTTAACGTTTGAAAGATTTTAGTCTTATCACTACGTTGGATTTAATAAAAAACAAATTTGTGTGATTTAGAAAATTTATAATTATTTACATATACATTTTGAAATATTTATTCATGAAAAATTACGATTTATTCAAATTTCAACGTAAAAAAATATATATATATATATATAAATAAATGTGTCATCATAAACCAAATAGCCTAAGTCTGAACCCTTCAAGCATGTGCTTTTGAATCAGAGTTAGGCTTATTGCAAAAAAGTTTTGTAAAATGACTTTTTTGTTTAAGACTTTAAACCCATAATTCCCACAAACTCCTCATGTCTAAAACCTAAATTTAGTAAAAATAAACTAAGTATTCTTAATTATATTTAAATATTTCTAAAACACTAAAGGGATTTTATTTATGAAAATAAGTTTTTTTAATCTCACAAGTTCACTAATGATAAAAAGGCTATTAAATACTCTTGCTAATATATGAACAAAATACTTAAGAAATATGTTCATAACTCGTTACCTAAAAATGGTAAATAAGTACCATACTTTCAAATTATTATCAAAATATACGCCTCTTTCATGTTACGTAGCAGTGTATAAATTAAATTTTTATCTGCAGGATTATAATTGCACAAGATTATTTTAAGTATTTGCACCAACATATTAAACCTACTTATAGTAAAGGAATGTTTATAATATAAGGCTTTTGAGAGCCCGTTGTTACTATTCCTTATTTTAAAAATCCATGCATTAGTTTATGAAATTACTTCCAAAATTTACATTCAGACACGATTTCTGATTAAAATCGATTTAATTCGAACTGTTATTTTAAAATCTAATGTCTTTACTTTGCGAACTAAAAAGGTTAAGACATTTTTCAAGGTCTCTCATTTACGTATAGTACTAAAAACTATGCAATTAAATGTTAATAATTTGTTATGTTTACCTAGTAATGGCAGATTGCTCATTCTCTGAGTGTTTTCCGCAATATAGATATTTTAACACACGTATTAAAATATCTTTAATGTATTTGAATTTTAATGTATCTCCTCTTAAAATTTAATTAGGAGCAAAATCATTTCTGCTAGAAATGGCAATTTATTTAAAAATACTTACTAGGTCAAGTAGACTCAAATGTTTATCATGCAATGAAATACTAGTTTGGTTATTTCATTACTGGTTGTCTTATTATTTATTAGTTAAATATTTTACTTAACAGCAAAACCTCATAACAGTTAGTAGTTTAAATATTTAGAGTATACTTTAATTGTTCTATATTTACATATGAAGAAATTATTTTAACTGACATGGGTGCCATTTTTATGTATCTGTGATATAGTTTTAAATGTTTTCTTACTTTATCTTACAATATAAAAACATACAAACAACTAAAATAGAATGCACATATATATCGCAACTAAATAAACATGTATTTTGGATCCAAACTTAGAGTTATCAATTGATTTATAGTATTTTGAGATTTGAAATAAAAGAGAAATATTTGTAGTCAACCATTTATTATCACATTTCATAAATATGTATTCTTAGGTTAAATATGTTTTTTATCAAACTGTAGTTATTTCAATCCTTAACAAATATTTCCAACAATTACTGTTTGTAAAAAAAAAAAAAAAAAACCCTTTTAAACAGCATGAGTCATTTGTTTAAAAGAAAATATGAAAATCTCGTCTCATGTTTTGAAATGATTTTTGAAGCAAAACACAATCCATTATTTGGAAAGCCTACCTGTTTTATATTTTAGGAAAATCTATTTAAAAATCCTCGATATCGAAGAAATGAAACTAATCTCGAAAATAATCTTTTATTGTCAAATTGCTACCAGTTTTCAATCTCAATCAATCTAAGTGCCTTTGAAAACCTTCTGCACCTGAGAGCACATAAGAAGAAAATAAATTGAAGGATAATAAAGCCCAATATGCTTACTCCGACTTTTCTACCACAAACCAGAAATCGAAGAGAATACACTCGAAATATAATTGAGACATTCAACTTTTCTCAATATTTCCCTGAATTGACTATTTTATATGCTTCATTAGTTTAATATGCTTACTTAAACGTAATACTATAATTGTATATGGGTATGGTAGTGTTGTAGGATAAAGGGATACCCCAAGTAATTAAATGTTGTTCTGTGTTTAACGGAAAACTTATTTTTTCTAACTCTAAACTGATTAAGAAACTCCTAGATAAAAAGCAATTCTAACCAATAACCGCGTATATAACTCATGCTGCGGATATTTATAAATTACAGATTTTTTATTTCTAGATTTTAACAAGATATCGGAGGCCTATTACTTTAGCCCAGTTTTGTTCAGGATCACCTGATGACTGTGGAGTTAGTGCCCTGGCTTTTCATGTTAAAGGTGCCAGGTTCGAATCTAGGGTTAGGCATGGATGTTCGTAGTGGTTCGGAATCCGCGTTTAAACTGTAGGTCATGGTCTGATTAGACGTTATTGTGCACAAAAATAGAACCTTGAGCATATAAATCAATCAAACAGTTTTGAGCAATTTTAATTATATATTAAATCTATGCTAAATTATAGTATAGTCACAGAGTATCTACTAGAATTTTAAATTATTTAAAATAAAATATTTATGAATGAATTGTTAAATGAATTCCTTATAAATAAAATATTTATGAATGAATTGTTAAATGAATTCCTTATAAATAAAATAATTATAAATTAAAATATATCTAAATTATATTAATAACAAGTTACAATTATATTAATAAAAATGAATTCTTTTTTCTGCAAATTAAATTATTAATAAATTAAATTACTATCATCTATTTAATTATTAACAAATTAAATATATATAAATTTAATTTAATTTTAACTAATTATGTATACATGAAATTATTTTAATCAACTTAAAGATTTTTTCTATAATTTTTGAGCTAATCTCAATCTTTTTTCATACTTATTAAAAGTCAAAATACTAACACTTCTGCAATTTTTTTTTTAATACATATAATTATGTTGTATATTTGATTCATATTTATTATTTAACTAATAAATTATCTAATTAGAATATAATGGCAATAACTTGAATTATAATTTATTTAGAGTTTTAATTTTGATTGCAATTGAAACACAATGATTTGATATAGAGTACCTACTAGATTTTTGCATATATATTTTAAGAGTTTTTTTTCATATAATTTTGTTTTGAAAGTATTAAAAGTTACCTATTTTTATTAAAACATCAAGATTCAAAATAAAGGGCAGTTGGTACCCTCTATACCGCTAATGCTAATTTGGCATATTTCATGTACCTTTTTTTCAGAAAGTAATTGACATAGAAGTCTATTTTTTTTTCATTTTATTTAGCAGACACTTTTCATTTTACTAAAGTTAGAATTTAATCATAATTCACTTACTTTTTTTTAAATGAATTTTCGTGAAAGTCACTCAAATTTTTTTATAATCACAAGTTTTTTTTGCCGAAATAAGCCAAAACAAAAAATATTTTTTAAATAACAACAAAACCTCACTTCTGTATATACAGATATATAAAAGGCATATGTGGTAAAAATTTTAGGAAGATAGCTTGCGCAGTTTCTGAGAAAAAGATACATGAATAATGAAAAATGAAGTTTAAAAAAAAAACGCATTTAAAAATTTACTTACACTCATTAACAATTTTGTCTTCAAAATTTTTTTAAAAATACTTCTAGTTGAGGTATTATTAGAAATGAGATATCCTTTCAAAGGAGAGAATTTCAATTTTGATAAATAGTAATTAACTTAAAATCGATTATTTATAAATTTTAGGGTACCAACTCCCCTTAAACTAAAAATGTATTATTGTATGTATGAATTGTATCCTAGTATGCTCTCTACCCTGCATTAAACAATTTAAATTAATTTAAAAATATTTAATTGGTTACAGTCTTACACTGACAAATACTAGTTCCGCACAAATCGCATTTAAAGTTTGATGTAGTTTTATTACGTGCACCTTCATAAAAATGAACGTAGATCAAAACATATTTGAATGCTATAAATAAAATATTACCAATTTAAAGTTAATAAGTCTAAGTATATTTTAGAGTAAAAAACAAAAATGGCTATTTTTATCAAATTTCCTATTTTCTAACCTGTACTAATACATTATTCTACTATTTTAAAAACTAGCAAAACCGTATTTTGGTTAATTTTTTTTTTTTTAAATTTTATTTGAATTTAGAAATATGTATGGAGGAATGCTGTGTTTTATTATCTACAATTAGTGTGACACGAACATAAAAGAAACCTACTTTTAATCAAAACAATGATCCAATAGCACAATTTCTTTTTTATTTGCAGCATTAGTAGAACCTGTCTCCATTGTTATTCAAGAAGCGTATATAAGAAAAGTAAAAAAGAAAAGTAGGAATTCAACCAATTTTCTTTTTACCACAGTATTATTGCTTCATAAGAAGTCTCCTTTGCTATATATATATCTTAGAGTTTGTCATGATAAACGTCGTATCATAGAGGGCGGGACAAGAATATTAGTATTCGATGCTGATTACCTGAATCAAAAATGTCACGAAATGTTTTTGCTTGAACTAATGCGCTATAAAAAAATGTTTTAAATTTTCCTTGCAATACATATAACGTGAAAGGCAATAAAAATCAAAGAATTTAATGGTTTTCAAAGTTAATAATATCTCATATTATAAGTCACGTTATTGACAATGAGTATTAAAAAAATTAACGCAAAAATAGTTTTGTGACTTTGTTTCAATTCTTTACAAGTAAAAAATGCATATCAGTATTCACTAAGGTGTAATGGTATTTTTAACTGTATGTGTAGCTCAGCATTTTAGTAACTTAATTATGAATTAATATAAACTTTCCTGTGGGGAAATGTATCACATAACTAATTCATCAACAGAGTACATATTAAGTGATATTATTATTGATAGTTTTAGTTATGATGACTATTTTAAATAATTATTATGACAATTCATTTAAAATAGTTATGACTATTAGTTTTATCATACTGATTAACTATCAAGATCGAAAATTGTATTTTCATTAAAATCACTTATACATATCAAATTTCTATTCAATATGGCATAAATAAGTGGGGTACAAGATTTTTTGTAATATTTTTAGAATAAAGAAGTTAAATATAAATATATGTCTAATGTGTAAGTTATACTCTCTGAATCAGATTTTTATATTAAAATTCATGTAAATTGCTTTGAAAAATAAAAAAAATAGTACAATTTTAACTTTGAATAGATATTTGGAATAATTGGTAATTGAACGTGTTTTTTTTACAAAAAGTAAGTGAGCAACAAAATGTTCGAAAGGGAGTTTTTGATATCGTTGATTTTAGCTTATCAATATCTAATTATATGTAGTGATTTTAATGTAAAATAGTAATTACTAGTTACGTGACCCCACGAAGGACATTAAAAGTTTGCATTTAAGAAAAATCTCTGTGTCCTTTGAAATTCCTTTTGGGTGGGATTGCAAAAAACCCTGATCCTCCCTTACGACAATCCCCAATGACGACTAAAGTAAAGCACGAAGGAAATAAAGTCTCAAATGGAGTAATAGGCTAAGCTTAAAAACAGTTTTGGAGTACATAGTAAAAAAGGTAAATAATAAAACAATGCATTTTTTGTATAGATTAATAATGTACATCCTTGAATGCACCTATATGACACACTCTATTATTTTTCAATTCATATTGTCTTTGTTTGGCGTTCTGTAGTTGTCTGAACATTAGATGAGATATATCTTTTATACATGTGTTCTCTTATCTTCAGTGGCATATTTTCGAAAATGTCAAAAAGATTAAGATTCTAAATTTTTCGGTGAAATGCAATCCTTCATTTCAATAAAAATAATCTTCTCTAAATCTTCGTCTGTTTATTTTGCTTACCTTCATCATCCAATCCATCCAAAACCAGGCATGGGAAAAGCTGGTTTTCGGTTTCGGTGTCGATAATTAGTAAACATATATAATATTAAAATATAATTTTAACCACCTATCGGATAGAAGATTATGACACAACAAATTATCAGAAAGCATATTTTTAAATAACTTTTGTATCCATTTAAAAAAAATTATAAAAATGCGATTGCCATTCCATGGAATTTTTTAATGCCAGTTTATTTTAACTAAGTTAATTTTTAATAGAAATTAAAAGTGCCCTCGGCTATGTTATAATTTTTTTTAAATAACTTTTGTAAAGATATTTTAAATATCCAAAGAAAACATTTAATGCAAAAAAAAATCTTTCTCTTTCAATGCATATTTCAATTTGAGAAGCAGCACATTTTACATAAAATATCAAATAGATTTTTTGTGTCCCTACCTCGTCTCTTTTAGTGACGAAAGTGCTATCAATGAAATAAACAAACTCTTAACACATGGATTGGTTAATTTGTCTTAGTTCACCATTACGATCGAACAGATAAAATATTGAATACCATAGCAGAAATGAAAAGAGAAGGAAATAATTTTACTCCTACTCTCTAAGTGAATCAATAGAATGTATGCCCCCGATCGCAGAATCTAAGACAAGTAATTCTTTCAGAAGGACCCCACTCCCCTTCAAATCCTTCTTTTTGTATGCTTGAACAAGAAAGAAAAGGAAGGAAAAAAAATCGAAAATCGTTACATCAAGTTTCGTGACTAGCTCCTGCCTGGGCTATTAAGGTTCTCATACTTTACCTTCTAAATCATTTCTTCTGGCCTTTTATCTAGGTAATAAATTTCTCCGAATATTTTGAGCATCTGGTTCAGATAAAAGGTAGGGCAACTTGGAATAAATGGTATCTCCTCAATGTTAGGAATGCGTTTTATACTACAATGCCATCCTTCAGAACTAGTCCAGTAAGTTGTAGAATAGGATTTATGTAGAGATTTGGAAAATGACATTAACTCTAGATGGACTTAGTATTTTGATAGGTTTTGTATGAGAAATAACTTCTCTTGATAATCCGTTCAACTAAGGTATCAAATTTTTTAAGAAAAGATCTATCACTTAGGATCTTAACACCTTGGCTTCCAAACCTTTACCAGAAATAGATATTTTGTGTAACTTATATGCTTGTCTATAACTGGTTATAAGAGTTTTTATTTCATTTAAAAAGATAAAGATTTTATGTTTGAATGTTATAAGTAAAAACTGAAAGGCTGTGTAAATATTTAAGATGAAAAGCATTGTTTTGTTTGAAGACTTAGTTGTACTTATTTTCTAACTGAAAATAGCATGATATTTTTTTGTAATGCAGTTTTATTTTGTAAGTTTATAGTATTTTTCCTATATATTTTGAAATAATTGCGCCTTAGTTACTTTTGCAGGATAATATTAGAAATACAATTATTACATACAAGGACATTTACCCGGCAAATCCTAAATGGGAAAAGATTATTTTTAAGATTTAGATTTTAATACTTTAATTACTTTTTTCTTAGAAACGATGTTAGGTCGATGTTAATACTATCGACCTTTTATCGTGCAATCTAAAAACTTTTAATTAAAAACAAAATAAAATGTGTTTTTTATATTATGCTGAAATACGATAATGATAACAAATGAATTCAAGTATTCCTTCTTACAATAATCATATCAACAGTTTTTTCAGACATTTATTTATTCTTCCTAGTTTCTTAAGATTTTCGTTCCAATGCTTGATAGTTGAAACTAAGACAAGTATTAAATTACTGTGTTGTTTCGTAATGCTGCAATTAAGACCATGTATTGTTAAAATCAACTAAAAAAAATATTTATCTATCAAAACGTAATTGCTTCCCCCTATATATGTTGGTTTTGATCAAAATAGAAAATTGCGATCTGGTTTAGAATTGAGAGTTATTTTGTTACCAAATGTGTTATACAATCGATATAAATCTTTGATGGATTAACAAGGCGATTGAATGGTATTTCGGAACACTTTAATGAAAAGAAAAAATCCACTTCAAAATTGAAATTTTTCTTCAATTTCCAAGATCCGATATCGATTAAGACTGAGGAATAGGTTTAGCTACAATAAAACCTCAAAAATTACAATTTGTGTCAAATCAGTAGCCAATGATGATGCAAACGAAAAAGTGTAGACAACTTGTATTTATTTACTGTCATTGGTTCATTTGTATTCAATAGTTTTATTTTTATCCTTGTGCTTTCTAGAAAGATAAAAAAATTAAAAAAAAAAAAAAAAAAATTCGAACCATAAATTCTCATTTTCGATTCCAACAATAAAATATGCTTTATTTTTGTTCAAGAATACGAACCCATAGAGCTAATGTGGTCATTTTTTAACACGCTATAGTAAGGTGTCCAAAAATAAACTTTTAAAAATATAAATTACCACCTTTCAAAAATGTTCTTTCTATGAGTATAAAACACCTTGAATTATTTCGAAATTTAAAAAAAAAAAAAAAAGAAATCTAAAAGGTTCCCCAAGGGCACTACATTTACATAACAATGGCCAATATAATAAAAATTAGGTATTTTTTGTTCGCTACATTAAAACTACTGATGTTCAAATGAAGTATTTTTTATTGCGAAAGTTATTTATATAGTTTCAGACCAATTTTGTATTATGATTTTGCGGTGGGTAGAAAGAATCATAAAATATTAAAAAATTTAAAAAAATAAGATTTAGTAGACAGTTTTACATTTTGTAAAATTATGCATACAAAATAGTTTTACGTAAATTATTATTATTGTACAATTGAAATATAAAACCAATGAGGAAGAATGTTTTCAAACTACCACATATTTAAAAAAAAAAAAATTACACAATCACACATTTTTATCAACTACATTTCAAGGAGATTTTGTTAATTGCACCTCTTTATGTAACTGCACGACTTGCATCGAAAACCGTTCTTTGTTGAATAAGTAAAGTCCTGGATCAATGCAACAACTTATTCAACGAGAACATTTACAGAAGACAAGTTTTTATAAAACATTGCAGTTTTTTATACGAAACAATCATTAACTGTTAACTGAAAAACGTATATTCAATTCTAGCTGTTGTTTCAAAGAAACTATAAAAAAGTACACAAATTATCCAATTTGAAAGACAATATTTCTAACAGATATGAACTAGAATTCCTTTCCATTTTTATGCTCAAAACTAGCTTTGACTTTGTTCCGCAGGAAAAAAAAAAAAAGAATCCGAAAACAAGTTCAGTGTTGCAAGTTCTCCACTTAAATACTACGAATGAAATTTTTAAACCTTTATTGCTTGATTTGTTGTGATCATATTCCTTCAACCTTTGAATTAGTAAAACTTTATTAGGACAAAAAATCGTCTAGTAAACCCAGACTGAAAATATTCACAACAACAAACTGATTAATTCGTTGCATACCTTGAAACTCTGCAATAGTTAATAGGTAGCCATTTTGGCTTCATTAACATTAAACAATAACTCAAATTTTAGGGAATAAACGGCTTTTGCCATTCCATCGACCTAAGTGAAAAGCTCTTGGTTTCCAAATGACGAACTGAATAGCTAATCCAATTGTTAATGACATATGATTTAATATCTCTCTGTATCATCACTATTTAGTTTTATAGCAATTTTTAACTGATCAGAAAGGAAAGTTTTAAACTGTCTAATGCTATTATTATGGTGTTGCTTGCTTTTTTGGTTCATAGTTGTTGCACTTGAACCTATTTTCTTGTAATCTCTAAATTAAAAGGATTTCGGGTCCATTGTTCACAACACATACTGAATGCATCGGAATGTCTAAAATCAAAAATGTGATGCCGAAATGCTATCCACAAAAGGTTTCTGTATATTTTTTGCTCAAGACGTCATGGTAGAAAAAGAGAAGCCTTCCTCATTTATTATAGATATGCTATTATTATTGTCCTGGTGTTATTTCGATCTATAAATGCAGAAACTCTTAGAGAAATAATAGAGCTGTAACTGTGTAGATTAAATTTATTACATTTGGGTTTTGTATTATCATATGGATGTATTTTTGCTGTAAATTTTTCGTCAGATCTTTCTTCAGAAGATTTATTGGTTTCTTCGATATCTAATATCATAGCTTTCTCACTCTCAGCCCTAGCATAAGAAGTGGTAAGATTCTACAATCTGCATATTAATTAGACATTCAAATTTTTCATGAATTGCCCAGTTTCTATTAGCTTGGAGTACCTCTAAAACCTAATGAAATGACAATATGTTTTTATAATATCATATTACGACCAAGTGACATAATTTAAGAAGGTGAGATCGCACATTTAAAAAAAAAAAAAAAAAAAAGTATTTTCTCCTGGGACGTCTTACATTGTATATGTACGTTTAATTTCACCAACATTAATGTTAAATTCTGATTTTTCCTAGAATTTACTCTAATGTAGTGCAACTCGATTAATACATTTTTCAGAATTAAAGTGGTCTGTAGGAACAATAAATAAATTTAAAAAAAGATGACAAAATAATGATTCATCGTCATTTTCCTAGTAAAAACGGTGACAAATAACTTTTTATCATCATTCCTTCTACATTCTTTATCTTCTGGCCCTTTGTCATTATTGTAGAATAATTTCTTAAATACGTCTACAATTATTAAGTCTTAGTTTGTGCAGAAAATAAAATCATGTTCTATACTTAATTTTCGAAATTTTATTAATTTTGAATATAATAGTGTAATTAATAATTTAAACAAAAACGATGCATAACTTAGTTTTCTTTCACTAAATAAGCATAGAGTTGTTGATAATTAAGGTCCCTGTTTATAATTCTATTTCATTTACAATTTATAGTAAGTATCTTACACCATTTTTATCCATTGTTTATGTGAATATCTAATGCAAATAAATTTAAAACAGCTTTTGGCTGATTATTGCATACTGCATTACAATCATTGCTGCATAACTTACATCTTCATTTGTTTTCTAATTGCAATTTATACTTAGATCACTAGTTTATGATTATCTAGAAACTAATGTTTTAATTGACAATGCTGAACTAAATGCAATGAATGGATGTTTATGAAGATATCCTACCTTAAGGCATAAAATAATGTGTTATTTTATAAAAAAACATATTGATAGTTTGTTCCTAACTAACTGGCTTAGTTATCTACATTCACTTAAGCAAATTTATATTCTCTATTTATTCTTTTATAACATATGATATTTGAATAAATATTGCAGTAATGAGGCTCATTGAAGTGCAGTTAGCTGTTCAATATTCAGATAAGTTTTGAAGTATATTAAGTATTAGATTTATTATTTTTGCAATATTTAAAACGTTAAATTACGATTGATAAATTAAATAAAACCTTCTTGTTTAAAAAATAATTTTGTGTTCATTGAATGAAAATTATAGAAATCTTTTCAAATTAAATATGTAGGATAACTAAAAATTATTTATTAAAAAATATTTTGTGTTTTTGCTCTGTTAATCTAAAATTATCGATTCTATGCAGACATTATACAATTAATATAAAATACTAAACAAAATATTTCCTAATATTATGCAAGAATGTTGACTAAAATTTCATTTTTAAATACTTACCAATAATTGTGATTTGTCTATTTCTTGAGAAGGAATTAACTTTTGAATTATATTCTTTTGCAAGCATACAATCCCACAGTTCTTATAATTTTTATTTATTAGTGGGAAGAATGGAAGCGAAGTGCATAAGATATGAATTACCATTTTCATTGGATATTTAATATTTTTCAATTTTGTTTTTACGTCGAATGTTTCCTCGAGTTTTGCCGCAACATCAATGAAAAGACGCTTTCTAAATGCTAATGATGCGTGAGGAAACAATCGCATTTATCGTATCATAAATATTCAGAACTCGTAAGCGAACTTTCATTTCGAATGTACAATCTTTACATTCATATTTATTCCATATTTTGCGTAATTGCTAAAAGCGGGCTTTTAAAATTAAACACGTTTAAGTCAATTGTCTAGAGATTTCAAAGCGACTTACGGAGGAAGGTTTTATTCTTTCAGCGGAAAGATGTTTTTTTCTTTTTAATTTTTTTAATTTTTTTTATTGTTATTATTATTGTAGTTTTTTTATTTCTTTTTTATTTCACTGAGTACAAGCCAGGGATTTTTATATTTGAGTTATGGTTTTGTCGCTAGGATTTGTGAATAAATTTGTATGATAACATTTATCCGCCGATTTGCCTAATGATTTGTATTTACGCTCTGGGACGCTTGTTTCGTAATAGTAGTAGGATTTGATTAAAACAAACCTTTTGAAGTATAGGCTGTGAGCAGGAATTCATTTAAAAATAATGAGCGTATAAAGTGACACCGTTTAAAGCTTAATATACGTGATTGCAATTACAATAATATTTAAATTCTTTGAGTAAATACTACGGAAAGTAGGATAAATTTGCCTGTTTACTACAGTTGGTGTTGATTCTAATGACATCTAAATATATTAGTGCTTCAAAATAGATAAAAGATCTACTGAATTTATCAATATTAAAATAGTTAAATATAATAATAAAGCTAAAGTATTTTTATGAAAGGAAATTGTCAGATGATCTTCAATATAATGTATGTCGATAAATAGATTAATATCCTCATAAAATTATCAAATGAACAATATTAATTTATTATCCTAAGTAAAGCAACACATGAAATAATTTATATATTAGAGCGATGAGATATCCATATGAGAAAAAAGGATTCTTGTAAGCACATTATTCAATAAACCCTTCCATGAAGGTTATTCAAAAAGGTTTACCCATTTTTGAGTCACGTACAAGAAGATGAAAGAATCCTTATTTGTGTTCTGATTATGATTTGCCTGCTTGCAAAATTTCATTCGAATTAAACAAATAATAATAATAAAATGTATTAATTATATAACCATGTGTACCTTTAGTCAAACAATAAAAAAAATAACTGCTGATTCACTTTCAATAATTTATACTTCACCTAAATTTTATGAAAATACTATTATTTCCATATTAAATAAAGTACTGAATTGCTGTATGGAACACAATTATGTAGAGTTACCATTTGACATTTAAAAATGTGATTCAGTTCTAATTCAGGAATACCACTTATGGAAAGTTGTACTATTTTATATGCATCATTACAGCCGCCTCAAAGATTTGATTTTTTTTTTCAGTTTATCATACGTACATAATTTGATATATATTTTTTTAGTTACATAGGAAATCAAATATCGTAACTTGTCAGCTCAAAATTTATTTAGTAAGATTCCCGTGTATCAATCTAATGAAAAGATACGGTTCTATGTAAGAGAAATCATTACTGAATAGAAAATAAATATAAAAAAAGCGTATCTTTTATATACATTATACACTGAAGTTGTCTCAAAGCTTTAAGAAAATCTGCGTACTTAACTATAAATCAAACATTACCCCGAATAACAAGTAATTCAACATGTCTAATCTATAAGGTATTAAAATCGATGTGATGTAAATTGATTCAAGCACATTATACAGATGTTGACGATTCAACCAGGTTTATAGGAGATTTATGTAAAGCATTTAGTACACGGAATGAGATTTTAATCCAGTGAGTGTGGCAGACAATGTGGAACTAAGGATTTAGTGGAGTATTATTGAAGACAGTTTCGAGTTATATAGATACTATGAGAAGGGAAGGTAGTACTTTCTTATATGAGTCTTTTGATGTTTCAATCCATTATAGCTGCGAAAAATGGCATTGAAAAAAGGGAAGTAAATATAATTGCAATGATTTTTGTGAATTTTCATAAATTCTGGGAAAATTGCAGTACCACTAAGGTTTTTAGTGAGCTTCAATGTGATATCGACGACCGAGGGCAAAATCAACAAAAAAGTTTTAAAAAATTCTAGTTGAAACTACCCAGCAGAAAGACCTGGAATATTTTTGGGTCTATCTGGCTAATGCCGTTGAATGTGGATATATAGTGTTTAGGTTGGTAATAGTTATCCCTCTGCCGTTTTCTGTCAGTGTGTTTTAATGTAGGTAAATTTGATTGAGTCAGTGGCTGGGTACTATCATTTTACCTTGATGTTGATAATCTTTGTTTAGCCAATGTTGAGGTGGCAAGATTTTACCGGCACGTTTTGCAGAAATACTATTTTCCTCAGTTGTTGTGCATGCGAAGTGAAAAACAAGGGCATCTAATCCGTCTAACACTTTTACCGCATGGTTGACTTATTTGAGAATTACATCGTGTGCATACTTGTTTTTGAAAATCTTTGAAATCATTTATTCCACTATTTCTTTGGGTAACCAGTCTTCAGTTATTTGAGCACAGATTTGTTATTTGACGACTTATTGAGTTATTTACTTGCGCCCATAGTTCTAACAACTGAATTCATAATAGAAACATATTGGTAATAGGAGAATGGCTCCAGAAACACACTGCATGACCTTGAGCATGTAGCAGATTAAAAAGTGAAAATTCTTTCACACTGGTGTTTTTAAGTCATGTCCATTAATGGGATAATTTTTTTGCAATGCACTTCCAGTTGTAAAATGTGGGTGGAAACTGCAGAGTCAGCACTAGATAACGTCAGAATCCGTTGTAAGGGGGTCAATTGCAGTTACTATCTACAACCATCATTAGGTAGCTTGGCAAAATAAAAATTGTGGTGTAGATATGAGTTTTTACTCCTTTATGTTTTTTAAGGGTTCAGTTTATGAATATGAGGGTTTTTTCAATTATTTTTTTTCTCGAATTAAACTATAACTAAACCTAATGAAAAAAAATTCCTGGTTTTTCTTTTACAATTCATCAACTTTTGGTAAAACATTATTCTATAATCGAGAATAAACTTTAAAAATGTTTCTAAATTTTAGTTCTTTGTACCTTTTTGGTAATGTGCATCGTTTAGGAGCAATTTTGCTATTTGAAGTTTAAATAATATTTGACTAACTTGATCAGAGTAAAAAGACAATTTTTGTTATCAACCGTAAAGTACTTAGCACAAATAAAGCTAATATATGATATTAGGAATAAATTGCTTTGAATAGAAGAGTTGAAAGATATGTCGAACCCCTTTCACAACAAGAATTTGCTGAAAAACCAATTAATATATCTTAACTAAGTAGTTTCTACATAAAAATTATTAATTTCAATGAACTAATTTGAATAATTAAGCAGTAGTATCATTAGTAATCCAGCAAAACAATATGTCATGAAAAACATTCAAAGCTGTACAAATCATAATATGATTAATTTATCATCATAATAATTAATCAGTTTATTCATTTAATCTATTAATTCTCTTTCCATTGCTAAGCCAGTGTTGTGTCTGATGGTAAACTCATAGGGATTGTTGCTGGGTAGCTGCTTGTTGACGGAAATGAGGCTATGTTGATAATCTCGTTAAATAAAAGATTTTAAGTGGTATTTGTAGCAAATACCATTCAGAGATGGTGTATTAGAGGGTGATTTTAGATAGCCATTTAATTCCACAGAAAGAAGGGGGGGGAGGGAGGGGGGGGGGGTGGAAGGGAAAAAAACGATTCTCTGCATTTACATCTTCAATGTTCATATCTGGATTTAAGAAAATTTCAATTACTTTATGGAGATTCGAATTTATTTTTCAAAGCATGCATACAGTAGCCCGCAAAAGTTTTGAGACGATATGTTTTTCTGTCCTAATTTTTTTGGTAAGCAAAATTTCTTAATGGTGTAAATTAGTAATTTGTAGCTCTTTTAAAGCTCAATGGAACATTTCAAAAATTGAGACACTTGCATACATTAAAAAATTTTGAAAATTCGCAAAATTATCTAAGCAAAAGTTTTTAGACAGTTGAGTTTTTCTAAACTTTTATTGAAACTAAGCGTCATAATGTAAGAAAATACAGTAATATTTAATATTTAGTTGCATATGCTTTTGCTTTGAGGACAGCGGCACACCGCCTAGGAATGACATTAACAAGGTTTTCTGGGGTGGAGCTAGGGATTATCGCTTATCCCGAATGAAGATCCACAAGGAGTTCTGTCTTTGAAGAATGCTTCCGTGTCTCTATTTTTCTTACGATGTGTTCCTTAAGGTGTTCAATTGGATTGAGGTCAAGTGGCTGATTCGGCCAGTTCAAAAATTTAATTTTCTTAGCTGTAAACCAATTTATCACTATTGTGGAGGTGTGCTTGGGATCATTATCCTGCTGAAACATCCATCCACGAGGCATCTTTTTGCGAGCAAAAGGCAGCATGTGATCTTCTAAAATGCTTTTATAAACATTTTAATTCATAATCCCATCGATATGTACGAAAGTGACGACACCATCATGATGGAAAGCTCCCCAGACCATTACTGATCCATTTTCGTGCTTCACTGTTGGACGTTGGTGCCGGGGATCCATTACGTTGCTTTTGGACGACAAATATAACATCGGGCATCACTGCCAAACAAATTGAATTTGGATTCATCGCTTTACTGGGCATTCTTTCAATCTTTGGCTGTCAATGTTTCGTGCTCCTTAGCGAATTTCAATCCAACTTTCCTATTCTTTGCTAGGATGAGATGTTTTTTTCGCAGGGACTCATGGATACAATCTAGCGGCATCTAGATGATGCCTTATGTTGTCCTTACTCATTGTGTGTCAATTTTCGATGGCCATCTCCTTGTAGATTCAAACCCGACTACTTTCGGATAACGCGTCTTAACGTTGAGTCATTTTTCTTGGGGCTCCTGATCTTGGAAGGTCGCGCACACTTTTATTTAGAACATTTTGGGAGAATAACTAAGTAAAGATAATTTATATATCTGTGCAAAAGCATCGAAATTATGAAGTAATTTGCATGCATCGCGTATAGAAATCAAATAACTAAAATGAAATTTTAAAGCCAGGGACGGGATACGAACCCACTTCTTCTGAGTGGAATTACTCTGCCGTGGAATTTCTTTGAGCTAGGGGAGTCCTTGTGTGGGTGACAATATCGCGTGTATTTAAGTCAAATTCTATAAACCTTAATTTTATTAAATCGTCTCAAAACTTCTGCTTTCAACTTTTCAAATTCAAGTTTGGTATATTTTAAATTAACAATTTCACACATATCATTAGATGCTCACCATGTAGTAGGATGACTAAAGCTACATATTTCTAATTTTCGTCATTAAGAAATTTCGCTAACAAAAAAAGTAAGGATAGAAAAACTTATCGTCTCAATACTTTAGCGAGCTACTGTAAATCATTTTTCCAGTATAAAATATAAGTGATGTGGTGTCATATCTACTCTTGACATACCTGAATTGAACACTGCCAGCAATAGTGTTTTACAACCGTGTGAGAACATAAATTCTCTTATGTGATTCTCCTTCCTTCCCCTTATTCCTTCAACTGGTTTTATAAAATGCATGTTCCAATGGCGAAGATTTATATTAAGATGACGGAAATTATCAATCACAAACGGATGTGCAGGGGCCATGGCTTAAGGTGTGATTGTAATCGAGGAATTGTGGATAGGAGGGCGAACTCAACATCGAGTAAAAAACAATTTCTCCATCCGAATCTAGTCCCTTCACAGAGTCTGCAAGTATCTTTTTCAGATTGAGTTCGCCTTTTTTCTCTCTCAAAATACGCAGAATATTATACCAAGCATGGAAAAATCAATACATTGAAAACTTTTCAAACGTGTTTTTCTGACGATCTGCTTTTTTTTTGGGGGGGGGGGGAGGGGGGTTAGCCCTCCGTATCCGCAACGCCTCAATTAAACTTTTGGAATCTTCATCTGGTTTCTTACACTCCACTGAGGAGAACTTGTTTATCAGGATGAAAATGAATCGATTCTGGTTTTTTGGATTGGCCCATGATATATTAGATAGATTATTATAACCATTTGAATGGATAGAATATTATAATAATTTAGATGGATATAATAATTTTGAAGTTTCAAATGGTTAATTTTATTTCACTTAAGTATCCATCATCAATACAATCATTAAATCTTTGTAAATCTGAATATGACTAATGGTTTCGACAACATTAGCAAATTTTATATTTACTCTTAAAATTTGTTTATTTAAATAGATAGAAATTGAAACTTTCATGATTTTACTACTCCACCAAATCAAGATTAAAACTTTCCCATACCTGCGATGAAAACTCAACCGCTTTTTGAATAGTAATATTGGCTAGAAAGTAAAATTTCTAAGCATGCAACAGGATTTAAAATGTTTCTGGTTCTCTACTTATAAGTATTTACTATTGCAGCTGATTTTTTTCCAATTCAACCAGCACTGCCAATACATCTTTTCATTAAACAACTTTAGCTGTTTAATAGTTTTCATAATTCTAACTCAAACACTTAAAGATACATACATATTTAATGTACTTAACTACACTTTATTGAATTTGAAATTTTATTTTAATATTTTAATGAATAATGAATTTTCAAACCACTTTAAATATGAAACATTACGAATTAAAAATACATTAAATATATTGTTGTCAAAATCAAAAGGAATGTTTCGCAACACTATTTCAAATGCATGGTCAAACAAGTATTCAGTTTCTATATAATGTGTATAATAATTCTATATCCATGTAATAATTTGTTCAATCAATATAACATTATTGATATTTTTAATTAATTGTGTAGAGATAATGCATAAACATGTAATATCATGCAATGACCCCAGTTGCTGCTAACCGAAGCACTGATCAAATGTGAGCACTCGTAATTTTTTGTTCATTTATAGAATTTTTGCCATGGACTTTTCCCATTCTTAAGATGATAAAAATCGTACACATCAAGTTGTATTAGTAAACTTTACAACTGGTAAGTTTACTGATATTTAAAAGAAAAACAACATAACTGTAAAATAAAGGTAAAGTTTGATATTGCATTATTCAACTTGGTTAAAAATGTAATATTATTATTGTTTTCTTAAAGAAGATACTTTTGAATATTAACACATAAAAGCAAGTTTTACTGAATGAGAAATCAACTCATTTAAATAACGCTTTGATACTTTGCTTGGCAAATTTTTGCTGGCATGTTAAAATGGCATTACAAAAAGTAAAATATTTGGCAAGTAAGGTATAAATGAGTTGCTAAAATGCATTTAGAATATGGTAGAATTGACTTCAGTGCGATTTCCTAAATGAAAGTGAAATAATTATGAGAATATTATAGAATACCAGACAGATTATTAACAATTGAATAAATTTAAAAATACTACGAAGAGTACTTCTAATTAAAGTGAATAGCCCCATGCACTAATGGTTTACATTTGATGCGACTGAAAATCGTTGTTTATTCTATCGCATAGAAAGTGTTTACTTTATCACAGAAAAACAAACACGAGAAAGTCTCAATACCTCACTTTTGTATTAAAAATTTGAAAATAGATATCACCTCTTTTGGTCTCAAAATGCAAATTTTGTACTGAAGGTTTCGGATTTGTTTATTCTAGAGTCTCTCAGCCGTATCTTACGTTACTGCATAAAATAAGTCTCCTTCTGCCAAACAATTACGTTATATAGAAACGTTTCGAAAAAGAATTTCCGTTTCACGTCAAATATTGGCACTTAATTACATTTTATTTCTGAGAGGATATTTTCATTTTCTCTCATCTCTAAATTAATCTTTTTATATGTTTTCGTTTCATTTAAGTAGTGCGTTATTAATACGCTCTGTTAATGAAAAACGTATTATTAAGGTTTCAAATTGTATTTGCTAAAGTTTGAATACTAAATTGATAAAAGTTGATAATTACAAAAATTTAATTAACTTTTTGTAACTATAAATAATAATTTATATATTAGCTTCTATATTAATGTAATTATAAGCTTATACAAAGTCTATCTCAGTCTATACATAAGATTGGATTGAATATAAGTGAAATTTCGTATCTAGAGTATTCTAGTAGTGCAGAAAAGTTAAGTATTTGCAAATGAATACAAAAATTATAGTTTTTTTACCAAAATTCGCAAACGTTAAATTCATACCTTTGCTTTGAATAGAGATTTCAGATTAGAACTTGAATACTCAGTGGCAAATTGTTTTGGCAAGTTCTACGCCAATGTCCGGTTTCTTGTGTAAAAGTAGTTAAAATGTGTAGGGATTTTGTTTACATGCCATCAACTTTATGAGGAAGATATTTAATCATTAAATGAAACAGATTTGTTCTCAGTAGTTATCTAGAACATTTCTTAGTGTTGTGACTACACAACACTAAGGTTCTATATTATAGTATTTTTTGAAAAGTGAAGAAATAAGTCTGCAGTAGATGCTTGACATCTACTTCTCTGTGTTGAAAAGTTCCATCTACTTTAAAATCTGTGCGATTGTTACACTATTAAGTTGTTAGAAACGAAAGCAGTTGACATATAATATGATTGAAAACGCGTTAAATTTTATTAGCTATATTCAATATGCATTTGTATAAATGCCAATTCCCTGCAGTTCTTTTTCTACTAACTATTGATTCCTAACTATTGATTCCTAACTTTTAATTATGAACTGAAATAAAAATTTCGTATGGATTTTAATATCCTAATTTCTCTTAGGATTATAGAGTATATAGTTTGGGCAACGCATTTTCTATTTAGGAAGATTATTAAAAAGAAAGTTTCGGGTTTTTTTTATGGTATTTTGATAGTTCTATAAAAAAGTACAGAAGAAAATGTTTAAAGAGGACACATTTTTAAATTTTATATTTTCTTGATGTCAACAATACTTTCTTAAAATAACGAAGTAAACACTTAAATTAAAACAATTTTGTAAGATACGAGTAAGTTTTAAATAACAAATTTATCGATTCATTTTGGAGGGATTTTTAGCAGGTGGAATGCTTCAATTATATTCAATAAATAAAGGTTTAATATAAATTATTCTTTTGAATTCTATGTAAGAAAATAGAAAACTATATTTTGTGATATATGTAAATTTAGCAAGACAATTTTCAGTTATGTTTTAGAATTTATACTTTGATATGTTTTATAATTTATTTAGAGTCTTTAAGAATGATTTAAAATAGTTCACTTTCCTTTACGTAAAATAGATTTAATAATAATGAAGTACTTTTTGTTAAAACGACTCGAAAGAAATTAGCATTGCTCTAATTTAAAACTTTCTTATGCCTATATGGCATTCTACATGTGTAGAGTTACTAATTGTGCGCAGTTAGAAAAGTCAATTTTCAGAATAATATACATGACAGTTGACTCCTAACAATCCAGCTCGTGGCTATTCGAGGTCCATACTATTCGGGCTGATCCAAAATCTTGGTCAATATGAAATCTTACCTTTAAGTTATTGTTTTATTGAGTGATCAAACTGTACACTGTACTGTGTACATGATTTTAGGTTTTCTCTACAATTAAGTTATACATAATAAAATTTATCATCTTAATATGTGTACAATACTTTTTTCTTGGACTCCATTTTCAGAAGTAAATTTTCAAAACATATTGTACAGTAGGTATGCATAAAATTAATTATAAAGCAATTGTCTGTAATGGCAGTTAAAAAAAAATCAAAATATATTGGTAAGAGTGGATTGTGGAATAAAAATATATTTTAATGGTAGGAGCAGTAAGTGAATATTATTTAAAAAATTCTTTCCAGTTAGGGTTTTATTTTCCGCATTGCACATTAAGCAGGATATCTTAACTGTCTAAAAATAATTAAACTCTTTGGTAAACTTTTAAGGAATACACTGTTGAAACATTTTTTAACTTATAAAATCCTTCAAAATTAACCAACGTGAAATATGTGTTTTATTGTTAATATGAATTAAGTAATAATGAATTTTTTTGTATTCAGAAAACATACGTACAATATACAGTACATAGTAGTGTACAATATAAAATCCATAGAATGTACAATACAGCCTAACAAATGATTTTATTATAAATATCAATATATTCTCTCATTAGTAGATAGTATTTTAACATTTAACATACATTTTACATTTAACTACTTAAGCCATTAAAGTTTTATATAGTACAGCTCTAATTTCTTTAGTTTAATAATTTTACCCTATGTGTCTTGAAAGTTACAGTCATATGTTTTGACAACTAAAATCATAATATTTCCATAGAAGTTTTGTTAAAGCGTTTCTCTTCAAAACAATAGACTTTTAAGTATTTCCGCTAAAACACAGGGGTTGCAATTAAGTTGTCTTTAAGAATGCATGCACAATAAGGTTATTTGATACGCTAGGTAATATTATCCCCGTCTTTCTCAGTTTTATGTTGAATTTGAATGGACTAAAATAACTTTGAAAATGAGAAGCTCTAGCAATGTCATCCAACCACTGTCATTAGGCATTTTAGTGAAATTTAGTTGACAGTTTCACTTATAGTTAAAATTAATGTCACGTGCGAAAATCATTTACGATTTCTCGAAGTGTATTTATATAGATAAATTAAGACGGGAATTTGGGAAAAGTTTCTTTTTTTGTTTTTACTATTATTAACTTTCAAAATTTGAGTAATCCAGTGCCTGAATCATTTTACATTAATTGGACTTTGGAGATTAACTCTCGTTGATGGTTTTCTTTATCTCTGTTATAAGTGATTGGGAAAAAAGGGATCGATTGGGTATTTAGAAAAGATAAACAAAAATAAAGATTTCCTCAACCTCACAACTGTAATTCTCATACAAAATATTCTACTTACTGAAATTGGGTGTTTTAAGATACGTTACCAACATTTAAAAAAGATACTCAGAGTTCTCTACACCTTGATTTTATAATTACCAGTGATGACTTGAAGAGTTTCAACCGCTTTCTTTTTACTTTCAACTACCCATACGTTAACTTATGGGTAATTGAAAGTAAAAAGTAAAGGAAAGTAAAGGGTAATGAAAGTATTGTTTTCGGTCAATTTTTTCTTTCTTTTTTTTTCTACATTTTGGAACATCCTGACATCAAAAGTGGTCTAGAAAAAATGAATATCTGCGTGCGTGGATAGCATAACTCTCGAACGAAGTGACCTACGACGTTAAAATTTAGTGTAAGGGTTAGTGGTGGCCATAGGATTTACCTTTAAAGTTGTTCTAAACATACCCACCTCCGAAATTACTGTAAAAATACTATTAAGGTGGGGACACCTTTTCTTTTGAGCATCGCTCATCAAAGATCGTTATTCTTATCTTCTGTGTTTCATTAACAAGAAAGGATAATATAAGAATTATCGAAAAGTATATCACCAAATTTGAAATTTTGGCGATGTTTTTTTTTTTATATTGCCAATGTAAGAATTATTGCAAAAAATATCGTCAAACTGGCAATTTTTTCGAATAAAAAATTAAAATCTGAATATGGTAGTAACGCGATTCCACGTCAAACTTAAATGAAGTGACCAGTATTATAGTGTAATTGAAAGTTGTGTGATGTTCCACACCCCTAGTTCTTACTGTTTTGAGCAAAAATTCTTAGATTTTATTGATAAACACTAATAGTAAACTTTAAATGTAAGTAACTTCTTAAGTGATCTGAATATTTAAAGTCTAACTTCAAATACAAACCAAAAATAAATTATTCCCATTTTAATAGAAAAGCAAAATAGAGGAACGTGATGGTTTTAACAAAATAAGCAAAAATGGATTCTAAACAAAGCCTTTCCACTGTAAACAACGTACTGAGACACTAATTCGATATAAGTCACTTAAAAAACACTTAGAAGTTAGATCAAGAGTTTTTGTTTTTTAAAGTTAAAAATAGTTTAAACACAAAAAGTATTTAAAAAAGTTTATTTTACTATTTATATGAGTAAACAGATATTAATATTAATTCATTTTTACCAACTACGAAAAAAAATCCCTCACGTGTCAATAACAAACGGCAGACAAAGAGTCACTTACTGAAATTCAGGTTGGATGGAAGAACAGTGTCTTTTGTTTACTATAAACTGAACATAATTACTATGTCCTAGGAAAGCGCCTGTACTCCACCGCCAAGTCCGAATGCCAAAGCTCTGGAACCTGCATGCATTTTGTAGATTACATTGACTGGTTTTCCATAGCTTCTACCATAGAAGGAGAGCTCAGAGGAGTAGATGAAAATAGCACAATGGCTAACATTGAAAAACATGACATATAATAAGTCACTGAAATATATGCATCTACTTCTTTTTTTCTTCTGATTGTGCCGATAGCTTTTGCCAGCCGTAGTGCCAAAATAATTTAATAAATTATTGGCCATTATTATTATTATTTTTTTTTATTTTTGAATTTTTTTTTTTTACTTTTGCTCAACTTGATTAGATGGTGTGCCTTTTGCTTGGGTCATTGAGGACAAGGGTCTCTATCAACAGAAAATATTCCCGGAAGATTAAAATTTTAGACAGGGTATTTTAGAAATACACGATTTACTTTTAATACAGGACTACTGTAATTAGGGTATTTGTGTATTACAAATACATAACATAATTGATATTTTCAAGTGAACAGCGTGCTTATTAAGGGGGACAATATACCATCTAAACTTTTTGTTATTATTGTATTTTTAAACAAAAAAATAGTTGTCCCTTATTTAAATTTACATAAAAAAACAATCTTTCACAAAAGAGTTTAAATTATTTTTAATTTTTTTAAAAAATAAATTTTTTAAATTTTTTACATATTTTTTTTAAATGCTAAGGCTTTTTTAAACACTAAAATTTTTTCCCACAATTTTTTCTAAAAAAATTTAATGAACTACATTATATAAGGGGTGACATTTAAATCTGGAATACGCGTAATAATTAACTATAATATAAATGGTTATTCATAATAACAAAAAAAATTGTGTAAATATGCAATAGTTTTACTTTAGTGTTACAAAAATTAAAACTACAGCATATTTTGTTAATTACAATGCCAATTTATAAAGTAGACATGTTTTAAAACATGCTCTACAAATTTAAGATTTCTCCATTAGTTAGAAAAAAAGCTTTGGTGTTTCAAAAGACACAATATCAACAAAAAACAGTGAAAAAAATTCGATATATTGTTTTCATTTTCTAGAAACATCATCTTATCCTCCAACATAAAATGTCAAATAAATCATTAAAAAACGTAGATACAGTTTTAAAATTTTGTATGCGTATTTAGAAAAAGCATTTTTTAAATTTTTTTTTATAATTATATAGGAAATTAAAGAAAAACGAAAATTTTGCTATTTTTAGGGTAGAGTGTCCCCTTAAAGCTCCAAAAACATGTGTTTCATCTTTGAGTTAGACAAACACTAACATTTTAAAATTAAATTTTAAAAGTATTTCTTTAGTAAAATAAGTATTTAATTGTTTTTGTACTCAAGTTAAAAAGAGTATGCGCATATTTTTAAATTTAAGTAAAAAGTTTTTTATTGATGTGGTAAAGAGGATCCTTATTTTATTGATGTAGTAAAGAGGATCCCTATTTCAAGTAATTAGGATTTTAAGTACAAACGTAAAGTTCTCCACAATATTGCATGATGGATATTATTGTCACTCTCAACATTTTGAGCCACGATTTCATCTACTGTATGTATTGAATCATTCCTTATTGTATAGCTCTTCTCAAACACTGGAAAAGGAATTGATATTTCCTACAAAATAACTAAATGGTGTAAAAATACCTGCCAAATAAAATTGTTAGTTGGATCGAATCTAATTGGGATTATTGGATGAACCCATATAAGCAATTATTGCTTAGTAGACTGGAGTTTTTTAGAAATAAACTCATTTGATATGTTTGAAGTACTTTGCCCTACTCCCCCCCCCCCCCCTCCCCAAATTGAACTGAAATTCTATTATTTCTATAAAAACTCTAGATTGAAAAGTAATGATTGTCTTTAGGGGTTCTTCCAAATAATTCCAATTTGTTTCACTATGTATAGAGTACCCTAAAAGAAATGTAAGGTCGCCGCTTGGCGGCAACTATTAGACTTCGTAATATGTTTTGGCTAACTGTTGTACTTGCTGAGGTTTTTTTGCAATATTAATTGTTTTTCGTGAAATAGTTTTTACTGAGCCTAAGTGAAGCGTATTTGACGAGCTACCCCAATATGTAAATAACTGAATAGGAATTCATTTGGTTCGTTCTTTGTGTGTGATGCATTAATTTCATGTTTTTGGAACGAAAAGCCAGTTAATGAAACTATAATCATGTTTGAAAACTGACATCACATGTCAAGTATGCATGTTGGTCCTTACTTTTTTATTTTATATAAGCAAGATTTCATAAAAAACGTGCAGAAAGGAGAAATCCTTTTATTGCTTCCGAAAGAAGCTATAATATAGAAATTATAAGGGAAATTGATTTTGAAATTTAATAATTTGAAAGCATGATGAGACCAGTGCATTAAATTGGTAACTTTTTATCAAATAGCCCTAAATAGTGTTTTGCTTATTATATATTATCATTAATTAATTTAATATTTCCCAATGTAGTTAATTTCTACTGAGACCTAATTTTTAGATGGTGCATTTAAGTTGTTGATCCGTTGAAAACTGAAATTATATGATGTAAATATTAAGAAAAGTTTACAATAAAGTCATCATTTTGAATAAGCCGGAAGTCAAAATGTTTCTTAGTAAAAAAGAATCCCTTTCTCAAGCATACTTTCTTTCAAAATATTTACATTATAATTCTTAAGAGACTGTTCCATCTGCTACTAACTTTTATCCCTGCTTTTTACAAAATTTATATGCTCAGCATGCTTCGTGTTTATTCAGATTATAATATTTTATTTTGTTGCATGGAGTTGACTGCTTTTGTGTACAACATATACCGCGCATTAATCATTTTATACCCACCTTTCTTCGGCTTAAGAATAAAAAAAAGCTTAGTTTTTTTTGTTTTTTTTTTAAATAAGAGAAGTCGCTGATTTTTATGCACTCCGACTATTTTGGAAACATGCTTTGTATTTCATTTTTTACTCTATTCTCAGACATTCTCTTGAACTACTCCGAGATTATTTAGTTTCGCTTTTTGAAACAGTTGAGACAATTTGTCATCGTGAAAAATTACCATAAATTTAATAAACGACCCTGCAAATATTTTCGTCTCCCGAATTTCACAGATGTTGATTTTTCCTTTTTTTGAATTTATGTTAGATAATCCGCATAATGTTAGAAAGACGACGTATCATGAGTATCATAAAAATTATTTTGTTACAAACCTGTAAATACATATTTTTTAAACTAATAACTAATTTAAAAATTGTTTCAATACAATTATATTACCTAAATTAAATAATTAGCATAAATAAATGGGCATTGAAATTGAAATATGAGAGAGGTTAAATGATACAGGTTGAATTTCGATCGTAACTATTACCTAAAGATCGCTTCTACAGTATTCACCATTAATGTACACAACAGCCTGATGTTAGTTCAAAATATGTACAACTTTGCATTATTTAGTGACTGAAATCATCTGTTAAGGTTGGAGTCATATAACCAAAGCCCAGATGTTTTAAAGTATTTATAGTGAATTTGGCAACCAACTTGACGATGAATTACATCTTATTTGAAACAAAGTAATTTTTTTTGTTTTTTATGTTAAAGTAAATTATATACATTGTAATACATTTCTAAACTAATACATTTCGACCCATAAAACATTTTGTCATCATTTAGAGAATTATTATTATTATTATTATTATTATTATTAAATTTTTCAAAATCAAACTTTAATATGTTGAAATGAACTTAGTGTCATAGCTATGTAAAATTACCAAAAAAATATATATAAAATAATTTTTATATGTAAGAGGAAGAACGCTTAGCAAAAATCCTATAAGAACTTGTTATATTTTCCTTAGGTATGTTTAATGCAATATTTAATCTATTTTATTGGACAAATAGTTGCGATATAAGCTCATAAAAGGCAGATAATTTTTTTAAAAATAAATTTCTAAAAATATGTGTGATGATAATTTCAAGAAAATTTCTTGTTAAACTTATATAAAGTGGTAATTGGAAGAAACCAAATAGTAGCTTATGTGAAAAAAAATTTGATGTTGGTGATACATTATTAATGGATGTTTACTTCTTTAACAATAACTTAAAATATAGTGAAAATACAAATGCGCTATCTTAAATGTTGAAAAGTAGTGTTAAGGGATGTTTACTTTTTTAACAATTACTTAAAATATAATGAAAATACAAATGTGCTATCTTAAAATGTGGAAAAGTATTTAGTTACTATAAGAATTAGAAATATGCAACGCAGTTTAGTAATGAAAATTCAATAATATATTAAGATACAAGCACACACATGAGCATGCTTTGCACGCATGAACATGGAGCACGCGTATTGGATATAACATACCAAATCCAAAATATGCTATATTTTAGAAAAAACTACCGCACCCACAGGAAACATTTTAACAAAAGCATCATTTATATGAATGCAAATAAAGGTCAAAAGAACTTGATTGAAATACGTACCTAAATTGGATGATTTTATGTGAATACCAATAAATGTCAAAAGAACTTGATTGAAATACGTACCTAAATTGGATGATTTTATGTGAATACCAATAAAGGTCAAAAGAACTTGATTGAAATACGTACCTAAATTGGATGATTTTATGTGAATACCAATAAAGGTCAAAAGAACTTGATTGAAATACGTACCTAAATTGGATGATTTTATGTGAATATTACGTTATCACTATAAATACTGCATGTAACTAACTTTATATACACATACATTTGACTAGTTATATGCGTTAAAATTCCCTTAAAACAATCCTGAAAATGCAGACAATTTTTCCGAGATGCCTTTACATTTCAATAAAGTGAAATCGACCATAAAAAGAAAAGGATTTTTTAATCATTTAATATTCTTTCTGTCATATCTGTTTTTTTTTCCAATAAACTACTTTTGAATATTGCACTCAGTATTTGCGTGAGTGTTTGAGGATTTTGGATGAAACAAGATGAATTAACATTTCAGGATGTCCATGGTTAAACTAATAATAGATATAATGGAATTGATAAAATTGTGCACATACTACTGAGAAAACTGATGGAAACGTGACCACTGATGGGAAAGTAACCTATTAAAACAAAAATAGTTCATTGCTTAAAAAATAACAAATAAGAAGTAAATAAAAATTTAAAAATATCTAGTTCATGGTTTCACAAATGACACTTTAAGTACAATCATTGTAAGACATATATTCAAAATTTTACTGTACTTTTCTTTTCGTTTTGATATAAAACTTCTTTTCCCAACAGTTAAGTTTGTGAAATTAATTGTTAACTTCTATGTAAGGTCTTAATGTGACACATTTCTAGCTGGCGCAAACATTTAAACTGTTATATATATATATAATAAAGTCTGAATATTATCTGCACCAAATTGACTGAATAGAAGTTCGTTAAATAGGCTCTACAAAGCTCTAAACAGTTAGAATTCAATTAACACCATGCTTTTAAATGACGTGACATTTTGTAATTAAAAGATCTTAAAATACCTGCATCTGAAAGAGTGCTTTTATTATTAAAAATGTATTTTAAATGGTTAACTTACAAGATATATATTTTTATTTTAACTTTTCATACGATTTATATGGAAATTCTTTTTTGAACCCACACATGCTCTTAAAATATGCAGAATCCTAAAGTACGAAAGGCAATTCTTGATCTAAATCTTTAGACATCTCATTCACCAAAGCCGTGAGCAGTCAGCAAAATATAACACAGTTTTCTTTGAGATACGCACAATTTTGCATACCTAAGCGGCGGATATCGAAACTGTAAGCTGGTTGACGCATGCGAAATTCATAACTTGTGCCTAAGATACCAGGAAATCCAATAATATCGCAACATGTGGGGCGAGTTCACTGATAAGTAAATTTCGACCAACAATTCTGGGAGAAAAAATCACGATCTGCGAATCTAATTTTTCCTCCTGCATTTTAAAATTCTACCTGCTGACGAAGCAAATGACAAAAGAAATGACAGCACATTTTCGAAAGCAATATATGCCACGTTATTTTTTTCTTTCGCGAATATTTCCATCTATTGAAAAACTGATAAGAATGGAGCACATTTGGTATTTTGCGCTTAGCTCAGAAGACATGGGTGATGAATGTAGGCTTAAGGATCCATTGTTGTTTCGTAATCAGAAGGAAGCAGTTCGCCTTTATTTTTATTTCTTGCGATTTTATTTACGAGATATTTTGTTTTTGCTATTCATATATTATTTAATATTTATAAAACACAAATATTTAATATATTTACTCTTCCTTTAAAAACAGCATTATTTAGAGAAATCCAAATAATTTCACATAAGTCTACTTTGTCCGAAACATTATAATACAGGAAATGTACCGCAATTCTAAGTTTTTAAAACGATGAAGTAATTCTTGTATTTATATAAATAATACCGTTGTAGAAATCATAAGCATAAAAATCTATTACCTGGTTATATTTTGTGTTATAGTTAATTAAATAAGAAAGAAAAGTAACTTAATAACTCATGGAAGGATTTTAATAAATATATTAAAAATAAGAATGTTCAGTGATTTAAATGTTGACAAGGAGAAATATCCCTTTTTAGCCATACATTTTTAAATAATCATTATATTTTAATTAGTTTTGCTTCAAAAGTTTAGTTCGTTAAAGGCTGAACAGAAATTGTATGCTACAGTTTTTAATTATTAATTAATAACACTATTTTTAAAAACTTTGAATATTAAATTTGTCTGGGACTCAAAATTTTAAAATCTTTATTTTTAGAATTATTTTTCTGAAATTTTTGATGCTTTAAAACTTGAAAAACTATTTTAAATTTTCAAACTTTAAAAACATTTTTTTTTAAAATTAAAAAACTTTAAAATTTTGATATTTCCTAAATTTTATATATCTAAAAAACTTTTTTTAAAAATCCCTTCATTTTTGCATAAAACTACTTCTTATAATTCATTTCAAAAATTGTCTTCATGATTTTTCAATAAAGTAAATATAAAAAAATTGAAAAAAATATTTTGTGCAAAAACTGTATAAAATCCATAGTATGCTAAGATCCAAAAGCTTCTTTTTTAAAAAGTAAAATAAAAACACATAATTCATGAAGACAAATTAAAGAAATATACATGAAAAATAATTGCTGAAAGTTTCATAGATTTATATCAAGTAATTTTTAAGTTATATCAATTTAAACTCAGAAAAGGGACAAAACGCCATCACAGAGAAAAACAGTTTCAAAGTTTCAAGACAGCATGTCTGAGGTACAGTTGCCATGTAAAAAAAACTTAAATATTTCAAGTTGTACTAAAAATAGAAACAAAATTTGTATGCCACTTTGTTTATAAATATTTGCATTATTTTTTACAATAATAAAAAAAAATTGAGAATTTTAAAAATTTTGAGTTCCAGACCCCCTTAACAAATATAATGAGTGCGTCTTCAATAGAAACCCCTTCCCTCGCATATTTTCTATACCCGTTTTGACGATTATTCATCACTATTTTAGTGAATATGCCAAACTTTCAAAAACCCCAACATGGTTGTATTTGAAATTAATTACAGCATTAAAAACACTAAACTCATTTGTAATAGCTAAAGCTTGATTGTAAATTTAATGCATAATTGCATGTGAAAGTATAAAAACGATATAGAACATTAATAATCATTGCATTTCTAAGACGAATTAATATTGCTTATCAAACGAGTTTGAGTAAAATTATTATAGTTCTTTTTTTTTTCATAGAAGTACGTAATATAAATTCATATTTCATCAAATTATTCGTTTTCTGTAAATTATATTAATATTAGTAATTAATGAGTATCAGAAGCTATTTCACATTCACATATGCATAAAATTAATTCATTAAGTTATACTATTTATGACAAAAACGTAAATTAAAATTTTTACAACCTTCTGAATTTATATTAATCTATACAGCATATATATTACTAATAGTTTAAATCTAAAATATACATTGGGAAGTGATTTCAGTTAGTGAAAACATTCGCAAACACTATTGAGACTGATATTTACCAACAAACCTTTGTGCCTCATAATAACTAGACTTACTCACAAAATGAATAGTTAAGACAGTATAGTTGATACTCGCATAATTCAATATTTTTAACGCAACTTTTATAAATATTTCGTAACATTGTTTTGGTATTAATACTTTGATCTGAATGGCAGCACTTCAAAAAAAGATTTTTGTTTTCGATTCCAATTTCTTTCTTCGGTCCCATCAAAAGTATCTCTTCTTCCCTAATGACAACAAACACTAATTCCCGATTTATAAATAAATATCCCGCACACGCCAATAGCGGCTGAAGACCATCTATTTCATTTCACTTCGGGTAATTTCCCCAGTTTCATTTCCAAAATGTCTAAGGTGAACTTTTCGATTTCCGTTACTCAGAAAAATTACGTAAAATGCATTCGGGACAAATTTAGCCATCCAGACTAAATGATTACCTTGATACGTCCCTTGTGGGCTAATCCCTCTATCATTTTAAAACTGCTCCCATTCTCGAAAGGGGAAAAGCAAAACCTTTGAACATTAAACTCTTTTTCTCTGGCTAATTCTAAATGTTTTGTTCGATGCCTGCATCTGTGACTCGCCCAGAACAAAACGAAACCGACCATTAGTGGCTTTACAAGATTCACGTTTTACCTAAATGGACTGAAAGAAATTTAATGGGTGTCTCTAGTTACCACTGAGTTTCACACGCCCACCTGCTCACTTTACAATGGATTAAAACCTTCACTCCTTCCACCTTTTTGTATTTGTACGAAGTGGTGGAAGACATTCTTTCGAACAGTTTTTCTCTAATGGTATTACCACTTTTTAAACAAGTTTACTAATGCACTCCTTCAAAGAGGTTTAATTGCGGGTATATTTGAACCAGCTTCGATTAACTTGCTTAATTTGGCAAGTGGGTAATTAATGGGTGTTTAATAGTTGCAGTACAAGTTATTCGGAGACTAAAGATTGTAAGCTTTTGTATTTATTTATATTTTAAAAGTGCTGTTTTTGTTTCTGTGTTTAATAGCTCCCTTGTGAACAATAATGGCTAAACGTGTCAGGAACTACAACTTAACATGGCTACTGAACCATAGACAACATGCAAGACGACCTTGCATTTAACCTTAAATACTACAATAAAAGAAATATTATTCCTCCAAATCATTCAAAAGAAATACAGGTATCCTTTTGGCTTGAAATTTAGGGATTAATTAATTTACTAATAGTTTAGGTTTCATATTTATTAAAGAAATCGCTGAAAAGTAATTATTTTCAGTTTTCGGTTAAAACGTTTCTCTATTTGTTTAGATAATTCCATAAATACTAAAAGGCAATTAATAAATATAAAAAGACAATTACACAAATATGTATGTTTGTGTGTATTCTTACAAATAATAAATGTAGTGCGGTTTATTGGTAATCCTGAACTACCATAGATAACCAAAACTTATATTAAAGTCAATAGTTGCTTACACGAGTCATCAACTGCAGTGTTTTATTACTTGTTTCGTTTTGAGTTTTTAAAATATGTGTTACTTTGCTGGTCCAAAGTAAAGTAAATTTATCCATCTTTTACATTTTTAATATATTACAAAAAATGTATACAGAAATCATACTCTCTTAGAAAAAAACAGGCTTTTAATTGAAAAATAGGGATTTTATTATATTTGAAACAATATGCTAATTTAAAATTTGGATGGGATTGTTTATGCATTGTGGTAGTTAGTCCCCTTTTTGTCTGAATGTAGGCATCCGAAAAGAAATACACGATACTTGTAAGGCTAAATTGAACTTAGTAAGTATAGACATCTAACTAAAAGTGATTATTACATTACATTTATGTTAGTACTTTGTTTTATACAAAAAATTATGTAAACTTCTAACCAATAAACTCTTGCAATTAGTTTATGTATTGTGTAAGAAGTAGGACTCTGCATAAAAGTTTCAGAGGTTAATTTTTCTACTTTCATGATCCTTTGAACAATTTTAAGGTCTGTGAAAAATTGCTTATTTTACAAATTAATTACCAGCAAAAAGAAAAAACCTGTGAAGGAGCTGAAAATAACTGCTTTAGTATAAACATTTGTAGTTTATTTCTAGTTTAAATACTATTTCAGATTGATTTTAATATAAAAAACAGATGATTCATACTCACTTCTTTTCAATGTTTTTCATATTTGTTAATAATTAATGTAAAATAATTTAGTTAAAAGCACTTTTATACAATCCTATTGTGTAGAAATCTAGACATTTCTCTATTTCGCATCCATTTTTACTCTTATCAGAATAGTATGTTACATCTGCTTCTCTTTTAAGTACGTTTTATAAAACATAAGATGATATAAAATAAGCACGCCGATGAATTAGTTTTATTTATAACCATCTTTCAATGAGATAACGAAATGTTTCACTCTTTTATGCTATAGCTTTATGTATTACCGGGTATATTTTATTTTTGTAATGATATTAAATGGGATACTTCCCATTTATTTTTAAAAAAGAATTCTACGGGTTGAAGGAACGAAGATAGTCTAAAATTATCAAAACAGTGGAATGGAAACTACCATCACGTATACACGAAAAGCTAAGAACTTTTGCCTCAGGAATTTACACAATGCTACGCCCCGAGAGCATCGTAAAAATGTCAGAATCATTTGTACAAAGTCCCTCAGAATACGTGAGAATTTGTGTGATGCCAGAAGCTAACTTTGTTCGCAATTTGTTTCTTTATCAACAAACATGCTAAAGTCAGACAGAAGAGAAGAGCATCAAGATGATTAGAAACAGCTACATGGAGAAACTTCATATGATTTCTTTCGGTTTCATCTTTTAGGTTTTAAAAGAATATTAAATTTATGTTGGATAGGAAAGGTATTTGCATGATATAATGTTTGAAAAATTGCCATTAATATTTTAAACTGTGCTTTTTAAGTAATAATTATGTGTATGCCATAACTAAAATACTGATATTTTAAATGTAATTCTAAAAGTACACGCAATTATACGTAGTTAAAAATAATTATCTTAAGACGTTTTTTATTTTTAAAAAAGGAAAATCAGTTATTTATTTAATAAGAGATTTTCATATCATGTTTTTAAACACTTTCTTAAACATGGAAATAAAAAAAAAAACTAAATTCTAACTGGACAAGGACTGTTAAAAAGTTATATACATTTTCCTATTTGAAAACAGTTTTTAATGTTATTATAGTATCCAAAGTATTTAAGACAATAGAAGACAATAATTCTATTTATTTATAGACCTCACAAATGTCCTCAAAACAAATCAATAAAATAACAATGCTGTCAGAAAAAGAATGAAAACGAACATATTTTTGGAGTATTGCCAAACATTTGAAAAAAAGAAAAGATGCCTTGTAAGAAAGCTGGTGGAAATGTGAGAAGATTTAAACGAGCAAGCGATGAAGCAAATTATTATTACCTTAAACAATTTTCACCTGGATTAAAAATAATAACATTAAACGTGATGTTGTTATTAAAAATGTTTATGATATTATTATTAATATTGCTTATGATATTATTATTAACAATGATATTATTATCAATAAGGGTAAAATTATTGTTCTCTAAACAAGACATTTTCAGCCATAGAATTCAAATGAATTAAAAGTGCGTTCTTTTAAAACTAAAAGCTAAGTATGAACGCCTTCAACATGCAAAAAGTATGGCAAAGTAATTCCATCCAACTTTTATGAACTGAGATAGTGGCTATTTATTCTGTTTGAAAATATCAGAAAGAATTTTAGCGTGACTTTTTTAATTTCTAATTTTCAATTTTTTAATGATGTTTTTACTCCTCAAAACTATCTGCCAAAAGTTTATTGTGTTATCTATATACATTGTTCGTTTTGAACGGCTAAACCTCTACGTCAAATGCAAGACATAAAATTGCACAGGGAACAATACTAGTGTTTTTAATAAACAGGGATATCACAAATCTAATGTATATGCCGGGATTTATATTCTACAAGAATAAACACATAATTAAAAATGAGCTTTAATTTAACGCCACACGTTAAAGTAAATCCATTTCATTTAAAATCATCACTAAAAACTAAATTCCCTATTACATGCACTCCACCCAAATGAGACGGTCTTCCTCTTCGCTGGTAAAAATCCACATAAAAATAGAGTTCTTCTAAAAGAGAAAAGCTACTTTTTTGAAGAAGGGGAAGAAAATAAAATCATCGCAACTTTTGAAAGATTGTTGAAGAAAATAAACATCTCCCTTTTCTCCGTTTACTCAGCGCTTTTGGACTCTGAATGCAGCCGGCTCATCTACATTTAAAACGTTTTCTTTGTTGAATATTCTGAAGCGGCTTCCCCTAGGAGAAGCTTGATACCTCACTTTGATGCAACTTGAACTGGAACAGGATTTATAAAACACTTACGGTATCTTCTCCCTTTGTTCGCTCGTTTCTTTTCAATCCCTGTGTTTCTTTTTGGATCTCCTTTCTTTCATTTCGATTTTGTTTCCCATGTGGCAATTACTTGCAGATTAATCAGCTACTTCGAGGGCGTAAAAAGCAATAAACTCAATAAAGTAGTTCACTGGACTGAATAACATCTGAGATAAACTTTACAGGGAAAGCATTTTTTTTTTTTTTTTTTTTTTTTTTTTTGAGAAGGAGTAATTTATTAAAGAACATTATTTCTGTTGGCTTGAAGTAGGGGGACGAAAGTAACAATTCTCCTTTCAGAAGGTTTTTGTCGGTTTTGAAGTTCGAAGTAACTTGTTTTCTACCTCGGGGTGGTGCTCTATTGTAAAGAAAAACTACCCAAATACAATTAGGCTGTATTGTATAAAAATGTGTTTCTTACTTAGAAAATTTTTCCAGGCACTGTTTCATTTTCCTATAATGCCATGACTGTCACTCTAAACAAGTTGTCAATTTTTCACAGCTCTTAATATCAAAATATTTTTTTTTTTTTTTAAACTTTTGTTTGGCTAACTAATACAGTTAAATTATTTATATTTTACGTTGCGTGGATTCTTAAGTTAATTCTTAAGTTTTTAGCTCCTTTGTTGCAATGTATCATTTTTTTAAACATACTCTATGGGCCAAAATAAAATTCCTTTTTATAATTGTGGAAATAGGTTCGTCTGGTTCTCTTGAAAGCATTTGTATTTATTTTGAAAAATTCGATAAACCGATCTAATGTCCTTTTTGAATTTTAAAGGCTACAGTTTTTCGTCTTAAACGAAATATTTATCATGTTTCAAACATATATGTATAATTTGGAACAAATTTATTAGACATAGGGTGGTGTGAAGTCGAAAGGATATCGGAATAGAGGTGGGTTCTCATCTTTCAAATTAAAATTTATATTCAATACTTGTCAAACATTAATAAAATTTTAGGCATAAAGAGATTCTAATCAGAAATTCATATATTTAAAATTGGTTAAGATGAATACTCAATCGACAGTATCCGATTAGATATCGAATACAACGCTATCTCCTCTATACAACAGACGAGGTGAACCTTGTCGGCATTTCATGACAAGCTGTTAATATATTAATGAGTATAAATGACTATTCATTTCTCTGGACACTATATAACACATTTTCTTGTGCATTATATGAAAATATAGTGTGTAGGGAAATATTTTATTTGCTTAGTATATGTTCAATTAATTTTTATATTTTGATGGATTTTTTATTAAATGTACAGATTGTTTGAATCCTCTGATTGTTTACTTTTAATTTAAATAGATTCTGTAATTAATACTTATATATATATATATATATATATATATTGTATTTAAAACTGTATCATTTATATATTTTAATGTGAAATTATACTTTTCATGATGTATAGTTAAGAGAACCCAGAATCTTGCAAAATTTCCAGACTTTTCTATATTAGATTAACCTATCTTTAATGTACCTTTTCTCACAAATTATTGTTGTCTCACACAAAAATCTGGTGTCTGTGTGTTTGTGAAACCTTTCCTCATGACTTTTCTCTGAGATTTAATATTTAAAAGTTTTCAAATAATATTTTTGACTCTGCACAAAAACAAACTCATGAAAAAATTCCCTAAACATTAATTTTCATGTTTGTTTTTTTAAATTCACCTTTGAATAATTAATTACTTTATTATATGTTTAGAAAACAAAGCTTTAAAATAGAATCACAGATACAAGTAATACGCTACAAAAGTAGAAAGGCTTAGTGTACCAGTTATTGAAGAAAGGTGTGTCTAGTTTATGAAAACTTCAATCCGAGAAATAGCGAAAAACGTAAAAATGTATCCTGTTGTTTATTTTGAAGGAAAATTGCTATTTTAATGTTTTATATTTGTGTTTTATGAGTTCTGACAAAAAATACTTATTGTTTGGACCTGCAAATATTTGTTTTTATTTGTGAAATTTCAAATAAGTTATACATCCGTAAGCGATAATCACATAAAAAAACATCAATCGGCATTTATCAGCTTTGAAGTTCAGAAAACAAAATTTTAAAACATAATCTGTAATAAAATAATAATCGCTAAATTTGGAGTTAAACTCAGCATTAATCTGAGGTACAGTCAATCATTTCCCTCTTCGCTTATATTCAGGTCAAATTTTAGGTCATTCTGACCTATGGTTCTTTGACACAGCTTTTGTAAACTGAACTTTAATTTAATCACCCTGTATTTAAAACTTACGAACAATTAAGCACTTGATTCAACAAATTGTTATCTTTTTTGTTGTTAAAGTAATTTATAAAATGATATCAGCATCTTCTCTGCCGAATTGCTACTTTTTATATTCAAAGAAGTGAAACGAGAAAGTGACAATCTAAAGTTTTTCATATAATTTAAATTTTGTATTAAATAAAAATTGACTGCAAATGCCAAGATCATATTTTTAATACCAATTACATAAATTTATTACCACTTCTAAATGTGGCATAATTTATTCCGAGAGTTCAATGAATAACAAATCTATCGTGGTAAATTGTGTTTCCTATTTAGCTTCGTATCTTCAAGAAAGATTACAGTTTAATAGCTGGCTCAGTCATCTATACACATACATTTACATAAAAGATCACTTTACTAACATTCCATAAAACGAAGCGAGATGGATCTGAAAAGTAATATGAAACAGAAAGGTGGGAGCATTCATTAGGTTCTAATATTTTTTCGTGGGAATTAAAATTCGCTTCCACAAGGATAAACTCGTGTTTCCCGTTAAGAAAAATCTTAATTAACACTAGAGGTAGAAAATTAATAAAAAAAGTCCCGCTTAGAAAATGCCTACTCGTCATTTTACGTTCGCCAGTTACGATTAAATTCTAAATGATGTATCATTACTGTTTTTTATATCTTGATCATAGCACCATTAAGTTTTTATTTTTACTGAAACGTAAATCGCCCAACAATTGACGGAATTTCACTTTCGGTGGAAGGAAATGGCTGTCGCGAATTAATTCCGCTTCTAAAGAAGACATATTAGCACGACTAAGAAAAAATAGGCTCCTTTTTGGATACTTTTTTTACTTTCCTTTACAGAGTAATTTATTCGCACCCTTTACAATGACTGTGATTCTAACGTCAAAAAAGTATTTTATTCCGGTATTAGGAACCAAACTATCGGTAAAAGAATTGGGAATAGAATTTTCTTCAAGATTCGCTTCGTTCATGACTCCTTAATTGCGCTGTTGTCTTTCATCAATAATCATTCATTTGATGTACGATAGCTAATGAATCGCGAAAGACTGATTAAGACTTTTTGCTGGATTGCAATTCTTTCGCTTTCAAACAAAAATATTGGAATCTTTGAAATTGGAGTCGATTCAAAGCCTCCAAGGATTAGGAAAATCAAGACGCAATTTAGTCTAAATAGTGGAAAAACAAACTTCATTGCTAGGCTAAGCGTTGTATTTATTTTCTGGAGTATTTAAACCTATTTAAATATCAAATTAGAATTCATTGCTGGAATACTAAACATATTTTTTCAGAAAATGTTTAAGTTTCAAACCAATGTAATTTTTAAAAATTGATCGTCTTAAATTTGTTTACTTTTATTTGTTGAATACATTTGTAGAGACTAAATTGATTTGTCTGCAATGAATCCTGACAAATTAAAATATGTGGAAATAATTGTGTCAGTGGATTGTAATTCACTTAGGATATGATTTATATTTATAAATGTGTTATTGTATGCGCACACACATATTATATGTAAGTACAATTTCTAAAAGAAAAATTTTGTTCGAAGTAGTATCTTTTTGTATGGAAGTTGAACCATACATCAATAAGTAACAAACTGGGCAACAATTGAGACTGTTGGTATATTATTTATGAATATTGCATTAATGATGGCTTTAATAAACTTCACGTATTAAGAACTATTTGGAGCTTGTTCTAAACTTTATTTTTACTACCTTCCTTAATTTTCATACAGTGCCACCTTTTCATCTAATGGTAAAATTTTTAATTGGTTATATTCTGCTTTTAAAACATAATTTTTTGTTGTTTTAATAATATGTGTACCAAGTTTGTCTCATTATAATGCGTATTCATAATCATTTCAATGCATTTATACTACTCAGTATCAGGCATTTGAAAAGGTATTTGAAAAGCAACACAGACAAGATAAAAATGTATATGTAGCAAACATTAAATCTATATTTTTAGGAAAGTAAAAATAGTAGCATTTTCTAACCTACTTGTATTTTGGATTTTGTCATATCACTCATATACCATCTTCAAATATTTGTGAAGCTTTGGAAATCATTAAATTCATGTTATCTATTTTTTTTAAACCTATTTTATATTTAAATTTCTACACATACGAAGTTTTTCCATAACGTCGCGAAATGAGCTTAACTAACAAAATTAAAACATAGTATAAATTAATTTTCAATACTATGCATAAAATTGTAAAATATGCAGTACGAATTCACATTTGTTAATTCTACTGAAGATCATGTCCTGCATTGATTAAAATAGAGTTGGTATTTGGTATATCTTGAGTTTAAAAAACAACCATACTGACTTTACTAACCCAAAAATTTTGGTCATTATTTTTGATTTGCGCACTTGTTTTAACAATCGCCATGGGAGAGATTTCCAACTAAATGTTTTCAGGTGCATCCTGAACCATCATAAATTAACCCACTTCCCTTAACTAAAATACGTACCAACGTTCCGAGAACCATTTGCTCACTTATTCTTTAGTATGGTTAAGGTTGACTAAAAGATATGCAACAACCATACCATGTGGATGCCACAAATAACTAACAGGTGTAATTTGTTTACTTAAAGTACAGAGGATGACAGAAAGTTTATAGAATTCCTAAACCTTTTAAAACAGTCATTAACGTTTTAAGGATGCATCGTAAAAAACCAAATCATCACCAAAGTAGAATGTAGCAGTATATTTATCTCCTAACGAGTTAACAATGCAAAAGGGAAATAAACCCATTTATTGCAGTCAAATTTCAAGGGAGTTGAATTATCGTCTCCCCAGACCCACGCTAGCTAATTGCTGTCGACATAAAATACCTCGTACCTGATCGACTGTGAAGTCCCATATTTCAAGCGATAAAATATGGTTTTCTTAATCTGAAGATAAGTCCTCTTCCCTAATTAATCTGTAATTTCCTTTTCTCGATCGGTTCGCGCTCCGCTGAGTTTTTCTGGCTTACATTCCCCTATTTGTTTCACCGAGTGGACACGGAGATGAAGAATTTTTACTTACTGGAGATGCTATCAAAATAAGGATGAAGATAAGAGCGCTCTTTTTAAGCCATCTCTTTAAATTAATTGCCTTCTTATTTATTTTTGAAGTAATGCTTCTTTTGGAAGGAATATTTTAGATTTTGTTTGTTTTTGCTTTGTACACGGTATTAGGTTTTTTTTTCTCTTATGCAGTATTGGATGTATTTGAAAGATAAAATTAAACGTGAGTTTCAACTCAAGGGATTACTACTTGAGTTTCAAACCTGGCTTTAATCTTCTATACTGCATTAGTTATAGTGAGTAGCTCATACAAAAAGCTCTTGTCTGCCGCCTGTCTGAGGTCAACATTTCCAGACAAAATTGTTGCAGACATGGGCGACATAATAAATGAAAAATTCCTCTAAACCTTTCATTTCATAAATCATCCATACTAAAATTCAAGCGTTAGTCACCGGAAATAGCTTCCTGAAATGAATTTATAAATCATTAATTATTTACTTCTACATAATAATATTATACTATATTACTAATAATATATTACTTCTACAGACATGTCCTGCAGAGAAGATTAAACAAACAAAAGAAGTATCAATGTAATTTGGGAAAGATTTTTAAAATGTATATTGCAATTATTTATCTTAAATGAGTAAATGCATATTTAAATGTAATAAATTCGGTGTCAAGTTTGCCAGCAACCTCGATAACTTTGTGCACTTGGGATCATAAAATAAAGATCCAACTTCGCAGGGTTTTTATTTAATTTTGTCTTTACAGAGGGTTTGGTTTGCACGCTCAGCGAACTTTTTTTATGCACAGTAACGGCTAATCAGGCCGGGACCTACAGCTTAACGTGGATTCCGAACCACAACGAACATCCATGCCTATTCCGTGATTCGAATCCGGCACCTTTGACATGCGAAGCCAAAGCGCTAACCCCACAGCCATCCGGTGGGCTTCTTTACAGAGGGAAATTTGAATAATAAAAATATCGGCAAATGCATAGTACGTAGAAATGAAATCCGAACACTATATCTTTTGTTCTAATTGATAAAAGAGAAAAAGTAAAGTAATGATGGAAGATTTATTATAAATTAGCTGCTTGTTCCCGTAATGCATCAATGTGTATAGATTGTAACTTTTGGACTTTCGAAAATAAGGCTAGCATCGCTCGCTAAATGGTTCATTCCTCTAAAAACTGTAGCTCGCTTCGCTCGATAAAATTTTCATTACTACCAATCACATGCTCACTACATTTGCTACAGGTTCATTGATACAAAATGAATACTTTAGAACGTTGCATTATGTCGGATGTATACTAACAAACAGTAAGCATTGAAACCTTTCATTTTTGTTATAAATTGACGAGGGTCACATGACATCATAAAACCAGTTTGAAAAGCGATGCCATCCAAATTCACAACTAAATCGGCTCTTTTCACGCTTGTTTGAGTCTGCAGCTCTATAGAAGCTAACTTCCGCTAAGCGAAGAACTCTGCAGTATAAAAATTAAGTAGCATTAAACATGTACTTTTGCTTCTAGAAACCATGATATTAAAATTTAATTAATATATTTTTTAATTAGTTTTCAAGGCTTTGCATGCAAATGTAGATTATGTTGACCCCGAGCATAGGTCTGTTTTTGACTCCTCACACCTTGGCTTCTATTATAGCTGGAACCCTGATTTTTTGCCAGGTGATCACCAGGTGAGTAGATGAAAAACAACCACATCATTCTTAACATTACTGCAATCATTCACACATTTTCATAATGTAAAAACTGGTTTTAAAAAGTACTATATTTTTTAACTCTAAATAGTCAATTATTAATTTCTTAGATCCAATGAACACACTTGCCCTTGGATGTACTTATCCCACTTCATTCGGATGAAAACATGCAATGAAAAATATACATTTAAATTATAATTCAAGACTGTTACAAAATTATTAACAAATTCTTCAATGACATGAATTTAATGCATATTTCATCAATCTCATATCAAAGCAATTTTGAAATGTACATTTAGATAATACCCAAAAGTTTATACCATAATGAAATTCAACGGAATATTTGTTTTTCTTCGCAAACAATTATACACATAGTTTCATAGAATGAAAAATGTCCTTCCATATATTTATTCAACAGGAATTCTACTCATTCGATGCGAATTTTAAGCATATTTTCACAACCGGGAAGAACATTCAGCTCCATTTCATTCAGAGTCCATAACTAAAAATGGATTAGGGAAAAAAAAGAAACAATTTTGCTCGGCTAAACCAATGTAAACTTTAATATTTCAATTATTCAAATGGGGATTGAAAGGGGATGTTTACGAGGCTTATACGCCCAGATCTCAAAATACTAGCTGAAATGCAATTAGCAACGTAATGAGAATTTAACTCTCTCGCTTAATTGAATCTTTCGCACAAATTAATTTGTACCAACGCAAGGAACCATCATGTTTTCCTTTCATTATAGGTAAATGATAGCTCCTCGTCTATTGATTGAGCTGTTTATACAGCGACGAGATGGTAATCTAATAATATAGAAAATGTTTTAAGGGCAGAGATAAATGGAAGGGATCGTCACAAAGTGTTTATTAGAGTTCAGTTTTCCACTATGCTTTGTGTGGGGGGTGGAGCTTCTACAAGACAAATTTATATATACTCTTTCTTGAGTTAAGCAACCGGCATGTTTATTTACCAAGGGCTGGAGGCTAAAATACTAATGATTATATATTTAATTATATTATACTCACGAATGCATTGTATTACTTGCCAAAATACTATTTAAGCTGAATTTAATAAACTACATAATTCCTTAGCTACAATATCTAAATAAACTAGCTTAAGGCGTAAGTATATACTAATAGAGCATATAACTTCAAAAATCCAGTTATTTTCTCTCTCTCTCTCTCTTTATATATATATATATATATATATATATATATATATATATATATATATATATATATATATAGCGAGTCTATGTATGAAAGTATTCCCTGTGGATAAGCTACTTAATGAGTTTTTCAACAATGTTTTATAAAACTCTTTTTTTAGGATTTTAATAATACTTGTAAATCATTTTAATTACCATTTTTTTCCCCACTTAAACAAGTTACTATAGAGAATATTATTTTTTTTACATATTTTCACAAAATAAAAACATGTATATGTGATTTTTTAAGTTATTTTAAAATAAAAAAAATAAAAAAACATTTAAATTGCTTTCTTAACCAATTTTTATAATTCTGAGTCAAAATATTCTAAATATTATATTGATTACAGATTAAATATATTTTTAGTTGAATACGATTACTGTTGAATTGTCACCATTTCAATAAAGTATCATTATACTAAACAAAGGTCTTTTCAGAAAACAAACTCGTAAAGTTTTGAAAACTTGTTTTCAGATACTCCAAGTAGACATTTTTCGTAGACGCTTCAATTATGCAAGCTATTTATTTAACTTCTCCATAAATAGTAAGGTTTTATAATCTTAATCAAAAATAAAGAATTTTGCAATTGATTGTTATAATCGCGAATGAAAACTTAGGTTTCCGAATTTTTTTTATTTAGTTTAACACAACTCATGGATAAAAATTTAACTACCGAACACAAACTCCCAATGATAATTAACAAACACAGGTATTCCACACCATTTTTATGGAATATTTTTGATCCCACCTACATCATTATTTGTGATTGATATTACGCATTGTAATCTATCATGTTTCGCAATCGTGAAAACAATTTTTGCCCTCTGCAATCTCAATAGAATTCGTATCACATAAATTTATTCAGAAATTTTATTTGGGAGCGATTTACCTCATTGTCCCTCAATCAAACCCTTTTATAGACTGTTAACAGAATTTGTAATTGGATAAATAAGGATGGATTGTGTTACAAAAACTATACATACTTTTTAAAAGTTGCTACTTAAAGTGGAAAAATTTTTGGAACATTTTGATGGATAGGTTTGCCAATATTATATCTTTTATTTTGAGTATCTTTACACTTTGTGCTATTTTGTAAGTGGTGGAGCTAGATTTCATTCATTTGATGGTACGTTGGTGTGAACGCGTGCACATGCGCGTAATTGAATTATAGAAATAATACAACTGGTACTGCAAAGTGGAAAAGGAAAAAAACTTTAGTACAGAACAATCACTAGCTCTGCTTTTCTCATAGGCATTATCTTAGTAATCAAACAATAACATTGAATATCTCTGTAGTCGATTTCATTATTTCACCCATACACTTCAGATTTTTAAGGTGAAAACTTCAATTCATAACAGTAAATTATGTTCTAATGAAAAAAATAACTAAGTTATTACGTTAATACAAACTTACCGAAACATTTGAAACGGATTTTATTTGCTTTAATGAATATAGTATTAAAATAATAACTCAGTTATTTTTTTTTTCTAAAGAACATAACGGGTTTTTCCAATGAAGGTACTTGACCACCTTTTTTGCGTTTTCTCAATCCTTTCCAAGGTTTTACCGTCTAGGGATAGCATATTAACAAATTGAAAAAACTTGATTTTTTAAAAACTTTGTGAAAAAAAATAGCGAGTAAAAACTTTAAACGCGTTTTTCTCGAAACTACTTTTTTTCAAATGGCGGAAACTTAATCTCCGAAACTACTCGGTCGATTTCAATGATTTTGGTCTTGTTTTGTTCGTTGAGATGTTTTGTATGCCAATTTACCACATTTTGCTCAAAAAAATTTGGTTGGTTGTATTCAGATTATCTGGTACCGTAAGCAACACGAGGGCTATAAAGCGCCGAAATATCAGTGTATCAGTATATAATGAATCATTGTATAAATGATTTAGAATAAATGTGCTTAGTTACATATAAAAGAGACTCGTCGATATATCCTGCGCGATTTTGACCTGTTCTGAGTAGATTCGTAAATTGTGGGAGAGTAATTCAAATACATCTTCCCCGATATATTTTTTTATATCGACCGAAACGGCTGATGATAGCAAGCTATTCTTCCTGCTGGGGAAAATAAACAGCACTGATTTAAATAGCTCTAGAATTCATATTTTTCAGACCTGCTAGTCGCCAAGAAACATTTAAAAGTGATTTTCATCGTCAAGAAATATTTTGTTACAATCTTTTATGTAAAAGCTAGGTTATTAACAACATGATTAGTGAATAAATAAAAGCATTTCTTATAATAATTTAAATTTAACTTTGTAACTTTATCTACTACTAAAACTTATGCAATGCTTTTCAAATCTAATTTTTTTTCCTTCATTTTTTGTCCGATGCCAAAACAGTAAAAAAAATGTACTCCTAATAAATCCTTCTAACGAATTAGGCAATTTAATTTACACCACATGTTAAAAAAACATTCGAAACAAAAAAAATCAAATATTGAATTTTTTGGATTTAAATATGAAATTTTTCCCTTTAATCTTTAATTATGTTGTATTAGTTATCATATAATAACTATGCCTTATTAATTGAAAAATATAATAGATTTTTAACTTGTTGCATGAGTTAAGAATCTGCACAATGTTTTTAAAATTTGTCCAACTTTGCTGAAAAATTCATGCAAAATTAGCATAAATCCATTGCTAGTTTCCTGGAGAATAAGTTTGATATTCTTAACGTTGATAGCAAAAACATGAATTGCATTATGTTTAATATTTGATGTATCTAAGCTATCAGTATAAAAACGCAAGCTAATTTATTAGTCAATAACTTTTCTAATTGGTAATATATTTGCAATAAATATAAATACGTTTAGATACTCTCACGCTATTCAAATGAGTGTGGACTTTTCCTATTATTTCATAACCACCCTCTCCCACTCACACATAACATATTAATGTTGTTACATGCAACCTAAGAAGTGAGGTTTTTACTGGAATAAATAAATGACCAAAGATTAGAGGGAAAAATTGCATTGTTTTTTAAATTGAATGTTTCAGACATAAATTCCTATTGCAATTTTTGGTTTCAATATTACAACCAAAAATTTGTATAGTAGGAAGACAGATCCACATAATCTTTGAGAGTAATTTTACCAATAAATTTAAAAGATATTACATTACTTCACATTTTCTTACATGAAGCACTATTACTTTTTAATGTGGATCATGATGACATTTCAAAATTGGAGACTACTGATCTAATATATATTTTAAGAGTTCAGACGTCGCAGCTTTTAATGAAATTTCAAACTTGCGAAAATGAAATTTTGGTAGATTCAATATTGAGAACTAGAAATGGAAAATGACCTAAGTCCAAAGAAGTAAATTTTTCAGGAGAGCCGAAAAATGATCGCATCTGGTACTTAAGGCAATGGTTAAGTACATACTTCAGATTGAATTTGAATTATTTCTACTGGAGTTCGCTCTTTGATCGGCCTTTAGGACATTTTTCCAAAAAAAAAAAGATTTTCGATTTTTTTGGTACTTAGGTCGTTTTCCATTTTTAGTCCTCAATTATATTTTTAATTATATCAATAAAACTAACCACTTTGCAATCAGATATGAAGCAACTGAAAGGATACTTGGATCTAGGTACGCGGCAGTGCAGCCATCAAGTTCACTGCCAGACATCTTTTACTGGAAGCAACATCTTTTTTGAAATCTCATATCTGCGCATTACAGAATACCTGAGAGCTGAATTTTTTTGTACGGGTAGGTGTTAGCCATTTTAGTAAGATCTTTAAGTTTCAAGTCTGAAATTGTATTATTTGTCGAGAAAATCAAATTCGAAAACGGCAGAAAATGACATATTTTGACATCCATACACTTACTCACTCACTGATCATCGAATTGCTAAGGAACTTTTAGTTAAGCTAGAGCTATGAAATTTGGTATGCTTGTAAGGTTTAACATGTACACAAAGGGGGGAAAAATCTAAAAATCGAGATTTCCCCTTCCTAATCTCCTGAATGTTCAAAATATTTGATTATAAATTCTAATATATTTTTATTGAGACTAGAATACTAATAGCCTTTAGTATACATATTTTTCATTTTGCCAAAATTTTTTGCAAATCTGAATAAAATATTTATTAAAAATAATTTTACATCATCATTTATATTAAATGCATAAGTACGTCTTGAACTGTGGTCCTGTAAATTTAACTTTCTTAGAAAAATCTCGATTAGTTCTAAACAAATTGGACGTTATTAAGAACATTTTTTAAAAACTTACTTAAAAACCAAATAATAATTAAAAGAAGAAAGGAGTCGGATAATTAGATATTTCTCGTAGTTGGCTGCCAACAAAAAGTGTGTCAATGGTCGACTGTGCAATAAGTAAGTAACCCAAAAAACATATATGATTAAAAGGGTGGTTCAGAAAAAAATATTTTTTTATTTTTGAAACGCATGAGGTGAAAAAGATGTTACATATCTTGATAAGAAAAACTGTAAAAAAAATTTGATAAAAAAATAATATCTTCTGATCGCGCATTCACCTCAAAGTTTAGAGAAAATACAAAAAATAACTATTTTTCCTAAATTGTTTTAAATTTCTAAACGTTATATATTTGAAAGACAATTGTTTGCAATGTGTAGTGAAAGGGCTGTATAACACAGGAAAATACTATTCTATGAATTTTTAAAACATATATTAATAATTAAAAATACTCAAAAATAAAAAAAATTGTAAAAAACAATGATTTTTCTGTGAAATGGGTACTAACGTTATTTCTTACATTTTTTTTTTTTTTTTAAACATGCTTTTATTCATTTGGTTAACTTTTTTCTCGAGCTTTCTATTTTAGAGATGCACTTTGATGGAAACTTTTGTAGAAAAGTCTGGCATTATGGATTTTTTTTTTTTAAAGGTGTTTCCTAATGTCTTTGGCGTCAGAACTACCCACTTTTTGTCTTGTCTCTCTACACAAGTATTCCACAGCTTGTGAGTGACATGGAAACGAATTGGAGTCTGATTTCAGTGGTCCCTAGAAGCACAGAAACGCTGGTCGATTTCGCCAATCCCGATGTGGAGCGTTGTGAATCAGTCGTTGGAAACAATATTAGCCATCTCGTCCAATTCTGGATAAAATATAGAAGAGGTTTGAAACGTCGATGCACAGTTTAAAAATTTGGATATTGAATATATGAGAAACAAAACTAGGTGGTGGTTTTGACATATTTGTTTGTAGAAAAATCGTGTATTTTGGAACTATGCTCGGCCAATATTAACCAATCTTCCCCTGTTTCCTCCAATACAGCTGTGCTACATCGGATGCGCCAGTCTTTACTAGCATATGTTCGTTTGTTACTTCCCAGTTCTATTACAAGCATTCCAATTACTTATGTCCAATAGTGGAAATAAAGTTGAGTGGCAAAAAAGTTATAGGTTTGGTTGCCTTGAAATGCCTGATTGTCTTTCTCTAAGAATTTTCTCGAGATTTCATAACTCGACGACCCAGTTCTCTTACATCCTTCCTTTCGTGCAAAATCATTGCCGAAATCAAATTTTTTGGGTGAGGGAAGGAAGCATTTCGTTCAGTAACCGAGTTTAAAACTTCCAGTAAATATTCAGGGAAGTATCGAGACAATCGAATTGCCTCATATATGATCTTAGGTCCTCAAAGAAATTAACTTTTTTTAATGCAAAAATATCAAGATATAACTGATCTGTGCTCAGTACTTTTATTTCAACTTGAGGAATTAAACATTCAACACGTAAAAAATCAGTCAAGGGAAATTTTTCACAGTTCAGCAATTTTGGATCTATGTTACCACTGAAAGATGTTTGTCCTGTTGTAGTACTATCAACGTGTTTAAATAGGCATCAGAATGGTAATTCATGAAATATAGGAGGCATATATCCCACTGTCGTGGTCTCCCAACGTGCAATTTGATCTGTCTGATTTTTTTCCTGCTAGTAGTAATGGCAGTCCCAATCACAGTTATGTGCACTATGATCAATTGAATAAGTATGTAAGTTTATAAGCTTCAAGGAAGAGAAGGCGCCATGAGAATGGCCACCTAGATTGAAACCCGCCAAAACAAAGTTTTTATCAATGTTTCAAAGGTTATGCGAGAATGATTTTTATTAAATAATTTTTTACCAAGTTCTATCTACTTCATTCCAGACAATACAAACTATTGTGTCTCGATAATTTGTGATTGGCGTATTCAACAAGTTGATGGAAAAAAAATATTTTTTGTATATATTCCAAACTTTTAAGTGAATGCTTGAAGTAAATAGAACAATTTTAACAAAAATATGTAAGAAATAACGTTAGTATCAATTTTATAGAAAAATTCATTTTTTAACAAAAAATTTTATTTTGAATATTTTTAATTATTAATATATGTTTTAAAATTTCATAGAATAGTGTTTTCCTGTGTTATACCACCCTATCACTACACATTGCAAACTATTGCCTTTCAAATATATAACGTTTAGAAATTTAAAAAAATTTTGGAAAAATAGTTAGGGGAGAGTTCTCCAAAACGGGATAGGCGGGCAAAACGGGATATTGAGCCTCGGATCTTGACTGGTAGTGCTATCTCGCGGGAGAAAGGCTAAACTGGTTCCCGACCGCCATGACAGCATTCTCAGTTGATCTCTCAACTCTAGCCACGTGTTTCGCAAAGAAATATTTTTTCAAAGTTTTCAAGTGAGATTTTTACTTACTTTGTACTTTTTTCGACTGCAGAACAACTATCCTTGTGCTTCTCCGTCCTTCGGAACAATTCCGGTATGTACTGTGTTTTGTTCATAGCTCATTTAACAACAATTTCATGTATTTAAATATTGCTAGTGAGTGACGGTTCAGGGGTCGGCCATTTATGTTGTCAAAAGCATCACGGTCGGGCAAAACGGGACACTTTTGGGGTGCCCAAAATGGGATACAATTTTGATGTGTTCCGTTTTACCCGACCATTTCCATTATGTTTCGGCAATGTGTTTAAGTTATTTAAATTGAAATAAGTAATGAATTAAAATATGTATAATCAATTACAACAATTTATTTTAATTTTAAATAATTATATTTTCGAAATAAAATAATTTACTTTACTTTTGGGGTACAAATAATTGGCCTGGTTTATATACAAAATTTAGTTATAGGTTAAAACTGTAAGTCAGAAAAATATTTTGACCAAAAATTTAAGTTTTAAATTCAAAAAAGTTGAGTTTTTTAAATCTTTTTTATGGGGACGGCGTATACAAAGATAAACCAGAAAAACACACGTTGTGCGCACTATAATATTATAAAAACATAAGCTAATCACAACTAAACAGCAATTATAACAGGAAGCCCATATAAACTTGAGTTGGAAGAAAAGCGTGAAAAAAAAGAACGAGAAAGAACTCAAAAGCTGAAAAAAAGGGCTGCCAAAACCAGTCTCTTGAATGTTCCGAAGAGAAAACAAACGAGGCGTTAAAGAAAACCAAGAGGAAATGCAAAACAGGCAGATAAAGTTAAAAAATGTTACTCTGAATCTGAATTTTTTTTCAAAAATCGAAGAAAATGGACCTAACATAAGAAAACCTAAAAAAAAAAAAAATCATCAGTTAGCCAAGGTTGGACGTCGTCGTCTTCAGAAGATTAAGTTGAAAAGATGAAGCATGTATTTTCTGCAACGCTCTGTATCTTGAATCGAAATCTGGAGAAGGCTGGATACAATGCTCGAGCTGCCAGGGATGGGCCCACGAAGCTTGTTCCAGAGCAGAAGAAGACTACACATTTTTATGCGATTTCTGTGTTATGTAATTTTTCAAATTTACAATTAAAAAGTTTCTTCCTATAAAAACGTAGCCTATTTTTGTTCTAAAAACTAAATCAAAAGTAAAATCAGCAAAAACCTAATAACATAAAAATCCCTATCCCTTTTTACCCACCCTTATTAGGGTAAAACGGGATCGTGTAAGACTTTGTGAAACCAGTATTTTCACATAAATATTATTGAACAAATGTGACAAAGGTCTTATTTTAAGTAGTTGAAAAGGTATACTTTTAAATGACGTCTAGCTTTGGAATGTACCTTGTACACAACAAGAAATAAAGCGAAGAATAAATAAGCTATCCCGTTTTGGGGTACTTTCCCCTATATTTTGTATTTTCTCCAAACTTTGAGGTGAATGCGTGATCGAAAGATATTTTTTTTTTTTACAGTTTTTCTTGTCAAGATTTGTAATAACTTTTTTCACCTCATGCGTTTCAAAAATAAAAAAAAATAAAAATTTTCGATCCACCCTAATGCTTAACCCTTTCAATCCCAGGAAGTTTTCTTGCATTTTGAAATATTATAAACATTAAACATTTTAAAACTAGTTATGGTTTGTACCAATAAGTAATAAATTTAAAATTAGTACTTTAAAAAAAAAGAAGTGTAATCCCAACAAAAACATCTCGGTAAAAAGTCACCAAGTTCTTCATGCAATGATTGTGTCCGTAAAAAGTATTGAGATCTAAAGTAAAGCCAATTTAATGTTGTTGTAAATTATGGGCGATTAAAATTAGTAAAATTTTCTTCTCAAAGTCAAAATTACCCTGAATATGAGCCGACCAAACGGTATAGTGGTTAGCGTGCTAGCTTCTAGACAGCGAGATTGCGGATTCGAATCCCGTTTTAGGCATAAGTGTTTGTAAATGTATGTTGGCTTGTCTAATAACGAATGTTTCGGCGCATTATAGCCCTCGTGTTGCTGACGGCGCCAGATAATATGAATACAACCAACCAACACCTGCATATGCCTAAATATCTAGCTACAAAAATGCTTGTGTGACTTGGCCATTACACGTCAGTAAACCAGAATACGTAATGGCCAAGTGTCATGAATATTATTAGGAGCTAGATATTTAGGCCTATGTAGGGGAATTTTGACTTTACGAAGAAAATTTTACTAATTTTCATAGTCCATAATTTACAATAACTTTAAACTTGGCTTTATAACTCAATACTTTTCGCGGCCACTATCATTGCATGAAGCGTTTTTTTACAGAGATGTTTTTGTGGGGATCATATATTCATAAACATATTAATTAACTTAACCTGATATCTACAATATTTATATATTGGAATAGTTTGTTTTTTTATTCAGTCAGCTTTTTGATAAGGGGTTTGGTGGGGCAGAAAAAAAGCTTGGCAGCAATATATTAGTTGACCCTAACTTTATAGAAAGTAGTTGAATGAAGCTGATGTATATGTATGACGTAGTTGGGGAATAGGCAATAGGATTATATAGACAAACGCAATAGGGTTAAAATGTCATTCCAAAAGTGTTAAAAATTTTAGGACCATCAGTGTTTTTTTTCAAATCTTCAAAAACTATACCTTACTTCAACCAAAAAAAATTTTTTTTACGAAACTACAGTCAAACTTTCACCTAAATAACACTGTTTCTGCACAGGAAAACATACCACTCACTCTAAGTCAATAAAAACAATATTTCTACGAAGAAAAACTAAACCCAACCAATTTCCCCCCATCCTTGATAAACGCATCTCCCCTGAAGAAGTTTTTGCAACAAGAATCTCCTGTAATGGCCCCAGATACTCCAAATAGAGCAAATACGCCATCCAGAATAACTGCAGTCCCAGAACGATTTCATTTGTTTTGTTCAGTCACGACAGGAGAATGGGCCAAGATTTAAACAACAGTTTTGGAAGTTCGGTGTGTGCGTCAGCCACACTTTATTTTTTGCCTAGCTTTGCCTTTGTCCTGTGATGTATCATAGACAATGTCTTCCTTTCATTGCTTCTGTATGCAAATGAGTATAGTCCTTCTCGCGAGACAGGAGGTGATTTCGCTGAAATATAGTCACTACGTTCCTGAATTCGGCAGATGTTATCATATAAGGCAAAATTCTGGCACTGCAACGGGTTAAGAATAAGTTTCAGAAGATACAAAGTGTAGATGTGTAAATGCAGCAATGGCGGATCCAGCCAGGGGGCGCGGGGGGCGCGCGCCCCTCCCTCAGCTTGAGTCTATATATATTTTTTTAAATAAGTTCACGCTACAAACATATTTCGACCTTCATCTAATTTCTGAAGAAAAAAAAGAAAAAAGCTTAATTTTGGATCAAGGTTCTTTTTGTAGCCTTCTCCCTTCTCATTCAAACGGACGTTGAAAGACTGTACAAGTATTCAAAACTCCACCCCCTTGTTCTTGAAGACATCTTCACGGCACTTCAAAACACCTCCCTTTCTGTTAAAAGTATCCTGGGATCGAATTATCAATAAATATTCTCCCCGTCCTCCAGGACCAAAGATACCTTTTTCTGTCGGCTGGGAGGAAGAGATTTTGACTCTCAAGTGCGTAATGCTCAACGCCAACCAGGGGGGGGGGGGGGGGAATGAGAGGTTGACCATTTGGGTCACCCTCCCTCCTCGAAAATTACCACCTTCATTCAGCTGGACATGGTAATTGGCTAAACTTTAAAGTTTTGATAGAAAGGAAGAGGAAGGTTTTTTATAAATTGCATTAGAACTCGTCCAGCTCTAGCTCGTGCTTGTGTTTCGGCTTGTAAATAAGCGCCATGTTTGAATTCAGATTAAAAATCCTCCTTTGCAACACCACAGTGCAAAGGTATGCCAATTTTTTACAAGAAATAGACTTACAAACAGTTTTGTAAAAAGTGTTATCCGTGTAAAGTAGCAGTACTCGGTGGGTGCCCACGGGAAGCAGGAAGATCTACCTTTTTTAGTGATTATTTCGGGGGAGGGGGGGAGGTATTGCTTTACGATATTATATAATGTCAAATTTTATTACTGGACTTTTTCATTTAATTTTATCATTAGACTTTTTCATATGTAAGTATAACTATTGGCAATAGAGACTTCGAAACTGGGATTTGTTTTGTAATAACTGATAAAAAATTAAATTGTATTTGTTTCTATTGCCTTATTAAAAATATTACTTATAATTATTAGTAAAACATTCTCTTTGGAAAACAATTTTTCCCTACATACTTTAGATTACTCGAGTAGCTATGGATTATCCAGTAAAACTACGTATTTTTACTTATAAGCTCACTGCATTAATATTTTATGAATATGTTAAATTTTGATATACAATTACTGATTTCCCATTTTGATGTAAGTATAATGTAAGGTTTATACTTAGTTAGTCACAAATAAAAGTAGCAAGTTCCCGCTTTCATTGGAATTTCTTCAGTATAATCTTACCACGATATAATCGATACCTCCGGAAATGTAGCTTGCTAAAATGTTTAATACGTACGGTACATTTTGAATACAATTTTTTATTAAATAAAATAGTTAATGAAAAAACAAAAGGACAGTGTTAACCACCCTACGCTAAGCTATAAAGTCGGAGATGTGACGATGAGGTGGGGGGGGGGGATTAATGTATATGGATGATCTTGAAGTATACTTTTTGAACACTGCTTAGATTTTTTTTTTTTTTTAAACTTTTTTTAAATATTCAATTTCGTCCTGACTAAGGCACGGAAAATTGTTGCGCCCCTCCCTCAAGAAAATCCTGGATCCGCCACTGAAATGCAGTCAACGTGGATTTTAGGTAGGTCATGTTGGAAATTATCCATCAAATTTTGAGCATTGAAATACGTCTTTGCTATTTTAATACACTTCTAGCAGTTCATTCAAAGTTCATCTTGTGCAAACAAACATCATCCTAGAATTTCAAGAGTAATTGGCATGAGTTTAGTTATCCATGTGTTTTTCTATTTTATGCATTGTCAGCAAATGTGAAGAAGCATTTTAGAAAGATGAGTAAATGTAGATAAGAGACCAAACTCTGTTTAATACTGCACAATCTAATTTTGAAATTTATTTATGTTTCTTTAAAACAATTCATGTTGTGTCATAGCCTGTAAAATATGTTTCTGTCCCATTTTGTAAATAAAAAAATTTAAAAAAAATGATAAATTCAAAACATTGACAAAATTTAATACAAGTTTGTAGTTTAAAAATTTTCAATGTAAACAAAACAACGATTTACAACTATAAATGTCTGTGGGCCTGATTAGCCGTTATTGTGCACAACAATAGGCCGTTGAGTATACGCCGACCAAACGGTATAGTGGTTAGCGTACTAGCTTCTAGACCGCGAGGTTGCGGGTTCGAGTCCCGTGATGGGCATGGGTATTTGTAAATGTATGTTGGCTTGTCTAATGACGAATGTTTCGGCGCATTATAGCCCTCGTGTTTCTGACTGCGCCAGATAATCTGAATACAACCAACCAACCGTTGAGTATACAAAGCAGCCAAACAACAACATTGCATGTAAAAATCTTTGGGCTTGACATCAAACAGGCAGCTTACTCATACAGTAAGTATTTTTGATGTTAGCCAATTACAACGTGACAGCACCTTGTAATTAAAGATTTCCAATTTGGCACGAGCATATAGAACTGCACTTACGATTAGTTAACATCCTCCATAATAATTTTAGATAAAAATGGAGTTGAAAGGTACAAAATACAATTTAACGCATTGAATATCAAAAGTTCAAGTATCAGGTTTACTTCTGAAATAAAATCTGTTGAAGTTGTAAGCATATGCAATTTTTCTAACGCAATTCAAGTTAAGAATTAAAAAATGCATTTTGTATTCTTTTTATCTAAACTTATTGGTCACACCTTAGAAATATTATATATATGGTGCAAACTAAAGTCTGCAAACACTCAAATAGGTTTGAAACGAATGAAGCTAACGTTGTAAAACAACTGTTGTGTACAAATATCTACCTATAGTAAAATGACTATGGACTTTCTTATGAGGGTGATTGCAAGGCTTCTAAAGCTGAATTATGGAAATTAAAGGTTATAGATTCCTTAAAAAATATGAAAAACAGAGAATAAAGAATATATATGAGGTGCTGAGAGTCAGAATGGACCTTTCTACAATTTGATTTTTGCTGTATCTACCCCGTTTTTTCAAAATGATTCATGCCAGCACGGACCAAATGCTTTATTTAAATGCCTATTATGAAATTGTGGGATAGTCCGTTCTAACACTCAACGTCTCATGTAAGTCAATTGAAACAAGTGTAAAATATGTAATGTAAAATTAGTATGAAATTAAAATGGTGTCTTGAGTTAAGAATCCTGAAATGCTCACGTGAATTCATAGAAAACAGTAAATAAAAGAGATGGAATATGACAGCAACCAGCACCAAAAGCTACTTCTATGGAACTTCTATGGACTATGATATATTACATCAAGCTCAGATATCAAGTGTACAATTCAAGGACAAATAATAAGGGAAAGTTTTCTCTGTTAAAGTAGATGGCGTATAAAACACCCTTGATAATTCGTTTAGTTTTTTATGAACCAAATTTTTGTAACTACTTATTATAACAATATTATTATGTTGTATGAAACGTTAAGCATTTTATTTATCAAAGTATTAAATAAGCTTCTACGTGATCGAACTACAAACTAAACTCTGTAGAAATCAGAGAAAGCCTTAAACTTACTTGCATTTACTTAGAGTAAATCTCTACATGATATACGAACGACTCGTTTAAATGCCCAAAACGCCTTCGCAACGTTCCATTTATGTCTGTTAATTTCAGACTTCGCTCTATCGATTTCCAATAGCAGCAGAAACACGAATCCTGAAGGAAACGTTTAACTTGAGAATTGGAGAAAGCGTGCTCAAAGCTAATGTCCACGAAGAGCTATTCTCACCAATAAAGAAGAGCAGAAAAGAATTAATTTTCCATTACTTATAACCAGCCCTGGAAATTGACTGCGGGGCCTGTCTACTTGTCGTCGGTAATGGAGATTAGTAGGATTTGTTTGTTCATCTATTTCATACATCATCAGGATTTAGAAGAAGGTTTTGATAAATGAGAGGATCCGGGCACTTTGAATCAAGCCTCGCAGTAAAGAAGAAATGTTTATTTTAGCGTTAACGCGAGCACATTTTTTCCTCGATAAACATCCTTTAACAGTAATCGTTTATAGCGTCTTAACTTTTTTTTTCTGAGTTAAACTTAACGGTTGATTGGTTATACGCTAAGCAACCAACTTTTGATAAACAACAGATAGGCTAACAATAAATCGTTAGGATATAGACCCACAGTTGTTGATCTTTGAAGTTAATTAAACTAATCGTTTATAAAAAAGCAACAACATGTAAGTGTTTTTATATGATGAATCCAAAAAGAATATCATATCAGCGCACATGATAGGTGCTTGGCACAGCATGGCCCTAGTGTTGCTTTTGCGCCATTAAAACTAAACAACCAACCAACCATGGTAGGTGATTTTCGAGAATTTTGAATATATATTTTGCTACCTAGGTTAGTGAACCTTGGTTAAATGAACTGAATATTACCAACTTCTTACATTATTTCAAACTAGCTGCTTAACACCGCTTTGCGGATACCCGACAGTGCATATAGATCCTAGTTGGTTGTATTCAGATTATCTGGCGCCGTCAGCAACACGAGGGCTATAATGCGCCGAAACTTTCGTCATTAGACAAGCCAACATACATTTACAAACACCCATGCCAACACGGGACTCGAACCGCAACCTCTCGGTCTAGAAGCTAGCACGCTAACCACTATACCGTTTGGTCGGCCATATAGATCCTAGCTTTTGTAACTTTGAGAACCAAGCTTACTGCGCTTGCTAAAAGACTCACTGCTATGTAAACACAAGCTTGCTTTTCTCTCTAAAAAGTTCATTACAATAAAAACCCAGGCTTGCTGCTTTGTTCACTAAAAAGGTATTTAATACGTAAGCACAGGCCTGATTATCTCACTACAAAATTCATTGCTACGCAAACCATACTTAAAAATTATTTTGGTTATTATTAAACTTGTTCTCTGTTAAACTATCCCCCCCCCCTCCTCCCTTAGTAACAAATGCAGAACTGTTAAACATCAACAGACAACAAATAAATAAACTTAACCGTTTAGTTGAAAAGGCTGAGCATATTACCTAATAGCAAATTATACAAACCATTGTATTTTGTAATTGAATTTTAAATACATCGATGTGCCTGGTTGGTATAGGACAACATTACCTGTATCATCTTAATGAATACACTACCGAAGATCGCTTTAACCTTCCTCATAATTATAGAATTTTTTTTTCTAACTTAAAGCAAAAGTCGTTTTGAAGATGTATTTGTTCGTATATATGAATAAGTAAAATATATGTCTATAAGACTGTTTTACTTAGTATATCATTGCACGTTCTTGTACTCAATTTAAAACGAGTGTAGGTGCATAGTTTTATTTTTGAGTAAGCATTTGTTCTTGGTGTGGTAAGCAGAACCTTTGTTTCAAGTAAATGAACTGGAATTTGATTTTGAATGCAAACATGAATCTCACAACAATATAGCATTACAGTACTTTTCGTACTTATCATTCTCAACACAACGAGCCGTATGTGAAGCTAGTATAGTGTGTCGCTTATGCTTCTTTGTTGAGAGGTGTGGTTATTCATGTTAAAATATTTTTCTTATCTCAAACTAAACAAACGCTAATTAATAATTATTTTTTCGCAATAAATTCTTAGGGATACTTTACACACAATGAACTAAATAGGGACTCATGGGAAAACCCATATAGAAAATCAGTACTTGGACGGCTAAAGATTATTAGAGATGTTAGAGTTATTTTGTGCCTATTGCACTTAGATGAATTTATTTATAAAAAAAATAATAACTTGCAGCAAAGTACTGGTGGCATATAGTGGTTATTTAAAATCATTCTAATTAAGTTCATTATGGGCAAAGTACCCGGAAGAAAGGAAACGTGGCCGTTTGGCGGCAACCATTAGATTTCGTAACTTTTATGGCTGGCTATTTTACTTAGCAGGGATTTTTTTTGCAACGTTTATTCGTTTTTGGGAGTGAAAATTTACATTATCTCTATTTGCACAATCATAACAGAAAGAATGCTTAAATAAATAAGAAGAACTCCAGACGCAAAACCTTGCCAGTTTCTAAATCAAAGTAATCACCAAAGAAAGTCACGCGTCATCTTAAGCTACCACCTCTATATCTTCTTGGAAAAGAAATATATCCAAAACTATCGTATACAAATAATACAAAAAAGTATACAGTTTTGCCCACTTCCAATTGGTAAGTTATAAAATCTACTCCATTTTACTATATTTTTTATGAGCAATTGATACAAATTCAAATTCATTTTTTTTACACTGGTTATTGTGTAAATTTATTGAAAAAATTACTTTGTAAAGCAAACAATATACAGTCACCACCATAGTTCGTACTGCCACTGAATAAGAAGAAATCAATCTGAACACCCGACCACCCCACTTTCCTTTCAGTATTAAGTTCGGAAAAGCAATCTACGCGTCCAGCTCCCAACACGACCCAAGCAGTTAGTATTAGGGTCCACTTTTATCGCTGACCATTTTATCAATTAGATCCTACAACCAGCGGAACGTGCGGAAACTGATCGGTTAGCGATGTTGCCCCAGCAACCTGGGTAAATATTTATTCGAGTTTCCGTCGCAGGAGAGCTTATTTCGGAACGCAATAAGCCTTCAAATTTCTCGATTTCTAGAAAAGGACGGTTCAATACACACTATAACCGAATTTTCACCACCCTTCCTCAATTGGTCTGATTAGCTGGATGAAGAATCAAAATGACAGTCTCAACATTGCTGTTAAGAATACGGAAAAACTCTAAATGGGGAATTAAGTTGTTGTTTTTTACGTTACGTAACTGCAATATGGCGACGTCCCTTGCCCATGCAAGTGGTTATCCTGTGTTTTTGAGTTAAAAGATAGCAAGGTGTGATCATAAAATTTCAAACCTACCCCTACAATGAGTTTGTAATGTTACTAGATTTTTTAGGCTTAATTATTCTTGTAATAGGTGAGTATAGCATTTAAATGAAGGGATTAAACTCACGCCCTCGACGCTTTACTGTTAAATTTCTCAGTGTCAAGAATTGCTGACCTAGTTAATTGTGAAACTATTGAAAACTTTCAGAAAACATATTAATCAGCTAAGAACTGAAGAGTTTGAATGTGCCAAGTGAAAAAGATGGGAAATCAGCCATTTTTCACAGCAGCAAGAAATTGCTGTCGTTCATGGTGGTGTACACTGCATAAACACTGATCAGTTTTCACAAGTAGATTTAAATTCTCAATGGGCCAACATACATTAATTTTATTTTTATAAAAGAAACAAATATCTCTAAAACTAATTAGTAAGAAATTCAGATTCAAAACAAAAACAAAATTTAAAATTTTAGATGATATGCCATGATAAAATGAAATTCATAAGATAAATGCAATGAAATTTATTAATCCTTTGCACTCAGGCCTTTTTCGCACGGAGGGACCAGCAGACGTTTCCCGCCATGTTTGGTTGGTTCGCGGTTACAGATCCGCTTCAAAGAAACTAAAAACAGTCATTGGTCTTGCATCGAATTTCCGCATCAAACCTAGTGGTACTCTCGAGTTACGGCATCAAATCATGTGGTGAGTGAAAGTAACCTCTGGAGGGCAAAGGGTTAATTATATAAAATGAAAAAGAGGTAATTCATAGTTATGAATACAAACTTTCGAAATAAAAGTGATCATTTTTATCATTCGAAAAATCACTTTGAAAAATATTTTTTTTAATAATTTGTGATAGCTTTTTTTCCATTTTCGTGTTAGTTCAGTTTAAAAGTATTTGACACTTCTACACTTCGAAATTACATATATTGTTATTGTTGTATAGGTTTGTACGACTTAAGAACTTGCTACAATCAGTGAAATAAAATGATTATTTTCTAAGAACTAATCAGAAATTGTCAAAATATGCATGTAAATATTTTTTGTTTTGAGGCCTTTTAGCTAATCATGGTCCATAAACCGGAAATCGATACCAAATGTCACCTCAGGATATACTTAAATGGGGAAATGATACCTTACGATAGAAGTAATTTCTAGTTTTTTGCTCGTTTTGAAAAGATTGAGATGACTTCAACATCAAACATAATGCCGTACTGCGAGTGGAAAAGTGACCCAACTGCAATTGAAATTCAATAGCAGTTTGATTACCCCACCCCGCAATACGATGTATCCATAGACAAAAAAATTTCCACAAGAGAGTGGATTCGCTCTTTCTTCCCAGCTGTATTATTAAAATATACAGTTTTTAGCAATATATTTTACAGAATGGCACTAACTTCTATTAATCTGTAGGACTACATACCAAATAGTAGTTTTATTCGTCCTACATTTATAGGTAATGTATTTTATGGCGTATGTAATCATATCATCCGCCATAAAATACCATGCAATAGATGATAGCTATCAAGATTTTATAAATAGTTTTACAAATTTTTATTTCAAACTTTAATTCAACGAAAACTAACTCGGAGGTTGATACATGTTTGAAAAGACAGCTGTCTACAGTTCAAAATAAATTGAAAAACAAACATGAAGATATTTTGTTGCTAAACCATATTGGCTACAAATAAATATCTGGTACGTTTTTGGTTCCGTTACCAGAACTGTAAATATTAACATACTAGAGGAAACTTTATACTTTCTCGTTAAAGAGAATACTTTGAATGCCTCATTTACTAGAATATTTAGTGAATTATGAATGCTAAATATAACTTACTCATCTATATTCTTTAAGAATGTGACTCACTAAAAATAGGTCCTTTGTGATGTTATGATGTTAAAAATTTAAGTTATAGATTGAGCACTAAACGTATACTGACTTTAAATTAGCGATGATATTTAGTAATAAGATATATACAATGACTCTGACTACTGTAGAAAGCACATTTTTTGACTTAAACCTCTCTGTCTAATCTAAAATTAGGTGATATTAAAATACTATTTCATATGCTAAACGATAGGATTTAAAAATCTTAATAAAATATATCCATTTTACTGAAAGAGTAATCTTTCCATGTTATCTTTACAGTAGCATCGATCTAACCAGCTTCCCATCCTTTATTAAAAGGAATACCTACAAACATTTAAATTAACGATATATTCCGAGAAGTGATGAATTAACTAATGAATATTTATTTTCATGTGATCAACTTGTTTTGTTCAGACTTCAGAGAATAATTTATATATTTTAAAACACAACCGCATTTGATGTATCGTATTTAATTAGCAGATTAGGTATTTAACTGCTGTCATGTTTGGAGCTTGGATTTGTGTATGAATTTGAATTCATTAAATAAGAATTCATTAAAAGTTTAAAGAATGATTAATCAAAGGCCTTTCGTAAATGGTAAAAGAATTCAGTTTCATTTTCCAGTTCAGAAAGGATTTTAGTGTCGCTATACTTTCTACCATAATAAGAATTATTTTTTCTTTCTTTTTAAGAGTTTAGTATTCAAACAACTTTGGTTCATTCAAATTGTATTCACACACAAAAGTTACTTTTGATATTTAAGTATTTGTTTTAGAGTGAATTTAATTTTTTTTGCAACGCATTAATATTTTTTATTCTAAGAAGCATTCTTTAAGAAAGTGAAAGAAAAATACGCGGCTACAACTCATTTTATTTCACTATAATTATTTTTTTTACGAATGCAGTTTAAATTTTTGTTAAATCGCATCTTTGTCTGCAGTTAGTTTCCTGAGGGCACATTTATAAAATGTTCAACCTAAGAAATATTTAGACGATTGTATTGAATTTTCTTGCACATTTTGGATTATTTGTCAAATTACAGAAATAAGTCTAAACAAATGTATATTTATGGGCATAACAATGGCTATTGCCACTGAAAAAGTAGCACAATTGCTATCGAGTTTCATTAGCAGTTAGATCGCTTGTCCAAAGCCAGTTGGCATCTATTTCTACTACTTTTTAATCTCTGCATTTACTTTTATAAACTTAACTGAATTAAGCATTGATAACAAGTTTTTGGATTTTTTTAACCTGAAAACATTTTTTTTACTGTTGGTTTTTTAAATGATCCCTCAAATTAAATTTAATATAATTGCAGATCCATTTAAAGTAACATTTCTAAATTTCCTACTATTTATTTTCAAACATGTGCAGTAGCTGGCAAACGTTTTGAGACGATAGGCTTTTATGTCTTAACTTTTTCTGTAAGCAATATTTCTTAATGACGTAAATTAGAAATTTGTAGCTTTAGTCATACTACTACATGGTGAGCATCTAATGATATGTGTGAAATTGTTAATTTAAAATATAACAAGCATGAATTTGAAAAGTTGAAAGCAGAAGTTTTGAGACGATTTAATAAAATCAAGGTTTATAGTATTTGACTTAATTACATACGATATTGTCACCCACACAAGGGCTCCCCTAGCTCAGAGGAATTCCACGCAGAGTAATTCCACTCAGAAGAAGTGGGTTCGTATCCCGTCCCTGGCTTTAAAATTTCAATTTAGTTATTTAATTTCTATACGAGCTGCATGCAAATTACTTCATAATTTCGATACCTTTGCACAGATATGTAAATTATCTTTACTTAGTTATTCTTACAGAATGTTCTAGATAAAGGTGTGCGCGATCTTCCAAAATCAGGAGCCCCAAGAAAAATGACTCAACGTCAAGACGCGTTATCCGAAGGCAGTCGGGTTTGTATCTACAATGAGATGGCCATCGAACATGAACTCACAATGAGTAAGGACACCATAAGACATCATCTAGATGCCGCTAGATTGTATGCACGAGTCCCTGCGAAAAAACATCTCATCCAAGCAAAGAATAGGAAAATTGGATTGAAATTCACTAAGGAGCACGAAACGTGGATAACCAAAGATTGAAAGAAGGCCCTGTAAAGCGATGAATCCAAATTCAATTAGTTTGGCAGTGATGCCCGACGTTATATTTGTCGTCCAAAAGGCAACATAATGGATCCCTGGCACCAACGTCCAACAGTGAAGCACAAAAACAAATCAGTAATGGTCCGGGGAGCTTTCCATTACATCGTCCCCCTCGTACACATCTATGGGATTATGGATCAAAATGTTTATAAAAACATTTTAGAAGATCACATGCTGCCTAATTCTTGTATCTTGTATTTTAGCAGGATAATGATCCCAAGCAAACCTCCAAAATGGTGACCAATTGACTTACAGCTAAAAAAATTAAAATTTTGAACTGGTCGAGTCAGTCACCTGATCTCAATCCGATTGAACACCTTTGGAAACACATCGGAAGAAAAGTTGGGACACATAAGTATTCTTCAAAGGCAAAACTCCTTCGGAATGTTCAATCAGAATGGGTGAAAATCCCTAGGTCCACCTTAAAAAGCCTTATTTTAAGTCCATGCCCAGACGGTGTGCCGTAGTCCTTAAAGCAAAAGGATATGCAACTAAATAATAAATATTGCTGTATTTCCTTACATTAAAATTTCAATAAAAGTTTAGAAAACCTGAATCATTTCAAAACTTTTTGTTAAGAGTTTTTGTGAATTTTCAAATTGTTTTTAATTCATGCATTTGTCTCAATTGTTCAAATGTTGCATCTTGTTGAGCTTTAAAGAAGTACAAATTACTGATTTACATCATAAAGAAATTTTGCTCTCAGAAAAAGTTAGGGCAGAAAAACAAATCGTTTCAAAACTTTTGCCAGCATCTGTAATGCTTTGTTGTATGCAAATAATTGCTTTTAATTTATTATTTTTTAAAAATAGTGAATAAAAAAAAAAGTCTTAAAATCAACTTGACTTCATAAAATAACCCCGTCAAATGAAATGGTCAGCCAGAAAAAGTTACGAACTCTAATATTTGCCACCAAGTTAATTCCCTTAGGGTACTTGTACACAATGAAATAAATTGTAATTATTGGTAGGAACTCCCATAGGCAACCAGTACTTAGCAGGCTAGAGTTATTGCGAAATAATCTTATTTAAAATGCTTGATCTACTTTGTACCCATTGCACTGAATTGAAATTAATTCCATAAAAACTATAGACTTTCAAATACTGCTTGCATATGGAGGTTCCTCCCAATAATCCCAAATCAGTTTACTGTGTACAAATACCCCCAAAGGAATTAAACACGTACACTTGGCAGCAGACATTACATTTTATAATTTATGATAGAAAACAATACTTTCATTACTCTAGGTTAATTTATAGGTAATTGAAAGTAAACTAAAAACACTAGTTATTTTGAATTCAATTTTTTTATGAGTTTTTAGAACTGATTTTACACCTGTTATAAAATTTAATATGCTTTAAAGCAATACTCTGGCAGAAATTGGCTGAAAAAGTAACGCATATAATAAAATGTTGTAATGTAAATGTTAGTGTTAGTAAAAGTAAATATTTTCATGTGGGAAAGTTATGCATTAACGTTAAAAATACATTGACTGAACACTATCACATGGAAACAATATGACAGATCCATGTTGAAACAACATTGATCTTCAACGTGTCAATCACATTGGCAAAAATGAACACTATTCATAAGAAAACAATGAAACAGATCCAGTTTAATATAACTGTATTTGTGTGTTGCCATTCAACGTCGAAACCACATTGAAGCAACGTAGTTGCTTTGCATGGAAAGTCCATGGGGAAGAGACAGACTGACGTTTCCTCTAAAGGTGGTAAGCAAATGATCAGAAGGTTCGTGGATCAAAACTATCCAGACACCATACTAAAACTTTATTTTAAAAGGAAAGTGGTTTTCTAAATTTAAGTTGAAACGCGTGTTTTCAGAGCTTTAATAAGCATTCTTTTAAGTGAAAGTTAAATAAATTTTAATTATTTATAATCACTTTGTTTCAATAGCTGAACTTTAAGTATCAGAGTTACTTCTTGAAATTGAGCAAAAGAAGAATATCGTAAATTCGTTGACCCGTTTTAACCAGTCATTACCAAGGCAAAAATTTCCAACATCCAGGATTACTTCCGGGAGGTACGGAACATCGTACACATTAAATCTTGCAAAAGGCACTTCCTCTAATCAAGCTGAAAAGACCCCCCCCGAAAAAAAAAATGGCCAAAAATTCATCAAATGGTTTTATCTGTAATTCTAGCTAAAGTTTTCGTCTAACTAGAGGAATTATAATCAAAGGGAGAATCAGAAGAAGATTAAAATTCCGGTGACTTCGACTATTTTCAACGGAATTTTTCGGAATGTTTCTTTATTAAATGTTAGTTACTATCTGGATATGTTTCGTATTCTTACCCATGTCAACACGATGGCAAAAAATCAGAGTTCTAGCTAAAATAGAAACCGTTTTGCGATTGCTCAAAAATCGGCATAAGCTCAGTCAACATAATATACACTACAAATTCTTTCACTTTGACAAGGGACTTCACGACGGAAAACTACCGCTTTCTTAGATGTTTTTCAATTATTCTTTTTAAAAAAGTGCTTTTTTAAGGCAAATTACAGAAACCTGTGAGAACAATTTAATGAGTACATCTTTTTACTGACATAAAATTACTATATGTTTTGTCCATAAACAATTCCTTGATTTATGCAACAATTGAAGTTTCTTATATTTTATATATTTTATTTGTTAAGTGATACTTTAAAAACTGAATATATGATGATTTTATTAGTCTTTGCTTACATTTATCTAAAGAAAAAAAAATCATTATGACTTACACAAAGTGTGTGTGGGGGGTTCGTGTGTGTATGTACCACCTTGATTTTTTACCTCTAAAAATTGTTTAATTTTATCAAATTTATCATTACTTATTTTTTAAATAGGAGACCAAATTTAGCGTAATTGTCAAATTTGAAATTTTAGCAATATTTTTAATAACTTACTGCTTCATTTAATGCTAAACTAACTGTATACCTACTACTCATGAAATAAATTACTGTTAATGTATTATTGTGTTTATATTCTTTAAAGGGGGAAACGCTATATCCATAAAGTACTTTAGATTACTTACTTTATGTGATTGAAAAAAAAAATTGTAATAAGAACTATTTTTATATGAATACTATGACTATTTATTTATGTAAAATTTATATAACGTTAATACACTATTAATTAAACATGCAAGAGTGAGGAAATTAAACACTTTTAGGTTTTTTAACTAAAAACTTTTAATTATTGAATTAGGTAGAGTGATAGAATCATCATCTAAATGTGCCCACGCATATTTCAATAAACCTCGATAGATAATTTGTTGGTTGAAAAAAGTCTTTTCCCTTCAATTTACAGTTTGAAACACAAACTTGCACAAACTTTATGTTTCTGGTATTTGATAATCTCGAATAAAACTCGCAATCAAAATCTTCCTTTAACTCTGTTCTTCCCAGATATCTGAGTCCGTATGTAATCTGTAAAGTGCTTTCTCTTCCAAATAATCCTCATTTGCAGTTCTCTTATTTCGAATATGGTAATCGTCTTCCCTTCAGAGGGGGGGGGGGGGTCTCTTTGTAGCGAGAATCCATCATCGAACGTTTTCGACTGGCGTCATTGGGTACCGTGGCCAGATGTCATCACTCAGCGATCAATCTTCATAAGCAACGATTAATCGCTTACAGGGACACTTTTGTTTCCATCTCGTAAGGATGCTTTATTATAATTATCTTATTAGCTAGTTTGAAACAGAATTGCCTATCAATAGAAGATGAGTAGGGAGTGGAGTATGAACAGTATATGTTATACATTGAGTAATTTTTCAATGCTGTGGAGATGATGTATAACTTCGAAATTTAGGTATTTTAACTTATGAATGGACAAGAAAATACAAACAGTCAAGCATGAAAAGCGGTTTTCAGTCACGTCTTATTTTTACTTTAACATAATAATTATATTTTCACACAAAAACAAATCTCTAAGGTGGTAACAAAGTCCACTGTCAAGTTTCCAGCAAAAAAAAAGTAGTAAAATACGAATTGGTCTGTCAAATTACATTTTATGTTCAACTCTATGTCCTTTTGCATTGAATTTTCTTTAGTGGAGTGCTATTTAACATCTGCAAGCTGTATATATACTAAAATTTTGCTGTTGGTAAAACTTTTGGTCTCCATTCTTCAAACGAGTGGAGCAGACAGAAATTTACTTTAGAGACTTTTATATCGTCAATGAAATGACTAAGCTACGAATAAAGTGTTTTGGTTTAAAAATAGCGCATAAAATAGTACGCCGCTAGGGAAAAATAGTAAGTAAGAGGGCGTATAGAAATGAATATACGTAGGATATAATTTGGCGTAATTCATTTCTAATTTCTCTACTTTTTGGCCAAATAATTTAGAAGGCATTTTTTACTAGACTGATATCTTATTCGATTTTCATTCTTTTTGTGAGATTTGTTTAATTATATTTTTAAATTACGAATACATATCGAAAATACCATATTGAAGTTCTTTGAAATCAAAGTAAAAAGGTAAGTCAATGGGAATTAGTTTTTAATGTAATATCTATAAACACTGCAATGAGAAATCACATTTTCTGGATAATAATATTGCAAAAAAATCACTTTCACAAATTCATAGCAGCACATGGAACTTTACAATTTATATTTTCATATGATATGTTCATTAGGGCGTATCGAAAAAATAGAAATTTTTCAAATCTTTTAGCGGTAGTGCGGAAAATTTGCGGATACCCATCACTAATACGTGTGTGAAATTTTAAAACTCTGGGTTAATATCTTCTGTCTCCTCAATAGCTCGAAAGTTCCGAAATTTGGGCTAAAAGTGATTAAAATTCAAAAATTCATAAAAAAATTCTAGGTTTCGCTGTAAGTTTAAGGATGGTGCTGACTAGTTACTATTTTTGACAACAACAACTATAATTTTTTTTATAATTATAGGTTAATATCTTCTGCTACCTCAGCAACACCAAATTTTGGAAAATAAAAGGCTAAATTTCAAAAAAAAAAAAAAAAAAATACACGTCACACTTACCTCATTTTAAAGGGATCAGAAATTTGATTGCCTTTTAAATATACAATTGACGATAGCATTACTACTTGTAATCCTTTTTTGTCACGAATTTCGACATGGGTTTTCTGGATTCTAGAGTAGCTCTTATGAATTTATCCCTGTTTTCAGGCCCAACTGTTTTCTCGGAGGCTGCCGTGACAAGTTTCACAATTCGCCAGACTGCTTGTGTATGTGAAGGAAATTGTATGAAGTGCCAGCAGATCTGAACTGAGTAATCTACTATAAATATGTGGCAACTCGCATTTAATATTATTAATAGCATTTATAGCAATTAGAAAGTTTTTCACATCCTTTAAGTTTTCGTCCAATGTCTCCAGTGTAAGATGAATGGCCAGAAGACTTGCCGTCTATTGACTGGAATAAGTGTCGTAATGGCAACTCATTAAAATGAAGTAAGAGCAGACAATCCATTGGAGTGGTCTCTGAAGTTTCATTTCAATCCTGCGAATTACACCAGTAAACATTCCTGTGTTCACCACAGTGCCGTCACACCCGAAAACTGTGAGCTTGCTAAAATCATACAAAAGAGTACTTGTTACGTATTCGTAAATGCTGTTCGATACATGAAGACTACATCCACTTTCAGGTGTAATATGCCCCACGTACGAAGAAGCAGGCTCCGATACAATACAGTAATGCACTTCTACAATTGTTCTTTGGAACTACTTTCCCTCGAGTGTTTTTGATGTTAAAGTTTTGTCATGCCGGCCATCAAAATAAAGGCCAGATAGATTTGAACGATTTTCATTTAATTTTGATACCATTTGCTTGTAAACTCTTGATTTTTCCCTCCATACTTTGTTTTGTCTGTGACGAGACTGGAATTCTTTTTCGATATTAAACCCAAATCTTTCATAGCACTCGATGCAATAGCAGCCGTGGCTCTGTTAGAAACACCATATCTTTGACTGACAATAATTGTGTTGTCCAATTTTACACGCATCTGAAGACTCCTTGAATCCTGCTGAAGAAACGGTGTGTAGGGCGCGTCTTTGGTATCCACCTCCATCATATCTTCATTTTCCAGAGTTAAGTTTGAAACAGAAGCAGGGGACGCCCTTTTTTTACTTTGCACAGCATTTTGTTGTACTCGCATTTGACGTTTCTGAAGTCTTTTTGTTTCGGGCACATCAACATTTCCAATGAATATTTTTCTTTCCGTTCTTTGGTCTTTGAGGAACGCTTGCTCATTTGGCGGAACTTTGCTCTCTTTTGGACAATTACATTCCTTAAAAATAGCGCATTTACAGGAAGATATGTCGAATAGTTTCTTTGCTTCCGTTTTAAAGTTTTCAACATTTTCAAGAGCAGTCTTGCTTCTTCCCACACGTTTTATATTTTTCATGAATGAACGATATGTTTTATGGTAAGCGTGTATCATATCACAAACACGCTTATGTGAAACAGAAGGAATCGACGTATAAACTTTCAATTTTCAAAGCAACAGTTTCTGCAATAACAGAGAAGCATGGTTCTTTATTTCCATCAGTTTCATTACCAATACGCCATCTCTCATGAGCGCAACATCTTATGACGTCTTCATGTGTTGGCAGCATGCGTGAAAAATCCTTCGGTGTTCCAAAAATAGGACATTGCAGCATTTGTCGACTTGAAAACTTTGAATGCGATGATTCTTGCATTTCTAATATTTACCAATATCTTTTACTAACAAATGACTACGACACTAAGCTACGAGTAAAAAAAATGCCTTAAAAAGAAACGACTACATTGCTGCAAATATGTTTGATATAAAGATCGAAACTAATTGAAAGAAAATATTCTAGAGTTAGACTAAATACTAAGCAAATGAAAATCACATGATTTATTGGTCACTCCGATTTGTTTCTCGGGGTGGAAATAGGGGTGTTCCACTTTACTTTTCTGGCAGTACGCCAAACCCAGTGTGCTAGAAAATATTAACCAATAATTCTTGCACACTTTTTGTTGTTGAAAAAGGTAATTTTAATTACGCGCTACCTCAAAACGATCAACGAAATCTGCGATTGCTGATTAAATATTGAATTGTATTCCAATTTTCGGAATTTCCGGTTCACTGAGGCGACAGAAGATATTAACCTATAATTTAAAAAAAAAATTGTAGTTGTTGTTGTTAAACAACACTATCATTTAACCACTACCCCCAATCGTTAAACGAAATATGGGAATTTTTAAGAAGTTTTGAATTTTAAACACTTTTAGCCCAATTTTCGGAACTTTGGGGCCATTGAGGCGACAGAAGATATCAACCCAGAGTTTTAAAATTTCACACACTTATTACTGATGAGTGTCCACAAATTTTCCGCACTACCGCTAAGAGATTTGATAAACTTCGATTTTTTCGATACGCCCTAATGTTCATACCATGTGCTACAACGTGATCATTGGAAGCAGTTACAGTTAAACTACAAGAAAACAAAGCCACATTTTTATGACTTACATAATGAAATTACTCCATATTTTACAAATTAAAGACTTTTCCGTTCTATTTATAATACATGAATTGTTAAAATGCATTATTATGCAAGTATATATGTTACTTGCTTTGAAGTTTAAAATAATACAAACTTCAATAGAGCATGATGAAATAGAATAATAGTTCTTTAAACTTCAATAAATAATACTTAGGGGCAAAAAATGTTGTAATTTATCTCCAGTAAATAATAAATGACAAAGAAAAAGTACTGTAACTTCATGTACTGACTTCACCACAAGTGCTTCCTATGAACCGCTTTTGTACTTGAAGCTAGCGGAGAGTAAAACAGAAGAAAAAATGCAAAAATGTGTCCTTCTACAAAAAAAAATCTCGACCCCCATAAAGAATAAAATGCAAAAAAAAGTGAAAGAAGAATTAATTGGGAAAGTGAAAGTAAAAAAAATAGCTAATGACATAAAGGCCTGAAAAACTGAGGTTGCAAAAGCCACTGAAGCGTAGTGAGTAATCCTTAAAAACTAGTTCATTATCTACAAGATTCTCTGTGCTTACAAACTGGCAAAAGAATTGAATTTTCTTTCTCAATCGCCAAAATTGATTACTTCTTTCTTTTCTTCTTTCTTTTCTAAAACAACGATAGACGATATTTGAGTTTATTACATAATTTAATAAAAAATAGGATGCTCAATGTTTTTCTAAAGTTGCATTACAATTCTAGATTGCTATGCCTATTAGCTAAAAAACTTTCACTTTTCAAAATAAATATAAATTTAAATAAACGTATGATGTATTAAATACAAAATTTAGTAAAATGTTGCGCAATCTTGTAACTTCCACACAAATTTTAATAACTCTTAAATATTAGACTTCGAAGAAAATGTTATTTTTTGTTACTCAAATTAAAAATAATGTACTAATTATGTAAATTGTATAAGATACACATTTAAATTTATTCATTAAAGTCGTTTGCTTCTAAGACTGAATTCTCATACATAAATTACTAACATTAATAAAACACAGCATATACTTATTTTTAGTTTAGGTAGTTAATAATCATTTTAAACTTAATATTTGTCGATTAAATCTCCAAAAATACTAAGTAACACATAATAAAAATTATAAAATTTTCTAAACTTTCTACCTTAATATAAAATTTATCACATTAAAAAAATAAAGTACCATTCAACATGTGTAGTACATCATTAGGCAAATGTAAAGAATAAGATTCCTTGATAAATTTGTATGATAAAATTCAAAGTTCTATTTAACAGTAACGATTTATTGATCTAAATAAATTGGACTGTTTGGCTTAGCTTATTGAAAGAGCTTTCTCAAGAAAACGAAATTAAATATTAAGGTAAACATATATAGCTAATGAAAATGTAAAAATGCGATCACTTTCGAATTACCAACCGCCGAGTGATTATTTACCGAACGCTAAGCGTATGCACTAAACTTATGAACAAATAGATTAAGAGGACATTACAGAATCAAATATTTTCAGGAAAATATCTTTTAGCCGTCCACATGAATAACATAATATAACATACTAAGCAGTATGCCCACAACCTTAAAGTTAATGTCATATTGTTTTTTAAACAGTAGCCATCTACTATAAACTCGAATAATAAACATGTTTAAATTTACTTATTTTTAATCTAAGATATTTTGAACAACGACAACTATTTTCCTTCAAATTATTCTTTGGTTTTCTCTTAAATTGATGGTTTTCAAATTATTTTATCAGTAAATTTAAACTTAAGTCAGGGCATATATTTTCCGAAAGCTGATTTAATGCGTTTGTTGTTTTTTTCCTCTAAAATGTATTGCAAGATACCCATCTGACAAATTTTTTAATTATATTATATGTACCTTTCATTTGGTAAGAAATATAATTAGATAACTTTTTTCTCAAACTTGTTTTTTAGGAATTTTTTTTTTTTTTTTTTTTTTTTTTTTAATTTCTTACTGGTCTATGTTTAAGTATTTCTGATCAGGTGTGTATGAAATTTTGTTTACATAATTCAAGCATTTCTATGTTATTAAAGTTTTAATGTTTAAGAAGGACATAATGGCAGACATCGAAGTTTTCTATTTTAAGTTTTTCTTTTTATCCTATGGGGAGCAAAACATTACAAATTAAAGTGATTTAATATTATGATACTTCACTTTTACAGTTCAATGCCAAGAAATGTAGGTATGATCTTTCAGAATTAATTGAATTTTACAAAAATTGTATGACGCTATAATGGAGTTATTTTCGACAAGACCAAACACACTACCGAAATTATCTTAGCAATTCACATTTTTTTGCCGGAAGTTTATATAATTTTGAACTAAAGACTCTCTCATTTTGGTATAAATTTTACATTTGCTTTGGGATTTAAACGATATTGTAGTGGTAGTTTCTCTCATTTTCATAGTTTTACCTTCTCGCTCTAAAACAGTAGTTCATTGAGTTTTTGGCGAATAATAAATGGAAAATCTTGTGAGTTTTAGACCATAGCATTTTTTGAGATTTTTTTTTAAGATATCACTTAGATATTTCCTAGACCTCTTCACACAGATATTTCATATTCTATAACACATTTAAAAGCTCTTATAGAATTCAATATGGAAAGCAATTTTTTATTAATTTTTGATTTTCATAGTTGAATTAGTGATATGTCCCATTCTACATCTTTTATTTTGAGTTATTATCTCAATATATTTTGTCAACATTTCATTTTATAATTCGATATAAATAAAAGCTCAGAGAAATGAACTAAATGATTTCAATAAATTTCACATAAATTTCCTTATTTTATAGTAAACATGCCATTGTCTTCAATACGAAAAATTTCTTTGAATAATTGTAGTGATATGAATTTGTTTAAACCCATTTTTATTGTATATCTCTTTATATCTTTCAATGCATGTAAAAATAAATGTTAATTATCAAAAGCTACACTTGACGTGTTTTTTATGTATATTTTTGGAAATGTATTACCTCATATAACAAAGTTTTGCTATAAATATTCTAGCTCAATTTTAGAAGCATTTCGAAATAACACAGTGTTCGTGGTTAGATCCATTACCTTTTAAACATTAAAAATGGATTTTCAAGTCCTTGTTTGCATTATAAAACATTGTATTTTCTCTGTGTACTAAATATAAATAGATTTGTTACGGTGGGAGATGTGGGCGATAAAATAGATTTTATTTTCATTGTAATACCTGATACTAAAAAAATAAAACAGATGAACCATGATGAGAAAAACTCCCACTCAAATTTTCAAAAAAACTCTAATGTAACGAAGTTATAAGAAACTGAAAGAAAAGAAAATGCATCGTAAAAAATCTCATTTCTCCAAACGTTTGTAAAAGATGTCATCAAAGACTAATGAGATACAAAAGAAGATATACCCCCAGGCTACTTGAAAATCGATATTGCAGGTTTTTTTCGTGTCTATATGAATATTATTTTTTGCTGCATAAAAGAAATCTAACCAATGGCATTCTCTATTTGTACAAGGATCACAAGTTTAAACAGGAAAAATATGTGACAAATTGGAATGGATGAATTGCAATGAGAATAAATTATCTTTTTCATTTCAAATCAATTTATTATTAATAGCAAATATAAAGTTCATTACATGATAACAATGAAGGAAATTGGATATTCTGTTTTATGCTAATTAATTCGAAAAAATAAGAACTTCATTAATATTTTTTCTATATTGAAAATCCTAAAAAATGAAGCATTATTTTTATATTAAATATTTTATATATAAAATCAATGCAAAGAACATTAAGCTCAGATCTTCATAAGTTTAAAAATTAAATTTTTAGAATAGTCGAAATACTAAAAAAATGTAATACGTGATAAAAAAAAATATTGTTATTAAATGTAAGTAAATGTATATTTTCGACATTCGACATTTTCGACTTATATACCTAATAAGTTATTAGATAAGTATGCTAGAATTAAGTATAAGCCAATTATTAACTTATTAAGGACTGATGATAGTTATTGACTTAAATTCCTCAATCATTTTATATGGAACCATGTTAACTCGTATAAGGTGAATGCTATACGTTCAATCTGCCAATAGTGATCTCTTACTTATCAAATATGTTATCAAAATCTCAGAAGTTATCAAAATAAATATACTCTACAAGTAAAAACTATTTACTAGAAGTTCGCTTTTATAACATATAAAAAAAAAACTAATTTTTGAGGGGAAAAAATCGCTCAGCCTTTATGAGATACTTTTTTTTCTTTAAAGATAAATGTTATTTTTGGTATGTTATATTAGTTTGTTATATTTGGCATTCTTTATCCATTTCCTTTACCATAATCAGGGTAACTATTTAACTATTTAACATTACTTTGATTACTGAATGCACTAAAACATGAAAAATCAAAATTATAATTCCTTGGAAGAAACTTTTGTAATTTTCAACTTCTTATAATTTTTTGTATTTAAAATAAGACATAGAGATAATAATGCCTAAACTAGAGATATTTTTCTTTCAAATGTTTTTCAGAAGCTTTTGCAAGGTTTCATAACTAGGAGCCAACTGAATTCACAAATATTTAATGTAATACTTGAGTTTACAATACTATTTGTGACCTTCTAAAAAACATCACACACGTTTTTTTCTGTATTTAATGCATATTTTGTAATTCTTTTGGTAGCTGAACAAATGAAGAAGATGTGATAATTTCTTTCAGAGCAGAGTTTAATCTCTTATTTCGTCACTCTAAATGTAAAAAAAACTATGTTTAATAGTAAATATTATTTATAAAATAATAAATAATTTGGTTTTGGCATTAATATAGCATTAATGTTCTAAAATAAGACTATGACCACTTAAGCGTATTTTTCACAAAGGAGTTGAATCTAGCAATGGTATCTTATCAAGCATATCAATCTGATGGTTAAGGTAAAGTTCTAATTAAAACCGAACGTTCAATTTTCATATTCTTTCGTATTATTTTACGTTTTAGATATATTATTCAAAATACAATGTTAAAAATATACAAAAAAAATTTATTTCTCAATGATTTTGTTTAATGAATATTAGTGTGTACAATATGCAAAAAAGAATTCGAACGATGGTTATATCTTGTATTCTAATTGATGAAATAACAAAAGTCAAGTACAGTTGTAAATTGTTGAAGGTCTTTATTAACTGTATATATTTTTTTTTTTATCATGAGGGGTCATCTACATATTAAAACTAAACTAAACTTTAAAAATTTCAGTAGAAACCCCATAATATTATACCGTATTTAGATTTAGAATCCAAAAAAAACCGTCTAAATACCACATTTCATAGTTTTCCAATGAGTGGTAAATAATTTCAATGATGTCAAAAAAAATTACAACCTAATGTTAAAAAGAAAATTTTAGCCATAACATTTTAATAGTTTATATATTTAAAAAAAATTTTGTTTCAAACGATAGTTTGCTTAAGGCCAAACATAAATAACATGCAACTTTTGTATAAAACAGTTTTTTGTAATTAATTATTAATTAATAAAACAAGTTTTTAAAAATAATTAAATAAAAACATATACTTTTTTTACTTTCATTAGAATTATCATGTTTGAAAACCCGTCCAGAATCTTTTTCATTCCATTTTGACTTTTGGTTCTCAATATTTTAGCAAAAATGTAAAAAGCTCACTTTCAGGAATCGCGTAATAGATTACGTATCATGCAAAAACGTTCGATTCTTCCCCACTATAAAGAAATTTGCCTCAAGATCGTCCAAAACATTTTCGCGCGTAAGTGACGTTTTTCTCAACATAATGAACTGAAATTTGGTATCAAGAGTAAACGAAGTATTCTAAATCGAATGAAAACAAAAAAAAATTGGGTTCTTATTGAAATTTTTAAAGATAGAGGAGAATTTACTTAGTAAACAGCCCCCTAAGAAAACAATTTTGCACCACACATATAGAAAATTGTAAAACAAAACATTTTGGTGCTAAACGCTAAATTCTACGATAATTAGAACCGAAGATATAATCATCGTTCGGTTTTGTTTTTTTTCCCCGTTTTTTTTTTTTTTTTTTTTTTTTTTTTTTTTTTTTTTTGCGTATTGTACATATACGTGGTTTTACAATGCTACTTTGGTTGACTTGATCTTGTAATGTTCGAAAACTAGATTCAAATATTCAGTTTGTCCTTTTTTTATACGTAAATTTACTATTTATCAAAAAGTTACCTAAACTGTTGTATTTTGATTTGAACAAATGGTATGCATTTGTTCAAATCAATTTGTTCTAATAATCGTGATGGAGAGTAAATTGTTTTATTTTTAAAAATAAATCACTCTTTTAATCTCTCTGTTTTAACATCTTATCAATATTACAATTTTCTTGAAATTTTTATTCATATATTTTATTTTCCTTATTACAATTCATGCACAAAACACTTACTGGCTTAATAATTTAATGACTCATTAGATTTATTTCCCTATTCTTTTAATATATAATTATACACTTTTATAAAATAAAGTCCCTATAGTCAAATCTAAAATTTCATGATTAACATGCAAGCGTAAACAAAACTAATTACGGATATTTGACAATTTTTTCTAAGGCATATCTACTTGTAACCAATAAAATATACATTTAGAAATGAAGTCACGTTTGCTTAAAATAACAATACGTAACCAAGTAGTTTATTTAGTAATTTGAGGAAATCGTTTACAAAGTACTCTGATCAGGGTCCTAATCTTGGAACAGCCCTAAAAAATCCTACATCGCAGCGTAACAAAAGCTCTCGGAGCATGTCCCTACTTAATTTCCTAAAGAATTCATAACAGCGAGCTTTCCCGGGTTTCGAGATAAATTGAAAATCTACAACCCTAAAACGCGCGCATTTTTCTTCATTCAAAAGCCACAATCCGAACCGGAGAAGCCCTTTAATAGCAAACCATCCATCTTGTACCGGAAAAGAGAGCATCGCAAAACAGAAACGCAGGTAGTAAGAAAGCTACAAAAAAACAAAACACTATCAGGCCTGGAGGAGAAGTTTTGAAATAGGGGGCTTACAACTTGATGCGTGAAAATGTTCCACTCCTCTGTTTAAACGCGTTCTCTCACGAAAGCCTTCGCATCGATTTCATGAGAGCAGAAGTGTAATTTTCCAGTAGCTCTCATGGAACCTTGAGCCAGGGATGAGTTGGAGTAATTACCCCTTAAGGGTTAAAATGTGGAAGGGAGTCGAGGTCTTTCAGGTGCGAATCTTCCAGAAGCTTGGATCACCCTATGTTTTCCGTGGAGGTAATCACCGATATTTGCGGCTATTTCCATACTTCGGGACATTATTTTTGTCCTAATAATAGAAGCGCCCCTCTTTCCTTTTCCCGAAATCTCCGGCCATGATGCGTTTTTAAGTAGGTGGCCGTTCAAAAATGCAAATGCTCTGGAAGACTGAACGGGATAACACTTTGTGGACCGGGTGGGCGGCATTTTCCTTTCCTTTTGTCGCGTCCGTGTCGAATATATAGATTATGGACACGCAGATGTGTTAAATAATGCAGTCATCAATTCTGAAGGTGTTTGCCCACTCTTGTTTAGGGAGGTACGGCCTAATGGTGTCTTGGGTGTAAGCAGTTGCATTCTAATGCACGTGAAAGAAATATAACATTTGTATTCTAGTTAGTCGGAAAGTGTCGAATATAAAGATAATTTTGGCATGTATAATTCATGTATAAAAAGAAGGTGGCTTGATTGCTCTTACTAGATTAGTTTTCTTGCTTCATTAGCTGACAAATTAATTAATGACGATGTAATGGCTTAAAGTGAGTTTATATTAAAATGATTTGTGAGCCATTATTATTTATAAATTAACTTTCAATCACTGCTTATCATTGAAAAATATTGCTAATGCAAGATTAATGTTCAATTAAAAGCTACTTTTATTTACTTTCAATTTTAACACCATTTTCCATGGATTTAATTTGACTTGAATTAGATTTTAAATTTTAATTACATCATTCACAGCATAAAAACTATATTTATTAACTTGAAAAAACGCATATTAATGAGATATTATAATAAACATACAGAATAACATATAATGAATGAAGACGATGGGAATTAGTAAGAGCATAAACTTTAAATGTTACATACTCAATAGACTTGAATTAACAGAATAGATGTGAATTAGATTTCGATTGTAATATAGAAGAATGTACCTAAAAAGGGGTTTTGATTTAGAAAGCACCAATGATTTTAAGATATCTACTCAAATACATCCGAATCGTCTACACCCTCACAAATTAAAAATATAAATATAAAAAGAACAAGTGGCTCCCTACAAGTGGCGGACGGCGGTCTGAATTCAATATACTCCCACCCGAGCTGAAGATGGCTCTGCAAGAGGGCAAATCTTACAAATAGGTATTTTGAAGACTCCTTTAGAAGTTTGTATTTTAATGATCCGTACAAGTTCATCGTCCCCAGGGTAGACATCAACAATTCTACCCAGAAGCCAGATGCTAAGTGGAATGTCCTTTTCTTTAACAGTCACTAAATCACCAACTTTCAAATTTCCATGTTTAACAATTCACTTCCCACGGGATTGAAGACTTGACAAATAATCTTGAGACCATCTCGTTCAAAAACCATTGCGTATTCTATGAAGATCCCATTTTGGACTTAAGAGACATGGAAATTGTAGGCTCTCTTTCAGGACGAGCACCAATAAGAAAGTGGCCTGGAGTAATCGCTTCAACGTCAGTAGGATCAGCACTTAGAGAAATTAGTGGTCTTGAATTAAGGCACGCTTCAATTTAAGTAAGAAGCGTATACAGTTCCTCGAAATTGAGCACAGCTTCCTTGCAAGTCTTTATGAGATGTGATTTGGTAACCTTTATATTTGACTCCCACAAACCCCCAAAGTAAGGACTGATGGGAGGAATAAAGGGAAAGACTATAGAATTTTCAGCTACAAAGTTCTGAATGGATTCAAATTTAAGTAACTTTCGTTGTTGCTTCAGGAAGTTATCTGCACCTTTTAAGTTGCTGGCATTGTCACAGAAAATGTCAGATGGCAGTCTTCTACGTGCGATGAATCTTCTAAGACACGCTAAGAATACAGGTGTAGATAGATCAGAGACAGCTTCAAGATGAACAGCTTTAGTTGTGAAACGGACAAATAGAGCAATATACGACCTAATGTTTACTCTTGATCTTAGGATATTAGGCTTAGTGAGCCATTTGTGAACCATTGTCAATTAAATCTCGACAATTAATCTCTGATTTCGATTAGATTTTACGTGTATGAAAGCTGTACTTAGCAGTACTGCAGTTGTAGAGTTATTAGCTAAACTGATGGCTTTAGCAGCATTTACTTGAAGTACAGGAGACACCTGATTGGTTTGAGTTTTTTGATGATGTAAGAGTGAATGGTGCTTTTTTGAACAGAGCATGCATCTAACACTGATTAAACAATTATAAGCCAAATGGTTATTACGAAAGCAATTAGTACAAAGTTTATTATCTTTTACAAATTCCCATCGTTTATCAACTGGCATTTTTTGGAAATCCACACATTTATGAATCGGATGTAAATCTGAACAAAGCAAGCACACGTTTTGCGATTTAATGACTGAATTGTTTACGACAGTATTATTTGCCATATTTCTTTTAGGATTGAAATTACTAGATCTCACATCTCTAATATTTGAATATCTAACATTTTGAATACTTCTAGCTTGCTTTTCCAAGAAAGAAGTCAAATAATAGAATTTAGGAGATGTCTGGTTATCCAATATTAATTCCCATTGCGAGCGCAAATTGTCATCCAATTTGTTTTGAAAACGGTATAGTGGTTAGCGTGCTAGCTTCTGGACCGCGAGGTTGCGGGTTCGAGTCCCGTGTTAGGCATGGGTGTTTGTAAATGTATGTTGGCTTGTCTAATGACGAATGTTTCGGCGCATTATAGCCCTCGTGTTGCTGACGGCGCCAGATAATCTGAATACAACCAACCAACCAATTTGTTTTGAGTAACATAGACAAAAATTAGATCCACCGGAGAATTTATATCAAAACCTAAAGTTTCTAGATTCCACACCGATTCAGTACATTTATCACAGATTTCCAGAATAGATTGATAACTATGCATTTTAAAATATTCTAAATTGAACAATTTATCCAATTGATTATGTGTAAGAATTATTTTATTATCGTATCTGGACATTAAGGTAGCCCATGCTTGCTTATAATGATCTCCTGACACTGGAAAGCCTTTAATCAATTTAGCAGCTTTCGATTTCACAGATGGGGCTAAATACTGGAACTTTTGTAAATCAGTAAGATTTGCATTAGTATCAATAGCCGAAATAAAGATTTCCTTGATTGAATTAGATTTCGATTGTAATATATAAGAAGGGGTACCCAAAAAGGGGTTTTGATTTAGTAAGCCCCAACGATTTTAAGATGTCTACTCAAGCGCATCCGAATCGTCTACACCCTCACAAGTTAAAAATGTAAATATAAAAAGAACAAGTGGCTCCCTCTTCTGGTGGGCGGCGGGCTAAATTCAACAGTCCACTATATTTTTTATTTTGACATTCAGCTCATTGTCGAAAGTCTTCATTTTGAATAGCATGTAAGTATAAATCGTATAATAGGTATTTGTATTTTCAATTGTAGGAATAACTGGAGATTTGCAAGGTTTTAAACTAATAAATAAACAGATATATTTATAAAAACTATAAAATAAACAGATATATTCATAAATTTAAAATATAAACAGAAATATTTATAAAAACTAAAAAGATACACATATTTTACATCGATATTGGGATGCATATATATTGTCAAAAAATAATTAGTCACTTTACTATGAAAATTTTAAAAACAAATGCAAATAAATTAAATTTATTTGAATACAATTTTGTTTAATTTTTAAATTCTTGAAAATACTGAAGTTTTATGTATGATTGAGGAGTTTGAATCCAAAATGAGCCATATCCATAAAAATATCAGAGATAATAGCTGTTTGATACCCGTATAATATAGATGTGATGCATCTGAAGCGGTGGCGGGCATTAGCCACTCGTATGACTCTGTATAATAAAGTCCTAAGCTGTCCACTGAAAAGTAATTTGATAAACTAATATTCCTTTAATTGCAGAGAGGAATAGTTTCTCTCTAGGGTTACTCTGTCCGCATACAAATTAAGTGATAGTTTGAATGAAACACCTAGAAATCGATATACTGCCTTTCATAATCAATTAAAAGATCCTACTGATATTTAATTTTAGAAATTTCAGACTACTTTTTATATTTCTTCTTATTCAACTTATTCAAAAGAGCTGATCACACCAAAAGAGAAATTTTTCATTTAAATAGCACGCGAAATTCTAGCTTTAAACTACATCAAACTTCATGAAGAAGAAGAAAACTTTCCTTTTCCTTCCCAAGTAATTAATCTTCACATGTTTATGACTTCCACCTCCATGTTTTGAGTTGTTTTTAGTACACTACATCCAACAAATACATTGATCTGGCACACAAACAACCCGAAATCTTATTGTTTGCTTACTAATGGATTTCTGAAGCAAGCGTAGGTCACATCATTTACCAATTTTTTTGTTTTTTCATATTTTGAGATTTCAAAATGTAAGGCCTTTGAAAACATTCAGACCAAGTTAAAACACGTTAATATCGCGTGATCTCGAAATATCGTATAGGGAGGGGGACTCTCTTTTTATTTTGCTAGATACAACAGATAAGTTGCTGTTTTCGTGCAAACGAAAACCAGAAGGCGTTTTTTTTTTTTTTTTTTTTTTTTTTTAAACTTTATTTTTTACTCCCGGAAGTTACTTTAACGATTGATGTCGAAGGTTCAAATTCTAAGCATACATTTTGAAGCTACCTTACTTCTCCCCTCGTGCTTTTTTAAACTTTTTTGTGTGTCATTTTTCTGAAAAGTTTCAAAAAGTACAAAAGAGCATTATGTTAACTGACCAAATCGTATGGTATGACATTCCCTAATCTATAATGAATTGTTTACTTTTGAAAACTAGTTAATACTAAGCAATTCAAATAAAAATGCTTATTTCATGAATAAACGAAGATTACAACTTCTTTAAATATGTTGTTATGTAATATATAATCTGAAATTATCATTTTTTTTTACTACAAAGCTCTTAACATATAACGTGAATAAATACGAATAATAAAACAATGGCAACTATTTTTTTAAAATAAAATGTGGTACTTGAACGTTAATAGTTGAAAGTTAAAATCATCTTCATGGATATATAGGCATGTGTATTTTTAACGGTGATATCGAAATAGGTTGACACAATTCCATATGAATTTATTACTTCTGGTCTCTTAAAACTCATCGTGTATCATAGAATTACACCTAAGAAAAACACAATTTCCCTTAAAAGTTTGCTTAACTACTTCTCAGTATTTTTAAACTGGGTGAATGAAATATTTGAAATCGAAAAGAGAATGTAAAGTTTTGCAATAATTGAATTGTTTAGATATCCAATACGTAATAGTATGAAGAACACCTTGAAAATTCACACTTAATATTTACAAAATTGTTTGATATTTTCAAAAAAATATCTTGCATAATTTTTATTCATTACAAGTAATGTCCTTATCGAAAAGAAAACTTTATTAAAACAGTAATAATGTATCAAATACACATTAATAAATATATGAAAAGATACATAGAAATGATAACTGAAAAATTTTTTTATCTATTTTTTTATGAAAAAATCAAATTTATTGCATTATTTTAAATATGTTAATCCTCTTACATTAATATAAAAAAAAATGCAATATATTTATCAAAACCATATCTATCCATTACAAACTTCTCAGTATTTGTGTATTTTAAAGGTTTATTGCAAATACAAAGTTTTTTGTTTAAGTTCATTCATAATTTATCACTTGTTTTTAAAATATAATATCTCACAAGAAATTGACAAGCGCTCGAGCACTAAACTCTCCTCCAGATCGGAAGTTTTTGTATATCTTTTGTATCGATTTATACTTAATTTTTAAAAGCCAAAATAGCTTTAAATTTGTAAACTGCCACAAAGCCTCTAAACTGGAGATGAGAGCATTTTTTCACGTACCGTATAAAAGTTTATGGAGTTTTCGCGTGTCGGGCCTCACTTCTTGTTTGACACATACGTATAGATCCGTTTAAAACACAATGTAATATGATGGAGTAAAAGCTCATTTCTTTTTATAAGTAGTAAAATATAGTTTTTCAATAAATCGTATTCTGGTTATTGATAATAAATTAAGTTTTACTGTTATGACTCGGAAGTGAAATTGTATTACAAAGAATCTACAATTTGGGCAATAAACTACGAGTTACGTATTGCTTTAATAATTATAATGTGTAATTCAATTTGTGTTTCAAAAAGGTATATATTTTAATCAAAATTGACCTTATGTAAATTTTCCCAATTTCTAAATCGAGAAAATCCCTTTTACTGTACAAATACGAGATGAAGTGCCAAGCATTGCACGAACTCAAAGAGCTATGGCCCGACGTTGCTCAGTGAAACCCGTTACAAATTCGCTCGTATTCATGCTCCCATAACAGAGCCATATCACCCATAAGGAGTTAAACTGTGTCAATGACCTCGGAATTTCAAGGACACCCGAAATGCCTGAAAACCTCTGAATTATTGTGTAATTATCAATAATCTGTTCAATGCTCTTATTCAATGCCTTAAAATATAATAATATAGTTTATTAAATCATTAGTAGACTAAATTGTTAATCAGCATCATCATCATTGGATGATGGACATTGATGGACCTTGTCCTCAAAATAACTTATCCCGTCGAGTTTTTTTTTTTTTTTTTTTTTTTTTTGCTGTGGCCTTCTAGTTCATTAGTTTCAGCATGTTAAGATTGCTTTCAAGACAGACAAGCCATCGAAGTTTTGGTTTGCTACTTGGTCTTGAACCCAGGGGCTTAGCCAGGAAAGTCCTTTTTGTTGTTTTTGCATCTTCCATCCTAATAACATGTCCTTCCCATTTCAGTCTTTGGGAAAAGGTTAATATATTGTAATTAACTTAATTAAGACGGCAATAAAAAAATTATTAATACTTAAGTAGCTCCAACTATCGTCAATGGGGGCTCCATATGCTATATTGTGCCTATAGTAAGCAGTTTTATAAATCGACCCTGCCTCTTTAGCCCCTACCCTCGATATCCCAACCTTTGCAAAAAACATCAGAATAAAATAGCATTCCAGATAAGTTGGGTAAGTTAAGATTTATCGTTAGAAAAAAACTGCTTTAAATTGGTTCAGTTAGACCTGAAGTTCTTATCATACCCTGTTAGTCGTGGAAAAGGGGAAACGATTTCTTTAAAATCTGATTTAGCTAGGTACCTTCCACTTGTTTTGAAGATCAAGTGTGCAAAATGTTATCAAGATTGGAATAAAACTGTAGTTTCCAATAAAAAAATATATACATGGACTCTCTTCTTTATGTGTACAGAAAAGATAAAATGGCTGATGCTGCCGGACTCACGGCTGTGATACAGCAATTAAAACACAGTTAAAAATGTTCAGTCAATTAAAAATTATGAGCCCGCATATTCGTATTCACCACACTGTTAAAAATTTTGTTCCACCTTGCACCAAAAATTGGTTCCCATTTAGCTGCCACCAACATTTGGTGCTTAGTTTCACGATTTAATGGTGCAACCTCGGACCGTAAGCACCACTAAATCGCGAAACTAAGCACCAAATGTTGGTGGCAGCTAAATGGGAACCAAATTTTGGTGCATGGTGGACAAATTTTTTTAACAGTGCACCTCGGCAACAAAATATAGGAGGGAAATTGTGCTCCCGATAACTGGTATGAGTCAAGATACATATAAAAAATTACTATTTACGATATTTAACTTTTTAATACATAAGTGCAGACAAATACTTATTTTCTTTAACATTTGTCATTTGTAGAAAAGATTTATGATTTTAAAACATATTATTATGATATGAAATTAATTGTTAATAGTTATGTACTGTTTTGAACTGAATATACCATTTATATGTGTAGAATATGTCATCGTATTAGAAAACCGAATTTAATGAAGATTAAAAATGTTTTTTATTATGCTATTTTTCATAGAAACTTTCCAAACATTTTACCTACATTGCATATTACTACAATTGCTTACTTACTTGAATTGGATTCAAGTTGAGTTAAATTTCATTCTATTTATAAATGATAGAACATGGGAAAAGTCCCTGTTTTGGTTTTATAATACGAGGAATTTATTATAAATATATCACTTTAAAATTTTAATGACTAATTTTAAATCCCGAGTTTATTATTAGAATTTTCTTTATGCTATTTACTATTTTTATGTAACGATTAGTAATATATTATATTATGTATATTATTTAGGAAATCTTAAATTTTTAATACAATTAACCCACTGCCAATGAAAGGTCTTTACTTAAAAGTATCTTGAATTCGAAAACTATCAAGAATATTTCAACAATTTATCACTTAGAAAGATACTACTTAACGTATTAAGCTAAATAATTCAGACATTCAAGCCAATGAGCTGTTTTTTTTTAAAGGTTTAAAGAAATGAATCCCCTTTCTGAACGTTGGCTATTCAAGGAAAGATTTTACCAAAAAACAACTGATTAATATTTTATGTATCCCCACAGCAAAAGTTCTGAAGCCCCCTCACCTAGTATCAGTAATTCTTAAGTAAGGTTTTAAAAAAACTAAACATGATTGTCGAACAAAATACTACCTTTTTTTTTATGAAACAGAGCTTTTCAAATTAAAGCTATTCAAACGCGTTTTTCTTCATAACAGAAAAGAGGATATTTCATTTTTATCATTTTAAATTAAAGTGCCGTAAGAGAAAGTGTTTCATTATATTTACTTACTAGTATTTTCCCCATCTATTATTTCAAAACATTTTCAGAAATTATTTTTTCTCTCACAAGGATAGAACTTTTGTATAAATACGAAAGCCAAATTGTCTTTCTCTCAGAAAAGCTAGGAGAAATTAATTTAAATGCTAAACAAAAGCACAAAATGTTTAAGAGTTTCTCATCTAAACAGAGCTTAAATGTCATTTGTTGTCAATCGATAGCCTTTCTAAAATGGTTGTACAGGAGATTTTTTTCACTTACCAGCTGTTGCAAGTTTAAATTAACAATTTTTTTTCGTTCTCATCAAAAGAGTTTTTTAATTTCGAATCTCTAAAATTAGTTTTGTATATAAGTCATTAATACAAGTTTCTAAATATTTTTAGCGACAGACTAAATTATTGTATCTCACGAATTTTGGAAGATTGTATTTCTTTTTTGAAGATTAATAGCTTTAGTTCCGTAATGGCTATGCAACATGTGTAACAAAGAAAGGGGATATTACGATCAATTAATAATATAAAAAAATTAAGAAGATAACAATAAACTGTGGGATATTAAATGCTGTAAAATTTTGTAGAAATCTATCATAAAATAACTGAAGTGCCAGGCTCAAATAGCTGTTTCCCGGAGTTGCCCAGTACTACTGGTTCAAATTGGTTCAGACGATTGCCAGTTATGAGCATAATCCAATTCACTCTCTATCCCAGATTCTACCATTCTAAAACATCTAAAAGAAATTATATTCCAGATAATCTGAATTAATCATACCTATAAAAAAACTGTTCAAATTGGGTCACTAGATCTCAAATATTTCTAATTTCCCTTTAGGAATTAAAAAAGGTGAATGAGAGTAATTTTTAAAAATTTTATGCAGGCAGGGTAATTTCCATTGTTTTGAAGAACAAGTATGCCAAATTTCTTCAAGATCGAAATAAAATAATGCTTCCTATACGAAACAAATTAGAAATTATTATAAAAAAAGTAATGCGATTATTTTATAAAGAGAGATATTAATGTAGTATATGATGATGTATTCCATTCATTGCATAAAAACTCAAATATCTACATAGTATCAATATTCAGTTTTCTTTCAAACTTTTACTATGCAGTTATAACGTTTTGTTCCTCAGAAAAACATCGTTTTTTTGGGGGTTTTTTTTGTGAATTTCGTAAAAAAAAACAAGGTTTTTAAACATACATCGTGTCTTAAAACATCAAATCAACAGCTATCGTGTTTTGGACGCATCGTTTTTATTTTGAATAATGATTCAACATGAGGATAATATAATTTGCATTCATTGCTTAGAATTTGAAGAGCAAGGAATGTCAAAAGAAATGTAGCATTTGCATAATTTATTGCAGAAAAGTTTACGGTTTGGAATTAACAAGGTAAATGTGGCGCCAAAGGCAGATGAGTTTTGCTGACATAAATTAATAGGACGTTAATTCTGAAGCAGCTCGTTGAAGCAATAAAATAATCTTTTTCACTGTACTTGTATTGCGATCTTGCACAATGCAGAGTATACGTGATTGATATCCAGATGCTGTGGTCTTTAGGAAATCTTTTTTGTTTCACGTAATTTGCTTCAGTTTATCGAGGCGAAAACCTTAAAGCAAAAAACATCAAGGAATAAGCATTTTTTAAAACATGGAATAAATATTAAAATTTTGCGTTTTTGTAAAACAATAATCGTTATGCTATCAATAAACAAACAAAAAACATGTAATACAGGGCGATTATAAAGTAATCATACATTCTTGTGATAATTACATTTTATTGCATGAATTATATTATTAATCAAACATATATCATAGCAGGAAATACCACACCTTTAGTACATTTCAATACCTCCCCCTTGCACATTTCGACACAGCACCTAGTGCTCCATCGTGACCAAAAAAATTTGGCTCAATTGTGGATGTAATCCATTGTTTAAGATGTTGAATTTGGCTTATCCCCAATTGCTACACTTAGTTTATATCGCTATGCAAAAAAATCTAAGGGATCAAATTTGGTGACCGTAGAGCCCACATTCTCATAGAACACCAGCCAATCCATCTGCCAGGAAAAATGGGATTGAGGGGCAAAAATGAGCTAAAGATGTGTCTTCGTATGATATATGTTTGCTGGATAATGTAATTTATGCAATTAAATGTAACTATCACAAGAATATTTAACCACTCGACATAAGAATATGAAACTAAATTAGTCTAAAAAATTATTCTTTATGGTTCCTTAAAACTTTTGCTGCAAATAATTGTATTACTTAAATATTAAGAACTTCTTTATTTTAGGATTACACAGCTTTAGCATATGATCGCCGATACATATATTAAGCATACATTGATGTATTTAATGTATTGAAAATACACTTTTTAATGGATTAATAGTATTAATTACTAAATTAAACATATAAATATTTAGCAATTTGTGCCTCATATATGTAGCACATGATGTCTTAAAAAAGGACTGACACATTTGAAAATGAATTCAATAATTTAAAAAAAAAAAAAAAAAAAAAAAAATATGAAAGACGATAACAATATGCCATTTTGTGCATTCTATTTGGGCAACTACAGAATATGTTCCGTCAATTTTCAAAAATAGTTACAAAATCTATCAACAGATGGCACTGTTAAATGAAATATTAAAAAAAAAGCGATCTGAACATGTTGCAAAAATTACAAAATATATAATTTGTGTCATGTTTTTGCTGGAAATCCATTGAAAACCCCATTTTGTAATTTATGCAATATGGCCGGGGAGATTTTTATCCTGGGACTGAAACCCAAGGGTATTGTTTTCTATTGGTCAAAGGTGTGGTCTGGTGTCCATCCTCACTTAACGTTTGGGCATGTGCAGGAAAAGCATTGTGTGGGCATGCGCCTGCTCCGCAAGCTTGTATAAAAAGAGATGAATGATGATGTTGTTCAGTTGTATTTATGTATCGATGTCTTTGAAAACTCAAATAAAAAAACAAAAAATAAAACGTTTGTAATGAGCTTGGATTTAAGGCCCAATGAAAACTGCACGTCAGCCCTAAGTAGATTATTTATCTTAAATGTAATCTTATCATATTTGCCACATATTTTAAGAAGTTTGACATTGTATTAAGAAAGGTTTTAAATATTAATATGGAACAGTAGTATGTAAAACAATACGGCGTAAAATCTGAGATTTGTGGTTGGGTATTTAGTTAAAACGATTGATTATTCAATATGTTGACCATACCCGTGATCAATTTTTAAATGAAAAATAATGAATAATAACTTGCAATACGATTTGATAAAAATTTGAAAAACTTATTTAAAAAAAAAATTCAATCAGCAACGCCATCTGTTGAGGACCTATGTAACTATTCTCGAAAATTAATGGGATAAAATTCTCTAGTTTCCCAAGTACAATGCCGCAAACGGTACATTTCTATGGTGTTTCGTTTTTGTTTTATCTTATTCATTTTTTAAATGTGTCAATGTGGCGCCCTGTATTGAGGCATTTCAGATACGAAGAGCAAACTCAATTTTGTGTTTAAAAAAATCCGCATCCGAATCTAGATCTTTCACAGATTTTTAAGTTGTATTTTTTCTGTTGAGTTTTGTGGCGTAGTTGGTTACTGTGGTCACCGGGCCTCGATCGGGGGACCTTTGGTCCTCGAACGGAATATCTTGCTGCTATGCAAAAGAGTACTCAGCGTCTGATCAGAGTTGGAGGATGGGAATGCTTGTTGCATCGTGGAGCTCGCAAGTTGCTAGGGCCTGTGTTTGGATCGCCTACCGCGATGAAGTTTCTCCTTTCAGAAGCGCCGATAGATGGCAGCATGGTTCAGTCGTCCAAAATCACCGATGTGGCGAAGCTGGTCAGGGCCTCGATCGTGGGACCTTTGGTTCTCGAGTCGAATATCTTGCTACTATGCAAAAGAGTACTCCGCTGCATAGAAGCTTTTATCTGGTATTTAAAGGCGACACCACAAGTTCACCCTTCTTTCTCTCTCAGAATACGCAGAGAATGATACCAAGCTACATTATAACTACCTTATGACGAACTTTTCATATGCGTTTTTCTATCTATCCGAATCTAGACCCTTTACAGATTCTAAATGTATATTTTTTATGTTGGGTTCACCCTTCTTTCCCTCTCAAAGTACGCAGGCCACCCAAACGGTATAGTGGTTAGCATGCTAGCTTCTAGACCGCAAGTTTGCGGGTTCGAGTCCCGTGTTAGGCATGAGTGTTTGTAAATGTATGTTGGCTTGTCAAATGACGAATTTTTCGGCCCATTATAGCCCTCGTGTTGCTGACGGCGCCAGATAATCTGAAAATAACCAACCAGCCTCCCTCGTATCTACGACGCTTTAGTTTCATTTAGATAAGTTTAAGAAAGAAAATTATAGTTATTTCAATTTAAATAAAATCATTTATTCCTATATTTTTCCATGCAAACACAAGCGCACCATTAGAGATGATCTAGATTTCATGACCAGGTGATTCTTATTTCTAACCTGGCGAAATATGGCCAAAGATTGAAGTGTCGAATAAAGAAAGCTGTTGCTTGTTACATCCGTGCTTCTTACTTTAGTGCAGAATGGAAGTGGTTTCCGCTCCTTCTCGTCAATTTTAAATTACGAAACATGTTTATAGATGGTATTCTTATGTTTTGATGCAATATGGTTCTCGTTTAAAATTTGCACTTTAGTAAAACGTGTCTATAATGGTACTATAGGATATAGGGAAATACTTTTATGTACAGGTTACGGTTGCATATAAAAATCTGTCTATAACGATAATGTAAGGACTTGGGAAAATATAGTTTTAAACAGGTTTTACTTTGCTGCTTGATCATTTTGCTCATCTAATATTTATGGACGTATAGTAATGTGTGTATGAACATGTTGGATTGTATTTAGAAATCTAATTTTAATTTATTAATGCAATTACTAATTAATCAACAATAATTGGCAATTTAACCTGTATGTGATTTTAGGCTTTTCCAAAGAATATGAAAATGAAAGATATTTTATTTGCGAGGCAACACTTTCGTCATTACTGGAAACATCTTGCAGACTGAATTAATTTAAAGATGGCATAACGTAACTGGCGAGTTTATTTTGTAGAGTTGAAGCGTCACAGGTATAGCTTTAATTATCTTTTTACGATTTGAAATCGATACGGGACATTGTATCGTGGTTCGACTAAATAAAACTATTCGTTAAATATTTTATTATGCATAGAAGGGAGATGTAAACATAATTTTACTTTACAGAAAAAATATGTTAATTATTTAGAAACAAAATATGTTAATTTTATTAGTTTACTTGCTGATAAAAATGAAACTTACATATACATGTTTGATTCCATCTAATGAGTTCAAATACTCATTCGAAACATTTGGCATGTTGAAACAAAAACCTATGGAGTTGGATTGGATCGTAGGGTGTCAATTGGTTTTCAAAAATAAAATTAAAAAATCTTGTTATACGTATATACTACTTTATTTCTAAAGAGCTAAAATGATCGTGATAGAGAGATGATTGGGCTGGTTCAAAATACATTACTTGAATCAAAACTATGTGGGAATTAATGAAAATATCGATTTATCTAGTTTATTGCTTTAGACAGCATCGTCATACACAAACTTCACTGTAAATGGTTCGTTTAACCTTCACAAAGAAATTTTATTCTATCTCTAATTAGGCATTAATAGAATAAAAAAACATTTAATAAGAGGAATTTTAGTAATTCATGTAAAAGATGGATCAATTTATTTATGGTTTAAGCCATCACCAGCTCATTGTCAGTGTATTTGAAGTTTATTTACACCACCAAGACAGATGGGCGATTGAAAATAGGTCAAGAAGTGGAAGCCAATCAACCAGTCCCTTTCAGTAGAATCCATTAGAAAAATGAGTCTGTGATAGGCAGCTAAGATTTCGAGATCACGGGAAACGTAATGATTTCGTTATGTAATATCGAGAAATAGTGAATACTAATTGTTTGGCAATTAGTGAGAAGCTTTTTGAAAAGTGCCTGCATAAGGAAATAAAAATATTTGACGGGAATAAGATTGTGAGGTTCTAATTGTTAGAAAAGGATGGAATTCACAGTATTGAAATCACAATATTTAATAGGTGTGGTATCTTTAGTAAAACATCCAAGTAATGTTTACTATAATTGATTTATTCCTTGAACAGACTTTAACCCATTAAAAACGGCTTTGATATGGATAAAAAGTAATTGTATTTTTTTTTCTACCTTATTTAGTTAGATCATTTAAAGTATATTCTGAATTTCAGATTTTTTTTTTATGATTTTTGAAAAACACTAAGTGAAACCACTATCACAATTTATTAGCAAAGAAAAAGACTAAAATTTCAATATCCAAGTTTTCTTGCCAACTGTCGTTAATGGGTTAAGTATAAAATACACTTAAAGACCACTTTCGAAATTTTGCATTTTAAACCATATCAGATAAATAGTTTATATTTTCTCTCACGCTAAATCATACTTCAAATAATACATGTAAACAATAAAAAATATTAAATTTCATTACTTTTAAAACAAACTACTTTAGCTCAAATAATATTTGTTTTAATACTACAGTTTTAAATGTAAATTCATTTTTAGTTAAAAAAAAAATTTCAGTTACTTCATATAATATTCGGTCTTGAAGTTGTAGGCTTAACCTAATAGAATAATTGAAACAACGTGAGAGAATAAAATATGGTTAAGATATAGCGCAAAATTCTTAATTTTAATAACTTGTTATTAAAACTCGTACTTGTTTATCTTTTGTTGTAGAAAATAATTAATGGATTTCTAGTGTCCAAGATGAAAATTAATTTCCTCAATTTCGTAAGTCATTGTTAAAAAATCCAATTACATTACAATAGCAAAATACCTAGCGAATAATTATAAGCCTTTTTGTGACCATTTCGCATTAAATAAAATAAATGAAATAGATAATTAATGTTTGGAATATCAATATATATTTTTTTATTTCTTTTAACATCTGAGAATGAAGACTCTATTTACAATAAGTCATTAGTGAGTGCTATAGCCAGAAGCAAGACAAAATTGCAGGCGATGTAAGTTTTTAAAGATTAAAAGCACACTTGCGTGTGTGTGTTCTGAAATTGTGAAGCACTGTTAAATATTGACATTCTAATTAGAAAGGAAGATGGGTGCACTTAATACTAATCAAGACTAAAATGAGTTTTAAGCACCAGCGCGTAAGAAAATGTCGGGATTGTTATTCATTTTTATAATATGCTTAAAGATTCCGAATGGGTTCTGATTAAACTTTGCCAATTGTTTGGATCAGTCTCTCATAAAAAGATACTTTATGCTCTGCCGCATTTGTATATTCTAAGGTATAAAGGTGGCTACATTGGTGTATCCTAAGATGTAAAGGCGGCAACTTAAATTTTTATTTAAAAAAAAACTTGTCCGATAAAGGAAGAGAAGAATTGTATACATTTTTAAATTTAAATTTCTAATAGAATCGCATTACTGTAATAATTTAAATTATTTGAAAATATTCCAAAAGCGAATTGAAAGGATTGACTGGAGTTAAAGCGTGAATCTTTTTACTTTGTTAATATCTTTTTGACTCATATAAACTCAGTAAATATTAAATATTGTAGTATTTTTATACAATTATTGTGGTATTCTTAGAATTTTTAATAGATATTTTTACTGTATAAAAATTAATTTTTGTTAATATCAGTTTTCTTCAAAAATATTCATACGTAGTAAAATTTAAAAGAGGAAATATTAATTTAAATTTTCACTCACTTAGTAAACGCTTGAAATTTCGTGTATATAGCTTTAGTTTTAAAATACACTAAGGCATGTCTTCAAATGTGAATCGAAAACTTTACTTCTTAATAGAAATGAAAATTCGCAATATGTATTTATACTGATAAAATGTATGCAACATTTTTTTTGTTTTATACTCATTATACAGAACACTTTTAGCAAACAGCACTCCTTATCAATCTTAAATAGAAGGAATAAATTTTTAATAGATTATTATCAGAGTTTGATACCCTTTCAAAGAACCTTAAAATACTAGCTTGAATCATCCTAACCAGTTTTTGAATTTTTGAATTACTATGAATGGTGTGCTTTCTTGTATGTGTGAATGTGTACTTGTGTGTGCGAATGTGTGTCTTAGAGTCTATACTGCTGATTTTACTTGAATGCTTTGATAATATAACCACAATAAAATTTGAAATAAAAAAAAAACTAGGTTTTTTTTTTTTTTACTTTTCACAATATAGTAGATTTGAAATTCGATGTTGAAAAAACTTGAGCCATAAAAATATTCAATTTAATAAAAGATGAGAGTGTCAAGTAAAAGATCAGTGATGGTAAAATAGAGCATATATTTTTACAAAACTCAAATTCCACAAAAAAAAATTAAGTTATTTAATAAATTTACCATAACATTTTACATGTCTAAAGGGGAGATTCGATTCTCAGAGCTTTAAAACTAAACAATAAACTTTCTCACACCCGCATTATTTTTTAAAGAATTGTAGATAAATAACTAATTCACTAAAACGAAGAATAAAGATTGGTATAAAGCAGGGACAAAGAAGTTACCAGCATGATTACTGATTAGCTTGATACACACTTTGTTTATCTAATCAATTTGCCAACATTTCGTACAACTTTTAAATAAAGAAAATCGCTGAAATAAACGATTTTAAAAGAAGCTTTCTGTTTTGCTGGAACCCGCACCGCTTTTTCAGTGGTCTAGCTTATCACAGTGAATAGAAGAATAAAGAATGTTCTGAAGAAGTCATCAATATAAGAATCCGGTCGGTTTGGAAGGTTGAGCCACATGATCCAATTACTCCAATCCCAAAGTACTTGGCTCCCTGGTCCAATGTATGTCTTGGAAAAGGGGAGGGTGTCTGTCCTAGGTTGATAAGGAAGGTACTATTAGTTGTGGATCGAGGGTCGAACAATATTGTGTTGATTTGAATGACGTTGGTTTGAGATTGTTTCTCTTCATTATTATCGAAATAGTTTGCGTTCAGCTAACTTTCCGTCTCTTGAAAATACAAATGCAAACGCCATTTTTGGTTTGGCTTTGATGCATTGGAACTTTTCAGGATTGGTAAATTTGACATTTTGATTTAAAGTAGACTGTGATATTAGTATAGGCGAAATATATTATTAAGAAATATACAATACTAACATTAAATAAACAGTTAACACATAAACAACAATCACATATGCAATAAATATTTAATTTCTTTAATTTGCATGTTTTCTTAAAGTATAACTTATTTATTGAGTTTCGCCGGCATTAAAATGTTGTCTAAGTTTTTATTGAACAAATGCAAACTTTCCTGAGATACATATGCACTTCAACTTATCAAATGAGCTTGTTATAGAATTCATTAGTGTTACACAAGTTCACTATACTCCACTATAATAAAGTTTTAAATAGCTAAAACTTGTTTTATATAGATATTTATTAAACGATGTGACGTACGAGTAGTAGCACGGAGTCTATGTCTTTGAGCAAATGTTAATAGTTCCTAAGTTTGAGACCGGCGCAGTATGGCGATCGTGAAGCCCTTGCGCCAGAAATCTAACCAACCAATCCTAAGTTTGAGAATTTTAAATGGTTTTGTAAGATATAATTCATTACTGTTACGAACTATTATAATATTTTCAATCTATAAGACTATAAAGAGGCTATAACAACAATTCCGTTTGGGTATTTTTAGCAGATATTCTATATGTCTTGCTTCAATATAATTTTATACATAACAGATATATATATATTTTTGAAATAAGCTTATGGAGTTGAAGGTTTTATTTTCGCTCTTCTTTATAATTTGATTTTTTTTGTTTTCATCTTTTACCCTTTATTTTATTTTATTTTATTTTTATTTAGTGCATAAACACCTTAATTTTACAACAATTGGTTTTGAATAGTCCACATGTTTCGTGTTTATTATAAAAATTAACCAAAACCAGTCTATGGTAGTAATGTGGTTAATATACAGGGTTCATGGTTAAATATACAGGGCTACTACTGAAAAAGATTAGTTTATTTTCAAAATGCCAGAGGCAAGGGGTTTCTAAACTATCAGTCCAAATTTCAAGTCAGATAGAGGGGGCGAAATAAACAGATTTTGTAATGGAATGTGTGTGCGCAAAAGACGCGCTGAGGCATTATAGGGCATGTTTAGATCGTAGATGAAAAAGATCCGTTGGCGGTCCGCTTCATCTCTTCATCCCCAACACTGAAGGGTGTGATTGAAGGGTTCATACTCTTCACAGAGAGGTGAATGCATACCTGTCAATCATCTGTCAATTAACCACCATCCTTGCTCTAGGTAACTCCGCATAGCGCAGAGCTTTCTTTTTCTTACTACTTAAGATGCGCTATTTTTGCACACACATTCCATTACAAAATGTGCTTATTTCGGTAACGTCTACCTAGCTTCAAAATTTTGCCAGATATTTTAGAAACACCCTGTATACAAAAATATTACACGTAGAAATATGAGGGATATGAAAATAACCGCGAACTTACAAAGTATTCTGCACACTTTACAAATGAAGCGTTGCAGATACGAAAGGTAAACTCAACATTGGATAAAAAGAAATACAATCCGAATCTAAACCCTTCACAGATTCTAAATGTATATTTTTCATGTTGAGTTCGCCCTTCTTTGTATCCCAAAGTACGCAGGCCGCCCAACCGGTATAGTGGTTAGCGTGCTAGCTTCTAGACAGCGAGGTTGTGGGTTCGAGTCCGGTGTAAAGCATGTGTGGTTGTAAATGTATGTTGGCTTGTTAAATGACGAATGTTTTGGCATATCATAGCCCTCGTGTTGCTGACGGCACCAGATAATCTGAAAACAACCAACCAAAGTACGCAAAGGGTCATATAAAGCTGTATAGAAACTCCTTTATAGAAAAGTTTGTTTCTGAGAATCACCTTTTGTTAAGTTTGCCCTTCGTATTCGCAACGCCTCTAATGTTCTATGTGCGTCCTCTGGGTCACACTACACATGTCCAAGTGATCACTGACTCGTTCTACACATTTTGTGGCGTCATCCTATCAATGATCAAAACTGCAGTATTGATCCGTTTCCCGAGGTCCTCTAATCTTTTGTATTGGGATACATAACAAGATCCTAAATGTGCCCCCAAAGGTTTGTTTCCTTGCTCCCCCTCTCTTCCAGGTCACCCGTGCCCATCTGATGGCTGTGTGGTTAGCGCTCTGGCTACGCATGCCAAAGGTGCAGTGTTCAAATCCCGGATTTGGCATGGATGTTCGTTGTGGTTCGGAATCCACGTTAAGCGGTAAGTCCTGAACTGATTAACTGTCACTGTGAAATAAAATAAAATTGTTTAGCTTATAAACCACCCACCTACGTCACCTGTATTAATTATCTTTGGGAGCTCAAAGACCTTCTTTGTGGACACCAACTACCACAAATATTAAAAAAATTCAGGGAATGGATCAATACACAGTGATTTACCAATGATAGGATGACGCTACAAAAAGTGGGAAACGAGTTCAACTACCTCCTGGCCATGTGTCGTGTGATCCAGGGGTTGCACATAAAACAATTGTAAAGTGTGTAGAAAAGTTGGTTAGTTTTCAATTCATTTCATGTATCACTCATATTTGTATATGTAATACTTTTGAATTTATAATATTTTCAAAATGAATGAATTTTTTTATAGTAGCCCTGTAGATCATGTTAATAATTACTGAATTAATACTTATCACTTAAATCTGTAAAAGTTTATTTTAATAGTTTAGGAGAAAATATGCTATAAAAATTAGGAAAAATTCTTTAATTGTCATATAATTTTAAAAGAGAAAATCTAGGTGCACTTTAGTGCACCCGCCAAGTTCACTGCCAGCCATCTTTTACCGGAAGCCACTCAGCAGTATTTTGACCTCTCATATCTGCGTATTACAATATGCTTGAGAGCTGATTTTTTTTTTTTTTACCGGGTAGCTGTTTGCCACTTTAGCAAGACCCCTAAGTGTCCAATTATATTGGTTGTCCAGATAATCAAATTCGAAAACGGCAGAAAATGACATATTTTAAATCCACTCAAAACTCACTCACTGATCATCAAATTTGCAATCTTTCAAGTACTTCAAGCAGAGCTAGAAATATGAAATTTGGTATGCTTGTAAGATTTAACAAGTATAAAAAGGAAAACATCTAAAAATCGAGATTTCCCCCACGGAATCCTCTAAAGGGGCAATTCTCGAATAATATGAATCTCAATTCTAAGAGATATAAAGTAAAAATCGTAATTTAATCAATTGAATGCATATGATGTATGCAAAATCTGCATGTCAAATAGCCTAGTATAACTTCATATTCATTTTATTCAACATTCACTTTTACATTATAATAAAGTACAATTTTTCATATTTTTTCCTTGATACTCGTTAAATATCAACAACAGAATGTATTCATAGATACTCAAACATATAATGCCATTTGAAGAGTGAAAATTTATACACTTCATACAGAAACATGCATTGTAAAATACCAGATGTACAAAATATACTGATTTTTTCTGTAATGCTCATGATAGTGTCGAGTTGAGTTTTAAATATATATACTCTACAGTAAAGTCAGCTATAACGCGCATTAAAATACGTCCCATATAAATCTTAAACATATAAAATAAATAAACATAAACACTTAACATCCAAACATACTTCAAATGATACCCCATTCACAAAATTTGTATCGAGAATAAATAAATCATTAATTCTTATTTCAAATTAATAAAGATATATTTTATGTCACCTTATGAATACAGGTCATTAGTAGGACAATACTTGAATGAAATTTTCTCACATTTAAAAGATTAGTCAAAGTGATTGATATTGTATCTCGTGTCCTTTATAATTTTTATTCCTGTATCCAGTACACATTTTTCTCTTCAGTGATTTAAGAATACTTCGTTACATTCAATAGTGTTAAAAAGACCTATAAAATCCTTTAATAATTTAGGGAAAGGTTCATTACGCTTTTTCCCCCAAAATTTTAAAATACATCCCTGCCGACCAAACGGTATAGTGGTTAGCGTGCTAGCTTCTAGACCGCGAGGTTGCGGGTTCGAGTCCCGTGTTGGCTTGGGTGTTTGTAAATGTATGTTGGCTTGTCTAATGACGAATGTTTCGGCGCATTATAGCCCTCGTGTTGCTGACGGCGCCAGATAATCTGAATACAACCAACCAACCAATTAAAATACATCCCATAGATATCTGACACGAGGTTGCGGGTTCGAGTCCCGTGTTAGGCATGGGTGTTTGTAAATGTATGTTGGCTTGTCTAATGACGAATGTTTCGGCACATTATAGCCCTCGTGTTGCTGACGGCGCCAGATAATCTGAATACAACCAACCAACCATAGATATCTGAAAACTTTCTCGCATCACATAATTAAAGCGTAACGAGAATTCCAAATTGTGTATTCATATCGCTATCAAAACAAGTATTGAAAACTCCAGATGATGTTTAAAAAAATGTTAATTTGTTCGCATACACTTAACACAATCTGCAAAGTTTCATTAAACTTACGCGTGTTTGCATTTAGTAATTCATTTCTGTAACAATAAAAGCGCCTCATAAATTTCTTGTTTGACCTACTTTAATTAATATATATCGATCTACTTTAGAACTGATTAAATAATAATATTAAATTGAGGATAACCACTCCCAAATCTCAACAAAATCATCTGTTTTTGAATGGTAACTGCGACATAATAATAAGATAAGGAAAATGAACAGATTTAATTCTTGAAATAGATAAAATTTCGTCTTTGCGGAAAATAGTACCATATGATGTTCAGTAATGAAGAGTTCACCCATGACAATTCGCCTGTTTTTGACACCCCAGCAAAGGAAGAAAACCTAGAAGAGATAACTGGAAACACAAAAATTGAAAAACGCAAAAATAAAAAACGCCATCTGTCAAAGTGTCCAAACATGTCGGCCGTCTTTTCCATGGTATGGCAGCTAACATTATTTCTTTAGCCCTGAAAGTTGTTTCAGTCGCAACTCAGCAGAGTTAATAGTATTAGATGATGCATACCTCTTTTGCCTCCTTTCACGCGCCGATTGCTTTAAAGATTAAAAAACGATGGAAGGGGGAAAAACTATTCAAAAAGAAAGAATTCATTAGAAAATTGAAGCTTCGGAACGTCACTTCTCCCCAAATATTTTTTAATGCGCTTCTTGAGGACAACAAACTTCGATGCATTGTTTGTACTTGAGTTTAGCGGGCGAACCTGCTTACTGATAAGAGCCGAGCTTTGATGATTTAGAATCCAGATATAAAGGAATTCTTAGTTGAGGTATTCGAAAGCAATTTAAACTGTAAAATTTTGATTGAGTTTTTCGTAGAAGGAAAACGAAATTCGAGTATTTTTAATTTCGAAATTGAATGAGACATTCTGAGAATTAAAACTAGATGTTTGAGTAACAGCTGATTTTAAATTTTATGATAATTTTAAATTGAAATTATTTTTTTTTTTCAGTTTTTCGAAAAATATTCATTCCAAGCCGCGTATTTTAAAGGAAATTGAAAATGAAACACAATGCACTTATACACAAAGGGTATGGAAGGCCTTTGTAAGGTAGCATGAATTATTAGTGTCTCTCGTTAAATATCAAGAAAAATCTGAGTAATCAAAAAACTTTAACCTTATACGATTTATGTAAATTGATGTCAGAAACTGAAACAAAAACTTGTGAAGTCTGTTAAATTTCATAACCTGTTTTCATAAATTTTGCAATTGAAAGTTAAACTGACTACCAATATTTTCTTATGTAAATACACTAAAATGAACAAAATTGCTTGTTTATGTTGAAGGAGTTGTATTTATCCTTTTGCGATACATATAATTTCCATTAATTATCCAATTCGTTCACTTTTTTTACACATAATACACAATTATTTTAATTTTCTTTTTACTTCTACAATCGTATATAAAATATATTTTACATAAACTAGGACACTTTTGTGGATTTATTGAATAATTCATGGATGTTTCACAGTGAAACCTACCTAAAATAAGTACTTTCAAATAAATATTACGATTTCAGTATTATTTTATAGTTAAATGTGAAAATGGTATTTTTAAGTGTAACTACCTTTCTTACTTAAGTATGAGTTGTGGCATAAAAATTATTTATTTAACTTTATTAAAATTAATATTAATTTTTGTAATATATCCAAACGATATATTAAAAAGGGAAAGGAATATATCAAAACGTTAATTTTAAACATTTTACAGTCATCTGCAAAAATTGTTCATTAAAATATTATAATTCTTTTAAATCACTGATACCCAATTTTGGGGTCTTGCAAATTTTATATAATATTCGGAATTAAATTTAAATGATTTCTTAGAACTCTAACATTAATTTCTAGAGCTTCACACATGTTCGATTTATTTAATTATGTATGTTCTTTCTTTATTTGGCCGACCAAACGGTATAGTGGTTAGCGTGCTAGCTTCTAGACCGCGAAGTTGAGGGTTCGAGTCCCGTGTAAGGCATGGGTGTTTGTAAATGTATGTTGGCTTGTCAAATGACGAATGTTTCGGCGCATTATAGCCTTCGTGTTGCTGACGGTGCCAGGTAATCTGAAAACAACCAACCTTTCTTTATTTGGCATTTTTATATTACTGAAAAAACATAAAAGTATTTTAATAAGCATTGATGTGAACATCTTTAAAAATTTTCTTAACATTTATCTTGCTTTAGTTTGCAAGTTTGTTTTCTACAATGAACGTTATTTTACATTTAGTTTTCTTCAAAGAAATATTTACTTTTATAAATCAGAATGATATTTTTCCCATAAGAACATCCATTTTTCTTTTAAAACAACTAGATATTTTCTATTGAAACTTAATTTAAAATATGTAATGGAAAATAAATATTTTAAAAAGTCGTAGAAATGTTAAATATTGTGGATGTGTAAATCTTTAAAAAAAAAAAGTTAACGAGATTTTAAAAGCTTTTATATTTATGCTCCTATGTTCCATTTATGTTGTTTTAAAATCTATCGATGTACTTACATTACCATTAAGAGGTAGTTGGTACCCTCTATACCGGTAATGTTAATTTGGCTTATTTCATGTATCTTTTTCTCAGATAGTAATTGACATAGAGGCCTACTTTTTTTCAGTACATTTAGCAGACACTTGTTATTCTACTGAAGTTAGCTTTTGATGGTAATTCATTTATTTTTTTACAATGAAATTTCATGAAAGTCACTTAAATTTGTTAAAATCACAAGGTTTTTTTTTGCCGAAATAAGTTAAAACAAAAAATATTTTTAAAATAACAACAAAATCTCCCTTTAGTATATACAAATACAAAAAAGCAATATATGGCAAAAATTTTAGGAATACAGTTTGAACAGTTTCTGAGAAAAAGGTACATGAGCAATGAAAAATGTAGTTTTGAGAAAAAAGTATTTTAAAGAAAACTTTACTTACACTAATAGTTACCAATTTCGTTTTCAAAAAATTATTTAGAATACATCTAGTTGAGGCATAATTACAAATGATGTATCTTTTTATAGGGGAGAATTTAAACTTTGATAAACAATGATGAAATCAAAATCGATTATTTATAAATTTTAGGGTATCAATTCCCTTAAAAGAAGAAATTGTTGAAAAAATATAATTGAACTGTACATGAATAAATAAAGCGAACAGAAATAAAAGCGTATCATTAGTCGACTTTCCTACTGTCGTTGCTGAAAAGAAAACAAAAAACTAATCTTTATCATTATAGACCCTTCGCTGACCAACCAGTTGATCCTAAACATGTCTTATTGATTTTAATAATTTGAAACTGCAAATGAGTTAAAATTGTTCATTTCCTAAAAACTTTAAACTTCATCACGCCAGTATAAATTCTAGAACTTAAACTAGAAGGGCATGATTTTCTTATTTTTGTTTGAAAAAAAGCTACCCTGTTTTAAATATTTTACTATAAACACTATTTAAGCATTTATTTTATTTACTAGGCCACAACTTAAGATTCAAATCCTTTGTTAAAACCTTACTCCCTCAAAAGCCCAAAATTAAATTTACATAAATACGCCTTGTTTTTATTTTAATCAAAGACATCTAATTTAATTAAAATTTCTGTAATTTTAAATGGAAGAATTCTTTGAGGACATCTTACTGTTTAACGTATATCGCTTTAAAATAGCCCTTAGGGTAAAGAGAGGGAAGGCTTTTGTCTTTTAAAAAGAGAATAAAATATTAATCTGGGTCACATCCTCTGTCGTTGGGATTTTTAATTTGAATTTTGCGTCCTCATTTATAATAAAGGTCACGTTTATTATAAAGTTCTGAAACTATACGGGATAAAATAGATACTATAAAATGAAAATTACTCAAATGAAATGTTTACCTTAGTTTTTTTTTATGCATGTGAGGAAGATATTGGTATTTTGTTTCTTTTAATTCCAGTAATTAACAAATAGTTTTTTGTGGTATATTTGTTTACATTTGGGACTATTTTTTGCATGAACAAGAATGTGTTTAATTCCATGCAAAGGAATAAAAGTCAAAGTTATGTATCGCGTTCTATTTGGAAAAGGATTTTGATGAATATTAGTATGTATTGCATCAAAATATCAATGAAACAATACTAGTAATTTGTAGATATTTTACCCCTTCATGAAAGTAGTCTTCAACCACGCTAACACTCACTGACATTAGTCATTACATACGCTTCAAATTCTACTAAAAAAAGCTTATTCGATATAAAAATACAGTCATAAAATTCCATGGGAAACGTTTGATTTAACTTGAAGTACAAAAGAAGGATTTACAAAATATAATGAATGCCAGACAAAATACTTGACTAAATACCATACCCGCATTAGTTCTTTAAGCAGTTAAGTTCAAACTGATTAAAAGTTTGCGATGACTTCCAATGAATCCTTTAAATTTTCGATTTCATGTCCCGATTTGTAGATGTAGTTCAACGAAAAAAATTCGCTGCAACCTTCAACCTTTTTTTAACCTCTTCACTTTTTCTCTCTCTTCTATTTACTGTCCCTCTAGTATAATTACACCCCCACTGATATATGTTGCTTAGATGAACACAATCTATCTCTTCCGTTCTGATTAAAAGCATTTGATGGATTTGTAAAATATTGCCTATAATTTTTTCATGTTTGCCTTTTCAAAAAGAACACTTCATAATGAGACATTAAGTTCTTTAAAGTATTTTGCTTAAATATTTTATTGCTTAAAATTGTTTAAAATTATTGTTTATGTTTATAAATTTTTCAGTAGAAAGTGTATAGTAGCTTAAAAATGGACCAATGTAATATATGACAGTTGCAAACAATCATTGTAAATTATACAGGTTTAGTTTGGAACAGTCGATTAAATTTTATTGATATCTCAAAATATTTCTTAAATTCAGCAATAGTGTGAACGTGCAATTTCGTTTAAATTCTATTGATATCTCAAAATATTTCTTAAATTCAGCAATAGTGTGAACGTGCAATTTCGATTAAATTTTATTGATATCTCAAAATATTTCTTAAATTCAGCAATAGTGTGAGCTTGCAATTTCTATTGTGTTAAAATTTATTAGTGATTCTACGTAAACACTTTCGAAAACAATGCCGTACATATTACATCCGTCTGATTCCAAAATGTTTCAATTTGTAACTAAATGTTGCATTCGACATTCTATGACACTCTTTTCTTCAGAAACATCGATGAATTTCAAGAAATGGGACTCTATTAGTAAAGGAACAGTATGTTGAATATTAACAAATCCATTTCGTCATAATGTAAACATTTTGTACGAGAGCGTGTAGACTGAATACTTCCCTTCGTTCTCCTGGTCCTAAAAATAAAAAATGAAATATACTCAGTGTAGCACATTCCCGGTCATTTAGCATTTCCAACTGACATCTACAGCGAGAATGTTAACAACAGAGTTTCTAGTCAGGAGACAAAATGACCCCAAGGTTACCCTACGTGTAAAGAGAATGCATGTAAAATGCTGAGTTAGCCAGTTATGAGCATGTTTGAGTTGAAGCGAGAGACAGGTAACAAGCCCACTTTCATCAATTATAACATCATGGTAGCAACGGTTACTGCCAGAGTAACTGTCAAGTGTGCTCGGGTCTTGAGCTTAACTAATGTACTTGAAACAATGGGGGAACTGCTAAGTAGATATATTCCGTACCTACAGATACCATAAAGTCAGGGTTATTGGGATAGATCATATTGACCTCGAAAGGGTATGTTCGTAGTTCTTTTCATGACAGTTTAATTCTAGAACAGTTGTATATCGGGTGAAAATTAAGAAAGTATAGCAACTACTTGATGAAATATTTTATATATTTATTTCATTCTTTAAAAGAAAGTGATAATATATTATACTTTAAGTTAATATCAAAGTAAAATTTTGCAATCCTTTCGAGTCGCTCCATTGCTAATTCTATAAGTCCCATCTATTTTTAAATATGTATGTATCATTAATGTAATTATAATGTAACTGTATCATAAATAAAATTTACCATTTTTTATGGTTGGAAGAAGTAAATTGTTATAAGTTACTTCATATCAGAGTGCTTTAAGTTAATTTAAAACATGGATAATTAACATGTTATTTATCTAGCTTCTAGTTCTGTTATTTAGCTTCATTTTATATTTATGTAACGAGTTATATAAGTAACTTGCTGAAATGCCCCGGGCTACGCAATGTGAAGAGGTTTCATTTCTTATTCACAATTGTTCAAGATCAATCATGCAAAACTTTGAAGTTAGAGAATGTTAATTTTTTTTTATAATGAACAGTATTCAAGTTTATTACATTTAAAGCATTTATAATAAAAAAAAATACATAGCTATAAATATTATAAAAATATTACAAATAGATGTAGTAGCCTTCATCAATTATACCATCACGGTGGCAATGGTTACCACCAGAGTAACAATCAAGTGTTCTCGTGTCTGGATACTGGAACCTCTAAACAATGGAACTGTCAAGTAGGTATATTCGATCCCATTATTATTTAGATTATTCAATTTTTGAAGAAAAATATCTACCCTCTTTAGCAAATTATTTTGTATAGCTAATTACTTACTTCGAATGCATTACGTCACTATTTACATTTTATTATACCTACCTATAATATATTAAATCATCGATTTATCTAATACACAAGAGAAAGTGCACGTTACCTACACATCCTTGATCTCAATACCAGATTTACATTAAAATAACTTTTTGCTTTTTTTTTATCAATTCATAGATTAGTCTATGTAAGTATTCATATTTTATCTTACTTTAAAACGAGAATTTTTTTTTAATTAATTTATGAAATAAAGTATCGCTAACGTAGTATTTTGCCAGTTTGCGAATCTACTCCGAACCGACATTTCTGGATATGGACCTCGAAAACTTTCTCGAAATCTATAAAATGTTTTACTCTGAGTATTTATGACATGCAAGTGACTATTTAAGTGGGGTTTGGCTTATATAGAAAAATTCAAATAAGAGTTTATGGTTTTTCAGAAAAAAAATTAGCAGGTGAAAATATGCTTTTGATATCGTTATAAAAGCCATATTTATGTTTGATTTAGTAATTAATAAATAGTTCATAAATATGGTTTCTTATTATATATATCATGATAGATGATGATATAAATAACATAACGTTGTATACCTATTTCACCACTCAAAATAAGATATTTTACTAAAAATAAAAATTACGAACATTTAGAATTTTGCCGTTCATAAGTTTCATGAATAATCTTTTAGAAATGTCACTTTATGCAATGATTATAGCTACAACAGTCCCCATGTTAAACTTTATTATCAGGGGCTGATGTTGACAACAATGAATATCTTAAGTATAACAGTTTTCTATAAATCTCATATATTTTTGTCTCTCTCACTCGGAATTCGATTCGTATTTCAATTTTACACTATTCCTATCCATTCAGAAGCTAGTCTTACAAATGCGCAATTTGTTTCTTATAAAGGAAATAATGGCAAAAATATTTTTTTAAAAATCGATAAAAGTGGAAAATAAGGGAACTGCAGCAAATAAATTCTCGGGTATCTTTATTTGAACCTGCTATTAAAGAAAAAAGACCGAAGTAAGTTCTTGTTCCAGACAGAAACCTGGTTTTTAATATCACCGGAAAGCTTAAACTACTCCGTAGAGCAATGCCTATTGCCTTTTTTGCCCTCGAAATTGATTCTATTTCAATACGATTTCGGATTCACGAAATAACTTCAATGTAATAAAATCTCGAGATTTTGCGGTTCGGAATGGGCAGACATCGTTTCCGCTATTTTGTCATACTCAGATGTTTCAGATTTTTTATTTCATATGAATTTCCCTTTTAAAGCAGAACGGGTTGAGTTCTTATATGATTGTACTTTAACGTATTTCTTTTATCCGAATTTCTCCAAAGTCACAGCCGGAAGATTGTTATAAATACAAACAATTGAGGACATAACTAAGTTAAAAGCTATAATCTGTAAAAGAAGCTTTCGCACGTTAGGAATTATCCAAAATAAATGTTGTATAAAAGGTAAATCTTTGTGTTTACTCAAAATAAACTCTTCAATAGGTTTATGATATTTGAAATATAATAAAATTGCTAAATGATGTTTTGTAAGTTGGCATAGACTTGTCAAAAATTATTCTAGGGATTTTTCATTAGAGTACAGTATTAAAAAGAAACAAACTTCATTTTTGGTTTCAAGCTAAATAACCATTTTGGATACGACTGAATAACTAAAACTATTCTACAGCAAAAGTCCTATTATTGTCAGAAACTTGTACAGAATTGTTTTTGAAATCAATCTTTAAATATAAATTGAGACAATTATATTTTTAAACTGAGTATCTACTCGTGAGATCACTTCATAAATTTTATAGATGTGTCATTAGCTAAAAATAACTTGTCAAAAATAACTACTAGCATTGCTTGGTTATATTAATTCAAGTATTCTTTTTAATCATGTAAGAATATGCATATAAAAACTTCTTAAATAATGTTTGCATCCATCTAAATAAAAATATGTCAATACAAATTATGTTTTTGCATAACATTTTATATTGAATAAAATGAATATATTTCTTTTCACTGAAAGGAAACATAAAAGAAACGAAGCGTAAAGACGCAGAGTTAAATTTTTTGTAACAAATAACCCATCAATCGATCCCATCAAAGTCCGGGCTCTTTTTCCATTAATGACAAACATCCGTCCGCTTGAAATTGAACAGTATGAAGATTTATTCGAGTCATTTGAAAGTTTTGAAAACCCTCACTGTCTCCTAATCATGAAGTTGAAGGGACTTGGAAAGCTTCCATCATTTTAGCAAATTTCGGGTACATTTTTCATTCGAAATGGAAGGATACAATCCTGAAAGCAAATTTGGAGCCAGAACTGAATTAAGTGTGCTTTAACAGTGCTAGAAGCCTCTTTTTGAATGATTAATGCCCACTATAGACAATAAGAGCTCATTATTCAAGAAGACAGCTTGCACTAACCTGAATTGCTACAAATGGCATGGAGACATCATTACTCATCGAACTTCTATTTTTTTGCTGGGAAATTTTTTCCTCTTCCGTTCCTAAGAACCGCAGTTTTTACTGTCATCTCTTTCTGACACATCATCATTTGCCCATTCATTACCTCCAAAAGACTATCGGAAATTTATACCTACAGATTTGTTGGAGAATATATCAATTTTTCAATCGGAATGTCCCTCCACTTTCCACAACCATAAATGAGGTACTACGAGAAGAGATTCGATTTCGTTGGACGCCCCAAATCATGAATAATCAAAATCTTTAGTGTGAAATTACTATCATTATGGGTTTGGTAATGTTTTATGATTATGAGATGACATCTCCTTTAGCTTTTATTTTCAAACCATACTTAACAGTTTTTTTTAAAAGTATAACAAACATGCATTTTGTATAACCTAAACAATATATAAAAGTAAACGCGGTAAGTTGCTTTATCGTAACTTTTTCGTATTTTCTGTTTACCGTACTTAAAGAGAATTCACAAAGTGTGTTATTTTGTCCAGTTCCGATTCTCTCTGATGAACACAAGATATATTTTGATAAAGCGCAAATTTTTAGACTGGAATAATCCAGCAAATAATTGATGGTTAGCTTATTTTTTTTTTTCTAATGCAAGGAGTACTATAATTTAATTTAAAGCACCAGGTGATATCTGGGTAATGAAATAGAGTTTTTAAGTTCTTTCCATTTGTGGGGATATTGCTGAAAATGTTTTGTCTAGGATTTTACCACGCAATTGTCATTGTTTCAGCGTAAGTCAACGAGACGCTTTTTTCAAAATTCTTTAGTTTTGCTTGGAATTAAATAAAATTTTGGCACAAACATAGATGATATGACTTTTAACACAACAGCAAATTTTGAGCAGGTAATATCAAATAGATAGAAGATTATTGAGAAAAGGGCATTTAAATAATAAGCAATTTTAATTTTTTCAAAATGCTCCTCGCGAAGCAATATTTTAACGAACATCAAAGAAAAATTTAAATTATTTATCAATGTATTTTAAATATTTTCACTCGTGCTTTTATCTTTAGGTACTCTAGTTGAACAGAAATAAAATTTTAAACTTGGCACTAGTGCTTTTTTATTAAAAAATGCACATCTTTCAAATTTCCAACATAAAAAAATTAAAAAAATTATGTTACATAAAAAAGCATACTTGTATCTCTTTATAGCACATTAAAAATTATTTCTTCAAAAAATTAGGTGAATTTATCGAAAAATGAATCGCAAGGTGCTTTTCGAACATACGTAAAATGTGAAAAAAGCGAAACTGAGAAAAATTCATTTTTAACTTTTAACAACAAGTGTGCAATAAATTAAAATAGATAGTTAAAATAAAGATTTTACCATTTAAAATCATAGGATTTCAAAAATTCAAACGCGAAATTAAAGCTAGTGACGTCAGCAAGAAACAAATTTAACTTCCCTTAAAAACATCGATTTAAATTCCATAATTTCAAGATATACATTAGAAACAAACACTCATAAGGTTTTGTTTGCAATATCTAAAAATGCGGTTCTCTGAGCAAAATGTTATTCGTATATTAGTTTCTTTTTAGAAATATACTTAATAAGAACTTTTAACATAAAAAGAACCAAAAATAATTAAAAAAAAACTCAAACGATCAATTGAATGTAAGAAAAACCAAAATTAAATTATTTTGTTACTTTTCTAATCGGACATAAATATATTTAAAATAAGAGGTAAGCAATCAAAATCTTAAGGAAGAAGAAGAAAAAAAAGAAGACAAAAAAGCTAGGTATATTCTAATTACTCCATAGATAAATTGTAATTGTAAAGCAAAATTTATTACCATTAGTTTACAATCTGATAAATTCATTCGACTTTTGATTTCATTTTATCTCTTTCCAAATAAATTATTAAATATTGTCAGTTTTTCGTATTTTTTTCAATATAACCAAAAAACTAAGCTTTTTTTATGAATTGAAAATGTATGTAATAATTAGCGATAAGTAACTAAGACTTTCAATTCAAAGTTTTATTGGTTGTCCATTCCCCAGAATTACTTTATGAATCAAATTTGAAATTATAATTGATCCTTATATGAGAAACAATGTACATCAAATATAAGATATCTCTTATGAGGATAAACACAAGCAAGAAATAAATCCCAATAAATTGAAATCCAAATTTCTTGCACGACAACCCGTTAAAACTTGACAATTAATGAAAAGATATATTTTAAAACTGTCAGCTCAATTTGATAATGTTAAGACCTGTCTCTTTAAAACAGCTATTTTTCTAAAAAAAAAAAAAAAAAGGGGGTCTTTACCGCTATAAAATTGGAACGGTTAATCCTAGGGAAGTGTTTTTTGTATAGAATATTTCTAGCTTTTATTTTTAACCCTGCAACTTGTTTGTTAAACGTATAGATCAGAAAATAGATGGCCGAAACCAAAAAATTTACTTTTTAGAAAGCGAGAGAAACCACCTAAGTTGATAATTTGTTATTGTCTTAAATGCTTAGAAACAAATTTTGAGTGATTTAACATCAAGTAACATTTCAAGCAAGATGTGTGTTGTTGTTTTTTTGTTGTTTTTTTTTGTGTTTTTTTTTTAAATAGATGTTCAACATAGTAGGGAAAGGTAGGTATGTTAAGTGTGTAAATAGGGGTGGGGAGGGGCGAAAGAAATTTATATAACACAAGTTCAATCTATAAAAATAACAAGTAGTAATATCAGAAAAAGTTTTCTTCTTTTTTTTTAACAATGAAATTGGTAGGTAGGTGGTAGACATTTTCATCAGATTGATTCACCAAAATATAGTTAGTGACAAGGGTGTTGAGAACGTAGATTCCAATGTGATGGAAATGATTTTCAACAGTCAGCAACTACATACAAAACAAACTGCTTTTGCTCTGCATCTTTTGTATTATTGTCTTGAATCAATTTTGCATCCTCTAAGCAGAGACGTTTACAAACTTGAAATAGATAATTACATGTTCCTTCAAAATATCCAGGTCTTTATTGAAACATCCGGATTGGAATGTAAGAAATGAGTTGGAATTTTATTACTTTAATTTAGTTCAATGTTAGTGGTTTAATAAAATAATCAACTTCTTTGTATAAAACAGAAATGGATCCCTCTAAAATGACTTTGATTTTAACTATTCTATCTTCTGGTATGTTTTCTTCCACAAACTCAAAAAGCTTACCCAGCTCATCATCACTGTTTTACTCAAAGACAACAATATAAACAGTTGCCAAACAACACTTATAAAAAAAATGAAGTAACTTGCGCTGTGTTCAAATGCCACAAATGATTTATAAAAATATACAATGCCACCTTTGAAGCTCCTTCATAAATTTTTTCATTGAACCACTGCACATTTTTGTTTGAGGCCTATCTTCATGAGGATTGATAAAGACCTTGACAAAAACGGTAATCATGATTAAACAAATACTTCTGATTACAACTATCGTTTAGAGTAAATTGATCCCTGAAAATTAATATTTTTGACAGTAAATGCCTTTTGCCATTTATCTGGGTTGATACATCGCACATGGTACTCTGAAGGAAAACTGCCTTTTTTTTTCTGGAGGAAAGAACGGCCAACACATTATCAAACATAACTTTATAAATTCTTTATAATCATCTCTGGGCTGATGATGTGGTTTTGCATTTGCTCTGAAAGAAAAGTATAAATCGGTTTTATTCTAATTTAATTCAAGTCTGTATTTATAACTATTTTAAATTTGACCTATTAATCATCAAGAGTAATTTTATATTTGAATTTTGTTTTATATTATCAATTTTGAACAATTCTGGTTGCAGCTTAATAAAAACCAATTTTTGGTGTAAGATGAATCCAAATTTTTAACAGTGTATCGCACGTGCAAAGATGTGTAAAAACAACGCTGGGATTGTCATCTTGTGGGCCTAAACTCAAATTATAATCAAAGGTGCCGGGTTCGAATCCCGTATTAGGCATGGATGTCCGTTGTGGTTTGGAATCCAAGTTAAGCTGTAGGTCCCGGCCTGATTAGGCGTCATTGTGCATAAAAATAGGTCATTGAGCGTACAAACCAACCAAGAAGAAATTAGGTGAAGGTAACTTTTTAGGTTGAAAGGTAAAAAATTATCCATTTATTGGCTAAATTCAATTGCTATGATGTGACTTAACATTCTTACAATTGATTAATGTTTTTATTTTCAATAAATATTGTATTTAAAATAACATTTATAGAAACTCAAACTTTATAAATCTATAAATTTCTGAAAACATAAAGCTGTTTAGGTCCTTTAACAGTTTAATAAAAAAAAACGGTATGATCTCTGAATTTTAGGTCACAAAGCAGAAGACAGTTGAGCAAACAAAAGTCTAATTCTGTTAGGGGAAAATTTCCTTTCGCATTTCTCGAAATGATGCATTATCAATCAATTTACCAATCCATTTGATTTTGGAAGCTCTTGAAGAAAGAAAGCAAATGGGGAATATTTTTCTTAACTCGTCTTTCTTCTAGAATTTCATCTTTTGTTTTGGGTGATGATTTATAAACGATGTATGGACTCGTTCCGAAAATCGACGAACCTAAAAAGCGAAAAACACTTACGAGGGAAGCAATTTCTTTCGTGTTTTAGATCCCGTTTTTCTTTCTTTATTCTGCTAGGTTTTGCGCAAGGGAGAATATATATATAAAAAGGTAACTTTGAAAAGAATTGTAGTGCCTAAGAGAAAAATGTCTGATCAATGAACAAACAGCTTGAACCTTTTTCTCTTGAGTACTCATTGATTGAACGGGGTCGGGGCAAAAAGTGTTACGTGAGACAACTGACTTGATAGACAGCTCAGAGGGTTCGTTTTTTATTCCGGTGATACATTTAGGAAATGAGAGAAATTTAAGAGTCGGAATCCTAAAATGTTTTAGTAATGGGATGGCCTTTGTGTGGGAAACGTTTAGATGGTCACTCATTTTTTCAGCGGTTACGAAAACGTCACGTATAACCAAAAACTAAGTCACGAAACGAACGTGCTGTGCAATTTTTGTACAAGTTTTATTATTTTTGTTATCTTGGCATCAAAATGAATTGACTGTTACGTTTCAGGTATAAAATAAAAAAGAATATTCTAAAATATATATTGCACTTCAAACATATGTATGCCGTGGGGCTAAATTAGTAATTGCCTCTTCTACGCCTACTCAGACGAGTCCAATTTTTAGATCGATCTAAATAGTGCATGCATTTCTTTTTTATAAATATTAATTATATCAAAAGTAACTATATGTGTGAAACTATTTTTTTTGTGTTTATAGGTGCTTGTTCAGATACATTGGTTCCTTTTATAAATAGTATAGATCAACGGCTTAAGAATACATATCATAATCTAAATTTATGCGTATTTTCCGACAATACCTACCCCTCATTGGTTTATAATAACTTCCAGAAAAGAGGGAATAAATATACCTGTCATGATTTCAGGAGTTTATGAATATTAGATTCAAACATGAGCACCGGCAGAGTTATTTACAGGTGAATGCAAAGGAATTAAAGATTTTGTGCAAAACTCGATCTCTTAAAAAATAATTGAATTTCTTAGTGAAATGTTAATTAGTAGTTATACATTAATTTTCTCTTCAAAATGAATAATTTAAAATTGATTATACATGGCATACAACCTATTTTTATCTTGTGAACTCTACTGTATTTTCTCCCCATTTTTGTAATTTTTAAAAGCCGGGAGGGGGTGGGGTGCAAGTACACCCTTTTGCACCTTTTTGGCGAAGTCCATAGATTCAAATAAAGAAATAAAACTTCTTTTCAAATCTTGATAGTAGAAATTTCAGACCATCTTTACTCGTTAGTTTATAGTAGAAGTTTTGCAGCAGATTAAAACATGTCATTTATATCTGCGATAAAATTATGCGTATATAAATATTATAGAAATATAAATTATTTAAAGTATTCTTACGATCACAATATCTATCACTTGCTGGAAAAACCTCTTTGATGCACAGTAGAGCGCTTTAATTTGAAAATTCTTTGGAGAGATCCTTTCAAAATGTGTTCTCCTATAATACAAATTGTATTTGTTGGGTGTCAGAGTGAGCCTTTTGATAAGGGGGTTAGTACATTGCGTTTGTAATTACTAATTCAACTAATATCCACAATAATATAAATATGCAATACAATAGAAATGACCGTATCATGCAATAACCCAATTATGACTGAGGCCTGATAGAGAACAACGATTTAACAACAAACACAAATTTATTAAACACCAATTTCATATAACAGCAATCGAATATTAAAGTAAAATAACTAAATCTGACTTACTATTAAAATACAAGCATAGATAAAATCAACTGTTACCTTTAACATTAACAAATCAGTTCTTATTTAATTTAATAATACTCGCTTGCTCCCCCCTCTCTAATAATAGAATATGGACTCACTCAAACTCCATGGAAGGCTTAGAGATGCTGGTTTGACTTATCCATTTTACACACATTCACTTTCGATGGAAACACACACACACCATCCTTGGGACCAAACCCATTTGACGAAAACCCAAACTTGAAAATAATAAACCTCACTGCATTTCGATGCGGAACCAAAACACTGAATTGAAACCACAACTAACCATACTGGAACTAAGGGTTTGAACACACTGGTGGAGTCTCTATTAAGCTGGCCTCTGATAAGAATCAAACATTGTTGAAGGCAATTGGCTTCACATCGGCCACAGAGCAAATTTCCCTTGAGCAAGGGACACAGCTCCTAGTCTACATTTTTATTTTTGAAACTGCTGTTCTGGATCTGTAAAATTGTCGTGCAAGGGTTTTTAAAAAAACTCTCTTTCCATACAAATCTCACTTAACGAATCGCAAAGAAAATCCCGCCTAAAATACACGTACTAGAATTTCTCTGGATAACTTTTGATCCTCCTACAAACATTTAATTGAAAGAAGGGGGCAATTGTAAAATCCCTTACCCCTCGAAAATATTCGTAGACTTATAAATTTCGGAGCAAACACATTGCCTTGGCGCCTAAAAGGAACCTTCTTTAGAAACTGAAAGTCAAAATCTATAGAAATCCCGCAATATTTATTGCGTGGGGGAAAAGCATGTTCGTCTAGGGCCTACTTGAAACAGATCGCCAGTCACGCTAAATTCACAGGTGTTCAGGTACGAAACTTAAAATGACCCGTGCATTCCCTCGAAAAGATCCCAATTTCTGTAAAAGAGAAGACTGCAACCTAACATATTGATTCACCTTGATCTTCTCTGTAAGAAATATCTGAAACACAAATTTTTTGCTGGGAATAAATCAGCATATTCTATTATTTTCCTAATTATAGCATTTAAATACAAACTGTACTCCTTATAAGTTTGCTTGTCTTTTTTGATACTTTAGATATAATTATAAATCAATATCAATAATAATTTGTGTTTGGTTAGGACTTGGTATACAGTGAATCATCTTTAGTGTTTGTTTTCTACTTTTAACAAGAAACTTCAGTGAATAGTTCCCCCTCACCAAAGAGTTAGAAAGACTAATATCATTTTAAATGTGCGAACTGAGTTAAATGCAAAACATTGGCATATCGAAAAATAATTTTAAAAAAATAAACATATTATAATACAAAATCCCCATTTTATTCTCAAAGATGCCGAATACAATATTGAAAATATAAGCTCCTACATCAGAAATTCTACGTCATCAGCACATTATAACCAAAAGAAAAAGTTTTAATTCCTATTCAACAGTATTTATTATTACGTAAAAAACTCTGCATGATAAACCGAACGAAGACTAGTAATAAAAACTGTTGATTTGGAACATCAAATGCTAAGTGTCTTCTCGCTCCTTTATTTAACGGCACTTTAATAACAATAATTTCTGGTAGAGAAAATTTAGTGCGACAAATACAACTGAAGTACCTCGTAAATTAATTGTTCGCCATTTTTGTACATTGTAACTCTAGTCCAATCTTTTCAGACCGTGATTTAGAGACCATTAAGGCAACCAATGGGATACCTGTGGTGCCATAATATATTAGCCGCCAAAAACTGCTAAAGATAAACAATTGATCCCACCACCGTGATAAAAGTTGTTAGCGTGTTATCTCAGGGATACAGATTGCTAAATAAAAATTAGTGTCCAGCCAAATTCGAAATTTTTACGCTAGAATCCGTACTCAGACGTCAAAAGCAATTTGCAATTATTCCTTTGGGATTTCATACAATTTGTGAGAACTCTATAATTATAGTTTAACCAAGTGTTATAAATATGCAGTCTGTTTATGATGTGTTGTGTTTCAGTTCAATAAGCTATTAGGAACTTTGTATGTAGTTGTTGTTTTTAAGGTTGATTTATAATTATTTTTACACATTGATAAATAATTACAATAATAGGGATTAGTAAAATTAATAATAATTCGTAAGAGATATTAGTAATTAGTAAGAAATTTGCTCCTTGTGACGATATGCAGAGCGTCCCAAAAAGGACGAGGTTTAAATCTTTATTTGTTGTAGATACGACATCAGAGTAACTTGCAAAAATGCTCAAAATAAGTTAATAAATTACCAAAAGGTAGTTTGATTTCCATATGAAAATTATTTTAAAAGTTACAGAATTTTATTTTTATACAACCCCCTTGAGGGTAAAAATAACCCCTGTAGAGGAAAAAGATCATTTACAAGTATTCCTCGGCACTAATCACACAAATGCTAAAACTTAACTTGACTTAAAATTGACATAACTAGAAGAAAAATTGAAATTGGTTGCGCCGTATTTTTATTTAATAAAGCAAATTCATATGTTGCTAACAGCAATGTTATCAAAATCGTTTTAATACAATCTGCTTTAAGGTTTAATTAAAACTTTATGTTGAAAGAAAAAATGCCTCCACATATTCTTTCCTATCCACAAATAATTCATGATCATTAAATTGGGTTGGATATAGAAACAAACGTAATCAATTTGGTTATTATACCAGATTTATTTCAACATATTGTTACGAATATCTGTATATTTGTAAATATTTCGTAGTATTAATTATGTAAAGAGGAAAATGTATGTACATTTCGCATAAGGCAGTGCAAGAGTTTGCCTTTACTTAGCTATCCTGCAATGCGCCTCTTAATACTTAAAAACGAGTTTTACAATGAGAAGGACATTAAACATTATGGTTAATGGCAATCTCGCCAAGTTGGCGAGAGAGAGCCAAGTTGGTGACGGTTTTGGCGACTAACTTTGGTCGCCAAGTTTGACGACATTTGGCGGCACTTCCGGTCCCCATGTACCTGTATAGGGCTTTTCGACTGCTATCTGGAAAAATCTCCAGAAGATTCGCGAAGGAAGCTTTCCTATATAAGGCCAATAGAGAGTTAAGTTAGTAATCTCTCAACAAGCATTCAGAAAGCTGTATTGCGAAAGTGAACTGTATTGCATTGTCTTTTGCGTCGATTCTTTTCCCTTATCAGGGCTGTTAGTTACTGAAAATCTTTCACTTTTGAAATAAAAAATGAATGAAAATCAGACAATCTTATATAACGGTGTTCATTTTGTAAGTGATTGCAAATTTGTGTTCGTCTTGAAAGTGCGTTCGTAAATATAGTTACAAAGATATTGAGCTATCGAGAAATATAATGTTTACAGTCATGACAAGAATATTCTATCAAAGAATTTCATAAAGAATCATTGATCTCTAAAAGACACAAAAGGACATTAAAAGATAGATGCTTACCAAGGTACTATTATACATTGGAAATTGAAAATTCGGTAAAAAAAAATTTCTCTAAAATATTTTTGAACGATAACTTTAAAATAATACTCCATTCTTTATGATATTCAAAATGCTTTAAAAAATACATTAATTTTTATGGAGGTACGCATTTTTATAAGATCACAAACGTAAACTTTAAATTTGATTTGTAAAGAACTAGATTTTTGCCGAGGTAAGTCATTAAGTTACTAGAGACAACAAAAGTTGAAATCAACCAATTTAAAATAAATTAAAAAATGTTAAATGTATAATGCAAGGCAGGTAGCTACTAGAATCTAATGTATCCTACTAGAATCTAATGTATCCTACTAGAATCTAATGTATCCTACTAGAATCTAATGTATCCTACTAGAATCTAATGTATCCTACTAGAATCTAATGTATCCTACTAGAATCTAATGTATCCTACTAGAATCTAATGTATCCAAGCAATAATTAATTATTAACTTAACTTTGAATCTTGATGTTTTTATAATGGGTGTTTATATTAAATACTTTCGAAACAAAATTCTATGAAGAAAATCATTTAAGTTATATTCACAAATGTAGTAGATTCCCTATAGTAAATATATGTTTATCTTTTGCATTTAAAATTAAAACTCTAGATAAATTACTCATTGAATCATGACAAGTCTCTCATTAGGAAATTAATTTTTAAGTTATCAATTAAATACATCAAACTAAGAAATATGTATATATTTTTTTTGTGCAGATAGATCATTTTTCCAATGTGCTTAAAGTGAGAAAATATTCTGAATCTAATTTGAAAATTAAACAAAAATATTCCAATATATAAGGATACCAAACTACTGAAGAAATGACTGATCAATCTAAATATGTTTTAACTCATACAGGTCTAAGAGATCTATGTAATCAGAATATTTGTCCTGAGAAAGCTACGTAATTCTTAATTTCTCCAAGTTTTCAGTTTATTATCCTACCAATGTAGATAAGGATACAACGAATTCATTTGACTTTGATTTAACTTTAACATTTAACATACATTATCAAAAGTCAAAATATTTTTTTCCTGTTAAATTAAATTGGATTTTTATAATTCATCTGTGCTTAAAAGATTGAGAAGGACCATTTACATTCTATAAATTGATATTCCAATGTAACTCAAATGAGGACTTTATAAATTATATGAGATCAGTGTGTTAATATTTCTTAAAGTGTTTAAAATTAAGTAGTAAACATGTTAAGAGAAAAATTATAATGACTTCATTCATATTAACAGAAGAATGATTAGTCTTTAATTTAAAAATAACAATTCTCTATTAGTCCATACTTTTTAGATTTAAAGATTTTTGGATTTTTCTTAGTTTTCAAATTATTTTATTAGTTCACAGAAAATGTATCTTCAAGAAAGTAACATATTACTTAAAATTCGTACATTGAGAAACACTCATTTATTGAAAAGCTATTTCTAAGTGCCACCGCCTTTCATAAATCTTACAAATTTGCAAACATCAGCCTAATAATTATTTGGGAAGTTTGTGCGAATTATTGCTGCATTAAGTCAAAATGACAGAATCGAGATAACATTTGGAACTCGAAGTTCAACGATAAGTAAACAGATAGGACAAAAGAGGTGGTGAATTTGTGAGATGAATTTATTTCATCAGGAGGTGTGGCGGGAAAACGCCCTAGTTTCCTAAATTGTTTGGCTTCTGAACCCATTCATCTTCAACAATAAAGACCTTACTAATTCGTAGGCTTAAGGACATGTGGAATTGTAGATACTTCTGAAGAGCTTAAAATAAAACAAGCTTGGTTGGCATAAAAGTTTTAAAAGTTCATTAATTAAAATTAAGGCTATATTTGTTATAAGTTGAGTTTTTTGTATCACTAGTTGTATTAATAGTGTAAAATTAATATTTATCTATAAAATTATATTTAAAATATATTCAAATTAAATGAATGTGGCCTGGCATTTATATCAGATTTTTTTTTTAATTGCCTAATTTAAGGGGTTGCTACTACAGTCCTGAAGTGGGATTAGAAAATTCATAATTTGTAACTCTATTAGGAGAATCGTTTGCAATCTCTTACGAACATTGCCCTTTTGAAAAGAAAATTAAAGCTGAAATGCCAATCAGGGTATTAGCTGTTAATAAGCTTCGTCTAACATTTCGTAAAAAACACAACATAAAACTTGAAAGTAAACTTTTAGTAAATATAAACCTGTTAGAAGTATTTATCTAAAATTGAGGGTCATGATTTTGAATTCAGAGTTCTTGACTAAACTCATTTAGAATGCCTAATATTGAACCCGAATGTTCATTGAACATTTTTTCAATTGAAAATAGCCTCTGTTTGGAAAGAGACAGTCATCAAATTGTACACGGAAAGAAATTAAAGCTTAAAGGTTCCAAAATTCGATCTTAACCCCGTTTCCCCCCAACTCCAACCTTTGCTTTTGACGTTAAAACGAAAATTACAACTTCATTCCCCATGATGATTTCAAGCGAATCTAATACAAAAATAAAACACTTAAAATTAATAACGGCTTCATCTGTAACCAACAGTATGTTTATTAGATTCATTATTTTTGCAACAAAGAATACATTTTATTATTAACTCACTTATGAATTCCTCTCATTTAAAAACACCCACAAATTAAACGATTAGCTATACAATATGTTTCAGCATTTTTCCGTTTCGCATAGAAAGCGAGTTCAAAGAGTAATGCCCCATCTATTTATTTCTTGAAATGGCAAAAGTTGTGGCTCTTATTTCTTAAGAAGCAATGAAAGGCCGTTCCTCACCATGTCCCGAGGATTGTGCAAGCTATTAACAGATGGTAGCTAGTGGGAAAAAGAAAATCGAATGATAATTCATCTCCTTTTATATTCTTCCCATATCGACTGGGCGATAAAGGAAAGAGAGATTGAACGTACTTTTACTTATTCCGAATACTCCTACAATGCCAACTCACTAGACAGCGTTACAGGCTTTTCAATGCGAGACGTAACGCCTTATTTTATCTAAGGCTTTTTATGGAATAAATGAAAAGTTGAGTTTGGATTACATATTCTTTATACAAAGGAAACATGACATTATTAAGAAATTGTTACATCGATAATATTAAGGTATCCGACTACGTTCGACACAACTTTTTTAAAAATGGCTTATTAAGTACAGTTTAGGGAATTTTTTATGAAATTTATAATAAAAAAGTGTTAACTAAAGAAAAAAATAAAGCAAAGATATTTTTTATAAAAATAAAGCAGTTTTAGACAAATTTTAAGAAAAATTTACCACAAAACAAAAACGAGCTACAAAAAAATCTATCCTACGTATCCCAAATTCCTTTAACAACTATATATTTATGATAGTAGAGAAGGCAATGAACCAGCAATCTAAGAAATATTCTAAACGGTTAAAAAAGTTGTAAGTACTGTACATTGGTATTCATGAATTTTTGTAAAAATTACGACTACAATTCTGAACAAACAGCTATAAATTAAAAAGTAAATAATGCTATTGTTAAATTTCTGGTTCATTGCATTCTTAATATAATAATAAACATTTTCTGAAAATTTCATTCAGAAAACTATACAACTTTTTGTGAAAACACATTTTCCAGAAAACGCGTTTAAAGTTCTCATTCATGTGCTACTGTATGAAAATACATTTAAAATAATCTTTATAACTTCGCTTCTCATTAACGCACATAAAAAGTAAAGACTGCTTCAGAAAGTTTAAAATGTGGACAAAAAAGTTAAGAATAAAAAAAAAATTTAAAAAATGGTAAATTTCTTCAAAATTGAGATTTTCAACTTAGTCGGATACCTTAATAATATTTTTTTTTTATTTAGTAATATTTATAGTGTTCAATATAGGAGTGTGGTAGGTTTAAAAAAAATGAGGATTAAATTTTGTATTAAAAAATTATTAGCGTTACTGAAGCTAAAATTATTTTACAGCAAATAGAATAATACGAACGCTTTCAACTGAGGCTTAATAATAATATAACCCTTACAAATAGTCTTTAATATAAATCCTTTGTATGTGTTACGGCTAATTTAATAAATCTGCCATGATGAAAAATGACCGGTCATTTTACAAAATAATCTGGTAAATATGGCAAATTAAAAAACAAATTCCTTACTTTTGCTGATTATCTTATAAAATATCCCATGTAAACAGCTACCATTCATTTAATAAGATTCATTAAATTAACGGCTGATTTTGTATAGTAACGAAACTACTGCGGCTACTATAAACAATTTCCATAATAATGATAATAATAATTAAAGGTTCAACTAAAATTAGATGACACACAAAATTTAAAAAATAAAAATCACAAAGCAGCATTATCACTGAAAAAATGCCCTGGCAAAACATATAAGAAAACATATACAACAGGGCTGCGCAGTGTCCAGTATTTATCATATTAACCGCAGGCTAACAGTTATCATAATAACAGTCAGTTAATGTTATAAATTTGAGATAGATAAAAAATACTGAATTTGAAAAAGAACTAAAAACAAACGATAAATAATCGGCTTAGGGCCGATGTACAGACCAGATGTACCTTGGACCTTAAATCCAAGTCCATTAATTTTTTGTTTTCTTATTTCAGTTTTATAAAACCTCGATACATCAATACAACTGAACAACATCTTCATACATCTCTTTTTATACAAGCAGGTGGAGCAGGCGCTTGCCTACACAATACCTATCCTGCGCATGCCTAAACATTAAGTATGGGGGGGGGGGGGGAGGGGGGAGGGCGGATACCACACCAAACTTTTGACCTATTGAAAACACCCTTGGGCTTAAGGCTCAAAGTAAATAAACATATTAAATTAACAAGATGCTTTTTTATTATGTATAATAACTTATAATATAATAAATATTAACCAGTCATTAGTTATATTATTAATAAATATAACTAATATAATATATATTAAATGGAACTGTTAATAATTTGACTTATTAATTACTTGTGATAGTTATTTTGTAAAATAACCAGTTGTAATGTATTGTAACCAAATTAATCAAATTAGCCGTAATACAATCATTGTCAATTTTACTGCGCAATTACAACTTATTGAGCTCAGGTTCATACCCCTACGAAGAAACAATTCCGAATTATTCTCTAACTTTTTTTGCCCTTAAAATTTGATTGATTACATTGGTATCCATAAAGACCCCAAGTTTCAGCTTGATTGAGTAACGGCAAGTGGGTTAATAGCCCTTCAAAGATTTTCCCCTCATCAGCTTTCATAGACAAAGGTTTCAATCATTAAATATCGCGAAATTGTTCATGTTTGAGTTAAACTTCGTACCTGGATAACAGAACGTGAGTAAAAGCTGATAAGTCTGACGTCTCTGATAGAAAACATTATCATCGACAACGAATCTATCTGTTAAATTTCACAGTAATTAGGTAACGGCAAGTGGAATTATTAGTATCCAAAAGCGATAGCAGAAGCGTGTGTAAAAGCGACCTATTAGAGATAGTGACAGATCTTAAATAAAATGCATTGCCCTCGACATAAAATCAATCTGTCAAGTTTTAGCTCGATTGGATGACGGCAAGTGTGTTAATTCGTCATCCAAAGCGACAAAAGTAACGTGTCTAAAAACGGCATTTCAGTGACAGACCCCAAAACTTGGTATAATGCATTCTTATCAACAACGAATCCATCTATCAAATTTCAGCGTGATTGGATGACGGCATGTGCGTTAACAAGTCATCAGAAATGAAAATTGAAACATTTGTAAAAACAGTCTCTTAGAGACAGTAACATCCCCAAAATTTGATAGAATCGATTGCAATCAACATGGAAACTATCTGCCAAGTGCAGCTTGATTGGATGAAGGCAACTCAATTAATCTGCTCTCCTCAGATTTGCACACCACACATAGACAGTAATAGACTGCGTGTGAATCTTGGGGACGAAAATATCCAACACCACCACTCCTTTAAAAGTAAGGCTATTTTTAATAGTCTTTTTCTTGATGCAATGTTCCAGGAGAAATCCTCTACAACCAATAACCCAATTTAGTTTGATATTCATTTATTCTTCAACGCATTCAGTTAATTATTCATCGCAATATATTCTATTTCTAAGTAAATTATTTTTCTTATTCCATCATTATATCAAGTTCAAAATTACTAGGCTTTATGGATCTTATGCATGACGATGTCACAGACAATTGCTTTTCGAGGATAAAATTAATTCGCATTTATGACTGGATGATCATTCGAATTTGTTTTAAAAGTGTACGGCGATTGGTCTCAAAAGCCTTGCCAAATAACAAAACCCTTCTTCAAATAATAACATGCATAAAGTTCATTTGGCTGTGTTGAGAATTAAATAACCAGAAAGAAACAAGACAGCAGAAATTTAATTTTTGATGCATACCATCCAATCTCCATCCATAGATTTTAATTCAAAAAGAGTGGAAATGATAATTTGCCTTGTTTTTATTGTTTGTGAATCTGAAATTTCTGGTTGGCAACCTCGTTGTTGCGTCATCTCATTATAATTCACAAAGCAGTGAGATCTCATAAGCTATTTGGTTAGCCATTTTTCTGTCTCCAAATGTGTTTTCTTGAGTAGTTTTTAGTTGTCTTACTATTGTGGAGCTGGAGTAAATAAAAAGAAAAGTGTGCTTGCAATTGAATTCCAGTAAGTTCAGTTTTTTTAAATGTTTAGTTTGGTGTTTCGTATTTGTTTCTATGGTAGTTACGTACTTATATTTATTTCTGAAGCCCTAAATTTAAGACGAACATTTTCAGTTTTGGTTTATTCGACTGTTTAGATGTATTTAAAAATTATCGAATTCATTTTGAAGAGATTCTGTAGTTCTGGTAATAATAAATTTTATAACATTCGGCAAAATATTTATTGCATTTGAGTTCGAGGTTTTATATTGCGTATGTTTTGGATGGATTGCAATCTACTTAATTTTTACTGGATATATTGCTTGCAATTTTAATAAGAATGTGTTACAAATATATCTAAATGGATTTTGCTTACAAATATCGTCAACTTATCTTGAAATGAAATACGTAATATTTAGAAATATGAATATAAGTTTAGAAATGTCTCCCATTTTTTTCAACTCTTGACGATATATATCGTACGTTTTGCGTAAATGTTTTTGTATCAATACTACAATCAGTATTGCAGCATGCCTATAATTCAGTAGTATTTCAGGTATTACAATCTATATTTACTATTGAAATAACATTGTTACGAATTGCTGTTGACCGTCATTGAAGCATTGTTCAGAATTGACAGTTAAACGAATTATTCCTAGAATACGTGCACAATTTAAACGGCTTACATTTGTAGATTTATGCCCAATATATTGAGGTTTTATATCTAATTGGATGGTTGTGATAGCATCCTAGAATATCGTATCAAAAGTTCCAGTTTTCGAACACTAGGTATGCTTGAGAGAACTCTTTGTTTGAAGGAAAAACATTCGCCTAGCATGCTAAACTTCATGTATAGGTTTTATAATTTTACCACTGTCTTATTTGCTTTCAGGAATGTAAACTATTTATATTTTTAACAGATGTTTTCATTGCGATTATCAGGCTTCCTGGTTTTTTCTACGTTTTTGTTATGCTTAATCATAAGACGAAAAAACTAAACGTTCTAAAATGTGATCATCTTCAGTACCGTAAAATGGGGTGAATAGGAACAGCGGGGTGTATCGGAACGAAACTTCATGAAATTACGAAGAAATTATTATTTTACACAAATAAAGCAGTTTTATTAAATATATATATATTTTTCATTTGGTTAAAATCTTGGAACATGTTTTGAGGGGTTTTCAACACTGTCCTTTTTTTTTAAAAAAAAAGTTTGAAACAGCGTGCATACAATTCAATGAGTTTTAACCTCTCCAAAACTTATCCCGTAATTAATAACATGTACCAGTTATAGACTTAACTAATATATTTTTAGATAAGTATAAACATCCACAACAGCATGCCATACTTAATTTAACTTGGTTTTAAAAACTTTTTATTTTACAAATTTTTATCTTTTGCCTAGTTTCGATTTTGAGATTTGCGGGGTGAATCGGAACACTTGAAAAGTGATATTAAAAAGCGGTTTTTGGCAAGATTATGTTCCACACAAGATTCAACGACTGAAGAAGAATCTAGTTACTCCCTTCAAGACAGTAATCAAGATTGCAGGCTTGAATAAATGTCAGAAGAGGAGCCTAGTTTCCGCATGGCAGAAAACCCGATTGTTCCAGTGGTTTTTTCTCTAAATGACTTCGTTATCTTTAAGTTATATGAGAAATGTATGAAGACTCTATGTGAGCAAAGTTTTACACCCACAAGATTATTGCTATATAAGTGTGTTTTACAAAAAGCGCCCATGAACGAAGAGATTTTCTGAAACAAATGAGGATGCTTTCCTTTCTCAAAATATTTTAAGGAATTTTAAGTCGTACACCACGCAAACATAAAGTAGATTAAAATATATTATTAATTTTAAAGACTATTTAGTTGAGTTATAGGAGAAGAGTTGATACGCTTTCAGACATATGATTGGACAATTATTAACAAACACAAATTTTATCCGTCATATTAAAAGATTTTTTTGATATTTTTGTGTTCCGATTCACCACAATGCATTATTATTTGCTTTTTGCCACCCTATAAACATTTAAATAAGATCAGACATAAATTGTAACGAGTGTTCCGATTCACCCCTTTCTGCGGGGTGAATCGAAACACCATGAAAAATTTCAAAATAAACTAAATTCCTAGTTTTTACAAAAAATTTTGAGTTGATTCTCAAAGAAGAAGGTAAGACCCAAGTTTCTATGCCAAAATTATGTTCCTTAACGATCTTATTACAACCGATTATTACTTTGAAAGTTAGTGTTCTGATTCACCCCATTTTACGATAAACCAGTCTGCAATAAATTTAAAGAGTAAGAACAGTTCAATTTAAAGATGTGAACATTTGTTGTACTTAACCCTTTGCACTCCAGTGGCGCCTCTCAGGCGCCACACGATTGTATGCCAAACCACGAGAGAACCATTAGGTGTGATGCGGAAATTCGATGCAAGGCCAATGACTGTGTTTAGTTTCTATGAAGCAAATCCATAAACACCAGCCGAACCTAAAATGTCTCGAGTTGCTGATTCCTCCGAGCGAAAAAGGCCTGGAGTGCAAAGGGTTAATAAAGAGTACTAAACGAAAAATGGAAATCATTAGCATTTGAATAAATTAGATTTCTTTTTATTATCAAAAATAAAATCTACATTTCTTTAAAACTTTGAACTGCAAATGATATTGAAAAAACGAAAACTTTCCATTCCTGCTACTGAAAGCTATTTGATTTAATCTTTATGTACTTGCTTTACAGTAGTATAAGTATGTTTTTACGCTCAATCACCTATTTTTATGCTCAATAACGGCTAATCAGGCCACGACCTACTGCTTAACCTGGACTCCTAACCACAACGGCCGACCAAACGGTATAGTGGTTAGCGTGCTAGCTTCTAGACCGCGAGGTTGCGGGTTCGAGTCTCGTGTTAGGCATGGGTGTTTGTAAATGTATGTTGGCTTGTCTAATGACGAATGTTTCGGCGCATTATAGCCCTCGTGTTGCTGACGGCGCCAGATAATCTGAAAACAACCAACCAGAGCGCTAATCACAGCCATCAAGTGGGCCCAATAGCATAGGATTTAACTCTGAAAATAATTCGTCAATAACTGTCTGCGAATTTGATTTTACGCGAGAATAGGTTACATGACTGCTAATAATACAGTATTGAGGTTATTCATCCTTTGGCGCTTTTTTAAAAAAAATACTCAATTGAGTTTCATTTAACACGTTGAGCGCGACGCGAATTCTTAAGGAAATCCCCATCAGGCCACACGCAGTAGTGCGCTTCGCATTTCTACACCGCAATGCCAGCGCATCCTTGCTAAAAGATTGAAATTTACTCTAAACAGTTGAGTAAATATATTAGGGCCATTGTTTCTTATCACAGTAGAAGATATTCACGCTTAGAATGAAATGCTTATAGACATTCATTCCACACGTTTACGCAGCGTTGCTAGACCTCGGATTTAAAATTCTTAGGTATGCAATTTTTCACAAGAGTATTTTGGACATAGTTCAATAGATAAAATATTATTAAATATACTATCAATAGTACTTCAAAGACTTCCTGCACTTTAAAAAGTACTAAGAAAGGCACTATGTCAAATTATCGGTGTGGGAAAAACAGCTTACTGTCAGTCACCGATGGCTGACGCGGCACTCAACGTGTTAATAATGCTATCCTGTAATGAATAAAACATAAATTTTCATTAATTACTTAAAACAATGTAATTTTTTTAGTTTTATATCGTATTTTACTGTCGGCCACCGATGGATGACGCGGCGCTCAACGTGTTAATTGAAAACTTGATCAAGACTTCATGTTTCAGCGCAGTACAGCCCTAGTGTATCCGTTGTGCCATGTGAAGTCTGAAGAGGATGACGCTTATGGAGAAGTCTCGGGATAATGCCAAGACTCCGTATAAAGATATTAAGCAAAATTAATCAAACATAATTCTAAAAATTAGTACTTTTATCTATACAAAATTACGAGCTTGAATGTTTAGTTTTCCCTTTGGATTTTTCACGTTTCTTGCATTTGATGCACAAATGCAAAAGTTGTCTTCTCGGAAACTAGTCGCTGTACTTGCGTTTCGAAGCAGTTATGTCTTCGTTTAATTGCGAAGAGAAAATTAGATACCCTCAACCAATATCGTTTGCCGATGGCACCTAAATTGAGATTTTGAATCTTCATTCTTTACCACTATTCAATATTAACGAATTTTTTACGGCTCGATAGTTTATATATTTAAAGAAAACTTACTACGTTTGATTAAATTTGAAATTCATTAAATAGGCAAAAAAAAGTTAAGTTTATGAAAATGGAGTGTTTTATCAAATACAAGAGAAAAAAAAGAAAAAAAACGAATCGAACACTAAAAAATCGGTTACTCTCGAGTCTGCATGCATTGGTTCAATTGCGTAGTTGCCATTCTTGTCTGGTCGTATAGCCAGAGAGCATACAGTAAGACTAATTCCTATTCTTTTTAGCCTATAAAAATGTATCCAGATGAATGAAAAATGAAGCAGGAACCCATCGAATTCCAAGTAGTCATCGATGTTGCTCAACTACAAGTCAACGCCTTCAAAGGTAAGTGCTTTAAACAGCGTTACTTGAGCACTAGACCTCATATCTTGCAAGAAAATATACAGTCGAACTCGTCCGTTTCAACAATATATACAGCACATCCATAGGTGGATAGGCGATCGGAATTCTTGACTATATAATAACTTTCGCAGCGTTTGAGGTTGTGGCAAAGTACCTTAAGGTATCAAGAAAAGATCTGGTAGAATATTCTGAATGTCTAAGAAATAATTATAGTACTAACAAAAACCATAATAAATTATAACGTTTTAATTATAGACGCTGATACATTTAGTATAAACTTCAGGCAATCCGAATTTGCTTATTAGTAGAGTTGAGTATGTAATTCATGATATAGAACGTAAGTGTAGTTTCTGAGTAATGTGACGATTCGGTTACTTTTTTGCTGGGATTTCTGGCAACCAGTTACTGTTTTTCCAATTTCAGCCAGGATTATAGCACTGATCTCAAACTAGAACTTCTGGATAGCTTATAAACTGTTTCAATTCTGCAAGCAAATGAAGCCAATTGAATACTTCCCCCATAATGCTGTGAAATAGGTTGCCATGGTTACATAAATTGTAACTAGTTTGAGGGAAGTTGTTAGTATAGTTCACAATGGTGGTTGTTAAGCCTTCTTCGGCTTCAAGTCAACAGGCTAGAATGCACTATCCAGAAGGCCGACCAAACGGTATAGTGGTTAGCGTTCTAGCTTCTAGACCGCGAGGTTGCGGGTTCGAGTCCCGTGTTAGGCATGGGTGTTTGTAAATGTATGTTGGCTTGTCTAATGACGAATGTCTCGGCGCATTACAGCCCTCGTGTTGCTGACGGCGCCAGATAATCTGGAAACAACCAACCAGCACTATCCAGAAGTCGCAGTTAGAGATCAGTGGGTTATAGCTTAAGCTGAACTATGGAGAGGTACCTATACAATGCATTTTGAAATCGTAAATTGTTTGACGTGTACGGGATGGAGTTCATATTACGAATCTCCTCAGCAAAGCGTATGCAAATTTGCTTGAAGTGTGATCTCGGTTTATAAAATACTGGTTGCGTGGCCCCGAGTTGCGGTGGCTAGTCATTAGTGTAAGCCATAGTGTTTGGCACTTAAAGGAAATGGCTTGCTGCAAGGTCCATTGCGTCGCAAAACCAAGCTCGCTTCGTTCTTTAAAAGTTTCATCGTTCCACAAGCTCGCTTTGCTCGCTGAAGAATTCATTGATGTAGAAGCCCAGTTGCTTATAAGACAATTATTTTCTTTTTTATACGTATTCGCTTCGTTCTCTTGACCTTGATATTTAACTTAACTGTCCAGACCGTGAGACTCTCCCCAGAGGGATTTAAAATTTTGACACCACAAACGGGAGTGGTTAACCTCACCACAAAGATCCGAACGATTCATCAATACCACCAAAGCAGCAGTTATTTGTTCTAGGAAATAAATACATTGGAAGTCGGATTTTACAAACATGATTTATAATATTACAGTTTATCAATGGATTTTCAATACTAATATAGGTTTTCAAATGATGATCCAATGATAATTTGACGTCTACTGCTTTGAGACATGTTTTATTTTTTTATAGATTTTATGTATTTTGTTAAACCATTGCATCTTAGTAACTCAACGGCTCTTTATAGCCATATTCTTTAAGTTGATTGAATTTGTCTTTTTAGAATATATGAATTAAATCTATTGCTAAAAATTCTTTATTTTGCCTATTGCTGGGAGACATGCGCGGCGATATGAGGTGCAGGAAATAGTTTTTTCCTGGTTTTAATGGGATGTGGGAGAAGGTGGTAAACCTACTTCCCAAATCACTTGGGGAAAAAGTGTTTTATTTCAAACATAAATTGATTTTTGTAACAGGAACTGGTCCAATTGGTGGATTTCTTGCTATATTTGTAATCGATGACATCCAATCCCGGAGCTTGCCTCTAAGTTTTTAAATGCATGTTATTTCATTTCAAATTAAGGAGATTAAAAAGTCGTTATTGGCTGGTCTATTGGGGAAAGTATAATTTGGAAAAATGTTATTGCCGAATACATTATCCATTAATAGATTGATATTTTTAGTCACTTTAGTTCACTTTTAGATTTTCAGTTGAAATTTGATAGGGTTATAGAGATCATCGAATGTCATTTTGAAATTAATACCTTATTAGTTATAATTTTAGCAGAATCGCATTGAGGCAACTTTTCTTTTACTTAAAATTCCTACTTTCTAGAACAGTGCTGAAACAAAGCTTCTTAGAGTCCTTAGGCTTTTTCTAATATTTTTAAAAGTGCATTTTGAAATTATGAGGTTCTAGAAAAATTACTTAATTCAACTACTTGAGAACAATTCAAATATTTAAGAACTCAATAATTAACTAACTAGCGTAGGTTGAGTCCTGAATTGTAACAAGTAATCCTGATGGACCAGGGCTGTTGAAGCTAGTACATTGACTTCCTCTCCGCGAAATAGACTGTATTTAATAATCAACACGAAACTAATCTTGCTGTTAAAAACCTTTATTGCCGTAAAATCATTGCTGTTAAAATACAAGAAAAACTCTCATGTCACCATTCTGTCTAACTATGTGTAAGAAAAGGGGCGTCTCTACAATCAACCAGACGGTGACAGTTAAAAGAATATTGACTGCAATTCAGTTTACTGACGAGCGTTAAACAAGGGCGAGAGAAGGGTTCTTGTATCGTCACACCGGGCTTTTAAAGATAGCCGTGTAGCTGGCATGTCAGAATTGCGAAGAAAATCGTCCTAAAAGATAGTCTTCCATATGATCCCTTCTGATGTCCTCTCGGGAGCCAAACACGGGCACAACGTGTCCAAGTGGTAAGGGACACTAATTTTGTAGAAATTTATGTAATGCACTCTCCAAAGTACGTACTACGTGCCTTTTATCACTATTTGACTAGTTAAGTTTTTAATTTTATTTATGAAGACGTAAATCATGGCATCCTCTCTAACCATTTCCATGATTTGTATAGCCTTCAGTACAATATACGCGTATAATATTGAAGCAATAAATTTAGCGTCATGTATAACTAATAACCCTCAATAAACACAAATTCTTTACTCAGACACGTTTATTCAGTAGATAATAAAGTAAACCGCAAGTGTGAAATTGAAATCAATAATTAAAAATAAAGCCAACAATTATTAACTGTATAACAAAATATCTTATTAAATCTTTCCTAGCCGGCTGAGGTAAAAGTGATTAAAAATGCCACTTGCTGATTACTGCGTTCGAAATGGGGCGATTCTGGTGTTTGTCGCATCCTTCATCTTAGGTCCCCCCTCAGGGGGTTTACTTTCTATAAGTAAACACGGGCTTCACAACCCCGAGGTACCCCAGTGATCTTTTCCTTCTTCTGTGTTATCTTCTCTTTTTAAGTTTGGTATTTTTCTTTTGAGTTCTTTTCTCAATCGTTGTGGTTGCCTCTACTGAGGTGAGGGGTCCCCTTGAGAAGCTTTTTGCCGCCCTGTAGCTGTCAGCTCCTCTCGGGCATTTAATCACCCACGTGTTTGCCGTGCGTGGAGACCTGTGTCCCTGGAAAGGGGGATCCTGGTAGTTGAGGGACGACATACTGTGCCAATACACTACTTCGGCCTTTGCTTCAGGTAAACGGGAGGTGCACATTGGTCCCGTGTGCATCAATCGGCTGGTCGTTTGACTTCGTCGGCGGCTAGGGATCAAGCAAGTGATCCGTTTTCCGGTAATCTCGTTAAGGGTGGAGACTTCACCGGGGCCGAATTGCCTGCGTATAGACCCTGGACAACCTGGTAGTGGATAGCCGAGCGCGCTTGTTTAGTTTTCCTTTTGTTCATTTTTCTGGTTTTTGGTGCTTGCCGGCATCCTCTATCCCTTTCTTTTGTGGACTCCATGGTGGGTGGGACTCCAGAGTCTGAATTTTTTCCCTTTCTCTCATGGCAACAAATTTTACAACTTCTTCTCCTTCATTGGAGCAACCATTGTTACAATCTCTAAATAATGCTCGATTCTTCGTAATGAAAAGATCTGAGGGTTCCTTTTTCAATGTTTCTCCCTTTTTAATAGAAAAAGGTATTACTGGTTCTATTGGTGAAGCTAAATCAATCAGCAAAATGCGTACTGGAGATCTTCTTATTGAAGTTTCTTCAGATAAGCAAGCTGCCTCTTTATTAAAATTGACTTCACTTGCAAACTTGCCTGTAAATGTTTCTCCTCATGGTAATTTAAACTTCTCTCGTGGTGTGATTTCGGCTCCAGATTTATTGCATGTTCCGGAATCGGAAATACTGGAAAATCTTCGGGATCAGAAGGTGTGCAAGGTGGCACGTATAACTATGAGGCGTGATGGTGAGATAATGAACACCAAACACATCATCCTGACCTTTGAGACGCCTATTCTACCTCAACACATCAAGGTCGCATATTTAAGGTGTTCCATCCGCCCATACATTCCTAACCCCTTGCGATGTTTCCAATGTCAACAATTTGGCCATTCCAAGTTAACATGTCGAAGTCCCCCTAAATGTGCTCGCTGCGCAATAGAGGGTCATGACAGTGAAAACTGCATAGCAGAAGAAAGATGTGTCAATTGTAACGGTGACCATCCTTCCTATTCTCGTACATGCCCAACCTGGAAACTTGAGAAAGAAATCACAGCTACAAAATTCAAGGACAATATTTCATACCCGGAAGCGCGACGAAAAGTAACATCTCGAACGCCGGTGCCCGGGAAGAGCTACTCATCTTCCACTCAAGTAGCAATGAAAACCACTAGTACACAAACTGAAACGTTTAACATGTTTGCTAATTCACTATCCACTAGCACTTCAAAACCAATATCTAAATTTTCTAACACGCAAGTATTGTCCCCTTTAAATAGCTCTCACAAACAACTTGGATCTAAGACAAAAATTGCCAAATCTAAAGCTGTTCAAGCTTTAAAACTGAAATCAGCGAGAGAATCCAGCTCTCGCAAATTTAGAAATCCTTTCAGGATACCCACGTTGGATGAAGATCTAATGCATCTGCATCCATCTGATGATGAAGAGGCGTTGCTGCGTGGGGATCCTGATGATTGTGCCATTACAACTTCCCCCATTCAATAATGGCTTTTATTTCTTGGAACTGCCGTGGTTTGCGGTCTAGAACGGATGACTTGAAATCCATCATTTCAACATACCATCCAGCATGTGTTGCGCTTCAGGAAACCTTTTTGAAGTCCACCCACTCTGTGAAGATTCGTAGATATAGTTGTGTACGAAAAGATCTAGATTCTGGTTCTACAGTGTCTGGCGGTGTATGTATTTTTACTTCCCATGATTATCCCAGCACTGTAGTACCATTGCGTACATCTTTACAAGCAGTGGCTGTGAGAATTCACATCCAGTCTCTTATCACAGTCTGCTGTCTATATCTACCGCCGCATGCTAACATCCGTCAACATGATTTGAATGACCTTTTGGATCAGCTACCTGCTCCTTTTTTGCTTCTTGGTGACTTGAATGGTCACAGTACGTTGTGGAAAAATGATGACACGAACCCTCGTGGACAACAGATTGAGCACCTGCTCTCTGATTACCATCTTTGCCTGCTTAATAACGAGGAGAAGACCTATTTTCATCAACCCACACGAACTTTTCACTCAATTGACCTAGCTATCTGTTCACCTGCACTTCTACCTTTTTTAAATTTTGCTGTTGACAGTGACTTGCACAACAGCGACCATTTCCCTTTACTTATCACTCATGTTAACAGTACCCGTAGTAGGCTTCACCCATCTACGTACTTATACAAACGAGCAGATTGGGGTGTATTTGGGGAAGAAGCAGTGATAACAGAAGCTATGGTAACTGTTGATGATATTAATCATGCTGTGCATAACGTCACCGAAAGTATCATAGGGGCAGCGGAAATTGCGATCCCTAAGAGTTCATCCCGTGAGATTAAGCACTACAAACCATGGTGGAATAATGAGTGCCAAACGGCATACAAGAAACAGAGGAAGTTGTGGGGTATCTTTCGGCGATACCCAAGTACACAGAATCTCATTGCATTTAAAAAGGCCAAGGCATTTGCCCGAAAAGTGCGACGCCGTAGTCAGAAGGAATCATGGAAGAATTATGTGTCTTCAATAACATCTTCGACATCTAGTAAGCAATTGTGGAAGAAGGTCAAGGCAGCAAACGGTTTATATTCGGAATTTTCCTGTCCGATTTTAGAAACCAGAGGCGCCACTTATTCTTCCGTAGAGGATGTAGCCAACGTCATTGGTGAAGCTTTTGAAAAAGTGTCTAGCTCTGAATCTTACAATCCAACTTTTTTGGTTGTTAAAAATCGTGCTGAGCAGACACCTATCAATTTCAAAAGCAAACTCTCTCTACCATACAACTGCGAATTCAAGATGTTCGAATTGAAACGATCTTTATCAAAGGCACATAACACTAGTCCAGGTCCAGATCAAATTGGTTACGACATGCTCAGGCATTTAAAACAAGACTCCATCTCAAATGTCCTTCTCCTCTTTAATAGAATCTGGAGGGAGCAAACCTTCCCTTCTGCATGGAGAGAAGCTGTCGTTATTCCAATTCTGAAACCTGGTAAAGATCCCAAAGATCCTCTGAATTATCGGCCGATAGCTTTAACCAGTTGTCTTTGCAAGACCTTTGAGCGCATGGTCAATGATCGTCTTATTTATGTCCTGGAAAAGAACAAATGCATTTCTCCTTTCCAGAGTGGGTTCAGACGTGGCCGGTCCACTTTGGACAACATTCTCTTTCTGGAAACGGAGATTCGTAATGCATTTGTAAGGAGGAACCATTTAGTTTCAATTTTCTTTGATGTCGAGAAGGCATATGATCGCACTTGGCGATATGGAATTCTGCGTACCTTGTGCGATTTTGGTTTTAGAGGTAACTTGCCTGTTTTTATTTTTAACTTTTTAGCCTCACGTGTTTTTAGAGTCAGAATTGGTTCTACCTTTTCGCGTGATTTTATTCAAGCTGAGGGCGTCCCTCAAGGAAGCATTTTAAGTGCAACTCTTTTTAACCTTCATTTTAGCCAAATTCTTCAGAAGCTTCAGCCATCTGTTCGCGGAACACTGTATGTTGACGATCTTCAGATCTCATGTCAAGGAACTAACATTCGTCTTATTGAAAGGCAACTTCAAACTGCGGTTAACAATCTTGTTCAGTGGTGTGATCAGAACGGCCATACACTTTCTCCTACGAAGAGCAACTGTGTCCATTTCTGCAGAAAAAGGAACCTCCATCCTGATCCTGCTATCCATATTCGCAACACCCCCATCCCTGTAGTTAATGAGATACGTTTCCTTGGATTGATTTTTGACAGCAAGTAGACTTTTCTTCCGCATGTCCTCTCTCTACGGAAGAAGTGCGAAAAGTCATTGAACATCCTCAAAGTGCTGTCTAATACATCTTGGGGTGCTGATCGCACATCCTTACTCCGAGTGTATCAGTCGATCATTCTATCTCGTATCGACTATGGATGTATTGCCTATGGTTCAGCTCGAGACTCCGTCTTGCGCAGATTGGACACCATTCACAACTCGGCCATGAGGATATGCTCTGGTGCATTTAGAACATCTCCCATTTCTAGTCTGGCCATGGAATGCTACCAGCTTCCTCTTGATCTCAGAAGGAAAAAGTTGGCTATCAATTTTTATTTTAAAGTTTTATCCATATCCTCTCACCCTTTGAAACCCATGATTCTTGCTCCTAATTTGAATCGCCTTTATGTTGCTCGCCCATCTCGCATTTTTCCATTTAGTGAACGGGTTAAAACCATACTTAACAATACAGACTTGAGTGATGTTGTGGTGCAGATAAACGAAGGCATATGGTTCCCACCATGGGATTTTTCATCTTTCCCTCATTTTAACCCCTTCATTTCACATTTTAAATCTGATACTGCTCCAGCCATTTACCAACAGTTATTCCATCAACACAGCTGTCAGTATAGTACATACTTGCCAGTATTTACTGATGGGTCGAAAGGAATGGGATACGTCGGTTGTGGTGTCATTCTTGATAACACAACTCATAGCTACAGGCTTCATCCTTCCTGTTCTGTATACACTGCCGAAGCAGTGGCAATTTCCCAAGCCCTCCAACTAATATCTAGGAGTCCCCATCGTAATTTCTGCATATACACAGACAGTATGAGTGTATTAAAGCAGCTGGAGCATTATGACATCAACTGTCATCCAGTAGTGTCAAATATTTTTAACATTTTAAAATCAATTAGAAATGAAGGCTTTGATATTGTTTTTTGTTGGGTACCGAGTCACGTAGGTATTAAAGGTAACGAGCTTGCTGATAGCGCTGCAAAGGCAGCTTCTGTCATATTGCAACATGCCGTTCCTTTAGTTGACATAAAGGCGTACACCAAGAAGTTCTTTAACTCTTTGTGGCAAGAATCTTGGGATATGCAACTCAGCAACAAGTTGCACTCCATTAAAACCACCATTCATCAGTGGACCATTGCACCAATGCGGAAGACTGACGTTAAATTAACAAGACTCCGTATTGGACACACTCGTTTTACTCACCGTCATCTTTTATTAGGAGAAAATCCTCCATTTTGTCTTACATGTCAAACTGATTTTACTGTTTTTCATATTTTAATTGTTTGTCCTACTTTTAATCAACAACGCCTTAAATATTTTAATAGCACAATTTTAAACTTACACGATTTGATTGGAGAAAATCCTCATTCAAATCTTTTTTCATTTTTAAATGACATTGGGTTTTTAAATCACATTTAGCAATTTTATTTTTTTTCGTCAAGTTGCCGGCCAACATCTTTTGTCACTCTTTTTTATATTTATACCTCTGTTTTTAGTGTTTTACACATAGGTTTTATATTTTAACTGGTTTTATTATTTTATCTTGAGCTTGGCGCAGCATGTCCGAAACCGGACCTTGTGCCATTAAAACTAACATCAATTCAATTCAATTCATCTTAGGTCCCGGCAAAAGATCCCTCACACCTGGGAAGTGTGATTTCGCAGATCTTTTCCCTGCACGATCCGATGGGGAAGTGTATCATTCTCATAGTAACATCCCTGCCTCGTAACCTCCCTAGTCCAACCCCTGAGCACATAGTCTGTCCCTCCATTCGTATAACCAACACTTGACGTAATAGGAAAACCTCCTGAATGGCGTAAGTCCACGGTGAGGAGTCCAACCCTTCCAAATGTATTCAGAAAACTCATTTTTAACAAGGGGGCTGTATATTTGTTGCCTTACTGAAGCCTCCCTTAATTGATAAATTTAATGTCTGAGCAAAAGCACCACATGACATCCATAGATGAGGTTACCCATTCCCGGCTATTTCATAATCTTGAGTAATTTTAAATCAAGATTTCTGCGTCTTGGATCTTAAATGAAGTAACCCCAGATCTGGAATATTGAGTTAGTCGCCCTCTAATAAAGTTGTCTTTTGCAAAATTGAAATCATTAAACTTTTCAAATGATAAACTGTCATTTAAGTGGAAAATATTGTGCTGATAATAAATTTAGGATCGTTGTGGTAAGTTTGCGAAGAATTTGAGTCTGTATAAAATTTAAAGTTGGCTTGTCTATTGTTATTGCACACTATAATACCAGATTTACAATTGAAACTTGTCTATCTAAATGGTGATAAAAATAAATGTTTACATAAGTACGAGTCCTGTGTGCGTAGGAGATCTGCAATGCCGCATCATGTACTGCCAATGATTTAAGGTAATTTGTAGAATTTCAATTCCATATTCAACACGCTTAGTTGGAGCTGCCAAGTTGCTCCTGCATATATTACAGGCCTGTAATCAAAATTTCATCAATATTTGAAAGTATTGAATTACAAATATTTAAACAATGTTACTTCCAGCTGTAAGTTATGTTTATAATCTTATTAAATCAATTATTATGATTAAATGTATTATCTTTAATCGTAGATTCATTCCGAAATGCATTTTAATCTCATGGAGCTCATTCAAAAATAAATTCATGATAAATTATATTTTCAAGAGGCCAATTATTTTACCTTTAAGTAATTGCCCAGTTCGTGTAAGCATAACTACCTCGTATAAAGCAACTAAATAAGGTTACGTAGTTTGCCCCGATGAAGTAGAATTATTTATTGAATGAAATGGTTAAAGAGTTTTTGCAAATATTCATTTCGTTAATTCTGGCTCGTGGCATTTATTTAGCAAGTCTATTGGGTGGATAATAGTTCATCAACTATTTAATTTTTCCACTTTCTATCTATTCGTTTACAATTGGAACATTTTAAGGTTTTACCAATTTATTCAAATTTTCGATGATTATGATAGTCTTTAGGCTCACTTTCAAGTACTCCTGAAGGTTTATCAAACACTTCAGCATTTTCACATGTATCGAAAATATAGCTTTTTTGTGAATAATTAAGTGGCTAACAAACAAAACCGGACCCGTCTCCTAATTAGTTTTTTACAGGGAGTTCAAAATAAACATTGTTCTGTGCATGTTTATGATATTGCACTTTGAGTAATTATTTTGAGGGGTTTGAATCTGCTTTTGATTGAAAATATTTCGGTGGTAAATAAAGATGAATTAGAAGATGTCGAATTTAAAAAAAAAAAACATTGTGCATAGGAAAAATAGTTTTGTTCGTCTGCTCCTCAATTATGTTCTAAACCTTCTATGTGTCTCAAGTCTTAATGAACTTAACATATCTCGATTTTCAATTTTTTTATTAGTTTACATGCACTATCCTATAGTAGAATTCGCATTACCAAGAAAATATTCGTTACTGACTTGAATTGTACGTCTCTAAAGTTAAGCATAGTAAACTACAAGAAATAAAGTTCCAATTATTTGAAAGTACGAAATGTTTGACTTTCTACCAAACCATTGTTCATATATATGAGGTGGTGGTTTTCTAATTTAGAGAATGAGATGAAATATTACGCACGTGCACATAAACATGAATACTTCAGTCCAAAATTTCCTGTCTAGGTTTTGAAGAAAATAATAATCCTTGCATCAAAAAAAGCATCACGCATGATCTTTCCGGCTACAACTTTTTCTTCTGGGGAAAATGAATTTGTTCTTTAGCGTTCAAGACCTAAATGTTCCAAGATAAGAATCTATTCCTTCGTTGTTAAATTAAATATCATTATCAGACTCCGTCAAAAGTTTAAACTTAATTGCAAACTCAGCAGGCGTACACAGGCAACTGGATTTTACTTTAGCAATTAGATATACATAGTAAGCCAACGAGAATAAGTGTCTAAAACAAAGGATGCACCTCCTAAACTTTCAGTAGTTATAGGTATAAATATAAAGTTTACAATGGAGGATCACTATATATTCTCTTGTGACTTAAATGAGCCACGACATAGCTTAACTTGTTTACATTCGTGATAGTTAACTGGTCGACTTTTTATCTCTGATTTTGTTTCATGCACAATTTTGGATATGGAAATCTGTTTAATTCACGAATAAACATGTGCACACCAGATTCCTCAGTTTTGTCACAGGAAGTTCCATAAATCGGCAACAGTTACAAAATTTGAATTAAATTTAAAATCAAGTTTTTTTTACAAAGAATTTTGAAGTCAATTAATTAAAGAAAAAACATTTTTTACTGATATTAATGTAATTTCAATGTATGTACATTACATCATTATATCGCTTCTACTGTAAAGAATATTATAACAAACAACTATAAACAGTCCCCCATATTATAAAACATGTTTTTTTCCCATCTTGCAACTTTCTCCGATGAAACAAAGAAAATAGCTCAAGATTATAAGGCCAAAGCGCTTTAAAATACGTAAACTTCACCTGAAAGAACTGAGCTATTGGCCAAAGCAGTTCAAGGTTACATATTTTGTCGATTTCGAAAATTCTTGAATGAAGAATAACCTTAGGTCTGGCAACACCACAATCGTATCAATCTAACCCTTCAAAGTGCATCGTTAAAAGACTTATGCTAAAATATTAAGTTGGGCACAAAATAGTTTTTGCTAAATACTTTGCATTCCAAATTCAATTGATGCTAAAAATAAATGTCGAACTTAAATCTTAAAATAATCAGCTTAAGGCCGATGAACAGTTTACTCTGCGACTTAAGTCAAAGCCCATTACAAAGTTGATGTTTTATGATCTCAAATTAAAAAAAAATACAACTGAACAACATCAGCATCTTTTTTTACAAACAGGCGGAGCAGGCGCATGCCCACATAATTCCTTTCCTGTTCATCCACAAACATTAAGTGGGGATGGACACCGGACCACACTTTTGACCAATTGAAAACAATACCCTTGGTCTTAAAGCCATAAGTAAGAAAAAAAATTCTTGATATTGATTCTTGGTACTTAATAATTAAGATCATATTAAGTACTTTTATTATTTTTTAATCAAAATCCATGTTCATCTTCTCATTTTGTTCTTGGTCTCCTATTGAAAGTATTTAGGGATTATTACCATCCTGCAAAGAGTCTTTTCTCCTTTAAATTTCAGGATGTTTTGCAAAATCTGCCAAAAACGTTTGATACTCAAAAACATGAACTTACTAAAATGTCAGGGTTTCTTGGAATAAAGGCTCGTATGTTTAACCCTTTGCACTCGAGGCCTTTTTCGCGTGGTGGAACCAGCAACTCGAGACGTTTCCCACCATTTTTGGTTCGGTTTGCGATTACAGATCCGCTTCAAAGAAACTAAACAGTCATTGGCCTTGTATTGAATTTCTGCTTCAAACCTAGTGGTCCTCTAGTTGCGGCATCCAATCATGTGGTGAGTGAGTCACCTCTCGAGTACAAAGGGTTAATTTTTGAGTACTTCGAGGCTTTATATTAGAAATCAATGGGTCGGGACCTATAGGGATCTTAGATAATTGAATTCTCATTAATTTTTCTAGATCTAAACTCTGTTGCTTGTCGAGAGATTTTAGTCTACTGAACTTTGGAAAGTTTTCTTAAAAAGGAATTTCATTCATGCATTTTTCTCCTTGGATTAAGAATAAAATAAGTGATAATTAAATATTGTCTTGATGATTTTAGCTTATTCAGTTTAAACCATAATATTGTAAAATTATAATGTAAATATAGTGGAATAAAATAGCAGACTCGCATGAAAAAGTTCACATTTTTGTGAAATTATGGAAGTTGATATATTTTACAAAATTTACAAGAATCTAAACATGAATGTATCCATAAAATGATTATTTTTCAAATTTTCATTTTAGTTACTCTTTGTTGGCGACTATTAACTAAAATTCTATAAAATTTTATATTTTATGGTTTGAAAACCATAATATCTTAAAGTAATGGTCACTTCTGCAGTGTATAAAATAAAACATAAAATTTGATACAAGCTGTTTATTATAATAAATATCTTCCCTTGGAAATTTCAAATTTTTGAGCTTGTTTTTTTTGTTTTTTTAACCTTTTCGTTTTCCATATCAATTGACCGGACCTTTTCCTAACCTTCTAGTGATGGTGGCTGTAGCAATGTTTTCATGCTCTATCTTAATACTAGCTATAAAATAAGATTAAAAGCTTAAATCGAGGAGAGGGAAATCACTAATTAGTTATTTTACTTCATTAACACCTAATAATAAAAAGCAGTGATTTTCGTTTACATGTATATAGAGCTTGGGGAAAATAATCAGAATTACTTGAAATTTGGTACATCATCTATGTTTTTTAAATTAAAACACGAACATGATATCGGAATGAAGACAATTCCAGAAAAATAATCTAAAGCCTTCTGCTTACATTTGATATTTTCGAAATTTGGCAAAGTTGAATATCTAAAGTGATCAGGACGTTTTGTGCAACTTACTAACGCATTATTTGTACAGTATGTTTTAATGGTAGATATTTTTCTATATTTAATAAGTTTACAAAAAATATTAAACGGTAAATAAACTAAGCAAACAATAATTAATAACAAATATTTCAAAAATATTTTATTTAGGTACTTTTAAATAAATATATAACACTTAACACCAATATTATAATACTTAACACCAATATAATGCTTCTAGTGTAAACTTAATATTAAAATAAAAAATAATTTAACAAATTCTTCGTAATAAATTACTTTTTCGATTCTCGTTACCTACAACTGAGATCATTAGTAATATTTTCAATAAATATCTCCTATTCCCTCCTGTCTTTCTATAAGAAGTCCTTGGCCATTAACATACATTGCATATTGATGACTAAGGAACAAGAAGTCTGTCAAAATCTCGTTTTGATACTCAAAAACATGAACATCGAACAGTTTCAGAACTTCTTTGAACAAAGGCTCATAAATTTTGGTAATTCAAGGTCTTAAATTAGAAATTAAGAGGTCAGAATCAATGAAGAGATAGTGAAAGATATCTTCATGAGTTGAATTCCTGTTCATTTTCCTAAATCTAAACTCTAGCGTGTCGAAAGATATTTAGAGCTTCCTAGACTTCTTTGGAGAATTTCTCTTAAAGAATTGTAAAGTTTTCAATATTTTTTCTCCGTGAATCGGTGCTTTGTGTACTATATTGAGCTCAAAATTAAATCTTTCAAAATTCACGTATTTTTACAGTCGCGTGGTTTTTTTCAACATAAAAAGCCATCATACAAGGATGAATGTTTTCATACTGGCTTATTGCTCTAATAACACAAAAATTGATATTCCCAAAATATCACAAAGAACGAGAACATACAGAAATATCAGTTGTAGCATAATGAGTCGTGTGTGATGGTTGGTAGCATTTTCACCGAATTGAAATGTAATTCATTGTTTCGCTGTTAAAATCATTTGCTCACGTCACTATGTACGTACCGACCACATGTGGATCGCGACGAATGCAATTATGAATTTCGTTCAGCATATAGCTAAGAAGAAGAGTCGAATTTCATTTTCTGAAACTATCTGAAACTATTTTTAAATTGCTGTTTTTGTAAAAAAAAAAGTACTATATTAAACGTTAAGTGCGTTTAAAAATCGTGAATACATACATATTGAAGAAATCTGCAATGAACAATTTTATAAGCTATTGTATTTTTAGTGGCGCTGGTAAAAGGAAAATCAAAACCAACCTATTTGACGAAACCTCAGATTCATGGTTAATTTCACATGATAATCATCTTTTCAGTTGTCTCAATGAAAGAAAATGTGTTTTTACTCATTCGCTGGTGTTTTGCATCTCCAGAAGATAAATCCCAGGTGTATTCAGTTTTTTTGCATCGTAGAAAAAATTATTTTATGCCAACGTCGTGACTTTTGGCTATTTCGATCCACGTGTTGCTGTCCAATATAAAACCTAATGTCTGCGGATCGCTCAGTTTTACAGGAGCGAGTAAAAACAGATTTTGCTAAGAAACCAAATCTCTAAAACAATAGATTGTTTTAGCTTAATTTATATCTCAGTGTATGTAGTACATGTTAAAAGAGCTTACTTGCAAAAAACGTAGCTTTGTTTTTGTTGGGTATTGGGTCTTCAACTTCAATAGCAGAGATGTTTAGAATATCAAAGCAATATTAAGCCATTGACATGTATACTTAAAGTTATAGTTATTACCCTAATTTACTATTGATTGAGCATTATAATCAAGTCATTATGACTAGAGGTTTCCCGGTTTTAATGTTTTTCGAATTTGCTTCACATTTAGATGACAAGAAGTTACCTTTTTATAAATACCTTTTTTAAGGTTTTAAAAAAGTTTAAACATCAGTAAGTTTGATTTTATCAAATTCGGTTCTTTTTAAAATATTCTTTCGTTTTCGTTAGGCATCCATTTCATACTGATTGCAAGTCTAACTTTTTAAATTTGAGATCATCAACAAAGCAACATAATTGATATTTACTGAAGAAGTGACTTTGCAAAACCGGCCTAGAATAAAATGCCTAGATACCTATTTCTCGGGCGTTTAAAAAAATCGACCCGTAAAATCGTTTTCAATATAAATCCTTTATATGCATTACAATCTTTTACTTGCAATTACATCTTAAGCTCGCATCGACTTGTCAGTGTATGACCACTATAAACAAAACCATCGATTCTGTGTCATGAACTCTTTTGCCCCGATACTTGATCTTATGCATTGCCATCGACCAAGTGTCCATATGCCAAATTTCAACTCTTGTGAATTAACACGTTGAGTGCCATTTCCGCCATCGGTGGCTGACTCTGAATTTTCAGGTACTTTTTAAAGTGCAGGAAGTCTTACTTTTTGAAGTACATCCAAAATGCCCATGTGAAAAATTGCCTACCTAAGAATTTTAGAGCAGAGATCTGTCAACGCTGCGTGAACGTGTGGAATGAATGTCTATAAATAAGCATTTCATTCTAAACGTAAATATCTTCTGCGATAAGAAACAATGACCCTAATATATTTACATAGCTGTATCTAATAAATTTCAATCTGTTAGTAATGCGCTTCGCTATACCGCAACGCCTGGCGCTCGAGTGTTAATGGAGTGGAAAGTAGATTGGTTAGTGCTCAGAATCGTTAATAAAATCGTGTAAAAGCTGTCTTTTAGAGACAGCCCCCAAATTTAAAGAATGTGTTGAACTGTCTAGACCGTGTGAACTCACTCGGAAGCGGTTAGATCATTATTAACCCCACATTCGTGAGTAGAATTCCCTGAAGTCCCAAGCGCAAAAAAAAGCAACTTCAACAGACATAAAATATAAAACATACAGAAGACAGACAAAAAAAGTCAAATTTACGATTAAATCAATTGAAAAAAATTAATGAAAACAAGCCTAACTTTTACCTTTTACAAAGCTCTGGGCATAACTGGGTTCACTTAATTAAAAATATACTACAATTAATTAAATATATTTTGCTATTTTAATACCACTTTATTTGAGTTCCAAATAAATCCGATAATGGGTCTTACATTTTATGTGACTTGCCATTTGAAATCCTCTTTAACCAAATTAACAATCGCATTTAACAACCATTATTGGAGGGTTCATGGTGAGCAGAGAAAACAATAACTCTTCAGAACTAAACTGACGCTATTATTCAAACAAGTAATATCCCAATATTAATTCTATTGTATATTATCGTTACTAGAATACTTTCAATTCCAAAAATTATAAAATCCTCAATACACTAACCAAAAACAAGTTTAAATGTACATATTAAATGATTATTTTTATTGTAAGGTCTGTGTTTAGGACCCCCAAGTTGCCTAAAAAATTCTGAATTATGATGTAAATATCCATATTCTGTTCAGCACACTTGATCAGTGTCATAAAATATGAATATATTTTAATGACTCTAATTAGTTATTAGAAATATCACTATCTCAATTATTTAATAAAAATAGTAATAGATGGTAATCGAAATTGTCCTTAATATTTAAATAACATCCATCATCGATGGAGGCCCCGTTTACTATATTATGACTATAGTAATATTGCTTTTCTAAATCATCCCCTGACTCGAATACAAAGTATGAAGCCTAAAAGTATCCAAACTATTATCAACCCTTCGCACTCGAGCCTTTTTTCGGGCGGAGGGACCAGCAACTCGAGACGTTTCCCGGCATTTTTCGTTCGGTTCGCGGTTGCGGATCCACTTCAAAGAAACTAAGTCATTGGCCTTGCATTGAATTTCCGCATCAAACCCAGTGATCCTCTCGAGTTATGGAATCCAATCACGTCATGCCTGAGAGGCGCCTCTCGAGCGCAAAGGGTTAAATTCGACCTGGGCGGGTTTGACTACGGACCAACAATTAAATTAACAATTACAACCACGTTCACCAAAGCCCTCTATATTAATGTTATCATGTAGCATATAAGCGTATACATATACCTGTACCTACGCCATCTGATATCCAAACTATAAGTCATTTTTTTTTATATATTTTCAATAAAAATGAAAGTCAATTATCACCACAAAAAATCGTGTTATTTACTTTCTTCAAAAACAGTAAAGTGCCTACCTTCGTGAGAACAATTTTAATAAAAGCGGTGTTGTGAAAATAGAAGCTTGTCATTTTTGTAATGAAGCTAAGCAAATTAGTTCATATCTAAATGTGGCAAAAATAGGCTAATATAACTAATTTTATTATATAGTAGAATTACTAAGAAAAGTTCGAACGTATTGTTTGGTAAACCAACACATTCCAAAAAAAATATTTCTCAAGGTTTTTAATTACAAAGTGACCATATTATTAATTTAATGATAGAAAGTTTTGAAATATATACCCATTGAAATAATGTTATTAGTCATAAAAAAATAATTTTGCTTTGCTGATTTTTCTGATAAGTTTAATAATGAAAATAGTAAGATTTTTATGTTTGGTAAGGCAACTTCCTCACTATTGCAAGATACCGGAAATTCTTAACACGAACAAAGTGATCATTCACGAGAACGTTCTGCTAAAGATAAAGATGGTACAGAATCAAAGAGGCTGCTCGTGGATGTAAATGTTACTAGTTGTGAAGATGGTACAGAATCAAAGCCGACCAAACGGTATAGTGGTTAGCGTGCTAGCTTCTAGACCGCGAGAATGCGGGTTCGAGTCCCGTGTTAGGCATGGGTGTTTGTAAATCTATGTTGGCTTGTCTAGTGACGAATGTTTCGGCGCATTATAGCCCTCGTGTTGCTGACGGCGCCAGATAATCTGAAAACAACCAAGGTACAGAATCAAAGAGGCTGCTCATGGATGTAAATGTTACTAGTAATGAAGATTCAGAATTTCCTAGTAATTTACAAAATGAATCTAGACAGGATGATTTGCATAATGCTTGTCAGACTAAGCAATACATTTCTCATCATTTGATTGAACTTGTGTATCAATTAGACTTGTTAGTACTGTGCTCACTTAGAAAGTCTACATATGAACTTATATATCCTTTATTGTCTTTAGCGTTTAAAGATTCTGAAATTGATAAATTCAATGATATTACCCTTCGTTATGAAGAGAAGTCTATTCATATACGAATTGAAAATGTAGACGAATATTATACATTTAATGATATTAATTATGCTAATCTATTTACTAAAGGGAAAACAACGTTTTTCTATTAATAGTTACTTTAATAGTTTTGTTAAACATCTGACCTCCAAGTTAGATAGCTCATTAGATAATACAGAGTATCTTGTTATCTATACCAATTCAGACTTGGATCTTACAAGAAGAAAGGGAATTAAAGAAAGGGTGATCTAGGAATTTTTATCCTTTTAAATTTTATAGCATGAGTATAGAAGAATAGGGCATTTTAAAAGACTTCTTATTTACAAATGATAATACGCAAGGTGTGGTTTTTTATGAATTTTCGCAGGATAAAACAACAAGAGAGGAACTTTTAATGAGACTAGAATTTTCATCTGCTGTACAAAAGTAATGAAAAAAGGAAAATTTTCTCAGGAAAAAGTAAAAGAATTTTTTTTAGATATAATAGTATTTGCAGTTAATCAATCCTAATAGAGAAGAATTGAACACAGTATTATTAAAAGTGAAATAGAAAAAAATAGTAAAGTTCAATACGATTATATAGCACTACAGGAAAAAATATTACGTGATCTTACAGCTTCAGAAAAGTATAAGAAACTTGGACCTGGAATTTTTTTGCATAAGAGGTTTTTGCATAAAAACATATCCTCCATAAACTCTGAAAGCCATGATATATGACATTATTGTTCATTATAAAGATAAAATTACTTACGTAAAGGCTTATAATACAAATAGTAGTATTGGTTACAGTCAATTATTTCCTTCTAGACGACAGAAAGAAAATAATACATCTATTAATAATCATTTTGCTCTTTTTATTGAAGAGTTAGAAAAGGATAAGGATATAAAATATTTTATCTATACTAGTGCAAATCTAGACATTACAGAAGAAAACAAATTAAAAAAATTTCAATCTAAAGATATTTATCCTTTAAAATTTGATAGCATAGATATTCAAAAAAAGAAATATAAAATTTTAAGAAATTGTGTTTAAATAAAAATGGTCTTTATCAATTTTCGAAAGAAGAAATAACAAGAGAGAAACTTTGGGTTCTATTGAAGCTTTCGCCTTCCTTGCAAAAAGAAAAAGGGAAACTTTCTAATGAGAATGAAAAAGAAACAAGAGAGAAAATTTTAGATAAACTAATATTTGCGGTTAACCAACCTAATAAGAAAGAATTGAGAGGCGTTATTAGAAATGAGATGGGTAAGTCTAATGTTCCATATAGTTATGAAGAATTACATGAAATAGTGTTACGTTGGTTAGAATCTCATGAACTTGCTTCTATTACAGAAAGAAAAATAAAAGAGCTTTACGAAGATATAAAAATCAATAGATCTAGTTATCAGGAGATTCAAAATAAAGACATTAATGAGGAAATTAAATTTGCTGAAAGTGTTGCCGGTGGGGAAGAGACACCAAGGTTTGATCAATTCTTAGATTTTTTAATTATAGGAGAAAGGAAAAAATGTCTGGAGGTTCTGAAAAGGGAAGGAGTAAATTTAACTAATATGTCCAGTATTTTAAGTAGGGCAGGAGCTACTGCAGCAAAAGCTTTTGAAGACTTATACGACCTTTGGTTTAATGCGGAAGGAAAGAAAAGACAATATTTAAAAACTTTAAAAAAAGAAGGGACAAATTTAGCTAATATATCCAGTATTTTAAATAAAGCAGGGGGCAATGCTCCTGAAGCTTTTAGAGACTTGTATGACCTTTGGTTTGATCCAAAAGAAAATAAAAAGCAATATTTAAAAACTCTAGAAAAAGAAGGGATAAATCTATCTAATATATCCAGTATTTTGCTTGGAGCAGGAGCTACTGCAGAAAAAGCTTTTAAAGACTTGTATGACTTGGTTTGATACAGAAGGAAGCAGAAAGCAATGTTTAAAAACTTTAGAAGAAAACGGGATAAGCCAACGTAACACGTCAGGTATTTTAAGTAGAGTAGGAGCTAATGCAGCAAAAGCTTTTAAAGACTTATATGACCTTTGGTTTAATATGCAAGGAAACAAGAAACGGCATTTAAAAACTCTAGAAAGAGAAGGAATAAGTATCTAATATATCCAGTATTTTAGGTAGAGCAGCAGCTAATGCAGCAAAAGCTTTTAAAGACTTTTACGAAGGTTGGTTTGATGAGCAAGGAAAGAGAGCACAATATTAAAAACTCTAGACAAAGAAGTTGGCGCATTATAGCCCTCGTGTTGCTGATGGCGCCAGATAATCTGAAAAACAACTAGAAAAAGAAGGAATAAATCTATATAATATATCCAGTATTTTAAGTGGAGCAGGAGCTATTGCAACCAAAGCTTTTGAAGATTTATATGACCTTTGGTTAACCTATCAATCTTTTCTGGTAACTTTAAATAATCCCAAAAGATTTTATAAATAACTTTCTATGCAATGGACTTTGGCATTTGATACAGAATACGCATCCATTAAATCGTTAGCTTTTCTATCTGAATTTTTTTCCATTCGAGATGTTTTCAATTAAATCCAAATTAAGATCCAAAGTTTTAGATTTAAAAATAAAATCAGTTGGATCAAAATTTATTCCAACTTTTCGCAATATTTCTTTGCGTCGTTTAATTCATTAATCCCTCAACAATCGCAAATTCTTGTCTCTTTGGCTTTGAAGACTCATTCTGTCATTTCATATAATTTGATCTAGTTGAGGAAAATGCACTGGTACCCATCTGACTTTAAATATCTTTAGCGATGTTGCAATTCTTGAATTAATAATCGAACTCCATTTGAGTTTTATATAACTTTATTAAACTTACACTTCATTTACTAAATAAGCTCCAAAGATACAACATGCTAAGCAAAAAATATTCATGGAACAAAGTAAAGTAATAAAAATAAAACTGCTCTCAAAGGAAAGTTATTTTTGCTACGCAACGCACGAGACATCTCATCTCACGCCGATGGAGTTAAAAATGTCATACCAACAAGCTCGCTCCGCCACAGGGGTTCCCCACCAGTCCAAGAGACGATCCAAGTTAATATCCGTAGTGATCGACGAACCGCACCCGCCTACCGGACTTGGTAACTGTTACTTCCGTCGGAGCACTCTTTGAGGAACTTGACAAGGAATTGTCCGGAGTCGTTGAGGGAGCTGCTGTGGTTGAGGCAACTGGATCTTTCTGGAGCCTGTCGTTATCCATAAAAGCAGGCTTCAGGCGATCAATCGACACCGTGTTATGATGCCCGTTAACCTCTAACACGAAGAACTTGTCAGCTCGAGATACGACTCTCTATGGTCCTTTATAGGGTTGTTCCAGGGGTCGTCTTGCCGCGTCAGTTCTCACAAACACATGGGACGTTTTGTGGAGGTCTCCATGAATGAAGGCACCTTGCTTAGAGTGATTTGCGATTCAGACTCTAGTTCAAACAAGAACTTTTCAAGTGATTCAGATATTGATATTGAATCTGATTAATATTTAATAAATTGTTTGAAGAACATGAAACAAATGAATATTTAAAGCAATAATTTTTCCTATATCTTTATATTTTTGCTGAATTGTACATTTTTACTTTTTGCTGAATTGTGTATTTTAATTTTTGCTAAATTGATTAAGTTTCTGATATCTATCAATTTTTTCCAATAACTTTAGGTTTCTTAGTTAAAAAATTATAACTATCATCTAGTTCAAAGTTCAGTTTCCTCAAAATTTTATAAATTCAAGTTTGTACTGTGATAATTTTCATCAAATTCAGAATTACGTTTTAAACAAAATGAAATAAATTCTAGTTATAAAACAGAAGGTTTTTTTAAAAAACATTTTGCCATATTCAAGATACGAAAAATCTTTGAAACTAAGCAGATCGCAATGACTTCCCGTGTATTATAGCCACAGTCCCTGTAATAAAAATATAAAACCAGTAAAAGAAGGTTTTTGAAGGAGTTTTTTTTTTTTTTATACTTATTTTTATTTTCTGAGTTTAAGTAACCAGGAATTTTGATGTTTATCAAGTTAATTATGAAGTGCTTAAGATTTACTAGTGTAACTGTTGTATATAAAAACTTTTACTTCCTTCATCATCGGCGAAACAATTTCCTCGCCTAACGATGTGTGCTGAGATTGCCAAATATTGCAGTCGATTCTCTACTCTTTCCCCCTCCTATCTTCGACTCGTCTGCTTGCGGTAACCCTGTTCAGGGTTTTTCTCGTGGTGGTAGGACAGTAGTTCCATACACCATTTCCGCAGCAGTTGCCTGGATGTCGTCTTTGAGACTGCAATGCATCCTCAAGAGGACGGTCGGGAGGATGTCACACCACCTTTCTGTGCTGTGGCACTTGATGGCTGCCTTAAGCTGGCTGTGCATACGCTCTACGGCGCCATTACTCATTGGGTGATAAGCAGTGGTTCTGATCCGATGTTACTCCTAACAACTTAGTAAGAGAAGCAAAAAGGTTGCTTTCAAATATAGTTCCTCGGTCAGTAGTTACAATATCGGGTACACCAAAACGAGCAATCCAATTAGAGTAAAGATCCTGTGCTACCGTCTCAGCTGTCTAATCCTTTATTGGAATGGCTTCAGGCCATCTGCTGTGCCTATCTGCACAGGTCAAAATGTAACGACAGTCTTTCGATGGAGGCAAGGGTCCCACTATGTCAATATGGACATGTGAAAATCTGGCGTTAGATGAAGGAAACGACTGGAGCACTGATTTATTGTGGCGTTGCACTTTTGACTTTTGGCAAGGTATGCAATTCCTACACCAATTTTTGAAGTCTTTTGTCAAATCTCGCCAAACAAAACGCTTACGAACTAAATCAGTCGTAGCCTTAATGCCAGGGTGAGAAAGTCCATGACAAATATCAAATGCCCTGCGACGAAATGAAACTGGAACATAGGGCCTCACAGTACCATTGGATACATCACAAAAAATACTTCGGCTTGATGAGGGGAAAGTCAAAGGCTTCAACTCAAGACCAGAATCGGCGACGACCAAAGCTCGCATCTCCTCATCAGAAACCTGCGAGATGGCCATTTCGTCGTAGTCTAAAGGTAATGGGACCTGAATTGCAGAAATACGAGAAAACGCGTCGGCAACTGGATTCTTGTCGCCAGAAATGTAATGGAAATCCGTGGTAAATTGACTTATAAATTCGAGATGTCTCTGTTGTCTCGGAGAACTTCTATCTGTTTTTTGCTGAAATGCATATATTAAAGGCTTATGATCAGTTAGAACTTTGAATTCGCGTTCTTCTACCATATGACTAAAATGACGAATCGCAGAATATATCGCTAACAATTCTCGATCGTAAGCAGTATATTTGCACTCAGCTGGTGTCAATTAAAGCGAAAAAATCCTAAAGGTTCCAAATTGTCACCTACAGACTGATGCAATGCGGCATCAATTGCAATTTCAGAAGCATCCGTAACAAGAGTCAACTCTGCATTCGGAAGAGAATGGACTAAAAGCGTAGCATTAGTTAGCATTTAATGAGTGTAAAGAAATGCTTTCTCATTAGCCTCGTTCCAAACAATTGGGGGTCTTGTCTTTTTTGGCTTTACCTTTTGTAAGTTCATACAAACACGCTTGAATACCAGCAGCGTTTTTAAGGAACCTGTGATAAAAATTTAGCATTGCCAAAAAATGACGAAATTCATCAATCGTTTTAGGGAGATGGTACTCTTTGAGTGCCTGAACATCGGCTGGAAGAGGAGAAATTCCTTTACGAGAGACATGAAAACCCAGAAATTCAATTTCACTTTTACCAAATTCGCATTTCTTCAGGTTTATAACTATGCCATACTCGCTTAACCTTTCAAAAACTCTATTAAGGTCAGACTCGTGAGCTTTGAGATCACTTGAGGCAATAAGAATATCATCAAGGTAAACATAACAACACTCAAGACCGCGTAAGACTTCATCCATAAACCTCTGAAAAGTTTGCCTAGAGTTACGTAATCCAAAGCACATTTTTACGTATTCAAAAAGACCCACCGGGTAAATGACTGCGGTTTTTTGGAATGTCTTTAGGCTCTGTGGAAATCTGATGATAGGCCTTTACGAGGTCTACCTTTGAAAAAATATTGTTTCCTGCAAGTCCATGTGAAAAAATCTTGAATGTGAGGGAAGGGATATCGATCCGGAATAGTTTGAAAATTTAACCGCCGAAAATCACCCACTATTCGCCAAGTATTTTTCTTTGGTACAAGATGTATTGGGCTTGCGTAAGGACTACTAGAAGGTCGAATTATTCCTTTTTGTAGTAGTTCTTCAAATTCTTTTTTGACGATTTTAAGTTTTTCTGGCGATAAGCGCCTAGCTTTAGAATATACAGATGGACCTTTTGTCTCAATACAATGAGTGACAGAATGAGTCATTCTCTACTTAAATTCGAGTTAACAAGTTGGGGATATTTGGCCAGAATTTTATGGAACGGGGTTGCCACTAAAGTTAGAGTTAATCCTAATGTGGGCCCAGGACAAATTGTTCCTTTGGCATTAAGCTTAGTTAGGCCATCAACAAGCTGTCTATTTTTAACGTCTACCACAAGACCAAAATGCTCCAAAAAATCTGCGCCCAAAATCGGATGCGAAACATCAGTTATCCAAAATACCCATGTAAATACTCGACGCAACCAGATATCTAAGTTATACTTCATAGTACCGTAAGTGCGAATTTTACTGTCATTAACCACGTAAAGAAAATGTTCCGAAGGTGTGCTTTCTTTCACAAGTCTTTCGGGAATGCAGCTTATTGCAGCAACACAATCGACCAAAAAACGAAAGCCGGAATTTTTGTCAATAACAAACAGGTGACTGGAAAGTAAGCTGCAATCTGCCATCGCTAAAACAGACGCGCTTAATTGTGTTCCGTAAACTCACGTGGTTTATTGTAATCACGTGCTTTTTCTCCGAAACGTTTGTGGTACCAGCGTAAAACATTGCATGACCCCTCTCTACTACGGGTGGTTTCTCTATTTCTATTAAGACTTCGAAAGCGCTGTTTAGAGCCATTTAACAAACTTTTCATATTAGCGCGAAGTTCTGCTACTTCATCCCGTAGAATTTGAATCTGTCTTTTCATGTTCTGATGATACACTGAAACCACAAGTGTGCAACCTGATACTTCATTGACCTTGTCGGCTATTTTTGACAGCCCATCTAAAGCTTCACTGCTTACAGACAAAATCTGTTGAATAGAAACAGGGAGGCGTTGAAGCCACAAAGATTTCAAGACTTCGTCAGTAATTTTCCCATCGGCCGAATTCCACATCTCGAGAAGTAGCTGCGAAGGCCTTTTATCGCCAAGGGTTAGATCTCGCAAAAGTTGCTTGAGGCGAAAAGAATCAGATTGCACGAACTTGCTTAAAATTCGCGATTTTAAAGTTATATACATGTTTTGAGTGGGGGGTGTGCGAACCAAATCGGTTGCACAAGAAAGTACACTTGCATTCAAGGCTGTAACAACAGAATGAAATTTTGTGGCATCTGTTGTGATACCAGAAATGTGAAACTGTGACTCCAATTGGCCAAACCATAACTTTGGGTTATTTTCCCAAAATGGGGGTGGACGAAATGCAACTCTAACCACCTCCATTGTGGGCAGGTAACGAAAGAGTATCCTGATCACCCTCGTGTGACATATTTATGTACGAAAGCGCAAGAAAATTCTTACAAAATAACGTACGAAAATGGCCACCGAGCAGGCCCTAATTCATCACTCACCGAGTTGCGAAGTTCTTTATCATTTCTTCGGAGATGATGTATTGACGAGCAACATCCAAATTCGAAATGATTGAATTGCCCCAATCTTAAAAAATAAACTATTCAGGCCACTTTACTTTTACATTGGTGCTTGCACTTATTGCAATCCTTGAAACTTTCCAATCCAGCCGGTATTTGCAATAAGGTTACTCATGAAAGTTCAGAGTCCGTAAAAATCACCACTTTAACGATGTTGTAATTCTTGGAATAAATAGGATCAAGGAAATTTGAGTCAAATCGGTTGGATGAATGACGTAGTCTACTTGTTAAAACTAGAATATTTAGTCTCTTGATTATAATGTAAATTGGCAATAAACATACATAATGGTTTTCGTATGATTTTGGAACATGGATCTAAATAAGTCGTTATGTAAAGATACTTACATTGATTTTGATCACATTGTTTTTTGTTCGCTTCAATATAGCCTAGACCTTCTCTTTTTAATCCTGGAATTCTGATTTTTGGAATGATGACATTTTTTTATTCATGTACGATTGAATCAGTATTAGATGGTAAAATTCTATGAAGCATAGAAACGTGACATAATAAAAGAGAATCTTCAATTCTCTTAATATCATGAGAATCTTTAAGATCTATAAATTGGTGAGAGGTTAGTGAAATGTTAGATAATCCATAAACGGTTTGAAGTTGTAGAGTGGCATGACGTAGTGATTCTTGAGAAATGAAATCGTTGCCAATATGCAAGAATGTAGCATTAATATCAGAAGCTGGAATCGTTTCATGCCCATTATGTATATAAGAGTTGAGTGTAGTCGATACTAATGTGATCTGGTCGGGTGTTAAAGTATCAAAATATGGCGTATGAACATATAAAATATTGTGAATACTTGTGACTGTCGTGATCTTTAGTGTGATTTGGTAAAAGGCGTTGGACCGTAAGATGTTAGAGTATTAAATTAACAACATCAGATAAACCAAAGTTAAAATACTTCATAATTTTAAATTTCAAACCAAAATAACCAGGCCGGCATAATCAATCTACTAGTTTATTCAATATACACTATAAACGCACAGATTAAATTCCTCAAATGACAGTAACACAAGTTTACTGTCATGCATCCAAGTATTAAAATTAAAATGAAATAAAAGGTAAAAATTCTCCAAATAGGTAAATATTCAATAAATACTAAAATATGCAATTAAATTCAGGCATTGTTATAGTTACTTAAATCGAAGCAGGCCGAGAATAGAGGAAGAAAGGTAATTAACTCACATGGAATTTCAGGGGTAAGCGATCGGCAGTGGGTCATTCTCTCTCTTAAGAACTCTTCTCCGCTCCAAAACCACAGTCTTCCTCCTACACACCGGAAAAACGTCTCCCCGTTTCCCTCGATCTCAACTTTCTCCAGACCTTTCTGACCCCCGTCACATCTTTTAATTGGTTGACTAACCCAGCTTTACTTGGGGGGATGTGTAATAGTTGCTGTTGTTTAACCCCCCATGCAAATCGTAGGAAATGTCAGATTACATCATGACATTATCACCCCACCTTTAATTTTTTTAAAGAAACCTTCCTTCCTCACCTCTTGCCAAACAAAATATCGCTCATATACAAGTAACCAATATAAAAGCACAATGTACGAGAATCATAAAAAAATTATTTTTGATTAAAAGAAAAAAACAATGCCGGAAATAAGAAAATAGCATATGTAGTGTTATATACCATATGATTTAGCATTTTATAGCAAACAAGATCTGTGTACCTATTTAATCACTTAAAGAGAAAAAAAACACTTCATAAAATATATCTTAAATATATAAGTAAGGATATAAAAAATTATTTACGGGAAATTAAAAGTTATTTTCAAAGTTCAAATAACCATCAGTTCCTAAAAATTGTCTGAAATGTTTGTATGAAATATAAAGTTTCATTACTTCTTCCATTGAGTCAGTAAGTAAAAGTTATTACCCACATGTGTCAATCTCCAGTGTGGTTGAAAAATGTAACTACATCTTATTTTTACCGTTTAGGTAGTTTCCACGAATATCCGATGCCGCACTCAGTCATAAGTAGGTGATTCGGTTTCTCGAGTCAATGATAAAGTTCTTGTCTTTTTACATTGCTCCTCCTCCTGTGTTAGTCCACTTGAGGTTTTATCCATTTGGCATGGATGGTACGCCCTTTTCCTTTCAGTATGTGAAGTCGTTCCGTCCCTTGGTTTCGCTGCCTGGGATCCGACGTGTTGACATAGGTACATCTTGACCAAGAAGGCGGGGCTACCGTGCCAGTCGAGGTGAAGATTTGGCGATTGGCTTTCTTCCTTCGGATTGTTGGCACACCGCTGTGCAATCTCTGTGACGTATTGATGATCCCCTCTGTGGGCAGTGACGCTTAATCGGCGACCAGCTGTTGCCTTTAAAACGAGTCTTACTAAGTTGCTCCCTCCATGATGTCATTCGTATGGTCATTCTGTGGGAGTGGCCTGCCGGTGGTGATGTCACCCTTTTGCGTTGCTTCCGTGGTCCCGGTGTTGGTCCTTGTTGTCATATCTTTTCTGGATTTCCGTCCCTCTCTCGATGTTTTCTGTGACTGCTATTCACTGAGACTCCTCAGGTGGTTTAGATTTGGTGTGGTTTGTGATTTCCATCACCAATCTTTTAATTGCGATGATCTCGCTGCTCGTCTGAACTGGCTGCTTTTAAGTGATTTAGAAAATCGTTCCCTCTCTGTTGAACTCTATCCTTGAGCCAAGCATCAAGACATCAAATATAAACCACAATTTCTGTCCAGCAGAAGTTGCAATAATTTCTGATATCCAAAGTGGAATGTTGTACAGCAATCCACCCTTCAGCAAAACTAAAGTCTAGAATCCACTAGTTTTTATGAAAGAAGATCTACAGCAAGTAGAAAAACCATCTTCCCCACTTCTCAGCCAAACTTAAATTAAATCAATGCCATAATTAATCCAAAATGTGAACAAAATGCTCACTTCAAATATAAATTACAAGTACCTCAGATAAAAAAAAAAATTCTTAATAGTTTTTACATTAATTCTATTAGAATCTTTAATGTCTTAAAACTCATAGTTTTTACGTTATTTAAATGAAATCAACAGTACTTCCTACACACCCTAAGCAGTAACAAAATCCAAACTCAAAATTCCTGTCTTTTAACAAAATAAATTTCCTAAATTTTGATCCATTAAATGAAAAAATGGTTCACAAAACCCCCAAAGAAAAAAAAAAAAAAAAAACCATCAAAGTTTTTCTATGTCAAGAACCCCCAACCAAAATGTTTATCTCGCAACCTATCCATTTCTATAGCGGCCGAAAACAAATTTCTCCCCCACGTATCATTAAAATTTATTCTCCGATATCCTCTCTCTCTCCGACATCCAATATTTCTCTCACCGCGCACGGTCTACAAAAATCCCCCTTTTTGCCCCAGACAAACAAACAAAAAAAAAGAAATCCACTCGTCTCCGAAACGAGAAGGAGAAAAAAAAATCACCCACCTCGGATCTCGTTTCAATACTCCGACCCCTTTTGCAAACCAACAGAGCGGCCTAGAAGTGACGCCCCCCCTTGCCAAAACCAGTTGGGGCGACTCTTCAGGGTCAAAGGTGTAACCGTTAGTGATATGTTAGCCCAGGAAACGCCAACTTTATCTACAGCACATGTTTAGTCGGAGATAACGACAGAGATTCACAGGACCCTTAAAAACCAAATAAAGCACTAAATATCCGAAACTGGACAACCCCTATGGATTTGACTTCAAGCCCAGTGTCCCACAAGTATCAAGTTAACCCTTATTTCACTATGTCTGTTTACAAACGAACTTTCCTGCTAGCTTTCACTCTCTCCCTTCTCACACCTGATTATCGGCAAACGTTCTTGTTTACAACGCTACTTCCTGTGTCTCAAATTGTAATGAATGGATGGGCGTGTTGTCCCAGCAAGCGGTGTATAGTTGTCCTGAAGCTTAGATAATCTATGATAAGCTAGTTTGAGTCGGCTTATATGCACTGTACGCTCTTGAAATGGATCAGCGTCTAATTTAATATTAAGTAAATTTGGTGATCTCTCAGAAATAACAGTATAGGGACCCAAGAATCGCTTTTGAAATCTCCCAGGATTCTTAAAAAATACCTTATCACCCAATTTAATCTGTCTCTTGACAGATTTAAATTTAGCATAATTTTGCTGAATAATCTGTTGTTTTTCAATGTTATGATAAGCACTTTGCCTGCAGGTTTCCAAGATTTGTATCCTATTCTCAAACCAGTGTGGCAAGTTCAACCAGTCGACGTTATCTTTAACTGTTGTACAGCCCATAGCTTGAAATATAGGCTTCATTTCTCTACCGAAAAACAGTTCATTTGGTGTATATTGTAATACTGAATGCTTAACGTTATTATACCAATTTTTATGAAGATTTATCGCAATTTCTAAGTCCATACCAGATTCTTTCAATGCCAAAATTGTATTCTTTAATTCTGCATTAATTTTTTCAGATTTCCCATTTAGAGAGGGTGTCAGTGCGGGAATCTTAATTAATTTCACCCCCAGCTTTTCATTCAACTCTTTGAAACCGTTCGATATATAACAGCCTCCATTATCGCTAATGATCTGTTTAGGAGTGCCATAACTACATATATATCTCAACAAACACTCAGTAACCTGTTTAGCACCGATGTTTCCAATGGGATACAATTCAATATGACGTGAAAAATTATCGATGAATGTAATCACGTAATCGCCAGATTTCAAAGGTCCCAGAATATCAGTTGAAATTACTGAACCAATTTCTGTTGGAATAGGCGCTATGCCTTGTGGCAAAACTTTCTGATATGCGCACTCGATTTTTTTTTTTTTTTTTTTTTTTTGACTCTAACCATTTTTATTGACCTTACCATGATGATTTCCCTTTGAGTAATTGTGAACCACAATTCATTTTACGTTTCCACATTAATAGCGTATCTGAACAAACCGTAGATAGAAGACTGGATCAAGGCACCATAAATAATGTCGTGATCTTTAGTGTGATTTGGTAAAAGGCGTTGGACCGTAAGATGTTAGAGTATTAAATTAACAACATCAGATAAACCAAAGTTAAAATACTTCATAATTTTAAATTTCAAACCAAAATAACCAGGCCGGCATAATCAATCTACTAGTTTATTCAATATACACTATAAACGCACAGATTAAATTCCTCAAATGACAGTAACACAAGTTTACTGTCATGCATCCAAGTATTAAAATTAAAATGAAATAAAAGGTAAAAATTCTCCAAATAGGTAAATATTCAATAAATACTAAAATATGCAATTAAATTCAGGCATTGTTATAGTTACTTAAATCGAAGCAGGCCGAGAATAGAGGAAGAAAGGTAATTAACTCACATGGAATTTCAGGGGTAAGCGATCGGCAGTGGGTCATCCTCTCTCTCTCTTAAGAACTCTTCTCCGCTCCAAAACCACAGTCTTCCTCCTACACACCGGAAAAACGTCTCCCCGTTTCCCTCGATCTCAACTTTCTCCAGACCTTTCTGACCCCCGTCACATCTTTTAATTGGTTGACTAACCCAGCTTTACTTGGGGGGATGTGTAATAGTTGCTGTTGTTTAACCCCCCATGCAAATCGTAGGAAATGTCAGATTACATCATGACAGTGACATCAAAGCATAAGACGATCTCGGCAAGAGAAGTTAAAACAATATTTGGATCAGATCTGAAATTATACCCACAGTTCAAAATCTTTCGCAGCTCGAATCAAGCGTCCGGCATACATAGTCATCGTTTCCGGTAAGGTAAAACTTGATCCAACATGACCAAAACTACTCTAAGCGAATCAGTGTTGCTCTTCATTTGTTCCAAGAACACAAGCTTGGAAGATTTTATCGCAGCAAAGTCATTGTTATTGTTTCAATGTTAGAACTTTCTAAACAGATAATAAACAAGCTAAAGAGATAAAATCTTTACCTACAAAACGACATTTACTATCTGAAATTTCAAAGATTTTTTATCCCATTGGCCTGTTATCACTAATGACTATAACAGGCAAAGTTTTGGTGCAAAAGTTGTGGATACTGGAAATTGATTGGGATGACTCTCTTCCGGCTCGTGTCTCCGAAGAGTAGAAAACGTATCGTCAAAACATTATCGTGGTTAAAGGAGCTTCGAGTCGAGCGATGTGCCATCAGAGACTCCCATTAGTTACCATTTATATGACTTTGATGATGCATTAGAACGTGCTTTCGCCGCAGTAGTTTATCTTCATACGAGAAATGCTACTGAACAGGCTGAAATCCAGCTGTTGATAGCCAAAACCAAAGCTGCACCACTGAAATTGATTTCAAATCCGAGACTTGAGTTGTGCGGCGCTGTTTTACTTGTCCATACCTTAAATATGGTTGTCAAGACATTTGCTTTTGAAATTGCTGAAATCAAGTGCTGGACTGACTCCTCCATTGTACTTGCATAATTAAACTCGGAACCTAGTCTCTGGAAATCTTTCATTGCAAATCGGGTAAGCAAAATCCAAACTAAGCTTCCATCAGCTGTTAGGCTACACATCCGAAGTGAATAAAAAAATCCGGCAGATTGTGCTTAGAGAGGTATTTCACGAGGAGATCTGCAGAAGCATCACTTATGCTGGACAGGTCCAAATCAGAATGTACTCTAGAATCTACAATTGGAAGAGGTAGTTACAGATCCACAAAATATACTTTTAGAGGAGAAAGTTAAACTAAGGTCTCACACTGTTCAGTTAAACATTTTTTCTAGTCAAGGCTCAAATGTACTGTTTAAATATTCAAGCCTTTTTAAATTGAAACGAATTACAGCCTCCTGCAAGAGATTTTGTCACAATTGTAAAGTCAAGAAATCTGAAAGGAAGACTGACAGTTTGTGCTCTTCTGAACTGAAAGAAGCTATGCTATTGTTGGAACAAAATTGTGCAAGCCGAAGTCTTCCGTGAAAAATTGAATGTTTTAAAAAGAGGGAAGTCTTTGAAGTCGGATAGTCGCATCGTGCCGCTAAATCCTTTCCTGGACTCCGAAGAAATTCTCAGAGTGGGCGGTAGGTTACGCCACGCAAAGATCCCAGGTAACCAGAAACATCCGATCTTGCTACCCAAGGATCATCGATTGGCATCGCTATTGCTGTCACATGTTCATCTGAGTCGCCTACATGCAGGTCCTCGACTGATGCTAGCAGTCCTTCATACTGAATTTTGGATCTTGTCAGCTCGTGATGTAGTTCGTCGACACGTAAGAAATTGTATTACCTGTTCCAGATATCAAACAAAGGTTGGACAACAATTGATGGGAGACCTTCCTGAAGTCATAGCGAGTCCTGCTATGACATATCAAGTGTGTGAAATTGTTTACTGTGGTCCCTTCTGTTTACGATCTAAGAATAGTCGAGGGCGGAAAACCATAAAAGGGTATATTGCCTTTGTTTGCTTCTCAACACGAGCTGTTCACATCGAGCTAGTCGGTGACTACACATCAGAGGCATTCATTGCGTCAGATCTAAATGACTTCGAGACCTTCACTCCTGGTCACTTCCTCATCGGAGGACCACTAACGTGCATATCGGACCCAGATATTCGATCAAAGCCTAACAACACCCTTGGCAGATGGCAAATGCTACAGAAAATACAACACCATTTCTGGCACCGTTGGCAAACGGAATATTTATCCTGAATGCAGCAGCGGCCTAAGTGGTTAAAGAGGCTTAAAATTTGGAGCAAAATGATCTGTTAATCATAAAAGACGAACGTCTACAACCACTGAAATGGAAGCTAGGAAGGGTAATTGAGACGTTTCCTGGAATCGATGGAGCTGTAAGGGTGATTTCAGTAAAGACTGCAGGAGGTCTGCTCAGAAGACCAATAACAAAACTAGTGCTCTTATCCCCAGAGTGATCTAACAACTGGATATTTGTGACTAAAACATTGAAGCACAAGGTACTTCAAGGTGGGCAGCATGTTCAGTAACGACACAACTGTAATATTATAAACTGTATAATGTAACTTTTTAATTTCACAACCTGCGATTGGCATCATGAAAATATTGTCTGATTTGTAAAGGTTAAGTTTGTGTTGTGTTAGAATAAATCTAGTTGCGTTGAGCGCTGAAAGGTATCTCATCATTCAACATTCAGTAAGGGTATTCGTCCTGGCTAACAAGTGTTGCGACATCCCCTTGTTGGGCTCCATGGTGGGTGGAATCGTCAGGGCCTGAATTCTTAGCTTTTCTTTATGGATAACAAAAATAAATAACACACTTCAACAAAAATACCACAACAACGAATGCCAAACAAATTGTTATTGCAAAACTTGCAACAAGATATGCAACCAAAATTTTTAATCATAACCAGCACTACGACAGATTTTAAAAAAATGTTTTAACTATTTATAGTGCATAAAGCACAACAAGGTATTGATGGCTCTGTCAGCAATGTAAAAATTCTTGAATCTAATGTCTTTTTCATAGAACATCAACACCGGAACAATCGAAAAATTTGCATAACTGCAAGTTAATGGCAAATGTCTCAGTCTCGGTCAGCCCTCATAATACACTCAATAGCTCCGAAGGAGTGACATCAGAAATGGATCTATTGGGTGTAGAGGAATCCGAAATACTATCTGAACTATCAAACTAAGGTGTAACCAAAGAACTTAAAACTATAAGAAGGCAAGCTTCGCCGATACGTAAGTGCTGCCATCTCGTGGATTTTCCAAGTTGAGAGCACAAAACTTTCGCCAAATTGCTCCGATTTCCAGACATGCGCAGAGCTTTATTCTTACCTTGGCGATCGTGTTTTTTAAACAAACAAATAAGAACATCAGATTTATTTCGTGGAATTCGTGGGAGATTTAAATAGCAGAACAAAAATGGAGGATTCTACTTTGCAAAGTAACATATTATTTATTCCAGTTTGTTCTGTTCGCTTTTGTGCACAATAAATTGCGGTAATGTTCTGAGAATTATAAAATTTTCGTTAGAGAATTTTAACAGGACATTTTTTGCAGTGTAATAAAACTTGATGGTTTGTGTTCATAATCGTTTGTTTTTATTATTTCGTCTCATTCAGCACGTAAGTTTTTATGTTAAATATAATTTTTTTTTCATGAACTTTTCTTTTTTTTTCTTACTTTGACATCACTTGAAAGAATGTTTATTACTTGTTAGTTGTATAAATGCACTCAATTATTATGTGTTTATTGTGATTTTTTGAAATTTGACGCCAATCTCAATTACCATTGCTGCTTTTTTTATTTGATAAATTAAAACAGCTAAATCATTATTGCCGACTGTTAGTAAATTCTTCTAAACTAGTACATGCTAAATGATATTGGTTTTTGTAGTTGCAAGTCATTTTTGAATTGCACTCAATAACTAGATATTTTTTAGTTTCCTAATATACTACTTCGAAGAATGCATGGAAACTTTATCGAAAACATTTTCTTCTAGAATGTGTTTCAATAATTTTGTAATTAGTAATTTTGTTAATTCTTGATGCTCATATTTCTTACGAAAACTGACTAAAAGTTCACCAATACTGGAATATGCTGTAAAAAACCCAAATCTGATATTAGGATTCGTATGTATTTCATTACAGGATGGAACTTTTGCTATAGTGGTTCAATAATGTTAGTATTGTTTAAAAAAATATTCAATTATTTTAGCTAAAAATATAAATTAACAAATTTGGTTGAATGTGTAAATTTTTCAAGTGAAAGTTTAATGAGCTAGGCAGATTTGTTACTATTTTAGATAAAAGATTTCTGGGAAACCATAAAATTTAATCGCCAAGTGAAACCAAAAAGAGCGATAAGCTTGCCAATGTAGAAACCCTGCAATGACGTCATGTGCTCTCAAGTATTTTACATTATCTCTATGGAAGCTTGCCATCTTTAACCCGAAGGGTTATTATAATATCTTTGGTGTAACTGCAGTTCATAGAATATCACCACGTAAGGAGGGTCGACTGAACAAAACGCCTCATATTGACCTTCAACACTCCCCAAATGCCGACCAAACGGTATAGTGGTTAGCGTGCTGGCTTCTAGACCGCGAGGTTGCGGGTTCGAGTCCCGTGTAGGCATGGGTGTTTGTAAATGTATGTTGGTTTGTTAAATGACGAAATGTTTCGGCGCATAATAGCCCTCGTGTTGCTGACGGCGCCAGATAATCTGAATACAACCAACCAAAGAGCATCTGAAATAAAAACTGGTTACCTCAACTGCAAAGCCAAACCTTACTTTTCCCCTCTAGTCCAATTCTATAAATGCCAACAATATGGGCATTCCAAAACACCCTGTCGGAGAAAGACTCATTGTTCTAAATGCAGTGAAGAACAATGAGTGCTCATCCACCACCAGCAAGTGCATAAATTGTAGCGGCGAACACCCAGCCTATTAAAGAAACTGTCCAAAATGGAAGAAGAGTAGGCAATAATTGATATCAAAGTTAAAAATATTTCTTACGGCGAAGCAAAACAAATACACATTTCAAGACGGCCACGAAACTATAATAAAATCAACTCGGAAACCAGTGATGTTAGACGCTACAATACAGATCTTAATCCCATGCACGAGAATACAAACCAACACCAGTAATGCCTCTAACGGAGTTATCCCCCCTAGAAGACTCATACACAAGTAGAAAAGAAAACAAAACCTATACACTTTTCCTTTTTAAGGATTCTAAAGAAAGATGAACCGGTGATGGGAAAAATCGGATCGAAGTTGAAAATTTCAGATTTCCTGAAACATCAAGGCCGACCAAACGGTATAGAGGTTAGCGTGCTAGCTTCTGGACCGCGAGGTTGCGGGTTCGAGTCCCGTGTAGGCATGGGTGTTTGTAAATGTATGTTGGTTTGTTAAATGACGAAATGTTTCGGCGCATAATAGCCCTCGTGTTGCTGACGGCGCCAGATAATCTGAATACAACCAACCAAAGAGCATCTGAAATAAAAACTGGTTACCTCAACTGCAAAGCCAAACCTTACTTTTCCCCTCTAGTCCAATTCTATAAATGCCAACAATATGGGCATTCCAAAACACCCTGTCGGAGAAAGACTCATTGTTCTAAATGCAGTGAAGAACAATGAGTGCTCATCCACCACCAGCAAGTGCATAAATTGTAGCGGCGAACACCCAGCCTATTAAAGAAACTGTCCAAAATGGAAGAAGAGTAGGCAATAATTGATATCAAAGTTAAAAATGTTTCTTACGGCGAAGCAAAACAAATACACATTTCAAGACGGCCACGAAACTATAATAAAATCAACTCGGAAACCAGTGATGTTAGACGCTACAATACAGATCTTAATCCCATGCACGAGAATACCAACCAACACCAGTAATGCCTCTAACGGAGTTATCCCCCCTAGAAGACTCATACACAAGTGGAAAAGAAAACAAAACCTATAGAATCCTTAAAAAGGAAAAGTGTAAAGAAAGTTGAACCGGTGATCGGAAAAATCGGATCGAAGTTGAAAATTTCAGATTTCCTGAAACATCAAGGCCGACCAAACGGTATAGTGGTTAGCGTGCTAGCTTCTGGACCGCGAGGTTGCGGGTTCGAGTCCCGTGTTAGGCATGGGTGTTTGTAAATGTATGTTGGCTTGTCTAATGACGAATGTTTCGGCGCATTATAGCCCTCGTGTTGCTGACGGCGCCAGATAATCTGAAAACAACCAACCAACCTGAAACATCAAGACGAGTCAAAAGACCAAGAATTCTCCACACTTGATGATGATTAATCTTTAGCCATGGAAGAAGATTCTCTCATGAACATCCATACTCGGAATTATTTTAACATTTTAAAAAATGAAACTGATCCTTAAAGTTGAATTAAAGAACCTACTAAAATACATAAACTGGAAAAGAAAAACCTTCCATTAAAAACCACTAAAACTTCGAACCACTATGCAAGTAAAGTTCTCTCTTGGAATTGCCACGGATGTAGAACCCATATCGACGATATGAAATCCTTGATTGGTGATTACCATCCAGTTTGTCTTGGTTTACTAGAAACGTTCTTGACTCCCGCAATACACAAAAACATAGAAGTATTGAATGACAAGAAAAGATAACAAAAAAATCATGCCAAGAGTTGCAATGCTCGTGTGTTTAGAATACTCCTTATCGATTATCCACCTTCAAACAGATTTACAAGGAGCAGCAGTACAGATAATTCTAAAGGTATTGATCACTTTTTGCACAATATACCTCCCTCCCAGCGAGAACAATTACCAAATACATTTAAAGGATTTAATTAACCACCTGCCATCTCCATTTATCATTCTTGGAGACATGAATGGACAGGACATTCTATATTGCAGCAGGGACACAAATTCTAGGGGGACGCAGATTGAGCAATTAGTTGCAGAATATTACCGCTGTAAGCTAAATGATGTACAGAGGTTATAAAAATGAATCTGTATTCTAAAGGAAGAATCAACTACTTTCTCCAAACTTCCCGGTCCTTGCACTGCATAGAACTTCCGATTTGCTCACCATTGCTCCTGATGTTCTGCGACATCGGAATGGCAAGCGACTTGTGCAATAGTGACCACTTCTCTACTTGCATAATTTACAAGGGAACATATGCCAACCTCCCCTCCTCCATCTCCCATCCGGCCAGTTCACTGTGTTTTCTAAAAAGCCAATTGATATTTTTTTTCAACTGAAGGAAACATTACTCGATAGATGGTTGAAAGTTATAAAGTATAGATCGAATAGCTGAAAGTGTTATCAAGACTATTATAGAGGCTGCAAGTACAGCATTCCCCAAGTGTCATCACCACCAAGTGTACGAATGAACTGGAAACCTTGGTGGAACAAAGATTGTTCAATCGCATAAAAAAAAGTTGAAACAAAAAAAAAGTTGAGGGACAAATGTTCCTCAAATTCAAATTTTCGTGCATACCATTAAACTCGTGACCAATTATCAAAGTGGGTAATTTAATTAAAAATGCATCATTGCTGAACAGAATAAAGTAAAAATTGAAAAATATTTGTATTGCAACAACCCCACAACTAATCCAGGGTTAAAGGATTTATTTGGTATGGTATCTGAAGAAACCTGCCACTATTCATCCAAAACTCTCAAATCGCGAGTTTTACAAATGCTTGTAAGCCGAACAAACGGTATAGTGGTTAGCGTGCTAGCTTCTAGACCGCGAGGTTGCGGGTTCGAATCCCGTGTTAGGCATGGGTGTTTGTAAATGTATGTTGGCTTGTCAAATGACGAATGTTTCGGCGCATTATAGCCCTTATGTTGCTGACGGTGCCAGAAAAATCTGAAAACAACCAACCAAATGCGTGTAAACAGCATTTTATTGGGGACACTAACATAAGGTGTACCCCAAGGAAAAAATTTTAATGTTATTCTCTTCATTAAAATTAACGCCTTGTAAAGCAACTACTCCAATTGTAAAATGAAGCCTATTTGTTGATGACTTTCAAATTTATTGATCATCGTGTAACATGTCAACCGTAGAAAGACAGCTGCAAATGGCAATCAAGAACATCACCACCTGAGTAGCCAAAAATGTTTTTTTTTTCTTCCCACAACACTACATGTGTTCATTTCTGTAGAAAGACTCCCTCTTGAGCCTAAATTGCAACTCAATAAATCTACTATTCCCGTTTTTCCAGAAATCAAATTTCTGGGAATAATTTTCAACTCGAAATTAACCTGCATGAATGATACGCAATAACTCAGACAGAAATGCAACAAAGCCCTTAATATTTTAAGTCCTTTCAACTTAAAATAATATTTAATGCAAGTTTTTGCGGTCTTGGCATCGTGCATCGTTCGCCGGCTATGGTTTAGGCTAAAAGGTGAAGTACGAAAGGCTCCTTATGAAATTCGAATACCTTGGTGGTGGACAGTATCTTATGTTTGCAATTCTGAATTGGCTGCAGATTCGTAAATTACGGCACAATGGTGCAATTTTGAGCAATCAAGAGCTTTATACGTTCTCCACAGACTACCAACATCAGTTCCCATGAGGTATATCTTAACCAATCACTTTCATCCTGCTTTTATCAACGTTTAAATCCTCCTTTCCAGAAGTTACTCTCTTTTAAACCATCCTTTATCCCTTAATTTGGATTAAGAATGAAGACTCTTTTAGAGAACAACGCATCCCTTAATGACATAAAAGTATTGCGAACACTTAAAACGAAATTACCAGAACGGTTTTTGTCAATCATAAGGACAATTTGGCGCATGTATGGCTTTGATATTCTTGTCATATGCAATGAATAGTATGCAGAGTGTTTTAAAATGATGAAAGTGGTGTTTATTTCTTATGATACCAGAAATAGAGCATAGAGCTGTACATTGGAAACTCGCTTAAAATTAAAATAAAAACTCGTGAAGTGATATTGAAAAATAATTTGTTTTAAAAGTGTCGGAATTTATCTCAGTAAAGGGAGCAAAGTCAATTACAAAGATATTTAAAGACAGTAAAACAAAATCCTAGCATTAAAATTAACTGAAATACAACATAAACACGACCTGTATACCATTTTAGAATAGCTATGTGAGGGAATCGAGGGATGCTCACCAAATTTAAGTTTTCAGATTCAAGGTATTCTTAAGTGTGAATTATTTGCATATAGAAAATGTTTGAAAGCTTTGTCGTTTATATTCATCCGAATTTTTTTTAATTCAAAATGAAATTTGAAGGATAAAATAAAATCGAGCACTGAAAAATGTTTAAACAAATAAAACGACGACCTAATTTGGAAAAATAAGTCTCATCAGACCAATGTATATCTTTAGATCAGTTCGAAAAATTTCGTGAAATCCGAAGGCATAAAGCACATAGACATTAAGGGAAATACCTTCACTTAAATAATAAAATGGCTGGAAAAAACACAATGCTACTATATTAATGTACGGGAAAGCTTCTAGGATTTGATCTGACAAATGAGCCAAGTGATCATTAATTTGTTTCCATTCTTAAGGCTTCCATGGCATATTGAACTCCTTCACTCACCAATTCACTCCTTGAGCTTCTTTGCCATAATCCTTCTCGTTTCTGCAGTCAGTTCTTTGTTCTACTTGAGGAATGCTTCTCACTCATCAGACGGGGCCATCTCGTTCCAGTATTCGACCAGGAAGTCGATCGTGGACTCCTCCTGATCTGAGTGTCGGCGGGTGACTACCAGCACCTCACACACAGTCGAAGAACTAAGCTGGATGGAGTACTTTTCTTTCAGAGATATTACATGGGGAGAAATTTACAATTTAAATTAAATAGGGTCTGGATTGTTCACTTAACTGTATGTATCAGAAGAGTAGATATCGCCAGGTAATCAAGAAAGTGGCGATTGCTAGATAAATATAACTTGTTTATTTAGAATATGATTGCTGCATGCAGAAAATTGGCAGCCTAAAAGGTTACAATTCTGCATTCGTTTTAGTGATAAGAGCAAATTTTGAAATATATTCACAACTGAATGACTATTCAAAATTTAAACTCTTGTATTTTTAAGTGATCTCTTGATACTTCCCTTTTATACCCAATCAAACGTTTGTTGCTGCATTCTTATAATGGGAAAGAACTCCATTCGCTTGTATTTTCAAAACACGTGTCTTAATGATATTTTTGCCAGATATGCCTGAAATTTTCGGAAGTGACTTTTGTAAGCAGTCTCCAACCATCAAACCTCCCTATCATTGCTAAAAAAAAGTATCGTTCTTGTGTCAACTAACATTAAAGATACCAACTTATTCATTTCGAAGACTTGATATTGGTTACATGGTAAAATGCGAAAAAAATCCTTAAGTCTAAAAAAAATATCTCCACTATATTCGACTAATAGTGAACGTTTTTAATTTTTTACGATAATTTCCTTTTGTTTTGAATATCGCTTTCAATAAATCGTTAAATTTCTATTTAGCTAGACAGCGATTCCACATTACTCGTTATAACTCATTTGTAAAGCTTTCTTGCATTTTGCATATCGCCATCCATCGCCGACCAGAATTACACTGTATAGACCAGCAAATACCTAACAGACAATAAAACAACCTTGTAGATGTACCCGGCAGCAAACAAATTCCAATGTACCCTTCTCTTCTGTATAAAATGTAGCATCTTGGTTAGCGCATGCATGTCCACGTCGTCAATGTCCTCAACAATGTGCCCACCGTCCATGTCAGGTGACTTGTTCTTGAGAATCTCCCTCAAAACGGGCAAATAGCAGCTACTTGTGAGCAAGGACCGCTTTCCACCAACCCTCAATTTGACTTCAGAATCCCCTCTCAAAATCGCATGTGTGCGATCGCACACGCCTTGGGACGGCCCTGATTAATAGCGTGACCCAACAAACGCCTATCTCTCAGTTTCCTTCTAGAATAAAGGAGATATAATAACCATAACCTTCTTTTATTCAAACTTAAATTTTACACTTATTTTTCAAGTTTTACTTTATATTATAACTAAATACTTTTAATCAGCGCTATCTCGGATACTGAGTGAAAATAATGATCAAACTCTTCAAAGATGCTGGCAACATTCAAAATACATTGGTGAAACTTACTGCAGGCCCGCACTCGCGTCCGCACCGTGTGAAAGAGGCATTACTCGACGTGTCAAATAACTGAAAACAAACAAGTACACTAATTTACATAGATTACATTTTGTGTTCGATTAATCTTGATCCAGAAAAACAATTCCACCAGGAGGCACTTAGCTTTAGAAAGACAAACTTGGTACATACCAATATTGCCCAAAAGCAGTCAAAATGACTGCATTCTGAAAGAATAACTAATATGTAAAGAAATTTGTATAACACACATATATATGCCAGAAATGAAGGAGGGAGAGGTAACTACAATTATAAATGTGTTTATTAATATGTTGTACAAAAAGTCGCAAAATTCTAAGAAATTGTGTCATTATATACACTGTAAATGCTGGTGTCTTAAATTTAGACACAAAATGTCTGAAAAATTCATTTCAGACACATTAGGTGACTTATTTTGCACAAAGGTGGTTTACTTCTTCGAATTTCAGACATTACACGGGTCTTAAATTGCTTTCAGTCACAACAAGTAACTGAAAATAAGACACTTCGAACCAAATTCAGACATTTCCAAAATTCAGACGCTTCTCTCTTTCAGACAGTACGACCATGGGCCGTAGCAATTATATCATTCAAGTTCAGTTACCAACTAAAAGGAATACCTTTAAATTTTGAAGGATCCCAAAAAAAGTGTTGTTTTTCACAGAAATCCAAAGTTGTTGTTGTGATTTTCCATGTATCGAACCTGGCAACACTCTCGCCAGTTGAGAAACGTAAACAAAACATGTAGCACATTTGAACCTCTCGCGGCATTGCTTAGCATCCCGATGTCAACAAACAAACGAGATGGTGAGTGAATACGTTTAGGCCCTCAAACATCTAAGCAAGAACTGTGAATTCAAAGCTGTTACTGCTGAACTCTATAAAAACGAATACATTCGTGATGCATTTATAAGGGGATTAAAGAGCTCCCGTATCCGCGAACGTTTACTTGAAAACTCTTCTGTTACCTTAGAAATGGCTGTCGACCAAGCTCATGCCCTCGAACTGGCGGAATCTCATTCTGCATCATACCTCACTGTACCTCAGCCGATGACTTCTGCTGCAGTGGAAACTGCCGAGTCTGATAAAAAACTCGAGGAAGAGCAAGTTGCTGCTGTCTCCCGCTCTGGTTCATGTTTCTTCTGTGGCTATGATCGTCACCCTCGAAGCGCTTGCCCAGCCAAAAATGTAGTTTGTAACAAGTGCGGCAAGAAAGGACATTTTCAGCGGGTATGTAAAGCTAAAAATTCTCGTGGTTCTGGAAATGTAGCTTTTGCACATTTTGTGTTAGGCCTCCCTTAGAAATCTGTGCTTTGACCAAGGCTGATGCCCCACCAGTCTCCTTGTTCTCAAATCTTACGCCTGACTGTAGACCCATTCAAACAAAATCAAGACGTCTTCCCTCAGAGGATCGTGAATTTATTGCTAAAGAAGTGGACAGACTCATCAATGAAGGAGTCATCGAACAAAGCAATTCCCCATGGAGAGCCCAAGCATTTGTCATCAAAGGAGATAATAAAAAATCTCGAATGGTCATAGACTACTCCCAGACAATTAATAGATTTACTATGTTGGATGCCTATACGCTTCCCAAAATAGAGGAACTCATCTCCCAGATCGCAACCTATCGAGTTAGCTCACATTCGCTCCAAAGTAGTGAGTACCGAACAACTGAATCATGCTGTCATCTATCGGCGCCTTCAGAAAAATTTACTGCACGACCTCCACACTACCAACTCAGCAAGCAACTTTTTCTCTCACACAACCACTCAACTCTCATGTAACAAACTCAACTCGCACACAAGCAACTCAATCGTTCGACCCCTTCGCAACTCACTGCGACGTGTCTATGTTGTGGTCTCGTGTACAAATGACAGATACAACAACTAGGCACTAGTGGTTCTTTTTGCCTAGCGGTAAGCATGCCTATCTACTGACCTAGGAGTCCTGGGTTCGAATCCCGTTGGCGCACATTCGCTCCAGCATAGACAGCAATACGACATTCATTTTCATATGTAATTGCGGGTTTTTTTTGTATTTAAAGTGTATTCTCAGCAAAAATTCTATCTATTAAAGCAAACTTTGTCCAAATTGGTTCTGTAGATCATGAGTTATAGGCCAATATTAACCTATTCCTGATCAATGATTACAACATCATTTGAATTCTTCCATTTGACGGGTACCAGATAAAAATAGCCAATTTGCAGCGATAACTTATTCAAACTAATAACTTCCAATCTATGATAAGGTTTGGTTTGGCAGTCTCCCAAACTAATGAATAAAAATAAAAGTTCACTAGATCAAAATATTATTTTAGCGTAAACATTTCAGCTTGGCGATAACTACGCCAACTTTCCGACTTAACGGTTTTTGGTACCCGTCTAACGGAAAAGTATCAAATATTGTTGCCAGAGTTTTCTCACGTACCCAAATGTGTCTTGAGTGTTTTTTTTGTTTTTTTTAATATTCAATTGGGGGTTATAGGAAAAATATTCCTCATTAATCTGATGCAATAAAAGTGTGATCAGAAGTGTTGGTATCGCTTGCCTCTTCTAGAACTGCTGCCACTGCTGAATCATGGACGAACGGTATACACTATGTTCTAATTGCCCTTTAATATTGTTACTTCATACTCAATAGCACTTAGCAACATATCCAAACTGAGCATCGTTGCCAAGCTGTTGGAGCAGTACTCTTTGATTGCATGATATGAGAGTAAGTACTATGTCACAAAAAACATAACTTGAACGCCGAGGGATATTAATGATAACAGTATTCAAACTTGAAATAATTATGTGCTTGAAGTAGTCAAATGTTTTGATCAGCATTAAAAAGCATTTGTTCACAATAATATATACATGAACAAGTAGAATAGTATTTAAGTGACTTGACAATCAATTGCTCAAACTCAGAAATGATTATTTTGATATGCACAACGGTCCCCACAACGGCTTCATTCCTAGTGAAAAAGTTGGTTTATGTAATATTATTTATCTTATTTTCAGTGCTTTTATTACAGTAAATTTTAATTGATCGATTTCTAAATCACCCTCACAGAATTCTAAATTTTCTGTTTTTAACATTCAATTACATTTTTGTTGGTTTTGTTGCATATTACAGGTACTAATGATTTTGAAAATATATTTAGCATGATTTGATGTAATTTGGATAAAATTTATTGTGTCCTTGAATTTTATTTTATGAATGATCTTATATGTTCCATATTATTACATCTGAGGATATTTATGATATGACCTGCATATTATGAGGACTGGGTACTCGGTGACAGCATTAAAATCAGAAAAATCAACGCATTTGAAATAAATTGAATATTGGTCAAAATGAAGAAATTTTTTTTACATATGTTGTTCAAACCTTTTTTAAATTATATTTTAGAAAAAAGTTTATAATAATAGGCTAATAATTTATTAATAATCACTTATTCAAAACTCGATTAAAAAAAAAAATTGCAATGAGTTGAATTTGGTTACATTCGTAAAGGAATCTTCTTAAAACTAATAAAAAGTTTTTTTGCTTTTTATTTCTTAGAAATGTCTATATACTACATTAAATATCAGCTTTCTCAAAATAATAATAGAAAGTTTTTTTATGTGGTAATTTGTTGAGCGTATGAAAATTTGCAATTTTTTAAGTAATAATAATTAAAAACTAAATTGTATAGATTTGAATAATATTTTTGTTTAATATGTACTTCAGATGTTATATAATTGCCATAAAAAATTTCAATTCTATATCTTGCATAGTCTTTTATATGAGCATACCAAAAGTTGGAAAATCAACGTTTTGAGAAAACGTGAAAGAACTATAAAAGTTTTAATAACTTGCATGTTTTCCAAGTTTAATGTGCTTCAACTCTGTATTTTGAAGCAGCCATCTTTACAGATATTTCAAATTCCTTTTTTAATTCCCCCCTCCCCCTTTTCTTACATTTTTTTAGGTTTTTTAAATGCCCTCTCTTCTTTAGCTTCTCAACGATTAACGAAAAGTCGCAGCGATAGGGAAAATTGTTGTAAAAAGGTCCCATCCCCAAATTACTGGAATTTTAATATTATTTTAGTTTTAGTATGCACTTAATATGTTATTTAATCATAATAACAAATTTCAACTGTATATCTAGCATATTTTTTTTACAAGCATACAAAAATTTGGGAAACTGACGTTTTCAGAAACGCAAAAATTTTTGCACAACTTGCATACTTTTCAAATTTAATATACTCTACCTCCATATTCTGAAATGTCTCCTTACAGATACTTCTATGCCTTCTTGTTTTAATTGTTTATCTTTTATGCATCTTTTAAAGTTTTTTTTTTTTTTAAGTCCTATATCTGCTTCAACTATTCGACAGTAATTGAAGCATTGTAGTGTTTATTATGTAGTGTTATTATAGGGAAATGTTATAAACAAGTTAAATTCCCAGATGGAGAATAATTAGATTATTACTGCTTGATTCATCATTCAAATAAGTTTATGTTGCCACATAATGTATCTTAGACTTGCCAATGCAACTACTATATAAGTGTTTACATCACGCTTGTTATTTGATGTTAAAATTGACTTGTAAAAAGCAACTTAAAACTGTGATACAATCTTGGAAGTCAAACCTTTTCTATTTAAGATTCAGCCACAATACAATGTCCATTTTATCCCAATACATATATTTACATTAAGTCCCAAATCCCTTGCTTGGATATATTAATAGTTGTGTGCCTATTATTAACAGTTGTGTTGCAGTTTTGCAATCCCATGCTTAAATTTACCAGGAAAGTGAAACATAGTCAACAAAAAGTTATGTGCACATGGTAATAAAACAGTAATTTTGACTTTTCTTTTAATAAAAATTTGTTATTTAACACAAGCTCATTTATTGCATTTTAATTTAAATATACGTATTTTTAGCTTCCCAACATCTGAAAGGTAACATAAACAACCCTTTCAGACACATTAACTGTCTGAAAATATCCCCAATTCAGACAGTCTAAACGTCTGAAAATACCCCATTTTAAGACACTTCAAGTGTCTTAAAGATTAAGACACCATTTTAGATCTTAAAACAGTGCCACTTGTTTAAGACAATTTTGTGTCTTATTTTAAGACATTTCCATTTGCTGTGTACTTGACTGTTTTTCTAATTGAAATTAAAAAGCAGTCAAAATGACTTCCTTGGGCAATCTAGTGTTAACCACAATACTCTTTGTACCCTGTTTTGTTATGTCTATTTTAGCGATCAACGCCTGGTATATAAGCAAATTTTAACCGTTGATGAGTAAATGAAAAGGGATACTGATTGTATCTTTCTTTTGAAAGAATACTTTCATAAATAATTTACATACAGTTCACTTTTAAATTTTTGCTCCTATTTAAAGTTGACAAATGAAATTTTTGTAATCGATGCAAAATGTCTTTAGTAACTCCCTATCATAAAATTAACTTAGCTAAAACAGTTTGAAGTAGTTTCAATTCCTTGCGAGTAACTGTTTTTCGAAACTTCATTTTTAAAAATAGGGAATCCAGTTTGGACACCGTGCTTGTGTTACGTAAGTGCAATTTTTCAAGAAACAAGTTGAAATAGCAACTATTTTTATTTTTGATTGGTATTGTGTGAAATGCCTACTTTTATTTCAAATGGATTAAAATTCCAGAATTATTTCAGCTGAATATTATTTCAGAAGGAAACTATGTTGTACTTGGTAAAATAAAGGAAGGTACTAATTAATTTGGGATGAACATTTAAATTTTCTTTCAGATTACCCTTATACATTTTATCAAAATAGTTTTCAATAATACTTCTTGGAAGTATACGCATTACGCATAATAGAAAATCTGAACGGAATAGAATGATTTACCACCGCGTGCTGGTGCAAGAGAAATGAGCGCAATTTAAATATTCATTACGCTAAAACCTTCCCTTGATTGTCCGGCAAAATTTTTTTAACGACTGCTACTAAGTTCTTTGGACGTTTTAACTATACATCTTAAGAGTCGCCCAAAGCAAATCCGTCAGTTTAAAAACAAATTGTTTCTTAAATAATATTCATGGGCATCTTTATTTTACTTAACTTGCATAACAGCTTATATTGTGGAATGATTTTAAAGGATACATTAGTCGGTGTATTGTATAGTCTAAAAAGAATGCTGAGGGATCTTATATTATATTCTGGTTATTAGGGGGTGTGATACGTGCTGGGTTGTTGATATAAAAGGGGGGGGGGGGTGGCGCCAATTTAGTTTGTTGCAAGTAATTGTACTTCAAACTAGACTGGTGCTGGGAATCTTTTTGTTCCAGAAAAGAACTTGACTTGCATGGAAGTACTTTATAATTTTTTTTATATATAATATCTAGGCTTTGAGTTTGGAGTTCACTCTTTATAACTTTGTTTAAGTGGAAAACATCCTTCCCCCGCGTTCCCCCACTACGACTCTTAAGAGACCTGCCATTTGACATATAGTACGTCTCTGTAACCTATATAGCTTTATCTTGGAATGTTGATCTCACATGGACGGACATAGCTTTGATACAAGATTCTGCCATCATTAGTGTAGTGTGAAAGCTGATCTAATACAACTAATGCTTATCTACCATAAAGTTTAGAAATCGAAAAGAAATGGGAATTTTCTAACTGCAATCGAACGTTATTTACCCTACTATATATATATATTCTACGAAATAATGATGGATGGTTTTGAAAGCGTTTCGTCCTTGAAAGTCCAAACGCATTCATAAATCACACTTTCCTTATCAGTGCACCAACGCAACGGATTGATCGTCACCCACGTTGTTATTACGTCTTTGGAGGCGGTAAATTTGCTAGAATCCCATTCGTCTAGCGATCTGGTTGCAACATTGTTAAGGTGAAGGTCCATCTATTGTCCAGGTGGCCAAGCAATGGATCCCAGTTGTTGGTATCATTCATCTTGTTCCCCTCCCTTTGGACACAACATTGAAAGCTTCCTTCCAACTAGGTTTGGCAGCAGTTATTCATTTTGTTGTTTCCCCATTTCTCGAGTCCCCAGAATCAACTTTTGCCATTCATCTTTGTGTCCAAATCATGAAAACAAATTTCGGATCTGAAATTCCGGTGGGTCTTCGGTTAGTTTGTATTTCTATTTCCTTACGTACCCTTTTCTTGAAAGGATTGAGAGGGGAAAATTGGTCTTCGTTTCTTCAGACAAATTAAAATATTTAGGTATGGATAACATACATTCGGAATGGTTGTACAGTATGTCCCTTAAAGTAATGTTCAATCAATGTTACATTAAACAATTAAATTTAGACTATTTACAACAAATCGTAAATCAAATTGAAGATAAACTAACCTAGTTTTTCTGAAACTATGAAATTTATAATTAAACGTACGTGTATATGAAATGCACAAATAAAATACTATTAAAAATTATAACTAGGACGTTTTTATGGACTTACTGTATTTGTGGAGAAACCTTTTGTTTCAAATGGAATAAAATTGAAAAGTAACCCTTAATTAAGAACAAATTTGATATTTCTTTTATCTTTAACATAAATATGTAATCTTCCGTTTCAATACATGCATCTGCTCCTAATAACTGCGATCCCTTTAACGATTCATTTAATTTTGGCCATGCATGTTTAGTCTGAGTTTACTCTCTTCCACCTAGGGTTACACTAGTTTTAAATAAAGAACGCAAAAGGTCTTCTGGCAACACACTTTATAGGTGAACGCAAAAGATCCGTACCTTCAGATTATGTTTTTTTCTTGAAATTTATAAATATAAAGTTGCACTTTAAAAGTCATTTGAAGCCTTGCTATGTACCACTAAAAATTATAAAATTGCACTAGTGGTTCTAAATTTTAATTTACGTTTCTTGGATTAGCATACAGTGTCTCCCTAAAATCTTCGTTCATCTTAAAAATTTGTAGAAAAAGTGCTGTAGATTGAATTTATAGTCGTCTTTAAATTCTTTGAATCTAAAATAATATTTCTAATACTTGGTGGATTATGCTGAAATGACTCAAGAGTGAAAAATACTATCGTAAAAAATTAAATGCGTGAGCAATGAAGAAAACTAATGCGTCACAAATTGAGATTGTTTATAAAAAGAATTTTTTTTAGCAATTATGCTAATATTAAATCTTAAGATCCGAGACGTTATCTACAATTTATGATATTGTAACGCTAGATATGCATTGATTTCTTTGCGTCGCTCATCCATAACGGAATCCCCGAACTCTAATCTCAATCCAAAGTTGCAAAACACGCCTCGAGACACGTCGTCTACAAACATGAATATTCATGTCGAACATTTTGTAACTCCAGTTGTAGATGATCCATTAGCTGTAAATCGATGTCCATTAGCTCTCCGTTAAAATGGGTTTAATAATAGACCGGGGAGTATGTTATATTTCACCCCCAAACCGATAGAATGTTTCGTATTATAACCGATATGTAGACTATCTTTAGTTGGATATAAAGTTAGGAAGTTCCTCTAATTTCTTTATTTGGGTGTATGAATAAAAATTTATAAATGAAGTTTCAAGAGTTTATGAAAAAAATCAGTATTCAACAGTTTACTTTAACTTTGCCTTATATTTTGTTTAAAGTAGCCTACTCAAAACATGTAAAAAAAAAAAGCATAATACTCCTTTTTGTGGTTTGTATACATTTTCCGTATATCAAGGTGACCCCAACATTTTTATATTTAAAAAATGTGTTACTAATCCTGTTATTTTAAAGAGCTTTACTAATTATGAGAGTTCGTATTAGTTAAAAATGACATACTCAAGCTTATGAAAAAGCACTTCCTTTAATAAGATGAAATTATGTACAGATGGATCACATCAAGCACAAGTAATGACATGCTACTGAGCCTGCAGAGAAAGAACACAAAAACAGGGCACTTATAGTACAAATCCATAACGGTTACTTATAACTATACAAAAATAATTTGCATACACGGAGAAAAGGTCAGCACATATAAATAAAGCTTTATCTGGTTGCTGTTTCCCTAATCAGACAAATCATTCCTTGGTCAGTTCAAATATTTACTCTTTTCATTGTTTATGTTTTGACCAACTAGTCTAAAACTAGTAGGTGAAAAATATAACAATCCTACAAACGCAAAATATACTTTTAGTATTGTACCCATCATTTTTAAAAAGTAAATAATACACTTGTTTCTCCTATATATAACAAATACTAATCTACTTTATTGATTTTTTTATCTGTTTAGAAAAACGATATAGTATCAAGCGTATTATTTTTAAAAATAAATTTTGTCAAGTTAGAAACGTGTTTGTACAGTACATAAAAAAAAATCCGAACGATGGCTATACCTTGTATTTTAATTGATGAAATAAAAGAAAGAAAATAACCGTTGTAATTTGTGATAGGTCTTTGTATATCTTTTTATCATGCGAGATCTGCATATAAAAACTAAACCAAAATCTAAAGTTCAATGGAGACCACATAATATTATGCCATTTAGATTCAGCATCCGGAAAAAAAAACGAAATGCCAAATTTCATTATTTTCCAATGAGTGGTTAGTAATATAACTAACAAGGGAATGACAAACTAATGTTAAAAAGAAATTGTTTCACAGCTATAAATTGTTAAATGTCTTTTTGTAATTTTTGTTTCAAAGGATAGTTAGTTGAAGACCAAACATAAATAATATGCAACTTTTGCATTACAGTTTTTATTAATTATTACAAATTTTAATTTTCTTGTATATAGAAACTTTTTTTTTTTTGCTTTCATTGGATTAATCATGGTTGAAAACCCCCAGAGATTCTTTCCATTCTGATGTTTGTATTCAAAAAAGTTTACTTTTAGGGACCGTATACTAGATTACATTTGAAATTAAAGTTTAATTGAAATAAAAAATATGTCAATGTAAAAATGTTAAGTATTTATTTCATATTTTCAAACTGTTAAAAACATGGATGGTAAATTTTTATATTCTTGACTATTAGATTCAGATAGTCACAAACAAATATTGAAAAGTTCTACACGTTTTGCAACTCGAAAGTTTTGAGAGGTGTGCATTAAATAAATTCCTTTGCAAGATATATCTAGAGAATGATCTAAACTCCTGGATCAGAGGGCCGACCAAACGGTATAGTGGTTAGCGTGCTAGCTTCTAGACCGCGAGGTTGCGGGTTCGAGTCCCGTGTTAGGCATGGGTGTTTGTAAATGTATGTTGGCTTGTCTAATGACGAATGTTTCGGCGCATTATAGCCCTCGTGTTGCTGACAGCGCCAGATAATCTGAATACAACCAACCAACCTGGATCAGAGGTAACACTTTCCTATCAGGCAAGGTGACTTCTGTTTAATACACAGCGCCCGCTGTACATAATTTTTGCTTTCAAATATAAGTATACACAACAAGAATTATGTGCTCGAAGTTTTCAATTCGAGGCTTTTCTATTCGACACTTAAAATGCAAAGAAAATCTTTTTCATAGACCAGTCTCTAAAGCACTTCCCTTGAAATTGGGACTCGTATAATTTTTTAGATGTTACGAAACTTTGGCGCAATATTGCCTTCATTTATCTTTCTGCGCCATTAGAAAAACGATGCAACCAAATTGTGTTCGAAACCATAAGATTACAAAGAAATTGGTCTCGTAGGTAGCTGTGAAGTTTATGGACATTTCAATAAAACGTAAAAACACAAACAATTTATTAATAGATTATAAACTTAAGTAAAAATTTAAAGAATGTCCATTACGATAGGATTTTATGGGAATAGGATTATATAAGACGTTTCATAATCAGATAATATAGTATTAGAGTATAGGCAAATTTAGACTCAAAATTTTGGTCGAGACGGAAATAATTATTAGAAAACTAATTTCTTCTGATATAGGTTTTTTAGATTTTCCTGTACTTCCCCAGAAAAGTCCCAAAAAATAATGCTTGGGGACTAACCTTAAATTTTAAATAAACGTCCACCATCTTGGATTTTTTTTAAAAACGTTTTAACTCTGCAATAGACAATCATTGAAGAGTGCTGCTGAAGCCAAATGTTTTTATTTTGAACTCAATGTGAGAAAATGTCTGAGATAAAAGGTTGGTATATCAACACGAGACGGGTTTGGAAACAATGAAAACGGCAATTTTTCACCAATAAGTCTTGGAGTTTGTTTGGAGACTTATTACTTGATGGAGTTCATTTGAAAATAAATAATTAATAGAAATAATTCATAGAAATATTAGAATTAATGGCAAGTCCTCCTGATCAGTGATGTAAACTACTACACAGCAAATTGAAGCGTCTTAAAATAATATACAAGTATCTTAAACAAGTGGCACTGTTTTAAGACGTAAAATTTTTTCTTAATCTTTAAGACACTTGAAGTGTCTTAAAAATGTGGTATTTTCAGACAGTTGATGTTTCTGAATAGGTTGTTTATGGTACATTTCAGATGTTGGACAAATTCTTAAACAAACAATTCAAAGTTATTATTACAAATTTTTATAAAAAGAAAAGTAAAACTTACTATTTTACTACCATGTTGCTCATAACTTTTTGTTGACTATGTTTCACCTTCCTGGTAAATTTAAGCAGGAGATTGTAAAACAGCTGTTAATAATATGCACACAACTACTAATATATCCAAGTAAGGGATAGTAAAAGGGACTTATTATAAAATATATGTATTGGGATAATAGACATTGCATTGTGGCTGAATCTCAAATAGAATTTTTTTTTTAAATTGCTATAAAAATTGCATGTCACTGGAAAACGGAATCCTGGCAGTTAAGGGGGCGACATACTGCTCCAACACGCGTGCTTTGGCCCATTCTTCAGGTAAATTGGAGGTTCAAGTCTGTCCTCGCTTGAATCAATCGGCTAATCGCGTAACATTGGTGTCGTTATGTCAAGTTGTCTGGTTTTTCAGTTTTATTCCCTTAGTTTGTTAAATCATACGATCAGATGTGTTATTTTTTTTCTTCGTTATTCTCTGGATGTTGACTAGACATCAATGATACCCGGTTCGGGGATAACTTTGTAGATTTCAATCTGTAAGGGTATAGGTCCTTTCTAACTCTGGTGTTACGACAGCCGACCAAACGGTATAGTGGTTAGCGTGCTAGCTTCTAGACCGCGAGGTTGCGGGTTCGAGTCCCGTGTTGGCATGGGTGTTTGTAAATGTATGTTGGCTTGTCTAATGACTAATATGTTTCGGCGCATTATAGCCCTCGTGTTGCTGACGGCGCCAGATAATCTGAAAACAACCAACTGGTGTTACGACATCCTCCTTGGGGTAAATGGTGGATGAAGTCGTCAGGGCTTGAATTCTTAGCTTTTCTTTATGAATAACAAAAATAAACTACACTTCTCAACAAAAATATCTCAAATGAATGTAAAATCAATTGTTACTAAAAAACGTGCTACAGGATATACAGACCAGCCACAATTTCTGATTATGGCAAGTACTACAACAGAATTTAAAAAATTCTCACCATTTATAGTGCATAAAGCATTACAAGGTATTGTTGGCTTTGTCCGCAATGTAAAGACTCTAATCTGGAGACCTTTTTACAGAAACTTCACCAGCGAATCAAAGAGTTTACTAAACTGCATGTTCAATGCAAATGTTCCGGTCTCGGTCAATCCTCATATTACACACAATAGATCCAAAGGAGGGGTACCAGAAACTGATCTATCGGGCGTAGTAGAATCCTAAATATTATTTGAGATATCAAACTATGGCAATGGCGGATTGAGCCAGGGGGCGCGGGGGCCGCGCACCCCCCCCCCCCCATGTTATTATTTTTTAAGAATTTGCACAAAAATAACTTTTTTTTAATAAGTTTACATAACTAATATATTTCGACCTTCGTCTAATTTCCGAAAAAAGCCCCCAAAAAATAAGAGCTTATTTTTGGTTCAAGGTTCTTTTATAGCCCTCTCCCTTCCCATTCAAACGGACGTTAGAAGACTGAACAAGTATTCAAACCTCCACCCCCTTGACTTTAAAGACATCTCCACAACACTTTACCATAGGAGTTGAGTTAGGTAAAAACTCTTTTACAAAATAGTGATTGTTTACTTTTATTTTGTAACAATAAGGAGCACGTGGCACTCTCCAATATCCACAGTTAAATCATATTTGAGAAAGACAAGCAAAACTAATACTAAGGGCCGAAACCAAAGCGAATTTTCCTCTCTGAAGTTCAAACTTTGACGATCACAAGAGGGGGAAGGGAGGGGGGAATACACCGGATGTCGTCTTTCTCTCCTGATCTCCCTCAAGGAATGGACGTGGCGAGGAATATCACTGGACACTGAATGAGATAACATCTCCGCCCCCCTGGGTCCTTATCCTAGAAACCCTCTTTTAAATGGTTGTGGTGGGGTTTACACAAGAAGAAATTTATGAACGTATGGTGAGAGTGTTGAGACTTGTATTCGGATTACAAACTGTATACTTCCGAAATTAACCAAAGAGTAAAGTAGGTTGTAATACATAAATGCATCCAAGTGACAAAAAGTAAGAAGGAACAAATTTTTTTAGCGTTTCTTTTTCTATTCTGAAATTATAAATACTATTTATTTGATTTAAAAATGTAAGCAATGGTTACGAGAGGCCAGAAAGAACGCCTTACTGGCGTGGAGGACTTTTTAAAAAGAATTGCTTTGTGTTTGGCACTCAAAAAGAGTTTTATAAAATTATTCTATAGCGATTTTTGAAATGTATTGGTCGTTACCCATTTTTGTCAAATGTTTGGGAATACTTTTCTTCGATAAAAGTAAGTTAATCTTTGTTGTCTAGTGGCTTAATTTTTAAAACCTTTTTTATATTAACTTCAAATTTGTGTGTTTGTGAGGAATAAATCCGCGGAGGACTAATTAATCCTTTTGTTATCCAATCGAGCTAGAATGACTTGTTAACAATAACCCTGTTTTGGGACACAAGAAGGGAAAAAAATTAGCCAGAGACGGAATTGACTATTTCCTTCGCAGTGGAACCATGAAAATTGAATCTCAGATTAAAATGGTTTTAAGTAAATTGTAATTGTACATAAAAATTGGCATGGAATATAAAGGATACATAAAAACTTTGTTTTTATGGAATAATTTTTTAAAATGAACTATTTGACCTGCCACACTGGATCCCACTGACTTGCTGCCTTTAACTTAAAGTTTAACATAAAATTTCTGTACTCCTAAATTTTATCGTTTGATCTTTACTTTATCCTTTATATTAACTTTCGATTTTGTTTATTTGTGGGGGGAAAATCAGTGGAAGGATAACTAACCCACTAGCCGTCATCCAATCAAGTTGAAACTTGGCAGATAGTCAATGACAATGCATTCTATCAAGTTTCGGAGATTTTCACTAAAAGACTGTTTTTACTCATTCTTCTATTAACACTATAAATCTTGTGGATGTATTAAATGATTTATATAAAAAACTTTACTTTTATGGATTAATTTTTTACACACGTAGGCGACAATTTTTTTTTTTCACTGAACTACATAAATGTAACATTGTATCTATGTAAAAAATGCTCTGATTGGCTGAAATAAAAGCCAAGAATTGGGGGAAAAAAGGATTGTGTCAGAAATATTGAAAATAAAATTTAATTTTGAAGAACAAGAGTAGAAAATATGAAAATGAATTGTCAACAATTACAATAAAGTAGTTGAAGAAAAAAACTACAAGATGTAAATGTTAGTGTATTAGAAGAGCCGAATCTTGCTTTATTATTTAGCTTAAATATGTAAAAGTCTAATATTGATTTAATTGGTAGAAGTTCTCTATAGCATCGAATATAAATTGTTTTATATTTCTTGATAAATCTCACTTGTCCATAGATGGATAAGTATAAGATAACTAAGTATAGTTTGCTAAATCAAAAAAAAAAGACTGGAATTTGTTTTGTGCTAATTGTTCAATGTTTAAATTGTATTTTTTTTCTATTGCCTTATTAAAAATAATACTTATAATTATTAGTAAAACGTTCTCTTTGAAAAACAATGTTTTCCCTGAATACTTTAGGTTACTTGTGTAGCAATGGATTATTCAGTAAAACAACGTATTTTTACTTACTAAGCTTACTGCATGAATATGTTATGAATATGTTAAATTTTTATGTACAATTACTGATTTCCCATTTTGATGTAAGTATAGTATAGGATTTATACTTAGTCAGTTAGTCACAAATAATAGTAGCAAGTTCCCACTTTCATTGTAATTTCTTCAGTATAATCGATACTTCAGGGGATGTAGCTTACAAAAATGTTTAAAATGCACGATACATTTTGAATACAATTTGTTTTTAAAATAAAACAGGTAATGAAAAAACCAAAGGACAGTGTTAACGCGACCTAATTGCTACCACGCCACCCTTCGCTAAGATAGCAAGTCAGAAATGTGACGAAAGAGTCAATCAATGACTATGGATAATCTCAAAGTATATTTCTTAAACACTGTCTAGCTGCTTTTTTTTTTTTTAATAATTTCGTCCTGGCTAAGGCACAATCTTGCTCCCCCTCCCTCAGGAAAATCCTAGATCCGCCACTGAACTATGGTGTAACTGCAGTTTATAATATCAATTTGTAAGGCTGGTCAGCTTATCAAAACACAACACCCCATATTGACCTTCAACACTCCCCAAAGATCATCTGAAATAAAAACTGAATACCTCAACTGCAAAGTCACTTTACTCTCCCCCGCCAATCAGATGTTTTAAATGCCAACAGTATGGACATTCCAAAACAACCTGTCGTGGGAAGACTCTTAGTTCGAAGTGCAGCGATGAACATAGTGACGAAAACTGCACATCAACCATAATCAAATGCATACAATGTAAAGGCGAATATCCAGCCTATTCAAGAAACTGTTCAAAATGGAAAGAGAAAAAAATAATTGACATCAAAGTTAAAAATAATATTGCATATGGTGAAACAAAACAAATCTCAAGATATCCAAGAATCGTCCACGGAACTATAGTAAAATCAACTCCAAAACCAGTAATGGTAGACGCTACTACACTGTTAAAAATTTGGTTCCACCCTGCACCAAAATTTGGTGCCCATTTAGCTGCCACCAACATTTGGTGCTTAGTTTCACGAAATAATGGTGCTACCTCGGACACCATATTATGGTGATAGGTTGCACCAAAATTCGCGTTTTCGCTACCCCATTTTATGGTGCATGGTTGCACCAAAATTAGTGTTTTCGCTACTCCATTTTATGGTGCATGGTTGCACCAAGATTCCCGTTTTCGCTACCCCATTTTATGGTGCATGGTTGCACCAAAATTAGTGTTTTCGCTACTCCATTTTATGGTGAAACGTTGAACCAATATTTGCGTTTTTGTTATACCATTTTATGGTGATAGTTTAAACCCCCTTTTATATTTTTTGTACCGCATTTTGAAGTTAAGGATGAATCAATATTTATGATTTCTGTCCTCAACTTAAAGGTGCATTAAATGTTGAATAATGCGTTTCCCCCCCCCCCCCCTGCTTGTTATAGCTGTGGATAGAATATATATATTTAAATTAAATATTGTTTGTATTAAATAATTTTTTTTGTTTTAAATTATTACTTTTTCATATATTATATAGTTTTATAAATAATATTTTGTATATAAATTATTTTAATGTATTATAGATAAAAAATAGTTATCATTTCAACATTCAATGAGGATATAACTGCATGGGTTCTTCAGCTAGGGCAATGAAGTAGTATAATCATGCATTAATTAAAAATATATCCATTTGGAAACAACCAATATTAAAGTAATTTTTTTTTTCAACAAATAAAATATCCACATATTAAGTAGAAAATATAATTAAAAAAAATTCTATTTCTAATAAGCATTACTATTTATTTAAAAACTGAATACCTTTATGTATTGTTACCAACAATAACCCTTTTAAATAATTAAAATTATGATCAGATCAACAATTCTCATATTTTAGCAAACTATTTTTATAGCCCTGTATATTTCACACAGAATACTTGAACAGGAAAACATTGTTTACTTATTTAATCGGATTTCAAATGCAATAAAAATGAGTCACATGACACCCTCAATTTCATATATATATTCAAATTTAAATAGCAGCTTCACATTATAAATGAAAATACAAAATCAAAATATTTTATTAATTGCTCATTACAAAAAAGCAAACTGAACAGATGTAATTACAAAACATTTTATGAATAACAATACGGTTGGTAAAATTAGCATCCCACTTTCTACACCACAACTTGTGTTAAGGAAACCACAGCTTCAGAATACCATTATATTTTGCCCTGTTGGACATGTGTATCTAAATTATACTATCAAACAAATTCTGTTTAAATATATTTGTAAAAAAGTAATATATTATAAACATACATTTTTAATACAGAAGAGACAGTACTTTTCCCTTAAAGGGTGCTATTGGCAAAAAATATCCAAGTACAGTACGGATTCTGCGTTAAGAACTGTTTACGTAAAACCAAGCCAAATCATGGCAACCATAGGCAGTTAACTTATTAAAAAATGGCAGCTGCTGCCATTTATTGGCAAAAATTATCTTGGCGCAGAATCCGTACCACACTTGGGTTTTGCCAATGGCCTCCTTTAACGGAAAAGTACTGGAGAGGCTTTTTAAAACATTTAGTTGATTAAAAGTCTGTAACTGAGCACTAAATCAACTTATTACTTTGCAGATTATATTTTTTATCATATTACAGCAACCTTTCATTATGCAATGGTATCGTGTAGCTTAAAATAGAATATATTTTTAAAAAAATTATTTAAAGTCACCTTCAGAGGAAGTCATTTTACTGTTATTTGTACTAAATGCAAGTTTTTCATGTTGAAATAGGGGAATTCTTAATAAAGAATAATTAAAAAAAGCTGAGGGACAACCAATAATACCACAAACATACCGAAAAAGATAGCTCATGTTTATGTTTATTACGAGCAGGGTAGAAATGAAACTTTTGAAAGTCTACTTTATTTAGCACACAAAAACATTGTTTTTAATCAGGGTTTCCCACACTTTTCATACAATAAGAAGCTATTAAACACCTTTAATATTTTTCATAAGAACTAACCTTAACTTGCATACCATGAATTAAAAATCAAACCTGAACAAGATTTTGTATGATAATTAGCATAAACTATCTTATTTAAAAATAAACAACACATTTGAAACCATTAATACCACAAAATATCGAAAATGAGTCAAATCTAGTTAGCTGTAATAAATAAGCTGGAATTTTAAATTACTATTAGAGAAAAATAAGAATTATTAAAGGTTTTTATAAATGAAAACTAAAAGTAAGGATTTCTTAAAGAGCAAGACCTAGTAGAAACATTGTTTATACATAAATTAAATATAAAACATGTACTAGATTATTTAAGGTTTTTTTAAAATAAAACTTGTAATAAGTTCTAGTCTTCTTGAACGGAGCATCAGGTTACTTATCCAGATCATATACGAACCACGTTCTGGTGCAGCATAGTCTTCAATTGTGTACTCATTTGACTTAGATCCATTCCTGCTGCTACAATGATAGGTTATCAAAATTTAATGGACTTTGAACGTGTCATTATAGTCAGCGCTTGAAAGATGGACATAGTATCTCCGAGGTGGTAAATAAACCGTGTATCTATTACCCGGTAAAACATCAAATCTCAGAGAAATCGATGCGGTTAGGAAAATACCTTGAAAGACAGGGACCATCAACAACTAAGGAGAATCCTTAAACAAGATGGAAGTGCACCACTTCTACAAATTGCCACAAATTTCAATGCTGAGGCATCAACAAGTGTCAATGTGCAAACAGTTCAAAGAACCATCAATGATGTGAGGCGGAATCCCACACATGACGTTGTTGACTACATGACACAAGGATTTACGATTCGCCTGGGCCCACCAATATCGCTATTGAACTGTTGATGACAAGAAACTGTTGCCTGGTCTGATGAGTCTCCTTTACAATTGTATTGGGCAGATGGACAAGCAGGGTTTGGAGACAACCTTATGAATCGAAGGATCCTACATGTCTACAGGGAACTTAGTGGAGCCTCTGCGATGATATGTGGCATATGCTGTTGGAGCGATATGTGACACCTGATTAGTCTAGAGACGACTCTGACAGGTATGTAAGCATCTTCTCCCATCACCTGCACTTATTCATGTCCATGGCGTATTCGGCTGGACTTGGGCAATTCTAGCAGGACAATGGGACACTCCACATGCCACGAGTAGCTACAAACTGGCTCCAGGGACACTCTTTTGACTTTGGACATCTTCGTTGACCACCTAAACCCCCAGACAGGAATATTAGTATATCTGGGATGCCTTGCAACGTGATGATCAGAAGAGATCTCCACCACCTCGCACTCCTATGGATTTGTGAGCTGAGCTGAGCATCATCATCGGGAAACTGAAATATACAAAAGAGCATGATTAAGTCCCGAGTTTATTATTATTTTTATTATGTATGAATTGTGTTTACTTTACTGCAATTTCATTGAAATATCACTGGTCGCTCTACACAGAATAATTTTTTTTATTATTTAATCGATAACTATCCGAGACGATTTATTATTTATGCAATTTATTTATAAATTAAACTCTTATAGTCCGAAGGAGGGCTGCATGTTAAGGTACTCCATCGGACATCATTATAATTTTTTTTACAGAATGTGGAGAAAAGTTAGATTATGAGTCCACTGGTCTGCCGTGGCAAAAATGGCCGAAACTGGTCAAAAATCGATATGGAATGAGTTGAACTAAATCCGATTGCCAAATAATGAGCATTCTTTTTTTTATTTTATAACCCTTAGTTCTTAAATTTTCAATTAAAGGCTGCAGACGGTTCAGATATCAGGCGACGGCTTACTTGTATCTTTTAAAAATGAATCAAGTACACAATATATATTATGTCCCTAATGACGTAACTGATGTTGCCAATTAAGCTCACTTTTGAAATATGCTAGTTTTCTGACCCAGAAATCAGAAATCATTTGCCTCCTTCTTCATTGAAAATCAAAGTGCGTTGGCTGACCAGAAGAAAAAGTGAGTTAATATACTAGCAAGTTACGACATATTTGGCAGTCGGATTTAGTTCAAGTCATTAAATGTAAATTTTCGAGCAGTTTTGGCCATTTTTGCCACAGCAGACGAGGGGATTTACATTCTTCGCATTCTATAAAAAATACAGAATGATGTTCGATGATGTACCTCAACATGCAGTCGTCTCTTAGTCTATTAGTGATACAGGTAGAATTGAAATAAAGGATATATAAAAAGACAATAAACTACGCGTGAAAAAAATACATTTAAAATAGAATTAATTGAAAACGTATAATTTGAACGAAAGGGGCCTTAAACATTCTTTTTCAGAAAACATGTTTAGATGAAAATGCATTGAATTGCTCGAGAAAGTGATTAAATTGAACTTTTGAATATTTTGTATGATTAAACTTTCAACTGCAGTGGCATAAACTGTTACATAATTCATATGAGCGGCCTCTCAAACCATTCTTCCATAAGCGTGATTAAAAGTTGACGGAAAATTAATAAAATATTATTTAAGTACTATTATTTATTTGAAAAGAGGAGGGACCATTGTTCACTTTCAAGGGTGGAAACATTTCATGAAAAATGACTCGGGTCTGAAACTGCATACAACAGTTAAAGCTTATAAACTTTAGGATAATGCTGATAATTATTGAATTAAATAATTTTTTATTCATACTGTTGCACAAATTGTCTGTATATATTGTAAATAGTGACGTATTATTTCAAAATTCTATTGTAATTTATTTTTATCCTATTTTATTTAGTAATTAATAGCGATTATACAAGTTAGAAAAAGGTGGCAACACCTAAAGTAATCGAGAAGTTTCGAGATATTTCTTTTCTATGAATTGGCTGGAAATTTCGAGAATGTCTCACGCGCTTGTATATAAAAAGACTGGAGAACGGGAAAGTTTTCAGATTGACTTCAGACTTCGTTGAAAGCTGATCGCTTTGTTTATTGAGCTTGTATAATCGCTGAATTCGAAGTTATTTTTGTTGAAGCTTGTGTTGAAGCTTGAGAGTAATTAAACTGTTGCCTGTGAATAAATTTTGTGAGTTTTCTGAAGAGAGAATAAATATTTTTAAACCGTGAAAACTGTGCCATCATTGCCTCGGTGGAAAAATTCATAACAATACATATGTCATTTTTGTAGAAAGGGTGCAATATAAGTCAAAATTTATCATTTTGAGTAAAAAATCCGAGACTGCATGTACTTGAAGCTAGTTGAATGGCACAAGATTGTTTTCATATGAAATTCAAGCTGAAACAGACTTAAGCGTCCTTCCAGCCCATATAATCTATGATTATGTATACACTTTAACTTAAAAAAAAAGAATTTTGGGTTGTGTCACTTTTGTAGCAAGAGTGCGATAAAACATCGCGAAATCAGAAATTTTAATGTAATTTCACTGGTAATGCATTGCTGCGAATTTGTCAACATCACTTAAGCCTAACTGAACACAGGGCAAATCAGTTTCTGCATCGATAAATAATTTACAGTAAGCAAAAAACATTTACCATATATGTAAAATAAAGCATTTTACTTACCTTGATATTCGATTAATGATTTAAATACTCTGTGCTAGACATTGGCTTTCGGTCTTGATGCGGTTGTTGTCGATTTCAATCGGTTACGGTTGCGGTGATCCGAGGTTGCACCATATTTTCGTGCAACCTCCTCATCAGTGTTTTTCGTTGATGGAAGTTGCACCACTTTTTGGTGCAACTGCCTGCCAGCCATGAAATTGCACCAAAATTTGGTTCAACGTTGAACTGAATTTTTTAACAGTGTACATACTATAATCCCAGGCACGACTAGACCAACTAACACTGTTGATGCCTCAAACGGTTCAATTTCCAAGAAGTCGCATACACAAGCGAAAAAGACGAAACCTGTAGAAACGTTAAAAAGCAAAAGAATAAAGAAAGCTGGATCCATCTAGGGAAAAATCAGGTAAAAGTTGAAAGCTTAAAAATTCTTGAAACATGGAAATGTATCAAACGACCTAGAAGTTCTCACAGATGATGGCTTCTCAGCTATGGAAGAAAATTCTCTCGTCATGCTCCATACTCAGAATTATTTTAACATTTAAAAAAAAATTAACTGTTCCTTCTAGTTCAATAAAAGACATGGTAAACTACATAAACTGGAAAAGAACAACAAACCCTCCATTAAAAACAACCAAGACTTGAAACCACTATGGCAAATAAAATTCTCTTGGAATTACCATGGATATCGAATCCAGATAGACGATATCAAATCCTTGATTGATGATTATCATCCAGTTTGTATTGATCTACCATAGACGTTCTCAACTCCTACAATAACACGAAAATAAAAAGGTATTACATAGCAAGAAAAGATAACATAAAAAATAATCATGGCAGGGTCGCACTGCTCGTGTGTTTAGACTACACCTTATCTATTATCCATCTTCAAACAGATTTACAAGCAGTACAGATTAATTTTAGGACATTGATCACTAGGCTTGGGCGATGCATCGATACATCGGCAAAAACCGGTGTGAAATCAACATCGTCAAACCGGTGTCATTATTTTCTCAAAACGATACATCACGATCTTTTTTAACGATACTTGCCTAGCACTTCAAGGACGAAGAACCGTGCCACGATTCATGCGCGGTGTTCATAAGATACTATAGAAACGTATTGAAACCATCGAGACCGCGCCGTTTGAAACGATTTCCATTTGCTTTTGCGCGGTACTTCATCAGCAAGCTCGCATCGTGATAATCCTATCCACCCTGCCCTGCATATGCGAGATGTTCCCAATATTGTATAGAAACAATAGTGAAATCGTCGACATCGGGCCGTTTGAGACGATTTCCATTTGCTTTTGCGCATGCCTGATACTTCATCAGAAAAAAACGCATCGTGGTAATCATATCCACCTTACGTATGTGCGATGAGCATTGAAATTGCGAGGTGGCGCCAGTAGTCTAGTAATATTGGAGATTCGATAAAAGTATTCCTTTTATTGTTTGAACATTTTTTATGTTGTTCTCTGAACTCTTGAAAAACGTTTTGATTTTTATTTAATAGTCATCAGATATAAGACCTTGATATCTATTTTTAGGATTCTACTGAGCATTTCCAACACTTTTTGTGTTTCATTCTAACTTGAAAGAAATAAAATATTACACTTTTGTATTTTGAAATCTTTTATATTAATTTCAAGGATTCCATAAGATTAATTACTCAATCCAACATTGCTTCTTAAAAATGCGGAAATGTAGATTTTTTTGCACAAAATAAAGATCATTAGAGTTTTAAATGGTATGCATTAATTTTATTTTTATTGTTTAATAGTTATATTGTACATTGTAAGTAATAAAATATTCATTATAAAGTGTTTTTGATTTAATAAAGAATATCCAATAACTAAAGTAACATGTGCACCGCCAAGAAGTGCACTTGTCCTCCCCCCCCCCCCCCCATCTCCTTCCCTGGATAATAAAGTAATATTTCATTAAGATAGAGAAATTGAAAAATCCTGATTAAACCAAAAAAATAACCGGCTTATACCCCCTTGGGAGCTTTATGTATCCTCCTGAAAGTAATTCGGTCGCTGCTCATGTTATTTAAAATAAACTTCAATACATGAATTTAATAAATTTTACAAAGCTAAGTAAGCATAACTTTTGGCTATATAGCGTGTTATGAAAACGCTGGTTTGTAACATTTTGTTAAAAAAATATACACATAGTTAACATCGCGATATATCGTGACATCGTGATGTTTGCTTACCTATATATCACGATGCAGAAATGTTAACATGGCCCAGGCCTATTGATCACCTTCACCATATACCTCCCTGTTTAAAGAAGTGTGTGCAAAAGCGGCCGTTTAGTGACAGTGGCACTCACCAAAACTTGATATAGTGCAACCGTATCGACAACGAATCTACCCATCACATTTCAGCGTAATTGGATAACGGCAAGTTGGTTTATTCGTATTCCAAAGCAATAATAGAGAGCGCGTGTAAAAGCGGTCTTCTAGTGTAAAGTGACGACTCCAAAACTTGATAGATTGCAGCTTTATCGGCAACGAATAAATTTGTTAAATTCTAGAGTGATTGGATGACAGCAAGTTGGTTTATTAGTATCCCGAAGATAGAAACGTGGGTAAAAGCGACCATTTAGCGACAATGTAAACCCCTAAAACTTGATATATTCGCTGTCGATTAGATTGCATTCCATCTGTAAAATGTTGGAGTGATTGGATGACGGCAAGTTTATTTATTAATATCCTGATAGAAAAAAAAGAGTGTAAAAGTGATCGACATCAAATCTGTCAAGTTTCAAAGTGATTGGATTTTATTTAATTAGGCCTCGGCAGATTTTCCCGGTAGGCACAACACGCACACCCCTCCCCTCACACACACAAAATCGAAGTTAACATAAAGGATTTAATTAAAAGATGATGATTAAACTTTATCTTTTGACTTTTTTTCTATATTAGCCAAACAAAATGCACAACTGCATTCTGTAATAAAAGTTCCCTGACCTAAAATTTGTAAACATACACTTTTCACTCTATCTAAAAACCAATTTCATTGCAAAATTTTTTATTAAATTTCCTATTCTATTCTCTTTTCGAAACCTGGCGCTTTTGATTTCTTCAGAGATCGTTGCTACGTGTGGTTGCTAAGAAAATCACCTGGTTTACACAGGAGTGATCCAGGGTCTATGCGAGTATAACCTGCCTGGTAACCTTCCAGGTAAACCGTCCAGTATGCGAGTAAGCACCCATCCCGGCTCCATTGTAAGAACCCTTAGAATACACAAAGGATAAAGGAGAATACACAAAGGAGAAATCCAATTTAATGGATATGTTTAGCTAAAGTAAAGAATTGATTCTACAACGTAACTGCCCTCTCTTCCACCCTCTTCCAACTCATAATCGAACTTCGAGATTTTTTTTTTTTATTTTTTTTTTTGTATTGTACACATTAGTGGAGATGGAACTTTCGGACATTTCCAAGTCTAGACGAAAATTTGATCCATCAAAATATTTTACATCAATTTGGAACCTACCCCGAATTGTATCAGTGCACCAACGTTATTAAAAAAATTAGTACCATAACTTTGATAACTCCACAAATTCATGATTTTCGGAATTACTCATAATGGGAAAATATGATCACTAAATGATGCTTGTCCTCGAACAACGTAAAGCAACATCCCGGATAGTAACCAGTATTTTTCTAAGCAAGTTCAATTTGTTGGACCATAGTCCATGAAGTATTTATGCATTCAATTAGAATAACGGTATAAATTTTTTTCTATATTTTATTGGTGGTTGAAAAAATGTTGGCAAAGGGATAAAATTCAATTGGCGATCATTTAGTAGTATATAAAAGTTCGTCGATGGCATAATGCATAAGTACCCCTCTTTTATTTTTTGATTTCCGCTCTGGGATGAGATATTTCTCTCTATATATGCATTGCAATAGCTACTAATATGCCAAGTTTTATAATTATAAATCCAATAGAAATAATTTAAATGTTAACATTCATATTTTTCGAACATTACCCCTTTCCCCTTCTCCCCTTCAGGCTTTCAAGGGGAAATTTTTTGATTTTGTTTTCTTTGTATATATGTTAAACCTTACACGCATACCAAATTCCATAATTCTATCTCTACTATAAGTACCTTGGAATATTGATAATCAGTAAGTTAACCCTTTGCACTCGAAGTACACCTTACAGTAGGGTGGTCCAAAATATTGAAGGTCAAAAATTTTTTGAGTCCTACATTTTAGTGATATTAAGAGGTAGCTCAGTGCAAATGAAGTTCACACCATTGTCCCATAGGGAAGTTGTTTTCGAAGGTGCAAACTAAACACAAATGAGATTGTTGTTGTAGTAACAATTAACAGGAAATTGAAATGCAAATTTTGTATGAACAAATATTTTATTAAATATATTTGTAACTAACTTTTTCAACTGGACCAGTAAATACCACATGAAGGGTATAACAACAAAAAGAGCTTTAAATAGAATGAAAGTTTCTGATTGCAAGGCTTCAAAAAGAGCTAAGTTTACATGATTCTCTGACAAACACCAAAGACAATTGGCTAGTTTTTCTGATTCACCTTTGGATACTCCTTTAAAAATATTTTATAGTGCAATAGAGATTTTATCAAATTAAATCATTGTACGTGGAATTTTGAGGTAAAGAAGTTGTCGTCCAAGCCTTTAGTACAGCAAATATGCATATCCTTTGGAATTGGTGAGCTGACAACTAAACATTCATATACTGAGAGTAAAATATTTTTTATATCCATCAGAGTATGGTGCATTGCTATAGGTGCCTTAAAGCCGACCGAACGGTATAGTGGTTAGCGTGCTAGCTTCTAGACCGCGAGGTTGCGGGTTCGAGTCCCGTGTTGGCATGGGTGTTTGTAAATGTATGTTGGCTTGTCTAATGACGAATGTTTCAGCGCTTTATAGCCCTCGTGTTGCTGACGACACCAGATAATCTGAATACAACCAACCAATAGGTGCCTTAAAACTGATTCCGCAAGATGGAGGTTTTACCTAGAAATATTAAAATCAGTTTGAGAAATTCTCGGTAATCATCTCTTGACTGGGTATTATCCAATAATTTTTCATCAAATCTAATTATATTGGTCTTTATATGAGCCACTTGAGTCGCTTTGAGCCACTTGAATTATTAATTACTGTCTCCTATTTTCCTTTATCTGTAAACTCCCAGTAGACCTGGAATCTTTTTAAGAAAGGTAACTCTGGCCCGAACCTTATTAAAATCTGTATCAATTGCCAACTCGACAATATAGTGTCGACAAGCTGAATAAAGTACCTTGTTTATATTCCGAACGATGGCTATATCTTGTATTCTAATTGATGAAATAACAAAAGTCAAGTACCGTTGTAAATTGTGGAAGGTTTTTATTAATTGCATATTTTTTTATCACGAGGGGTCATCTACATACTAACCCTTTGCACTCCAGAGGTGACTCTCACTCACCACATGATATGATGCTGCAACTCTAGAGGACCACTAGGTTTGATGCAGAAATTCGGTGCAAGGCCAATGGCTGTGTTTAGTTTCTTTGAAGCAGATCTGTAACCATGAACCAAACAAAAATAGCGGGAAACGTCTCGAGTTGCTGGTCCCTCTGCGCGAAAAAGGCCTGGAGTGCAAAGGGTTAAAACTAAACTAAATCAAACTTTAAAAAGTTCCATTGCAGCCTCATACTATTATACCATATTTAAATTTAGAATCCAAAAAAACGTCTAAATACCAAATTTCATAACTTTCCAATGAGTGGTTAGTAATATAAATGATATAAAAAAAAGTTATGAATTATTGTTCAAAAGAAAATTTATTTTTTTTGGCCATAAATTCTTATATAGTTAAACTATTCTTTGAAATAAAAATTGCTAAAATATATTACGGCCATACATAAATAACACGCAACTTTTGTATTAAACAGTTATTTTATTAATTAATAATTAAAAAAGTTTTTAAGTTTTTTAAATAGAAACTTATATTTTTTTTTGCTTCCACTAGAATTAGATATGGTCAAAAACCCTCCAGAATTTTTTCATTCTATTTGGAATTTTTACTGACGTGGTCTTATTTCATACCTTATTTTGAACACTTTTGCAGTTTACATTGCCTACTTATCTCTTATAGGTAAAGAATTAAATCGTGTTTTAATCTTTTTAAACACCTGTATGCAGATTACTATTTTTGGTAATGTACGTTTGTATTGCAAAGTTAGAATTTTACTTGGTTGGCTTTGTATGAAATTGCACTTTTTAAAGGTAAAATTGAAGTTTGTATGAATTTAAATGCGATTTTTTTTTTTTTTTTTTGGTGATACAGCAGTTTTCCTTAAAGATTTTGTCGCAGTTGGTGATAGTTTAAAAGTAAATGTTTTTTTTAATGAAACCAAAATATATTTGAAGTTAAAAGAACTATTATTTATGATAACGCAAGGTGCAAAAGCTATATTTTTGACCTGAGTCCTAGTAAGGTCTTAGAGGGCAAGAACTGTCTAAAGTAAAACTAACAAAAGTGTGTTTTTCATTGTTCTACCAATAATTGTAAATGCTTAACACGAAACATTTGCTTCAGCACATGCTAAAAACCATGGTTAGAAAAAATTTTGATTTATTTTGTTGTAGTCCAGTCGAAACAAACCATCTTGTACTGTGAAGCAAACTAATAAGACAAACAAAAATATCTCAAATATTTTATCGAAGATGCTTTATGGCGAATTTAAACATGCTGTCTTTGGAACTCGTCCAGTCATGAAAATCTTCATTGCATGCAAACAATAAATCTCCCCTCTATTCATTTTCCGATCAATTCTACGGCTCCATTCTACATTTCAACACCTGAATATATTGAATCAATTTCTCGTTTAGCCTCATAATGTACGCATTGAATTAAATATGAATTTTTATGCTTGGATGACTAAATTCGTTGCCGCTGTCATAAATATTTTTTTATTCACTTTTCCATAAATTTCAAAGAAAGAGCTTAACCATCCGCTAATAGGAAACTTTCTTCAATGAATCCACTTTTTGCTTCACAAAAGAAGGTGAAGCGGAGGTAATTCTTAGTAACTATGTAGTATGTAAAAGTGAGCCTTCTTGACAGGTTTATGTCCTTTTCTGCCTTAAGTGTAATCTGTTTTCGACTGAGTTATTTCGAACAAGATACTTATCAATTATTAATCTGCTTATCGCCTTTTTTCGCTCACCACATTATCAATTTATTACATCCATATGTATGTATTCTTTTCGAATATAAGAAAAAAATAATTTAAGTGTACAGCTAGAATTGTTTTACTTGGTCGATAATAAGTTTTATATATAAACACCTTAGAAGAGTGCATTGTATTCAGACAAAAATGCATAGGTATAAATGGATTTAAAAAAAAGATGGTTCGGAGAAAATAATATATCTTAGTATCCAGTTAAAAAGAAAATCATCACTTTTAAATGTGTAGGCTGTAATGTTTCAATTAGATTGGGCTTGCCAATTAAAAGTAATGTACTTAACAAGGTATTTAGAAAGAACATTTGATGTGGATGCATGTTATTGTTTTGAAAATATTTAGTACTAAGCTGCGTGGCCCCGCGCTGCAGGGGATCCGTTGAAGGACATCCATCAGTTACGTGCTATATATACTCGAAATTTATCCGGAATAATTGCTGGTGGTGATCATGCTTCCAATCTACTATAGCAGATGCAGGGTTTCGTTAATTGTAATAGCGCGTTCGGTTATTCACCAGTCGATGATGTCTTTGCAGACATCAATCGCTTCCCTAGCTCTCTTGGCTGCAGATGCTCTATATTTTGCATTTAGATATATTAACAAATGTCGAAATGATTTGAAAGGTTTCAGTGAATTTCAATAACCTTCGAATCTACGATTGAGGCTTCAAGTGATGAAGTCGAATTGAGTCTAAATGATCAGTTGCTATGCTAAATTCTATGTATGTTTAGACTCACTCCCATGAAATGAAGTTAGATATATAATTTTAATTAATTCAGTCAGAAAAATTTGACCATTTAAAATTTTGTAAACATTGAAATAATATTACCACTATTAATTTTTATGCTTAAAAGAATTTTGTATAATTTTTCAATATGTACAAAACACGGTTAAGAGTCATTGTACGCTCTCCCTTGGCGATATTAAAAAAAATGACAAATTGAAAATGACGTCAAAAGGCTGTGTCTGCCAAATCCAAAATGGCGTTAAACACGCCGTGTTGCCAAATCCAAACGGTCTCTAAGATTATCGAAAAACCTTGGCGACTGGTTGCCGCATTCGGAGTCGAAACGCCAACTTTAAAAAAAGTCGCTAAGGAGTACCGTACAATAAATATACACCCAAAACACCGGTAAGCATACTAAACAAAATATGCCTGGTGTCTACAGTGCAGCTCTAGCCTCTATTTTAAAAATAATCATGAAAATATGTTGTACCAAGTTCTTAATTTTTGTTTTAAAATAAAACAAAATCTGAACTAAGAGAAAAATTAACAGGCATTGAAGCGATAGCGTTATATACCAAATTATTCGCCAACCAAAAAATTATCGCCAAGTGGTACGGATATAACGTAATAGTACCAATATTGGTCGTAGGTGTTTCACATTAGACGGCCCTCTTACATTTGATCTTGTAATGGACACATCCTGGAAAAAGTTATTATAGATTTATTAAATTGACCAAAATCCAACTGAAAACATCCCATAATGGCCCGTACGTGTAGTGTAAATTATGTTGGTAAACGAACTTATAGATGTTATGCACAACAGTTATTATATATATAAGATATTTGCTAATAAAATACAAAGGAATTTATTTTGTTTAAATTTTATTAATACTCATTAAATAAAATCAAAATGTCAATACCCGCTGGGCACAATACATCTTTGACGACAACACAAAATGTAAACAAAAACAGGTTGAATTTAAAACGTAGAAAATAAAATGATGCATAAAAAAAATAAAGCTTTAAACCGCGCAAACGCAGAAGTTGTCTTCGGTATTGACTGACAGTAAGGTTATGGAAATATTACAATAAAATTCGAACACTTTATCGGAGAGACGATTGTAACACATAAAAATGATCAGAAAAATAAGGGCACACATTAAGATAACCTTTGGTTTTACTCTGATCTAATAAAAAAATATCGTTGCCATCCCAAGATTATTTTTTAATGTCATTAAATTTTAATGAAAGCGACTTTTAATCGAATTTAAAAGTTCTTCTCTACAATCTCCATGTACTAAAGCTTCTATATACCAAATTTCGTACCTCTAGGTGCAAAACTGTTCATTTGTATAAGGTTCAGATGTACAGACAACTTACTTATATATATAAATGTACTAAATCGACTCGAAGGTAATAAGTAAAGCATTCCACTAAGATGTAATTTATCAGTGGGGAATTTAACATCGCTGAACATGAAAAATATCACCACCGGCCCCTCCCCAAGCAACACAATATGGTTCTCGAGATGTTCAAAGTACTGCATAATTTCAGGATGATTAAGTTGTTGCTTGGATCCAGGATGTTATGTGGGGTCTCGATCACTAATTTCCTATATAATTTCGGGTCGTGCGGACGAATGACTTTCGTAGAGTAGTTGCAATAGTGGCTTGACCTACTTTACTGTTTTCGATCGTCATGGTTTTTATCCTTAGCCTTGTAGCATCAGGATTTTTCAAAAGGTTTTATTGCTCCACATCTGTAATTCAAGCTTTTGCCGATGATCCGTAATTGATTGGAGTTCGAAATTCGATGGTTCCTAGGGTTCGAATCCCGGGTTAATCATGGATGTTCGTTGTAGTTTGGAATCCACGTTAAGCTGTAGGTTCTTTGAGCTTATAAACCAACCTACTAACCAACCAACCAACCTGAACTAGATGATGCAGGTGACAGTGTATGTACAACACTATAATTTTAGGAGGCGATGAAAGTTGTACAATAAGGACATGATCGAAGTTTATACTGCTGAAATTGTTTTGGAGAATGTTACTGAAAAATCGGAGATTGTTCAAGAGGTGGCTGTTGAACACATCAGTGAGGGAGGAATTTTATACACAGAGCATACAAGTGTTTTAGATTTTGGTTATGGCATATGCAAAGTTTACGACCACGCAGTTATCCAAATACGATGGAGAAATGTAACCAGACCATATTGACTAAACAGAAAACGTGGTATTTTGTGGTTCATGAAGAAATCTGGTGCATATTGGAAATGGCCCAATATCAGTGGTGATCTGTGGTATGAAAAATTAGGCGTGTTTAAAAAATTATCTCCAGAAATTATTATTCCAGCTAGAACACGTGAAGTTTTCAAGATCAATGAATTTTTTTTTATGCAAAACTATTAATCTAAAGAATGCCAAAGTGAAATTTTATGAGGTTTGAGCTTTGTTTTTTATATTGTCATACTATTTCTAACATTAAGAGTAGAATATTTGCATTTGTCCCACATTGTGACTTGAAAACACCAAAGTACTTAACTAATAGCATAAGGGAGGCCTATCAGTTTTATTATTTTCTATATATCTTTTCAATTTTTAATTGATAAAAAGAGTTTATATTTAAGTGAATGAACTGAAGATCGTTTTTTCACTAAATTTGAATGCTTAGGCTGAATAATATGGGTTTTTTGCAATATATTCATGTGATTCATCATCCACTGTTCCTATCTAATATATTCTTTGTGGTGGTATTTAAAATATCCAAACTTTATAGTGTTGATAACTGCAGCTGATCATGTTTCAAATATTTAGAAACTTAGTTTTACTAGTTCAAAGTTGTCCTAGATTGAATAAAAAGTATTTTATATGAAATTTCTGATGGTGGGCTCGAAATTACCCTGAATGACAGGGTAAATTTGCACCGGGTTATATTCCTATTATTTGGTGCTTTCATCATCAGCATTTATCAATTTGTGCAAACTAAAATATAATTTAGGGTTTATTCTTCCATTTTATGCCATTAGGTCTGAAAATACTATCAAAACATAAGTGGGAAGGAAGAAAATACTGAATCTGGTTCAATGTTACCCTAATTGACTGTATGTACGTTAATACAAATGTAGCACATCTTTTCTAAATGCCAGAGTAAAAGAAACAAGTGTAAAGATTGAATAGTAATATTTATCTTCATAGAAATAAAAGGCTATACAATTCTTTGTGTATACCTAAAAAGTATGCATTTTTATCTAATACTCGCACAATAAACAGTTCATAAACATGTGCTAGGATTCCAAATCGCAATCTGCAGAGCTGGCTACTCAATTAAAGATGGATCTCAAACGTTTCACCTCTGAAATATAAACGCGTTGTACTAGTCATTTATTGAAATATTACTATTCGAAATTAATTTACAACCAAGATAGGATTTATGGATTAGTTTATAATTTTTGAAGCAATCGTTTTTCAGAGAATTACTTAGGTCAACAGGTCCTTATCGTGAAAAGAAATTTAGGTAATTTTCTGCAATATAATATTGGGATCTCTCTAGATCCATACGAACCCAGCCTAATTGTTTAGTAATTGTTTGTTTCGCTCTGGTTTGTCATCAATCGTATTGAAGTTTTCAAAGTTAAAGTTCAATTTAGTTATTAAGAACAGCTCCCTAAGGCGTAAATATGTTGTACATATGGATGATCGTTAACCAATTAACACTTTTCACTCTAGGCCCTTTAAAATTAACCCTTTCCACGCGGAGGAACCAGCAACTCGAAACGTTTCGTGGCATTTTTAGTTCGGTTCGCGGTTACGGAACCGCTTCAAAGAAACTAAACAGTCATTGGCCTGTCATCGAATTTCCGCATCAAACCTAGTGGTCCTCTCGAGTTGCGGCTTCATGCGCCAGCCTAAAAGGCGCCGCTCGAGCGCAAATAGTTAATTTGGAGAAACCCTCAATTTTAAGATTCATAACCGAAGGTATAGCCATTGCTCGAATTATTTTTTTTTTTTTTTTGCACACGGTACTAAATTTAATACATTTCGCTTGAACCTGTTGGGTACTAGTTAAGACAAATGTAGTATTTTTTCTAGAACTATTCGTTTTTAAAAAGTTTTAATCGTATAGTCGAAGTGTTTCAAAGAATTGTTTTAAACTTGTTTACCGCAAAACTAGTGAATAATTTACTCTAAACTTGCAGAAACTAACTCAATTTAAAACTAAAAGAGTCGACACAAAATGAATTATTTAAAGAAGAATAAATTATTTATTTTTGCGACCATTAATCATTAAAACTCTTATCGATTTATTTTAACGTTTACCATGGACATAAAAAATATATTTGTCATTTAACAAGTATATCCCTTTTTACTTGTATTTTAATCTATTTACCAGTTATTATTTACGAATTGCTCAAGATGTAATTAAAAGGTATTTCGCTTTACCGAAAAAACTCGTTAACAAAAGCAAAACACTAAAACTTTAATCCCTGAAAACTTGGTTAATCATAAAACATTAATTAGTTGTCACAACAAATTAAAAGTATAAAAGAAATTATTTTAGAATAAGTTCTTAAAAAAAAGAATAAAATTTTCTAAATACGTCTAGAAATTTGCTTTTAAATGTACATTCTGAAGGATTAAATTTGTATGGATGTTAAATTCGTAAGAAATATAAAATTTGGTGAGTAGGGTATTGCTTATAAAAAAAAATTAGGTACTGCACATGTGTTCGTTAATACCCTTTATCACTAATATACAGAAATATAATCTTTCCAAAAAGTGATTGCGGTATGTATATTTAATGTTCGTTCTACATGTGTATACAAAATCATGCAAGGCTTCTTGATGGAGATATTCTATTTCAATGAGTAGCACAGGCATGGAGAGGATATCAGTTTCTTAACTTTGATCATATATCTTGTCAATAAAATTTCTTAAGAAAACAAATAAGCAGTTTTCCGATTTGAAACATACGCCCTATCTCAGCGATAAATAATATATCCCACAAAAACAGTTTTTTCGATAAATCCTTTATATGCATTACCAGTTTTTATATTCTTCAACAAAGCAACGTTTCTGTTGCCAGCGTGTACTTGGTGTGGCATCCAATTTTAAATATTAAAAATATCTCTATCAGCAAAATATGCGGTAAACTACGTTAAAAAAATTATTTATTAAAAACTAATGTGAATTTATGCACTCGCATCCAAATATCTTTCATTTCTGATTAAAACAATTTTATTATTTCTTTATTAAAACAGGAAAGAGTTTCTTTTGTGATCGATGAAATACTATTTCAGGGTGATTGGATAACTACAAGTTGGTTGTTTAGTATTTCGTAAAAGCGACCTTTTAGTGACAGTGACAACCACCAAAATTTTATAGAGTGCATTGACATCGAATCTATCTGCAAAGTTTCAGCCCGATTGGATCACGGCAAGGGGGTTAAATATGATTCCGCAGATTTGTCCCCCATCGACCAATATATACACAAACATACACACAAAATCGAAGTTTATATAAAGGATTTAAAAAATAAACTCATTAAGACAAAGTTTTCGCCCCCCCCCCCCTTAATTTTTATGTGTAATTGCTAGTTATCCCAAAAATCTAGAAGTTGTAAACAAACAAAAAAAAAAGCCAGAAATTTTTTGGAAATTTAATGTTTGCCCTACCAAGAGGCCACGGAACTACATGCACGGTAGTGCAGCCTCCAAGTTCATTGCCAGACATCTTTTCTTGGGAGCAGCTCGTCAGTACTTTTACCTCTTTTTAATACGCTTTTATTAGCTTCAGACGTATGTTAGTATGTAACGGAATCTTTGAACATGATTTTGACCCCCTTCAAAACGTCAGATTAACTCGAAATTTGGCATACTTATTAAGGACCGATGACAATACAATAATTCAATAAGTTTGTCGCTTTATCACAAGGATTAGCTCGTGTTGCCTTTGCGCCGTTAAATTCCAGCCAACCAACCTTCTCCGGAATCGAACCCTGGTGTGCCGTTTGAAAGATTTGTCGTTTGAACGACGGTTATACAAAGCGTGTTTATTTTAGTCGCATTATCCTTACCAGGATCTTCAGGATTAGTGATTTTTCATATTCAGAGACAAGGTAGTGTTTTGTGCCTAGTAATACGACGTGTACTAAGGCATACACATGACTTAAATTTGAGATAAGCATGTGACTATTGGCAGAAACAACTGGAGAGTTTTGTACACTAACTAAACAAAAATTATAGTTTACAGAAAAAATAATTAATAGTTTAAAAACTAAAAAAACACGCTTTGATAGAAAACCAAACTAAAAAGTAGAAAATAATTTTAAATAAGTTTGAAATAAGAATAGTGATTAACCAGAAATATTTATTTTATCGTAAAAAAGCGTGGTGCGCTTTTTAAGATTTTCATAATGGCTCTCGTTTTAACAATATCTGTCATTAAATATTTACAACAATTGACATCAAGCACCCCACGCTTTTTTACGATAAAATAAATATTTCTTGTTAATCACTCTATTCTTATTTCAAACTTATTTAAAATTATTTTCTACTTTTTAGTTCACTTTTCTATTCAAGCGTATTTTTTATTTTTTTAAACTATTAATTATTTTTATCTGCGCATTGCTGTATATCTGAGAGCTGAAATTTTTTTATGTGTAGCTGTTGGCCACTAGAGTACGAACACTAAGTTTCACCCACTAAGTTTCACGAACACTAATCCACCCACCCACTAACTGATCATCAAATTACTAAGGTACTTCTAGCAGAGCTGAACTATCTGGTATGCTAAAGGTTTAACATGTGTATAAAGGAAAAAATCTAAAAATCGAGATTTTTCCCTCCGAATCCCCTGGAGGGGCAAGATTTTAAAAAAAATGTGAATCTAAATTCTAATATAATTCTATTGGGACTAAAATTATAAAACTTATAATAGTAGCTGCTATTAGCATATACAGTGTCCCCGCATAACCTGGCCGACCTTTATTTTCGACACCGTTGGTCCTAGACGCATAGTCGCAATTGAAGAAATGTTTTAAATTATTAAAATATTTTTACTGAAAAGTTTTTAAGTTAGGAAAGGGGTTGGTATAAAAATTACGGATTGTAATATTTATATGGTCCCCAGATCCCCAAACTCGTATTTAGAAAAATGTTGCCCATGAAAAAACATTTCAAGTAAAAAAAAATTACATTTTTTCGACCAATAGCCAAGGTGTTATTGGAGTTTAAAGTTTTAACGCTATTTGGGAGGCCCGTACATAAATTGAAATGAGAAAATATCGTCCTATCAGAATAACAACTAGCTTCGGTTTGACTATGGCAAACAAGTTGTTGTTCATCGCCTAAAACATAATTTTTTACTAGAAACTGCTCTGAAAAAAAAATTACAAATTGTACAACACATAATTAAAAAATTTATAAGTTTGTTTGTTGTTTATTAAGTAATTTTAAATAATATTATCAGAAAGCAGCGCTTTTTGTTAACACAAACAAAAATAACAGGTGATAGAAATGAGTAAAGTGAAAAGGATAAATAACCTCTTTCTTAATTACATATGCTCGAAGTGTTTTCCTTCGACTAAAATACCTAAGCGCACACGTGATTCAAATTCATATTCAACATTTATCAGCATTATAGGCGTAATACACCTGACAGTGGATAAAATTCGATTCTGCAATTCAAATAGACTCGTCGATTCTTTTTCATAGAACTTGCTTTTCAAAAATCCCCAAAGAAATCTAAAGGATTTAGATCTGAAGATCTAGGAGGCCATTCTACCTGACCTCCATTGCCTATAATGGTGTCTTGAAACATGTTGTGTAGTGCTGTTAAGCAGCAAGCTGCTTGTGGGGTGGTGCATCATCCTGTTGAAACCACATCTTTATAAGGTCTGAAGGTCTGCTAACACGACATGGTCATCCAGAAAGTAAGATAATGGTCCCTGTAACAGGTTCGCACACATTTTACTTGTTAATGTATCAGCAAAAAAAGAAAGGTCCTACTAACGCTTCCTTCCATATGCCTCATCAAACGTTAACGGACCATCGCACTTGATGCTTGTTTTGTCGGATTACATGGGGATTTTAATGTAATTCAAAAAAGATGACGTAAGAAAGACAAACATTTTGTGAGAATATAGTCTGAGAGGCGACTGCAATTTTTTGACCCCATCGAACATCATTCTGAATTTTTTATCGAAATTGGAAAAAAGTTAGTAGATTACGAATCCACTGGTCTGCCGTGGCAAAAATGGCCGAAACTGATCAAAAATCGACATGGAATGAGTTGAACTAAAATCTGATTGCCAAATATGTCATAACTTGCCAAAAAGAGAACAAACTTTTTCGTCTGGCAACCCACTGCATTTTGATTTTCAATGAGAAAAACCGCAATTTGTTTCTGTTCTCTGGTTCGGAAAACTTGTATATTTTAAAAGTAAGCCAAATTGGCGACATCAGTGACGCAATGTTTATTGCCAATTTGGCTCATTTGTGAAAGATGCAAATAAGCCATAACTACACATCCCAATCGTCTGCAACCTTCTTAATTGAAAATTTAACAGTGAGGGTTACTAAACAAAAAAAATGCTCACAATTTGGCAAGTTATGCCGCATTTGGCAATTGGATTTAGTTCAACTTATTAAAAGTCGATTTTTGACCAGTTTCGGCCATTTTTGCCACGGCAGACCAGTGGATTCGTAATCTACTCACTTTTCTCTAATTTCTATACAAAATTCAGAATGATGTTCGATGAGGTTCAAAAATTTCAGTCGCCTATCAGTCTATATGCTCTGTTTTACATTTTATCTTTTTTTTATATTTCCGTCGCATGTGCCGATTACGTGACTTCGCTCCCCCAATCATGTGATTCGGTTTGGTGGCGACCTCTCTGAATTTTTTTTATATGATGTAATGGGCTTTTTTATTTTTGAAAAAGTGTGTTTTGTTTGAAATTTGGTGTATGGCAGTTACTGGAAGTACGGGGGAGGAGGAAGAGTTGGGGTTTCTTTTAAGGCAAAGCTATTTTTAAATTTGCTTTCGGTAACGTCGTTCAGAGGATACGTATTTTTTGTAATTAAAATATGTCGTATTTTATTGCCTATTTTTATATTCGTTACGTTTTTCGTCTTACAGAGGGTGTCCTGCAGGTAGAGCCATTCCTTTTGACGGTATCAAACTGAATTTCGCTTCGGTGCCTGTCTTTTTCATAGGTATTTTTTGTTATTTAAATAGCTTATGTAGTATTTTATTGTTTATTTGCATATTCGTTATGTTTTCCGTCTTATAGAGTGTTCTGCCGGAAGGGCCATTATATTGGCGGCAGCAATGTGAATCTCGCATCGATTCCCGTCTTTAAAAAAAAAAAAAAAATTATTAACTAGTATATATTGTTTAATTGCAGATTCGTTATATTTTCAATCGTCGTTTAGTTTTAACGGTCATTTTGGATGCCGGAGGAAGCATCGTGAGAGGGTGTTTGCCCGTAAGTGCCGTTTGTTTTGACGGCAGCAATTTGTATCCCGCGTCGCTGCTACAATTTAACGTGGCCGTATTATAAACACTCCACAAATATGCACCTTTTCTATCCGTATTTTGTGTAATTAACCAGCAAATTAAGTGGTATTTTATTATTTATTTTCATATTCCTTCTGTTTTCAGTCGTCATTTACTATTAACGGTCTTTTTGAATCAGATGCCATCTTTCAAATCGGCCACCATTTTGAATTGGTGACATTCTGGCTTTGTCGCCTACTTTTCAACTGGTTCGAAAAAGTTTGGCATGGTCAGCAATGACAACTCACACTGGAGAATTGGCTAACATAGTAATTGTGAGAGGGGAAAATGCGTTCCGGAATGTTTTTCAAAGAGAAAACCCCATTTGCGTATAGACAGCAGTAACAACCAACACTGGAGAAGCACATTAAGTGTGTGTAGGGACGACTGCCTTCCGGGAGGAATTTCAAGGATAACTTTCCTCATATTCATAATCGGTAATATAAGAAGTCACCAGGATAAATGTGTACAAAGTAGTTTAAGCATATGAAATGAGATTAATCCGAAATAACTTCAGCCTGACAAGTTCTGATTGCATATGGGGATTCCTCCTAATAATCCCAATTTGGTTCATTGTGTATAAGTAGTATACAGGGGTACTGGGCGAATACAATGGAGGGGGCGTGTCCACCTGTCAATCAAACAGTACACCTGCACGAGGGGTTCGGAGGGGACGTGTCCCCCTTACCTGTCAATCATGCTCTCCTCCTAGACGGGGGGTTTGGGGGTGTGACGTCATCTAAGATGGCGTCTTAGAAGGGGGGTTTGGAAGTGTTTTCGGGAGTGACGTCTTTCAAGATGGCGTCTTAGAAGGGGGTTTTGGTGTGATGTCATTTTCAAGATGGCCGACTTCTTTACGTAGAATGACGTCATTGAGATGAAGTCGAAAAAATAGGATATTGCAGAGAGCGGGATTCGAACCACTGACTTGCAGACTGGTATCGAATACCTTACCAACCATGCTATGACAGCGTTGCACAGCAGGGATGTTGTATTTTATTTAAGGGTGTTATATTAGTTCAGATTGATGAATGGTATAAATATTAAATCGATGGAAGTTAGTGGCGCCATCTAATGTAGAAAGGAGTAGATAAAACATATATAAAAATGAAATGGATGGAATATTAGTGGCTCCATCTGGTGTAGCAAGGATTAAACAAATGTGTGTTTAAAAGTAAGCTTTAGGTTTATAACAGTGTAGAAAATATTGGATATAATAATTATATTTTTCTTAAAAGTGTATGGAATCGAACCATGGACCTTCGGATATACAAAAGAAATTCATAGCCGAGTAATTTGACCCACTTAACCACTCGACTATGAATTCCTACATTGAATGATCTTTTAAATATATTCATACAGAATATAAGTTCATTGTAGTGGGTATTGCAAAAAGCTATGGACTGACGTCATACAAAATAGTTATAGACTTGTTATTGATATCCGAAAGAGGTAAGATTCTATGTGATTGAGTGGCAACGACCGCTCTCTGATGTGTTCGTTCATGTTTCAGTGACGAAGGGGGTGTCTGTTCATGTTTCCCGGGTCACTTGTGGATACTGATCTCGTTCTTGTTCTCTATTGGTCGTGACGTCATTTCCGTGGACTCTTATTGGAGAAAAATTGTATGGGGGGTAAGAGATTTGATCGGGGTAGACAGAAGAAACACCATTTCCTACTCTGTCTTCCTGAAACAAGCATACTCTTGAATTTAAAGCTTTGATTTTTAATCATGAAGAGATCTTCAAGTCCTTTACCACAACCACCTCACGCAAAAGCCAAGATGAGTGAATCAATCTACAGAGCCAATCTTGTTGAAGAGGGGCGGATTAAGCTGGAATGTCTACCGGATAATATGATTCATCTAGGCGACAATCACTTTATTGTCGTAAGATTGTTCCAGGGTCACACCCGTGTTCATGTGCGGAAATTTATCATGGACGAGAGGCAGGATTTACAGCCAACTAAAGAAGGTGTCTCCATTCATCCAAAAGTATGGACTGCTTTTTGTGAAAAACTACCAAGATTCTGGTGACCTAGAAGCAATACGGATGCAATAGAAATCATTCAGAGGGACTTGTGCCTTTCCAGTGTAATAATTCAGAACAGTGCGCATCTGTGTCTTCAACGAATGTATCAACGAAAGGATTTGACTTTCCAATTTGTTCCCGAGAAAGTAACCCTGAACTCGGAACAAGTGCGGCTACTTCTTAATTCCGTCGAACGAATGAAATATGTCATGGAGACTTCCTTAGTGAATTATAGTCTACGATTCCACGTTGAAAAGGAATTGAAACAACACTATGCATATCCTACACTCGTAGAAGACGACGGTTCCGACTGTCCAGTCGGTTTTCATGCCACCAATGAATCACTAAGTAAGTGCTTAAAACTTTTTATCAGTGCAAAAATACATGAACTTATTGGATGTTCTGGTTGCAGAAACTTATCCCTCAACCAAATCGATCATGGCTGTATCGGATCAATAGAAAGCCGGTGCGAACAGTATTTTAATATGGCACTATACTCTTTAAACTTTATAGATGTAGCACACAAGTTTATTACTGAAAATATGCACTATGAGTATTTTCGTAATTTGATATTAACACATGACTTTTTTCTAATGTTGAATGTTCAAGAACTTTTACAATCTGTTAAGAATTTGTATGTAAACGACAATGAATTAGATGCATTATTTCCATCTTTACTGATGTGATGATTGTTAAATTTGAATTCACATTGAACTACCTTTTGCATTGTAAATAAATATTGATGTCACTTATAACTGATTATTACTTTTTTTTTTAAATATATATATATATATAAATAGAGAAGACAATATTATTAATGTCATATGTTGATATAAATTCCATCACTACAGACGTATGGATAAGTTAAAAGAATTGTATCGAAATCCAGCTTTGCCTGGTAGCTTTGGTGGAATAAATGCTTTACATAGAGTTACTAAAGTTAAAACTAAAAATATTGAGGCATGGTTACAAAAGAAGGATTCGTACACTCTCAATAAACCTTTAAGGAAAAAAATTGAAAGAAATCGTGTAATAGTAGGAGGTATTGATGAACAATTTCAAGCTGATTTATTAGATTTACAGTCTTTAAGCAAATTCAACAAAGGATTCAAGTATCTGCTTACAACAATTGATATTTTTACTAAATACGCTTGGGCCATACCACTGAAAGATAAAACAGGAAATAGCGTGCTAAAAGGATTTCAAAAGATATTTAAAGAGCGTCAACCAGAAGTATTACAAACAGATGACGGATCTGAGTTCTTATACAAGGATTTGCAAAAATATTTGAAGAGTCAGAACATTCACTATTTCACAACGAAAAATGGAACAAAGCTAGCATTATAGAGCGTTTTCATCGAACATTAATGTCAAAATTAACGAGATATTTTACTGAATATAATACCCGTAAGTATATTGATGTCATTGATAAACTTTTATACAGCTACAATCACACGTGACATCGCTCTATTAAGACAGAACCTGCTTCAGTAAATATAGATAATCAAGCTCAAGTATGGGAAAACTTGTACGGAGATTTATCGAAAGCAAAAAATAAACACAAGTTTCAGATAAATGATACGGTTCGAATTAGTAAACTAAAAGGTAAATTTGAAAAGGGTTACAAAAATAATTGGTCTCGAGAAATATTTACTATTCATCAGGTAATAAATAGAAACCCTATAGTTTATAAATTAAAAGATTTAGCCGGTGAAATTATCGAAGGAACATTTTATGAAAACGAGATTCAAAAAATAAATGATTCAGGATATTACCCTGTTGAAAAAGTATTGAAGAAACGTAAAAAAGGAAATAAAACAGAATATTTTGTCAAATTTGAAGGTTATCCGGAAAAAATTTAATGCTGGGCGTATGATGTTAAAATGATATAAATATACCACATAATGCAAACTGATAGCACACTATGATTATGTCTTTCTACATGACGTTACCATCCGATTCTTCAGATTTTTTTCCTGGGAATAAAATTTCTCACTTTATTACTCAACTTCCTAAACCTATATCTTTGAATGGGGAATGGGAGGTAGGACTTAGTGAAGTTATTTATAAACACTCGTGGTATAACATTAATGATAGTAATAATGATTTTACATTTGATATCGGAGATGGAAAAACAGTGAGGAAAGAGCTTTCTCCAGGTTATTACGAAACGGTTATAGACATTTTAAGAGCAATAACTATTACTGTACCACCAAGTAAATTTTACTTTTCATTTAACGAAAACACTAAAAAAGTGAAAGTCCAAGTAGTAAAAGGAGCATCGTTACGGTTCGGAGTAGGACTCGGTAATCTATTAGGCTTCAACAATGAAAACCTTTCAGGTACTGTTCAAAGTCCAAACGTTGCAGATCCATGCTCGGATTTTTCGTATTTTTACATTTATAGTGGCATTGTTTCCCCTCAAGTGGTTGGGAACATTCAAGCTCCGCTTTTGAGAATAGTTAAAGTAGAAGGAAAAACGGGTGAAGTCATTAGTCGTAATTGTGATAGACCTCATTATATTCCAATTGTTCGTAATAATTTTCAAACGATAGATATTCAATCACGAGTAAATTTAGGAGGATTGGTACCTTTTGAAAGGGGTAAACTCATTATAGTTTTGCATTTTAGAATGCGCCAAATACTATAAAAAGGCATATCATAGATTACTGTCCTTCATTATCATAGACAACATAACGTGTGGTGCATCATGAAAATTCCTTATGTGTGCTGTACAAAACGTTTCGAAGAGCATTATGCTTCACAAATGGGTAATGGTCTTCCTTACTATCAGGGAATGTCATTTCAAAAAGGTTATGGATTAGGATCTTTTTTTCGTCGTATATTTCGATCTGCATTGCCTTTTCTAGTAAAAGGGGGGCAGTCAGTAGGAAAAGAAGTTTTGAGAACGGGGACACGCGATATGAGTGACGTGTTAGAAGGTGCAGATTTAAAAGAGGCCACAAAGAAAAGGAACAAGGAAGCTGGGAAAAACATTGCTCGTAAAGCTGTAGACAAATTGCAAAGCATGGTTGGAAGTGGAAAATGTAAAAGAAAGCGCAAGAATCAGAAACGTGTCATTCAAATAAAGAAACGGAAGGTGATAGGACGTGATATATTTGACTCGTAATGGCATTTATATTAAAAGGATCACCCGAATGTGTCAAGTCGGAAGTTGAGTTGTTTAGTTTGCCTCCCACTCAAATTGCTTTAGAAAGTGGACAATGGGTGGAATTACATCCCTTATCTAACGTTTTTGATGGCGGTCCAGTGGAATTTCATATTGCTTCAAGTGGTGAAGAATATATAGATTTAAGTCAAACTCAACTGTATATTAAGGCAAAAATAGTAAAAAGTGATGGTACTGATATTGATAAAGATGTTAAGATAGGACCTGTTAACTTATTCCTCCACAACCTATTTTCCCAAATTGATGTTACCTTAAACGATCGAGTCATATCTGATTCAAGTAACACATATCCGTATAGAGACTATATAGAAAACCTTTTAAACAATGGTTATGATAGCAAATCTTCCCAGTTGACTTCCGAAATGTTTTATAAAGACTCTGATGACGGACTTAAAAAACGTTCAAAATTCTTTGAGCTGAGTGCAACAGTAGACATGATAGGAAACCTTCATTGTGATTTATTTCATCAAGAACGTCTATTGCTCAATATGGTAGACTTAAAAATTAAATTGATTAGAAGCAAATCTGAATTTTGTTTGATAGGATTGCCAAATCATAAGATTTTATTAAACCATATAAGTTTATTTGTGAGAAAAGTACGTACTAGCCCTTGGGTCATTTTAGGACATGCAAAAGCTTTATAAAGAGGTTCAACGGCAAAGTATCCTATGAATCGAGTAGTGTGTAAAGTGTATTCCATTCCACAAGGTATTATGTCGATTGTTCAAGATAATGTGTTTGTTGGTCAAATGCCCAAACGGCTAATCGTAGGATGTTTGGATAATGATGCATTTCATGGAAACTTTGAAAAATCTCCATTTGAATTTAAACATTATAACATGAATTTTATTGGAGTTTATGTAGACGGACAGCCAACCCCACACAATCCATTTCAGTTGAATTTCGATCAAAACCTTTTTATTAGAGCTTATCACAGTTTATTTTCATTCAGTGGTAAATCATGACAAGATCAAGGACTGTTTTTGTCTCGAGAAGAATATGTTGAGGGTAATGTGTTGTTTGGTTTCGATTTGTCACCTGACCTTTGTAATGGAAATCATATGAATCTTATAAAGCACAGTAATTTACGATTGGAAATAAAGTTTAATCAACCTTTACCTCAAACTATAAGTATTATCATTTATGCAGAATTTGACAGTGTTTTGGAAATAAACAAAACAAGAAACATTATATACGATTTTAGCAACTAAGAAATGGAAGGAAATCAAATCGTCCATATTTTATCCCAAGATCCAGTTACATCACCCTACTTTAGAGGAGTTTTTGCTTCAGACACCATACCTAAAGTTCGAAGAAAATCGGGACTTATAGTCAATCTGGATAAATCATCTGAACCAGGTTCACACTGGATTGCATTTTTTTCTATAGACAACTATACGCTAGAATTTTTTGATAGTTACGGAAATTCCCCCATGTTTTACGGAAATCGTTTTGGAAGATTCACCTCCAAGTTTTCAAGTCTGCAATGGAACTCAACAGTATTTCAAAGCCCTACTTCTAATGTTTGCGGAGCGTATTGTTGCTATTTTATTTATAAAAAATGTCAAGGACAAAGTTTATGTACTATTGTAAAAAATTTATCTCATTGTATGAACAACGACTTTAGAATGTATCAGTTTGTGAAAAAGAAATATGGTGTAAGAATGATTTTCAGAAAGTAAATAAAATATTTGTATTTTGAATTCTTTGTATTTATTTATTTAGTTTAAAAATATCATAACAAAAATACAATAAAAACTAACAATTAAATATATCTATATATATGAATACTACTATTTATAATAATAATAAAACAAACACAGATATAATTTTTTTTTTTTTTTAAATCAATATTTATTCCATCTTAATCTTCTAGCATACATTATACGTTTTACATCAGCCTTCTTTTTATACAATTTTTTGTTAACATCAAATTCCTCAGGAAAGTGGACTTGTTTTAGAGCTTCAGAAAATATATCATGTCCGGTAGGTCGATCTTTCTTCTTAATAAGTCATTAATCAAATCTACAATATGAGTATGTGGTACCATGACTCCTTGATATAAAATTTCCCCTGTGGGTATCCATTTCAATACATCATTTGTAGTTTTCAGAAATTTTAAAATTTTCTCTGCGGTACTTTTGAAACGAACAGGTGCTTTTTCAAGGAGCAAATTTTCGATATCATTTAAATTTTCATCTGACTTAATATTCTGCGTTTCTGGCTTAATTTCGATTTCAGTGTCATTGATTTTTAATTCGGGTTTCTGGTCCATAATGACATCATCTTCAGTGGGTACTTTGGACGTAGGAGTTCTGAAGTTGACATAGCTTTGAAGAATTTGTAGATATAATGTAGCTTTTTCACTGTCATCTAAATTTTTTTGTTGAAGAATCTTGTGCATCTTTCTATCCATTTCTGATACATGATCTTGGACAAAAGAATTTAATCTATCTTCTGGAACAAGTATGGGTTTTTTTACTAAACTCCATTAATAAGTAATTGCAGAAATGGCTGCTGGTAGTAAAATACTTAACAATCCTTCTCCTCGTTGAGTTCGAAGTAATTTTCTTTTCTTGTATAATGGTACATTCTTGTCAGCTAATTTACGAACACTGAGCTTATGTGAAATTAGTTTACTCTTTTGTGATTTAGATACGGGTATGTTACCTTTGAGCAAGTTCAATGCGCATTCACACAAAGATTTTATTGTATGATTTGGACAGTTTTTCAATAATTTCTTTTTTGATTTACTTTTTAATAAAACTCAACTGCCCTAGCTGTTGTTCCGTGCACATAGGCATATTGTTGTCAAATGAAGCTTTTGTAAAATATAATGAGCTTTTATAGGACTTTTGCTTTCCCTCTAAAATTTTTTACCATACAACAAAAGAGTAAACTTAATCAAGTAAGTATTAGAATGACTATCGCGGCTGATACACTACTGTTTTATCACCAGGAAAAATTCCTGTGCGCAAGCGCAAGGAATCATCCGTATTTGGTTTTAAATCGATTAAAAGATAACTATAGGGGGCTGAAGTAGCATCCTGAAACACTTCTTGAAAGAATTTATTCTTGCCTGGATACAATTGTTTACCCAAATGCATAATTTGAGTTTTATCCCGAGGATTTTTAAATATTACCATATATTGACAATTTAAAGATATGTCTCTCATTGCTTTTCCTTTATGAAATAGATTTTGAACTAAAAATATGACACTTAAATTTCTATGGTGGCTTCCTTTGGAAAATAAATTTGATACTTTTGAATCTCCACATACCTCCGACATTAAATCATCAATTATTATTAAACTATCTTTCAAAGTATTGATATTAGATGGTAGTCGCTCATGAAATGTAACTTTTGGTATTGTATCAAACATATCTTGGTATTCTCCGTAGCACCAAATGACATTACTCGGAAAAGGTGAAATTCGCCTGTGTTCGATTAATTTTTTTAACAAAAAAAGATTTACCACTAGACGTCATACCCGAGACCATCATGGTCATGGGATGTTTCACAAACAGCAATTCCATTGTAAATGAAATCAAAAAGTTTAAGCTCCTATATTTATAGGTCTGCACAAAATAAAAGATTATCTTTTCCAATACAAAGAATAGTTTTTTAAATTTAAGCGATTATCTTAATATTGTAAGTGATTTACTTTAAATTAACATTTTAATAAGCAAATTTAATTAAAATTAAGTTTTTTTTGTCTCAGAGCAATCATTTCAAGAAATCACAAATCTGTAACTAGTGAATGATTTTTGAAAGTGATTGAATTATTTTGCAAGTATGCTTTGGCACTTCACAATTATGACATATATTATTTTACAACTTTGAAAAATTAAAGGGTATAGTATCATAGATTTGTAAACATCGTATCACATTTTTGTAAATTTTTTAATTTTCTCTAAAATAACTTTGTAATGTATATTTTGAAAAGTAGACAAATATATAAATACTAGACATCTGCATGAATTATACATATTTATTGGAAACTTAATTACAATTAGATTCTATAACCATTTATTGATTTCAAAGAAATTAAGAATAACGTACATGGTATTTTCTGATATAGAAAATTAACTTTAAAAATTTATTTAATACCCATATGGAATAGTGGTAAAGTCCGTCTGTATAATTCTCTTATTGTAAATCATCCTATAATGTTTGGTTTCCATTCTGTTAAAGACTCTCCTTTTCTTTGCATCCCTGGCTATTGTAGAATAAGAAATGGGTAATGTTGTCTCCGAGTCGAAGGAAGAAACCAGATTTTCCATAGCATTAATATTCAAAGTCAGCGAATTTTTGTAGTTTAGAGTGAAGCCTCTGATCTTGCAAACAGTTTTATCATCTGTGGTTGTGTAGGCATAGTTTTTAGGTCCACCTAGAAATTATGTTAAAGTACATTACATAATTGAAAAACAATACATTTAAAAAAAAAAATCCTAGAAGAGTAGAGTAATTTGATAATTGTGAGGATACATACCTGACACAAACTTCATTATAGTGTCACCATTCAACTCATCTGTAAATTCCCCTAAATAGTTTCCAATAGGAGGATCATTTTGGCCATTAGATGCATAAATAATAGAATCTGTGTCGAAATACAGAACACCTTTTCCAAGTTTATCTATTTCTTCATATAACTTGATCCGAGCATGACAAGTTGTAAAAGCAGCTAAAAAGATGCTTGTGCTTCTATCCTGTGAAAGGAAGCCTTCATCCTGATGCCACTGCAACCCACAAATATCCTCTGTTGGGGAATGGCAACATCTTCAATCTACAAAAGTACAAAACAAAAGAGAAAAAAAAGACATGAACTTTACTAATTTCGTTTTAAAATCGGGTTACGAATTTATAACTCCAACATATACTTACTGTTTTAGTATTGTCAACAATTATTTTGTTGAACTTTTCCAAAGAACTTATATATTCTAGATGGGACTTGTTGCGATTCATACCCCATCTTCCCCAAAATGAATTCAGAGCCAATTTAGCAACATTTCTTCTCCCTGGATTAACAGAAATCTGTGTGGGATCCTAATTTTACACCTTCAACTTCAAAGTAGGATGAAACGTAAGCTTCTCTTTCTTCATCAGTGTTACAATTAACAGGCCATCCTGATGCCTCCTGTTTAATTTTCAAGAACAAATCAATGTAAGAACGGAAGAGATTTGTCGATTGTTCTTTGAAGTGATACACTTCGAACACCTAAATAACAAAGGATTGCATTATTTTTAATCACATTGGGAAAAAATCAGTGTGAGTCATTTAGCTATAATTTTTGAATCGACAATACGTGCTTTCATTATGTTATAACCCTTTTCAACACCCTTTTTAAGCTCTTCTGACACCCAAGTGCTAATGAAGGATCTCTGATCATCAGGGTGATGACAAGTTGTTTCCTGTAATGTTTCACAGCAAATTTTGCAAAGAGGAAACATTAGTTTTCCGCTGCTCCTAAAGGGAAGGACAGGATGGTACAACCCTCTGGGTGGTAAAACTTTACATTTGATTATTCCAAAGTAGTTATTAATATTGGTATCATTCACATCTGGAATAATATCTGGATGACCCACTGGATAGCTGAAAAAAAAAAGTTTCTTCAATCATAATGATAAAAGCTTATTTAATTTTTTTCATGTATATTTATTTGATTAAGTATTAACATTATCGTAAGATGAATTAGGAAATAATAATACCTAGCATATTTATTACACCATGGGTATAAACTAGTAAAGTCTATATATTTAGCTGGACCCTCATGGTATAATTTAATGGCATTAGTTCGTCCTCCAAAAAAAGCATCTCTGGGGTCTATCTACTATTTCACAAGATGATAAAAATGTCTTGACATCTGAAGCATTTTTCATTTCTTCACGAAATTCGTGCTCCCACTACTCCAGTACTTTATATCGCCGACCAAACGGTATAGTGGTTAGCGTGCTATCTTCTAGACCGCGAGGTTGCGGGTTCGAATCCCGTGTTGGCATGGGTGTTTGTAAATGTATGTTGGCTTGTCTAATGACGAATGTTTCGGCGCATTATAGCCCTCGTGTTGCTGACGGCACCAGATAATCTGAAAACAACCAACCAGTACTTTATATCCACTATTTTTAAGTCTTTCAGTGGTTTTTCTCGTTTTGTCATTAAGGATCTTCATAGTGCATCCAGTCACAGGATTAACAGTGTCCGGATTGAAACACTTTAAACAACCATGGAAAAAACATCCCTAAAAATTGAAAAACAGATAAATTTTTTTAACTAAAGAAAAAAAAAACATATACAAGATCACCTCTTTTAGAATAATCCTAATACCTGGTATTGGAACACAGTTCTTGTGTTAGTACAAATTCCATCCACAGAAATACCATCAATTTTTACCTCGCCGGTCCCATTCAAAGCATGTCGGATCGAAATTTGATCTTTCGAAGCGATGAACTCCATCCATCGAATCGAATCCCGACTATAATTCGTCTTATTTATGTATCCATTTGCGGGCATCATCGCAATTTGCTTTGACGGAATATGATGAGCTCTGTAACAACTCATGCATGAGGACGCTATCGTAATAGAACTGTAAAAATAGTAAATAAGGTTATATCACACCTATTTTAATTGAACTGAAAGTAATAAAAATAATATTACAATTACCGAAAAGGATCTACAAGTGCAGTATCCATAAACTGTTTTCTAAATTCCAAGCAACATCGTCGTAGAATATCGACATCCGAACTTAAAGAGAATGATATAAAAAATTACTCTTTTTTATCATATCATCAAAGCTTAACATATCATTACAATTTTAACATAAAACAAACTTTTCTTGTGCATTTTTTGAAAAAAGTACCTACCGACAATACTTCAGAATCTCTTCTGAAAACACAAAGGTCTCAGTTTTCTTAGCATCGTACCACTTCATGAATTTTATCCGTTCGTCTATCGACATGGTATCTGGGGAATAAAATTTCACTGGTGGATAATTCCCAATATAGCTCTGGTTCTCACTGGTATTGAATAGATGAGGAAAATACCCCTTGGACATTTCTTCAAGTCCGAAGGTTTTCGCAATTTTGACAGTGCCATTGGCAAAAAATTGTAAGAATCAATTAGCCTAATACTTAAAGGGGTGAAATCTATACTCATTAACTTAGAACCCTGTGGAATGACTTTAGGCTCATGACCACGTTCTAAAAGCCACCTAACGATGAACTGCCCATCAAAACCCTTAAGATTATGGGCTATTACTGTATAGCCTTTATGTCTAGCCGTAAAAAGAAACGTACAAAATTTGTTAAGAGTGTCTGATGAATTAAATACAATCTCTTCTCCATCAGCACATTGGGCAACAGCAAAATTCACCAAGTGGTCCCCAGAGCTCTGTTCCGTTTCGAAATCAAAAAACATTAGTTTTTCACTGGCTGGTTTTGGCTCAACAATACTAAGATAGCATAAATGTTCAGATGAAACAAACTGATTACATCCTTTGCATTTTGTTTCTCCGCAAACGTGTCTATCCATAGGGCAGAAACGTCTTTCTATCACTCGGCAACAATCTTTACATTGATATATCTATAAAATAAAAAATATTATTTAACTCACTCATGTAATTAAAACTATTATATTTTCATTTACCTAAAACAAACAAAAAAAGTAACTATCTACCTTATCACAAATACCAGAAGCCTTATGTGATCTGTAACACATCTCTGAGCGACATGTTCGATCACATTCATTGCATCGCAAAGAGCCCTCTTCTACACAGTTTAGCTTTCTACAAATGGAGCATAAATTTGTGCAAAAATGATGTACAATGTGCTGATATGGCTTATTGCATTGCTCGCAATAATTATCACTACCATAAAACCCTTTCGGTGATTTTATTACATCAAAGTGATTTTCATGTTGCCAAAGATAGACTTTAAGCGATCTATCTGATCCCTTATACGACACCTGGAAAGAAAAAAAGTAATTCATTCATTTTAAAAAAGTATTTTAATTATTGTGTACTTTTTTTTTTAACTGAAAGGTCAAACGGAGTGAATCTTATATTTTTTAAGTAATTCATTGATTTAAAAAAAGTATTTATTGTAAACTTTTTTTTTTACTGAAAGATCAAACTATTACCTGATTCATATTTTGAGTTGATATAACAATTACTTGCACATCAAGATGTCGCTCAAACACCGCTATTTCATCAAAACCACAAGAACCTTCAGGCACACTTGTTCGTGAATGTAGCGCTAGAGCTCTTCGCAAAAGGAGATTGTTTCTGAGGTCTTGTAAGGCTTTCACTTCGGGGTCATTTCTGATTATCGCCTGTCCTAATAGAATAGCCATGGCACAACAAACACCATTCTCGTCCTTTCTTACGCTACATATAGATCTTTTACTTAGTCTATCTACGTCAGGATTAATAACTCTTATTTCGTCCACTCCCTCTTGGACGGCGTACTACAATTACATTTACTAGAAATCCTTCATCCAACATTATAGTGTCTTTCGACTGAAGAACTTTGGTGATGCAATCTAAAATTGTATCTACTTTCATATCGGCAACTTGCCTAAGATTAGTGGAAATTGGTCTATCTAGACCATCTGACATTAAAACAAATCTGATTAAATCTGTTGGTTGTAAATGGGAAGTGGCTCTTTCAAGCAATAATGTAAATAATCGTCTGACGATATCAATTACAGACCCCAAAGTGGAACCCCTAGCTCTATCAGGCAATCTATCAGTATCAATCATTGCCTCATACTCAGTTTCTTCGGCTCCATACCTTTTATTCAGGCGTCTCCGCCTTTCTGTTAAGACAATAGCTGCATCGATCTATAAAATGATTTTAATCCTTTAACATCAACGAATAGTATCATTATGAACAAAAAAAATATGTTTTCATAAAAAACTCACATTATTTGGTCCTTCAACAGGTAAGGGAGTCCAAAAATCAGTTGACGATCCCGCACCTCTGTTTATAGTGATATTTGAAGTAGAAGGCTCTACAGCTTCATTCAAACCACTCCCATGTTGGCTAGATGACAAAGCATTCTCATACTGAGTCCATGGATAACTAATCTGAAGAGGGGGAAAAAATCATTTTTTCGTATTTTTTTTTTTTTTTCATTTATTATTTATTCTTATTTGAAAATAGTTATATACCTCATCGCTACAGATTTCCAAAAAATCTTGTGTCAAAGGACCAATAAACTAAAAAAAAGAAAGGCATTTTCTTTTACTTATTCCATAAGAGATTGATTTAAAATTTCATATTTTTTAAATAAAATATTAAATACATCATCATCATTGCCATATTCTTCAAACTCCTGAGTCAATGAACCAATAATCTAAATATAAAAAATTTACTTTTTATTTCACAAGGTTCAAATAATTATTAATATTTTTAAGTAAAATTCGTACCTCATCATCTTCAAACAAACATGCTTCTGAAACATCCGCCAATGGATGATCTTCAAAAACAACTGACGATTCACTTCTAAGCTCCTCATTCTTGAATTATTAAGTGAAACAAAAATACATTTAAAAAAAAAACTTACACAGAATTTGATCCAATTTAAAAACACGAATTCGAAATTTATATATTTACCATTCCTCCATAAATCTCACGTGTGAATTGACCCGCATAAGGTATATGATCAAGACCATATATTGCAGAGGTTTGAGTATATTCATCATCATCAACGCTCTATTATGTGAAACAAAATAATAATAAAATACAATATATTCTATTCCATTTATTTGAGCATTGAGAAATATTAATACATGAAAAGTACTAACACAAAAAAACATAACTTTTCCAAATAAATGGAATATACTTATATTATAACACCGTAACAAATATTTAATCCATGAAACAAATATATATATATATAAACCTGTATTAAATTGAATGAAACAATAATATTCAAAACACGTGCATGTAAATTGCCCTAACCTCAAAAGTACTAACACTAAAATATTATTTTTCCAGAAAATAGCCCATACTTACCTTAACTAAGAAAAAATGTATTTTAGCAGAAACAAATATTTAATGCATGAAACAAATATAAAAATAACCTATATTAATTTGAATAAAACGATAATATTCAAAACACGTGCATGTAAATGCCCTAACCTCAAAAGTTTTATTAACACTAAAATATTATTTTTCCAGAAAATAGCCTATACTTACTTTAACTAAGAAAAAATTGTATTTTAGCAGAAAAGACTGAAATATTTCGTTAAAGACAAATAGACAAGAATGCAAGTGTTTTGCAAATTGTAATGCTTCCGTATTAGTAAATCTAATCTTTACTATTTTTAAAATACTTGTACGCATAGATTAGAAGCTTTAAATATCAATATTTTGTATGATATAACATTAACTCAATACTCATTGAAAATTGCAAGTAGGAAGAAATAAAAGTATAACATTTTTATTGCAAGTTGCAATCTCTAAATACAATATTAATATAGTATTAAAAAAAGAAAAAAATTAAAAAATTACTTCATAAACTATGTCATAAAAGTTAAATAATGAGCAGACAAAAATTTTAAAAATAAAAAAAAGTCTGTTCACTATTGAAAAAAAAAAAGTTAAGAAATGTTAATTCAAGATTCTTATCACTGACAAATTATATTTTCAAGAAAATAATTGTTTTCTTAGATTATAACACCATAGCAAAAACTAAATGCATGAAAGAAAATATAGAAAGAAAATATGAATTAATTTTCAAAAACACGTGCATTGGTAACTCAAATTTCTTAAGACTGACGTATTATATTTTCAAGAAAATACATTTTCTTAGACTATAAAACACCATAGCAAAAATTAAATGAAAATACTTTTTTTCTTAGATTATTACACCATAGTAAAAATTAAATGCATGAATATGGAAAGCAATCATGAACTAATTTTCAAAAAGCACGTGATAAGTTCAAGTCTGAATTACTTTAGAAACTTTAAAAACATAAATATATGGATTATGTTTAGTAAATAAATAATGAAACTAAATTATCAAGAAATATACATGAGATATAGATCATGTGTTTAAAATTATCCAGTCCTAATAACTTTATAAAACTGAACACGTGTAGCTTTTCAACGATAAAATACATAGTAAAAAAAATGAGATATAAAAACATTTGCACAATCTATTAAAAATATGAAATACACTTACTTCAGAATATCTTCTCTTCATATTTCTTCAATCACTATAATTCAATCACAATATTTCACACCACCACAGTATTCGTATTTTCGAATAGACTAAATTGTCGCACCAACTCGTTTAACAGCACTAGTTGTAGAAAATGACAAGGTAGAAGTCCACAAGTTCGTAACCTGACTTTAAAGTAATATACAACCAATCAGTGTGCACCTGAAGTGATGTCATGACCAATAGGAAGAAAGTACCCAACCTGTATCAAAAGGTGACCTTGGTAACATGATCAGGCAGATAAAAGAGCGGTTGTTGCCACTCAATCACATAGAATCTTACCCCTTTCGAACAAGTTCCAATGCGTTCTGTGAAGCCACACGTACAATAACATACCTAGTTCTATTTAAACTTGACGTCACGAAGAACGACATCACCCTCAAACTATGATCTTGGATGACGCCACACAAACTCTCTCTATAAGTCATAAGAGCACTAAAGAAAACAACTCAACTCGTCCGCCGTCTCAGATGTCGGTCATGACGTCAGATCTGAACCCCTCCTCTACGAAGATGGCCCGATGACGTCACCCCTCCCCAACCCCATCTAAGACGATGACGTCACCCACCGAACCCCCCCAACCTAGGACCAGAGGATGATTGACAGGTTGACACGCCCCCTCCATTGTATTCGCCCAGTACCCCTGTATACTACTTGTATAAGTACCCAAAGAAATTATACGCACCGCTTGGCGTAAATATTAGATTTCGTAACTTTTTCTGGCTGACCATTTTACTTGGCGGGGTCTTTTTACAGCTTTTTTAGTACTTTTTTGGGTATACACTTGCATGTGTACCACTTTGACATCAGACTTGGCAGCAGAACACTGCCCCGTTTCTTGATTAAAGCGGTTTTGAGCGGTTTTGCCTCCAAAACTTGATACACTCGTTGTGAATAATACCATTCTATCGCCCAAGTTTTGGCTCGATTGTATTGCGGTAAGTGTGGGTAATAAGCCCTCTGAAAAATGTTTCCCAAAACAAATGCACTTACTATGAGGGATTTAATAAAAAAAAATGACAAATAAAAGTTGTTAGTTATGTTATGTACAAACGAGGTAAGTATATTAATTGTCGATGAAGATGTCAAAATTTTCTATGTGTAAAATCCATTGCAGTTGTAATTTCGACTTGATGCTAAAAAGGAAACGTTTGATTTTAAAACAAAATGTTTCAACAATTTAGATAATCATTTTAAACAAAATTTACTAAGTTCAGAAACTTGTACATATTAAATAAATTTTTAGTATTTATCAATCGGAACAATTTGGCAAAAGGATTAATAATTTTAATCCATTAGATTCAGGATGTTCGTCGTTTGGGCTATCATTGTGATAGCCCCTCCCTCACCCCCAAATGTCGGAAGAGAAATTTTCGTAGATAGGGTTTTAATACGTAAAAGAAAGTTTTTTTTTTTTTTTTTTTTTTAATTGCACATTCAGGGAATGCGCAATGCAAAAGCTTCCTTTACTATAATATTGAAACAGTACGCACACAACTAACGTGCTTTTAACCTTAAGTAGTGAAATTTAAGATTTGGGGTAAATTAAGTAATTTCAATTATAAAAAATTAAATGTTATGAAGGTTTTGTATTGTAGCGGTCAGAGTATTAGGAGTTTATAGATCTATATAAAATTCTAGCCCAGCCCATAGATGTTTATGATAGTAGTAGTAGTAGAGTTTTTATGGAATTAACATCAGTTCAGTGCAATGGTACCAAGTAGCTCAAACATATATGCAATGTGATTATTTTAAAATAACTCTAGTCAGCCAAGTATTGAAATCCTATAGGGGTTCTCTCAATATTTCCAATTAAATTCATTGTGTGCTAAGTACCTCAGAATTGAATTTTCTGGCAGACCGATTTACTTGGAGGTTTTTACAACGTTAATTTTTATATCCAGTCATCCATTCGAAAAGATTATACAAAGCGTCCTTAAAATAACTTTCCCTGTTTGGCTGCATCTGCAGCTAAAACGAATGTACGAAATGAAATCATATTTCGTATACAATCTGTTGAAGGCATGGGAGTCAAATACAGCAAAAATATGAGTTTCAGAAGTTGTCGATGAGGGGAAATTGGCTCTGAGGGAACTAAACAATGAACTCACGGAGAAGGAATTATTCAGAATTTCAGTAGTTTAGTGACAAAGAGCATACAATTATGAATTAAACCCATAACATTTGGGTCCCATAGACGACTCGCAACATTTTCAATCTACTGATTTTCCTGAAGTATAACATATTGCATCCGATGTTATGACGTTCTCTACAGCTGTGTGTAAAATATCAGTTTGGATGTTTCGTAACGGCCCGTTTTATACTCTGCTTCTAGACATGTAGGTTTGTCATGCCACCAGCACACATAACGGATTTAAGGTACCGCCACAACCATGAGTCACATGAAATGATGTCCAGGTAACGGAGCGACCATTCCACCTGAAAATATTGACTGATGACTTTGATTATCAAAATGCTGGATTAAAAGGCGCTGTACTGAACCATGAATATGTAGCTGTGCTCCATCTTGCATAAAAGTTACCGAGTTCAAGTATTGTCATTGCTGCAATTACGGAGTAATTAAAGTTTGTAGCATTTGCCCATATTTCTCGCCTCTGACGGTGCAGGTAATAAGACCTGTTTGAGTTTTGTTCTCACATAAGTATGGTCCTAATATGAAATTAGTTTTAAAACCGCACTACACGGTACCTTTGAAGAATGCAATGACATTTCTTGCAACACTGTGGAACATTCACATGCCCAAATACCGAAGTTCTGAGTACTGACATACCTATTCAGAGGAAAATGAGCCTCATCTTCCCACAATATTTACCAAGGCTATTGTCGATCTCCATTTGGGCAGCAAAAGTGAGGTGCTTATCATAATCTGCGATTCGTAATGGCTGCACACGACTGATCTTGCATCGATAGAAATGTTGCATTTCAAGTCATATCTTTCATACAATAGCATAGTGAATATTGGTTTGCCCCCCTATTAGTCCTTGTGTCGTCGAACACCACTGTAACAACATCTGGTCCAGCATTGTCTGGTACTGTTTTTCGTTCTCTGCCGGCTCTAAGTCCTAGTAATCAATTTCCTTGATTTTTTTTTTAATTGTAGCACTTAATGCTACAGCAGACATTGGACCTTTGCGCAAGTTACAAAACCTTCGAAATTTCCTAACAGCCTCAATAGCATTACACTGTCGCCGACCAAACGGTATAGTGGTTAGCGTGCTAGCTTCTAGACCGCGAGGTTGCGGGTTCGAGTCCCGTGTTGGCATGGGTGTTTGTAAATGTATGTTGGCTTGTCTAATGACGAATATGTTTCGGCGCATTATAGCCCTCGTGTTGCTGACGGCGCCAGATAATCTGAAAACAACCAACCAAGCATTACACTGTCTAATGTAGAACAGTTTTACCAGCAAACCACGTTGAGGTAAGATAGGGCTCGTATTGCCACACATGAAAAATCAAAGAACGAATTGTGACTGAACGTTCTTTCTTTTTAACCACTGACGGTCCAGGGAATGGCCGAAATTCTATAATTGTTGCAATTCTACAGTTTACTTGCAATAATTTTTTTAATATATTTCTAATTCTAATGTATAATTTTTTTTTAATTATTTTTTATTCATTTGTTTTAGATAGGTTATAAACTATAATCCTAATACAAATATTTAAAAAATGTTTCATTTTAAATTTTATTTATAAATTTAAAAATGTTGTGTATTGCTGAAAAAATTGAGGATCAAATGACGCATATATACTTGCATGACCACCAGTGGGTTAAAGGGAATGCGTTGCACTGCTGTCACGTACGCACTAGGAATTTTACAAAATTACGATGTCGATAAGCAAATGTCCTCATACGTACATGAAAGCAGCGCCAAAATCTAGTCTATCGGCAACTTTGAATTTATTTTTTTTTCTGAAGGAATTCATCTCCCGTGCATTCAACAGACAGTATATCAAATATGTTTCCATTTTGTTCATTAATTTTATCTGCAGGTTCCGCCAAACAGGGAAAGGAAGACTATTTTATGGCCACCCTGTTTCTGAAGAAACTACTACAAACATTAACGAATTGGTTCTTAAGTTACGGAGTCTATATTCGAGATTTGTTAGCATAATGATGCGTCAATAACATACTTATTTCTAAAGGATTTAATAGTAAACGAAAGGGCTGTCTTGCCTTTAACCCTTTGGGTACATTTGACGAGTGAGACTCGTCATCTGCTTACTTAGGCGAAGTTACAGTGGACGAGTCTGTCTCGTCATCCGTCCATCCAAATCCGCCCCATGGGCATAAAAATCTTCAAATAATTCAGTACTCAAAGGGTTAATTCTTGTATTGCAATCTGTATAAATTGGAAACTATATATCCCAAAAGTTATCCAGTATGTTGAAAACTGGTGTGGTCTTATTTGACATTATTGTACTGTATATGGAAGAGATATTTTTTCTGTAGCATACAAATATGAATTTGCTTATACATTTAGAATAACTATTAAACGTAAAATATTTTAACTCTTAGACAATATGGTAGACAAATAAATGAACAAATTAACTACAAATCAAATTTTTTAAAACTAAATTTATTTGAAAATTTGAGCTTAAAATTTTTAAAAGAAAGATTTCAATTTTTTAAACCAAACGGTCAATTCATTCTGAACCAAAAAGTTCTTTTAGAAAATGTACAAATTTAGCACCACAATTTTTGAACCCCAAGTAAAGCGATGTAATGCATTTCTAAAAGATAATCCAACACTGAGAAAATGTCTCTTTGAAAGAATCGAAGCATTCTTGAAAAAGCCCTAGTAGAAATCGATGGTAAAATAATGAGGGCCGTCAAGGGTAGAGACAACTGAGGACGAAGGTTTTGTGAACAAGAAAGCGCATGACTGGATATTTTTGCTTTCTCATTCCTCTGCAAACTTTTTCTGCCAAATTTATTTCCTTAACTTATGTCGCGTTACTTTAACATTTTTGTAGGTATACTTTTTTTATTCAAAAAATTCTCTTGCACTGGTTTTAATCGTAACACTTTTCATTGCGGAGTTTTGCATTTTAGATATAGAAAAAAAATAAGTGCTCGAGTGTCGGTTTCTGTTAGTTAATGGAAATTATTTCTCGAATTGCACGAGGAACTAAGATTTAACTTGCTCATGTATGCATGAAAGAAAGTTTTAACAGGACTTTCATGCCTGTGGACATCTAGAGATTCATTCATAAATCTTAAGCAAAATATTCGAAAGCTTAAATTACTTTATCATTAGTTCTTGTAGTAAAATCGTGAAAGAAAGTAGTGTGAAATGGTAAACTAAACTGTCATGATGTTGCGTATTGATAAGCTCCTGAAGTCTTATACATATCAAATTATACAAACAGCTATTACAATATAAAGTAATATTCGAAATAGTCCACCTGATGGCTGTGGGTTAGCGCTCTGGTTTCGCATGCCAAAGGTGCCGGATTCTAATTCCGGGCTGGATGTTCGTTGTGGTTCAGAATCCACGTTAAGCTGTAGGTCCCGGCCTGATTAGCTGTCATTGTGCATAAAAATAGGTCGTTGAGTGTATCAACCTCGAAATATGGATGACGTAAAGATTATCAAATAATAGTCGAGGTACATATAATTTTATTTCAAGAACGTCAAATACTGATTAACAGAAATTGGAGACAGTGCACAGATGTGACATCCTTGTCATGAGAAATTAGAGAATACAAATTATTTTATCTCAATTTGAAAATGCTGTCAATTATAACATGCTCGGGTTAATAATTAAATTTTTACCGTACTTGTTAAGCTTCTGAAAAATGGACCAAAAAGTTGCATTTCATCACTGTTTATTTCTTGATCAATCGTGTAATCTAAACTTTTAAAGTGTAGAGAAATTTTTACTTTTATAAAAGATAAAATTTCATCATTTTTCATTACATTATATATTTTCACTTCACTTGATCGTATTTCGAATTTTTGCTTTTTTCTAATGAATCTTCAAATTAAACTTCAAAATTTACTGTCGTTATTTATAGTGTAATAAAATAGTATGATCTTTCAATAAAAAGTATTTATTCGTTTGCCTTGTAGTTTGGCTACGAATTTGAAGTCTCACTTTAATGTTTTTATTTGTGCGATTTTTTTTACCATAAATTTTAAGATAATTCATTACTAAAGAAATTCAAAAAAAACTTTGAGCACATCTATGCAAAAAACATCTTAATATCGTGATATTTATAAAAAAAAATTTAAAAATTTAAATATTTATAATTAATTTTATTTTAGTCGCATCAATTCGCGATTTCTTTCAGTATTCCCATTATTTTAACAAAATTTTTACAAATGATTTATTTTGCAAACTAAAAACAGTAAGTCTTTACAATTTTTTTTTAATATTTTTTTGCTATAACAAGAACATTACACACAATACCCATTTGTATCCTATGAATTAAAAAAAAAAAAACAGAAGGCTAAAGACTAACTATTGAACCATTCATTCTCTCCTCTGTTTTATAAAACAAATATTAAGGATTTTCGAATAAAAGCGCCTTCTTTTCTTAGTGAGTCTTGAAAAATTTTCTTGTTTAGAAGAATTGAATTTTATTGCACTTTAATTCCCTTTTTTTAATAAAAAAAACTTTGACTTTTTGAGCTTTGCATACAAAATATTTTCATGCGGGAGGATTTTTGCATAAAATTTTACAATATGCTCTCGCAACCCAAATCTCTTCACAAATGATTTTATTAGAAACATAAATAAGAGATAAAGATTTGATTTTTACAAAACTTTTAAATCAAACTACAAAGTACTTTTTCAAAGTTTTTAAATATTTTTGAAGATTTGAAAACTAATAAACTTAGAGAATTCTCTTATTAAATATGAATTCTTCTTTCTTAATCATGAAACGTTTGTTTTTTCTTTTTTTAAATTTCCATTAAAAGCAAGATTCTGAGAGATTGAGCCATCACCGATTTCCCCCAAAAAATTACCAGTCGCTACTACACTTATTAGATGATAAAATCTAAAATTATTTGTTCCGAAGTTGTACCGTTCAAATTCTATGACCTGTCAAAGATCACCTTTAAAAATGAAAAAAATTGGTGTTTTTGTGACACATGAAAACTATTTTTATCCATATAAAACTTCGCAAACAACTTGCCGTCTGCATTCCTTCTGTTACAGAATGTACTAGAATAGATCTTTATGAAACATATAAAAAGTTCATGCCAAGTCAAATGCGCAAGGTCATTCAAGGTCACGAAATGTTCAGGTTTTCATGTCTTTTACCCTTTTCAAGCCTGAATAATATATTTCGTGTTTGATTTGCCATTGCAAACAAAGTGTCATTGGATAGAACTTTATTAGTACTTTTATTAATACATAAAACTTTGAGGCAAGTTGAACACGTTGGAAGTTATATTTGGTGCCAAAATCGAAAAATCTCCGAATTTAACACACATTTGAGCTCGTATATCTTGCTGCGGGAATTATATATTGACACAACACTGGGACTATTTAAACACTCTTGTATTTTACTTAATGAGAAATTAAACTTTATTGAGGCAAGTTAAAGAGAAAAAAAAGTTTTTGTGCAATCCATCCTTGCATGTTGATGTATTTCTGTTTTCATATTTTCAAAAATTATCTGTTTTCACTTCACTCTTCCTCATGTTTATAACAATTGCTTGTAGTATGTCTTTTAAGTTAGGAACTTTGACTGGATCTTGTATATAGTATGTCTTTTATACAAAGCATAAAATAAAAATATTAAATTATGCAGTTTATTTAATGTATTTTTATTTTAGCATATTATAGTAAGCATTAAAACACATTTCTTGTCAGAATATACCTGTATGTTCTTATGAACTAAAAAGATGTTTTAAATTCATTTAAACGACTTCCAATAATGTGTATATTTTGTGTAATTCCTTATTTAAATTAAAACATATGAAAGAGAACAAATCTAAAAAGTATATAACTTAAGAAATAAAAACAAATAGATAACTAAGAACTAAAAACAGATAACTTGAGAACATTTCAGTTGTTTTATTTTTGTTGCTTAAGTAGGTACGTAAAGTAAGAATCCAAATGGCCTACTAACGATGACTCATTACAGAAGTACTATGGTCTTCTATCTAGGTGGCGTTGAATGAATACTTAACATCCCACCCCACGTTGAAATAGCAAAATTTCAACCGTACATCAATATAAAAGTGGACTGTTACAAATTATCAATAAACACCCCCCCCCCCCCAAACTGTAACAATATTCAATTTTAAATGTTCCAAAATATATAAAAACAAAAATCAAAAGAATAAGCGAAAAAATTACAATTATACACTTGATTTTGAAATTCCAATAGGCAGAGTGGCGATGCTACTGAAAGACCTATTTAAAATTTCATCTTTTATTTTTACCTTAACAACACGTACAAGACCTTGGTTTACAAGTTCACTTGGAAGTGAACCCATTAATTGCTCGCAAAGTTTAGGTTTAATTTTAAAGCAAGTAACGCATTCATGAGTAATTTTACGAGTTGGAGATCTACCATTTAGAATCCAGAATTTTTGCCGAACAAAAGATAAAAGTGCCTGAGGACCTACATGCAAGTTTTTTATGTGATAGTACAACATAATTTGGAAAAATTATGAGTTTGAGGTAAAACAATTGAAAAATTCAGATGTTTCATTTAGTTATGAATTTCCAATCTTCCCCCTACTCTGAGAAGAGCTTTCTCATCTAAGAAAACATTTAAAATTTTTAACCTGCATGTTTTAGGATTTTCCTTAAGAAAAGCACAACATTTAATTTCTTCATTAAAACTTTCCTGTTGTACTACCTTAAAGCATTTCTAGACCACTCAAGTTTTCGAGTTGTCAACACACCAATATGTTTAGAAACAGGATTTTTACAATTGTGATAGAACCTGAAAATATACTAAACTTGTTCGAATTGTCAGTTATAACTGTTTGTGATGTTTAAACAATTATCAAGGAATAAAGATGTGTCTGTATGAGGGACAAGTGTGTGTACAATGTTAGTCTTTGGAAAGTCATTGGGGTTTTTAAGTTCCTCGACAAATGTTTCGTCTCTCTGCGAAACGACTGAGTTTGCGTTCAAATTTTTGTCAATCAAAAAGGAAGGACCTATCCACCAAATTTCGTCTTAAAGTTGCAACTTAGTAGCACCCCGCGAAATCAAATCACAATGGACAGTGCCTCCTTTCAGTAAAATGTCAGTTTCCGTTGCTTCTTTTACATGACGCATCAAACACGACTCTTAGCTTAGTCGTTTTGCTTTCAGGACGAATCAAAGCCTGGTGAGGAATGCAACAATGTAAGCCTGGTTCCTCATCTTCCACTCGCTGCATGTGATCAAGATCCTCATATTCTTGTAGAAAATAGACATATTTATCTTTTATATCAGGCTCTCTAACATATCGCCTTTCAAACAATTTTAATCTTCGAATAGCAGCAGACTTTGACCGTCCCAGTTCAACGTCATTATCTTTCATGGGCATCTCAACGCAAAAACGTCCTTCAGCATCCCTAATCGTAGTTTTCAAAAAATGTTCATCGCATTTCTTAAGTTCGTCACTAACAAATTTGGTGGGTGCAATTTCTTCCACTTCCCAAAACTATTTTAAAGTGTCATTTAAATTTTCAAAATCTCTTGTAATCAAACCACAATGCAATGAGCTACCTGAGAATCTCGTGGTGTTACCACTAATTATACAACCCAATTCAGTATTAGGGAGATCAAGTTACCATTATCTAGTTTGTAGTTGCGATCTTTCAAAATATTAATCTAGGATTGGCGAATTATGTTTGCCACTATGTAACACATTTGAACCTTTGCATTAAACCATTTGCATATTACCAGCCTTCATGGTCTGTCGTGGCAGCAATGGCATGTAAGGATGTTACTTTAGCCAAAGCTTGAAATTGCATCGGTTGACGCGCGTCACTTTGCAGAGCTATGCATGCAGTGAATCCAAATTATCCTGCGACAAGCTGTGGTTTTACTGGCGAGAGTTTAACATGTGACTATGCATTGCTGGCTCCGCCAGAAGACTAACAAATTAAGTAATATTTGATTCAACTATGAAAACTATATCATTAAATTTATATCTCATTTTACACGTGAATTTTGATATTACTGTCCCTTTGATATCGATAGAATAGATGAGGCACTCGAATAGCAGAAACACAGAGCTCTTTATTTAGCATTGAACCGTTGGTTGACAAGATCAGAACTTAACAGCAAACAGAGCTACTCGCTCTTTTTTACCTTAACACAATGCTCTGGAACACCTTTCCAGTAAGTTAAAGAATATTCTAGAACCTTCAAGAATTAACAAAACAAAGGTAATTAAATTAAAGTAGCCGTAGTAAGTTGTCCATCATTCTTTCGAAGGTTGCTGGGGCATTGCATAGCCCTAAAGGCATGACCTTGAACTTAAAGTCCTTCTGGCGTGATGAAAGCTGTCTTTTCCCGGTCTGCTTAGTTAACTTCAATCTGGCAGCCAGAATAGAGATCTATCGATGAAAAGAACTTAGCTCCCTTTAGGCAGTCAAAGGTGTCGTTAATACAGGGAAGAGGGTAGGCGTCTTTTTTCGTGATTTTGTTGAGACGACGGTAATCTACACGACGGTAATCACCAACTTCCATCCTTTTTCTTTACGAGAACAACTGGGGACGACCATGGACTCGCCGATGGTTGAACAACACATCTGTCTAGCATTTTTTCTACTTCTCGTATAATTCTCAGCTCAGCAGGGGATACTATGTAAGCCCTTTGGCTAATCAGTGGGTGGTCGCCAGTGACTGTGCGATGTTTGACGTTCACTTTTGTTCATGATTTTCCCACGCGATCAAAAATTTCCGGAAACTCAGTAATTTTAAAAGCTGCTATCTTCGTTCAGCAGTGAGATCAAATGTTAACATTTAAGAATAGTCGACCGGAGGAGCGGTTACTTTCATCTTGGTGGTCGCACAAATTTGTAAACTGGAAATGCAGTTCAAATACCTCTCGTTGGTTGGTTGTATTCAGATTATCTGGCGCCGTCAGCATCACGAGGGCTATAATGCGCCGAAACATTTCGTCATTTAACAAACCAACATACATTTACAAACACCCATGCCAAACACGGGACTCGAACCCGCAACCTTGCGGTCTAGAAGCCAGCATGCTAACCACTATACCGTTTGGTCGGCCAAATACCTCTCGTCCAGGGTCTCTGCATAGCCAACACAAATACCTTTGGGAATGAACCTTGCTTCTGATTGAGCATTCGTAAACCAGAGCTCAGCTTTACCATCATGAAACGTCAGAATCGAAGCGAGACCCACAACTTCTTTGTCAATTGATAGCAGCCGATTCCCCTCTACTATCACGTCTGTAATCGCCTTAATCTTTAAATTCGTGACAATTATTTCAGCAATAGAATGCAGAGGTATAACGAAGTCTTGAAGGGTATTCACCTGCCAGGTCTCAGAAGATTGCGGATGTTGCATCATGTAAATTCAAACGGCCGTATTAGGCCATTAATGTTCAACCGAAGAACATATTTTCCCATTGGGCGACTGTGACTTCCGTCGGCGACCTTGAGGATTATGTATTCATCGGTTGGGTACATAACCTTTCGTAGATAGCGTCGATGTTTCTCTGAGATTACAGAAAATGATACGCCATAGTCCACGAGAGCACGTATTGGTTGATCGTCAATGGTTAGCACTATATAGTTCTTTGTCATCTTTGCGGCAGCGAGGGGATTTTGATTTCCAGCGGCCTCATCTCTAAGAAAGGTCGCACCGCATTAGTTTTCCTCATTTCTTCGGCCGGGGGAGACATTGGAGTGTCTCTACGGCGAGTAGGTGATCGAGAGCTAGGCGACGGGCTTCTTACATAAGCTTGACTGGATTCGTCGGCGGTGGTTCCGGGGATTAAGCGTTGTTGAGCGGCGATACCACAATCTGTTCTGTAAGCATTGAAGATTTCTCTCCTTTCTCTACAGTAGCGGACTACATTTCCCGGTCTTCCACAGTGGAAACAGAGAGGCCGGTTGACACTAGTCCTCCACACGTCAGTCTTCCGCTCAGACTGAACTACATGTCTGGGTCGTCTCGCAACTGCGGCATACGATGGCTGGCGTCTGTGCTTTGTATCAGTCCACTCTCTCTGTCTGCAGATAGGGGCTAACGACTTCTCCACTTATTCCCTCACAATGTCTTCTACGGTATGTAACTCCGGTTTGGAATTCTGTACCTGAGTGGCCACAACATGTTGCACCTCTTCCCACACAATTTGCCCTATTAAGGGGACAAGGTCTTGTTCCTCGTCCAGGGCATCCATTGGGATCACGTTGGGCAGACGATTGTATTTACGTCCCCCTACCCTCTTTAGCTTCATGTCCTCGATGAACTGGCACCACTTGCTAAAGTCCTGAGTGGACTTAATTTCCTTTGTGAGGAGTGCTTGGTAGATATCCGCCGCAACCCCTTTCATCAAATGTGCTACCTTATCTTCCAACATACTGCAGTCCACCTTGTGGCAAAGTCCAAGCACGCTTTGTATATACGACTGCGGACTCTCCCCAGGCGTATGTGCCCTACTTTGTAGTTCTTTTCGAGCTTTTTGGAGGTAGCGGCGAGAGTCTCCAAAGTCCTGAACCAGCTGCTGGCTGAATTTATCCCACGAGTCCAGCTTTTCTTCATTGTTTTCATACCATTGCCCATCTGTACAGCTCAAAAAGAAGTATGCGTTGGCTAGACAAATACTATCGTCCCATCGGTTGAATTTTGCCACACTCGTATTCTTTTAGCCATTTGCTGGGATCTGGATCTCCTCGGAAGGCAGATAGGTTTCAGAACTGCTGGATGGAATACATAGTAACCAGAGGCAGGAAAGATTTCTGATCGACCACAGCCTCGGAATCGGTCATTCTTTTTATTTTCGGAGCAGGGTTGTAAAAACCGTAAGCGGGCGAGAATCCTTGCAAGCGGCGACTTCTGCGTAAATAAGTAGTTGCTTCCACGGCGACTTCTTAAATCTACCCGGTGCCTCCACCAGAAATGTCGCGTCGATATCGATAGAATAGATGAGGCACTCAAATAACAGAAACGCAGAGTTCTTTATTTTAGCATTGAACGGTTGGTTGACAAGATGAGAACTTAAGAGCAAACAGAGCTACTCGCTCTTTTATGCCTTAACAAAATGTTCTGGAACACCTTTCCAGCATATTAAAGAATATTCTAGAACCTTCAATAATCAACAGAGCAAAGGAAATTAAAGTAAAATTGCCCGCAGCGCTTGTGCGGAGATTTGAACCGGGGTCCTCTCGCTCAGTAGTCCGATGCGATAACCACTTAGCCACGGATTCCTTGATGGGAAATGCATTATAAGCGGCAATACAATGTTAGAGCCACATAATTGTTTTGATAGAAATTATTAGCTTAAACATTATTGAGATCAGGTATGTGTTTACTTTTAGATAGTCGATCACTTTTAACACCATCAGAAACCTCGTCAAGTGGTGGATTCGAGAAAATGATCGGTAAAGATTTGACCCTGTTTTAATCTTTGTTCCTGTTTTATTCTGCCGAAAAAATTTTATACAATGCACATCTCAGGCCACAGGTTTTCGTTAAGTAATACATGAATTTCTCTTTCAAGAGCTTCGATGTGAAATGAAGAATAACTGTTAGATTTAGTTTTCATTTATGTACATACTAGACAGTTCTAATTCAAGGGACACAACAAAATCATCTCCTGTATTTCCGTATATTGTTTTAATCTAGAAACAAATACTGCCGCTTTCCTTGGAAATATTGTTGCAGACCTCAACTTAGAGGTTTTACCAGTGCCATTTATAATTGCCTTTACATCTCTTGGTTTACGTAAATTCAAATTATTAGTTCCCACAGCGATAGTAACGTTCATTAAATTCTGGATTTAGGATATATAGAGTATTTCAAACCGAATGTCACGAAAAATAGGGATTGTCTTGAAATTTTCATGGATTTTGCATTAGCTGGTTGATGAACTTTTAAAAAATATTTAAAAACTCTAGCTTGACACGTTGGCGCAAGTATCTTTATCTTAAGAATTTTAGAAAATATAACCGTCTTTCGGATGATTTGCTTCATGTGTGTGCACATCAAGTAATTTTTGCATAAATAACATCGAAGCAATTTGAATCTATACCAAGAAGTTTCATGAAATTTATTATACTACATATAGTAAAACAATACGACTTTTAAGTAATACATTTTAATATTTCTGAGTACAATTTTCAAAATCTACATTTTAATAAATTCGTGTAAATTCAGTTAGTGCATTTTGAAATCTGTATTTCAAATGTATATATTTAAAAAATAATATTCAGATATCAATATTGACCTGTCACTTTGAAACATACGAAGCACTTTGAAACACGTCCTATTTGTCAAGAAGAAATTAGATTAATTTCAGAAAATGTGAGGAGCGTAGAAAAGTAATTACCGATTATTTAGAGTTTTGATATTTTCATTTTTTTTTTATCAACGCAGTTGCAAAAGGGAATTCAAAGTGTACCATGGAAGTATAGGTAAAATATTGTAGAGTTGAATGGGTGCATCCATGGTTAATGTTGAATTAAATAAATTTATATCTCGATAGGGAGTAGTTCAATATACAAGCATCTTAACGGCGACACATAGAAATTGTCGTTAGCTTTACAGCTTTACTTGTTAATATCTCCCTGTGCAGTTAACTGCTGCTTCATTATCAGATAGGTGATTAAATAACACTAGATAAATGTGTAGCCAAGGCATGTTGAAGATGTTTAATTTTAATTTATATATTGAGAATGTTTAAATAAAAGAATTGAACTCAATGGCTCTTAACATAATAGCGTTGTCGTGTTTAAGAGGTTGAAGTGTGAAAAGCAGAAATTATGCAGTTCAAACTTTAAAAAAAAAACGGTTTTTGGGGTGTGGGTAAGTAACCACATCTGGCGATATATCGATAGTTCAATCATTCTTATACCGACAGTTAAAAATCACACCACTAAACGAGTTCGTCTCATATTTGGACATCAGTATTTACGGAGTACTACATATTCATACTTAACACGAGGTTCTTTAGACGATCTGGTGACCAAAATGACCTTTAGAGCAGTTTTCAAGATGTTCACTATTTTTAATCGTTTATCCAAAGCTACAGTGTGATACAATATACAATAAATGGTCAAAACAAATTTAAAACCAATATTTCATCATTTTACTTTCATCTAGAACTAGGAAGTAATTACAGCGAATATATCTAGTTTAATTCTTTTACGCTCATGGAGAGCTCAGAATGGGAATTCAACACATTTGTCCAAAGATCAAAACACTTGCTTCCAAATTATTATTTTTAATTGATATTTACAACGTAATATATTCCCACTTTTATGTAGAACGTCAGATGTCTACTATTACCCATGAGAAATACATTCTTTTTCGTAAAAAGTATCTAGTGGCAAAAGAGTTTTGGCCTTGTGTTGCAATATGTTGGATTGCCGTACAACTTGCTAGGCCGAGCTCTTCATTAGCGAAAGATAAACATAATTAAACTGCAAATTTGTAACGTTATTATCTCTAAACCAGAATATAATAAAGTATTGGTTTTTCAAATACATGTTCGACATTTATATTTTAACATACTGTTGCTTTTTTGATAAACGATTAAAAATGTTAACACTCTTACGTACACCAGATCACTTATCTGATCCAAATTTCTTCAATCACGTGTGAGATGATTTAAGAAGATGCATTTTGACTAGATTTAATGCTCTAAGAAAAAATACCCCTAGTTTGAAAACTGCCTTAAAGGTGAAATGGTCCATTTGTGTACTAGATCTCAAAGAACGTCGTGTTGAGTATTAGTATGCAGTTCAAGTGAACCTCTAATATTAAGGGAGATAATGACTGCTATTAAAAACCAACTTTTTGAGGAGTTCAATTCTTGCATATTTCTGTATCTCCCCCCCCCCCCCCCCTCCCCCTTCCCCATCTAATGTACACTTTGCTTTTCATTAGGCAACTGTATTTTAGTTATCGTCATTATACATAGACGCCTCTTTGTGAATTTCTTTCGTCTAAGCCGTTCCATTAAAAAAGTGTTGGCAAAAAACTGAACTGAACAAATGTAACACTAAAAATAAAACTCGAATTTTGGAAAATAGTGTTATAATGAATCCACGTAAACAACTTTTCGTTCTGCTCAAACCGATCCAAAAGAATCCTTAAAACAGATGCAAGATTTAAATCTGTAAATTTCTGTTCATGAGTGCATTCTACTGTTAGTCTTCCTTTCTTCATTAATGCATTTCTTGCATCCCGACTTTCAGGAAATTTTTAATGTTTCCGCCACATAGAAAAGGGAAAATGAAGGGGGGAAAAACCCGCCAAAAAAACCGAGAAAGATAAAGTTCGAAGAGAAAGTTATTATTGATGACTGTGAGCGGCTTGAAGCATTTTATCGTACTTTGGTCCCGAGAGCAATTTATAAATTTTTATCTCGACATCCGCGCCTCAAGCTTAAAGGCCATCAGCTCTCTAGTATCCTAGTGATGCGACAATTTTGGGGGATATGGGTCGCATAAATCTCGTTTCATAATTGCATTTAATAAGGACGAGAGAGTTGGAAATCTTGTTACACAAAAGATATTTCGATTTTTAATGATTTAATTGAAGAAATGACGCCATAGTAAGTATAAGCTCTTCTGATACTGGGAAATCCCGAGTTTTTCTAAGAGATCGAAAGATAAATTGAATCTACTGTTGCAAATGAATTTAACTTGGAAAAATTTTAAGCCAAGTTTTTTCCTCCAAAATATTTGTAATTTTATTAATTGCTTCATCTTATAATGCCGAAGCACAGTACTATATTTAAAGAGTTGATTTCTTGTCCATTGTAATAAAACACGTGCTTTTTTCTATACTAGTTATAAAAAAATTCTTGAATAATTGCATCACTTAAACCTATATTTGTCGGATACTGAATTGCATGCGTATTTGGTAAAGTCATTTTAAAAGCCTCACTTCACATGTGATTGGTCCACTTGCAAAAATAGATATACATATCAGTGGGAATTCCCAAATAATTTTCGCTATGGAATGTTTTTACTTTATATTCTGCAAATAGGTAATCAAAATAGTCAGTGGAACAATAAGATAAGCTCTAGCTTTAGAGATTTTTTTTGCAAAACTAAGTTACTTTTTCAAAATCGATTTATTTTTCAAAAAGAGGCACATTTTTTTCATGAAATTGATAACAAGACACAAATAAAATATAAAATGCCTTTTTCGATTTTTTCAGTTGAATTTGATTTTTAAAAAATTTAATTTGGCCAACAGCAGTTTTTTTGTGGTACGTTATATTAGTAGAAAAGATGTTGTGTGTAATTAATCGCATCTGTATACGGTTAGGAAGTAAATTTTGTGCTAAGCGAGATGTGTTAGTTGTTTCTATGTTTGCCAATTTCACAAATAATCTGCAAAATCAGATAAAGTATTTTTTTTTCTTTGGTAGCTTTTGAGAGCAACCAGTTAGTTTAAAACATCAATAAATATTTTATAAACTAAGACTGAAATGTAAATAATTTTTTTAAGAGATTTCTTAAACTTTGAAATCTTTAATCCTATTTTAAATTTAATAATTATCCTTTTTTTTTTAAATAATAAACTAGAGCTGCAAACAAAGGGTCTAAAAGGAAGTTTTAGATCTACAAAAATTCAAAAAAGAAAGCTACTTTTAAGGCTAATACTTATACCAAATTTTCTTATTTTTATTCACAACCCTATATAAAGTAAAATCGCAAGGAATATTATAACGTGAGAAAAAAAAATGAAATTATGAAGGTTGAATTTGTTGCAATGAAGGACGGTACATTTGGATCCATTTATTTTTTAATGCTTTGCAATAACGATATGAAAATTGTAGGGTAAGATCTTAAAATATAAGTATTACTGGGCGTAAGAAGGGATACTTACGATATTTCAATGTTTAAATCTTTTCAAACCCCTTGGTTCATGACCTATGCGCCATGTGAAACTTGTATTGTAAAACAATCAATATTAAATCGTCAAACTTTCATTTAACGAATCGGAAATCATAGCTATCCCCAAATCCAAACAAATCCCCAAAAATGCTCGCATACGGCCAATAAGAATAGGCGTTACCCTTTTAATAAAAAAAAAATTAACAATTCTTAAAAATAAAACATTCTTGACTAGTCTCCTTGAATCATATTAGATAACACTGGATTTAACACTATATGAAGAACACAGAATTATGAAATCCAGTTTCCCTTTTTTAGCCCTGCTGAACGTTCCCTACTTCGCATATTCCGTTCTCCAGGTAAGATGCTAGTAATTTGTCTAGTCTGAAAATGAGCAAATTATGTTTGATGATGAAGAAATGTTTGCTACTTTCTCAATTCAAGTGTTTTGGAATTCATAACAATTCAAGTGTTTTGGAATTCATAACCAAAAACAAATAAAAAAAATGTTTCCGCTGTAAAATACATGAAAGACCTCTCGGGTCTATTGCGCCTTCCTAAGTGATTTTTTTATTGTGCTTACCTTAGAGTTAATATTGCGACAACCAACTACAACTGAATTCTTGATTTTTGCAAAGAATTAACTTATTGATTTATACATTCAAGCTGATATGCGAGAACTAGACAAGAATAGTACAAAAATAAATTTTTCACTCTTTATTTCATACGGAATGCGATGGTTTCCTTTGAAGATCCTCTAAGCATTGAGATATATTGTACATAAAGAAAAAAAATTAAATTCCTCTCATTTCTACAAATATATTATAGCAAATTTGTATAAATTATACCAATTGGATATATGTCTTAAATACTTCGTTGGTATAGAATCTATAAGTCAATTAAAGATTCTATAGTAACTTTCTAATTCTATACTTTTCTACAATTAAAACTTTAGAGCAGTTTTATTTCACTTAGTTCATTTTTACGAAACTCATTTGTTTTCATTTTAAGATATCGTAACCCATTTCATCAGACTTTCATCATTAATCTTTTACGTGTAAAAACAATGCAGGTCAATTAAGTCTTGAAACATAAATAGTATGAGTCGTATTTAAAAACAAAACACAAAATGTTTTTTAAAGAACCGGATTACCAACGAATTTGCATACATTTAGTATTTTCAAATATAAAATATAGTTAACTTTAGATCAACTTAAGTTGCATAATTCTTATAATGAAATTTAATAATGCCGATGACTTCAATATAGAAACAATGATATGCACAACGTTATGCCAGTATTTTCTAGCAAACCCATTGACATTATTCATAAAACGAATAAAATATAGGGTTTTCTCATAAAATCTACTTCATTTAAAATGGTAAGGAAACTATTATTCCTTAGATATTTGCGGTATCGCGATTTTTTTCTTTTTCCATTTCACCACGTTATTTTGATTTTAAAAAAGTGGTTTAGAAAAAAATGTATGTCTGTGTAATATACATGGTCAGCATAACTCCCGAATAAATTGACTTAAGTTGTTCAAATTTGATGTATGGGTTACTGGTAGCCATGAAACCTACCATTAAGGTTTTCGTTTCACCTTTGAAATTCCCGTAGAAATTCGGTAAAACGTAAAAAATTGAAAAACAAAGCATTTAACACAGCTCTCTGTCCTTGAGCATCCCCATCAACGATTGATTTTCATCTGTTCCACGAATAAAAAAAGGATAGTTTAACAGTTATCTCTCGAATAACATTGCCAATTTCACTGATATGGCATTTTTTTTTTTTTTTTTTGTTCATGTAAAAATTATTTTAGTGGAAATATGAAAACGGTAAATAACATCATTAAAATTTGAATGCAATGACAATTATTATAGAGTAATTGAAAGTTATGCGAAGTTTCACACTCCTAGTTTATTATATTCTTCATGATACCGAGAATTATAGTATCATTACAACTAACATTTGAAATCGTGTGAACACCCTGTATATATAAGCTCTTAGCGACTACGGTCCTTTCTCTGAATTTCTTGTTTGATGGAATAAATTAAAATTGTTCATGAAAAGACAATTTACTTTATTTAAAAGCTTATATCCAAATACATTTCATTTGAGACCTATCGCATTCCAAACACTTTTAGGTAATCCACTCTCCGCAAATAGATGGGAATGCGACGCCTTTTTAGGGTGGAGAAGATGATACTCTTGAAGCATCTCGTATCTCTCGGCCGCCGGTAGTGCAATCGTCCATTTTCGCCTTCTTTAGCAACTCTTAGAGCAATCTCTAAAATCTAAACTTTCTTTCGGTCATTTCCAATGGTTGGTTTGCCTAACGGGCCTCATTCCTTTTTTCGCACCTCCTGCCAACTCGGTTAGTTGGGTGCGTCCCAAATTGCCAGACGGGGTGATGCAGGTCAGAATCGTTGACTTATCATGGGACGATACTTATTGCGATTGTTGAATTATACGGTACTTACTTTATTCGGTGGTTAGTATTGATTTCAGTAAAGCAATTTTTTATTCACAAACTGCATTACGTCGCAACATGTTACGCAGCAGGAACCCAAGCCACTTGAACATCAAAATCCCAGAAAATCAGTATTAACAGGAAATCAGTACTACACAGTTGTCTTATTGATAATGGTGGGTTCAACTACCAACTTTGTTAAAAAGTGTAATGCAACAGCCATTGCTATTGTTTTGGGAAAGTCTTATGAGTTTCTCTTTGCGGTATTGTATAAATCGGTATTACTCTCAGGTTTGGTTTTTTGTTGCATAACACGATACAATGAAAACTAAAAGACAAATGAGAAAATTCTCTGGATGACGCACCAAGTATTTTGTGTTCTTTTTTCAAACTATGTGGAATCTATTGGTAGTTATGTTTTTGTTTATATAATATTAGTAGGTGGCAAAGTTATATGGAAAAATAGCTATTTTAACTAGGCCAAATGTACAATTATAAGCCACTGAAATTGTATTTTATTGAGGAATATACTCGCCATGGTATTTTTTGTTGGAGTGATAATAATTATACATAGATACTTCGCCAAATGTGGCAACCCCTCCAAGCAAGAACTGTTTAATTTTGAACTATATTCGTTCTTCTGTTTAATGTCTACTACGATGTAACTAAAATCATTCTAAAAAGCCACTTGAGCTTCATCTATTTTTATCTTAAACCTAAATTAATATGTTAATTAAATGCTATCATCTTACAAGCTTGTCCTCACCTTTATTTACATCTTAAAACCAATTGTCTACAATTTCACAATGCAGCAGTAATCCACATTGGAGATAAGTATTTATAACTTCAATCCCAGATAAGATGCATGTTATTGATCCAACAAGTAAAGTTGTCTAATTTCAACAACATTTTTTAACTCGTAGTACTATTATTTTCTAGTTTCCAAATCCTGTACCATGATAAGATTTGTTTTTGTTTGTATTTTACGATTTAAGATATTAAAACTTCATCCCACCTTTTTTTAATATAATCTTCTCTAAATGGACCTATGTTCCAAAATTACAAAGAGAAAGGAGCTAAAATTATATTACACTTTGGCAAAATGTCATCTTCTATGCATATTTTTGCATTTTCATTTTAACTCCTAGTTTTTTCTAGAATAGTCTGGTAATTTGGAATTATCATTTGAAACTATCTACATTTATATGGATTATCAAACGGATTTCTAATAACGTCATTTTTAATTGATAAATTGAAACATGCACTGAATTTATACAAAGGGGAAAGTGGTTGGAAAAGTAGTATAAAGGGAAACGCTACTATTTTAATTTTTCTTCTCGTGTCATACCGTTTCTCTCTTCTTCGAGTACATACAAGTTTAATTTCAGGTCATTCGACCAAGTTTTTTTACAGCTTTTTTGAATATTGAATTCGAATTTTAAAAACAATGTATACCATATTTTTCAAGAATATCGGTTACGACGTATTCACTATCATACTTGATTATAAAATATGTACAGAACGAGTCCACAAACTAAGAGGTTTATTCAATAAAACGATTATAAGGATCAAGTTTTGGAAGATTTACAATTTCTCATCGAAATTACTTTCAGATATATTTACTTTACTAATGCACTTCAGCTAGAATTGTTTCCTGGTAGTAAACTGATTGGCATTGTTGTTAGAGATCCAAAATACTCTCCCTTGGAAAATGTTGGGACCACCGATTACTTGTTTACAACCCTTAAATAATACACTATGGGACCCATGTTGAAAAATGAGCAATATTTGAAAAAATAATTAGTTTCGATCTACTCGTACTCGCGTGTTTGTAGCTTTTGCGCCATGTGAAATCGAATAAAAACATTTCCTAAGCAATAATAAATAATTAATCTTGCTTACTTGGAAAATACTTAGAATGCAGTCTCTCAAAATAATTGAATATTTTCTAAAAGCAAATTGACATTGTGTTTCGTTCAAATTTAATCCAACTTAAATTTTATCAATATTCTTGTCCCTGCCCTTTTAATGATTGCAATAGCTTCATAAATACCAATTTAACCTCGAATGTCTTGATCTTTTTCTAATCTATGACACTGTACAAAATAATTCGAAACTAATGGAGGATTGAAATAGTCACTCTAATTTATTTATCGCAATTCTTGAATAAAGACGACTGCATTTAATTTTACTAAAAAAAACTGACACGTGCTATTAGCGCTTTTCAACAATGGCACATTTTGAAATGTCGAGATTCACTTTGATTCGGAAGAGGCAATATTTATCAGCTATGTTTTTGCTTTTTTTAAAAAGGGCTTCTAAGTAGCCAAAGATGCTTATTTCTGAATGACAGTTCCTCTCCCTTTCTCCAATTATTGTTCTTTTTTTCTGGAGCAGCCTGCACCCACTAATAACAACCTGACATAAAAGAACAGTTTTATTGTCCTCTTTGTCGAGCGAAATCTACTCGCATTGACAAAACTTCTAATGACCGCGCCATCTTTTGCTCCTTAAAGCAATGGTTGGAAATAATTAATTACAAAGCTTATTTTTTAGTCTTCAAATTTAATAGAAAAAATCCTTGTTTTTCCAACCCCTGGGATGAATTCATTAGTAAAATGCACTGCTCATTTTGTGTTGGAGATGTACAAAGCATATTGTTTCTGTAGTTGCATACCTCTTTCGCTCCTGCGTAATTATGGCATCGGATGCTTTTGGCATAAATAGAATTTATTTTCATTTTATGTTTTGAGGAGATATCTTTTGTTTTATAATGACATGCTCGCCGATTGTGTAGTCGGACCTTTCTGTCATGGTTTCTGGAATAATGATTACTTTCATTTCAACTAATGATTGTTGGTTTATGAAGGAGAGTTACTTAAAACAATGTGATGGTTTAATTGCAACTGTATACTTAAACGTTTCAAAAAACATTCATAGAATTTATTTTAAGTTTCTACGGAAAGTCTTCAAAAATATAAAATTACTTATTTAATTGCTAAAGATTGGTTTGATAACATCTTGAATGAACTTCTATATTTTAATATGAAATTGGCTTATAATGAGAAAAAGCGCTAGAATGGTATTGGTTAAATATATTGCACAATATGGTGAAAAAACTAATCAAGACAAACGTATCAATTCTCTATATGTCAGATACTTAGAACATCAAGTAATTCAACCCATTATCAGAATAATTGAATTAAGACCACAGCTCATTCTTTTAGGCTAAAGCACGTTCTTTTAAATCCTACAAAAATTTGAAGTTTTGAATTTAATTTTGAGATAAGGTATTAACTCTATCAAGTAAAAGCCAAATCTTTGGTTTTAATATGTCTTGTAATATAAAACTGCTCGGTACTCTTGTTCTCGGTTTACCTAAAGTATCTATTACAACTATTTGAGACATAATTAAAGGGAGTATTAAACCGCTTTTCAAATAGAACTCTCCTTTAAATGTTTTTAGAGGAATCTGAAAAATTAATTGTACTACACTGTGCGTTCTACTGCAAGACTATGATGTAAAGACATGACTTTGACTCTTGCTGAACTTGTAATGACTTGTAATACGCAGGATTCCAAAGATATAAAAAAATTTAATTGCCAAATGTTGTATACTGGTGTTGTTGAAAGGAGGAAAAAATAGACTTTCTGCGCCAAAGGGTAAGCAACGGTTTTCGTGTCTAAATGGCACTGTACTTCAAAATGTTACTGATAAGCGCTCGTAGCCTACAATAAAAAAAAACAGGAGTATGTTTGCCAACAAAGCAACTAATAAAAGTGGGAATCTGTTTGTGATGGTGAGGTTACTCCATCGCAATTTTTATAAGTATTAAGGGGTGGAAAAGACCTACCCTTGATGTAAGGGCAATTTTTTTGAGAGGGGATTAGACTTGCTGGCGCGATTTGACCCAAGAGTTGACAGAACCAGGTCAAGAGGTCAAGGGTGAATTTACAGCCTGGTGTGGATTGAGCAAAGGCAAAGATGAGGTGATTTCTCATTGGAGGACCTTCAAGTCCAATTGGATGCAAGGGAATAGAGGGATCAGCCCAGGTCGACGTAAAAGAGGTTGCAAGCATTCAGGAGCCTTTTTTTTACTCACTTTCAATTTCCATAAGGATGCTGTGAATAGAGACGGACCTGGGAGAGAAATGAGCGTCAGCATTGCTATCCCAAGCCTATCTAGCCAGATGATCCTTTCAGCAGCCCGCTACCGAAGCACACAGCAGACCTCGAATGACCGGACGAATCTAGCAGCCCTTGATCCAGCGAACCCAGGAGCCCTCAAATGATAGAGCCAGACAGTAGAATAGACCCTACAACACGGCCTCGATCTCACCAGACTACCTGACCAGAGAATCTCCCCAGAACCCTTGACCGAAGAGTCCAGCATACAATAGCCACTTGCAGACGCTAACCGGAGTGTAGCCCAGTACAGGCCGTAAGTTGAACTCCCCTCTCTCCCTTAATTAAAACCCTGCACTTCCGCAAATTTAATAATGCACCGTAAAATCTGACTTGCTATCAATGATTATGCTAAGTGATTAAGGTAATAAATTCTGTTTTTATAATTGTTAATGATTCTCTTTCTTGTCTATCAGACACAATGCTAACGGACCTTTTTGATCAGAGTGGCCATAGTTATTAAATAATAGTTATTGCGGCACAACATTTACAGTTTAGGTACTGAGCTAACCACGACACTGTTATGGATGGGCAAAAAACTGGCTGGTAAAGCATAAATGTTTGAATTCTCTGTGTTGCATTTAGATGGTAAATAATCAAGTTTTTATTGTCAAGTTCTTCACACAGAATAACTAAATACATTTTAAAAATTCTGAAACTTATATGCACAGTTAATATCATTGTTTTTCATTATTAACTGCTCCCAATAAAATTTCGAAGACATCACGGTGAAGGAACCCGATTTTAAGGGTTGATTTGGATGGACTGGCTTTATGATGTCACGTATCTTTTGTGTATAACAGAAAACATTAGTCTGTCCCTACCTCATTGACTTCATGCTTTATTTTTTCAGTTTCAATTTCTGCCGGAGTATTGCCTTAAGGCATACAGAATTTTATAGCAGGCATAACATCAGTAAAGAAAGTTCATTAAAAATTTTATTGTAAATTTATTGATTTTTTTAAGTAATTATAACCGAGTGACGTTCCCTCTCTCTGTTCTGTTAACTATAGCGCCATCTGTTGATGAATAGCTATTTTTATTTTTGAAGAGAAAAAGCTTTATATTCATTTTTATGAAAACTTAATTGTTTAACTCTCGATTCTTCAATAAATACAAGTGTTTCTGCTATATTTGGCTAAATATTATGTTTTATCGCGTTTTATGAATTTTTTCAGCTTTGTGCGATCTTGACATGAAAAATAAAGCAAAAAGCCAAATAATTTAGTTGATAAGTCTGAAAGATAATTTCTTATAAAATAGATGGTTTAAAATAATGTATATTTATAAAACTATTGCGTTTGACAAATACTTCAACTTAACCATTGAGATTAGGCAATAGATCAAAATTAACTTAATGACTTGAAACATGACATACACATGTAAACACGTTGATAAAAAATATTTCATCACAGAAACTCTTCATAATTTATAAATTAACCTTGAGAGAATTTATTAATCTCCTTTTGTTTTTTCCGATAGATGACACCTCCAGCAATATACGACCACCAGAACTAAAACGATGTATTTTAAAGTTGCTTTTAGTATAAAATTATGCATAATTTTTGCGCTTGTTATATTGTGCGGTTGTTACAATGAAATTTGTTGAACTAAAGTTTGAATACACTTCTGAATTTTCAGATAATTACTTGACAATTTAGTTATGATATTGAAGACTAAAGAGTTGTGTAGTTTTTATTTCTACAAGCACATAAATAATAAATGCACTTGAAACTAAAAAAATCTCCAACTACTTGTAAGTTAAACATGCTAAAGGAACTAACTAAAAGCTTTGGGTGCTCTCATTTTGAAATATTTTAGTCTGTTACCGAAACACTATCGATAACAAAAACGAAGTAGTTAAAATACAATGTGTATTAAAAAGAATGGCCCGATTCTAAATCATTATATTTGTGGAACAGCGAAGATCTCGTGAATGAAGGTTACGTCACTGTCCAAGGTTACTTCAAGGCGTGGCCTAGAGTCCAGGGGAATCGCCATTAGATGGCTCTCTACGTGAGAAAAGCGGAGAAATTACTATGAATACAATCTGTTAAGAAGATGTAAAATATTTTTTTTTTACACACCATCTACTAATTTGTTAGTTCAGTGGTTTTATGGCATGAAAAGTTTACGTTCTCTTTAATAAGAACCTAAGATGCTCATTCAAACATCTTTTAAACTTGGCTCTTACACCATTAAACATCATTCAACCTACCAAACATCTTTTCTTTGATACACCCTGCTATATAAATTTCAAAGAATAACTCATCTTTTCAATACCTGCTTTCGTGACGATTTCTCCATCTTTCACATATAGAGAGCCATGTAGAGGTGATTTCTTAAAACTCTAGGACACGCCTTATTCGACGTAACTTTCATTCACGAGATCTTCGTAATTCCATAAAATTATAACGATTTAGAACCTGGTCATCATTGATACACCTCGTAATTTTTAGTGCATTTATTGAAGAATGCACTAAAAAGTATAAGGTAAGGAATGGCGAAGATCTCGTGAATGAAAGCTACGTCACTGTCTAGAGTTTTAAGATATCGCCCCTAGATGGCTCTATGAGTGAAAGATGGAGAAATCGTCATGAACGCAGATGTTGGAAAAATGAGTTACTCTTTTTGATAACTCATCTTTTATGTTTTAACATTTAAACTTTTGCACTCGAGGGTTTTTTCTCGGCATTTTTGGTTAATTTCTTATCCCTAACTTAAAATTATTACACATACAAATTAATGTATAAAACTTTTACATTTTAGCATTTTATGTATCTTTACACATTTATGAAGATAATTTCTTAAACATTAGTCTCTGTAATTTCACTTTGTATGGTATTTCATATAATAATTGGCAAAATGCATACCCGGTATGTCAGAACAAGTATCACAATAGTATGTTTGGATTTGGCGATACAACCTTTTGATGTCATTTTCAATTTGACAACTTTTCAAAAAAAGTTGCACCGTATCGCAAGGGGCATCTTTAGTAAATATTACCAAGAGCTTAGGCACCCGCTTAAAAAAAATACTAAACATAAACAGTCATTGCCGCGCATTGAGTTTCCGCATCAAACCAAGTGGTAAGCGAAAGTCACCTCTCGAAATTCTGCATCAAATTGTGTGGAGAGTGAGAGTCACCTCTCAATTGTAAAGGGTTAACGTATTATAATTTTTTAGGATTTCAAGTCATAATTATAAAAATAATGGTATGATTTGAAGTAATGTATTTATTCGTTTGCTGAACCCTTTTGTTAGCTGCTCAACACATATTGAAAATGTAAAGTTAATAATTGATAAGTGTTCATAATCAAAAGAATTAAAGACTCGATAGAGTCGCAACTCTCTTTTGATAGTTCTAGACTATTTTTAAATGTCTATTTGTCTAAACGGAAAACTTTATTTCTTTACACGACACTTATAACTTCCTTAAAAGATCGCTTGTATTGGTTTCTCAAATTGTACATCAGGAGTGAACACTAGGCACATCAGGAATAACATTCAAACTAAAATCGCGTGACCTACTTCAATTTAAACAAAGATTCAAATCCAGCATCTTTACTTTGAAAGGCCAGACTGGTTCTGTATCACAACCCAGCTTTCATCTAGTCTCAATATTGAGTCGGCCCTTGAGAAAGCCATGATGACGTCATTAGGACCCTCTTAAGAAGCTTCAGCAGAGAGAAATCACGCTCGATTGGTTGGCTTTTCTCATATTACCATCAGCTACGGCTTCGAGGGAATTCATTCTCTTCCTTTTAGAGCTCGGATTTCGCTGATACGGGAAAGCGGCCATTATTTTCTTTGATCTCAATGACCCTGCCCATGAGGAGAATCCCACCTTTAAAGTTAATTATCTATCAGTGGAGAGAGATAGTTTAATGAATCGGCAGTTTTTAGAATTGAAGTGAAACCAACCGTAAAGTATTCTTTGACACGGATTTAGTAACGAATATTTCTCGCAAGCTGGACATGAATTTTCACTCATTGTGTTGTGATTAAATTTGTTTGACGGTAATAAGTAAAATGGTAAACACTTAATACATCAAAATGTTGTCATAAGTGTAAAATTACTTTGCTCTTGACATGAAGTCGAGAGATTAATGACACTGAATAGAGTCATTCCCATTTGTTTGATCAAATAAAGTTATGACATGGTCAAAAATATTAAAAAATTTTAACTTTTAGAAAGAATAAAATTTTAAATTTTATTAATACGACACGAAGATATGGCCTGAAACGCTTCGCACAAAGATAAACATATACGCCTAACATGTGAGAAACAGCATTTCGATCCCCCTCGGCGTTACTCTGCAATTTCTTTAAAAATTGACACGACGGCGACGATCTCAAAGCCATTTACACAAAGGCTTATTTTAGATTAATATATATATACTAGAAGTTTGTTTTAAAAATGGGCCAATTTCTAATTTAGAAAACCTTGAAAAGTTAGATTTGTTGTTACTTTACCTAGTAATACTTGTTCGAAAATATAATAGAGCGTAGATCAACTTATTTCTTGCAATTTTAACCAAGTAAAATATGCGTCAAAAGATGTTGGTTTAAAACAAATCTATTATAGGTAGGTTGCAACAAAAGTTCTTAAATAAAAATCAATACATCATTAATATATAAGAAAGCTTACAGAAGATACTGACAACTCAGAAAAATACACCAATAAAAGTACGTTTCTGGGAGAAAGAAGCTCTTGTCATAAGTCTTTCTGTAGAACGTTTCTCACAATTAAGGATTCATAAGTATTTCGACAAAAAGCAGCATCCATCATTGTCAAATATGAACGGAAGCTCTCTTGCTCAAAAGGTTGCGACTTATATGTTTATTACTTTGCAACAGACATATTTGTTATGGGTCTTAGTCGATACAAGTGTTGACATGCCTTTGACTAATCACTACCAACGACACTGCATCAGTTACAAAACTAGAAACAAAAGCTCTGCAAATGAATTCATGAAATGATAGTTGGTTTTACAAGCTTATCTTGAAAAATGTTTTTCTGCTGTGTTGCTTTTGAGATGTTAGATGTTTTTCAAACATATTGCAAGAATTTATTGAAAATGAACAATAGAAAATCAACATTAGATGGGGGAAATTTATGTTAGAACCTGGTTATTTGTATAAAATTAAATTACCAGGCGATGATTTATGCTAGAATTGTTGCATAGTTTGCTTATTTGTGACGGGGATTACTCTCTAGATGCTTTAAATATATTCAAAAATTATAGATGTAACTTTAAAATTGAACTTTTCATATCAAATAAAGATGAAACTTATTGTTTTTATTATTCGTAAATACAAATAACTTTAATATCTAGCAGACATACTTACGACAATTAAAATGATCTTAATTCGTTTGAATACTCCCAGGGCGATAATGGTTTTCAGCGTAAACTTTCCAATCTATCTTCCAAATATTCCCAAAGGCAAGATCTCATTAACCTCTTCGCAGCTCTGTTTAAAGTTTTACGTAATGACCAAAGTTTAAGTATTGTAGTGCGACGCTAGTTCAACCATTAAGAAAACAGTGCGCGATATTTGCGAAGCAGCATGCGATCCACAAATCAATCCAACCAAATCCTTTCTCGAAGATCCGACATCATTTCTTAATTAATCCAGTTAATGAGCGTTAGATGAATAGCATCACAGTTCTTGGATACAATTTGCTTGCAATGAGGGAGAAATGTCTTGATGAATACGAGGAATTCTCTATTAGATCATTTAAGCGCGTGAAAAGGAAATACTGCTGATTAGGTCGGAAATACACGATAGATCCACAGCGAGGAACTTTTCTATTTATTGCTTCTTGTAATTTGGTAGATGTCGTACAAAATGGTTAAGACATATATTAACATGAAACACTACATTACAGTGTTTAAAAAACCCTTTCCTAATTGCATGTATATAGGTTTAAATTGTGTTGTATGATGAACTAAATACCCAGTAAATATTTTTAGCTAAGGACAGTTAAAATGCATGAATTACAAGAAGTGTTAGTCTCTAAACAGTGGCAGATGCAGTTCCAAATATTGTAGTAATAATTAAAATGTGTAGTATGTAACAATGATTCAGAAACGCTCCGTGTTAGGAACGGGAAAAATGCAACTTAATTATAATTTGTTTCCTCTACAAATGGAAATGCTTGCTTTGAAAAATAACTTTTTTCAGCTCTGAGTGTATACGTATAGTTAGTATAACAAAACTCTATAATTGGGTATGTCTTGGAGATATTAGTTTTACGCATTCCGTACAATAGTTTTTAAAAGATAAGAACAATTTACAAAATTTCATGTACGCAGGGAAAATTGAAAAAAAGAAATTTGATTTTCCACCCACAGTCTTTTCGGAAGATTTTCTCTAACACGCTCGCTAACCATTCCTTGGATGAAAACATTTTTGGAAAGGGTTTTCTCTTAGCGTCATTCATCAAGGCAGTAAGAGGAAAAGCGAACGTCAACTAGATGCCAACATTTTTTTTACGAATTTCCCTTAGTTTTTAAGGATTTTTAGTCTTACTGACGTTTTTTGAAACCTACGGGAAAAAAAACCTAGGGCAAATATATTTTCTCAATCTTTTTCCAATACTCTTAAAAGTCGCTAATATTTTCACTATCGCCTCGATTTACATGGTTTTCCCTTAGTATTACACTGGTGTAATGCTTGCTATTTTATCTCGTATTCATTCATCGTATTATAAGAGTATTGGTCATAGATAAACCGTAAAAAGAAGTAAAAATCCATGATAGCTACGGGAAATCCATAAAAAAAAAGTCGGCACCTCTGCATTAGTTATCATAAGTGTTTAAAAACAATAAACTTTTCATTCAAGAAAAAATAAATATTAAAATATCATGTTAATCAACTATTTAATTCCTATAACAAAGAATGTCGTCGGCAACCAACAAAGATAAATTGGTAGCCCCGCAGATGTGGCCCAAAGGCTGATAATATTTTGATCTCATTCATTGATTAACCAACTAACTTTTGATTGTCTTCATAAATCACTCCTTCAAAAAAAAAAAAAAATTGAACTTCTTTGCATATAACTCTTCATTGTACTATAATCGGTTACATAACATTGTTGACCGGTAATTTTACACAGAAACTAAGTGTTAACAAATAATGGCGACGATCAAGTGCCAGAAGTGTAAGAGGGTGCAAACTGGAAAATCTTGAAGATATCGTCGTCAAAAATACTAAAAGTTTAAAAGCTAAAAGTTTAAAAGTAGAAGTTTTTCCTGTTTTATTGAGTTTCTTATGTAAAAGTCTTTTACAGAATTCACTTGCCACTGAGGTTAGCCCCTCCCACGCCCCGTCTCAATCCGTCAGTTTGAGAGCTAACTGACATTGGTGCATGGACTTTGAGTGACATTTTGCAAATCGAAACTTTTGAAGAAGTTCTGTGAACATATTTTGCTAGACCACCAAATGAAGAAATCGAACTCAATCTATCTACTCTAAATTATAAACAATTCTACGCATAACTATCTTTCTTTGGACCTGCTCTACAAATTTAGCTTTGAACAGCTAGATGTCTTACCCAAACCACTGTATACTTGATGGGCGAGTAGTCATAACAAAAATCATTGTTTTTCTTACCTCAACAATTCAAAAGAAATAGCTCATCCCTAAATCTGGCTACGACTACAGTCAGCCTTTTTTTGCATTGTTGCATTTGTCGACCACGAAAAAATACTTAATTGGTTCCTAAATTTGATGAACAATATGGGTTCTGTACAGAAAGAAAGTGAGTTAAATTGGAATGTTGCGAATCGGGTAACATTTTTGATAATGATTATCGACGCAAGCACGAAAAGAGTTGTCATGGTGGTAAGCGCGATACCGTAAAATCATAAGGAGCTCCGTTAAATCCTTTTGAAGCTGCGAAAATGATTCAGCCTTATACTCTCTTGGAACAAAAATCGGAACAAATTTTGATTTTATTTAATACATAATTTTGGACTTGAGTATTGTACTTGCCTAATATGACTTCAGTTTCATTTTATAAATGTAACAATTTAAATTCGTATTCATTTAATTTGGAAATCATCCATGGTTTTTGTTGAGAGTAAAATTAGCATTGAATTTACTCAAAACAAATAAAAATTGTAAGAACATTTCTTAAAGTTAGAACTTATTGCTTTAAAACAGAATGTATTAAAGTATTTTCTATTTTTTTTTATGTATTTGTTTGTAGTAGGCAAATCGTCGGAGGTCTAATTAATCCACTTAGTCATCCAATCGATCGGAAACTTTCCAGATGGATAGAATGACTGTCGACGACAATGCATTCTTGCAATATTTTTACTACTTTAATTCATTAGGATTTTCATAGAATTTTTATATATGTTTTAATTTAATCAATTTTGGTAGATCTCACTTTATGGCTGTTTTGCTTTGAATTTAATTATTTCATTTCATAATTGATGGTATAAAAATGTTTATTCTGATTACTTAATTTAATTGGTTTTGTAACTACGCCACAGATTCCTTCTATTTATTACATCATATAATCTAATGTATTTAATGATTTAAAATATTGTTATTCATAAAAGGTAAATTTTATTTGCTTTGAATTACTCATACTCATAATATTTGTCTACAAAAAGCTATATTTAGACATATTTATGAGGATTTATTAAATTTCGTACAAGAAAGAAACGTTAAAATTTTATTAAGACCAACCACTCTTTACTTGTTTATCTTTATTATAAAGTCAAAGGGTCATTTTTTTTGCATTTTGCTTATTTTATGTCTGTGTTTAAGTGGCTTTCCTCTCCCCCTCCCGAGATTTGAAGAAATCTTCGTCCGGATCGTGGAGTTAATAAAGCTCTAAACTCTTCTGAGTGGTCTGGGCAGTTCAATGGATTCTATCAAATTTAAAGGACTTTCACTAAATGGCCGCTTTTACACACGTTACTAATGAAGCATAGAAGGACAAATTAATCCACTTGCAATCATTCAATCGAGCTGAAACTTGTCAGACTCCTGTCAGTGATTATCTATTCTACCTTGCGTCTGCCACTAAATAAAGGCCGCTCTTTTACACACATTTTTACTACCGTACATCAGAACCAGATACCAAGCCATACTAAAGATGTACAATTTGGCAATATAAAGTGAATGAAACTTTCATTTGTTAATGTTGACTGCTTATGGGTAAAAAAAATGTCATTTTGATGTTTTTAAATCCTTCATATTAACTTCGATTTTGTTGTGGTGGGCAAAATTTTCGGTGTGTTAATTCACTTGCAGTCATCCAATCGAACTGAAACTTGGCAGATAAACTCATTGTCGACGGAATGCAATCTATCAAGCTTTTGCGGCGAAAAAAAGTTGGTCAATGGTACAGAATTGATTGTTTTCTTCATAGTGGTAAAAAATTATTAGTACTCGATCTGAACTCAAAATCGCCAAAATAAGTCGTAAAGCATATATAAGTTGGAAATGTATTTAAAGGATTGATATTAAAAGCTTATTTTTTATGAGTTAATTTTTTTCTTTTTAAAATAAATAATAATTCATGGTAGCAAATGTATAGGTGAAAAAAGACAATTGTAATTAGTAACTTAAAAAAAAAGTTTTAAGCTACTTTTATTATGAAAATCTTTTGTAAAATTAAATTATTTTATCACTAACCTGCTTATCATATTTTGCCAGTTTTTTTATCATTTAGATCATGTTTTATTTTGATAGTTTGGTTTTACGCTGAATTAATCTGTTTCAATTAAAGCTACATTCCAAAATACTTTAACTTATGTACACTAATTAAATTCTTCTTTTTAATTGAGTGTTTTTTGTTACTTTGAGCTTAGAATTATATATAAAATTAAATTTTACGCTTGCTCTTTGTTAAAAACTTTCAATTATTAATTTTTAATAAATCTTACGGTGTTAATACTAATTTGTCCAATGAAAGTAAAAATCCCGGAAAAATACTTTTCTCTGTATACATATAACTAATATCATAAAAGATTACTTAAGTAAATTGTATTTATTGTTTTTCTCATGAAAGCGAGAATTTTTGATTTATTGAATATTTAACTTATACAATTCGCTATTGGAGTGTACAAAAAAAAATAACTCATCTCAGGACAAAGTGTGCAAGATACTATACAGGTTATTATTAAAGATTATGTGGATTGATGAAAATGTTACGTTAGAATTTGAATAATGTTTTCAAGAATATGAAAAGTATTTCTTCTTTGCTGATCGTCTGAGACTAATGTTAAAGAACAAGAGTAGAGCGGCTAGAGGGGAAAAACTGCACTTCGTGAAAGAAGTCTGTAATTTTGCACATTGATAGATAATGTCATTTAATCATTTTAAGAAGTGGGGCCACTTGGATTTCACTTCCGGTCGAGGTTTTATACTACTTCAAAGTTGGACATAAAATATGCGTTTATTTTCAATATAAACCGTAAATTGTAGGTTCACGGTCAAAAATATGAATTCTATTAACACGTATAATATGTTAAATAGTTAGGCTTGCATTAAAGAATTAAAAAAAAATTTAATTTCAACAGGACGTCGTTAAAATTTCGACTGGAAGTCTATCCCTAATCGACTCCAAAAGCTTGAAATACACACATAAAACACATTCTGTATATAAAAGGGTTGATTTCGATAACATACAAAATGGAAATATTCCACTCGGATATTACTTCAGGTCGAGGTTTTAGATTTTTTAAGTTAAGACTTCAAAATGTGCTTCTCTATATTTTACCATCTTCTTATAAAGGGTCACTGTTAAAAACTCTTATTACTTCATGTTGTTACATCTAATTATAAAGATGGATATGCTGAACATGAAATGGGAAAACTACAACCGGAAATTACTGAAATTCCGACCGGAAGTCTACTTATAAGGAACTGATACTGCCCTTATACCAGTACCTTTATGTATCACGGTGAAATCGTCTCAGATAGCCGGAAGATTTCATTTGATGTTTCAGAAAAGGAATGATGATTATGCTAAGTATAAAATGGTAAATTTCAACCGAAATGACTGGATTCCGACCGGAAGTTCACTTGTACCATTTTTTTTTTTTTTTCAATACAATTAAGATATAACCAAAATATAAATCTCACTAGTTGCAATCCTCTCAAATATGGACTAAGACAGGAGATTATTTTTAAGGGGATGCACATCGCACTTTCCCTTTTTTTTAGGGGGGGGGGACACGGAAGTTGAACATTTTATTTTTTTCATTGATCATATTTTCAGATATTTAATTGTATTTTAGACTCAGACTTGGCTATCTGAGACGATATTACTATGATACTTATATGTATTGGTATATGGGCAGTATCAGTTCCTTATAAGCAGACACTCCCTTCAGATTGAAAATTTTCATTTTACATCCAGCAATCCATCCTTATAATTTGATGTAACAACATGTAATATCAATAATTTTTAATTGTGATCCTTTCTATGAAAGTGGTAAAATTTAAAGAAGCCCATTTTTTAAGTCTAACTTTAAAGAAGTCTAAAACTTCGACCGGAAGTCACTTTTTAATTTTAGTTTATCATAAAACATCAATAAAATTCTCTTTTTAATGGTTGGTTGTGTTGTTTTCAGATTATCTGGCGCCGTCAGCAACACGAGGGCTATAATGCGCCGAAACATTCCTCTTTTTAATGATAACATATGTTTCATATATGAAGTTTGAGCTGTTGGATGCAGTTTTAGTTGTTATAGATAAACTTCAGGTCGAATGCAAATCACTTCCAGTTGAATTTTTTACCACTTTTTTTAATCTTTCATCTATACCTAAAAATTTAACATATTACACATGTCTATAAAACTCATGATTTGGCTGTAACCCCACATATATTTATTTTTATTGATAAAAACGAACATATTATGCCTAACTTTGAACTAGTATAAAAACTCAACCGGAATGGAATTCGAGTGTCTCCACTTCTTAAAATGATCAGAATGGCATATTCTATCAGTGTGCAAAATTACAGACTTGTTTCACGAAGTTTAGTTTTCGACTATTTATTGGCGTCAAACCGCTCTACTAATACGTATATAGATATTTTACGAACTTCCGGTCGTAACTTGCTTTCTAATTTTGTTATATATTTAATATATTATAATATTTTTATTTGATAAGTTTAATAATATATTAAATTAACCCTTTTATAAATGGAATATGTTTTATATATATATAGTTCAAGTTGTTGGAGTTGAATAGGGATACACTTCCGGTCGAAATATTAATAGCTTCCGGTTGAAATTTTTAAAAAAAAATTATTCTCTAATAAAAGCCTAACTATTTAACATATTATACGTGTTAATAGAGTTCATATTTTTGGCCGTGAACCTATAATTTACGCTTTTTATTGAAAAAAAAAAAAACGCATATTTTATGCCTAACTTTGAAGTAGTATAAAACCTCGACCGCGGAAGTGAAATTCAAGTGGCCCCACTTCTTAAAATGACATTATCTATCGATGTGCAAAATTATACTTGTTTCACGAAGTGCAGTTTTCGGCTATTTTTTGGCGCCTAACCGCTCTACTATAATTATTAAAGTAACAAGCGTAAATATTTGAAGTATGTAAATATTTAAATGAATACGCTTACTCATTATAAACCGAAATGTAATTAAATATGTTACTCAAGAAATGATTTTTATTCCTATGCTTTGCTTACATGTAATGCAAATGCAATTAGAATCGGTGGATCCATGTAAAAAGTTCGAGTTGAGTGATTTAAAAAATAATCATGAAATTAAAAAATATATATTCTTGTCAATATTTAAAGTATTGATAAATATTGAGTAGTTGTATTCAGTCATAACAATGAAAAAATGAATCAAAAATACAAGAAACGAATCCTTCTATCCACTATACTAAATGCAAAAGTTCTAAAAGTTAATAAGTATTAATTAAAATTGCCAATCTATTTCGTCCAAAAATTCGCCAATTTATATCGTAAATTTATTTAAAATTACGTAAAATTTATTTAAAAATATACTCAACTTATAATATATTTATTTATATTTGTGTGCTAAACTGCGTTGATTTAATCGGGGAAAAGCTACTAAAATATAAAAAAATACTTATTGATTGCAGTCATCGAAACGATGTCTACGCTTCCCTCCCCCCAATAGAATTTCTTGGCGACTGCCCGGTGCAAAGATTGCATTTTCTATTTTTTGTTGCAGGAGTGTCTCGGGAGTAGTTTTTAAATTCATTCATCATCAAAACTTGTCATCGACTTGTACAGTGAAATTGCCCACCAATATAGTTTTCGAGTTGCCACTTAAACCTAATTCAATAGCAGCAAAAATATCATTTAATTTCAATTTGAGTTTTGCATACAGTACAGCAAAACGAATATCATCAATGAAATGGACAATTGGCACATGAATACCCTGTATAATAATTTATGTTTCCCGGAAGAAAAGCACACTATGTCACAAGAGCAAATTTTACAGGAGAGCCAAATGAATGTTACAGTTACGATCTTTTCTCTCATTTGTTATGATGGAACATAGTGCTTTTCAAAAACGTCTAAATCGGTTATTATTTAACCTAGAACATAGTGCTTCATTCCACAAGAATGAGCGGAAAGGGCTATGAAAGATAGTGTCAAATCCTTAATTTCAAAAAACGTGAACATAGTGCGTTTTTCTTCCGGGATACAGATTTGGAAATAATTAAACACTTGTTACGTTAATTCCATCTTTAGCACAATTAGATGCACCGCTTTCTATTCTTTTTTTAATAGCGTGTGAATGAATTTTGACATGGTTTTTAAACCTTGAAATTAATAATCATCTCTGTAGAACTAGTTTCAGTAAATAATAACAAATCACTATTCATTAGTTTCTATTATTTGAAATGCTTTTGTACTGTTTGTCTAGAGATTAAACCTTAAAATACTTTAATTGATGTTTGTAATATTCCTCATTTTTATGTAAAAACTCGTACTTTAGTTCTAAACTTTTCAAATAAAGTCCAATTTCATGACTCACTGGTAAAAAAACGTTTCCATTTCAGCTATAATTCTATCTTTTTCAGTTTGTTCCCTCGAGACACAGACATAAATTTGATTATGTTTGAATTGTGAACACTTTCTCTCATTTCTCGTATTGATTGTTTCATACTTGTTTTAACAACACTTAATATTTGTCTCTATTTTATTACTCAGCAATAACGTTAGCTTCGCAAGCTTGGTCTAATGGTATTTTAATCCACTCGTCATCCGGTAAGACAAAAAATGGCGCTCCATACCACCATATATCGCGAATCAGTTTCACAGCCGTTGATCCTCTGGTGATTAAGTCAGCAGGTTTATTCTTTCCGAAACAATGATGTCATCATTCAGGATTAGTAAGCGATTGAATTCTGCTCACTCAATTTGCGATAAAGGGTTTCCATTGTTCAGCCAAACCCTTGATTCCAATATAAAATAATTGAAAAATCAGTCCACAAGTAAACGCTTTTATCATCTATACAAATAAAGTTTTCAAGTGCTTGGCTATCCTTGATGCTACGATTTCACCCATCAACTCTAAACGTGGCAGTTTTAATTTTTTCAGAGGGGCGACTCATGACTTCAACATCATAAAGCTTGTCTTGCAGAAATTTTCTGGCCGACCAAACGGTATAGTGGTTAACGTTCTAGCTTCTAGACTGCGAGGTTGCGGGTTCGATTCCCGTGTTAGGCATGGGTGTTTGTAAATGTATGTTGGCTTGTCTAATGACGAATGTTTCGGTGCATTATAGCCCTCGTGTTGCTGACGGCACCAGATAATCCGAGTACAACCAACAGAAATTTTCGATTTTACAACAAAAGTAGGCGACCGCTCCATAGCACTTTCGCGACTTTCACCTCAGCGTCCAATTTAGGAACTGACACTTATTTCTCAATTTTTGAATCCAAGTTTTTAAATTGGGGCTTTACCTAACTGAAACCACAATTCTCCAAGATTGCTAATGATATCTTGCTTAAAGTCATCATCAATTTCTGCACTTTACAGTGCATCCACTTTGTTAATCTCCTTGGTGTTCATCTGTCGAGTTTCCAAGATTTTCTCAACCTGGAAATCCCTATAAAACTACCTACTCTGCGGTAACCATGGTAAAGAAATCTGGAGACAACTTTAAAATCAAAATAACTTTAATGCAACTCCGTTGGCAAGAAACTACATAACACAAGATGGACCTGATGGGATCTATCTGGTCAAGCTTTCCAACACCCTGTCTTCCTTTAGGCTGTAGTAGGGTGGATGGAAAACAAATTCAGGATTTTAAATCCTACCTATGGGGAAAAAATGTTCTATGATATATGGATAAATGGGAAAATAAAATAAGAAATTTTGAATTTTAGGTTCAATACAAGGAGGAAGTTTAAATATTTGTGGCCTTTTTATTGCTAAAAGTCAAAGTCAATCGGATATTTTTTTCTTCGGAATTTCAAAACCTACTCGTACGGAAAAAATGTTTTAAGGTACATTGATTAAGGGAAAAATAAAAAAAAAATACATTTCAGGTTAAAACCTCTGACTACTTTGGATGCATGAAAAATAACGCTATTTTTAATAATTTTTTTTTTTAAGAATAATGTTATGTTTATTGATATAAAACTTAATAGGTTTAACAAAAACATTCTAAATTACAAAAAATAATATTGATTTTAACCACTTTTTTTTAGTGTAAAAATGCCAGGTAAACAGGAGTCCTCAAAAAGTAGGTAAGTGTGCGCTGTTGAAAAAATCTGAACAACGGCACATCTGAAACAAAAAAAAATTAATGGTTTTAGGTTTAGTGTGACATAGGCTATATCCCCTACTTCTAATAGTAATTTATATGCAAAAATAACAAAATGGCAGACAAAAAAAAGTGAGTTTTTTTGCATGTTTTATATTTTTTGCCAAAAAAAAATAGTAATTAAATTTTGCAATAATTGAGGTACGGGATATAGCGATAAGCGTGCAGAATATGTGGTTAAAATTTCATAAGGATCAGTTCAGTAGTTTCTGAGATTTTTTCAACAGCGCACACCTACCTACTTTTTGAGGACTCCTGTTTACTTGGCCTTTTTTACACTAAAAAAATGGTTAAAATCTTTTTTTTTTTTTTTTTTTTTGTAATTTACGAATGTTTTTGTTAAACCTAACAAGTTTTATATCAATAAACATAACAATATTCTTTAAAAAAATTAATAAAAATAGCGTTATTTTCGTTCATCCAAAGTAGACAGAGCCCTTAAGAATAGTAAAAACGTCCAGCGAAAAATGAAATTGGTAGATTCAGAACACTTACTTTTGAAGTCCCTCAACCTTAAACATTTATCTAAATTAGTCAGCAGCTCCGACTCGGATCAAATCAACTAGCAGCTTGGCGTTAGACGATGAAAAAACAATCGAACCACGAAAAGTCCCAGCCTCTTTGGAGGACAGATTCCCTAATGTTATTTCTGTCGTGAGGTAGCATTGATATCAGAAAATTTTCAGGAAAGCCGAAACCCCCGTTTCAAAAATTAATGGATCAATGACTTTCTTCAAATCAGTTGACAAATAACGCAATAGAAAGAATGATTGATATAAATGCTGTACACCATAGATTACTGATAGTTTGGTTTTGATCTTGAACCACATAGGTTCATAGATTTTTACAATGAACGTAGTCCAACCAAAGCTTTAGTGACATTAACTTTCTCTAAGCTACATAGAACATGGAAATTCGGTTAACGGTTGAAATCCGCCTCAAGTAGCAAACATTTCTAGGGTTTCTCTTCAACAACCCTTCGCTACATTGTCAACAGCTGATGGCTTCACAAATTTCTATTAAATACAGTTGATCAGTACTTAAGTCTTACTTGTTAGTCAGTTCACATAACGGGCTGGGTTTGACGTGAATGAAACTACAGGTAGTATCTCGCATACGATCAATGATTTTCCTATTTCGCCGGTTAAGGTTCTGGGTCCAGGGCCTGATTATGACAAGTTGGGGCCCAAGGCCAGGACACATTCGGGGGCCCCTTTTTCAAACGCGTGATTTATTGCAAATGGGCTTGACGGAATTAACATGAAATATTGAGAAAGTTGATGAATTAATGTTAATATAGTTTTCTAAAAGTTGTTTTTTTCTATCACAAATAAAGAAACAAATTTTAAACAATCAAATTTATAAATCAAAAAAGGAAAAACTTTTTTATGTATAACATTACATTTCACTATAACAATGTGTATATCTGTGACGACAATATCTGCAGCATTATTCACAACTTCAGATTCTACATTTGCTGATCTCCCTATAAATTCGTCAAGACTTCCTTTCAATTTTTTTTTTTCTTTTTTTTTTCTTCGCTGTCTTTCAAAAAAGCTTGTGTTTCACACTTTTAAACGGTTTATTTAAATAAATACACTCAGGGAAACTAAAGACGGTTCAAGATCAATACTGTTGCACAAATTGTCTGTATATATTGTAAATAGTGACGTATTATTTTAAAATTCTATTGTAATTTATTTTTATCTTATTTATTAATAGCGATTATACAGGTTAGAAAAAGGTGGCAACACCTAAAGCAATCGAGAAGTTTCGAGATGTTTCTTTTCCGACGAATTGGCTGGAAATTTCTCGATTGTTCTCTCGCGCCAACTATAAATATGACTGTAGATTGGGAAAGTTTTCAGATTGACTTCGGACTTCGTTGAAAGCTGATCGCTTTGTTTACCTATTGGAGTGAGCTTGTATAATCGCTGTATTCGAAGTTGTTTTTGTTGAAGCTTGAGAGTAATTAAGCTGTTGTCTGTGAATAAATTTTGTGAGCTCTTGAAGAAAGAATAAATATTTTTATACCGTGAAAACTGTGCCATCATTGCCTCTGTGGAAAAATTCATAACAATACGAAATGATTTTTATGTAAAAATTATTTTATACAGGTTATAAAAGATATTCACATTGCTTTTGTGAAACAAAAATGGTATACAGACTATTTCGGGGCCCCCTAAACTCATGGGCCCAAGTCCCGGGCCTTGTGGGCCTATGCAATGATCAGGCCCTGTCTGGGTCCAGTCTTTGTTCAATCCAAATGCGCGAAAATATTATGTAGTGAAACATCGTTGGCGTGTAACTAGCATACAAACCATTGTAGTGGACGCTTTGGAATCAATTCCATTTTTTGTATAATACCTCCTTTGAAACCTGTGTTGACAGATGTTCCATCGCAACCAACTTTGTTGCATCTATGACATTGTCGAAGCAAGACCAAAACTTACGATGTGTATAAATTTAGTCATTCTATCAAAAATATTGAATTGTTCTTTCAGAAAAACCCTCATGGCTACTCTACTTAGTAAGTAAATAGAGATTTTCAAAAAGCACTTATCCTACCACTAGATATCTTACTAAAACCTCCCGATCGATGAACCGTCTGCTGTATGGTGTACAGTGAAATCTTGGAAAATGCTCTGCAATCAAAGCTAAATGCACTTTATTTTTACAATACAAACTAACTAAAGCATATTAGAAATATAGGAAAGTTCAAAGAAATTCCATCGCTACTTCCATCTGCGTGGCCCTTTTATAATAAGAAAAATGCTTTGTCATTGCTACTAGCTGACGAACAAATTAGTACAAAAGGACTGTCTAAGTGCAGCATATATTTAAAAGGCCGGATAATCAAAGTATGATTGGCCGAAATCAGTATCCAGCTACCGATTTGAAACGTTTCGCATCTGGCTTGGCCAATGTCGAGCTAATATTGGCCAATACAGTTGTGCTTCCTGGAAGTCATTTCATTACTTTTCTACTAGACCAGCGTTCGTCGCTAGCTGTTAGAGGAGGGCCGTATAACTTAAGTTGGAGCTTTTCGCGGGCCGGATAGACCAATATATATTTTACCAATTACTGATTTAACAATATATAGCATTTCTGAAAACTGAAAACAAATTATTCATATTTTTCTTATCTTAATAAAATTACAATTGATATTTGATTAATTTTTTTGCAAATAATTAAAAAATAACAATTTTCATTATTGCACTCGAGAGGCGACTCTCACTCACCACGTGATTGGATGCCGCAACTCGAGAGGTGACTCTCGCTCATCACTAGGTTTGATGCGGAAATTTGATGCAAAGAAATGAATGTTTATTTAGTTTCTTTGAAGCGGGTCCGCATCCACGAACCGAACTAAAAATGCTGCGAAACGTCTCGAGTAGCAAGATCCCCCGCGCGAAATTGATAGATCAAAGTCTTAAAAAAAAAGTTAATCTTTCGTTCCAACTTGACAAAACGAGTTGACCTAACTTTTAATAAAAGTATTTAAACAGTACTTCCATATTACAGTGTTTTAGTCGATATCAATTGTGAGATGATGGTGGTCGAAATTGTTAAGTTTATTTTATGAAAGAGTCACTATTTGTCGCAGTATTTGTTACAATCTTAATTACAGACAACCGAATTAAAAATAAGTAAAAAAAAGTCCATACCATGAAGTTTAATTTTTTTTTCTGTGCAGCCGGGGGGCCGCAGAAAAATCAGTCGCGGGCCGCGTACTGGCTAACGCTGTACTAGACAATATTAAGATATTTTTCACCGACAAATTCAAGGATTCGTGCTCGAATACATAGATAAATTTTGAAAAACAACAGGCTCAGGGCCCCAACAGGGCTTTATCCAGACAAAAATAAATTACCGAATATGCAGAATCGATCTTTATATGTATAAAACTGAGTGCCTGTATGTCTCTAAACCTTATACAAATCCTCAGTTTTGCACCTAATAGAAGTACGAAATTTAGTACATAGAAGATTTTGTACATTGAGATTGCTTAAAACAAATTTTAAATTCGATTATTAAAGTGTAAGTACATTAAAAAAAATTCATGATATTTTTTTATAATATCAGAATAAAAACAAAAGTAATTTTAATGTGTCTCCCTTATTTTTCTAATTATTTTTGCTGCATTAAATGTCTGCCATATAATCGGTAACAATTAGATTTTTTTAAATGAAAGATTATATCTCGTCGCAAAATATAGAATATTTTTGACATTTTCATAATAATGCCTTAGAAGAATAGGGCAAAAATGCACGAATATTTGCTGTTAAGTGAGTTAGGGAAATATCAAAACAAAAATTTGAAAATGATCGAGTATGCCATTCTGTTGAACAGTACCCGTATATTTTGGTTTGTATTATATAACTACACTAGAATACAATGTTTTATTTGTAAATTTTTTCGCATCACCGTTTAATCCAGAAGTGTTGTTAAGCTAACCCTAACCTAATGTGAGACTTCATTTCTTTGGCTCTTCATTTTAGTCGCCATTATGAAGTTAATAAGTGAGCCTCATATATATATTTAACAATCTCTCTTGAATAAATGTCGAAGAATACAAAATTTTGGTACATATGTAGTATAAGACATTTTTTGGCACTATTTGTTTTTCCGGATAAATGCGGGTTCTGGCAACGGGTTTAATTTATATTTTATTATTTATGTTTGAACTTAATTTTATTGTTAATTATACTTTTGTTTTATTGTAGTTAGCGTGTTTTCATTTGGGCGACTTTTCTGAGCGTCAAATGAAAAATATCGCAAAATGTCCTAGTAAGGAGAAGAGTAAAACCGACGTTGATGAGCGATGCTCAAGAGTTGAACCCTGTGTTGAAGACATTCATTTTTCAACATTTTAAGCGCCGACCAAACGGTATAGTGGTTAGCATCCTGGCTTCTAGACCGCGAGGTTGCGGGTTCGAGTCCCGTGTTTGGCATGGGTGTTTGTAAATGTATGTTGGTTTGTTAAATGACGAAATGTTTCGGCGCATTATAGCCCTTGTGATGCTGATGGCGCCAGATAATCTGAATACAACCAACCAACCAACTTTTTAAGCCTTTATACATTTTTACGGGGATTTTGGAGGTGGAATGTTTAGAAAACCTAGAGGCATTACCGCAGCGATTTTGATCAAAATCGTTGGAGTAGTTTTTTAACAATTGTTTAAAAACCTGAAAAAACGTTATAAAATCATATTTTGGGCTTGTGTTTGCCGAAAACCTTAATGACAGGTCCCATGGCTACCACTAATGCGCGCACCAAATTTGAACATTGTAGGTCAATTCGTCCAGGAGTTATACTGACCAAGTACACAGACATGTATGTGTACGTGTGCGACGACAAGTAAATGCTTGCGTTAATTACTTTTCTTAAACTAATGAGATCGGTAGTTTAAAAAAAAACAATTGCAAAATAAACCATCTTAAAATAACAGTTAAAAGACATTAGGAAGAAATAATGTAGGTTCTGTCGGTAGTCTAACACTACACAAGTCCACAGTAGATGGCAGCACGAAATCATAAGAACTAACGGTCTTATCTCTATATGATATATATTCGAAATTTTATTAAAATTTAAACACAGAGTAGTTGAAAATGTAGTAAGGTAAGAAAAATGAGACGAGTAGACGAGAAATCGTAGCAGAATTAGCACCATAAAAAATTAATGTAGTTTTTAAAAGATATTTTAAATATGAATCACTAAATGTTATAAGGGACCATGTTACATTTTCTTAAAATTTCCGGAAGAAAAAAACATCTTCTCCTACAGTACATTTCTGGAACAAAAATTTAATTACTTTGTCTGTGTCATTTCTCCCCGGGTACCCCTCTGCTTAGAGGCAATCGCCAACGGAATTCTTTCTTTAAAAGTTAGGAAATGTCAGTGGACATTTAGACACTTTGTGAGGAACCTAGACTACAAAATGTTGGAAACTCCTTTCCTTTCATGGATCCACGTCGTTCTTGTCTCTGAACTGAACAAATTTATCTTGGTTCTCTTCTGTAAGCTAAAATCATGATATCTGGTTTTTCTTTCCAACCTTCTTTCTCTACAACCGAAATGTTGAAAAAAAATTGAATTGCAGAGAGAGAGTAGCCCAATTGAAATACTAGGTATGAACATTTAATTTGTTTTTATCAAAATAAGTTTAGGTTGTAAATGAGAAATTTTTAAATAAAACTGTGGATTTTTTCAATTTTAATGTTTAGTTGCAGATAGTTGATTCTGAAATTAAATGGCTCACTTTATAATTACTATAAATCAATTTTGTGCCATTTCGTCATTTATTTTTTTAAAAACGGACTTATTTTTAAAGTAATTTTTTAGCTTTTTCATGGAATAAAATATGTTTTATTTGGAACTACCTAAATTTTTCATAAACCAATGAAGTTTGAAAAATAATATTTAACAAAATATTTATTATTGTATATCTATTTGTAATTGCTAATTGATCTGATAATGAAGTATTTTGTGCTTAGATATTTGCTTAAATGCCCAATTAATTAACTGAATAAAAATAATACAGCAGCATTTTATCCTTTGTAATATACATATTTTATTTTTAATATTGTTTACTGAATAAAAGTTTTAAAACACTTTTTCGCGGAGAGGCAATGAGGATTAACTAATATTTAATAATTTAAATTTTTATATATACATTTAATATCCAAAACCACAAATTAAAACATGACATATTTCTACTTGCATACTAAAGTTTGGCTTTTTTTTTTTTTTTTGACAAACTTACTTTTAAACAGTTATTTTTCTTTAAATTTACATATCTTGTGTAATGTGGTTGTGTAAACTAAATAATATTTAAAACACTTCCCTTAATTTGATATTTATTAGCCTTAACAAAATACGAATTTTTATGAATTTCCTCATTGATTTCTAGAATCTTTTTAAACAATATTCATTTCACCCTCTATCACACAGTTTCTAAACAAAAATCACACGTTTGGTTACTTTGGTTTTTTCCACACCTTGTTCTAAATATATTTCATCCAATAAAAGAAAGTAACCAATGCAGTTGTGGTTTGATGATAAAGTACCTAAATTTCTCCTGATATTTTTAAAGATTCTTCAATATAATGTAATAAAACAATTTAATAACTCAAATGTATTCTTTTATATGTTAACTAGAAAGTCAAATGAGAATCCATACCAATTTGTCCATTTCACTACCATCGGTAATCAACAAGCAGTGGGCATCCAATTTCTCTTGAGATTTTAATGGAATTCGTTTACTAACACTGGTCCATATTTAAATCAGTTTATCGCTTGTGCCATGACAGTTTTTACATGACTTCAATTTGTTGTCCTTAAAGTATTTTTTTATCTAATATAATTTTATTCATCTTCCTTAATACAATTGTTTTTGACTTTCTGAAGAAAAAAAACTATTGCTAGTAAAATATCTAACAGTAGTTAGAAAATGACAGTCCGGGGCCATGGCGGTATGCGGTATGGGATGAGGGATGATGACGTCACCGGAAAGGGGCGTGACCGGATATGACGTCACAGGAAGTGACATCACCGGATATAACGTCACCGGAAATCACGTGACCGGAAGTGGAGTTGAGTTGTTCCCCTCCTGTTGCTGTTTTAGTTTCGGTTTCATTATAAGCTGTTTGTGTATGACGTCACAGTAGATATGACGTCATAATGTGTTTTATATCAAAGTTTTGAGCGGTGGCAACACTTTTTAGTTTCGATTTACCTTTAAGATGGAGTTGAGTTGTTCTAGGACTGCTTGTAAATGAATAAGCTAGAGTGATAGGTATTTTTACTAATGACGTCACAGTAGGTATGACGTCATAATGTGTTTTATATCAAAGTTTTGAGCGGTGGCAACACTTTTTAGTTTCAATTTACCTTTCAGACGGAGTTGAGTTGTTCTAGGGCTGCTTCTAAGTGAATAAGTTAGAGTGATAGATATTTTTACTAATGACGTCACAGTGGGTATGACGTCATTCTATGTTAAGATTTACGTTTTAAGTGGTGATAACATTGGATATATACCAAATTTAGTTTTCAGGTGTTGGCAACGAGTTCTGATCGGTCAGCTAAATGCTCGCTTGTGACTGATAAGTTTTAAACATGTGATCAAAAGTTAACTCCTGATTGACTGTTTGGTTTTCTAGCGAGTTACTTACATATCCTTTAGCCAAGTTAAAATACCTGCAACAAAGTTACACAAAAAAAAAAATGTTAAATTTGAAAAGTTAATAAAAGGAAGGCCATTTGCTAAGGGCCTAAAGAACCCTAACCCCGAGCTACACGTGACATTTCAATATTTTACCAAACAATTGTTAAAATATCGACTATCGGACGTTGCCTTCATGGTAACTCATCTACCCACCCCCCTTCCTTAACTAATTTTGAATAAGTTAAGACTTTAGAATTACAATTAATAAATTTTGAAAAATTATTTATTAAAGGTGAGGACCCACCTCCAGCCCGATACCTCTTTTAGGAAGAATTGGTACCGCCTCACTCCACCCTAACAAAAAAAAAAAATCTGTGAAAAAAAAAAACACGAAGTATTAAACACGCCTTTCACACTCAGGTATCTAAGTAGAAATGGCGAGACGGCAACCGGTAGCGTCTATATATGAGGGGTGATCACGTGACTTCACCGACCAATCAGATTTCACGGTAGAGGGTGCTACTGACTATCGACCCGTCAGAAGGGAGGGGAGCGTGACTAGGGATGTTTCAACACGCTTCAACGCGTTTGCGAGTTGAGTTGTTGTGTAACGATCTTGCTTGAAACAGTTAAAGTGATAGATAATTTGTTCGTGACGTCATAGTGTAGCGAATGGGTTTTTAGCGTAGACAGTTGTTGCAATTGGAGTAATTATGAAATTTATTAAATATAAAGATAATATTTAGTAATAATTATCAGATTTTATTATTATTATTATAAAAAATAAACTTATAAAAAAAGTGAACGTGAAAATTTACTTTACGAATAAAAATCATGTCTTTAAAATGTGTACGAATATCACTGAATAAGAGAAAAAAGTAACATACTTAAACTCTTTAAAATAAATAACTTTAACATTAACGTAAAAAATTTACTTTTCACATAAAAATCACTTTAAAATGAGTAAAAATATCGCTAAATAAGAGAAAAAAAGTAACTTACTTAAAATTTCTAAGATAAATATTTAACCTTTACTCGAAAATTCCCTTCATATATAAAAATCACGACTTTAAAATATGACATGCAAGAGAAAAGTAACGTACTTAAACTTTCTACGACAAATAACTTTAACATTAACGTAACATTTTACTTTACACATAAAAATCCCGACTTTAAAATATGTAGAAATATCGCTAAATAAAAGAAGAAAAAAAAAGTAACATACTTAAACTTTGTACGACAAATAACTTTGACATTAACGTAAAAAATTTTCTTCACATATAAAAATCACGACTTTAAAATGTGACGTGTAAGAAGAATTAGCATACTTAAAATTTCTACGACAAATAAATTTAACCTTTACGCGAAAATTTACTATATACATAAAAATCATGTCTTTAAAATATGTAAAAATATTGCTAAATAAAAGAAAAAAACTAACATACTTAAACTTTGCACGACAAATAACTTTAGCATTAACGTAAAAATTTACTTCACATATAAAAATCACGACATTAAAATGTGACATGTAAGAAGAATTAGCATACTTAAAATTTCTACGATAAATAATTTTAACATTTGAGTGAAAATTTACTACATATATAAAAATCATGTATTTAAAATATCGCTGAATAAAAGAAAAAAGTAACATACTTAAACTTTCTACGACAAATAACTTTAACATTAACGCAAAAATTTACTTTACACATAAAAATCACGACTTTAAATTTGACATGCAGGAGGAAAGTATAACATACCTATAATTTCTACGACAAAGAATTCAAACATTGCCATTCATGTCTTTAAAATGTATAATGACAACTCTAACATTTAGAAAAAAGAAACACTAAAAATTTACAAGGCAAAGAATTTAAAATTGAACGTGAAAATTAACTTCACATGTACAATCATACTCTTATATCAACGATAAATAAGATAAAAAAGAAGCTCTAAAAATTTATAAGGCAAATAATTTAAATAATACGCGAAAATTTACCACACATATAAAAATTATGTCTTTCAAATGTGTAAGAATAACGCTAAATTAGAGAAAAAGAAATACTAAAAATTTATAAGGTAAGGAATTGAAACAATATGCGAAAATTTATTTCACGCATAAAATTTTTATCTTTAAAATGTGTAAGAATAATGCTAAATTAGAGAAGAAAAAAAAAATAACATACTTAAACTTTCTTCGACAACAATTTAAACAATACGCGACATTTTCATACACAATTATTTTCTTAGGTTAATGTTAAATAATGGGAAATTTAACAGAATAAAAATTTCAAAGATAAAGAATTTTAACCTTTACACGAAAATTTACCTCACAAAAATATCATATCCTTAAACTTTAACGTGACAATTTACTCTTCATATACAATTAAACTCTTAGGTTAATGTTAAATAAGAAAAAAAATAATATACTTAAAATTTCTAAGATAAACATAACGTAAAAATTTCGTATCATGTGTTTAAAATGTAACATATAAGAGAAAAAAAACTAACATACTTGAACTTTCTATAGCAAAGAATTTAAGCATTAGCGTAAAAATTCACTTTACATATAAAATTCACATCTTTAAATGGGAAGATAAGCAGGTGACGGTAATTAGCCAATCAGGGTAGCGGTAGGTGATACGCCATTCGCCGGCATTTTTAGATCGGAGGATGAGTCACGCTAAAACTTGTTGGAACAGGTCGGGAGATTTGTACAGCAAGAACAACAGCATCGACGCGCAAGCAGCGGGTGATGCTGTGATGTGTCAGCAGGTCTTTGAGATTATCGTTTTCCTACTTTGCCGTTTTCATAATGAAATGTTTGTGAAAACTTGGAATGAATAAAGTGGATTTCAAAGACATATTAGTAAGTGAAGATAGAATTCGCATGGACTTTCTTCCAAAAAGTATGATTCACTTGGAGAATTTAAGATCATTTCTACTTGAAAACTTTTCTATTATTTAAAACATTGAATATTGTTCAAACTCAGTGGGATTATATGCTACAATACGGGTAAAACTTAACAAAATTGTTACATAGAAGAAAAATAGTAAGAGATTTAAAATAAATATTAGTTATAGATACTCCAAAGAAAAAATTTCACCTCTACTTTTCAATCGGAAAATCAATACAAGTTGGAAATTTATGTTACTTCAAGAAAGACTTAGACAATTTACTTTGTAATAATATACGTTAAGGTGTCGTATTAACTCGTGCAATACATGCTGACTAAGGTTTATTTTACTTGAAAGGTGAATTGGGGGAAAATATTAAATAAATTGTAGATATTAAATACATTGTAGATATGCATTCAAGTTTTGAAAATCACCTGCAAGACTTTTAAAACATCTTAAGATAAATTGAAAGAAACTTTTTATACTCTGAAAGGAAATCACAAGTAATTTAGTTTACTTTTTTCATGGTAACACTCATATTCAACGACATGTTTTTAAAATTTAACCTTCTTTACATGATAATAGTTATAAATTTTTTCAATCTCAGATGCGATATACTATTATTTCTAACATATATGTTACGAATTGTGTAAAGTTTTTAAAAGAGTATATGCAAATCACCAATCAGAAACATAAAAATCTAACATCAATCAAACACACTAAAATAATAAGATATTTTCCTTAGTGGAAATAGTTAACTACTCATGTGATGGAATGTACTTAGCAAACTTTTTTCAGTATTTAAATTTTCTAGGCAAACTTAAAGAATATATATTTTTTTTCTTGTGAAAAACTAGCATAAATTTGAAAAATATAGAGTTTGTTACTACGTAAAATTGAACATCATCTGGACAAACTAAATTATACATGAATTTTTTTTTATTTGATAGGTGCTGACAATATATCATTAATACAGAGATTTTTAACTTCCACCCATAATTTCTAAATAACTTATACATAAATTTCAGAAAACTGAAACGGAATGTGTTTTACAAGACGCTTATTTTGTAAGATGAATATTCAATATTAATATAACTGAGCAAAGTTCATTACGGAAAAAACTTGTAAAAGATACTTATATTTTGAAAATAGTTTGAAATATCCTTTTAAATTTATGAATGCTCGCTTTCGAAAGACACAAATAAAACTGATATTACACATGATAATTAACACATGCATAACATTAATCAAACAAAGTGGAATTTTTATTGCTTGTGACCGATAACTTTTCAGTGAAGCAGAACTTACATAGGAAATTTGTGCAAACTTTTTCAACTTTTAAACCAAGTATTATGTAAAATTATAAATTACGATAGGAAATAGCACACTTCAGAATCGGAACAAGTCTTCTAGTTAAGCTAAATTTATTTCTCAAGGAATTGAAAGCATACCAGACAAGTCCTTATCATTTCGCATCTTTTCTCATGTTGCAAGAAGACATACTTTGTAAAAAATCGTCGTTGCACTTAACAAAAATCAGTAAAAATAAATGTATTTTCTATGGCAAAGATAAAACTTCACAACTTAATTACTGAAATTTAGCTAAGTTGCATATGGTTTATTCACATAACTCGCATATGCTTCGAATGTTGAAATATATTTGTCAGTTGAAATCAAACTAATCGAAAATAAATGCTACCTACATTTTCAAGTCGGAAATTACTATTAAATAAACTTTACATGTAAAACATTGTCATGTTAAAAAGAAAAATCTACAAAAATGTAAATGATAATTTTACTGTTGGTACATAAATGATGAATAATTTATGATTTTATTCTAGGCAAACGTTTTATTGTCTAACAGAGAACTTAAACTTTAGCAGAAAAACGAAAAAATACAATTTTTATATCCTATCATACTTGTCGAAAATTGAATTTATTAGCTGTTGTAATAGATTTTTATTGTCCAAATTTCTATAGTTTTTCTTCCCGGTGCAATAAAATTAAGTTCATGTGTAATAAGTAGGTTTTTTGATGAATCTTATAAATTTAATGAAATTATTATGACCTAAGAGATTGAGTGAACTGAATAAATCAATGATGTAAATTTAAACAGTGACTTGAACTGATACATACTATAACTGTAAAGAAGTATGACAAAGTGATAGATGAAGTAAAAATAGAAGTTGAATGAAATGTGTTGAAAAAAGTTGAAGACGACAAGAAATTCGTAATTGAGAATTATCATTGACTTATATTAACTTCGTTTTTCTTGCTTATGACAAGAAAATACACTCTTTCTTATTAAGAACCAACTTGATATCTTATCATAGAATGACAATGATGAAATATCTATACATTAAAAAAAAAAAAAATACCAAACTTAGACATAGCAAATTTCTTGAAATTCATGTATAATGCGAGAAGTTTTACTGGAAATATAGAAGATACAACATTGAAAGATGTGAATGTTTTGAAGTACTTTATCAGAAATAAAAAAAAAAAAAATGCGCTGAGATTCGCTATAAAAAATTTTAGGAGAAAGTTTAAACAAAATTTAAAATCAAACATGCTTTTAAATGGGAACACAAATATTAAAACTATAGCACATTAAACAATTTATATTACGTCATCTCAGTTGTATCAAACTGAATAACATGAAAAACAACCACAAACTGAATAAACATGAAAATTATCAATATATGTGGAAAAGTTTCCTTTTTTCACATATAAAAAAAAATAACACATGGACGTACGTTAAGATCACGAAACATGCATAATCATATACCGATAAGAGCAACCAATGTTGCGGGGAGATATTCACATGATGGTCAATATCCCATGAATAAATTGATTGATTGAATTTATAATGCTAATTCCAATAGTATTCCACGTAACTTCAACTTCATATGTTACACTATAGATATATTTATTTTTCAAATATATTGACTTTCGAAAAATCATCCTTCAATACAAGAATGATCATAGTAAGAATAAAAGAAAAGATACTAAGCATTGATTTAAAGTGTATTTATTTCAACTTAGCAACAAATCATATGCTTGAAACGAAAATTGCTTCGAACCAAAGTATAACCATCCAATTTCATTGATTCCTACAAGGACATTTTTCTCATCTAGTAATTGAATTTTTTTTTCTCATACACATTATAAGTGATGTCCAATCAGGTGTAGAATAGTTGAAGATATCCGACCTCTTTCTAAATATTAATAAGTCACTGTTGAAAAACTTATAAAAATTTCAATTTACACTTAAAGTTTTTTTATATATATATATATATTTCAAAGAATTTTTTCAAATCAATATGTATATTTAAATACTGAAACTTATTCACTTCAATAAATGTATGTTTAAGTTATAAAACTCTTCGTATGTATTGAAAAATTGTAACTTTTCGTCTTCTTCGTATAAATCGATAACTTATACACTAGTTCTTCATCAATTAATCTTCTAAGTAAATCTTTCAAAGGTAAAAACATACTTATAGCTTTGCATTTGTAACAAGTTAAATTGTACATGTTTCATGTGAAAGTTACGAAAATATCTGAAATTTTGCAACTTTCACATGAAACATGTACAATTTAACTTGTTACAAATGCAAAGCTATAAGTATGTTTTTACCTTTGAAAGATTTACTTAGAAGATTAATTGATGAAGAACTAGTGTATAAGTTATCGATTTATACGAAGAAGACGAAAAGTTAAAATTTTTCAATACATACGACAAGTTTTATAACTTAAACATACATTTATTGAAGTGAATAAGTTTCAGTATTTAAATATACATATTGATTTGAAAAAATTCTTTGAAATATATATAAAAAAAAAAAAAACTTTAAGTGTAAATTGAAATTTTTATAAGTTTTTCAACAGTGACTTATTAATATTTAGAAAGAGGTCGGATATCTTCAACTATTCTACACCTGATTGGACATCACTTATAATGTGTATGAGAAAAAAAAATTCAATTACTAGATGAGAAAAATGTCCTTGTAGGAATCAATGAAATTGGATGGTTATACTTTGGTTCGAAGCAATTTTCGTTTCAAGCATATGATTTGTTGCTAAGTTGAAATAAATACACTTTAAATCAATGCTTAGTATCTTTTCTTTTATTCTTACTATGATCATTCTTGTATTGAAGGATGATTTTTCGAAAGTCAATATATTTGAAAAATAAATATATCTATAGTGTAACATATGAAGTTGAAGTTACGTGGAATACTATTGGAATTAGCATTATAAATTCAATCAATCAATTTATTCATGGGATATTGACCATCATGTGAATATCTCCCCGCAACATTGGTTGCTCTTATCGGTATATGATTATGCATGTTTCGTGATCTTAACGTACGTCCATGTGTTATTTTTTTTTATATGTGAAAAAAGGAAACTTTTCCACATATATTGATAATTTTCATGTTTATTCAGTTTGTGGTTGTTTTTCATGTTATTCAGTTTGATACAACTGAGATGACGTAATATAAATTGTTTAATGTGCTATAGTTTTAATATTTGTGTTCCCATTTAAAAGCATGTTTGATTTTAAATTTTGTTTAAACTTTCTCCTAAAATTTTTTATAGCGAATCTCAGCGCATTTTTTTTTTTTTATTTCTGATAAAGTACTTCAAAACATTCACATCTTTCAATGTTGTATCTTCTATATTTCCAGTAAAACTTCTCGCATTATACATGAATTTCAAGAAATTTGCTATGTCTAAGTTTGGTATTTTTTTTTTTTTTTAATGTATAGATATTTCATCATTGTCATTCTATGATAAGATATCAAGTTGGTTCTTAATAAGAAAGAGTGTATTTTCTTGTCATAAGCAAGAAAAACGAAGTTAATATAAGTCAATGATAATTCTCAATTACGAATTTCTTGTCGTCTTCAACTTTTTTCAACACATTTCATTCAACTTCTATTTTTACTTCATCTATCACTTTGTCATACTTCTTTACAGTTATAGTATGTATCAGTTCAAGTCACTGTTTAAATTTACATCATTGATTTATTCAGTTCACTCAATCTCTTAGGTCATAATAATTTCATTAAATTTATAAGATTCATCAAAAAACCTACTTATTACACATGAACTTAATTTTATTGCACCGGGAAGAAAAACTATAGAAATTTGGACAATAAAAATCTATTACAACAGCTAATAAATTCAATTTTCGACAAGTATGATAGGATATAAAAATTGTATTTTTTCGTTTTTCTGCTAAAGTTTAAGTTCTCTGTTAGACAATAAAACGTTTGCCTAGAATAAAATCATAAATTATTCATCATTTATGTACCAACAGTAAAATTATCATTTACATTTTTGTAGATTTTTCTTTTTAACATGACAATGTTTTACATGTAAAGTTTATTTAATAGTAATTTCCGACTTGAAAATGTAGGTAGCATTTATTTTCGATTAGTTTGATTTCAACTGACAAATATATTTCAACATTCGAAGCATATGCGAGTTATGTGAATAAACCATATGCAACTTAGCTAAATTTCAGTAATTAAGTTGTGAAGTTTTATCTTTGCCATAGAAAATACATTTATTTTTACTGATTTTTGTTAAGTGCAACGACGATTTTTTACAAAGTATGTCTTCTTGCAACATGAGAAAAGATGCGAAATGATAAGGACTTGTCTGGTATGCTTTCAATTCCTTGAGAAATAAATTTAGCTTAACTAGAAGACTTGTTCCGATTCTGAAGTGTGCTATTTCCTATCGTAATTTATAATTTTACATAATACTTGGTTTAAAAGTTGAAAAAGTTTGCACAAATTTCCTATGTAAGTTCTGCTTCACTGAAAAGTTATCGGTCACAAGCAATAAAAATTCCACTTTGTTTGATTAATGTTATGCATGTGTTAATTATCATGTGTAATATCAGTTTTATTTGTGTCTTTCGAAAGCGAGCATTCATAAATTTAAAAGGATATTTCAAACTATTTTCAAAATATAAGTATCTTTTACAAGTTTTTTCCGTAATGAACTTTGCTCAGTTATATTAATATTGAATATTCATCTTACAAAATAAGCGTCTTGTAAAACACATTCCGTTTCAGTTTTCTGAAATTTATGTATAAGTTATTTAGAAATTATGGGTGGAAGTTAAAAATCTCTGTATTAATGATATATTGTCAGCACCTATCAAATAAAAAAAAATTCATGTATAATTTAGTTTGTCCAGATGATGTTCAATTTTACGTAGTAACAAACTCTATATTTTTCAAATTTATGCTAGTTTTTCACAAGAAAAAAAAATATATATTCTTTAAGTTTGCCTAGAAAATTTAAATACTGAAAAAAGTTTGCTAAGTACATTCCATCACATGAGTAGTTAACTATTTCCACTAAGGAAAATATCTTATTATTTTAGTGTGTTTGATTGATGTTAGATTTTTATGTTTCTGATTGGTGATTTGCATATACTCTTTTAAAAACTTTACACAATTCGTAACATATATGTTAGAAATAATAGTATATCGCATCTGAGATTGAAAAAATTTATAACTATTATCATGTAAAGAAGGTTAAATTTTAAAAACATGTCGTTGAATATGAGTGTTACCATGAAAAAAGTAAACTAAATTACTTGTGATTTCCTTTCAGAGTATAAAAAGTTTCTTTCAATTTATCTTAAGATGTTTTAAAAGTCTTGCAGGTGATTTTCAAAACTTGAATGCATATCTACAATGTATTTAATATCTACAATTTATTTAATATTTTCCCCCAATTCACCTTTCAAGTAAAATAAACCTTAGTCAGCATGTATTGCACGAGTTAATACGACACCTTAACGTATATTATTACAAAGTAAATTGTCTAAGTCTTTCTTGAAGTAACATAAATTTCCAACTTGTATTGATTTTCCGATTGAAAAGTAGAGGTGAAATTTTTTCTTTGGAGTATCTATAACTAATATTTATTTTAAATCTCTTACTATTTTTCTTCTATGTAACAATTTTGTTAAGTTTTACCCGTATTGTAGCATATAATCCCACTGAGTTTGAACAATATTCAATGTTTTAAATAATAGAAAAGTTTTCAAGTAGAAATGATCTTAAATTCTCCAAGTGAATCATACTTTTTGGAAGAAAGTCCATGCGAATTCTATCTTCACTTACTAATATGTCTTTGAAATCCACTTTATTCATTCCAAGTTTTCACAAACATTTCATTATGAAAACGGCAAAGTAGGAAAACGATAATCTCAAAGACCTGCTGACACATCACAGCATCACCCGCTGCTTGCGCGTCGATGCTGTTGTTCTTGCTGTACAAATCTCCCGACCTGTTCCAACAAGTTTTAGCGTGACTCATCCTCCGATCTAAAAATGCCGGCGAATGGCGTATCACCTACCGCTACCCTGATTGGCTAATTACCGTCACCTGCTTATCTTCCCATTTAAAGATGTGAATTTTATATGTAAAGTGAATTTTTACGCTAATGCTTAAATTCTTTGCTATAGAAAGTTCAAGTATGTTAGTTTTTTTTCTCTTATATGTTACATTTTAAACACATGATACGAAATTTTTACGTTATGTTTATCTTAGAAATTTTAAGTATATTATTTTTTTTCTTATTTAACATTAACCTAAGAGTTTAATTGTATATGAAGAGTAAATTGTCACGTTAAAGTTTAAGGATATGATATTTTTGTGAGGTAAATTTTCGTGTAAAGGTTAAAATTCTTTATCTTTGAAATTTTTATTCTGTTAAATTTCCCATTATTTAACATTAACCTAAGAAAATAATTGTGTATGAAAATGTCGCGTATTGTTTAAATTGTTGTCGAAGAAAGTTTAAGTATGTTATTTTTTTTTTCTTCTCTAATTTAGCATTATTCTTACACATTTTAAAGATAAAAATTTTATGCGTGAAATAAATTTTCGCATATTGTTTCAATTCCTTACCTTATAAATTTTTAGTATTTCTTTTTCTCTAATTTAGCGTTATTCTTACACATTTGAAAGACATAATTTTTATATGTGTGGTAAATTTTCGCGTATTATTTAAATTATTTGCCTTATAAATTTTTAGAGCTTCTTTTTTATCTTATTTATCGTTGATATAAGAGTATGATTGTACATGTGAAGTTAATTTTCACGTTCAATTTTAAATTCTTTGCCTTGTAAATTTTTAGTGTTTCTTTTTTCTAAATGTTAGAGTTGTCATTATACATTTTAAAGACATGAATGGCAATGTTTGAATTCTTTGTCGTAGAAATTATAGGTATGTTATACTTTCCTCCTGCATGTCAAATTTAAAGTCGTGATTTTTATGTGTAAAGTAAATTTTTGCGTTAATGTTAAAGTTATTTGTCGTAGAAAGTTTAAGTATGTTACTTTTTTCTTTTATTCAGCGATATTTTAAATACATGATTTTTATATATGTAGTAAATTTTCACTCAAATGTTAAAATTATTTATCGTAGAAATTTTAAGTATGCTAATTCTTCTTACATGTCACATTTTAATGTCGTGATTTTTATATGTGAAGTAAATTTTTACGTTAATGCTAAAGTTATTTGTCGTGCAAAGTTTAAGTATGTTAGTTTTTTTCTTTTATTTAGCAATATTTTTACATATTTTAAAGACATGATTTTTATGTATATAGTAAATTTTCGCGTAAAGGTTAAATTTATTTGTCGTAGAAATTTTAAGTATGCTAATTCTTCTTACACGTCACATTTTAAAGTCGTGATTTTTATATGTGAAGAAAATTTTTTACGTTAATGTCAAAGTTATTTGTCGTACAAAGTTTAAGTATGTTACTTTTTTTTTCTTCTTTTATTTAGCGATATTTCTACATATTTTAAAGTCGGGATTTTTATGTGTAAAGTAAAATGTTACGTTAATGTTAAAGTTATTTGTCGTAGAAAGTTTAAGTACGTTACTTTTCTCTTGCATGTCATATTTTAAAGTCGTGATTTTTATATATGAAGGGAATTTTCGAGTAAAGGTTAAATATTTATCTTAGAAATTTTAAGTAAGTTACTTTTTTTCTCTTATTTAGCGATATTTTTACTCATTTTAAAGTGATTTTTATGTGAAAAGTAAATTTTTTACGTTAATGTTAAAGTTATTTATTTTAAAGAGTTTAAGTATGTTACTTTTTTCTCTTATTCAGTGATATTCGTACACATTTTAAAGACATGATTTTTATTCGTAAAGTAAATTTTCACGTTCACTTTTTTTATAAGTTTATTTTTTATAATAATAATAATAAAATCTGATAATTATTACTAAATATTATCTTTATATTTAATAAATTTCATAATTACTCCAATTGCAACAACTGTCTACGCTAAAAACCCATTCGCTACACTATGACGTCACGAACAAATTATCTATCACTTTAACTGTTTCAAGCAAGATCGTTACACAACAACTCAACTCGCAAACGCGTTGAAGCGTGTTGAAACATCCCTAGTCACGCTCCCCTCCCTTCTGACGGGTCGATAGTCAGTAGCACCCTCTACCGTGAAATCTGATTGGTCGGTGAAGTCACGTGATCACCCCTCATATATAGACGCTACCGGTTGCCGTCTCGCCATTTCTACTTAGATACCTGAGTGTGAAAGGCGTGTTTAATACTTCGTGTTTTTTTTTTTTCACAGATTTTTTTTTTTTGTTAGGGTGGAGTGAGGCGGTACCAATTCTTCCTAAAAGAGGTATCGGGCTGGAGGTGGGTCCTCACCTTTAATAAATAATTTTTCAAAATTTATTAATTGTAATTCTAAAGTCTTAACTTATTCAAAATTAGTTAAGGAAGGGGGGTGGGTAGATGAGTTACCATGAAGGCAACGTCCGATAGTCGATATTTTAACAATTGTTTGGTAAAATATTGAAATGTCACGTGTAGCTCGGGGTTAGGGTTCTTTAGGCCCTTAGCAAATGGCCTTCCTTTTATTAACTTTTCAAATTTAACATTTTTTTTTTTGTGTAACTTTGTTGCAGGTATTTTAACTTGGCTAAAGGATATGTAAGTAACTCGCTAGAAAACCAAACAGTCAATCAGGAGTTAACTTTTGATCACATGTTTAAAACTTATCAGTCACAAGCGAGCATTTAGCTGACCGATCAGAACTCGTTGCCAACACCTGAAAACTAAATTTGGTATATATCCAATGTTATCACCACTTAAAACGTAAATCTTAACATAGAATGACGTCATACCCACTGTGACGTCATTAGTAAAAATATCTATCACTCTAACTTATTCACTTAGAAGCAGCCCTAGAACAACTCAACTCCGTCTGAAAGGTAAATTGAAACTAAAAAGTGTTGCCACCGCTCAAAACTTTGATATAAAACACATTATGACGTCATACCTACTGTGACGTCATTAGTAAAAATACCTATCACTCTAGCTTATTCATTTACAAGCAGTCCTAGAACAACTCAACTCCATCTTAAAGGTAAATCGAAACTAAAAAGTGTTGCCACCGCTCAAAACTTTGATATAAAACACATTATGACGTCATATCTACTGTGACGTCATACACAAACAGCTTATAATGAAACCGAAACTAAAACAGCAACAGGAGGGGAACAACTCAACTCCACTTCCGGTCACGTGATTTCCGGTGACGTTATATCCGGTGATGTCACTTCCTGTGACGTCATATCCGGTCACGCCCCTTTCCGGTGACGTCATCATCCCTCATCCCATACCGCATACCGCCATGGCCCCGGACTGTCATTTTCTAACTACTTCTAACAATAAATTAAGTAAAAAAACCACGTAAATAACATTCCCATAACAAACTTTTTAATAGCGCAAAAATGCATACAAGTCTATTTATTATTATAAAGCACACTACAGAAAAAAATTCCATTTAAAGTGTACAAGGAATAGTACATTACAAACAAGCAAACAATAGTAACAAAACAAGATTACACATTTAAAACCAGCAGACATTTAGCCTTGAACATAGAAAAAGATACATTAAAAATATCCAAATCAACAGAAATCAAATTAAAAATTCTATAAAATTTATACAAACAAAAGTTGTCAATGTAGTTATATTTGGTAAAAACAGTAATAAATAAATTTTGGCTACGAGTATTGGTCGGTACAGCAAATTTAATGGAATTATGGATCTCAATGCAATCAATAAAATTATTAAGGACTTTGTAAAAGAAAGAAACACAAGAAAGCTCACGTCTAGATTTTAAACTGGGGATGTTGAAGAAATTGCGGAGGAAAGAAGAGGAGATTATAAGAATTATAATGGTTACCCTTATAATAAAGATAACGCATAAATTTAGTCTGAACCTTTTCAAGAATTATAATTGTATTGTTATAGTAAGGGTCCCAAATAAGTGAGCAGTATTCAAGATTTGAGCGGACCAAACTAAAATAGAGTTTTAAGAGCCTGAAGATTAGAAAAATCTTTTGTATTACGTTTAAGAAAACCAAGCATCTTATGAGCCTTTAAGATAATATCATCAATATGAAGAGAAAAATCCAGTTTAGAATCAAAAATGACCCCAAGATCTCTGATATGGTCAGAACGAGTTAGTTTCATCATTGACATAATAAGGATAAGAAAAAGCTTGTTTTTTACGCGTAAAACTTATAACACTGCATTTATCAATATTTGAAAATAAACTATTAACGCTACACCAACGATAAAGGCTATCAATATCCAACTGCAACTCCTCAGCATCAGAAATGGTACAAATGGATCTAAACATTTTAAGGTCATCAGCAAACAAAAGAAAATCACAGAATTTAAAAATATCACAAAGATCATTGATAAATAAAATAAAAAGCAGGGGTCCCAAATTAGAGCCTTGCGTGACACCAGAAGAATTAGTAAATTTGTTTGAAATTGCATCTTTAAAATAAACATATAACATTCTATTACTTAAATATGAAAAGAACCAATCGGTAAGATTGCAATGAAAACCCATATTACTTAACTTTTTCAGAAGAATACCAAAGTCGATTGAATCAAAAGCTTTAGAGAAATCAGTATAAATTACATCAAGTTGATAGCCACATTCCATAGAGGAAATAATCTTATTAGTTAAACAAAACAAATTTGTAAGTGTAGATCGTTTAGGGTTAAATCCGTGATGATTCAAAGAAATAATGTTTTTAACCTGATGAAATTATTTTTTATAAATTATGATTTCGAAAATCTTGGAAAAAGGGCTCAATATTGAAATTGGTCGATAATTTTTACAATCAGTTGAATCTCCTTTCTTGAAAACAGGAATAATTTCCGTTTGCTTCCAAGTATCAGGGAAAGTATTTGTTTTCAAAGAAAGATTAAATAGGATAAGAAGAGGATTTTGGTTCCTAAAGCGCTGTTTAGAACTAAATGACAGCTGTTTAACCTCTTCACGAAGTAAGGCAATTTCGTCCTTTAACGATTGCAAGTTTGACTTATCCTGCGTATGTTCAATACCAGCGACACTCAGAGTGCAACCCGACACTTCGTTAACTTTGTCGGCAACTTTTGACAAACCGTCCAACGACTCACTGCAAACCGACAATATTTGTTGGATGGAAACGGGTAAACGCTGCAACCACAGAGAGCGTAATACCTCGTCGCTTACCTTACCTGCAGCTAAATTGCGCATTTGGAGCAAAAGCTGCGAAGGCCGTTTATCACCCAAACAAATATCCTGCAGTAGAAGTTTTAAACGAGTAGCATCAGATTGCGCGTACTGGTTAAGAATGCGCTGTATTAATGCTTGGTATTTGTTTTCCGCAGGCAGTGTGCGAACCAAATCAGTTGCACAAGAAAGTACATCTGGGCTCAAAGCTGCGACTACTGAATGAAATTGCGTATTATCGACAGAAATTCCAACCAGGTGAAATTGAGATTCATTTTGGCCAAACCATAATTCGGGATTTGTTTCCCAGAATGGTGGAGGGCAAAAAGCAACTCTACAAATCTCGCTTATGCGTTCCCCAATTGAGTCCGCTGCGTTTTTAATATCTACCATGGCGGGTTTCAATTAATGTATGCGAAATTTATATTTAGAAGGGGAAAAAAATCCAGGATTAACGCCGAGATGGCACGCAAGCAGTAAACGACGCAAGTAAATAGCATACGAGCTCGAATCCAATTTAGAAACTGGTCACAAGAAAAAGAACTCCAGAATTTTCACTCACCAAACAGTAGTCAGTCCCATGTGGTCCTCTGCAAACTTCATTACTTGAAAAAACATCTTCGGTATGAGCAATGCGTATTCAGTACACCTTCAAACAGTCAGTCGTCCAACTTCAGAAACAGGCGTCCAAACCTCAGAAAAGATAAGCCGGCAAAACTTATTTGATTTAACCACCTTAGCGGTGCAGAAAAAGACTCGCGTCCAGGTCATCACTTTGGAGGTAGGTGCATGCTGTTTATGTTGATTAAATCTGACTCCAAGTTTGATAACAATGTAAACTCTTTAATAATCCAAACTTAATATTTAAGAATTCAATTCAATTAACTTAACAAACCATAACTATAATCTCGAGATACGAAGCTAACATTGAAATACTGTCTTCGGCTTTTATACCAGTCTGGAGGGGCGTGGCTTGCTCGAAGCTACCCGTCCAGAGTTGAGTGGTATAGATGAGTCACTGTATCTGTTGAAGTGCCGTACCGCCACAAGTGCCTCGGTAAATTTGTATTACTGAAGAAAATCATTATGTTTTTAAGAAAAGAAAAAAAATAACTAAGCACCACAAAGAGTATACAATAGGTGAATAACAAACCTATCTAACAAAATATTCCAAAATTCTGCCCACTTTGAGTAGCAAGTAGCATAAAGTATGTATAATTTGTCTAACAAAATATAAAAAATTGTAACTGTAAGATATCACTGTTTTCCACTTGCAAAATAATATTTTCCGTGGGTTGTCCCGTGCATCAGTTTCCAAATGTCCCGTGTGTCAGTTCACGTTTTTGTTTATTAAATACACAAAAATAATTTTTTTGCTAATTTTTTGATATTGTATTATTAACATTTACCCAAATGTACCTATGAATTTCATAATTTTAGTGCTTTTAAATTCAGAGAAATTTTAAACTTTTGTCTTAAACGTAATTTTCTCTTGTTTCTCTGTGTCCCATGCGTCAGCTGCTTATAAATGCATATTTGACCTAGTTAAAACAATTACTTTTCCATATAACTTTGCGAACAACTAAAATTATAGAAAACGAAACATGACTACTAAATTCATCATTAATTTGTTATTCTAATTTGTTTAAGAGTACAAAATGTCCCGTCCACCAGTCAGAGAATTGCTCTTTTAATCAAAATCATTCGAGTCATTTTTTAGCAATTGCTGAAAAACATGATTTTTTCGTCGATTTCAGCCTTATGCGCATGCGCGATTTTGACGAAAACCTTAATGGTAGGTCCCAGAACCACCACGAACCCGCACACAAAATTTGAACATCGTAGGTCAATTTGTTCGGGAGAAATGCTGACCACGTACACACAGACACACATTTTTTCTTATCAACTTTTTTGAAATCATTGTATTCCGAAACATGGAGGGGAATGTTATACTTACTCTAGGTAAACATATGGGTAATTGAAAGTAATAAGCTCTTTGTAGTTAAGAAGTAAAACAGGGGAGCCTTCCCTTGATTGTGTACATACATACTGGAATGAATTTGGTGAATGTGAAATATCAGTGTTAAGTGGAAATGGAATATCTTAGAGTGGAATATCTTGTGGAGGCTCACTTTTTGGGAGAAGACAGTGAGAAATGTCTGAGTGTCAAATTTGCACCTATTTTTAGTACTTTTAGTAGGGCTTGAAATTTTAAAAGGACACTTTAATCTCTTCATTGGATTGCAGAGAGTAAGAAATGAAAGTAAAATTGTGTGAAAGTCTGAAAAATAACTCCTGATGGTACTTTGAAAAAACTTTCAAATTGGGGGAAGATCCTAGGAACAGGGATATTTCCTATTTTTGGTGAATCGGAATCACACTAATTGAGCTTTAAAAATATAACAAAAAGCTAGGAAGCCTTCCCTCGATTGTGTTCATAACGTTTTGAAATGGGAATTGGCTGTTTGAAATAAAATAAATGTGTATTGAACGGAATTACTTGTAGTGATTTCAGTTTTGAGTGGAAGAAAAGCCAATATTTAGATCTTCCTGAAATGTAATTAAGTGCATTGTAAACGAAATTAATTGTATGAAAAATACATCTTGATAGTACGAGAAAAAAAATTGAATGAGGAAGTTGTGAATAAACAGTTATGAATAACTAAAGTGAGTTTCAAAAGCTCTCTTGATTCAAATTTGCTTGCGGAAAGCGAAATTTCCCAAGGTTGGACTTTTCGGATATGCACTAAATATACATAAAAATTGACCATGAATTATTGAAAACCTCATAGAGGTGAGTAGAACAGGACTCGAAGAATAAATGGAAAATAGGTGCAATAAAATACCACAAAAAGTGTTATAAAACTCCTTGTTTTGAATTTACGAATTTAAACACTAATTTGCGAAAATAATAATAAATCTTCAAAACAAAACTATCAGTAAGTATATATGAATGAGTTGAATATAAAAAAGGGTGAAGGGAGATTAAAAAACTTGAAAATAAAAGAAGCGGCAACCTTCTAAGTAGAAAGTTAGGCTTCCGATAGGTATCGGTTAAGTTTAAAAAAAAGTCAAAAATGAGCAAAATATATTGACTCTATGGAACCAAAATAATCACAAAATGTTGGTAAATAAATTATGAACAAGATAAAAGTGGTTTGAGGAACTAGAAATAATTAAAAAGGGCTCAAAAACAAAGAAAACTGAGAAAAAATTTATAGATGCTAATTTTGAGATATCCTTAAAAATTATTGGATTCCCGACCCCAAACAAGGTTAAAACATTTCACAATACCAAAAATTATAGATAGCTAAATGATGATGATGTAATGGAGAATTATTTCTAAGTAAGAATTTGAATCTATGTGCATATTATTTCCTAAATCCCGATGTACCCCCTTCCCTGTCACATAACGGATAATAAGTAAACTTCAATGAGTTCTAGAAGAAATTGTTTAAATCTAATTGCAAACTTAGTTCGTAATGACCAGGGGCTTAGCCAGGTTTTTTTTTTTTTCAGGGAGCGGGATATGCTCACCCATATTCATTCCGCATGGTAATGACTACAGTTACTTCCCGCTCTTGGAAAAAAATATTTTGCCATTTTTTGTCCGAATCCGATACACTTTCATTTCAAATGTTTTCCTAATTCTTTCTTCCGTTGTTTTAATTAAGAAAAGTAGGGGAAAATTATTTCACTTGCGATTCCATTATGTAAGAGTACAAAATTTTACTGTTTATTTGAATGGAATTTGGGTCGTCAATTTGAATGCGGTGCTGCCATCTATTTGTAAAATTTACTACTTGAAATAAACTAATTTCTAAATGCAGCTATTTCAACTTGAGCTCAACTGTCTGAGGTAAATCAATTTGGGATTATTAATTTTCTGTTAGAAAAAAAATTGCATGATCAAATGTTAAAAAATAACTTTTTTAGTTGGAATCTCTAAGCAGAAAAGTCAAATTAAGAAATATTTTATGAAATTCTTCGATTACTAAAAAGCGGTAAAAAACGTAAGAAATTTACACAATTATTATAAAGTATACATCTGTAAAAATCAGAAATTTACTTTCACAATTGTTTACATCCTAAAAAGGATGCTACTTGCCTTAAATTTGCTAAATGGCATTATAAATATTAATATTTATCTTCATATTTATTCCCGTTCAAAATATAAGTCTTTTGTTTAATGTTAATTCTTTATCTTTTTTTTTTTTTTTTTTTTATAAAGTAACAATGACATTTGTTCAAAAGAAACCGCATTAAAAAAATATTTTCAAAAAGTCGATGTTGGTGGATCCCAATTTATCACTTAACTCCTGAAGGGAGGGTAAGCCTTCTCTTTTTGATATTTCAATGATATTGGACGACAATATCTTGAAATTTTTTTTAATATTCTTGGTACTAATCACCACTATCTTGGACACAGTAATTGCCAGTTTGCCAATTTTTGGCAGTAATTGCCAATTTACAATAAAAATTGAAACAAAATCAATACAGCTGAAATGATGAAAACGTTTGCTCTTTTTTTTTTTTTTCTTGGAATAAATAGATGTAATAAATTTTCTTCGGAATAAATAGATGCAAGATGTGTACATTTCTTTTGGATTAAAATTCTATAAAAACCAAGTCTTTCCGAGAAATTGTCAAGTACAGATTCTGCGCCAAGAACAACAAATATCAGCCGACGCAATTTTTTTAATAACAAGAGAATTGCCTATGGTTGCCATAATTTGGCGTGGTTTTATGTAAACAATTCTTGGTGCAGAAACCGCACCGTTCTTTAAAGTTTTAACCATATTTATACGTGAACGTTTTTCGAATATATATACCGATAAAAACTGAGCTCGGAATTTCCATTAAGAATATTAAGGTTTCTGTCCTGAAAATTCCCAGTAGATTGAATAAGAATTTAAGCATTCCGGATAAACCACCATTTTTTTAAAAATAACTTTTTATAATAATGTTAAGAATTTCTGCATATTTGTAAATATTTCGTAGTATTAATTACGTCAAAAGATAAATGTATGTACATTTCGCATAAGGCAGTGCAATGGTTTGTCTTTACTTCGCTTTCCTGCAATGTGTCTCTTAATGCTTAAAAACTAGTTTTACAGAGATAGAGCTGGAAAACTAGTTTTACAAGAAGGCCATTTAACATTATGGTTAATGGCAATCTCGCCAAGTTGGCGACGGTTTTGACGACTAATTTTGGTCGTCAGGTTTGGAGAGAAATCGCCAAATGTCTCCAAACTTGGCGACATTTTCGGTCCCCATGTACAGGGTATAGGGCTTTTTGACTGCGATCTGGAAAATTCTCCAAATTTTTATCTCTAGAAGATTCGATATATAATCCCGGCCAAGAGAGATGAGTGACTGAGTTAGTTGTCTTTCAACGAGCATTCAGAGAGCTGTATTGAGAAAGTGAACTGTATTGCATTGTCTTTTGCGTCGATTTTAGCAGTTGTGTATCTAGTTTTTAACTGCTGTTTGTGCTCCATTGTTGTGTAAAGAGCTGTATTGAGTCTATTAGAAGGGAAAGTTCTGGAGTTGTAAAAGAATCTGCGAAGAGTAATATCGGAATAAATTTCTTCAAGTTTTAATCTGCTTTGGCTTCAAGTCTTTCGAACCCATCCACGTAACAATACTATATTCCTTCAGGTTATGATTTACCGTAAGGTGCTTTTTGGCGACTTTTAAAAAAAGTTGTCAAAATAAAAATAAAGTTGAAAGGCTGTGTTGCTAAATCCAAAAAGTCGTTAAAACGGCGTGTTGTCAAATCCAAACGGTCACTAGGGTTCCCGGAAAACCAAGTCGAGGGATTTCCACATCCGGCACCAAATCAAACTTTCCAAAAGTCACCAAAAGGCACCGAATAATAAATTTGAGCCTAAATTTATTTCTAAGCAGTGCAAATTCAGCTATTACGCAATTACATTACTTAAAAATAATCAAAATGAAGAATAACTCCTACCCCCCCCCCCCCCCTCAACTTCGAAATCTCAAATGAAATTAAAATTATTCTCACCAAGATTGATTTTCAAAAACTGAGCCAAAACTTGAGTCGATTGAGCTTTCCGGTTGACTGAATGCCGGGTAATTGGCCTTTTACTGTATTATTTAAGTATCAAAAGTAAGCAAAAAAAGATATTAAAAGCAGTATAGGACCCATTGGCGACTTTTGCTTGGTGACTACAAGAAAGCGCCAAGCAAAAGTCGCCAATGGTGTTTCGGTTGTTTACATTACCCATTCAAACACTCAATTGTTGGGCCAAAACAAATTATAACAGTCGAAACTTCAAGGGTTGCCAGATTGAAACCCACGGGACATCGTGTAGGAAAGAAGTGTAAAAAAGCGCCAATCCGATCAGTTCAAACCGTAAAAAGTCGCCAATGGGGTCCTATACTGCCTCTATTCCCAAAAAAGAGTATGCAAACATACAATTACTTATATTGCTGCTTTTAGAAATTTCGATGTGTAACTTTAATTATTTCGGCACTTCATGCGAAACCAATTCGTATATTTGAATCGTTCATTGAAATACCCGATATTTTTTAGATATGTGCATGAAAACGAGTCTCACTTAAGCAGTAGGATAATAATGTCGCAAGTATAGTAGCTCATCATAAATGATCCAATTTTTTCAGTTTCTGTTGGAAGTAATCGCACAATGCGAGTAAACCATAACTTTGATTGAACCTCTTAACTTAACCACTTCTACTTTCATTTCGTTCTTTGTATATATATATTCCTGTGTTAATAAATCTTATATATCTCTGCGATCCAGCCCCCGAGTTAATCATTCTAACAGTTTCATGGTACAATATCACTCTGCAAGATTTTTCTTGGTTATGCAAATGAAATAGCTTTTTGCTAGGGCATATTTTAAATGCCTTTGAAGTGAGCGAAGCGAGCCTGGTTCGCTTCTCGAACCAAAGGGTATTGCGTAGCAATCCTGGGGGTTAGCGAGCGTTTGCGAGCAGGGTGCGAAGCCACCTAGTAAAATTATAATGCTCTTAGTCATTCTCTAATTGAGAAGAAGATATAGTTGAATAGGTACACCGTATACCTAACTGGATTGACTTTTCCAATGACAACGAAATCAGCTAGAGAATGTTGTGTGCAATCAGGTTTTTTTGTTTTTTTTTTATTTTTTTATTATTATTTGGAAATTTTTTCGACAATCCCATAAGAGGAAATGCTAAAACTTGATTATTTCGGGGCTTCTTATCAACAAACTTCAGGACTTACAGACCTTAACTATTTGTGTTGCAGAAAAACGTACAAATATAGTACTTTTTTTATCAATGTTCGTTTACAACATATTCGGTAAAAGATTGGGCATTTTTTATTATATTGAGAAATGACGATTTAATTTTCATGTAAATCTTGTTCATAGAATGATAGCAAATTCATAAGAAATGAGTTTAAAATGTAAACTTTTGCTTTGGTTAAAATTGTCAAAATGAAATTTGTCAAAAAAAACTATTTTACGGACTTCTAAATGCGTTAGAAATATTTTTCCCTACTTTTTCCTGAAAACTGTTTTCGACATTTTGTAAAGTTTCAAAAAAAGTTTCCAAATTAAAGCCCTTTAAAATTAGATCTTATCGTTAAAATAAATCACTCTTTGTCGATTTTATGAGAATTTCAAGTAATACAATTTTGCCAAAATGTTCATGGTGGGTGCTCGTATTTCGACGAAATTTCGAATTATACTAATCATTCTAAGGTTTTATCACGTTTCTGACTCATAAAATATAGACTCAAAATATGTTTTTCGAAGGATACAAAAAAAATATGTACGGTTAAAGCTTTCATTCTCTGTCATAGATGAAAGGTAATTTGGTAATTTGTTGCCTACTTCGTGATTTGAACTTTTGTGGTAAACAATGCAATGTATGACCACAACGAACCCTTCCACTCTCAAAAAAGATATTGACGAACTGAAACAAGTGGTCAGTGAACTAAAATTCCACTGTAATATTTACTTATTGTATAACAGCCATTCCATATAACCGATCGCACACGACAACAAACCTCTAAAGTCACAAAACAGATTCACTCTCAACTGGCTCCCAAAAATCTTCCCAATTAAAATCTGTAGACAAAGATTCGCAGACCTAAAGCCAAGTAGCTCAAGGCTTTTATTTCCTAACCAAGTTGTGACGTTCTCGTTTTTTGACAAGACATGAAAAAAAGAGTCAATAGAGTTACGTTCAAATTAGTACTTTATTTGGCTTTAAAACACATATACCAAACCCAGAAACTAATAAAGGGAGGGGAACACGCAAGAAAAACTGAAACGAGCTCACCCATGTGCTGCCGCTACTAATTCAAACATTTCTGTGAAGGGACGGTCGTCTGCTCAAAGGGTCATCCTTGGCATAACACGCCACAAAGGCTAGCGATACACATCCACTACCAACTTTTAACAAAACTGCCTCATCTCAACAACAGGCCGGTGTTATATGAGTTTGATGCCCATGCGCACTTGGAAACTGTGCGGTGGTCAACGGCGCATTGTATAGCTCAACCTCCGGTAGACCACACCGTCACAAAGTCTATTGAATAATCTTACAAAACTTTATGCCTACTAACCTGACCAAAACCTCAGAAGATTCAGATAGGATACTCAGTTAGTTTACAAATGTTTTATTATGGTTGTACTGCTGTCATCGAATAGCCACAGCAATTATGTAATTCTTACTTCTTTCCACTAACTGATTTATCGTTTATATCTCTCCATTATTTGTTGCAGAAAAAAAAACTTATACTATAACAAAAAATGTATGCTTAAAAACTATATAGTATATATTTATAAACTATATATATTAAAAAAGTATATAGTAATGTTCGGATCATTTCAACAGTAAAGACTGTGTATAGTCACGAACTAGTCTTTTAAGTTGCAGTCATCGAAATCATTTTTTTTTCCAGTTGCTTTAGAGAGAAAGAAAGGTATATGTCTTAATAGCACAGCAATTAGCAATAAATCGTCTAATTGAAGCTCTGGGAATGAGCAATGTAATGAACCGTAGGTTTTGTTAATGCAGCAGATTGTGTGAGGATGGTTACTGGGATTGTGGTCTCACTACCATGAAACGGGGAGAAACTTGGAACGTCGAACGCCCTGGAAGAAATCCAAACATATTTGGATGGAATATATTACGTTTCTGAGCACACCAAGAAAGGGGGGAAAGAATCATGCGTTCAACGATTTTACTGATTACAGGAATAAGGGATATGGGGCGGTAGCTTGCTACTGAGTTAGATGGCTTATTAGGTTTCTGTATAGGAACAATGATAGTTCTCTTCCAAGAATCTGGAAAACAAGACGAGGAGAGGCGAGAGTTTATATATATATATATATATATATATATATATATATATATATATATAGCAGTTTTTGAAAAACGGAAGGAGGGATATTTTTGAACGCCTTAGTTGAGATACCGTCGAACCCCTGTGACAAGGATTTTTGAAGAGCAAGAGCTCGTTTTAATTCTATCAGGGAGAACTTCGGCTGGTAGAAAAGGCTCCCACCACTAGCTGATACAGGGAGTTTCAAGGAAACATAAGGAGATTTCTTAATGAAGCCCTTTCCGAGCAGATTTGCTTGAAGAGAAGGACAGGTGACCTGGTTACTTTCATCGGGGATATAGAAGTTTTTATTAAGTCTATTGGGGAAGAGATAATTGTTAATGCTGTGCACCAAGCCAAAGAGCTTTTTAGGGCAGGAAATGGTGCATATTTTTGCTCCCCAGAAGAAGCGCTTAACCAAGATGGTCTCTTTTTTGAAAGCGGAAGATAGTTTCTTGTAAACATCCCAGTCAGATCAACAAAGTGATCTGCGTGCTCGCCTAAAAGCGACATTCTTTAACTTCTTTGCCCTTGCACAGGCTCCATTCCACCATGAGAGAAGACTATGCTCCTTATGGCAAACAAAAAGAGAGGAATTCGACCTAACGGCCCGAGAGATTGTCTTTTGTACGCCAGAAGCGACTACGTTGATATCTAAAACTAAACTCAGTGGAGCAACAGTCCGTGAGAGGCCTTGGCCTGCTGTGCCCAAACCAGGTTATTTGACCGTGGGCCCCGGGGTACCATATGTTGTGTATTCATAACTGTAACCATTTTACTATTTCCTAACTATGTATTCTAGCCGTATCTGGCAACTCTTTTTTATTTTATGTTTTTAAAATGTTACCGGCTACATGTGCTGTCCATCTAATAAATCTTTTAGTTATCTTATCTCAATTCATCTACCATTTAATAATCATCTACCAACGAATATAATATGGTGTCAGACAGTAAACTATAAATAGCGCCCATCTATCCTGATATTTTCATCTAAATACCGGTAACATACGTCGTAGCAACGAAATGGCGCACAGCTTCCTATGCATTGATGCATTCTGTCCCGGCGACAAACCAGCTAAATTCTGGGCAGATTGGCGAAGATAGCATGAACTATTTGAAACAGCCGTGAAATACCATAAAGAAGAAGAAGAGACAAGAATTGCTTTCTTGTTGATTCTCATCGGCAAAACATAGTACAAGGAGTATCTGAAGTTCACTTTTCCGCCTCTCGCTCAAGCACAATCACGAACAGTTAAAGAAGTGTTGGATAAATTCTATGAACACTATCAGCCGTATCGAAACGTGACTTTATCCACATTTGTGTTCAACAACATTGCACAGAAACCAGATCAAAACTTTGATTCCTTCATCACAGAACTTAAACTGCAGGCTGATCAACGTGAATTTGGCTCGACTTACAACGGAAACGTGAAAGATCGCATAGTACAGGGCATGCGCAATGATGTCCTTTGAGAAAGGTTTCTCCGCGACCCGCAGCTGACTCTCGTCGAAACTATAAATCTGTGTAAATCAGCAGAACTTTCCAAAGTGCATTCTCTTGCCATATCTAACTCATCATCCAAAACCCATATTGATGCAATCAACTATAATAGTAAAAGAAAAGATCATAACCATCAAAATAGTTCTTCTAAATCTTTTACCCGCAACAAATATCCTAATAATTCGTCTAGTTCCCAGCAGCACAATCAGCGAACATGTTCACGTTGTGGAATCTCACCATCAACCGAGATAATGTCCAGCATATGGAAAGACATGTCACAATTGTTCCATGCCAAATAATTTTTCCAGTGTATGCCGACAGCCAAAGCAACAGGCATCAACATCGAACAGACAGCAATCATCTACATCAACCAGACAGCATCGTGTACCTACAATCGACATAAAGAACAATCTATCTAACGAAATAGCTTTTATCAGAGCTTTATCTACAGCTGAAGAAAAAGACTGACTACAACTTGTAACTGTAAACAACTATCCTATTGTGTTCAAACTAGATACTGGCGCACAAGTAAATGTGCTATCATCATCAGTTCTGCAACATCTATACAACTGTCCTACACCTAAAGAAGACAGCTTTAACTGTGTGTACATATACAGGTGATATCCTACCAGTCGTAGGAGAGTGTTTACTAAATTGAATTGTAAATAATCAACATCGTGTGTTAAATTTCATCATAGTTTCTCTTGAAGTACAACCTGTTTTAAGTGCCCAAGCATGTGTTGATCTTCATCTGATCAAGCGAATCAACTCATCTGACAATGCTATACAATCTGTGAATAGTGTTGACATGCATCAGTCACATCAACTTACAGACATTGTCCACGTGTACAAAGATATATTCGAAGGAATCGGTAGTCTCCCTGACACTCATCGAATCATCCTGCATGACAACGCGACTCCTGTCATATCTGCTTCTAGAAAAGTACCGTTAGCATTGGAACAACAAGTCCAGGATGAACTCATACGAATGGAACAGCAAAGTATTATTGAAAAGGTAACCAAAGCAACTGACTGGGTAAACTCGATTGTTATTGTGCCTAAAAAAGACAATTCAATTAGAATTTGTCTGGATCGGCGTCAACTAAATAAATTCATCAAAAGACAACATTACCATATCCCATCCCAAGATCAGCTGTTATCAAAACTGAAGGGATCAAAATTATTTTCTCTAATTGATGCTAAACATGCATTTTATCATATAAAACTAGATGAAGAAAGCTCTGATCTTTGCACCTTTTGGAAGGTACCGTTTCAAAGTTATGCCATTTGGCCTAAGTTGGGCACCTGAAGTTTTTGAAATGGCAATGGAAAATTTGTTCGAGAGCTATTCTGATATCAACCCGTATTTTAATGACACCATTATAGACAGTAAATCATTAGACGAACATTACAACAAGTTAAAAACTATCTTAGCAGAGATAAAATTCAAATTGGCGTCTCTGAACTGCAATATTTGGGTCATATAGTCTCAACTACTGGACTCTCACCTGATCCCATGAAAGCTCAAGCCATTTCAGACAACCAAGCAAGAACTCGTGAGATTTTTGGGAATGGCAACTTATCTAATGAAGTTTGTCCCACAGTTCTCACAAGAGACATCTAGTTTAAGAAACTTACTGAAAGGAGATTCCAATTGGATTTAGGATGCACAATCTGATACAGCTTTTCTGAGAGTGAAGCAACTGCTGCAGACAACTCCTGTTCTGAAGTTCTTCGACAAAGACAAACCTGTCTTGCTTTCAGATGACGCAAGTTCCTATGGACTTGGTGGAGTGCTTCTTCAAGATGATCAACCAGTTGCCTACACCTCTGCTACTTTATCTGATGCACAGACCAGATATTCCCAAATTGAAAAAGAACTGTTTGCTGTAGTTCATGCTTGTGAACATTTTCACTACTATGTCTTTGGCCGAGATATAGAAATACGAATAGATCACAAACCATTGTTGGGTTTAGTTGACAAACCTTTTGAAACCATCACACCTAGACTCCAGCGTCTTCTGCTTCGACTGCAAAGGTACAGTTTCAAATTAAAACACATTCCTGGTAAACTCTTAGCTGTGCCTTATCAAGATCTCCGTTACCTGCAAATCCTGTCATCACATCCGAAATTGATGATGTTCAAATACTAGTATCATTGTTCAGGCTACTCAATCTAAGCTTGATGAAATCAAACAAGCAACACAAACTGATGCTGAGTTAAAAGCTGTACAACATTATATTCTGAATGGATGGCCTCAGAAACGATGCAATGTTGACATACAAGCAAGACCATTCTGAAACTATCAATCAGAACTATACATTGAGGATGATCTCATCTGTCGAGGTCAGCGTTTAGTTATACCAAGATCTTGTCGTAAAGAGATACTACAGCGCCATCATGTAGGTCACAAGGGCATAGTGTCTTGTAAAAATCTTGCTCGACAATCTTTGTATTGGCCTGGCTTGAGTACAGAAGTTGAAAACATGGTCTCACATTGTGCTATTTGTAAACTAAATCAAAACCAAAACACAAAAGAACCTCTTCTGGATAGAGATCTACCTGACCGACCGTGGCAGAAGGTTGCTATTGATTTTTTTCATTTGTCATCAGTCACATATATTTTAATTATTGATTACTTTAGCAAGTTTATTGAGCTGCAATACTTGCATCATATTACTACTTCTTCAGTTATTAACACCCTAAAAACTTTCTTTGCTCGTTTCGGTATTCCTGAAGAGATAGTCGGAGATAATGGTCCTCCATTTGTTTCTACCGAATTTTCACAATTTTGTGGAAACTGGGACATTGTCTTCAATCCTTCAAGTCCTGGTTTTCCACGCTCCAATGGCCAGGTTGAAAGATGCGTACAAACCATTAAGTCGAGCCTCACCAAAGCTGCACAAGATAAGGCTGATCTCCACCTTGCCTTGATGGAGTACAGAAACACACCCATGGATGGTATGCCCTTCCCCGCTGAAGTCCTGATGGGAAGGAGAATCCGTACTTTGATACCAACTCTTCCTAAGCAGTTGGAATCAAGTTATGACTGTAGTGCTGCGCGACAATGCTTAAAGAACAGACAACAGCTCCAGCATAAGTATGATCAACATAGCCACTTACTGGCTGGTCTAGTATTAGCGGTTTGAGTATTATTCCGGAACCAGAACAAGTGGTGGAAAGGGATGATCACAGCTATAGGACCGCAACCAAGGTCTTACATCATACAAGCAGAAAATGGAAGGCAATACCGTAGGAATCGGTATCACATAAAGCCATTTAAGACGTCTGTAACTGTCCCTGGAACATCAGTCGAGGAATTGTTCCCAACCTCCATGAACAGTTCTCCAAGCTCCATGAACAGTTCTCCAACAGTCACTGCACTAGTTTGTAATACAGCTGCTAATGGCAGTACCAATAATACAACTCTATCTGGACGAGTGATTAAACCTCCGCAACGTTTTCAAGACTTTTCAGATTAATTTTTAACTAGATAAAAAAGAGGTGATGTGTATTCATAACTGTAACCATTTTACTATTTCCTAACTATGTATTCTAGCCGTATCTGGCGTGGTTTTATGTTATGTTTTTAAAATGTTACCGGCTACATGTGCTGTCCATCTAATAAACCTTTTAGTTATCTTATCTCAATTCATCTACCATTTAATAATCATCTACCAAAGAATATAATACCATACAGCAATGTTCCGGTCAGATGGTCAGTCTGAAGCGAAACCTCCAGTGTTTATATCGCGCCTCAGAAGAATAGATCCCAGGGGGAAGGGCTGGAAAAGAATCTTCAGTGGAAGAAACAAAGGCAGGCCAATTGGTGAAATCTTTGAGATTGCAACCACTGAAAAGACACTTGGCTTTGAAGTCGCAATATATGGGAAAGTGGTCGCTCGTGCCCTTTTCTAAGGCTTTGCTCCATAAGAGGCGAAAGTTGAAAAAAGGAGACACGAAGATCAGGCCGATGACGCTGCCAGAGGAAGCTAAATTTTCTCTTGTGACGGAGCCTTTGTTGAGAAGAATAAGCGTGTTGCTATCCACCCATTTAACAAACATATTGCCACTGGAAGTTGAAATAGAGTCGCCGAAACAGCGGCTCCTGGCATTGAAATCCCCACAAATAAAGCAGGGGTTGGAGACGGCGCTAGAGAGAAGCAGAAAATCACCGGTGGAGAAGAGGCCCGAAGTCCTGTGAAGAACGTAAACAACTTGGAAAATTTGGTTATCAAAAGCCACCTTTTCGTGTAGAATTTCCATTGTAGAAGAGCTCGCGAAGGATGGCAAGAGTCAGACTGGGAGATTTTTCTTCACCAGAATGGTAAGGCCACCGCCTCTGACCCTGTTAGACCGAGGCGTGCTAAAATAATATAGTCCTTCAAGTGAAGAAGAGAGCTGGAATCGCCCACTGAGGTATCTTGAAGGCAAATGACCTGAAGATTTAAATGTTGAATGAGAAAATGAAAAAAAAAAAAGAGGTTAGAAGCAATGCTCCTACAATTTCAAGACAATAGAAACACCATACTGAGATCAAAAGAAAAGAGTGAAATAAACCCAAGAAAGCCGAAAGGGGGAAGACTTTTCCCTGGAAAGGATGCTAACAAGAAACACCGAAAGAGTTCATGAGCTTCTCCACCATCTGGTGGGACCCTGGGTCTAATGTGGGAAGCTTGCTGGCAGAGTAGTTCAAGTCGTTGAGAGTTACGTCACTAAACCTTCTGTTAGAGCTAAAGCTTGCTCTACAAAACTCTAAATCTGCTCGAAGAGAATTAATGACAGCTTGGTGTGATGCTACTTCTTGTTCGAGGGTAATGTTACGCTCGCGAAGCGCTGAAATTTCTTCCAAGAGAGCGAGGTTCTCAGGAATTGGAACTGGGGTAAGATGCGGGGTAACGGTGGAAAGGACAATCTGTTTTAATTCTGCTACTGGTTTCCTCAGTTCCTCCACATCTTTCCTGAGGCTGGAAGTAATGTTTTAATCTCAAAGAGGGGGGAGGGGGAATCAGCAGTGAACCAAGCAGGCGTCGATGACTTGCTTTGTAAGGACACTTTATTTACGGCCACATCCTCCTGACCTAGCACTGTTAATGTTCAACATTTCTTTGACATATACTGAGCAAATAGGGCTGGTAGCCTCGTGCTCAACACTACCACATTGGAATTAGCTGTGATCTTTCACACACGCCTCGGGGGGCGGATGACCGTCATCACAGGACTTACACCTATTTTTGGTCGTACACGACCTCTAGAAATGTCCGAAGCGTAGACACCTATGGAAAATCTTTGGGGATTCCACGAAAGGGGTCGTTCTGTATCTAATCCCAAATAGGGAGATATTCCGACGTGAAGAACAACCAAGTTATTTAACTGAGACGATGGGGATGGGAGTGTCAAACCCTCTCTTCGTAAACCTAACTAACTGAGTGAACAACATACCCGCCTCGTCAAGCTCCGTGGCAATGTTTTCTAGGGGCACGTCAAGGTCAGTCCCTCTGATCAGGAATTTTGTACAATTATATCCTCAATAATATGCCAGGATACCGATACCTCTCCAATCTTGTCAACTAAGTCCAGATTCTTGATAGTCTCAAGGTTTCTGGTCACTAGTAAAAGTTTGCTCTGCCGAGTGACCGACCCAACATGGTTGACATTCTTGGTTTTCGAAAAAGTATCTCCAATAACAAATGGTTTGGAGGTATAAATGTGGCCTACGCCTTGGGACGCCGAAAAGATTATCCGGGCCTCAGAGACGCCATTGAAAAATGCGTATACCGCTTTGTCAAGTTCCGATAAGTACGCCAAATGAACTGTTCTGCTACGAAGAGCCTCTTTTGGAGTTAGGAAGGATTCACCGTCCGGGTCATCACGAGAGCCTTTGAGCGACTCTTGCATACTTGTCGCGAAAACGCCCCTTCCCGGGGACGTTTCAAGAAAACAAACATCCAAGAAAGACTTTCTGCTAAAACAGTAAAAGGCGTAAATTAAACTATGATAGCTCACTGAGCTGGGAAGGAAAGGGAGACAGCTCTCCAAAAACCGAAAAACACCAAATATTATGGGAGCTTACAACCCCAAATCACCATCCCTCTAATCAAGATTTGATTCAAAACTTTAGACACCGTACCTCTAGAAACGCCTAAAATCTGATGTTTCGGTCACAGATGCTCCAGCTAGACGGGTTCCTACAATCTGTCCTCTTTGGAAGTCTGTGAGGTCTGACGTTTTACGCTTTTATAAAAAAAAATTCCAAGACGTATGCAACTCAACTAAAACTACCTCATACGTACCATGATATATACTTTTTATATTAAAAAAAACCCTGGTAGATAGGATATTTTAAGGCTTACGGAAGAGCATTCTTCATTGTCAGTTTTATTTATAGGTATTTTCATAAATATATCCATGAACCACCTGTTTATGAACTTTACAAATATATCTTTTCCTGAAAGACAATTACGCATAGGTTGTTTAGTTGTCTCTCTAGATATTTTCATGTGTTAATAAGTTATTAAATTCTTGTATTAGTTGTACGCTTGAGCCATTTTCAGAGGCTTTTCCCCATGAGAGTCGAAAGAAGAAAGAGGGAGACACAAAGATTGGGTCTCAAAAGCTGCCAGAGGAAACTGAGCTTTCTCTTGTGACGGTGCTATTATTGAGGAGAATAAATGGATTACAATCCACCCATTTAGCTAACGCATTGCCACTAGGAGTTGAGATAGTCACCGAAGCAACGACTCTTACCATTAAAGTCCCCACAGAAAAATCAAGGGTTGGAAACAGCGCTGGAAAGAAGTATCATATCACCGGAGGAGAGGAGGCCCGATGTCTTATGGACGTTAACGATTTGAAAGATATGATTATCAAAGGGCTCCCTTACACACACGATTTCCATTGTGGTAGAGCTCACAAAGGATGGTAAGAACCACACCGGAAGATTATTTTTCACCAGAATGGCAAGGCCACTTTCTCTAATCCTGTTAGCCCTAGGCTTACTGAAAGAAATATAGTCTTTCAGGTGAAGAAAAGAGTTGGCGTCGTCCACCCAGGTCTCTTGAAGGCAGATGATCTGAGGATTAAGGTGTTGAACAAGAAAGTGAAATGAGGTGAGTTTCGAAGCAATACTCCTACAGTTCCAAGACATACAGAACACCATACTGGAGTGAATAGAAGAGACAAATGAGTCTAAAAAAAACGTAAGGGAGGAAACTTACTCCCTGGGCAGGATCAACACTGGTGATACTGAAAAAGAACATTGGCTAAGTCCCTCTCTGGAAGGGCCTCGGGTCCAGCACAGGGGGAGGACTAACATGATAGTTCAGTTCGTTAAGGGTTACCTCGTTGATCCCTCTGCAAGGGCTGAGACCTGATTTAGTAAATTCTAATTCTTCTCTGATGCTCTTGACTTGTTGAACAAGATTGAGGTTGAGGTTCTGAAGATCTGAGATTTGTTTCAAGAGAATAGAGATCTCTGGGACTCGATTTGGGCTTTGTGGCGGAACGAAATTCGATATGACGATCGGTTTTAAGTCTTCAACAACTTTCTTTAAATACTCCACTTCATTCCTGAAGCTAGAGATGGAATCTTGATTACGGAAAGGAGAGGGGGGGGGGGACTCAGAGAAGGACCAAGCCAGTGGCGGGTGTACACTTTGAAAATGAACTTTGTTCACAGATTGTACCGAGCCTCCTAAACTGGAACTATTGATCTTCGATTTTTCTTTAATGTAAACTGGGCAGGACCAGCTGGTGGCCTTGTGGTCAGCACAACCACAATGGAAGAAACAGAGGTTTTCCCCACACTCCTCAGAGGGTGGATGACCGTCACCACAAGATGTGCACCTATTTTTATTTGTGCACGATCGCTGGAAATGTCCGAATCGTAAACACCTGTGACAGATTTTGGGGGACTCCAAGAAGGGAGTTGTTTTGTAGATTATCCCAAAAAGGGAGATATTCCGACAGAAGACACCACCCAGCTCTTTGACTAACATGATAGGAATAGGAGAGTCAGAGCCCCTCTTCGTGAATCTGACAGTTTGAGAAAAGTGCACGCCTGCCTCTTTGAGTTCCGTAGCGATATCTTCTAGAGTTACTTCCAGGGTCAATCCCTCTGATCAAGAATTTTGTGACAATTGTATCATCTATGATATGCCACGAAACCGGGACTTCCCCGATCTTATCAACTGAGTCTAGCCTATGAACAGTCTCAAGATTTTTGATTACTAATAACAGCTTCTTCTGCCTAGTACTGACAGAACATCGTTGACTCCCTTAACACTCGAAAACGTATCCCTAATAAGCAGTGGTTTTTAGGTCAGAATATGACCTGCACCTTGGATCGCTGAGAAGATGTCCGGACTTCCGAGAAGCCATAAGAAAAAGCATAACTCGCTTTATCGATATTCGAAATGTTCAACGCATAAACTCTTCCGCTGAGCCGAGCTTCTTTAGGGGTAAGAAAGATATCACCCTCTGAATTTTCTCGAGAGCGCTTAAGACTAGAAAGACTGAAACTTAGTACATACCTATATTGCCCAAAAGCAGTCAAAATGACCGCATTGTGAAAGAATAACTAATATGTAAAGAAATTTGTATAACACATTATATATATATATATATATATATATATATATATATATATATATATATATATATATATATATATATATATATACCGGAAATGAAGGAGGGGGAGGTAACTACAATTATTAAACGTATTTATATGTTGAACAAAAAGTCACAAAATTCTAAGAAATTGTGTCATTATATACATGACTGTTTTTCTAATTGAAATTAAAAAGCAGTCCAAATGACTTCCTTGGGCAAACTAGTGTTAAGCGACTCCTGTATTATCGACGCCGACCAAACGGTATAGTGGTTAGCGTGCTAGCTTCTAGACCGCGAGGTTGCGGGTTCGAGTCCCGTGTTGGCATGGGTGTTTGTAAATGTATGTTGGCTTGTCTAATGACGAATGTTTCGGCGCATTATAGCCCTCGTGTTGCTGACGGCGCCAGATAATCTGAAAACAACCAACCTGTATTATCGACGTGGAACACCCTCTTCTCGGGGGTGTTCTAAGAAACCAAAACAACAACAATGACTTGCTTCTAAACAGTAGCAAACATAAATTAAACTTAAGCAGGGCAACCGGGCTGGAAAAGGACGGGAGACAGTGCTCCGATATCCGAAAAGCCTCAACAACTTCATTAGATTACAACGCAACCAGCCTACAAGTTCACGAGTCAGTACTCCCGAAACATTTGTTTTGTGGAGTTAACAAATAACAACAGTCCTCTTTTTAAAAAAAAAAAAAATCTGAAACAGTGTGCTTACAATTCATTGACTTTTAACCTCACCAAAACTTATCCCGTAATTACTAACATTGACCTGTTATAGATTTAAACTAGATTCAACTAGATTTTTAGATAAATAAAAACATCCACAACAGCATATCATACTTAATTTAACTTGGTTTTAAGAAGTTTTTATTTTACGAATTTTTATATACTGCCTCGTCGTGATTTTGAGATTTGCAGGATGAATCGGAACGCAAGAAATGTGGTTTTTGACAAGATTATGCTCCACACAAGATTCAACGACTGAAAAACAATCGGATTAGTCCCACTGATCTCTAACTGCAACTTCTGGATAGTGCATTCTTGGTTATTGACCTGAAGCCAAAGAAGGCAAACCACCCTAGTGATCTATACTAGCAACTTCCCCCCAAACTAGATACAATATATAAGTAACCTATTTCATAGCATTATGGAGGAAAGTATTTAATTGGAATCATCTGCTTACAGAGCAGAAACCAACTATAAGATATCCAGAAGTTATAGTTTGAGTGATCACTCCCTTCAAGACAGAGGCCGACCAAACGGCATAGTGGTTAGCGTGCTAGCTTCTAAACCGCGAGGTTGCGGGTTCGAGTCCCGTGTTAGGCATGGGTGTTTGTAAATCTATGTTGGCTTGTCTAATGACGAATGTTTCAGCGCATTATAGCCCTCGTGTTGCTGACGGCGCCAGATAATCTGAAAACAACCAACCCTTCAAGACAATGATCAAGAGTTTAGGTTTGAATAAATGTCAGAAGAGGAGCCAAGTTTCGGCGTTGCAGAAAACCTAGTTGTTCCAGTAATTTTTCTTTAGGTGACTTCATTATCTTTAAGGTATGTGGAAAAATGCAATCCATATGAAGACTCTATGTGAGCGAAGTTTTACTCCCACAGGATTATAGCTCTATAGGCGTGTTTTACAAAAAGCACCAATGAACGAAGAGATTTTCTGAAACAGATGAGGATGCGTTTCTCCTTCCTCAATATATTTTAAGGAGTTTGCAGTCTTACGGCACGCAAACGTCATATAGATTGAAAAATATTATTAATTTTAAAGACGATTTGAATGGTCTTGTTTTGTATTACTAGGTAAGGAGAAGAGTTGACACTTGACACACTTATACGGATACAAGGAAGGAAGGTTTGTCAGTTCATATGGTAAATATGCTGAACAGAGCACAAATTCCCCATAGTACCTATCTGTTTTAATATATATATTAAAACAGATAGGGACTATAGGGACACCAGGTCACCGGTGCAGAATTCACTAAGCTGGATGACGTTGAGATCTTTACAGAGAATGCATGATATGGGTTTAGCTCCAGATGAGTAATAGTAGAGTGATGAACATTTGAGTCCTCCTAAACCTCTAATTTTATTTTTGTAAATCCACGGTTCTTGAATAAGAGCCACTTTGATATCTTTGCAACAAATAAGTTTACATAGTAAACTGGTTGAGTCCGAGCTGTGTTGTAAATTTATTTCAATAAAAGAAATGCTGTCCTTAATATTGAATTAATATATTATAAGAAACATTTTTAAGAAAATATACAAATTTTTACAAATATAATGTGAGGATGACACTTAAGGGGTACCTAGATCTTAAGACACTATCATCTCCACCCTTTGCTGTTCAGGAAGGTTAGTCCTCGGAGACAGTCGGACATGTTTCCATGCCCTCCTAGTCCTTGGAACTCTCCTTCACAGCGAATGTTTCTGGCTCTTCCAGCATCCTCTCGTCCACCGAGCCAGTTGTCTCCGGGATTTCAGATTCTTCCTCCGGGTTTGGGTCCTTATTGGTCCTTTTGACCTCAAGCAAGGTGATCGTGGCAAATTCTCTCTGGTTGAAGGGTTGAAAATTGCACTCCTGCAGTAAAACTACGGACGGCTCCTCCATACCTACAGTGATGCGCTGGCCATTCTTCTCATGCTTGGAGTTGAGAATCTTCCACTTCCTAACTTCTATACCCTTGTTTTGTCTCTGAAGGAGTTTCAGAGCCATTTCGGGTCTCTACTCCTGGCCAGGAAGACGGGCAATTGAATTAAATGACTTGGGCAACTCACTATTCGTGAAATGGTCGTACGCGAAAATCCAAATTTCTTCGCCACTTTGGAGATACTATGTCCCATCTCTCGAGTACCGAGCCGACCAAACGGTGTAGTGGTTAGCGTGCTAGCTTCTAGACCGCGAGGTTGCGGGTTCGAGTCCCGTGGTAGGCATGGGTGTTTGTAAATGTATGTTGGCTTGTCTAATGACGAATGTTTCGGCGCATTATAGCCCTCGTGTTGCTGACGGCGCCAGATAATCTGAAAACAACCAACTCTCGAGTACCGACTATAACGCTACGTTCCAAGTCCCTTAAATTTTGATAACCTGCCATTGTAGCAGCAGGAATCGATCTAACAGCTTTGTCAGACATCTGTTGCCTTATATAGGCGCTTCCGATTACATAGCATAACGTTGAATGATGGCATACCTCCGTTATTTACAAACTCACGTTTACTATACCAGTTTTTCAGGCCCTTTAGTGTATATATAGGGTGTACAAATAAGTTTCCGCCGTTTGACAAAAGATGGTCCCACCAGAAGGTTATGTTGAAATTGTCAGATGTAAAACGTAATATCGTAAGTTTGGACATCTGGCAACAACATAACCTTGAAGTATTAGTGTAATTTTTTTTCGCACAAAAATCTCAAGTTTTGCGCCGAATAAGCGTCATTTGCAGGAACTTTGATTTACTTCTTTAATTTGAAGAAATCTGCATCGATTGCTTGTAGAAACATATGATGAGACTACTTTAAATGAAAAAAGTTGTCATGAGTTGTTTAAAAACGGGGAGTTTGACGTAGAAGACAAAGAACATAAAGAAGGGTGAAAGTGTACGAAAACACAAAACTGGAAGAATTATTGGAGGAAGATTCGTGCCAAATGTGAGACAAACTTGCACTTCTATCAGAAGTTACTCAACCAGTGATGTTACATTCTTAAAAATCGTTGAGAATTATTCAAAACAAGGAAATTGGGTTCCATATGAACTGAAGCTGAGAGACGTTGAATGCCGATTGCACGTATGAAATGCTGCTTGCCAGGTATAAAAGAAATTGTTTTTTGCATCGTATAGTAACTGGTAATCAAAAATGGATCCACTACGATAACCCAAAGAAGAGAATATCATGGGGACCACCTGTCCATGCTTCAAAATCGACAGCCAAACCGAATACTCATGGGTGGGGGGGGAAGGGGACTCGTGCTGTGTATTTGGTGGGATCAGCTTAGTGTCGTGTATTATGAGTTTCTAAAACCAAGCGAAACAATTACTGGAGCTCTCCACCGAACTCGATAAATGAGATTGAGTCTAGCACTCAAGGAAAAAGTACTCCAGACACGATAAAATTATTCTCCTACATGATAATGCTCGTCCGCATATTGAGGCGCCGGTCGAAACCTATTTGAAAACACTTGATTTTGAAGTCCTACCCCCACCCATCGAATTCACCAGACATTTCCCCTTCCGATAATCACGTGTTCCGGTCGATGGCACATGACCTATTTAAGCAGCGACATCTTATGAAGATACTAAATATTGGGTGGATTCGTGGATAGCCTCAAAAGATGAAGAGTTCTACCAAGACGTGGTATCTGAATACTGCCAGAAAGATTGGAAAAAGTTGTGGCTAGTGATGGACAATACTTTGAATGAAACGTACCCTAATGTACGGTTCTTTGGCAATAAATTCCTAATTTTTGAGCCGACCAAACGGTATAGTGGTTAGCGTGCTAGCTTCTAGACCGCGAGGTTGCGGGTTCGAGTCCCGTGTTAGGCATGGGTGTTTGTAAATGTATGTTGGCTTGTCTAATGACGAAAGTTTCGGCGCATTATAGCCCTCGTGTTGCTGACGGCGCCAGATAATCTGAATATAACCAACCAACCTAATTTTTGACTGAAAAAGGGTGGAAACTTAATTGTACACCCTAGATAGGGTCCAACCCTTTTTAGCCTTGAACCTGTTGTTAATCTTAAATTTGCCAATACAAATTTATTCAGCTCATTCAGAACTTCTTATAATCTTGTCCTTATTATATTCTATTAATTTGTAATGCCATACACACGTTTAACATATCCATTTGAACGAGGTTGATATCCGCCTAGCTACCAAAGCCTTGAGTAACCCTCCCTGTTACACCATTTCCATGGTACATTGAAAGAACATTAAAAAAAAAATTCATCAGTATTCACAAAAGCAAAGAATTGGACTGATTGATGAATAGTTTTCAATTTACTTTTCAGTTTTCTCCACCTCGCAACCTCCCCAAATCCCTTCACCCTTTTCTCAGATCTTTTCAAACTCTTACTATGACTTGTTCTAAGTTTCCGTCTTCATCTTGTTGAGAGAGAGCAATTCTTCAATTATGTGCTTAATTTATTCTTTACTGCAATTGGTTGGTTCTTTCTATAATAACCAATATTATACTAATCCACCACTATCGCCACAAATGAACTTTATTCAGGGAATTTCTTGTTTAACCAATCATTGACGAGTATTTTGTTTTATTTATTTGTAGCAGTTAATTGTGATGAACAATATGTTCAATTATATTGATCTATTGTAGATAAGGAGTTATGACAAAAATAAATATTTTTTTGCATTAATTCTAAATAAAAAAATAATTGAAAATAATATATTATAAGAAAGAGATTTACTTTTTCTAGCATCCATTTAAGTTATTTTATTGCTTTGCGGAATCAATGAAATTGAATGGCAGCAGCTATTCTCAAACACTTACGGATTTCTTGAAGAACCGCTGATTCTGAAATCATCTCAATATTTTTCTGATGTTTCGTTTCTGAATTGCTAACAGCTAATTTTTAGGAATGGCAGAACTAGCTATAATTGTTGTTCTGATATTGATCTTCGGAGTTATTTATTTCATTGATCTTATTTTTAGGGTAAGCAGGTTTTTGCATATAATACAATCCGCGACGAAAATTTTACTTGAAATCGAAAGCTGCATTGTTCCCGGTGACTGTTCCAAATGCATATCGCTCTCTAGACTTATCCCTGAAATGTTTGCAATGAATTCCTCAAATATATTCATAAAGAAAATTTGATATTTTGGACCCTAAAATTATTAAAAATTCTTGGAGCATGAGATTTAATCAAGATCCAAAAGCGATGAATGGGGGAATAGGTAGTATTATCATTTATGTAAAACTCAAAGTGTATTAGATACCGTAAGTATTTAAAAAATTCTGTAAATCTATAAGTATGATGCAAGGATTCGATAAATTTCACATAAATTTGTTGTTTGTTGCTCCACTGCATATGCAAAGTGACTACTTGATCTAAATTTTGGCTCAGCCAGTCACTTTTTTGTGATTTTATCCTTACATTGATTACTTAACCATAATTTGATGTACTATACTTAGAAAGGCGACAGAACAGAAAAACCTCATCAGGTTATTAATGTGACGGTTCTTTTTAATAGAAAAAGAATATTCTCGATTTTGTTTGTTTTACTAACAATACCATGTGTATTCAATGAAGTTTTATGCTTAAATTAGTTGATATAATGGTGGTGAAATGTCCTTTTAAGGAGTATATATGGAAATGAACAAAAACTCTGTGTAAGTAGGTTCTCTCTGAATGCCAATATTCTTCCAATTTTGTGGATGTACTAACAAATTGTGGGTATCCCTATAGTATTGATACTATAGGAACCTGGTGTTATTTTGAAAATTTTGCAACTTTCTCAAAATAAAAGTTAATTATTGTAACCGTTCTGTTTACTGGTCTGCTTACGACTTCCATAGCCCCTTTACTTTCTTAGAATTCAACCACATACACATTTGTGAACTTTGAGGATGGATGGAGTATTTAAGGTTCAGCTTACCTTTCAATGGTTTTTAACCATGTTTCATATGTAATTCAGAATGATTACAATAAAAAATACAAATTTGAATACTCGCCTGATCGCTGTGTGGTTAGCACTCTGGCCTCGCATGCCAAAGGTGCAGAGTTTCAATCCCGGGTTTGGCATGGATGTTCATTATGGTTCAGAACCCATTTTAAGCTGCAGGTCCCGGCCTGATTAGCCGTCAGTGTGCAAAAAAATAGGTTATTGAATGTACAACTCGAGCTCAAAGTCCAACAGGATTGGTCGAGTAAAACAATATATATATTGAATTTTCTGAATAACATAATATAAAATACAGAATAAGAAATACCAAGATTACAGATTATATTCAGGGGTTTATGTAGAAGGAAATTTGGGTCCTTCTAAAGGACCCTTTACACAATTCCATAACGAACAAAAGGACCCTTCAAAAAATTCCACAACCAACAAACAAACCTTTCACAAAATTCCATGTTAAAATGTACATCCAAAATTGAAATATTTAAATCATCTAGGAGTAGAAGGATAACATTTTAAATATTTGTAAGTACCAATTCAACATTAAAAATTTTAAATTGTTTTTATTATTGCATGAAATTTTCGCAAAAATATATAAAACTGAAAAAATTTCCAAATTTTTTTTTCCACAAAATTAAAAAAAAAATTGCAAAAAAAAGACCTTGTAAAAAAAATCTGGATAGAACCCTGACATAATAGACAAAGTATAAATAATTTCACAAAGTTAACATAATTAGACCACATACAATTTAGAATAATGAAGTTTGTAGAATAATACAATAGCATAGGGTGGAGTAAAATGGGTATAAAAATCCTTTTTTTTATGTTCAGCTAAAATTTTCTTGTAAATATTTAACAATTCAATTTTTATTTTGGTTTTTCTTTACATTGCACATCTTAGGATTTTTTAATTATTAAGTTACATAAATATGTTTGTGAGAAAACATTTTATAGGTATATGTTTACTTTACCCATTTTATCCCATGCAAGTGAAAATGGTTATACTATAGTTTAACAATGAAAACCTTGGAATAAATAATAAACCGAAAGAAAACAAAAAACTTATTGAAATATGAAAATAATATAGTAAGCCATAAAGTCATTTAAAACTCTTTTTTTTAATCTGAAATTGGCTAATACATCCAACTTAAATGTTTTTTAGTAACGTTTACATTTAAATCACATTCTTCTCCGTATTACACGTAATGACTGTAAAATTCTATTATTATTAATATTCAAAATCTAGCAAAAATATCTTTTCTAACAATACCAAATTAAGTCTACTATAATTTGAAAGAAAACGTTGGCTCATTTTGTAATTTAAGAAATGTCAAAATCAGTTTTCTGGTCCATTTTCACAGACATGCATTTCAAAAACCAAATGCAATGAAAAAATTTTGCTTTCTTCTTTTCTAAATTCTGCAAAATTTCATTCAATTGTGAGTGGTTCAGATTGAAAATGCCACTTTTGATTTGATTTTAGATTTAAAATAGACCATAATACTGTCAACATATTTTAATTTTTTTAACTTTGGCAAAAAAAAAATGTTTTAATCTTTTTAGACATACAATAAATTTCTTAAGGAAACTTTTAAACATTTGATTTTAACACTTCAGAAATTTTTTGTTAAGTATTAAATAAAATAAATTTTTGAAGAAAATAAAATTAATTTCAATTAATATTAAAAAAAAAGTATGCTGAATAAATCTGCTTTTATTCTAAATATGGATAATTTTTTCCCTTTGATAGATATATTTCAAACTTATGTATTTTTTTTTTTTTTCAGACTTGTTGGTTCTTTCCATATTTAAAGTTGCTTCAAGTTACAGGCATAACTATAAAGCCATTTGCCCTTGTTTGGGAAACAACAAAGTTTAATAGAACATTTTATCGATGGAGTCGTTTCAAACCTACTTTCTTACGAATGTGGTTTCAGACTGGCACATATGTTTCAATGATTTGTATGATTCCCGCATTCTTTGTAGTTTCTCATTCATTCTGGCTGTCTCTTGAGAAATCGCCTTCACAACCCATTTCTGATGACTCTCAAATTATGGAATACAGGAACAGCAGCACTCCATTAATATTACCCATTGTAAGAATTTATTATAATATATTAAATGTAACTCGCATGAATGTATACATGTTTATTCCAACCTATAGTATAGATATTTCATAAGAACTACTAGCTCGATTTCAATGAAACTTTATGGATAATGTTAAAATATCTCAAAGCAGAATGAAATTTTTAGTTTGGAATTTGAAACTGTATCACAAAAGACAATTATTTAATGCAAATGTTTTCCTAAAATATTGTTGAAAGTCTTGCAAAATTGTAATTTGCATTTATTTGGAATACAAATTATTGCATTTAAATAATTTTTGTTTGTTTTAAAAAGAATTTTACTAAGAAAATGCCACTTTTAGTTTAGCATGAGTTTCAGATTGCATAGAACATCTGGTACAATATTAAATATATAATTATTTTGTAAGCCAGTTAAAATCAAAAATTACATGAATATTTTGTTTAGAACTTTGATTTGTCAAAGCATCTGTTTGATGCATCTCATACTGTAAAATACCATTTATGCTTTCTAAAATTTTGGGGTGATTTAATTAAAAGATTAAATGCATGATCATAAAACTGAGTAAAAGAATTTTTAAAAAAATATTAATTCTTCTAGAAGATTACATGATTGATTGAAAATATTTTGGAGACTTGGAAGAGTGTAAAATATATCTGGCAAAAGATTACGAATTGGTTTCTGTCAAAAAAACTGGTTTAAATTCTAGACCTCATTGCTTTAAGTTTTTTAATTTGATTTATTAATTCTTGTATACAGTTTTGCCTATGTAAATAACATGAATAACAAAATGATTTTTTTTTTTTTTAATTTCAATCAATTTTACATGTGCTAAAAAATATTTTTTTTCTAATAAATTTAGATATTTTACAGGAAGCTCCAAAGCAATTGTAAAACTAATTTAGTCTTTGTGACTGCATTAAGACTCAACTGTATGACATTTGGTCTTGCTATCCAAGTTACTCTGGCTATTCAAATGTGTGTCAAGTTAGTTTAAACTGTCAACAAATGCAAATTAATAATTTTCTTATTTAAAATTTAGTAATTATTATTACTAGAAATAATTTTCTTATTATTAATTCTAATTTTCTGGTCTATAACTCATAGGCTTATATTTAGTTTAGATGTATTTTATCTCTCGTTAACAGTTAATGTTCTTTTAGTTTGAGCAATTATGACAATGTCATTAGTGTAGACAAGTACCTGAACTAATTTGTTAAAAATGTTTTCTCTAGTATTAATAGCAGAATCGTGGATAGTTCATTCCAATGTTGAATTGATGAGTAAGTAGGCAAAAGCATTATCCCCTGCTGTACATTGTTTTTTATTTCAAAATATTCTTTTAAGTTTTCAGATAATTTAACACAAGAAAAAGTTTTGTTTAGGGTTAGTTTTATATGTCTGATAAAATTTTCTGGGATGTCCAGATCATGCAGAACCCTTAAGTACATTTGGCAAAGGCTAACATTTGATGTTATCATAGGCTGACTTGAAGTTAATAAGAAATAGTATAGTCATACGAGGGAATTCTTGGTAAAAAAACAACAATAACATCTGTATATCTTTCAAAGTATGTTGGACAAAATTACTAAATTGAGCATGGAGCAAAATTATTTATTGAAATAATCACTTTACCTGAAATCAATTTACATTTTGTTTAATTTCATTGATTTAGTGACCAAGATTTACCCCAGCTTTGAGGTAATTATTGATCACATATGTGGTAAATATTGGTCCCAACTTGTTTTTATATTTTTGCAAGTCAAAAGTAAATATTAATATGATAAATTATTAATAGCTAATGTTCACAAATTTTCTATACATATATAATAGGTTAATTGAGAAAGAAGAGCTATTATTTTAGATGATATTGTTTATTTAGATGTAGATATTACAAACAAGCATACAATACTTTAAATCCAGAATTCTTGACAGAATTTTTATAACATTTGTAAGCAATATTAATTGTATTAGTATCTACCACAAAAGGATTACTTCCCTATAAAATTGCTGGCCCTTAGAATATATACATATTTCATATTGAAATTTTCTATCATGCCTGCTTTGGCTATCGAAAGTTACTAGTGCCTTGTTCAAGAAATTTAATTTCTACTCTCTTCTCATCTAGTATGTTTGCAATTTTTCTGACATAAAATGGGTTACTGTCATAATGTACAGCATAATACAGATGCTCCTGAAGTTCACCATCAATATTAGAAAGCTATTTCCTAGTATTTTTTAGGGTCAAATTCTTATTTAACTGCTCGATTTCAATTGTATCTACATTATTATTCTTAATTTCCTCCTCAGAGATTTCAAAGCATGTATGTTTTGCTGATGATGAGGCATCCACATTATTATCAATTAAAACTTTGGTTATTTTACTGATAGAATTTTTCTTGGCGTTCAATCTTTTCTCTTTCGCTTCAACTCCTGCTTTTGTTTGGTACCAATCTTATCTTTGATTTCTTTGTCTGATTCTACAATCATATCCAGAAAATTGTGTTTTGTAGAAACAGTTGAATTTGTGTTTATTTGATTTCTAATTCCTGACTGTGATATTCTTGAACTAATATGTCTTTAATGCTTATTTAAGATGTCTTTGAAAGTATTTGACATTATTCTTAAGCAGAAAGCGTTTGATTCAGATACAAAATAACATTATTAAAATAGGTACTAAATACAAACCTGTATCTAGTAATGTGTAGAGATAGAAGTAAATATGAAAAAGTCTGAATTCTAAAAAATATCATTGACCAAGAATTACCCCAGCAAACTGGGGTATAAATGGGTATACTTAAGTAATCAAATTTTTAAAAAAATTAAAAAAAATTATACATGTAATTTAAAAGCTTAGCCTTTCTGTAGTTGAAAAGCAGCATCAACAACTACAAAAATGTAGCACTGATATGGATCTTGATAAAAAGTAGGATTGTTTTAGACAATCTTGAAACAAGATATTTTCATAGTAGTAAATGAAATAATTGTTTCTCTCACTTGCTACAAATTTATATATTTTTAAATTATGTATAAGAAAATAGATATATAGAGTTTTTGTCTTATTTTAGTTATTTTTAAATAGCATTTTTTAATACTGAAAAGTAGGTGACCATTAGTTACCCCAGGAAAAGAGTGAACTAGAATTCCCTGTATGACCCTTTTATATCCATCCCAAACTCCCTAGATTCCCCAAATCCCAAATAGAAGATTTCTTAACTGGTTGGTTTACTCCTAAAGCCACCTTGATATTTTCCAACTATGTTTTCAACTAAAGTGAAATGAAATAGTCGCAATTTTTTTATTAAGTTATATTCAGTAGGTTGGTACCACAATAATTTACAAAACGTGTTTGATGCCACAAGTCCATTGCAAAGGTAACACCTCAACTTCCCAAATCGACGAGATATCCTTGTGTGTTGCCTCAGTCAACTTGGAGACTTCTTGCTTCAAAAGCTCAGTTGAAACACAAAGTGTTTTAAAGATCACTAACATAACCCAACATCTATCTTTTTGTAATATTAGCACAATTACTGTGTATTTCTCCATTCCTATTCCTACAGAGTGATTATGAATTTTAAATCCTGATGAGAAAGTATCATTAATACCTATTGAGAGCTCTTATTTTGCTATTTAAGTCTAAATTATATATACCTAAGAATATTTTTCCCTTACTTTTTTGTTTTCAAGTGGAAAGAATGATTCCAAAATGACCACCATTAGCTGTATGCCATATGGTTGGAACAGTGTTCACTTTAACACATTCGCTGCCGCTGGCGCGTCAGCATGACGCTACCTCCATGCCGGCGACGCTCTGGGACGACGATCGAGTATGATAAGTAAACTGCTTTATTTTTAGTTCGGATTTGGAGGTTGAACTATGAGGTTTTTGAGGCACGTTAGTGAAGCATTATTTTTATATTTTTAGGAAATAAAAGGTTTTTCCTTTTTTCTGGTTTTACTATTAAAATATAAGGAAAATTTTTAATCATTAAAACACTTTTTTTAAATTCGGCTTCTGAGGATGGATATATAAATTTTGGTGGCAGCGAATGTGTTAAGAGCTTCCACTTTATTTTGTTTTACACTTAGACACTTTTGCTGTTTCATTATAATATGCATGTATAGTCTCTATTAAATGCATTGTTTCATAACGTTTACTTCAATTTAAAATGTATGTATTTAAAAATTCAAGTTAATGCAAATGTGTTGTAATTTCCCTCACATGACAGAAATTACAGTATTTTATGTAATTAGTATTGAACCAATTAGTTTAGATTGCTGTCATGCAAGTTTATAAATGACCTAAATATGTATAAACTACCTTTAAAATATAAAATGCCAAGTTCATTTCTGAATTTACTACCGAACATTTTATTCTGTTCCACATCTAACGTCACAAGTGGGACATTTTAATTATAAATGTTTTCAAGTAAGAAATTTCACTGTTATTACTAGAAAATGATTGAAAATAAATTAGCAGTTGATGAGTTAGAGAAAATGGGTAGGAAAGGGACGGGTTTTTTTTTGTTCAAATTTTTGTTAAATATTAAGTATAGTTTATAATAAAATTTAAATTATCTAAAAGTTTTATACGAAACATGACACCACTCAAAATCATCGATGCATTATCAATTACAAGATCTTTATTGAAGGGATTCCAAATAGCGAGTGAGGGGAAACCTGTGTAGTGAATGGCGAACAATCCCCCTTTCTCGCCAAGTTTCTAGCCAATATTCGCCACAAAGGTGTTTTTAAGTAAAATGGCAAAAAATAAAAAATATTGAAAATACTTTGCTACTTCTCACAGAAAGGGATGAGTGAACGGAGTGGGAGATGAAATAAAAAAATTTGTTGTATGTCAAAAGATGATGAGCCTAGGTGAGATACACACTGTCTAATCTGCCAAAGATTTTGCTAACTTAACAAACCAACTTACAAAAAGTACCAGGATCTTCTACATTGGAAATTATCACATACAGAATAAAGTATGAGAGAAAAACCCATGGAGCAATGTAATTCCATTTACTGGTTTATCAGATTTCCATGTAAAAGGTGTCATCAACTGTCGAACCGCCACCACCGTAACTGTGACTCAAGGCCTGAACAGCTTGGTGAAAAACAGAGCATGAGTCATCAAGAGAAGACCGACAGCAGCGAATGTGCCAACATGCATTCTGCTGTGCCGTTTGTAAACAATTCTTAATTGTCCAGGCTCAATATAATTAACGTGTCTTTACAGATATTTTTGCCGTGTTATCTCGCCAGCAGAATATCTTTCAATTCAACGTGAAATTTGTTCTTCATTGACAGATGAGAAAATATTTATTATTCATTTGACTGATTTCAAGGTGCCTTCCCGCTGCTGCGTATTCGCATGCAAAGGAAATTATGACAGCAGTACTACAAAGGTAACTGTTTTTAAATTCCCTGAAATTTCAGATATGTGCGAGAAATGGTGTAAAGCAATTCTTAGAAAGGATTTTGTTCCGACTAAATCTTCGCAGGTCTGTGAAGCTCATTTCAAGAAGGATGACATTGAGAGGGACACTTGGATATACAACAGCATGACTGGAGAGAAATTAATAGCTCCCTTACCTTTCCTCGTTTAAAGAAAGATGCAATTCCTTCAATATTCCCAGGATGTCCAGCATACTTATCAGCTGCAGAACCAGACAGAGAAGCTCCATAGGATAAAAGAATTAGATTTGAAAATGAGCAACTGCAGTTAGCTATTGAATTGAGTAAAGAATCAAAAGATGCAGAAGATAGCAAATTTAAATTTTCTTCATATATCGAGTTTTTGAGTTGCCTTGAAAACTTTGCAATCCCGAATTGTTGGAACACAGTTCGACAATCAGACAGAATAATTTTTATTTATTTACTCACTTCTGATGCACCTGTTATTGTAGCCTCTATTGTTCTTTATGCAACTCTTGAACTGAAAGTCTTCATTGGAACAGATCTGCTGAACTCATCAAATGTTATTAACTTTCCCAAAAGTGTCGGTTGTATGAAAGAACTCGCAACAGTTCTAGGTAATGTGCAAAAGTTACAAGAAAACCATACTGCCCCAGATATAATACTTCACCTGATAGAGAATATGCTTGATAGGTTGGATACTTCTTACCCAGTGACATTTATTAAAGAGCAAATACATTTGCTTCAGAAGAAAAAAGAACAACGTAGATATTCACCTGATCTTATGATTTTTACAGCGTTACTCCATTCTATTTCTCCTCATGCATACAAATTCCTGAGAAATTCTGGAAATGTCATAGTTCCACATCCAACAACAGTGAGGAGAATTTCTTCAAATATGCCAACTAATCCATACTTGGAACAATTTGATTCTGGATTTTTGAAGTACACTGAAGAAAAAAGCAAGCTTTTGAAGGATAGCGATAAGACTGTTGTGTTAATGTTCGACGAAATTCACTTGAAGCCATATATCGACTACAAAGGTGTATTATGATATGGAGCATGATGTCTACCTATAAAGATGTCGTACACATATTGCCCGTGCTAAATATGTGTGCTGAAACCTTGAACTCCTTCCTAAGAAAAATTATCATAGGTTTAGAAAAAATTGGATTTACCGTTCTTGCAGTGGTCAGCGACAACAATGCGATAAATAGGAAGGCGATGTCACTATTTTCCAAGCCACCATCATTGTGCATCAAGTACACACATCCTGTCGATCCAAAAAGGCCACTCTATTATGTTATAGACGCTGTACATATTTTAAAATGTGTGCGGAACAATTGGTTGAATCAACGGAATTCTGAAAAGCGTATGTTTTTTCCCAATTTTGAGTGTGTAAGTGATGCTTCTATTAGTTAATTGGAAACTGCTTCATTTTCTACTTTACAAAAATTACATGAAGTGGAGCATGTTGCCATTGTGAAATTCGGTTATGGCCTTACTTACAAAGCTCTAAATCCCTCAAGTCTAGAGCGTCAAAATGTGAAGCTCGTATTGCAGATCTTCAATGAATTTGTTGCTAAGGCACTGTTAGAGTTGGGGGACAAGCGTGCTTTAGACCATTACAAATCTACTGCATCGTACATTGAAATAATTCTGAAGTGGTGGTGGATTGTAAATGTTAAAACTCCTGATAAAGGGCGTCGTTTAAACAATATCTATATGCATCCCTTGACATTGGCTCCAAATGATGAAAGTCGAAATTTTTTGAAGAAGTTCACTACTTGGTTAGATATCTGGAAACACTCTAACTGTTCTACAGGTGTTTTGACCAATGAAACTCACCATAGGTGTCAACTTTTCAAAAAACATGGGGGGGGAGGGGCGAGTTTTGACGGAAAATGAAATTTTTCGAAAAATTATCGAAATCTATTAATTTTTCAAAAATCTAGGTATGACACAACTTCTCATATAATATCAACAATAAACAACAGTTATAATTTATTTGGAGAATGGAGGGGAAAAAAAGGAGATAGTGTTACAAAAATCAGGGTAGGCAGCCCCTCAGAATTTAAAAGTGGGGAGGCCAGCCCCCCGTACTTTACGCCTATGAAACTCACACAGCACTGATCAATACCAGTCGGGCACTATTAGACATGTCAACCTATTGCTTTGAGAAACTGAAAATGAATGACTTTTTAACAGGAAAGTTACAGACAGATGCATTAGATGATAGGTTCGTCAAGTATAGAATGCTTGCAGGATCACAGTATAATGTCTCTGTACGCCAGATTTTTGAATCTGAATCAAAGTTGCGACTACAGGATTATTTGCCGCTGACATTAAAGTCTTCCAACTATGGCAGTATAAGAGTTTTGCAATTTGATGGTGACATTCCATCACCAGATGGCATTTCGCAATTTGATGTTGGCTGTTCAACATCTGATGAAGTGGATATATCTGTCGTTGATTCGGATTACAAAGAAACAGAAAACAGTTTTCCGGTTTTAGTATACATGGCAGGGTATTGTGTTTATACTATATGTAAAAATTTTAAATGTGAATCTTGTCGCGAGCAACTTGCAATGGACAAAGAGCTACTTGTTGATGATTAGTATAAGTATACTCAAAGTATCAATAAGGGTTCCTTGCAATTCCCAAACGCTGATGTCATTAGAATTGTTAATTTCTGCTATATTGTAGCTCAAAAACTAATATCATCAGAAAATGAAAGTAAGTTCCTTAGAATTTCTAATCAAAGAGTTTTTATGACAAATCTAATTATGCAACTAAATACCAATTTTGAGATTTTTAATGATGTTGATGTTTGTGCTTCAGGGCACATAGCTGAAGTTATTGTCCGAAGAACTGCATGGGTTACGACAAATATCCTTTTAAAAAATTATTGTATTTACAAAAATGATGTTATTAAAAAAAGTAAAAATGCAAATGATGTAAAGTCTAAAATGCGTAAGCTTGACACTTTAAAAAAATAAATATTTTTCTATTAGTATTTTACGGTAACTCAAGTTAAAACCCATTAGTTTATTAAAATAATTTTTTACGTTATATTCTATCGCTACAGTTCAGAAACATAATGTGTGCATGGTTGCCACACACCTGGAAAACAGGGAAAATGAAAATGCCTAAAAATGGTCAGGGGATAGTTTCTGGAAAAGTCTGGGAATTATTTTAGGATAAAGTTTTCTTCAAAGAAGTTCAATACTTTTTTCGTTCGAATGGTATCGAAATTTTTTTACGATTCAATATCTTCCTTTAAGCATTTGGTTGGAAAACTTTCTTTGTGTTTTATTAATTTTATTTTACAAAAAATACATTCTCGTTTTGAAAAGCATTTGTGCTACAAAAATTTTTCTGTTTGATTGATTTGTAGTATTTCTGAAAGATTAACATCATTCAATTTTATGTTCTTGTTATAGAAATAAGTCGTTACTCTATTGGCAAAATCATTGTGTGGAAATGTTGTTAAACTTGGAATTTTTTAAAGATTGTCTGGAAAAGTCAGGGAATGTGGCAACCCTGTGTGTGTATTGTAAATATTTTATCGTCTGATATTACATTTGGTTAATCTAGGTTCCAGGTTCATTCTGATTAATTGCTTGAATCTGGCAACACTATTGTGTACCTATAACCGTTATTGGCAGCCGCTGAACTCCTTTCGGAAACCCTTGTTTTTGTATTATTTCAACTTATCGACATTTTTGAAAAGCTCGCCAAGGGTGACATACAACCTAGATTAACAATATCTGATAATTTTATTGCTGATAAATTACTTGATGCTTTACCAAAAGCTACAATTTAGAACCGTGATGTGTGTAATTTATTCTATGGCCTGCTACAATTAGTGTATATAGTAATCAGAATTTTTGATTTTTCCCAACCCGAAAAACCTAGGTGATTTTTTAAAAAAAAGATGACAAAATACTGAGGGAGCAGTTGAACTTAAAATTGTTTTTACTGAAAATTAATGATATAAAGTTATTCAAAGTAACATTTCATAACTACATTTGTAAGGCATTTATTTATTTTATTATTCTCTATAGAAATTTTACATTTTTGTATCTTCTCTTTTCAAAATATGTTTATAAATTTATATGGTAATAATTGTACATTTAAAGATGCTCTTCATTTGAGATTGAAACAGAGCATTAAAAGAAGTTTTCCTCTGTTTAACTATGATACAAATAAAAAATTATTTATTTAGAATGTTGTATTTTTTATGCAATATTTTCCTTTACTGTATTAAATATATTGGTTTTAAATATATAATTTTAAAAATAAAAATGTTTGATTCAAGTAATGCAATTTAATTGAAATAATAGAGTTTCTGTAAGCAACTGAATAATGTAATCTAATTTAATAGTTTTTAAAAAAGAAATGGCATTTAAAATTACTTTCAATTCAGGCACCAATTGATTTTCTTTGATTTGTAATATTTACTAGTCATGAATAATTCAACATAAAAAGGAATAAAATCGTCATATTAATTAAGAGTTTTTGATGTCATTGTATAATATTCTTTGCTTTCTTCGAAGTATTAATTGACATCATCAAAGAAAGGACAATATTTACAGAAATACAATTCAGAAAGCTAGCTGGTTGTAACTACCCTATCATTCAGCAATCGACCGGTCTTCTTGTGATGACTCATTGCTGCGTAGTCATGCCTTAAGTAACAGTTACTGTGGTGGTGGTCGAACCCATTCTCTTTCTACTGAAATATCACCTTTGGAAACATCAATTTTTCCTAGTAGATTCCTAATGAAGACTTGACACGTGGAAACTGGGTCATAGTAAATTAAAAGGACAAATTCTATCCAAATTAAATTAGCAAACGAGATGAAAATGGTGTATTTGTAATAAAATGTGATGGAAGAATAACAAATCAATTTAATATCAATTAATATTTCAAGTGGGACCAAAGCATTCTATTTTTACTTTTCAATAAAACAATTTTAACATAATTAGCCATTATATTTAGTATTGTTTTCAGTTAATGTTCATTTCAAAGTAGTATATTTCACTAGATTACTTGTTTCACAGATGTTGTTATCTCAATAAACATGATATACACTCTTGAATAGTCACAAATATTAATTTTTGTTTCTAAACTCTTTATGTACCAATATCCCAGTTTATAAAACCTAAAATTTGTGCTGAGACATTTATTTTTATTTTAAGCTTTCCAATACTTTGCAGAAAACCTATTACTTTATGCCATATAAAATTTTATTAAAATATGAAGACCAAGAGGAAAGAACTGTTTAAAATTCTTCATTTTGTAAAAATAGAACTAAGAGTGCTCTATTTTGGTACTAACCAATAGTAACTCATCAAGGGGGAAAACGATACTGTTCAAGAAATATTTCACGAAAAAGACTAAACATTTTAATGTGCTTCAATTCATTTTGAAAGCTTTAAATTGCTTTTTCTTAAGATGGCTTTTAAGTTATCTAAACCTTTTGTCCCTCATTTACATTTTTCAAAATGTTTAAGTTTATATTTTAAATGCACATGCATATAATTTTCTAATGGCTGGTATATAACTTTATATTTTCATCTCATGGTATTAAAAAAATAACTCCATATTATGTGTCTAATTTTAACCTTTCTATCTTTCAGATTCCAGGTGTGACTATTCCATTCTCTCAAATATTATTCTACATCGTTACACTATTTTTGTGTATGGTATTCCATGAGATGGGTCATGCAATTGCATCCTCCAGGTATAAACCATGAATGTTTAAACTTGAGTATTGTTTTAGTGTAGCGATGTTTGGGGAGGGGCTATGGAAAACCTTGTAAGTTCTCATCAAAAGTTTCCAGTTCTGCAAAAATTAGTTTTATCTAATTCCACCAAACAAAACTTGGAATGTTACTAGTATATAGTTTATTCAAATCATAGGTCTTTAATTTTGTAGGAAATTGAACTCAAAGTTTGGCTTTGCTTCTTAAAAAATGACACAAATTATAAATTTAAAAAAAAATTCTGCTCTTCAAAATTCGGATCAAAAACTTTTTAAATTTGTGGTTTTTATAATAAAAATTCCTTGTGTAGATTAAAATAACTTCCTTGAAAATACAATTGTGAGTTATAACAATCTTAAAAAAAAAAATTGAGTGGTGGAACAATGTTGAGAAATTCCTAATAAATGTAGAAAAAAACTGATAGTTTAAAAAAAAATTCTGGGTTCAGCTGGAAAAAAATTGTCAGCAATTTTTAAAAAACACATTCAAATTTGTTGAATTGCAAATCTGTAACCTTATTAGCTGTAGCTCACTAAGTATATAACATTTTTTAACACTCTTCTTTTTTTTTTTTTTAACTTTTTTTTTTTTTAAACAAAACTGTCTGATATTTCCTTTAGTGCTAGTTATTCTTTTTCTGAACTAGTCATAATTTTACAAGTTAATTACTCTGTCAATGTATTTGGAAAAGAAGAGAATGATTGGCAATATAGGAAATATTTTTATTTTTTTTACCTTTTTAAAAGTAAAGCATGGCTTTATGCCAGGTGGAAAAGGATGTTTGCTATTTAGTTTTATGACAGATTTGGCTATTGTTTTGTAATTCAAATTGCTCAGATTCAGGTTTCAAACAGTTCTGTCATTGCTTTTCAGGCAGAGAGGGAGTCTTGGCTATTCATCATTTACCAGTATTTCTCTACAGTCTGTAGAATACTGAATAGTCAAGAACGCTGACATCTTCAAATGATGTTCAGTGACATACCAATAATTGTAGCTGCCTTTTAAACTAAAAGGGATATTCCAGACATGTACTGTAAATGCATTTCAAAATTTATAATTTACCTTATGTATTAATTTACCTTATTATAATTTATCTTAATTTCCAATATTAGTAATTTTCAAAAATATGGTACTTATTTTTCTGCATAAAAATTTACTTCTTTTTCGCTATTTTCTAATACAGTTGAACCCCGCTGTAATGTACATGGGATATAATGAACACTCGGTTATAGTGAACTTTTTAGTGGTCCCGACCGAACTCCTATTTAACTAATATTGTTTTATATGCTTATAGTGGACAACTGGGGAAGTGGTAGTTCATTTACAGTGGACTCAAATTTTGTTTCCACAGATTTTTTGATTTTTTTTTTTTCAGTTTTCCGTCTCAAACTGGCATAAGTTGGAAGTGCAAATAACAGCATTCCTTTACATCGTGTCAAATTTCACTTTCATTCTTATTGTCTTGAACTAAAAAGAATAACTAGTTAGACAGAATTACTCTTCCTCCCTAGTTAAAGGAACAAACCTCCCTTTTTCGACTCCCCTTCCCCCCAATTCTCGGATGGAGCCTCTGTCCACTATTATTAAAAGCCCTCACCCCCTCCCCCCTCTCCCTTCAATCCCTTATACTTTACAATCGAAAAGTGGTAACAGTCCAAAAGTCTCCAATTGTCCCTCGTTTTACTGTCGCTCTCTTTATAATCTTATGTACAATTAAGCAGACCTTTTTTAAGAACAGCTAAAAATTCCGTAAAAAGAAAAGCATTTTCAATTGAGGATAAAGTTAAAATTATTTAACGTATTGAAGATGGCACCAATCAATCGGCAATATGCAAAGAATTTTCCTTATCAAAATCTACAGTTTCAAGCATTTAAAAAAATCACAGTGTGACTCTTGTGCACACGAAAAAAATGTAGACTCTTCGAAGAAACTATGTCAGGCTGAAAGAGAAGATGTGGAAGAAGCTCTGTTAAAAGGGCTCACCATGCAGCGGAATAGAAATCTCCCTTTGACCGGAGGCATGCTTTAAATTAAAGCGAAAGAGTTTGCTGAAAGATTCAAAGAAAAGGCTTTTGTGTGCCCCAATGGATGGCTGTAAAGATTAAAAAAAAAAAAAATTCTTGTGGAAAGGTTCTTGGTGAAGCAGTAAATGTTTGTGCATCGGATGTGGAAAAGGGGAAAGCTCACGTGTGGCAGATGTAATTAAGGATTATAAAGAGAAGGATATTTTTAATGCTGACGAAGCTGGACTTTTTTTACAAAATGACTCCCAACCAAACGTTAAAATCTAAAGGAGAAAATTGAACTAACGGGAAACTCTCAAAGTGAGTTGTCTGTTTCAATTTGGAGTACTTAGTCAATCAGCTACTTAAGACTTTTAAGGTTTTAAAACAAAATTATAGACTTAATTATAAGCATTTTTAGGGTTTCAACAGATTGAAACTCTTGGGTCTCGCGTTTATTTCCTATTTTGTTTTTACAGCTGAGTATTGAAATTACGAGGTGGTTTTCAGGCGCCAGTAGTCTAGTAATTTTGGAGATTCGATGAAAGAAGTTGTATAAAATCGTGGACTGTATTAAAATAAACAACACGTTTCAAATCACATAAGCATCTGATTTATTGTATTGGGAATTCGGGCTTATGTACAAAGGTTCGCCACCAGAGGCGCTATTGATGTGCGCAGGCGCAAACATGCCGCCCCACATTGCAATGTTTACATTCAATCAATTGTACTCCAATAGTTAATCCAATGTAATATAAAAAGGACACAATAAAAATTTATCAATAAAAAACTGCATATCAAATTACACATTATTTAAAAAGGTTATCCATACAAAACTACAATTGCATTTCAGTCCTGCATAGGCAGCAAACAAACCTTAGAAATTCCCCTAGAAAATGTACTATATTGGGTTTTTACCTGAACTACTCTGATTTTGCCGTCGCTTCCATCTTTGGTACTTATAATACGGCCTAATAACCATTTATTGGGAGGGAGATTTTCCTCAACAAGCAATACCAAATCACCAATTTTCATGTTATTTTTCTCAAATTGCCATTTTGATCATTGTTGCAACTGATCTAGATAATTGCGATGCCAACTCTTCCAAATCAATTGCACAACTCTAGTTATTTTTTGCCATTTACTTAATCTATTTTCATGTATATTAATTAAATCAGGCTCAACTAGAGTGCTCATTTGTCTTCCGATGAGAAAATGGGCGGGAGTCAATACCTGAAAGTCATCTACACTAGCAGATAAGGGGCTAAGTGGTCTGGAATTCAAAATTCCTTCTATTTGTGTTGTAATGGTTAGGAATTCCTCGTAAGTTAAATTATGACCACTCACTGATCGCTTAAAAATGGACTTAAATCCTTTCACTGCAGCCTCCCACAAGCCACCAAAATTGGGAGATCTAGGTGGGATGAACTTCCAAACTACGCCCTCGGAAGACAAAAACCCGGCCAGTTGCTCATCTGGCTTTGTAACCAATCCATGAAGCCTCTTTATTTCTCGGTCGGCTCCAACAAATGTCATCGAATTATCAGAGTACAATTTGGCACATCTTCCACGGCGTGCAATAAACCGTTTCAGAGTCGCTATAAAAGAATCTGATGTTAAATCCGTAACTATTTCAATATGCACAGCCTTAGTTACAAAACATACAAATATACATACATAGATCTTATGGAAAATTCCTTTTCTTTGATTGCGGTATCTAACAGAAAAAGGTCCACAAAAGTCAACTCCTGAACAATTAAATGGAAAGTCTGGCACCACTCGTTCTCCAGGTAGATCGCCCATCAGCTGCTTTAAACTTACTGGATTAGCTTTAAAACAAATTACGCAGTCGTGGACAACTTTGCGACAAATAGAACGTCCACCTAATGGCCAAAACTTCTCCCGCACAAAGCTCAACAATCCAGTAGCACCAATGTGCAAATACTTCTTATGAACAAATCGAATTATCGATAATGTAAGAATATGACCTTTGGGTAATATAGCAGGATGTTTCCTTAAAAAATTAAGATTGCTATTACTCAAACGACCGCCTAATCTCAAAACTCCATCACCATCCAGAAACGGGTTTAAACTTTTTAACTTACTCTTAGGCGAAATACTTTTACCCAAAAACAGACTTCCAATTTCCACCGAGAACTCCTTTTGCTGAGTTGCTTTTATTAAGTACTTTTCTGCCTCGTTGATCTCATGAGCTTCGAGTGGGTCAGTCTTTCTCTCAGAAACATTTCTAGCATTATTTACAAATCTAAAAATATAACTCAATATTCGAAGAACACTTATATAATTATCACGTAAATTAATTAATTCATGCAAAAAATTATTTACAATAACACTAAAAACTGGTAAGTTATTTTCTGAAATACTTCCTTGGAAAAAAGTTCTAAGTTCCAATTGAAAGTCCTCACGTTTGTCAGCAACGGTGATACTTCGATTTGGATAGTCACTTTCACTGAGAAACACCGGTCCATTCCACCAAAGGGTTTGACTTAACAATTTGTCAGGATCGACACCTCGAGATACCAAATCTGCCGGATTCTGATCCGTACCCACATGACGCCACTGAGGGATGACGCCACTAGATGTTAGTTCTTGAATTGTGGCCACCCTGTTCTGCACAAAGGTCTTCAGGTCTGATGGTTCTTTATGGATCCAAGATAATACAATCATTGAATCGCTCCAGTAATACGTTTGTGTCACTGTAAGCTTTAAGGCTGAAATGACCTTTTTCACCAATTTTGCCAACAGCACTGCGGCAAGCAATTCAAGCCTTGGAATAGTAAGGCTTTTAAGTGGTGATACTCTAGACTTGCTTACTATTAATTTTACAAGTGACCTGCCAGCTCTATCTGTAGATTTGCAATACACCACAGCACCGTAACATCGTTCCGACGCATCAGCAAAGCCGTGGATTTCCACGGACACCGCCTGCACAATCACAATGCACCTGTCTACCTCGATGTTGTTTACGCTCCGAAACACCGCCAGGATCTGTTGCCATTCTTTGCATTCTTCCTCTGGTAACTGCTCATTCCAGTCGATTTTGAGACGCCACAACCTTTGCATAAAGATCTTGCATTTTGAGATCACTGGACCAACGACACCTAAAGGATCAAAGATTCTAGCTATAGTGGACAACACAGCCCTTTTGGTGCAAGGCTGATTAGGATCAACTGTTACTCTAAATGTGAAACAGTCTTTTATTAGATTCCATAATACACCCAATGTTTTAGTTTCACTAGAATCTCCAAATTCATAATCTTCCTCGGGTCTCTGAGATAGGTCCGGGTGGTTCGCGCACCATTTATGCAATTCCATCCCCGCGCTCTTCAAGATCGAAATAAGCTCTAATTGCATTTTCTTGGCTTCCGAAAGGGTTTCAGCTCCGCTTAACACATCATCCATATAGAAGTCATTGCGAAGCACAGACGCCGCAACTGGAAAGTTAGACTCTTCATCAGTGGCTAACTGTCTCAGAGTTTGCATTGCCAAGTTTGGAGCACACACTGTTCCGTAAGTTAACCTAGTTAGCTCATAGATCTTGGGTTGGTCATTTACATTGCCTTTCCACAGTATCCTTTGAAGACAATGTTGGTTAGGATGAATCAAAATCATGCGATACATCATTTTGATATCTGCTGTTACTGCATATATGTGCTTTCTGAACCTAATCATCAGCGAAAATAGCTCGTCCTGTATAACACAACCATTATACTGGATTGCATTGAGCGATAGTCCATTTGAAGTTTCACTAGAACAGTTAAACACTACGCGTAATTTTGTGGATGTTTTCTCGGGTCGATAAACGCCGTGGTGAGTCGCATAGTACGCAACATCTGGCTCGTTTTTCTCGGACACCTCTCTCATATGACCAAGATTCTCGTACTCCTTCAAGAACTCACAATACAATGTCAAGTAATCAGGATCCCTTGACAATCTGGCCCACAGCGAGTTCAATCTTTTGAGAGCAATCCCTTTAGACAATCCCAAGCACTTTGGGTCGTTTTTAAGGGGCATAGTAACCACATATCTACCTTGCTCATCCCTGAAGCGTGTCCGCTCAAAATGTTTCTCACAAATATTAGTCTCGCTACTCTGTTTTAATTCCTCATTTACATTTTCAATTTCCCAAAATTTTTTGAGAGTTTCCTCTAAATCCTCTCCAAGAACCAATCCGCAATGCATTTTTGAAGGCTCGACTAGGGGTACGCTGCCGCTCGCAACATATCCAAAAACTGTATTTTGAAATAGTAGCTGGGAGTTCTGTGAACGTATCTGACCAGGTCGCAGTAACTCATAAAAAAATTCTGCACCTAACAACATATCAATTTTACCCGGAACGCCAAAACTATCGTCGGCCAATGAAGGAACCGATTCCAAAATATTAACATTAACTTCAAGCGGCTTATTAGGTATAAGGTCGGTGATCTTTTTTACAACCAACAATGATAATTCCCGCTCGTAATTTTGTTCTAAATTAGTAAGTGTAACAGTAACACTACCGTTGACTGTCATACAGGTGTCATTTAGGCAAGATATCACAGTGTTTATTTTCTCACGCTTTAGTTGCAACTTATCAGCACAATCTTTGCTCATTATGCACGCTTGACTTCCAACGTCCAGTAAACACCGAACACCCCTCAACTCACCACCCTTTCCGCGAACATACCCACGGACAGTACTCAATAAAACAGTCCTTGAATTCGCTTTAGAAAAATTAGTGGCCACAATAGTAGTCGGGTGTTCACCAGGCTGGGAGGATACACCTACAAAACTTTCAGAGGTACCAATACCCTCTACCCTCTCATTTGTCTTTGGCAGTTCCTGACTTTGGCCACTTTCCTTAGGGAAATTAATCATTTTGTTGTGCGGTTTTCCACAAAAACAGTTTCTATATCGACACTTCTTTACATGGCAGTTGGGTGCTAAACACTTAAAACACATTTTATTTATCCTAACAACTTCCACTCTCTCCGAAACCGATAGAGTCCTGAATCTCGGGCAAGCATACAATAAATGATTTTCGTTGTTTCTACACAGAACACACTTAGCGCTTCTTACTTCCGAAAGAAATGTTGTACTTTGGTGAAAACGCGCATGCTGATGACCCTGCACGTTGTTTGGAAATCTCCTTGTATCGGTTTTAGACAACAAAAAGTCAGTTTTACCATTACCTCTGGAAGACAGATATAAATCACACTCGCGTCCCAATTGCTGTGGCTCAAAAAAGGACTCTCCCTGGCGGACTCCAATGTGAGTCATGAGCTCGCGGTCCAAAGAATCAAAAATCTTATCGGAAACGATTAAGTCACAAAGTGAAGAAAAATCGTCAACTTTCCTCACCTGACAATAGTATTCAAATGCCGCGCTCAATCTGGAAGCAAATTGAACATAACTTTCCGATGACAGTTTGTGCGCCTTACGGAATTTATGTAAACATTCGCGAGGAGTGGGCCAAAACTCCCTTTCGATTAAGGCTTTTAATTTTTTATAGTCACCAATATCTTCAGTATTTACAGATATCAAAATATTACTAGCTCCTTCGCCAAGAATATTCAAAAGAATTTCCGACTTAAATTCCTCCGGAACATTTTTGTACTTAAACGCTTTTTCCAAAGATTGAAAAAAAAGATTATAAGACTCTACACGTATTGGTACCGGAATTGTTACACATTTAATAAAGTATTCCAGGCCATGATTTGAAGATTGCGACTCAAGAGCAATTGTTGTCCCCTGGGATGAATCTTGGGTCACGTTCTGGGAAGTATCTCTTCGAATATTTGCGATCTCTATCTCTCTTTCCAATTGCGCCAACTTAATCTTTTCTATTTCTAATTGCAACTCATTATCAGATTTCTCAACTTCCCGTTTCTTTTCCTTAACCACATTCTCCACCACACTCTGAACAAAATTATTATTCGAAGCAAAAACGTCGCTACCTTCAATTAACCTTCTGATTTCGATGCTTTTGGCACCAACAGGGACATCTATATCCAATTCTTCGGCAATAAGTCTCAACTCGTCTTTCCTTAGTCTTGAATTTAAAGACATTATTAAGGAAGGTTGAAGAGACTAAATATTTTCAAATTAGACACTTTGAGTATCACAAAACTCAGCAGGACCTGAAACACCGCTTTATACTAAAAATACACTTCATAAACTGTTCTCAAAATCTCGAACCACAATATTAATAAAACTTGAAACACTAAAAATCATCAAAACTCGATCACTATAATAAGTAAAATTTGAAACACTAAAAACCATCAAAACTCGACCACTATAATAAGTAAAACCCGAAACAACAAAAAAGCACAGAAACCGCTGAAACTCGAAGCACAACAGCAGCAAAACTCGAAACACAATAGCAGCAAAACTCGAAACACAACTCGTGGCTGCGAAATGCTCAATAATTCGCAAAACTCAGATAGCCTGAAACACCAATATAACTCGCAATGTCGCTGGTTTGACTCCTCGACGGACCATGTATAAAATCGTGGACTGTATTAAAATAAACAACACGTTTCAAATCACATAAGCATCTGATTTATTGTATTGGGAATTCGGGCTTATGTACAAAGGTTCGCCACCAGAGGCGCTATTGATGTGCGCAGGCGCAAACAGAAGTATTCCTTTTATTGTTTGAAATTTTTTTTTGTTGTTCTCTCAACTCATGAAAAACGCTTTGATTTTTATTTAATTTGTCATCAGATAAAAGACCTTGATATTCTATTTTTGGAATTCAATTGAGTATTTCTTAAGCTTTTTGTGTTTCATTTTTGATTTTCTTCTTCTCTAACTTGGAAGAAATAAAATATTATATTTTTGTATTTTTAAATCTTTTAGATTAACTTCAGGATTTTTTATTTTTACCCTTTGAGAGCTTTGCTTTATTTATTAACTCAAGGGGATTGCGGTATTCTTGCTTGGTAATTTATGTCTAATTCTTACCCAGTTAAGATAATCAAGTTATTACTATGATGGTTTGTTATATCTGCCAAAGTCAATATGAACTAGCACATGAACTGATCACAGTTGTTTTTCAAGTTTGATTGCTTAAATACTTATAAACGATTTTTTTCCCATTTATGTTGAAGGATTTTCTCTTCTGACTCGTAAGTAAATAAATGTTTTATAATTTATTTTTTTGTTCAGTTTGTACGATTTGAATAAAGGTTATTTCGATAAGATTAATTACTCTATCCAACTTGCTTCTTAAAAATGCGGAAATGCAGATTTTTTTGGCACAAAATAAAGATTATTAGAATTTTAAATGTTATGCATTAGTTTTATTTTTATTGTTTAATAGTTGCATTGTACATAGTAAGTAATAAAATATTCATTATAAAGTATGTTTTTGATTTAATAATTAAGAATATCCAATTACTAAAGTAAGATGGGCACCGCCAGGAAGTGCACTTGCCCCCCTCCGCTGGATAATAACAAAGTAAAATTTCCTTACAATAGAGAAATTGAAAAATCCAGATTAAACCAAAAAAAATAATAACCGACTTATACTCCTCAGGTGCTTTGTGTATCCCCTTGAAAATAATTTGGTCGCTGCTCATGTTATTTCAAATGACCTTCCACACATGAATTTAATAAAATTTTACAAAGCTTAGTAAGCATAACTTTCGGCTATATAGCGTGTTATAAAAACGTTGTTTTGTAGTATTGTGTAAAATAATTATACATAGTTAACATTGAGATGTATCGTGACATTGTGATGTTTGCTTTGCAGAACTTTTGTTGATGTTTGACGATACAGAAACGTTAACATCGCCCAGATGTAATGGATATATTGCCTGGTGTGATATATTGTCCCAATCATATGTAACAATATTACAAAATATCCCATTGGTAATCAAACTACTACACGATTATACATTTGTGTGTATTTATGAAAAGTTTGTGGTTATTATTACAATATCCTAAACAATTGGAACAGTCATATATTACCATTGACAATATGATTGAGATATATTGTCCTAAGAGATTTTTTGGAAACTGGAAAAGTGAAAACTTTAAACTTGTAGTATACTTCTTTTAGTATGTCAACATTTAAATTAAAAAAAAAAATTGAAATTAACTTAAAATTTTATTCAGGCGGGTTTAAAAAGTTAAGGGATCTAACCTTCTAACTGTTCAATGGTATTGTAAACCCCTACTTCCTATGCGTCCAAAATGCTTTGAAACTAAAGAGCTGAAACTTAGCACTGTTTTTTTTAGTTTTTGTAAGCTATTACAAAATTTAAAGAGTAAAATTGGACAAACTACCCTAATTAACAAAAAGTATAAAAAATTTATACTTTTATGAATTTTTTTTTTTTTTTTTTTTTTTTTTTTCAATTCATTTAATTCAGTTTTGTGTAAGTGACAAGTAATACGGTCACCTATTTGCTTTGCTCTCCGGGTTGTGCTAAGAACCATGCCATGAAGCTTTAAATAAAAAAATTACTGTTTTTCATTTTAAAGTGAATAACACAATATCCTTTACAAAGAACAGGCATTCAGTTATTCTTTGTATAAAATAATTTTCGTTTACTATTTTACTAGGATATTCGTTAAGAATCTAGGAGCGTATATGTGCCTAAAAATAGCATTTCATTTAAGTTAAAAAGTTTAAATAAATTTAATTTAATTAATGTGATATGAATCTTCGAAATCGTCAAAATATCATAAACAAGTCAGTTTCTTTCCTTATGTTTCTCCAGTTTTAGCCTTGAATATACCAGAGTTAAAAAAATTGTATTTAATGGATTACAATTTTTTTTTCTTTTCATTGCAATAATTTCGCATGCAAGAAACTTAAGATTTAAAATTGTTCTTTGCACTTTATTTATTATCTTCCTCTTAATTACTGTTTTATTTCACAAAATAAAGTTAAATATTTATATAAATTTAAAAAAAGATTCATTGCACTTCATAAAAATCTGTATACTGTTTGTCGCAAGAAATGAATTATGCTACCCAAAAATATCGAACTTCTAGAAAGTCAGGCTTCATCCACAAGCTGATAAACTACCATGCTGGCTGTGTATATTTCATACAGCTGGTTGTGTATATTTCTTGTGGTCTTTAATGCATCCATGACAGAGATAATTAAATTTTTTACATTAAAATATTTCATTAACTAAATTTAATCAGTTAACTAATTTAGAACCCTTTGAGCATTAAATTTTTAGAATTATTTCAACAGTTAAGGAATTTTTTTCTTTTTAGGGAAAATGTTGCAATAGATGGATGTGGTATTGGTCTATATGGTGTTTTTCCTTTGGCCTATGTTAAGTTACCTACTGAACGTTTTAGTCACTTACTACCCTGGCAACAATTGCGCATCTATTGTGCTGGCATTTGGCACAACATCGTTTTATCCGGATTTGCTCTCTTTCTTATGTGGACTAGTCCTCTAATTCTCTCATTAGCTTTCCAATCAGAAAGTGGAGTATCAGTTGTTAGCGTTAAAGAGGTAAGTAAACTTATAAATAATTATGTAAATGGAAGAAGTTATTTTTTAAACTGATTTTAAATAATTTAAATGTTTAATAAGTGTATAGATCCCTAGCCATATAATTCTGCACCCATTTTCTACGTTCCTTATACGAGCAAAGATACTGCTCAGGCAGGCCACAAGTTATTGATCAAATCAAGTAGTAGTCGGATGGAGCAATATCTAGAGAATACAGTGGGTGGGGTAGAATATCCCATTTGAGATATTTCAAGTAGTTTTTTTACTCGTATTATAGCCATTTATCATTCTCATATTCCGATTATTATTTATCTGCCATTTTTTCTTGAATGCTCGAATCATATTATACCCAACTGATCCCACCAAATGCAGACCACGAGCTTTGATCCATGAATATCCATTTGATCACCATAATTTCTTTGTCTTAAGATTGTTGCAATGCATACACTTTTCATCACTAGTTACGATTCGATGGAAAAAAAACACTTCTATTTTTGCCTTTGGAGCAGCTATTGCTGTCCAAAAAAAAATTCGTCCTTTCCATATCTCGTGTTTTAAATTCGTATGGCACTCCATTTCCTTACTTTTGGGCCATTGACATGGCTTTGAGGCGTAATGAAATTTTATGTTAATTTGCTCTCAAAGATTCTACAAGTTCTTGTAGTTGGGTTTGACCTGAGTCTTCGTTCAATTATGCCTCCAATTCTGCATCTTCAAGTGTTTCTGGTCTTCCTTAGCGTTCCTTATCCTCCGTGTCAAATTCACCATTTTTTAACCTTCTAAACCAATACTCACGAGTAGACCTGAAAATTGAAATTTTCAAATAGTAGACAGTGGCCGGTAGGCACTTTTAGTTTAGTAGCCACTTCATCACAGTCCTTTTTTTTTTTACCGTCAATTGCCCAGCCTGGGAAGAGGTGGTTGGGATTTACCTTTTACCTGAATGTATGCAGTAGTATATTCAGACTTACTATTATTATTATTATTATTTTTGGAGGATGTTTTAATTCTTTATTTGATTTGTATTAAATATATAAATATAAAAACGTATCTATGTTAATTGTGTTTAATAAAATGTCAATGAAAGTAAAAAAAAAAAATCAAGTACAGGATCTAAGCTTTTTCACTTATGGATGCCTATAGATTTGTTGCACATCTGTAACATAGCGCTGTAACGGGTTAATAAAAACGAAAAAATCTGTCGGAAACAATTTGAAATATTAAGGAATTTAGGGTTCTAATATATTCTGTTGACAAGACAAGAAGAAAAATAATCATGCCTGTAAAGGATGCAGTCAGATTGAAGTTAGAGAAATTTTTTTGACAGTAAGGCTACCAGTGGCCGCGCTTTTAAATTTTTAAGATAACTAAAAAAATAACTGAAATAATACGCAAATAATTAAGGTTCTAATATATTTTGTTGACAAAAACACCAGGCTAGAAGAAAATTATCATGCCTGTAAAGGATGCAGTCAGATTGAAGATTTTTTTAACAACAAGGCGGCGGCCACACTTACACGGGGAATGCAAAAAGGAAAACTCAAAATTTCCGGAAACTTTTCTGATTTTCCTAAATTCCCGGTTTTGTCACCACCCTGTCAAGTCAATTCATATCGTGGATGAATGGATTTTAACGGCCTATATGCATGTGATTACAAAATTTCAAGAAAAGAAAGGGCGATTTTTCTTGATTTGGAAATTTCGGTACGTTCGGTAACAATTAAAAAAAAATAGTGTGTGAGGGGAGAAACGAAAGGTGGCCAGTTGATTTGTTTATTTAGTCGCCTCCTCATAATTGACCTGAAGCGAGTGGCGACTAGATATTTTCAGGTCACAAGTTGAAATTGATGGAGCATGGTCCCCAGAAGTCTCGCACAGCATTTGGTGAACTTCACTTATTCTTTCCTTCAGGTGGAAGCTGAGAAGTAAAGCTTCTCCCAAATTGTGTTTTGTTGGCACAAAAGTCGACATATTTGGAGTGGTTAGGTTATGGTCTGATGAGATTTAATAGTAGTAACACCTTCTCTTGTAACATCTTTTAAAACTTACTTGTATGCCCAATACAATTTAATACTGGATTATTGAAAAAGAAAAAACTGACCCAAGTCTGAACTAAAAAGATTTTTAAAAAAATTGTCTAGTATTTCAGAAAAACAAACATGTGTCAAAGAGATAATTTATGCAACAGATAGCTTACCATCAACATTAAAGAATAAGAATGATGTATTTACTTTAATTACTTTGTTTTTGATACCAAACAAAAGCAACGAGCAAGGTGATTTCTGAAGTTATATCACTAATGCTGATGTTAATAAGTTTCATCAGCAAAACATTTATCTGGCAAAAAGTATCTGTCCCCCCCCCCCCCTCCCATCTCCTCAATTTCATATCTAATAGGTAGATAAATTTTAGTACCAAAAATCAGATAAGTAGATAACTATGAAAAGTTTCGAGGAAAGTATTTTGGTTCATCAAAATATCTTGGATTCATAGAAATTCATAGTATTTAAATTTGTTTGATATTCAATCTGAATGTAAAAAGGGTGCTATTACAAGTTAAGGTTAAGCTAAGATAATCTGATTCCATATTTCAAATTAATATGTTTTAATGGTAAACTAGATACACAACACTTACAACAAAGAAGGAATAAACAACACAACCTTCTCGCTCGGAGAATCAGAGGCAGTCTAGTTTGGTTGCTAAGAAGGTTTTGCTGACACTGAAAAAAATATTACGTGCATAGCACATGAATGCAACATGTAAACCACTTGCGTTACACAAGTTATAAACATGTTGCAAAGCATGTTGCTCTTCTCTGCTTCCTAATTAATGTTAAAGACGCAAGAAACAAAATCAGAGAGCCAGATCAGACGTTTGAACGATTAGTGTCCATCTGGTCACAAAAGATTGACAGCTAGGGCTATGTAGCCGGAGCAGTGACATGGATGGTGGTCCATGGGTTGGATGGGACTCCTTGTGGAGGTGAGTTCAGTGGTACATCTTTCTGTCAAAAGACGCAAGTAATGCAATGAAAGATGGTAGTTGTGAGGGAAAGAAGCTTTGTTGGCAAGTGGTGCCACAGGTTAAAGATGTGCTTGAAGGTTGTTGGGGGGTGATGGTGGATATCAGAGAAATCATGCAACTGGACTATCTGCAGTGGGGGTGAGAGGCTGACTGACCTAATGATAACTTGATAGACATGTTGCTGAACATAATATGCTGCCCTGCAGACTATATTCTAAAAAATAACCAGTATGTTAACTTTCTGCTCATAGTTATATTGTCTAATTGTTAAAGTGCTAGATTACTATTTGAACTGACCATTTTGCATAGAAAATTAGTCTTTCATGGACAGCAAGCTTAATAAAAGATTGCAGGAAAACAATCCAAGTGTGCAAGTATATAATACTCAGCATATGAGTTCTTACACTTGCCTGTTTTTTATAGTACAATAACATATTTTCCTATTCTTTTTCTAGGGTTCAGGTGTATCTCAGCCTAGTGGATTAGTTGCAAATGATCGAATTTTTTCCTTAAATGATTGTGAAGTAAGAAACATAAATTCTTGGGAAGAATGTTTAAATAAGTTGCGTACTAATGCTCATCAAGGATTTTGTTGTTCGGATAATTTTGTAGAAATTGAAGATATTGCAAGTAAGTTTGTTAGTATTTTAATTCTTAAGAACTAATTGGTATTAAATATTTTACTCTTTTCTAATAATTTTTATATATTTCTAGAGGAAAATGCTACCAGTTGCTGCCCAGATTCTAGTGAACATTTGTGTTTCCAAAGCATGGATATCAAAGTTAGTATTACTTTTTTTATATTGTAATTAAATAGCTCCTTTGAGTTAACATCGTACTTTAATGTTTTTTAATATCATTTTAACGTTTATTAAGCTAACTTATGCAATTCTTCTCTATCAATTAATGAAAGCGTGTACATATGAAGTAATGTCATTGAGTGTGCTTATTTTTCATAGAAATACACAGTATTATTCTGATACTGATGAAATTTTGAAAACCACCCTCCACTATATTTGCCATCCCTTAAGGATTATTATCATACCTTGAAATATACAGTTTTATTCCAAACCAGATGCTGTTTTGCACACTTGGCACAACCCCTAAAAGAGTATAATCATAACTTAACATTCACTGAAAAAATTTAAATCAGGTTTTTCCTATAATTTTCTTGACTATTTTAATTTTCTTGACTATTCCAGATAATCAGAAACACAGTTTCATTCTTTTGTTTTGTAGTTAAAGAGATAAAATTGAGGTTATTTAGTGAAAAGAGGTATGAAAGTGGTCCTCAAAAATATATGTAGTTCTCAATATTTTCTTATGTTGTATGTCACTGTTGTTGTTGTCATTATGTTGCATGTTACCTATGTTGTATTTCATTAGCATTCCCCATTTCAACTTATTTTTATTGATGTGAATTTTATGGATATGTTTGCCATGAAGTTCCGTATAGTGGTTAGTAATTAAATTGCACTTAATAATTTTACATCATGAAGTCAAAATAACTCACTATAAACACAGATCCATTTCTCAGACAAACACATTTATTCAGTCAGTATTAATCATAAATACTCAATCCTCAAAACATTAACACAAGTTAACATTGAAATCCTAATTAATCTTGTAAAATCAATACTACATTAAAAAGCATTATGCTGGCTGAGCGGTTCGTGAAAATCAAGAAAGTCACTTACTGGTTAACTTTAAGATGACAAATGTTTAATTTATCACTTTTGTTGAGTTAGAAAAAAGTATGCCTTTCCAATGAATTCTATACTAGTTTCTTTGTATACAGAACTCTCAACACCAGGGTTACAAACTTCTGGGAGGGGTAGTGTACACCTAGACGACTCAGAACTGCATGGATGGTGTTGCATGTGCTCAGGTTTAACAAGTATTCTTGCAGAGACTCTTCATTGGACATGCTGATGCATGCTCTGTAGCTGTGAGGCCCTTACACAACTTGTTGATGGCAATTTGAACACTTCCTTTGACCTGTATGTAGTTGAACATATTATTTTTAATGATGTTCATGGAATAATAAACCTCATATTTAATTACGTTCCCAAGCATTCTTGAAGAGACTCTGGATTTCACATGACCTCGCATCTACAGACCATGCTGGCGCATGATCTGTAGAAACATATTATTATTAAGAATATTTGTATATTTGTAAATATTTCGTAGTGTTAATTTTGTAAATAGTAATTTATGTACATATCGCATAAGGCAGTGCAATAGTTCGTTAATTTGTTTCCCTGCAATGATTCCCTTGATGCTTGATAACGGGTTTTACAGAGGTAACTCTGGGAAGCGAGTTTCAAGGGGCAGGGCATTTAACATTATGGTAATGGGAATCTCGCCAAATTGACGAGATAGAGACAAGTTGGCGACGGTTTTGGCAACTAATTTTTTTTGCCAAATTTGGCGAGAAGTCGCCAAACTTGCGACATTTTCGGTCCCCATGTACATGTATAGGACTTTTTGACTACAATCTGGAAAGTTCTCCAAATGTCTACTTCTAGGAGTTTCAAGAAGGTTCACGTACGTTCATTTCCCCTATAAAAGCTCAGGGAGCGGGTGATGGAGTCGGTTAGTGATTTTGAGTCACTGAGTTGTTAGCTGAGTCCATTAGCTGACTGGAATTACTGAGTCTCAGTGAGCGAACTGTATTGTATTGCATTGTCTTTTGCGGCGATTTAACAGTTGTTTGTCAAGTTTTTAACTGCTGTTTTGTGCTCTATTGAGGTGAAAAGAGCTGTATTGGGTCTACTAGAACGAGAAGTTCTGGAGTGTAAGAGAACTGTGAAGAGTTATTTTGGAATAAATTTCTGCAAGTTTTGTTCTGCTTTGGTGTCGGATCTTTCGAACCCGTACAACGCAACATTATATATGTTGACATTCATTGAATAATAAACCGTTTATTTACTTACGTGATTTTTTTTTTTTTTTTTTTCTTGTGCACTTACTGCAGAACATCATATCTGACCCAGCATTGCTATATGATTCCAAATCGTCTACGTGTCCACTACCCCTCCTTGAAGTTTGTAACCCTGATGCTGAGACACCATGTATTCCTTAGCTAATCAACAATGATGCAGAAAAAATAATAAGTTGTTTAAACAGTATGTTATCCAACTTTAAAAATGAAATTTTAATTAATTTCTCATTTCAGTCTAAAATTATTTTAGTTTTCAATCTCATTTTGATTTAATTTAAGGCATAAACCTAGTTTCCACAGCAATACATGAAACATTTTAAATTTAATACTTATAAAGTGCATTTGCTAAAGTAGCTAACTTAATACTGTTATACTAGTTAGAAAAGTTTTTTGAAAAAATTATTTAAATATTATTACAGCGCTTTTTAGACATAGATAACTACAAATTAATGGGTCATTTTTAAACCACGATTAAATGTTAATCAATAGTTTACAATATCTATAGTGTTTGAGTAGCATGTATAAACACTGATTTAATTTGATTATCTCTCTCTTTAGGAGCGTTACTGCTTACCGGGCAGGAAGTTAGCTGAGAAAGCAAAAGTATGCAATTTTAATCAAGATTGTGGTGAGAAAAAGTGCTTATTTCCAGTTTTTCTATCAACCTTCGATAGATTTTTAAAAATAGAAAGACATTTGAAGAATCCAGTGTTATACATTGGCTCTATTCAAGAATTGCAATCAACTGGTATGTCCATTTTACTAGCTTTATAATATCCCTTAATTTTTAGCATTCACAAAGATGGGTAGTGTGGGATAATAATGCCCATTTTCATATCATCTCTTTAACCCTTCTACGATCCCCCTCATATTAGTAAATGGTACATTCCTCATTAATTGATGTGTGCATATGTACTGCGCATTGCACAATGTATATGTAATCCAAGTGTCAAGGATCATTCACGTAAGACATGCCAGTCTATTAGGAGTGTGTCTTTATATCTCCCCTTTTATGTTTTACCTAATTAAATAAATGCTACCTATAATCCTTTAATCATAATTAATAAACTTTCTATTTTCTCGAATCGGTGCATACCATTGCTTTAATACTCTGCAACAGGTAGCATGGGGATTCATGTCATTAACTCTTTGAAGCGTAGTGGTTGCACACAGAAACCACTTAAATTTTTATTTCTATATGCAGACTGGTTTTACTCGGAAACCACGAAATTATCACTTACAAAAGTTAAAATATTTTTTTTGCAAAAAGGAAGTATACTCCATCATTCTTCTACACGTGAAGACAGCCCATAACCAAATGTCATTAAAATCAGAAATAAAATTGAAATTCGTGCTTTAAAGGCTTAAGTAAAAAAAATAATTATAAAATATATAATATAAAAATATCTTGGATGATTTTATGTTTTCCCCTAAGGTTTGTTGCTATTTTGTTTTGTATGTGTTTCACTGACTATACACAAGGAGTCCAGCAACGGAAATATATATATAAAAAAACCTTGCATTAAAAGAAAATTTAGTAAGTTCAAACTTATAAGAATATATAAAAAGTAAAACATGAATCATGTAGATTAAAAAAAAAATATTAGGATGAATTTGAGGCATAGAAAACAGCAAGAATATTTTCTTCAATTACTCATAAAATTACTAAGTTTGATACAGTAAAATATGTGTGATCATATTGTGGGGATTCTATATTTCATGTAATTCACATGTTTCAGATTATCCTTTCCCTGAGAGTGATACGCTTCTTTTACAATTGCCTTCTTATGTACTTACATTTGTTTTGTTTAATATATTTGGTTGAGAAGTTATAGTTCTAGTAAATCATCAGTGAAATTAGATTCTATTTCTTTCTAGACCCTCAGAACTGTTAATTTTTTTTTTTTTTTTTTTTTTTTTTTTTTTTTTTTTGGCCGTAATTTTTGACATTTATGCGAATTGGTAATACATACATGTGATTCTTCCACGAATTAGCGGAAATCTGCGAATTGCATCAAAATTATCCATCATCCACTGAAAAACTTGTGTCAGTTTTGAAAATAGATATATTTAATTTTTTTTTTTTTTTTTTTTTTTGGAAATCGTATTGAAAAGTCTGCTTTCGTCCTTCATTCTCTTATAATGTTTCTAGTAAATATCCTATTCAAATTCAAAATTTCAAATTAAATTAAAAAATGTATAAAATTGAACAATTATTGGGTGTTTTTTTTGGCGAAATAGCGCCGATTTTCTCACCAAATTTGATTTTTAAAAAATTCCAGTGGATTAATCTTGAATGCCAGACAATTGGATTTTTACTGTATTTAACTATTATTACAGGGTGTCCAGTAGTAGGGAAATATACTTGAATTTTTTGCATCACTGAAAAGTCTTGAATTATGCTTGAAATTCGTATTAATGTTGGAATTTCCGGTTGAATCCAGAAATTTTCTCTCCTCTTCATTATCGGAAAAAGTCTTCTTATGGAAGTTAAAGAATTGGAAACTGTTTCCAAGGATGTGATTCCTTCACAGATTGGCAAATTCCCCCTCCTTTTTTTTAATTATATGTATATATAGGAAATCAGCATTTTTCTACAATTTTCCCATTGATCTCACTGATAGAAAGTAGTTTCTCCTTCCCTCAGAAATGTTTTCTTACTTTAAACATGGTTCTATTTGAAGATTTTTGACCAAAATTTTAACCATGCTAGAGATCGATGGAATTTCCTGACAAACGCGAAATCTGCACAGGTTCAAACTCCGCCAAACTACCGATGAAATGAATACTTTTCCTCAGAATTTTTCTTTAATATCTTAGCTTCTGTCTGCATTATTTACGTCGATATGCGATGGACATTTTGCTGAACGTTACGGTGATGAAATGGCCGTTTTCCCGTGATTATAGCGGTCGCTATCGCCGAAAATTACGTTGTTGTATGATGATCATTTTTGTCGGATGTTCCGCCGTTATAATAGTTGCTGATTTTATTGCAAACAGCTGAAATGCGGATTTCCTCTCTTTTCTTATTAAAATTTCGATTATTATTGAGATCGATACAAATCTGCTTTACAATCTTATTGAGCTTGCTGGCAAATCTGACAGCCATGGATCTTATGTGCGTCCAGACTTCCTCAAACCTCCGATGTAATGGCCAATTTTTCTACAGATTACCAGTCTCTATCGCCAGTATTTACGTTGGTGTATTGGTACTTGGTTTTGCTGAGCGTTGCGCTGACTTAAGGTCTGTAATTACATAAATTTATGCTGCTACAGCAGGCGCTATCGTCGAAATTTACGTTGTTGTGGTGTTCATTTTTTCTGATTGTTGTTTGAAAGTAATTACCCAGATTTTTGCCGATACGGTGGCCGCTATCGCCGATATTTACTTTGGAGTAATGGTAATTTTCAACTAGGAATCTAAGCCGTTTTAATAGTAGATATTGCGAAATTCTTTAGGCATCATTCGCCTAGGTTTCCGGTGATGTGATAACCGCAATGTCCATGATTAGTGTCTGTGTGAAGATCGGTTTTACCTTTTGATTTGGATAGATACAGAATTACTAAGATTTTAATTTAATTTTGTGCAAGAAATTAAACCCAATTGTCCAATTTTACTGTATATTCTTATTTGAAATTGTAATTTTAACTGCTATAATATATAAAATAATGTATTTTATCATTAAAAAATCAATTTTAACTAGAGCTATTAATAATAGTTAAAAAGTTAAAGCATTTTTTTTTGTATAATTGTTTAAAATTGGCTTTTTCAACTGTGGAAATTTGAAGTTTGGGTACTGTATTATGGTCAGTTACTTGTAGAACCTCCCTTTCTTAGTACTTAGCAACAGAAATGTTAGTGACAAGCAATTGTTTTCATAGAAAAAGTTAGTACCAAAGAAAACTGAAAGGAAAAACTGCAAAAGTTGCCAAATTACCGAGAAATGTTCATCAGAAGAAAAAAAAATCCTAGGTTCTCAAACTATCCTACCACATCAGATTCTTATACTCAAAATGATGGCATGGTCAAATGGATCTGACTGAACTAAAATAGATTTATGATTACAGATTGCATATGATTGTAGGATTAGTAGACGAAATAAACTTTTTTATCTGAACTTTTTTTAATACCCGTAATATTTTATTACCATACATGTGATTAGTCAAAATTATTTAATACAGTAGATATATATTATTACCATACAATATTTTATTACCATACAGTAGATTAGTTTGTTCCAATAAAGCTGATGCTTTGCACAAACTATTAAACCGTACACCTAGTAACATTTCCTGTGTTTTTTGTCTGCTTAGATTTAGACCTTCATATCTATGACTTGGTAAACTATCTTGTATCATTTTTTTTTTTTTTTTTTTTTTGTCACTGTCAAGGAAGATCCTTTAAAAAATCCTCTCTTCCTATTTTTAATATAACAACCCAATTCTTTTATGATAAGCCATTTCTTAATTTCATACAATTTTTCTAATTTCTAAAATTAGCTCAGCACACTACTAAGTGGGGTATACTTTGGAAAATATGGTGATAATTGGTCACAAGAGGGGCCCTTGAATGTTTTTTGATGATGCTTGAATTTTTATTAGAAATTTTGCTGGACACCCTGTATTATAATTTCTGAATGTGTACAAAAACATTTAAGTCAAGTTAAATTTTTCAGTTATGATTAATACATGAACACAGTTGTCTTTATTTAATTATTGTGTGCGTGTCAATCACAATGAGACGTGGTTGTTGTAAAGCTAATATTTGAAATCAATCTTGTATCCAAAATTTAACTAAGATTTGCATTGAATTTTGTGTGCTATATGTTTTTGCGTATTATGCTGCAAAATGACGAAAAAAATTTCAGCTAATTTTTTGCTTGACTAATCACATGTATGGTAATAAAATATTATGGGTATTTAAAAAAAAGTTCAGATAAAAAAGTTCATTTCGCCTACTAATCCTACAATCATATGCAATCTGTATTCATAAATCTATTTTAGTTCAGTCAGATCCATTTGACCATGCCATCATATTTGGAAACAAATATTGACTGATTAAAAGTACACAACTAAATTTAACCAATTTTTATATTTTTCTTACATAGATGTGGCTATTATAAATGTTAACTGTAATTCCTATAACCAAATTTTCCTTATTTTTCTTTCTTCCCTTGGTTTTGAATACAAATGAAACTGTATGTACTGCAGCTGATCATGGGGAAATCTCTAAAAACGTGCAAAAACTTTTCTGAGATTTCCGCTATAGGACTAATAGACCAGATCAAGCAGTCAATCACAGGGATTATCAAAGCTTTTGAAACCTTTGCAAATGTCCACAGACTTTACTGTGGCTAGTACGGTTGTGAAAGTAACTAGTGTATTTGACTTGCTTTGTTTACATCTGCAAAAAAATTCTATGAGTTTATTACATTTTTCGTTTTTAATGGGTATTCTGAAGTATTTGACCATAAACCCAATAAATTAGAATATACTTTTCTTTGCTCTATCAATTTCCCTAAGTATTCCTTTTTTGATTGTGTCAAACTCTAAAGTGATTTGCTTTAAGAGGGTTCTTCAGCCTTTCCCTACTCCAACACATTGCTCAGCTTTATTTTACTGTTTAATAATATCTGCAAAGAATTGCTTTAAAATATAAGAAATTTTTCTAAATATTGTAAGGAAAACTAAATTTTAAAATTTGAAGGGAAAATAATGGCTTTTTATTATGAAATTAGCTGTGATGCTCTGTGTTGAGAAAGCCTGTCATTGTGTATAAATCCTAGCTTTTGAGGCCGACCAAACGGTATAGTGGTTAGCTTGCTAGCTTCTAGATCGCGAGGTTGCGGGTTCGAGTCCCGTGTTAGGCATGGGTGTTTGTAAATGTATGTTGGCTTGTCTAATGACGAATGTTTTGGCGCATTATAGCCCTCGTGTTGCTGACGGCGCCAGATAATCTGAATACAACCAACCTAGCTTTTGAGCTTAGCAAACTAGGTTAAAGGGGAGTTGAAGCTGCAGAACGTCAAAAAATCAATTTTAAGATTAATATTGTAAAAAAAACTACACACAATTTTGAATCCGACAGTGTAAAAAGTTTTTATCTCGCTGAATTAGAAGTATTTTTTATATATATTTTTTTAAAAGTGTTGTGAATCAATTTGTATTTTTGTTTGTATCTTTAACAGTCCATATCTAAAAACAACATTTTTGAAGATGTAAAGAACATTTACTCAAAAACTACCAAAGAAAAATGCCTAAAATTTTTAACATGTGTTTTTACCAATATATTACACAATTTGTTTGTAGCATTTTTAATATTTTCGAAATTAAAGATTTGATGCAGTTTCATTTTCCCAGAAAATGACAATTTTAGAAATTTTCATAGGACATCGGACCTTTGAAATTTTTTTTTTCCAGGAAACAAAACAAAATATATTTAAAAATGCAACATTCAAAATATGTCAAAAAAGCATGTGTGATTTTTTTCAAGTTCGTAAGAATGTAAATAGTGGAGAAAATTTTCCTTAAGTAAGATGTTTTTTAACGTGGGAAATATAGGCAGATGTCTTAAACTCTGACTCTCCTAATAAAAGATTCCTTACTACGCAAACCCAAGCTCACTTTGCTCACTAAAAAGTTCATTGTATGCAAGCAATTCTTAAAAATTCTGCAAGTTAACTTTTTTGCCATTTAATTTGTACTTCCCTCTTTTTTCGAAACTCCAACAAACACAAACTCCACTCCCTTTTAGAAAAAAAATCTGTTGGATAAATGTTGAAACTATATCTTGTTAATAACCCCCTTCAAGAAACAAATGTGGGGCTGTTTATCAAAGTGCTGCTATTTTTTGTTGAATAGTTTCTGAATTGAGTAAACAGTGAGATACTATGCTGCTCTCTGGTGAGCATTTTTAGAACTGTAAATTTGTTTTTTTGCTCATTTATCAACATTACAACTTAAAATAATTAATTAAAATAAACCATTAAAATTTCAATATTCTGGCTGTGAAATGTACAATTAGAGTTTTAATACTACTTTTGTTTAAAATTTCATTCTCCAAGTAGTGGAAGATAATTTTTATTGACTAACAGACACACACACTCTTTTATTTTTATAGATTTATAAAAAAAAATATTGTATCTGTTCTGGAAGTGGCATCTGTTAAATGGTTCATGTGTATGCTGAAATGTATGTGTTTTACTTGAATTAAACCCATCACTGGAGTAAAAAATTTTGATTCGTATAGTTATTACTTATTAAAACAACTTCAAATGTTTTAAAGAAACAATAAAAATTCGGTGTTCCTTAACAATTGGGTTGTTCGGAAAGTAATTTCGTTTTTTTTGGGGAACATGAAAGACAATATAGGTATAATGAATAAATATTATATTAAATTATATATAAGCCATTCTGGTCCAACACCTTTTGCCATCTTTCTGGCAGTAACATGATTCCCCACTCATAAAAGTTTTGGTCCTTGCTGGCAAAAAACTGATTCAGGTGGTTTTTGACATCTTCATTTGAGGTAAAGGTTTTACCATCCAAAAAATTTTGCAGGGACCGGAACAAATAATAATCGGAAGGCGCCAGATCTGGAGAATATGGTGGGTGTTGCAGTATATCCCATCCAAGCTGTAAAAGCTTTTGGCGAGTGACCAAACTTGTATGAGGCCTCGCTTTGTCTTGGTGGAACACTACACCCTTCCTGTTGGTTAATTCTGGCCTCTTCTGTGTAAGCGCATCATTCAATTTGTCCAGCTGATGACAATAGATTTCTGAATTAATAGTTGTATTGTCTGTTAAAAGCTAAAAAAAAAACGATTCCTTTGAAATCCCACCAAACGGACAGCATCACCTTTTTTTGGTGAATGTTGGCTTTTGAAACACTTTGAGCCGATTCGTCTTTTCTGCTCCATGACTTCTTGTGTTTCACATTGTTGTATACGACCCAATTTTTGTCCCCAGTAATAATCCGCTTCAAAAATGGATCATTTTCCTGACGTTTGAGGAGCGAATCACACACGTCAACGCGACGACACAAATTTCGCTCCGTTGGGGCACCCACACATCGAGGTTAAGCCCAGGCCTTTCAAGTGGCCATAAGCAGTCGAATTCGACAAATTTAACCTCTCACCGATCTCTCGTGTGGTTATTCGCCGATTTGCATCAACTAATGCCTTTATCTTGTCTTTATCAGCTTCAACTGGCCTTCCCGAACGTGCTGCATCTTCGACATCAAAATTGCCGGATCGAAACTTTGCAAATCAGTTCTGGCACTGGCGTACTGTTAACATGCCTTCTCCATACACTTCCGTCAATTTTTTTCTCGCTTGGACAGCATTTTTACCTTTTCTATAGTAAAAAAGTAAAATATGACGAAAATGCTGCTTATTGCTCTCCATATTTAAAAGGGCACCAACCAAAAACTACTGCGTAGAATTAATAGAATTTTTTCACACACAAGCCTTGCAATATCAGCTCTCAAGACATATAATGGTTATGCTGCTTAAGTGTGAAGTTGGTTTCGAAAAAATGTAAATAAGTCCTCTGACGGGAAAAAACGAAATTACTTTCCAAACAACCCAATATTAAGTGTATTCTGCCGGTAAAGGCTGGATGTGTTTGCTTGTGTGTTTTAGCAATTTGTCCCTTTCTGAGTTAATGTCATCATTAACTAAAAAATAATTTATGTTTTCAGACATGCCAACTTTTCTTCCAATAGGGTATTACAGCATTTTTTTTCTTGCTTTTAATCGACTGCAAATAGTCTTAAATCAAATAAAATCCACTCTTTGCATTTTTTTAGACCTATTTAAATTTTAAAATTGCTAGTTTCGATATCAAACTAAAACCCAAAGTCACATGATATTCTGCCGAGTGACGTACTTTGCGCCTCCATTTGTAAACATATTAATTCAATTTGGCGACATTTTGCAAAGTTTCCAATTGGGCAGCGTAAAGCATATTCTAACCAAAAGCGTTGGTGTATTTCAATTAATAGAATAGGAATGAAAAGAAAAATCCTCCGTTATCAGAGCAATCCTTTCGACATGATTGTAAAGACCATTTTTATGTGAGTACTAATCTTTTTTTCTAATTTTTATCATTTACTTGTGACAATCATGCACTCTGAATAGCGTTCACATTACTATTGTATTACAGCATTATTGGTACGCAGCATTTTAGCCTTGTAGCACACTTTTCAAAAATGCGTTAATCCGTACACACTGATTAGGAATTTTCCGCTTTGCTGAAACCGGCTTTCATACTTACATTTCTACAAATTCAAATCACACAAAATATGAAACAACTCGATTATGATTAACAAATTTTCAAAATCATCAAACGAAATGATCAACAAGTGAAATCTCAAAGTCAGTGCAGAATTGTGCATGCACAAGATCCACGGCCATCAGGTGCTTAATACGCCACAACTGTTTTTTATTGCATCGTGTTTCCGGCTGTTTTCAATGATTTTAAAATTAATATAATTAAATAAATAATTTTATTACAGAAGTTTTAACCACATATTTAGATTCCTGATAGTTTTTTGTATATAAAAAATAAAAATTCTAATTAAATAAAAATTAAAAGTAGGCTGTAGTTCCCCATTTTCTATAGTTTTTACATATTTTTACTTCTTTTTAGGGTTTACCCATTTCTAATACTCTTTGCATTACAATGAATGAATATGAGGTACAATAGTGACTTTCATCAGTGTAACACTCAGCGAAAACAACATGAATATTAGCTATGTAGCAAAAGTATTGGTAAATTTCAATACATTGGCAAAATATTGAAAAAAAGATATTTCGTGTAGGTCTTTTTCGTAGGTTTCAAAGAACATTCGTAAACTGTAAAAGATCCATAAAGACCAAAAAATTTTTAAAAATAGTTAAAACAATTAAAACTGCAAAAAAGTTGGCATCGCTGTGTGTTTCTGTGAATAATTCATATTTTTGTTTACATTTTAAAAGTTTAAAATCATTTTAAAGTTGAGGTTAAAATAGACAATAATAGAATAATTTGTTTTGCAAGTTATTTCATTGTAGATACAGTTAGGTTTAACACTAGATTGAATGCTTGTCAATTTAATGCAATTTTTTTACCCAAGCTTCTGTATCTCATTAGTCAGAGTTATTTTTTTTTCTAAGGGTCTTTAACGTGTCTGATCATATTAACTAGATAGAATCAATGATAATAAGCTTGTATTCTCTTCTGCAATAAGTAATTTAGTTTAATCTTTGGTCTTAAATACATTTTTATAAAATGAACTTGCAAATTTGTTGACATTATTAATGAAAACCATTGTAAAAATCAGATTTAATGGTAAGGGAGAAGTGTAATAATCAAAAGATGTGTATCTGCACATGCTGTGATAGAGAATTGAATAAGAATAGCTTATTGCAAGAACCCATGACTGCAAAATGTCTAGTTTTGGGATAATTTTAATAAAAGTATCTCACCCCTTTAAAAATGTAGTTCTAAAAATATAAAAAATACTTAATGTTAGAAATTACTTTTGAACTTAGCAGGTGAGGCAAGTTCAAAAATTAAGTTTCGTAGAGGGTAGAAAATTTTGGTTTACCCTGAAATTCGGATGTTTGTGCAACAATTTTGCTTTCTCTTTTTCAATTGTCTCTATCTTATTAATAATTCAAATTAAAGGTGATAATAAACATTGTCTACCCACAACTTTATTTGTGACTATTTATAAATGTTAATAAATGGTTTTACTGATTTAGCTATAAGAAAACTGGGAAGAAAAAAAAATAATGCTCTTAAAAAGAACCATCATAATAAGTCTCCTTAATTTCATACAGTTTGATGTGCTCTTGATTTTAAACACAAATTGCACTCTAAATCTTTTCTCTTTTGTCTTCTAGTGTATTTTAAATGAGCAGATTACAAAGTCTGTGTACGTGGTCTGCTGATAAATCATGTGCTTTTATAAAAATACTCTCGCACATTGGTGGAAACGCACCTCTAATTTGAAGATAATAAGCATAAGAGTTGCTTTTTTTTTTCTTTTTTTTCTTTCAACGTTTCAAAGTGATTGGTAGAAAAAATTTCCTTGTCCTCAACTAAATTTTAAGCATATATCTTTAAATAAAATAATGGACACAGAACTAGTCCTATGCTTAATCTCTTTCCACTCAATCAAGGGTGGAAACATTTCAGTATGTTTTTACTACTCATTATTAACTAAAAACTGTTTCAAATTTCATTCAAAACTTCTTTGGTGGCAAGCAATAACTCTTGTTGGAGCATTTTTATACGATTTTGTTTGAATAGTAAGGACAATTTTCTTACCTTTATAACTCAAATACCCTTTTTCCTGAACTCATTCACTTCGTCGTACTTGATAAGTATTCATATGAATTATACCTTTTTTCCTTTTACGTGGAGCTACAATCACACCATCAAACAAGTTCTATTTTTTCACATATCTTAAAACTGAGGAAATGATTGATCAGAAATAAGTAATCTGAAACAATCTATGTGGATGTGATCTTCTTACTACCTTCAATATTTACGTGCAGAAAGCCTCTAACTGATGTCGCTAGAAGGGTTTCTGCACTATAGAAATATTTTAAAACCAGTTAATGAGAATAAATAAAATGTTAGTGTAGTTGAGTGGTCAGCAAACTATAGCTCGTGAGCAGCATGCGACTTTTTAACCACTTAAATGCTGTTCTGCCACGAATTGATTTAGACCATGTGTGTGTGGGATGTCAATTGTGTTAACATAGTGCAACTTCTAAAAGCATGGTTCTTGAAAAAATAATTGCCTCTCAAAACAATTCTTAATTGTTGTACTGCTGATCTGTGGCTCTTTTAACTAATGAGTTTGCCGACCACTGGTTTATTTGGTTTCTGCACTAAATAAGGCTCTACCCTTTATACGAAAATAGTGTTACTTAAAAAAAAAATGTTTCTGCAATTAGTGATTCGATTTACCTATACAGAGAGAAAGCTTATAACTATGCTAGGCCTTTTGGAAAGGAAAGTAGATGTGGCTTTTGTTCTGCAACTGCTGGGTTAATTGCTACAGACTAGGAAGATATATACAGTCGTTATATTGCTTTGATGTTACAAATTATTTTCAAAATAGCAGCAACTATGTTATGTTCCATATTATTCTTAGTATATATTAAAATTATGTAATTGATGGCTAAGTATTCTGATAGGATTGTTGATTTTGAAAGGATTTTTTTTTTTTTTTTTTTTTGTATTATAGTATTGTGGATAGCTGAATTTTGTAGAATTACATTATGTAAACTTAGCTTAAATTTTTTTCCAGTTTCTCTCAGTGGTTGGACTGCAAAATTCGGTGCCATTTCAGTTCGTGTCGTTGATGTATATGAAACTATGCTTGTGTATCCTTTGTATATGTGCAATTTAGCTTGTAATGAAAATTAATTTGTACATTATGACTTAAAAATATTTTTTTAGAATGCAATTGTTTCAGCTTTAAAAAAGTATATAATAGCTGTATATGTTTTATAATGTCTGCAAAACATGATTGTTATATAGTATATTTGAAATAATTTTCTAAAGATTTATGTAACTTAGTACGAGTCAAACATAATTTTTACTGTATGAGGAGACCTGTGCACCTAGGACCACCCCACTTTTATTGAATAATGTTTAGCTCTTAGTTTTATTACTCGTTTGGGTGAGTGGCAATAACTACTTGCTCTTTTGGCAGTCATTTTAAAATCTTAGAGGAGAAAGCTGTGGCAAGTTATAAGTGGAAAACGTTTTTGTATGGTCTGAAGTAAAATTTTGCAGCTCATCTCTTATATTGTTTTACGAAGGTAAGTCAAGTACTTTTATTTGAATTCTAGTATATAATTTTATTTGTAACATTAAGTACTTAAAGATATATTTAAATAAGTCTCTTCTTCATGTGCATTTTTTCAGCAAAAGACATTTTGTATGAGAATACCAAGTCTTGTACTTAAGGCCACATAGTTGCCTTGTACCTCGGTCCATGGCCCTAAATACAACTGCAGTCATATTTTTTGTGTTTTATTTTATTAAAAAAGTTTTCTGAATAAATAGAGGAAAACGTCCTTAATTATCTGAACCATTTTGAATCGAACAATTTTTTTTCATTTGTTATTTAAATAGGAGAAGTGAATATTTTACTCTGGAAATTTCAATGTGCTTGTGTTTTTGCTATTATTATTCAGGACTATTAATTTGTTTATATAAACATGAGAATTTATTATAAAAAGAACTGTTGTATTTCTTAAAGGGTCAAACACACAGAGGTGTGTTTGGACCCTTTAAGAAATACTACAAAACAGAGTGCAGTAATTGGATGCTACAAAAACCTTGAAAACCAATTACCATATACAACGTTGCAGAAATTGTTGACAAATCCAATCCTATCCTATGGCCTTTACTCCAGTAAACATTCTAGTGGGCTCTCATTTGTCTGATGTATGGTCAGTGAATCAAAGCATATTCACGGATGAGAAATATTTGAGTTCAAGTGTAACTGACAGACCAGATCCATTCTTAAATTGTAAAAATAATGATTTTTTCAAGGAATAAAATGAATCAACAATGATGCACTGGATTTTTCTGTATCAAATTCAGTTTTACTGCAGCATTTTTAGAGCCTTTGGCATCAAACTCCATTTCATATGCTTCTGAATTTGATGAGCTTCCAACATCCAACTCCATTTCATGTGTAATGCCTGAACAGGTATGGCCTTTTCCAAAAACAAAATCTCGTACAACCAAAAAAGACTGCGGAAAACCAGGGAGATGTAGAATCTTAACAGACACTCCAGGAAAGGAAGAAATTGAAGAAACAATGCTATTAGAATGGCCAAAAGAAGAAAAAATATTGTGAAAAATCTGTTTCAAATTGAGACAATTTCATTTGAAGAATTATGCGACATTGTAAGTTCTTCTGATTCCAGTGATGATGCAAGTTCTACAGTAGCTGATATAAGTGATAAAGGGAAATTTTTTATTTAACAAATTTACAAGGCAAACAAACTTACAATTTTTAAGTGGCAGAAATATTAGATGTTAAAGAGGAACAATATAATGCTAAATACTAGAAAAAAATTGCACATTTAAATAAGTTTCTCTATGATAAAGACGTTATTGATGCAATTGAGAACAGAAATATTGTGTTGCCAAAACCAAAATCTGTTGGTACTTCAAAGCAAAAATGCATGCAGCTCATTTTTCAAATCAGCTTCTCAAGTTAAAATGTTGAATAATTTATGAAAATACTTGTTGTTCACTAATAATTTGACACATTGCAATTTATTATAGTTATTATATGATAAACTAATGATTAATAAACAGTCAAACCCCGTTAATATGAAGTCGATTTGGCTGCCTAAATTGTTCGCGTTAACCGAATTTCGTGTAAAACAAATTAACATTAAGTTTAAAGTATGGAGAACTGCTTTTACTTCCCGTTAAACAGGATATCATGTTAAACGATTTCGCTTTAACAGGGTCTGACAGTACCTGACTTTCTACACCAGAGAATGGTGTACAAAGTCAGGTACAGTCAAACCTGACTTTGAATGAGAATGACCCTAGGTACACCAGCTATTTACCCTAGGTACACCAGCTATTGACCGTAGGCACATGAGCTATTGACCCTAGGTTAAACGAGGTCTTCTACCTAGGGCCATTTGTGATTTTTCTTTTAAAAAAAAAACATTCTATTTGACAGAACCTATTATTTTAAGTATTTATACTAATCCCAGCTGGAAGTAATTACTATAACGATCTATGCATATCAGTACCACATTTTTTAGCTGGTTTGTGCCTCTTTTTTTTTTTTGTTCGTCGATTTTGTACCTTTGGTACACAGGTCTCCTCTGTATGGTGCAAAGTAAAGTATAAAAACATAGAAATAACTTTTGAATGGATAAAGCTAAAGTTGTGGAACAAGTATCCACTAATAGAGAAACATGTATGCACTATCTATTATGACAGCCAGAAGTTAACATTTAAAATTAGGTTGGTTTTTTTTCATTAGTTTGTAATTTTTGAAAGTTTTTTCTCCTTTTGTGCATTAGAGCCTGTAAGCTGTTTTATTATTATATTACTCATAAAACATTAAGTGAATTCTCTGCCCCTACAGTTTTAGTTACACCATGTATAAGCAGAGTAATTAGGTATAAAAAATATATTCTGCAAGAAAAACTTGTTGATTATATTAGAAGAAACTTTAGTCATCCATTTTGTTTGTGGGATTTATTGAGACTCAATATTTATTTATATCTTTATTCTGCTAATTGTTAAAAAGTTTTTTTTGTACAAAGCATGTAGCTTCAAAACCCTCTTCATCCGTTTAAAAAAAAATTCAGTAGAGCAAAAAACGTCTCTTTGAACCAAAGTCCTTGATTCAGGTTTTCCGCGCTTATGGAAAGTCAGAAAATTTCATGAATTTGGACATTGGGTATATTTTGTAATAGAAAGTCATGATTTTGAGAAAAAAAATGGTCATAAGTCATGGAAATACAGTTAATTTCATAGATTTCTAAACATTTTAAATAAAATCATAACTGTTACGTCATAAAGCCCATGATCGCTATTCAGCTCATCAAAAATTCGTCTGTTTTTATTTACGTTTTGTCAGAAACAACAGTCACAATTAAAAACCGCGGACAATGAAAACATTTCTGAACTCCAAATTTGTGACATCACACAAGTAAGGTCTCATAGGTGAAAAAAAATTCATAATATGCAAACTGAAATAAACAGTTTTGATAAACTTGTGTTTACATTTTTTTTTCTTTCTTTCTTCTGTTTTACATTGTTAATATCAAAACATTTGATTTTTAATGATATAATTTATTATTATTGACTTATTCTTTATTCAAATATTTCTTTATTATTAAAGATTGATTAGCTTTTTTAACACTGAAATATCAAAGAATGGAAAATTATTTTTCCCTTTTTCTTCTGATTTGAAAAATACTGAAACAAGGATTTTTTACTTAATTTAAAATAAAAACTTTATAAAAATTAATTTATGGTACATTGATTTACTTACTATGTTCATGTTAATAAAATTCATATAGGTTATTATTATTATTATTTTATTTTTTTTTTTTTTTTTTTTTTTTTTTGTGATTCGATTTCTTGAATCATGGAAAATTATTTACTTCAGCCCTGAAAAGTCATGGATTGTGACATTTTATTTTGGCAGAAACCTTGTTGATTGTTTCAAGATTAACTGATTAACTTAACAACTTTTGCAATTTTAAGTTTTTGGAAATTTGAATTAAAATTTGGGATGGAACTGGTTTTGAAGCAAAATGGGTGTCAATAACCTTTTGCAATGCACTAAGAAACTGTTGAAGAGTTGCCTACTCACACAAATTACAGTTACTAGGTAAATAAATAATATTTTGGAGACAAAAGGGAAAAAATGGAAAGTTGTAAAAAAATTATGAACAACATAAATGAAAAAAGTTTCAAACAACTTCAAGAAAATTAGAAAAAAAGTGTTCTCAAAATTCAGTTTGGAGCTGAGCTGTATAAATAAATAAAATAAAACTCAGATAAAAGAAATCGAACAAAATTGTAAGGGAGGAAAGTTACACAGGATCAAACAATCACATATTTATTTTAGTCGATACTTTCACGCTTGGATGGAGTTGGTTTTGAAACAAACCCCTTACTTTGAAAGTAATTTTCATATTGAAGGAGCTGGTTTTTAACCTAATCGCTTGGCAGCGTGATGAAATGTATCGAAAACTTGTGAAAAAATCATTTTGAAAAAAATGTGGATGGAGCTGGTTTTGATGCTACACGCCTTATATGTCACTCACCTTCATGGTTTTTATTGACTTAACATACTTTTGTTTTCATTCAATTTTTGTTTTTTACTTTAAATTCCATTTTTATGATTTTATTGTTCCTGCAGAATGAATCAATCTCGATACCTTTTTAACGGATGACACATATAATGAATTTTGTCTTGCATAATTTTATTTTCCAGATTCCACTTTGTAATTCTTAACTAATGCTAGATATATTGTCACATTTTCATCTGGTCTTGCTGTCATGAATTTGATACCTTGCTACGGCTTTGATGGGGCATATCTGACTGAAATTTTAGTACACCATTACATGTCAAATATTATACCTCAATCTGAACATCGTAGTATTATTATTAAATTGTCCAACTTTCTTGGATTGTTTATGTCAGTGTATTCTATAATTTATGGAGCTGTTAAGTATGTAACTTAATTAGTTCTCTATTTCCTGTCCATACTTGTCAATTTTATACTTAATTTTTAATTAAAATGTTATTTATGTATGTTTTTCTTTTCTTTCAACTTCTAACTTTAACATTACTATATGATTCTTTTCCAGTTTGAATATTATGGGATTGTGTTGGTTTGTTTAGTTCTCTTTACGTTATGACCAAAACCTGAAAATGAGCCACTTTGCAAAATAGATTACCACTTCCAGATTAGACAGGTCATGTTAACCAATGCCAGAAAATAAAAAAATTACCTTAAATCTAATCCAAAAACGATTAGTTCAATAAAAAAAATAAGTAACTGCCCAGTTACCCAATAACTAAACTGCCCAATTGCTTTAGCAATTGAGCTGATTTTGAATAGTTACTTTTCTACTTAACAGTGGTCCTCGCATACAAAGGGCAAAGGTAGGGGAGCTCATCCTAAAAAAACATGCAGGTTGCTTTATTAATTTTGCCCTGAATTTCGAATTCTGTATCATCCAGATGTTACGGTCTTGGATATAATATGGCATAATATGTTAATTAATTCGTAAAAAGCATTTTGTCCAGTTGCCAAAATATGCAAAACAATGTGGGAGTCTCTTCATCTAATATTGAAAAGAATAATTTTTATCACTTTGACTGTGTCGCAATTTTTTTTCTATAATTTTCCTAATAACCTTTAAGAAAAAAAGTTTGTGCTTTTTTTTTTCAATGCTAGCCCTGATTTTGTCATTTAGTTAATGCCACTCGCAGCAAATCAGATGTAAAAGTTAAGAGTCGCTTTGTGACGAACATCTTGCCAAACCTAATAATCAAGTTCAAGTTGAGCATTGTATTGTAAAAACTTTGTAATCAATATAAATTTTTTAATTGACATACTGCCTTTTGTGTATACTAAACATTTTTTTAAAATTTATAATTCTGGGTCAGGGAATTCAAAAAGTTTTAGACAAAGCAGGTATTTAAAAATGTATTTTCATTCAAAAGCTCAAGTTAAAACAGTTTGTAACTAAGGCAAGACTCTTTTCTGAAAAATTTAGAGATCATTATACTTTTCCTAATTATTTTAGACCAACTATAGATATTCAGTATAAAGAATAATAATACATAAATAGAACTTCAATGGAAGGAAATAAATTGGTTTTCTGTTTATGTTAAACAAGTATTAGTACTATCATCTGCCTTATACTGGAAATGAGCACAATTTCTATCCTTGAAGAATGTAATGGATTATATTATCTGTGGAAGACTACATAAACTACATTCTGATCATCCAAGAAGCTTCTTTACTGCAGCAGTTGCTATATAGATGTGTCATAGAAGAATGAAAGCTAGGAATTGATTTCTTACTCAATCATACTATAGCTGAAGCTTGGTAAGTATTAATAACTTTTGAGATATTAATCAAAAACAAAAATTTATTTATCAAGACATTTATGTACTGTGCAGACAATAGTACTGTAATCGCATGATATTTGTGTTTTGCTTTCATCTTCTTAAGCAGAAGTTGCACTTTGTTTGCATGGTCTGCTTTGTAGTAAAATATTTGGAACATGGTTCAGTTTTTATACTGGGTTTTTACTTCAAATTGAAGTCCATTTTAAAGATATTATAAAATATAAGCAAATATCAAGACACATGAATTTCAATAAAATTTTGTACATGTTACTTAAATATATATGGGAAAGCAAAACTACAAGATTATTAAACAGTTAAATTATCTAACCATACTAATATCTGATAAAATAAATATTTCAATAAAAGGAATTATTATTACAAAAACGACGCGACGTTTCGTTTGAGAATGGACGACGTCAGGAAGGGTAAAATGAATGCACTTGCACCTTTTGCTTTTGAAAATTAAAAATGAAGCGAAGAATTCCTAGGCAAAAAAGTAAAGTACAGGCTTCAAATTATTCAATTGAAAGCAAAATTACGTCATATCTATTTATAAATTGTTCAGTAAGAAATCCGAAACTCATTCACGGTTGAAAATTCCTGGTTTGAAGCTTTAGCCGCTTTGCACCCTTTTGTATGCGATCTGTACCCCCTTGCCACTGTCTATGCGTTTGAAGGTTTAAATTTGTTATTTATGGAGATTATTTTAAGGATCTTCTTGGTCTTCCGGGAAGCCTAGCAAGAGCTGGACGCTATCTCAATGACCAGTGGTCAGTGATTAGGAACAGCCATAAGTACGATATTATCGGGACTCACTGCAAGATAAAAAAAATATATTAAAAAAAATTTAAATTAAAAAAAAAAAAAGTGTTAAAGTTTCCCTTTTTGCTCATTCACGGTTGAAAATTCCTGGTTTGAAGCTTTAGCCGCTTTGCACCCTTTTGTATGCGATCTGTACCCCCTTGCCACTGTCTATGCGTTTGAAGGTTTAAATTTGTTATTTATGGAGATTATTTTAAGGATCTTCTTGGTCTTCCGGGAAGCCTAGCAAGAGCTGGACGCTATCTCAATGACCAGTGGTCAGTGATTAGGAACAGCCATAAGTACGATATTATCGGGACTCACTGCAAGATAAAAAAAATATATTAAAAAAAATTTAAATTAAAAAAAAAAAAAGTGTTAAAGTTTCCCTTTTTGCTGCCCCCCCCCCCCCCCCGTTAAATATAACTAATTACTCCTAATCATATAATGAAAAGCATGTTATAATTAATAATTTTATTAAATTAAGAATAGAGAACACATTAAAATGAACTCATGTCGATTGAAGGAAGTGTAAAAGTTAAGGAAGATAGAACTTTTTTAATATAAGAAAAGTTACCAATATTTTCAACAGTATAAAACATTTTATGTACAATACAGGTGGCTGGATTAGATACCAACAGTGTAGGAAGCAAAAGCTTTTTTATTTTGTTTGACATCATAATAATAAATTAAAATACTAATCACAAAAAAATAAGTGAAAGCATGAAAACCGATGTCACTCAATTTCTATTCTGTATTTAAGAAAGAGAAAACAAAGAGTTATAAAATAAATTAAGTCAAAACCTTGGTTAAAAATTCTGTAGAAATCACAGGGGAAAGTTTTCATCAAATATTACATGAATCATAGGAAAAAAAAAAGGAAAAAATGCCAGTATCTCCTAATTGACATACTGCCTTTTGTGTATACTAAACATTTTTTTAAAATTTATAATTCTGGGTCAGGGAATTCAAAAAGTTTTAGACAAAGCAGGTATTTAAAAATGTATTTTCATTCAAAAGCTCAAGTTAAAACAGTTTGTAACTAAGGCAAGACTCTTTTCTGAAAAATTTAGAGATCATTATACTTTTCCTAATTATTTTAGACCAACTATAGATATTCAGTATAAAGAATAATAATACATAAATAGAACTTCAATGGAAGGAAATAAATTGGTTTTCTGTTTATGTTAAACAAGTATTAGTACTATCATCTGCCTTATACTGGAAATGAGCACAATTTCTATCCTTGAAGAATGTAATGGATTATATTATCTGTGGAAGACTACATAAACTACATTCTGATCATCCAAGAAGCTTCTTTACTGCAGCAGTTGCTATATAGATGTGTCATAGAAGAATGAAAGCTAGGAATTGATTTCTTACTCAATCATACTATAGCTGAAGCTTGGTAAGTATTAATAACTTTTGAGATATTAATCAAAAACAAAAATTTATTTATCAAGACATTTATGTACTGTGCAGACAATAGTACTGTAATCGCATGATATTTGTGTTTTGCTTTCATCTTCTTAAGCAGAAGTTGCACTTTGTTTGCATGGTCTGCTTTGTAGTAAAATATTTGGAACATGGTTCAGTTTTTATACTGGGTTTTTACTTCAAATTGAAGTCCATTTTAAAGATATTATAAAATATAAGCAAATATCAAGACACATGAATTTCAATAAAATTTTGTACATGTTACTTAAATATATATGGGAAAGCAAAACTACAAGATTATTAAACAGTTAAATTATCTAACCATACTAATATCTGATAAAATAAATATTTCAATAAAAGGAATTATTATTACAAAAACGACGCGACGTTTCGTTTGAGAATGGACGACGTCAGGAAGGGTAAAATGAATGCACTTGCACCTTTTGCTTTTGAAAATTAAAAATGAAGCGAAGAATTCCTAGGCAAAAAAGTAAAGTACAGGCTTCAAATTATTCAATTGAAAGCAAAATTACGTCATATCTATTTATAAATTGTTCAGTAAGAAATCCGAAACTCATTCACGGTTGAAAATTCCTGGTTTGAAGCTTTAGCCGCTTTGCACCCTTTTGTATGCGATCTGTACCCCCTTGCCACTGTCTATGCGTTTGAAGGTTTAAATTTGTTATTTATGGAGATTATTTTAAGGATCTTCTTGGTCTTCCGGGAAGCCTAGCAAGAGCTGGACGCTATCTCAATGACCAGTGGTCAGTGATTAGGAACAGCCATAAGTACGATATTATCGGGACTCACTGCAAGATAAAAAAAATATATTAAAAAAAATTTAAATTAAAAAAAAAAAAAGTGTTAAAGTTTCCCTTTTTGCTCATTCACGGTTGAAAATTCCTGGTTTGAAGCTTTAGCCGCTTTGCACCCTTTTGTATGCGATCTGTACCCCCTTGCCACTGTCTATGCGTTTGAAGGTTTAAATTTGTTATTTATGGAGATTATTTTAAGGATCTTCTTGGTCTTCCGGGAAGCCTAGCAAGAGCTGGACGCTATCTCAATGACCAGTGGTCAGTGATTAGGAACAGCCATAAGTACGATATTATCGGGACTCACTGCAAGATAAAAAAAATATATTAAAAAAAATTTAAATTAAAAAAAAAAAAAGTGTTAAAGTTTCCCTTTTTGCTGCCCCCCCCCCCCCCCCGTTAAATATAACTAATTACTCCTAATCATATAATGAAAAGCATGTTATAATTAATAATTTTATTAAATTAAGAATAGAGAACACATTAAAATGAACTCATGTCGATTGAAGGAAGTGTAAAAGTTAAGGAAGATAGAACTTTTTTAATATAAGAAAAGTTACCAATATTTTCAACAGTATAAAACATTTTATGTACAATACAGGTGGCTGGATTAGATACCAACAGTGTAGGAAGCAAAAGCTTTTTTATTTTGTTTGACATCATAATAATAAATTAAAATACTAATCACAAAAAAATAAGTGAAAGCATGAAAACCGATGTCACTCAATTTCTATTCTGTATTTAAGAAAGAGAAAACAAAGAGTTATAAAATAAATTAAGTCAAAACCTTGGTTAAAAATTCTGTAGAAATCACAGGGGAAAGTTTTCATCAAATATTACATGAATCATAGGAAAAAAAAAAGGAAAAAATGCCAGTATCTCCTAATTGACATACTGCCTTTTGTGTATACTAAACATTTTTTTAAAATTTATAATTCTGGGTCAGGGAATTCAAAAAGTTTTAGACAAAGCAGGTATTTAAAAATGTATTTTCATTCAAAAGCTCAAGTTAAAACAGTTTGTAACTAAGGCAAGACTCTTTTCTGAAAAATTTAGAGATCATTATACTTTTCCTAATTATTTTAGACCAACTATAGATATTCAGTATAAAGAATAATAATACATAAATAGAACTTCAATGGAAGGAAATAAATTGGTTTTCTGTTTATGTTAAACAAGTATTAGTACTATCATCTGCCTTATACTGGAAATGAGCACAATTTCTATCCTTGAAGAATGTAATGGATTATATTATCTGTGGAAGACTACATAAACTACATTCTGATCATCCAAGAAGCTTCTTTACTGCAGCAGTTGCTATATAGATGTGTCATAGAAGAATGAAAGCTAGGAATTGATTTCTTACTCAATCATACTATAGCTGAAGCTTGGTAAGTATTAATAACTTTTGAGATATTAATCAAAAACAAAAATTTATTTATCAAGACATTTATGTACTGTGCAGACAATAGTACTGTAATCGCATGATATTTGTGTTTTGCTTTCATCTTCTTAAGCAGAAGTTGCACTTTGTTTGCATGGTCTGCTTTGTAGTAAAATATTTGGAACATGGTTCAGTTTTTATACTGGGTTTTTACTTCAAATTGAAGTCCATTTTAAAGATATTATAAAATATAAGCAAATATCAAGACACATGAATTTCAATAAAATTTTGTACATGTTACTTAAATATATATGGGAAAGCAAAACTACAAGATTATTAAACAGTTAAATTATCTAACCATACTAATATCTGATAAAATAAATATTTCAATAAAAGGAATTATTATTACAAAAACGACGCGACGTTTCGTTTGAGAATGGACGACGTCAGGAAGGGTAAAATGAATGCACTTGCACCTTTTGCTTTTGAAAATTAAAAATGAAGCGAAGAATTCCTAGGCAAAAAAGTAAAGTACAGGCTTCAAATTATTCAATTGAAAGCAAAATTACGTCATATCTATTTATAAATTGTTCAGTAAGAAATCCGAAACTCATTCACGGTTGAAAATTCCTGGTTTGAAGCTTTAGCCGCTTTGCACCCTTTTGTATGCGATCTGTACCCCCTTGCCACTGTCTATGCGTTTGAAGGTTTAAATTTGTTATTTATGGAGATTATTTTAAGGATCTTCTTGGTCTTCCGGGAAGCCTAGCAAGAGCTGGACGCTATCTCAATGACCAGTGGTCAGTGATTAGGAACAGCCATAAGTACGATATTATCGGGACTCACTGCAAGATAAAAAAAATATATTAAAAAAAATTTAAATTAAAAAAAAAAAAAGTGTTAAAGTTTCCCTTTTTGCTGCCCCCCCCCCCCCGTTAAATATAACTAATTACTCCTAATCATATAATGAAAAGCATGTTATAATTAATAATTTTATTAAATTAAGAATAGAGAACACATTAAAATGAACTCATGTCGATTGAAGGAAGTGTAAAAGTTAAGGAAGATAGAACTTTTTTAATATAAGAAAAGTTACCAATATTTTCAACAGTATAAAACATTTTATGTACAATACAGGTGGCTGGATTAGATACCAACAGTGTAGGAAGCAAAAGCTTTTTTATTTTGTTTGACATCATAATAATAAATTAAAATACTAATCACAAAAAAATAAGTGAAAGCATGAAAACCGATGTCACTCAATTTCTATTCTGTATTTAAGAAAGAGAAAACAAAGAGTTATAAAATAAATTAAGTCAAAACCTTGGTTAAAAATTCTGTAGAAATCACAGGGGAAAGTTTTCATCAAATATTACATGAATCATAGGAAAAAAAAAAAGGAAAAAATGCCGACAGCAACAATTTCACTTTTCGTAACTTTAGAGTAACTACTTAAATAAATAATTTTATAAAGTTTTAAAATAATTTAAATAAATCATTTTAAAGACATCGGTATTGATCCTAATATTCAAGTCAATGATATTTCATGAATCAATTCATGCAAAATAATTTTGGCTTAACAGTAGAACTAATGAAAAATGCCATTAACTTAGAATGTGCAATATTTATAAGTTTGCAACCAAAGTCAAAGGTATTGTTATATTGACCAGTTCAACAGTTTTAATTCAAATTCATGAAAAAATGAATAATTACTTGATTTGAGGATGAATAATTACTTGAAAAATGCATTGCATATGCATCTCAAATTTGAGATGTCTACTTACATTGAAACCAACCTGCAAAACATCCGATGGGGCTCGATCCGACGACGTTTCACATGCGAATTGAATATATTGCCTCTGGTCAATGAATTTTGACATAGCGATAGTTAAAAATAGGTGTTTTACTATGATTCTTGATATTTTGAAAAGACAAGCAAACATGGAACTCGCTTCAAATTTTAATTTAATTCAGAATTTATTTTGAGAATTGGATCCTACCTGTGTTAAGACTAAACATCGTTTCTTCAATTTTAATGCACAAATTTTATTTGACACTTTCAAATTGCTTGTATGATTTTGCTTTTTAAAGGGTGTAGGTTCATGACTCAGATTCTTTACTAAATGCTCATAAAAAAAAAATTCTGGTAACAGTAACTAGGTTTGCTTTATCTACATTTTACATATTATTTGGGAGAGAGGGAGGGGGGGGGGGTGAAAATGCTGTAACTGTGACGTTTATCTTTTAACTTTAACACGGCATTATACAATGGCTTAGTTCTAGTGGAGCCACTTATTTAGAGAAGAACATTTTTTATTCTCTGTATAGAAATTCTTCCGTTGATGGCATCGGATTGTAAGTTACGTTAATAATTTAATAGGATATCAAATATTAATGTGAGACAAATCACTTCTTCCGATCATATGGACTACATTTAAATACTCAAACATTTTTCGGGAAAAAAGTAAATATCTAAATAAAAACAATTTGTAGAGAAAATCTTACTCTTACATTTTGAAAAACAAAGAGCGAAAATGAATGCAATGGATATTTATTGTAGCCACTTTTTTCGCACCGTCTTACTAGAGGACCAACGTGCAATCACCGTCTCTACAAAAAATGGCCATTCCTTTACAGAGAAATCCACCCCAGAGCAGAGCGATCAGGGATGTTTTAGAAATTTTGTATTTATGCTTTGGCATTGGCAAAACAGGATGTCACGTGAAAGTCGCACATATGCCCTATCGGTTTCAAATTCAAGGTCGTCCGAAGAAGGGGTCATTTTGTCCCCAGGAAAACTAGCATCTTTAAGAGAAGGGTCGCTTTTTTGCAGTAATGATTGTGATTGATTAACATTTTTTCGAGTTTGTTGCAACAGCTCCCTGCTCCCTTCACAATAGTTAATGTCTAATGACAGAATAAATAAGTTTTAAGCTTTTTTTATTTTTTAAATATTAAAAAAATCCCACAATAAAACAATATTAACAAGCATATATGTAAGTGGGGCCAGGGTCCAAAAAAGTGAGGGGGCCCAGGCCCCCCCTGGCCCCCTGCACCAGCCGCCACTGCACTCTGTATATAATAAAATGCGGGTACAGGATGCGAACTTTAAGCTTGTTGCTACACGGTTTAATATTCAAAAAATTAGTCGTAATCTTTTTATAGCCAAATGGAAAAAATTGGAAGTGGGGGGGGGCTGAGAAAAAATAAATGTGCTCACTGTTTGTTCGAAATTTCACCAATAGCTAAAATTGCCTTCGGCTCATATTAATTAAAAACAACTTTTCCTTTCTTTCACATAACGTACAAGTGAAAAGGAAGTTAAATGTAAACTATTTTCAAAGGAACTTAACATCGTCATCCATCTGGATATGAATTAAGAATGTTATTATTTAATTGTAAATGAGTATTTCTTATGGTAGAATAGTATATTGCCATTGCGTATTTCTGTATTTTTCAAATGAGGACACTAAAAGTTAGTAAAAGTAAAGCTTGATTTGATGACAGTAATTTAAAAAAAATGTCCTTTGCCATCAATTAAAATTAATTTGCACAAAAAATCTCAATAAATTCATAACATAATTAAATTTTACTTTTAAAATAGAAATATTTACGTAATTCCACTATAAATGTTTTGTTTGAATTTGATATAGTATAAATATTTGAAAAGAATCCAAAATAGTAATAACTTTTTAAATGATACTTTATTGCAATAGGAACAAATAAAAAGTGTTATAAAAATTTTCTGTGCATCTAACATTTTATGTACACAGCCATATAATTGCAGATTTTCACACTCAAAAATGTAAAAAATATTACTCTACTGCAGTAAGAAATGACATGAAAGAAACTTTTTTTTTATTAAATATAAAAACAATTCCTTTAAAAGTGGCAAAGTTTTATTAGCTGATGCAATATAAATAGCATTTAACTTTAATTTAGCATATAATTTTATATTGAATGTATAGGAAGCATTGACACAAAATGTTTAGCTTTGAATATTTCATTTTGCTTTTACATTCTAATATATATATCTGAAACTAAATACCATTTTAATATATATTTCAATTATCTAAATACATATCACATGTGCCTTAAAAATATAAAAACTTGGAAGGAAAAATAAAAATTTTATCCTTATGATATTTCTTAGTTTATACCCAATGTCTTAAATTTTGTGAGGTGTTCCCACATTGACTGTCCTCATTGTGCTGCACATGTGGATTTTTGTGTGCATTTATATTTTTATCTGCACTTGGTAGCATGTCTCGATTGTTTTCAGAATCTTCTGAACAGTCTTCGAAAATAGGTGGATACATGGTATAACGGGGTTGTAAAGTAGAACGTGTACGATTGTTTCTCTTAAATGGCACAGTTGAGTGTCCATTGTAAAGATAAAATTCAGAAGATGGAGAATTTGGAACGGAATGAGATGAAGAATTTTGTGATGAAAGAATTAAAGTCATGGGATCAGTTCTGGTGTCTCTATCATAAGTTCCAGGTACTTTTAACATTTCAACGGCTGACTTTCGAGGACCTAAAACTTGACTGTTGCTTCTGGTTTGTAGAAGCAACATTTTAAAATCATGCATACTTGTAGGTTTTGTGGGACCTAATCTATCACTAGCTAAAGATTTCCTTTCACCGCATATTTCTTTAGATGGTCTGAAATCAGCCCAACTTCTTCTATCCCTTGAATCTAAACTTGATGAACTTCTTGGGGAAAGAAATCCAGTTTCAGCCAAACCACCTTTGCTAGTAACTGGTCGGAGAAAAGATGGTGAATTTGAACGAGATGAAGATGCTAGTGAAATGTCAGAATCCGTTTTTATATTCATTTTCTTCTTGCAAGAATGTATCACAGCAAATAAGTCTTCTGTAGACATGGCACTTGGTGATTTGTTTACTTCAGTAGGTATTGGACTCTCAAGTTTTTGTAAAGATGAAAAGGAATGTTCTAAAGAGCTGGCAGTAATATTTGATTCTGGCATTTTCAATGTCCCCATTTGCTTTGAATGCAAGTTTACATTATGTTGTGTCAGCAAGGTGTCATTCGACGGAAGGCCTGAAATATTAGGGTCTGGTGTTATCACAATTGGTGGTTTTCTTAATAATTGACTTCTTTGTCTAGGGAGGGATTGTGCACCATATATTTTTTGTGTAGAAACTCCATCTGTTCTGTAGTAATAGTTATTTATGTCTTGATGTGGATTTGGAACTTCTTTGTGATTTTGTTGTAAAGTTGAGTGATTATTTAGATATATTTCAACGGGTTCAAAAGTATCTGGGATGTATCTTGTTCTATCTATGCTTGCACAAGCACTGTACCTTCTATTTCCCATGCCATTATTAAATTGAGGAACAGTCAAAGGTGTTTTAAAGCTTCTATTATGGTTGCAGTTAGGATTATAAAATTTATTTTGTTTACTTATTTCATCATCATGGTTTCTTATTTGTCCATTTTGGTTAATTATATCTCTGGTATGATACCTTTCAGAAGGCGAAACATAATGTATTTTGCAATCTAGGGAATTGGTACGATGCACTACTCTCCCTTCAGGATCTAGGAGCACTCTAACTGCTGCTTTTGGTTTTTGAGGTTGTAGAGTCACTGGACGTTGTGGCTTAGATTTTTGATAATTAAATTGTTCATAATTGTTGTCTACAGGATGGATTGGATTTAAATTGTTATGTTTAGAATCATAGATATCTCTTTGTTCCTCACTTTCTTTAAACAAATTTTTCCTACAGGCCAATAAAGATTCAGTTTGTTCAGTTGATGATTGTCTTTGTATTGGTGTAACAGTTACTTTGTGTACATATTTAGATGGTATTTCAACATTATTTACTTCTGTATTACAAGCACCTACAGGAATTGTGCTGCCACATTCTACATTTGTATGCGCCTCGACATTATGCTCAGTTTTTTCAAAATTAGGATTGTTTTCTGGTTGAGTTTTTGATTTATGGTGCATTGAACCAGATGAAAAAGACTGCATAGAGTTTTTAGGCTCATTTTTTATTACAGGAGAAATATTTTCTCTTATAAATGATGATGATTGCTTAAAGTTAGGAGGAGAGTCACTGCCATACATGTTAAATATGGGTTTGTTTACTATTTTATTTGACTTCTCAAAACTCTTCAACTTATTTTGGTATTTGGATCGTGTTTTCATATTAACCAAACTAGTAAATATGTTTTTTGAGCCCTCAGTAGAACTTTTCAGTTCATCAGTCTTTTCAGTCTTTGAATTTTTTTTAATTGACTTGATTTGCTTGTTACTTGTCTTACAGTTTTTAACAAGTGACAATTTTTTATTTTGAATGTTATCTTTAACAATTACGTTTTTATCTAAAATGATTAGATTGCTAACTGTTGCTGTAATTATTGTTGGTGGTGGGGGTGGGGGTGTAGGCAATCGTTCGAGTTCAATACCAGATGATGTGATAGGTGGAGATAATCGATCAAGCCCAATGCTAGTTAATGTTCCAGTACTTGAAGCCATTTCTGTTCCAGTTTGTGAAAGAAGACTGTTTAAACTACCATTACTTGCAGTTGTAATAGATAAAGAAGATCCATAATTGGGCTCAAAAATTATATCTGATATTTCTTCATCACTCTCATCACTACTGAGGAAAAACACTTCAGATTCTGTTGAAGTATCATTCGAAGTTTCATCACCAATTATTCCATTGCTTTCTGAGGATGTACAACTTGAAATTTCAGCTTTATTGTTACTTGTCACTTTGGTAGTGGGAGTCATGACAAAGGTGGATCCATCTCTTAATCTGTAAATAATTTATATGAACTAAAATCCTTTTTTCAATATACATTAATGAAATAACTATACTAAATCGTCTAAACTAATATTTCAAAACGCATTGTTTTAATTCGTTTTAAAAAAAATTCGAAGCTAATATAGTTATGAAGCTACTATTTACTATGAATTTTTATAGGTGTACAATTTTGTATCTTTTATCACTTAGAAAATTGCCTTATTTATGAATATTTCTTAGTAACTATAATATTAAAAAGAAAATTTAAAATCTAGGAAGTAAAGTAACATATTTAGATAATCGGATGGTGTTTTTTTGTGTTTTTGCAGAATATTGCATCAACCCATGCATATGAAGTGTTCAGGAGAACACAATTTTAGTCCTCCAATTAAAAAAACACACATGAAACATTATCTACATTAGAAAGAATGTACTAACAACTTTTCTTGAGGCTAACTTTATATGAGCTGATGTGGTTTTATAGAGAAAATAATGATTTACAGTCCAATTTTCCGTCGTGAGTGACAACATGATACCAACAGTTTAATTTCATAAAAAAGTGGATGAAATTTGTTTTCCCATGTAACCTTTATCCATGATAAGATTGCATTCAAATTGAGCCAGATGAATTTTAAAATACTTCAGAATTTTTAATGAGCAGTAAATTACTATCCAATAAACACAGTATTTTAGTATTTGTTTTTCATCGTACAATTGGCTCATAAAGGGTCTTTCAGTAAGGACTCTCCAATTTTTAAATGACTAACTACAAAACTGTTAGAGACAGTATGTTGGATAGACAGGTATAGAATATTAAATTGTTTTGCAAAATTATTTACAATATTGAAAACGTGGCAAGAAATTATTGTAAAATCTGAATATAAAAGAATTAGTCCATCGTTTTCCTCATGAAAAATGGCCCCATTATCTCTACTGGATAGTGCACAGGGTTCCCGCAGTCATTAAAAGTGCTTAATATTTTTAACTTGTTTCCAAGGCCTTGAAAATGCTTATAGGTGCTTAAAAGTTCTTGAAAATGCATAGAAGCCCTTAAAAGGCCTTCATTTTTTGTGGATGTTATGTGCCCAACTGCAAAAGTTATAAAAATACAACTCGGACTTGCTATCCCCGTGTGACTGCCACTTATCTGCACCGTATCGAATCCTCTGAAATATTTGTATTACGTATCGACCAACTTGTAACTTTTTTGGTAGAGTATACTTTATTAAAAATTTGTATGTAGACATGATACCTGAAAACAAATTTTCAAAGGTCCTTAAAAATACTATTTATGTCCTTAACTGTGATATGAGTGGGAACCCTGGTGCAGCACGAACAGTAATATTGACAAGATACACAGACAGGTTTTCAGTACCCAATAATCTCCAGTTTTGTTTATTGACAAATCCATCTAAATGAAAATGGGCCATCTTCAAATTTACTCCCATCAATTATTTGAAATTCGCTACCTGTCCATCCAACATACCACTTGCTCCTTCTTCCTCTTACTGATTCAAAATTATGTCATTTCAAAGTTAGGGAGTCCTTTCTGAAAGACCCTGTACTTATTGCACCTTCACACCCATATCAAGATAACTTTGTGACTTAACCTAACTTTTGTTATATTAAATTAACACGTTGAGCGCAACGCGAATTTTTAAGGAATTCCCCTTCAGGCCACCCGCGCTTCTTAGAAGCTATTGCAGTATAGCATTGTGAAGTACACTACTAACAGATTGAAATTTACTCGATACAGGTGTGTAAATACATTAGGACCATTGTTTCTTATTGCAGTAGAAGATATTTACGTTTAGAATAAAATGCTTATAAACATTCATTCCACACGTTTACGCAGCGTTGCCAGACCTCGGACTTAAAATTCTTAGGTAGGCAATTTTTCACTAAAGCATTTTGGATATAGTATATTTAATAATATTTTTATCTAATAAAATATCAATAGTACTTTAAAAACTAAGACTGCCTGCACTTTAAAAAGTGCTAAGAAAGGCACTATGTCAAATTATAGGTGTGATAAAAACAGCGTACTGTCAGCCACCGATGGCTGACGTGGCACTCAACATGTTATATATGTCTTTACTGAAATTTCCTCTCTGATAGAGTGAATTGTCAACTTAAAGCAATTTATTAAAAAATACTTTCTTTTTAATATAATTACCTGTTTTTACTATTTTCTTTGGAAAGTGCAGAATTGCTCCTTTCTATTTCTAAGACCACACCTCCTCTATTTTCAGTAGAGTTCCTTCTGTTTTCTGAATCGGAAGAATTAGGCTCGCTGCTGTAGCTCCAATTACCACTTGAAGAATGATCTTCTGAATGAATTTTACCATTTAGCTGCCGCATTTCAACTGCCACACTCATTGCTGCAGAGACAGTAGAAATTGGAATATGACCTTTAGTCTTTCTTTTTGTGAATAAGGCAGTTCTTTTATTTTCTGAATTGCTATGACTTTTTAAATCCAATATCACACTTTCATTTTTTGAAGTATTCATTTTATTTTTTTCTTCTGATTTAATGTCCAATTTAAAACTGTTTCTTAATTTTTGAACGGAACTTGTGTTTTTGTCCGAAGAATTATTGTTCTTTTCTTCATTCACAATCTTACTCATCGTATTGCTTTCAACTTGTTTTATATTGTGATTTTGTTCATGGTTCGAGTTTTTTTTCTCATTCTTTGTATGCGTTTCCAATTGACATTGAGACTTTTCATTAATGATATTATGAAGCACATCTTTGAATTCTTTTGTATCTCCTTCTGTCATTGTATTCCTCCGTTTATCATTCTTCTTTTTTCTACGAATGAAAAAGTCAACCTAAAAGAATTTATAAAGTATGGCAAATTAAAAAAAACTTCTAATGAATACAGTCATATATTCATACTTAGTTATTATTTAAATTTTGTGTAATTTACATGGAAGTGAAATAATCCTAGACCAGTGCAAATTGTTGACATTTAATTCTATGGTTTCCAAAATTCGACTGAAAGGCAGATTTCCACTTTTATGGCCGAAATTTCATTACATCTAGTAAAATAATCTATATAAATTGCATAAGTTATACAGTTGTTATTAAATTTAACACAAGCAAGTAAATTGAGTCGCCAAAGAAGTTCTTGATCATCGTTTTATCGAGAAAATAAAGTATTCGATCACTAGCGAATGCAAAGAACATCGAAAGTGATGTCTACACATTTTAATTAACCGTGCATGCATTCAGGATCTAATTAAATAGTATAAAAGGTAAAATCTTGGCTCGGAAGATTGAAACTAATGATTTAGCAGATACTGAAGAAACCACCTTAATATATAACCTACACCAATTTAATATATTGGGATATGTGTATTAAGATTTCCCTACCAATCTAGAAAAAGGTTTCAAATGATGAACTAAAGGAATTTATAAAAATGAAACTCCAATATTCAGTTTTTCCCTTTCATACCCAAACTATGGAACGTTATATCAAATTAATGACTAAAGCTTTAGTTTCTGTTGCAGGACCTGAAAATTGTAGTGGATTTATAAAAGCAACTCAAAGCTTTAACGAAGTAAAAAGTTAAAAAGATTAACTATATTTAATATATTTTATTTGATTAATCGAATACATTTTCCTCGAGAATACGATGATCATGAACTTTTTTTATTTTGCGACTCAATTTGCTTACTGGTGTAATTGTTAAAGTTAAATGTATTTTATGTTATACGCATATATTCTTTTATGTATAAATATTTCATAATATAATTCATTAGTTTATAAAATATATCGAGTTTTTGTTGGAAATAACCATTAATATGTGTGCACTCCATTCGGAAACTTTTTGCCAAGGGTTGTATAAAAATCCTGCATTGTGCCTTTGGAACAAAGTAAATAACTATGACCAGTGAAAATGATAGGCACAAACTCGTCTTTACAAGAAATTAAAAATAGTCACTCAGGGTAAAAATAGAACCAACAAATTAGGAATTTCTCACAGCATATGGTGTACCAAAATGATATTTTTTAAATAATATAGAGATTGCATGAGTTATTTATATTATTAAAATAAGCTGCAAAATGAATAAAAAATTAAAATTTGTGAAATTTCTACAAAAGAAGTTTTGATGTTGGGTTGTTTTATAATTGAAATAAATATTACAGTATATAAAAGCATACCTCTTTAACAAGGAGAGTTGAAACCTTTTGACAAGAAAAATAGCTTTCTGACAAAATTTTCGATATGCTTTTTTAAATAATGTATTTTTTGTTTTTAATTGATATATTTTATACAGCATAATGCTTAATTCCTTTTTGGAAACAATTATTTTATTGTTATAAATTGTTTTGTCAATTTCTCAATAGATAGCAGTCCATGATCAAATCCCGTCCCAGTACCTTTCTATCTAAACTTGACGTTTACCAACGTGTATTCATACAAATCCTTGCGTGTACTCGGGTGACATAAAACCTATTTGGTTGGCGTTTGACCCCCCATGCGACCAACCCTGTATTTAATTTTGGTAGGTAATCTAAAAGGGTTTTTTTTTTAATAATTTTTATGTTTTGTGAGTGGGGTATGTTATTTTTTATGATATGAATTAACTGACACATTATTTCTCAGCAATAATAAAAAAATTATGCATTTTTTTTACATGAATTCACTTTTTTTTAATTTTTTACATTTCAAGTAATACTGAAAATGTGACAAATGGGTCTGCAAGGACAATTTAATTCATGTTGAAATACATATGTGCAAATTGTGCTGATGTTGAAGAGGACACTGAATGTTTTTATACTATTTAAGATCTAAATTTATATTTTCACAATAATTTTATATAATATTATATAATATTTAATGTGATTATGCTTATTGTATTTTAAAACTATTTAAAAAATAAATTTTGAATCTTCATAAAGTTAATTTAAATAATAATGTGGTGTTTTTTTCCTTGGTTTTTACTTTGATGTTTGTTCACGAATTTAATGGTATGCACGAAAATTTGAATTGGAGAGAGGGGGCGCGCATTTGTCTCCCACGCGAGTAACCGCGAGACAAAAGGTCGCGCGACTAACCAAGGGTTAAGTATCAGGTATAAACTCAATATCAATAGTGGAAATTAAAGCTAGTGTTTATGGGTGTATTCTCTAATGAAGAATAATCCTTTAATACAATAGTAATATTTTGAATTAAAAAGATTTTTTTTTTCTTAACTATAAAAACCATTTTATAAAAACACTATTTCATCTAGATTCATAATTCCTGGTTCAGAGAATGTAAAACTATCATGTGTATGCTCATAAAAATTTTAAGACGAGAGACAATAACTTTTTTTTAATCTTACGGTTAAGTTATGTTAAGAATTTTTTTCTTAAATTTTCCATCACCACTTTTCACTTAATATGTTTTTCAAAAAGGAAAATAAAATTTATGTTGCAAAACAAATATCAATTAAAAATAAAAAATACATTTTTAAAGCATATGAAAACTACGCCGAAAAGCTGTTATTGTTATCGTCAAAATATTTCAACTCCCCTTCAAATCAAATAAATAGGTAGGTTTCACAAATAAAATTTCAAAAATATACTTTTTAATTTTTAAATGTAAATTACATTTTTAAACATCGGATTTTCATCAATAAACAACATAACTTATTTGCAAGGTGTAACACATACATTATATTTTGTTGCAAAATAGTAATACTAGTAAGTAAACTTACATGGATGAGGGAGCGCCTAAGACTTGACATTCTACTGAAAGGTTGACCGCTAACATCAATAGGTACTATACTTGATGGCACTTTGTTGTTTGATGTCATAATGCTCTTGGAAGATAAACTTTGATCCTAAAAATAATCAAAAAGTTGTGATACTCAAAATGTACTTAAAAGTGATAGAATAAGTTTAATAAAAATGTATTAAAAAGGTAGGCAACAATTCGTAGCTGAAACACTAAGAAATTCTTGAAAACTTATCGAAGACTTTGGGCAAGGTGTGTGGAATTGGCACATTAATTTCAAAATGTTCTTGACTAAAGTGAGTGAGTTCCAATGCCGGATAATCAAATGGGCACTAGACTATGGCCCTTGAACCTTTTGGAGGCTCTGAGAAAAAAGAAATTACATCAGGCCTACTCAGTTAATATTTCACTTGCAAACTCATTTTGGATAAATTCCAATTTAATTTTTTAAGCTCTTTGAAAATTTATTTTATATTATTGATTTTTATAAGGGGATGATTTTAATTAGAGGAATTTTCATCGCAGATTTTTAAAATCTAAAAACACTTCGATACACTTTGTTCCCAAAACGATCTCCATGTTATAAGATTGCTTGGTTGGTTGTTTTCAGATTATCTGGCGCCGTCAGCAACACGAGGGCTATAATGCGCCGAAACATTCGTCATTAGACAAGCCAACATACATTTGCTAACACCCATGCCTAACACGGGACTCGAACCCGTAATCTCGCGGTCTAGAAGCTAGCACGCTAACCACTATACCGTTTGGTCGGCAAGTATAAGATTGCATGCAAATAAAAGAAGAAATTAGATAGGCAACGAAAGTGTCTCACATTTGAATACTTAAAAATTAACCCATACAAATTTTAGTTTTTAATATAAATTCCTCATATGCATTGCCAACTTATTTAAGTTATTTTGAACGTAGATCGACTTTTCATAGTGTTTAGCCACTACGAAATAAAATCAATCGATTCCGTACCATAGTCTTATTATTATTATTCCCCCCTCCCTCTCTCCAAACTATATCGAATATATTGTTATCCATAACGAGTCTATCTGCCAAGTTTCATCTATATAGGATGACTGCAAATGGATTAATTAGTCCTCCGAAGCGACAATAGAAACGTGTGTAAATTTAGCCGTTCCCAAAATTGGATGACGGCAAATGGTTAACCCATTTGCTCCATAGATTTGTCCGCCATCCTCGTCAGTTTTAGACATTGTTTTTAAAAATAACAGATAAAGACAACTTAATTTTAGGAAAAAATGTCAATCCCTCCATAGTTAGAATTTAACATTCATGCGTATTTGAAAACTAAACGAAATCCTTTTCACTCAATTTTTTTAATGTATTCCTCAATACACGTTTTCGTTCTGTACAAGTTCAGTATCAGCAGTTAAGGAAGACTCAAGCGCGAAACGTCAAATTAAATTGAGAAAAATTTTACGAAATCGCTAATAAAGTGTTGAATAATCGTGCTTTTTGGAAGTGTTATTTGGAAACAAATAAAACTTATACATTTATAAGTTGCAAAATTATTGATTGGTAAAATAAAAAAGATAATTTGCAAATGGCAAGGAGGTTTTTAAGACCAGAAGAAATCCAAAGGGTTTTAATCTGGCACTGGTAGTTCGTTATTTTTTCTTTTCACTCATTTGTCAAAGAGGAAATTTTAATTCAAATATCCATCTTGGTAGATTAAAATAAAACAATAGTTATTTATAAATCTACTTCACAATTATTTGACTGGTTTCATTTAAAGAAAATTTTGGAGAACGAACTTTTGAATAATTTAAAAAAAAAACATATTTATTGGGGGAAAAAATTACTCGCTACGACAAAAGAACTAAACTTTCAAAATAAGAAACTGTATAGTTAGAGTGTGGCTGATAAACATTTAGAGAGCCCCATTTCATATTAAAACAAAATGTTCAGAAACAAGATAAAGAAGCATCCGACTGTTATATAATTGACAGTTCACTCAAAGAATGGCCATGTACATTCACTTTGACTACTATAAAATCCTTACTTGCAGGTTGTTGTTATTGTTTTTTCTTATTTTTAAGTTTTGAGTTATTTTTCATTTGTATGTACTATTCTTTCTATTAATAACTATTGTTTTTAACTTTTTTGTTCGATTTATTAACTAAATAATTATCTAGTGTCCAAGTGTTTTAAGGGAGTATTCTACTGTAGAGGCATGAATTTCGCCCGGTTTTTGAAGCGCTGTACAAAGGAAACAAAAAATATTTTTACCATCAATTTTTTTATCATTTGTTTATTGATGTTTTATTATTACATAAAAAAATTATTAAAAAAAAAATTAAAATTGACAAAGTTATGAGCAGTCAAAGTGGGGGGTCAAAAAAAAAGAGGGTGTCCTGGCGTGCATTATTCCAACCCTCCTGGTGATCTGAAACATAAAAAACAGACGGATTCTTAATTATTATAGATGCCGCTATCGTATAACCCTTGGATAAGTTTTAAAAAAAAAATTAAAATGGCGGCAGTTTGAAAAAAAAAATGCTTACATTTTTTTTCAAACTGCCGCCATTTAAAATTTTTTTTTTTTTTTAACCTATCCAAGGGTTATACGATAGCGGCATCTATAATAATTAAGAATCCGTCTGTTTTTTATGTTTCAGATCATCAGGAGTGTTGGAATAATGCACGCCAGGACACCCTCTTTTTTTTTTACCCCCCCCACTTTGACTGCTCATAACTTTGTCAATTTTTTTTTTTTTTTTAATAATTTTTTTATGTAATAATAAAACATCAATAAACAAATGATAAAAAAATTGATGGTAAAAATATTTTTTGTTTCCTTTGTACAGCGCTTCAAAAACCGGGCGAAATTCATGCCTCTACAGTAGAATACTCCCTTAACGAACACTAATCGGACGATATTTTAAATATTAATGTTTGCATGCAACTCTCTATTCGTCACTTTCAAAGTACACAATTCCAGCAAAATTTGAAATATCAAGATAAATATAACGATAGTTTTTGAAGAATAGTAATTTGAAGGTTTACTTGGCGCACGATAATGCCGCACGTACGCCATTTTTACTTTTTAAAATAGAGAAATTATTTGCCTATTCTGGTTTAACTGTGAAAATAAATTTTTCATGAACTGCCGGCGAATCTATTATTATTTATTTAATTCTAATAAAACAGTTCATAAGTGAGTTCTTACATTCACAAAGTTTAGGTGCAGATCAGTCGGTTTGTGAGTATTCGCACGTAACCCGGTTTGTATTAGTAATGAATTTTCTTCTATATATTTGGATAAATTACTATATTACAGTTTGTTAAAATTATGTCTTTTTTCGTTTTTTAACGCGTTGCGAAAATTTTACTGACCATCAAAATAGATATTTATCATAAGTAAAAATTCGTAACTATGGAGAGTACCGTTTGTCTACTTCTGCATCAATTAAGGTGTATTAATGAAATTCTGTAGTTTGATCCATAATAATCGAAAAAAATATATAGCTTTCTTTTACAAAATGAAAAGCACAGCGTAGTTTGAGAGCTGGTGTTCATTTTGGAGTTTGTTTATTTAGATCATTTAAAGTATATTTTGATTTTTTCAGATTTTTTGAAATTTTTTGTGACTTTTAAAAAACACTAGGAACTAAGGGAAACCACAATCGCAATTTATTAGCAAAGAAAAAAAACTAGAATGTCGATTGCCAAATTTTCTTACTAACCGTCTTTAAAGGGTAGTTAGTTCAGTAAAGGCTGATTGAAGATAACCACGGAAAGGAGCGTTCAAAAATAATTCCCAAAAAACATGTTTATTTTGGCACCACATGTCATTTTCACTAGATGCCATTTCGATTTTTTCTGTAAAAAAAATCCTGGTTTTCTCTCAACCACAAATATTTCGTTACATAAATATCATAACTTCAACTTTGAATTATTTTGGGACAAGCAAAGTCGCACTTCAGTGATTTTTAGAAGCGTAACCAGAATTTTATTTTAGGAATAAAGGAAAGGAATACATATTCATATCCTCACTGAAATGCCTAAGTAATAACGCAAAATTTTTCTTCAAACATTGCACTTCCCGTATACGAATTCTAATGTGAATAAAAACTTGATAACATCAAAAATTGAAAAATCCTTTTATTTGTTGCTTTTATAAAAAAAAAATTAAATAAAATGTACGTTTTTAACTAGGCAATTTTATTGTTAAATAAATAGCTAACTCCAATTTAAAACCGTATAATCAGGGCCTCATTAAGATTTTTGAGTAGTGGTAGAAGTAGGAACCCCAAAAATAAAACGTTTTCTTTGAAGAAATGAAAATATAATTCCTTCTTTTTTCTAAAAGGTATTAAATCTATTATTTTAGTTTGAAACTATCATAACAATTACTTAAAGAAATGTTCATTTACTAGCGTGGTCCCTTGAAGAAAGTCTGCTTATGCGGAAATTATATGCCCTGAGAATAGCAGCACTAGCAAAAGAGTTGAGAATTTAAAATTGTCCCTTTTCTCAGTTCTAAAGAAAATGAAGCATGGAGAATACATGTAGTCCTTCTATGCAATTTTAAACTTAACTCTTAACTAGTAGTAACGCTAATAAATATCTTATTAAAAAAAAGTCCGATATTTGCAGAAAAGGCAATAAATGTCGTCAGCAACCATTGCATTTGTTAGAAGCTGAACACTAGAGGTCGGCAATATATCGATACAATATTTTTTTTAAATATCGATATTAAATATATCGATAAAAGTCACCGATATATCGATATTTTCAAACATTTTAATTTTTTTAATGATCGTTTTGTAGTTCCATGTGTTTTTTCGATTTTCTTTATTCCTTTTTCAAAAACATCAAAACTAAAATTTGGACTTGGCTGAGCGGCAGTTAAAATGGCATCAATGTTCAATATTTTGCCATACACTTCATAATAATGGGCGCCAACAGGAGCGTACAAGGGGGTGCACCTCCCTGGATTTGGAAAATTAAAATAAAATTGGAAAAAATGTATTAATTATATGTATGTATGTAATCATCCCTCTGTTAATTTTTCAATTATGTACATTGTAAAAATATTATTCTAAATATTCAGCGTTGCCATTATAAGTTATTGATAATTACCTAAATTTTTCTTAAAATTATTGCATCAATCAAGCAATAATATAACTTTTTCTTTTGTAATAGATCCATTCCAGTTGTAAAAGTAGTCATCTTACAAAAAGAATGAAAAGTAGTAATTCGTTCCGAAAAACTTCGTTTCTGGCAAAATGGAAAATCTAATTAAAAAAAAATCATGTATCGATTTATCGATATTTTTTCTATGCAACGATATAGTATCGATACTTATTTTGATCGATATTTCCGACCTCTACTGAACACAGTAAATGCTATTAATGAACGATCCCTATCCTATTGTGAATAAAGCTTACCAGAGGTTGACAGTAGATATGAGTGGCTGTTTTCTGTTCGCCATCTGCTATCATGGTTGAGGGGATGATTGCAGGGGGTGAGGGACCGTTGGCCAGCTGACGAAGACGAACCACTTCTGGAGGTCGAGGAAAGGTGCTGAAGATTGGAGAAGTTTCATCCACATGTCTGCTCGTAAAGACAGGACCTTGATGGCCGATCAGCGTGGAAACGGCTGAAAAAAGGAATTTCATGAAATGAAAAATGTTATGGAATTTTATGATTCGGTAGTATTTTATTTTTAAAAAACAAATTACGTCAAATGAAGTGATGAAAACCTAAAAAAAAATCCTCTTTTTATGATTTACATTGAATACATACTTATTTGTTCTTTATTTTTAAGTTAAGTTCACTAAAATCATCAAATTTCGATAGAGTACCGCGAGACGAATCGAATCCAATGATCCCCTTAACTCAATTTAACTCTTTTCTGAATTTCTCAAATCATCGTCTTATTCTTTTTATGATTTTTTATTACTTTTAGTTTATGCAAAAATAAGCCTGATTCATTTACCTTTATATACGTTTTTGTATTCGTCACATCGCCGAAAAGGTCAATGGAATAAAATGTAACTTCTTCCGTTTACCCTTTTCAGAAAGTAAAAATGTTTCGTTATTTCCTCAGAAAATCAATGTGGATATACAGGGTGGTCACAAAGTTACTTTGCCGATGTATGGACCTCTAGCTTCCGTTCCGTTCAACCGATCGAGATGAGATTTCAGGTATAGATTCAGAGGTATGAGCTCGGAATTCTATGAATGGCAACAAAATGGCGGTTACGGTTATAATCACAGAAACTCGAAATTTTCGAAAGGCAACACCTACTTTTTCCTGTCGCAAAATGCTCAGCTCATGCGAAAACCCTAAAGATCCTTGGAACGGTAAGTGTATCACAAAAAACGGATGCGTTACGCCCGCACAAAAAAACAGCTTTGCGAAAGACCAACAAAAACATGATCGGGACCATCGTGGAAATTTGCATATGACAGAGGCCAAAGTTCACATGGGTGCCATCACAGGCAATTTTATCGGCTTTCTACGCTCAATATCTGGCTAAAGGCCTCCGTGTACCCCGATCGTGTTTCTGTTGGCCGTTCTCAGACTGTTTTTTGTGCGGGCATAATGTGTCAGTTTTTTGTGATACACTTACCGTTCCAACGCTCTTTAGGGTTTTCGCATGCACTGAGCATTTTCCTATAAAAAAAAGTAGGTGTTGCCATTCGAAAATTTCGAATTTCTGTAACCGTGAGCGTCATTTTGTTGCCATTCACAGAATCCCGAGCTCATACCTCTGAATAGCTATACCTGAAATCTCATCTCGATCGGTTGGAAGGAACGGAAACTAGAGATCCATATACAGGAATAGTTATTTTATGACCACCCTGTACTTCAATAAAATAAATGTGATATCAAAAGAAACTGATGGGTAAAATTGCACGCCACTATGAGACTTAAAAAAAAACGACACTTCCGAATCTTCATTTGAAAAATCGTAGACATCTGATAAAAACAATCATTACTTTTTTGCTAGACGTTAAACCCTGAAATAAGTCTCGATTAATATCTATTTCTATGTTAAATATATAAATTCCTCCTGTTTAGCATAAATAAACAGCATGTTAATATTCTATCCATTCTAGTTAAGCGTGTAAGAATGAAAAGTAGTTTCAATATTATTTCTTAATATCACCAGCTAAGTTTGTTGATAATGCAGTTATTATAACACGCTTCGTTGATCGACAATAAGTTATTTAAAGATAACAATGGAATATCAAGAACTGGCTCTTTCACAGTTCAGAAAGCTGAAGACCGTTACCATTAGGACGAAGAAACAATGTATATTTATCTCAACAGAGACAAAATATTTCCATATAATTAAATTGTATTTAAAATCTTACTTCCAAACGAGGATTGTTTCCTATCCCTCGAGAAAAAATGACAGTTTTTAGATTTAGAAAATAGTCAGGTGCGGGAAGGATTTGCATGTTAAGTGTTCTTTTCTAATTTAATAAACACTCTAATTACTGAATTAAGAAAGAAGTTATACGCTTATTATTTTTTGTTTATTTTGGTAGTCATGTAGTCGTTTTTAATTCACAATGAACGAAAGTTTAAATTATTTCAAAAATAGGAGATGCTCAGGTAAACTAAAAAAAAAATCGCAAACTTAAGCAGATTTTTCAAGAAACTTCCTGAGTAATTTCTATAATAAAAACGATGGACTTTTTTTGCTTAACATTTCGAACTACGTGTATACTTTCTTTAATTTTTTGTGAAAAATAATTAGTTTTTTAATCAGGTTCAATTTGCCAGTAAAATGCAACTAGAGAATTTTCAATTAATAGAAGTAGCTACTTCAAAAGAGGACAAATTGATGCTAGTATAGGCGCGAACGAATACAGATGTCCACGGAAATTTTGGAACCAGGTATGAAGACGTGAGTTTTTAGTAAAAGCCTCACACATGGTTTTGAACTTTTGTTGTACCAACTTGTACATCCGATGGAGTTATTAAAAAACGCCTGGGATTTCTTTCAGAATATTCATTTCCTGGAATCACGAGTTCAACATATTTTAATTCAAAATAAGAGTGCCCGAAAGTAAACATTAAAAAATTATCTTTCATTATGTAAAAAAAAAAAAAAAAAAACTAAATTACCATTGCATTACCTTTATTTTTTTCAGTTTAAAAATTGTAGTGAAATTTGTAGAAAATAATTAGGCTCCTTGTACTGAGATATGGCCCAGGAAATAAAGGGGTAATTTTAAGGAAAACGTTGACATTGGGGTTGCTTATGCATATTATAATTACTAAGAACCTATATCGTATGTACATATCTGTTTAATGGAATCCACAATACGCAATGAAGTAAAAGTGAATAACACACTTTCATTAATCTTTTTTTTATTTTGGAGAACTTCCCCAAAGGCACTCGAAAAACACTGGAAACATCATTGAAGAAATTAACCTGGTTATCGTTGCATTATATTAGCATCGATAATGTGTTGATATTTTACGAGCACCTTCTCAGGTCTGTAAATAATAAGTCGCACTGAAACGGGAGACTTGACTATAATGATGCACTTGCACGTGAAAGGGAAAAAAACAAGAAGCACGAGAAGAAAAAGAAACACAACACCGTGCAGATAATTAGTTTCATTTCATACAAGTAGAAGCTATTCTTTTTTATGCGTTTTTCACTCCCTTCCCTTATGCACTTTACTTTTTCTTGTTACTTTTCCTACCCGATATTTAATCGACCTTTCTTGATTACACACTTTTAGTTTGATTGTTAATTTTCCACAATTGTGAAAGTTTCAGATATATAATTGCAATTAAAAAAACACCTGATAAATGCTAAATGAAATACACTTTTGAAAAAGAAATGGTGATTTCCGAATTAAGCATTCATAAAAGTATAGTATACGTGATTCAAAAAGAACTGTAAGTGGGCAAATTGGTATAAAAACCGAACAAAATTTAAACATCGTTGTTAACTAAATTTAGTTCTTGAATAAGTTTATCATATCCCCAATCAGCAAAGGAGCCAAAAGGATTATTTGCATTGAATGTGGGGAGGGGGCTAAAGGTAAAATAGAAGAGTATACAAATGCATAACTTATATACATCTTGAATTCATATTATGAATGCAGTTTAAATAACGTATTACATTTTACAAAGTCAAATTTTTTGCTACGAATTTTATTCTAACCTTTCAATATTCTTCTTTCATAAGGATATTCGGAATTCAGATTCTTAAAACAAATTTCAAAAGTGTATCGAGATGAACAAAGTTGCAGGAAATTCCAAGAACAAAAGAAATGACTCATCCCTTGCTTTTTTTAATAAAAAAAAGCACGAATAAAATCGACCATTCCACCAACATTTCATTCACAAAGTAAAAAGCCCGCAACTATGCTGGCTATTGATACCACGTGAAATTCTTGGAGCATAAAAACTTTCATGACGTCACTGAAGAATACCGAAACCTCCCAAAAAAAGCGAGAATACAAAACAGAAACCCCTCAGACCCCAGAAGGTGGGAACAGTGAAAGGTAGGAGGCGTGGGAAAATAGCTCCACCACCTGCTTGCAACTCCCAGAACATTATTGAAGATTCTGAAGCAACGCTTCATCGCTCAAGCTCGGTCATTTCATGGTCGGTTTTCATTTTCATTCCTTGCCGTTCGACGAATTTGATGCGTCCATTACAGTACTCTGTTACGGTGTGGGTTTTTTTATATCTAGATCAGTGGAGCGGTGATACCTCAGTGAACTTTATTATCAGGATATTGAAGAATAGGAATTACTCATCAGCAGGGCGATTTAAAATAGCGCTTTCTCTACGGTGGGATCACTCAAAATTCCTGCGAGCATTATATTCTTTGGTTAACTGTTAATGGCTGGTATGCTAAAGCACCCTTTTTCTTCACAGTTTTTTTTTTTTTTTTCTGGTCTTAAAAAACTTTAAGACTTCCATGAAAACCATGATATATCATAAATAGTTATACGATCAACTAAAATCAACTTAAATTTAGTTTCTAATCATGCGTTCTATGTATTTTGAATTCTAAAAATATCCATCAAACACGATTTTATCAACTTAATTTTTTCTCTAAATTACCTTTCTACTGGTGCATTTTTTTGAAAACTATTCATGCTATCCATTTAATATTTGTTATATAAATGCGTATTGCTAAAAATTATACGTGGAACCTCAAAAATTGCAAACTCCATTAATATATATATATATAGTTGTAAATTTAAATTATTTTGCATGTGCTTCACTTTTTTAGGAGAGATTCTTATTAAAATAGACTTTTAAGATGCAGTCAACACATTTATTGAGTTAAGTTGGAATTTCGGGTAGAGAGGAGGTTTTAAAACGCGTCTTAATCGTTTAGAAAGAGACAATCAAATGAATTTAGTCTCGTGCGAATCACTGGAAGTCGGCTTTAATGAGTGGGTGTTTATTATTAGCACAACAGAAATTTAAAATACTAAGGGAATGAGAAACAAACAAACTGACGCCATGTCGAGCAAAACTGAAAATTAATTATGGGACCTAAACACTTCGCACACAAGTAGGCTGTGCGGGAGAAATTATTGAATGAATCGGTGATTTTTCGGTTCAGATTGAAAATACTAGAATACGCGCTTTGAAAGAATGAATTAAATTAAGAGGAGACTTTAAAATAGACTGTTATTACACAGTATCTTGTAAAAATTTTTGGGTCCACAATTTGAATATACGTCTTTGATTTTAATTCTGGAATCCAAATGCTTTTATTTACAGTAGTTTATTGAAGTACCTAAAGTTTTTTAAATTTTATAAAAGCTTACCATATAAGTATTTTGTTTTCAAAACTTCAAAATATATCTACAAGCTCATTTTATATCAGTGGCGGCTCGTGCACTACAGCCAGTGCACCCGGGCTGCATCTAAATTTATTAGTTCAAAACAAAAGTTATATATTTTACAATTTTCTAAAAGGAAGATCCCATTTTTACGGTAAGTGTAAAAAAATCCCATAAACAGCAAACTTCTTGTCTCAATACTCAATTCACGAGAGGAAAAAACGTTTCCAATCAAGGTGATCTTCCTCTGAACGACAGCCAGGTGTTCCTGATACGCGTTTCGGCTGCGACGTTGCTATGCGTTGCCATAGTAACCAGTGGAATCCAATAGTCTTCCCTCCGAGTAATATGTAGCGAGACAGCCAGATTAGCGATTTTCCGATTTCGGCTTAAGCTCCTTAAGAATTTCCGCCGCTTTAAAATAATCTCTAGATGGAATATTTGCAAGATAATGGTATCATCTGAAGGCTAGAGGGTTATTTTATTAGTTTGAAGTACTATTTTGTTCTGAAAAAAAAGGGATGTTTTAAACTCATTATCTAAAAAATTGTGTTTTTGCCACGTGAAACTTCATTTAAACAGTGATAAGTCTCATGTTTCAGACTGCACTACATTTTCGACCATGGGCCGCCACCTTTGTATATGTTCACAAAAAAATCGGTTTAAGTTTCAAGCGAATAGAAGCAGAAATATTTTGAAAATCATTTTAACGTACTACCCCCCTTCCCTCTCCCCTCAACTTAAGAACCCTCAGTTGAGCACGTTTTTTCAAACCTACTCAATCATTTCCAGCGTAATGTTTTATCAATTTTGCTGAAGGGGGCATATTTTCAGCTTTGTTCAATTGTGCGCTTAGGCGAACAGCAAATGACTTTTTAGGATAAATGAAGTCGTATTTTTTTTTCCAACTCGTGCGTGATATTGTAAAAGAAATAAAAATATAGCTTACGCTCCATTTTGTCCTTTGTGGATTTAGAGGATAGTTAAGTAAAGCAAAACAGTTAAAACAAAAATTAAAATTGTAAGAGAAGCTGAAATTGTTAAAAAGGGCTGTTTTATATTTTAACGAAAAAGAACAATGAACGAAGCCGTGTAACAAAACCTAATGGTTTGCAACTCGTTAAGTTCGAGTGAATAATTTTGAAAGCCTTTTTACGGAGCATTCTAACATTCGACAGTTATAAGGAAATTAAATTTAATTAAGTTTTTCTCCAAGAGTTCATTATTATTTGAGTTAAATGAAAGAAGTTTGTAAATATAGAATTTTATTTTCTTAACAAAATAATTACGTTTGTCCAAAAAATCAAATAATGTAAGTTTTGTTAAGTGTTTACCTTTCTAGCCACTCTTACTTCCTGCAATTTAGTTCTGTTCACAAATGTAAAAAATATTTATAAAACGAAATAAAAAATTCGAATCGACAAACTTCAATGCACAAAATTAAATTATTGATGCTATTTTAATTGTTTGAAATTTAAAAAAAAAAAAAAATATCTTAAAACTAATATTTTCATTTAAATGTTAGCGCACTTAACGCTTTAATTAAGTACGTGTTTTATTTTAAATAAATAGTAGCGTTTGTTGAAAAAACAAACACAAAGTACGATTTAAGCAAATTGATAAAAAAACGGAAATTATTGAATGTTTGTAAAACAAATGTTGTAGTATAAAAAAAAATATCAACTTTCTGAACCACACAGTATATATAATCAATCTTAAAATAGTTTTAGAACCTGTATAAAAATAAATAGCTTTTTAGTCCTTGTGGTTCGTACATAATGTTGTTTTGTTGCTCTAATTTCTTTCATGCGAGATTTTCGGTATTTTAATGGAGGTAGTATAATGGACATATATACCAAAATAAATCCAACCTATTTTCATAAATTTTGCAGGTTTTCGAAACACAAAACAATATAAGTATTTTAATTCTTTTACAACACTTTATATTTTAATATATAAGGCAGTGATAGTTGACAATAATTTCAAGTACTTTTTAGACTTAATACAAATTATAAAAACGTACGAGTAACTATACAACAATTTTTATTTTCTATTGCAATTATTTTTTTACTTTTAATTATTTTCTTGCAGACCTATAAACAATTATGTAGTTCTGCATACAGTGCAAGGACGTGTTCCATATGTCAGGTATCTATTTTTAAATCCTTTATATTCACTTCGATTTTGTGTGTGTGTCGATGGCGGGCAAATCCGCGGAGGCCTATTAACCTCCTTGCAGTCATCCAATCTGACTGAAACTTGGTAGATAGATTCGATGACAATGCATTTTATCAAATTTTGGGGCTGTTAAGGTCGCTTTTACGCAATACTAATAAACCAACTTGCCGTCATCCAATCGCACAGTATTTACCCGACCATTGAAAAAACTCTTTCCTGGATGCCAAAATTTGTTTAATTAATAAATAAATAATAAAATAGTTTCATTAAAAAAAAAAGGTATTTCCATTGAGTGTTCACGTTCATTTTTAATAAATAAATTTCGAAACGTAGTTTGCCGCACATTTTGCTGATAGAAATGTTTTTGATTTTTAAAATTAGATGCCAAACACCAATCACGCGTTATTTAAGAAATCGGCGCTGTGTTAATGAATAGAAAAATTGGCAATGCTCATAAAGGATTTATATAAAAAACTTTTTTTATGGGTTATATTATTATACTTTTTTTTTGTCAAAATTCATCAAGTTGAAACATTACAACTGATGTAATGGATTTAGTCGTTGCGAATAACGTACAAATGAAAATGTAATACAAGCATAATGCCAAACATTGCCTGAAACAATACCAAAGATAACCCGCATTCTTAATAATGTGGATTTGTGTCCTTTCGCTATCATTTCTCAGAATCGACTGAATCCTCCTTTTAACCGCACGAAGTGACCTTCCAGCCTGCAATCGTGAACAATGCAGCAGGCATTTTCTGACAACTCATGGGATAGGAATGGCATTTATCTCGAGAAAGAACCCTGTTTATTCCCACAAAAGTAAAAAGAGTTGAACCTACGACTAACACCACTTTATTTGTGTGAATGCATATTATTATTGGATTGGATTTTTGTTGCAAGAATCGACTACCAAATATAAAATAGGGTAGAATAGCATGCTATAAAAGCAGTTAAAAAGTATTAACAAAGCCGTGTATTTACTGCCATTCTTATTTTTAGTGTTTTCTCATTTCACTTTATTACTGTGTAAAATGATACAACGTTGTAAATTGAAATAATCCCATTTTCTACTTCGTTTTTTAAATTTTTTTTTCACCCAAAGTGTTCTTTTCTGTATCGAGTAACGCAAAGCTATGCAACGGAGTATAGTTCAACTCTTCCAGTCGTAACGCTTGGATAAAGGTAGGTATATAGATGATTATTTTACAAAGAAACCATCAATTTATCGATTTATCTTTTCAAAATGTACGTTGATTGAATGTTTAAAATAAATAATGCAAAATACATGCTTACAACTTCAATATTTTTCCATAATTTGCTTATTTCCATTAATATTCTAAATAGTGAACCCGTGACCAGTCAGTACATTTGAGATTATTTAGAGAAATTATTTTTTGTATTCAAATTAATCGAGTTAGGTAGTATTGTATTCAAGTGCTGATAGATATAATTAAACTTAATATGGAAAGCAGAACTCAGTACGGAATGGTTGGTGTATCTGGTCGCTTTGGTGACAAATCGCATCCTGTACATCGATCATAGAGTATCAGATAGAACTATTATAACTTTTGAGGTCGATTTATCAACAAATATTGTAGTGAATTATGTAAAGTGTAGAACTACATAAAATAGTAATACATGTATTTATTTTAGTTTAAAGTACAACGGGAGAAGTTGGGATCATTGCTAGACCGAGTCGACGCATCCACTCTCATATAGTAACAACATAAAATATATAACCACAATTTTCAAACAAATAACCCAATGTGCAGTTGTAAATGAACTATTCGTCAGAAGAGAAGGTCTTAGCCTTTAAATTGATAAATCATTTATCAATTTTGGTTTTGTTTAAAGGAAAAAGAAGGTTATAAAAATACACCGTCCAGAAATAATATTAGAAACATTAATGACTGTTAATAACTTATTGAACCATTATTTAAATTGCATTACTCACAAATTGTTTTGACTGCTTTACTCTTGAAATGAAATGTCTAACAAAATTGTTACGACAAAGTCAGACTCAGTTTCCACAATAAACTTTACATTTGGTCCATATCTTATCAAATGTTGGCAAAGTGTTACAAGTAGTTCGAAACAAGCGCAGAGAATGAGATTAGCAAGGGCCAACACTCGAACAGATAGGAAACAAAGTGACGATTGGTGGAGAGAAACGAGTAACTCGAAGAAGACAGATGAGAAAGAAGACAACAGGCCGACGACAAGGAGCCACAAGAAAACGCAACATTTAGTTTCATTAAAACAACATTGGATAAAGATAAGCATCGGGGTGCAACAGCCTTATTTTCCAAATGTCTCCTCTTCAGAAAAAGATTTTTTTAATCGTTTATTAAGCTGAAAAGTCTGTCGTATCAAGAGTGTGCATTAAAAATACTTTAGAGTAAGCTACCTACCCCAAGAAAAAAGTATGAACGATCAAAGAAAAAAAAGGTTCAATGGAATTTAATAATCTTTACAACAACATTTTTTTAAAGAATAGTTATCTAGTTTTTGATTTCTAGAATTTATAACACAATTTCCAGTTTATGTAGACAGTGGAGGCATTTACTCGTCCAAAATTAGTATAACAAGAAAAGGAAGGGCAACTACCAAAATATTAAATATTTCATCACGTTTAGTTATCAGAGTTCTCTAAAAGTTTTTAATAAAAAGTGGGGACAGTCCCCTATCTATATAATTGCTCTTCTCCTCATCACATACACTGTATTTTTACACATCAGATTTCCGTTGTGGTCTTTCTTTAGCAATTTCAAAACGAAACGCAGACACTACTTTAAAATAATTAATACTAGATTGCTTTCCCTTTACTTTAGCGGCGTACTATTCAACGCAAAAAAAACAAAAAAACTTACATTTTAAGGCTACAGAAAGTCAGTCGCATTTAAAAAAGAAAAGCCTCGTGGAGGTAAACGAACGCAATAGGTGCCAACTGTTATTGTTCGGAAGAGTCTATTTTTCTTTTCGAAGAAACTAAACGGGGCACCGAAAAAAACTAGACGACAAGAAGAATGTTTTTCTTTCAAATGCACCCACCTTCAATTGTAACGGCTCCTCAACATAGAAAACGCTTATTATTTTGCGGGCTTGAAAACTCAGAAAAACCGAGATAGGTAATCATATTAAGGTTTGGATACGAAAAAAAAAAGTTTATTTTGGTAACTTATTTAGTAAGGGAGGTTCCTAGGGGGAGGGGGGGGGGATGTCCTAGAATCATCCCACGTGATAAAACGAGCTGACAGGATAACATGCTTTTTTTTTCTAGTATTTTTCTTTAAAAAAATCCCGTCTGTCGTGAGTGATATTTATAAACAGTAGCGTGTCTTTTTTATTTTTCATCTTTTTAAGGACTAAATATAGCTCCGCTATAAGAAACTAAATTCACACGTGTAAACTGTACAAGTAAAACCGGATAAGTGCTAAGATGAAGACTTTTCCATGCATAATCTAATTGAAGTGTTTTATGCTCATAGTCAGAAATTCCATACCTTAGCATTATTTTGTAACTATCATCAGTTGTTCTACAAACCATATAGTATTTCCATAGTCAATTTTTTAAATAAAATATGTTTTATATTTGATGTAATTTTTGGAAACAAATATCATTTTGAGATAATTTTAGAAAGCAGCAACATTTAACATTGCCACTGCCCAGAGTCTGTTAATAAATAATAATACATCTAATCTAAATAACTTTATTATCTAATATTGCAACGTTTTAGTAGTCACTTACCCGAGTAATAATTAGTAACAGTATGGGAGCGAAACTGCCAAGGAATCATTGATCACATTCCTCAAATAGAAATCTTGATTAACTTAAATACTAAAGATTAGAAATTATAGAAATTTTTCTATTTTCTTACTAAATATAAATCTCTGCCTATTATAATTATAATGGAGATCATCGTTTTGTTGAAGATTGATGGAAATAGGGAATATATGTTGTTGTTTTTTTTGTTTTTTTTTAATGAAATTAAAACTGAAAACCCCCTTTAAATTTTCCGATAAACATTATTTCCTGATCAGCACATTATGTCTTGTTTTATTTTAATTAAAAAAATGTGGTTTTCCTTAAAAAATCCGGCTTATTATTCTGATGTTTTTGAAATTTTGTAAATATACTTGTGCCATATTTAGACGAATAATTTGCAAGTCATATAAATGTCAATTATATTCATATTAAATGTTTGAGTATGGAAACTGTTTTTAAATTGATTTTCATAAAGTTAAACATATTAGAATCGAAGAAAAAAATTTAATGCACTTCTTAACATCTGTATTGTCATTAATAATTATAAAAACGTATTCTTACGGCAATAAGAAATACTTTATCAGCATCACTTTTTATTAACTATACTATTCAGAAACATTTGTCTAAAAACGTTATTCACAAAAATTCAAATAGTAATTACAGTAACCTAGAATTTAGAAACGCAAAATATATTAGCGCCTTAAATTTTTGTATGAGAACTTTAACATTTCTGAAGTTAATAAATTTATGCTCCGTATTAGATTTAACAACTTTTTTATAAAAGAATTGTAAACTTCTGTAATATTTATGATGCAGAACATTAGTGCCGAAATTTAATACTTTTTAGATTATTACTACATAAAAAAAGTATTAGATTTAATGCTTTTTGATAAAAAATTCATTAGAAAAGATGAAAATTCATTCAGTAATAGATAACATGTCCCTACTTTAAAACCTATAAAGTTTTCCCATGTAAATAAATGTACACAAATATAAATATCAAACATAAAAGAAGTGAGGTTGTAAAATAAAATCTTTCGTTTAAAGCGTTATTGTTATTTTTACGGAACCATTAAGTTAATGCATCTTGAAATAAAACTTAAAATGTATCCTACAACTTGTTACAATTTATTTCAGTTTCTTGGAAGTATAAAATTAGTCGACGTACTTAATTTTATTGCAAAATGTATTTATTGTATTCACAATTAGATCTAACAAGGTATTAAATACAAATTAGTTGGAAAACAATTGTTAATAATTAAGCTGAAAATAACTAGAAATTTTTTTTTTTACTATATAACATATGCGGGTAATGCGATTGATAACTACGCTGAATGATACCTTATTATAACCACCTGATAGTTTTAAGCAAATGAGCTATTGCGCCACATTGGTTCCGCTAAAGGGCTAGAGAAGTAAAAAAGAAAAACTGAGCTTATTAGACAGTACTAAGGGTGAATTGTTTTAGAAATAATGAGGGGAGCATATGATTTGATGGACTTTGAACATGGGATGATAGGAGCTCGGAGTAATGGAGCGAGTATTAGTGAAACCGCAGTATTTGTGATTTCAGGTGAAAAACTGGCTCTAGAGACAGCAAATTGTGGTCGTCACCGAGTGGTCAGTGATTCTGTGGAACGGATAAACTCTCGAATTATGAATGGGAACAGAATGGTATTTCAACTAACTGCTACAAATCACAGTAAATGATCGTCTCACAGTATCTCTGAGCGCAATTTTTGAGAAAAATCAATGCTGTATTAAAAATAAAAAGTAGCCCGGTGACAAATTGTTTGGATGGTCATAATTAAAGTGGCCGTTCAGTGTTTGTGTCAATATCTGAAACACATAAAATACTGAGGAATAAATATGCATTTTGAGATTTTAGCTGTCTTAGATTATGCAAGGAGATAATTTTTAAACCCGATAGGGGAAGAATAATAAAAAAGAACTTGCCTTATAAAATAGAAGCCTGCTTCATTTCCCATTAACGCCAAAGCAGACTAAGCTACTATTAGAGTCTCCGAAAAACATGATCCTCCTGTTTGGTCTTTTCACTATCACATGACACCAAAAAGATAACTTTCTCGCAAACAAACTAGCCCTGGTATTTCTTAGTATCACGGCTATGATAGAAAATGGGGTGTGAAAAAAAACTTGTCAAACTAGAATGCTACACGATCCTCAACAGACAGAAATACTAAAGAAAAAAAGATTTCCGAGGAGTTACTATATAAACAAATTGAAGGTTTTGTACCACCCACACCTGATAAGTCTAGAAACAAGCGATAAGATGACTGAGGGAACCAAGTTTTTTTGCCAAATCCTTCATTTCGAATATTAACATTTGTTGTCTAGACTTTAAAGAACATGAAGGACACATTTAAAATTTGTACATAATACATTTAAAGTTCAACGCATGAATTCAAAACTTTAGAAGAAAAAAATTATCGCATTGTCTTACTGACAGTTCTAAAATTATTTATTTTGGATAATAATCTCCTTTAAAGTATTTTATTACAAATTTTTGTTTTTGTGTGCATTGTCGCGATAAAAAGGTATATTGATTTTATTAGCTATTCCTTCATGTGTCACCAATTATAATTTATAACCTCTAACATAAATGTCTAGTAAATCAAACTATACAATTGTTTTGTTAAATAGTTGTTCTCTCTCTTTAACATTCGTCTACTCAAAAGGGAGATTAAGATATATGTCCAAATAGTAATAAAAGATTTCCGGTTTACAACTATGCTAAAAACAACAACAACGAAAGGACTTGGAAACATTTGTGCAGAAAAGGAAATACCATAAATCAAGGTTACTTTGAGCATAGGGGTTTACATGGACCCAGAATGATAAAGTGATGTATGTCGTTCCTGATTCTGGTTTATTGAAATGTCTTACTTCGTTCTTGATACCTCGCGGATGACTTCGAACATTTCAATACGAAGAGATACGAATTCAACGTCGAATATTTCAATAAACTTGTATCAGGAACGACATACATCACTTTATCATTCTGGATCCAAGTAACCCTGATTTGCGGTACCGTAATTTTGTGACAAGTGAAAATAAAAACCTTTTTAATTAGAATATGGTTTAATAGCTGTATAATGGAAATTTTACCATGCTTATTTTATTTATTTGTACCACTGCAACTCTATTTAGTTGTGGGTACATGGAAAATCAAACTTTAAATGAGTTCTAAGAAATGATTAATGATTTAAGCTGACTAAGTAACTGATTTAAAATAACTGCTTAAAAATGTATTTCCAAACTGTAAAAAAATTCAAAATGCGTTCAACGTTGTGAATGGATCCCAAGGTAGAGAGTTGAGTAATATTTGCAATAAATTTGCAAGAGCAAAATTTTAATTAAAATATTTCAATTTATATAACTCAACTCAATTTCCTTATAAAGTTTCTTAAGAAAACAGCGAAATTTTCCCAAATAACCGAAACAGTGAGTGCGCACGATTTGCATGAATAATAAATTACGTTTCGGTCTGATTCGTGAGTTGAAAACCCATTAGAACACATTATCATAGATATGGCTCAAAAAACAACTTGCGCTATATTTTATTTACAAACATCCTGGTTTACAGAAGGGACTTGTTGTGTCATGGAAATTACTTCTCACAACTCTGCAATTCAACGTAAATGAGTAAAAATAAATATCACTCAACTTGCATTGAATATAACTTCGATAATGGTTGGTTGTATTCAGATTATCTGGCGCCGTCAGCAACACGAGGGCTTTAATGCGCCAAAACTTTCGTCATTAGACAAGCCAACATACATTTACAAAACACCCATGCCTAACACGGGACTCGAACCCGCAACCTCGCGGTCTAGAAGCCAGCACGCTAACCACTATACCGTTTGGTCGGCACTTCGATAATGAAAAATCATCGCATTTTACTTGTTAGATGGGGAAAATAGACCAATCTTAAGACAAATTTATTCTCACTTTTTTCGCAAAGGGTGGTTGTATGAACAACAAATGGACATGTAATGGATACATTCCAACATTTTGCAATTAATGGTTTTAGAATAGCAAACCTTTGTAAGAAGACTAGGAAAATAATTCCAGAATAAAAAAAATACATGTTTCTACAATTTTAAGACAATCCAAAATTCTTTATAAAAAAAAAATAAAAAAAAAAACATTAATAGTTTCTTCAACAAAATCTAGTTATACCACCAATCAAGTATAATGGCAGAAGTATACAGCTAAAGGAATATAAAAATGTATTAAAGCAGGCCTATTTATCAACCATTTTATTTTGGAATAATGCATTTAAAAATATTAAACTTTAACAACTGTCTGTAACTCAATGGAAACAGTTTCAAATCTATCGAAAATGTTTCGATAAGGAAAAGCAAAAATTATGTTTCGTAAGTTGATGCCTAAAAAGGTAAAAATTTAATGATTCAACAGGTTCACCTTTATTGACGATGCCTAGGAGTATTTTAATAGATAATTTGAAGGCAAAAACGCGACCTTCATAGCATAACGTAGCCCTTGTTTTACCATCTTCAAAGATAATACTAAAAATTATATCGCAGAGTTTTGGTGACATGACCGATCCAAAAAGCAAGCATTGAACTGCAGTCTAAATTAACATAAGAAGTAGACGAAACAAAAGGCATCCAGATCAGATTTCCAAGGAAAGTGAGCCCGACCAATTGGAACGTTTTCATCTCAGAGGTCAAGAAGATGCTGTGAGCCACTGGACACGCAATTAATCTCTGGAGATACGGCAGACAGAGACGAATAGACCATTGAAACTGAATCTCAAGGACAAAAAATTACATGCTATGGAATATTTTCAGGCATACCACTTGTTCCGCTAGAGCAGCGACGATGTTCTGTTTTGTCTGTATTTATCTAAAAAATTATAGTTCTTCACAAGTGCCAGTTACCGACTGTCCATGAAGTGTATTGGGAGACAAAAAAAAAATCTGGAATGGGTATGAAAGCTAGACGTAAACTTGTTTTCTGAAAAATGCTTTTGGAAGGTGTGTTTTGGTATTCTGCATATAATTAACTTCAATTCAGTTCTTCAAGGGCATTAGTGAGCGTACGGACGGTGAAAACGAAGAATTTAAATCTTAGTATGTGTGTTTAATTTCAAATACCGCGGGAAAAATAACTATTTTTTATCAAAATTCGAACTTTTATTAATGGTGTTGATATTAATAACAATAATATTTAATTAGTCATTGATTTATCGGCAGCGAACGATATGAAAGCGTTTTTATAATAATTGCTGTCAAGGCAAAACTCGGGAAAAATATCAATTAAACCTCTACAGTGTTTGTCGAATTTTCTGAAGACGAGAAATGTATAGATGTTAAAATATGGAATGAGTCATCTGCAAAATTACTTGTTTCATTTTTTTATTAAATGGGAATATTTAAAATCGTGCCCGTACTGTTTCAAGTTAACTGGGGTTACCCCTACATCAGATATTCTTGTTAAAATTTGAAAACGTTACTTTACTGCAGATTAGTGTCAACCAGCATCACTATTACAGATACTATTCCAATACGCAACTTTAAACATGATTATTTAAATCTGTGCAATTAAATAGAATATCCGATGGGACGAGGGGGGGGGGGTGTCAATTGCATAGTTCAACAGGTTTAGAATTACCGAACTTCATTTCTCATTTGACTATAAATTATGAATAATAATGAAATGATATTATCTACTGACATAAGCAAATTTACAAGCGACCCGATCGCAATGTTGAACAATATTGTTTTATAAAACTTCCATTTACTTTATAAATTCTCATTTATTGTATAAGATATATCATATAATCTTATACAGAAGTGCATTGTAGTTTTTGTTGCATAAGGTAAACGTGGCTTCATTGAAAAGTATTTTAAATCACCCGAAAACAAAAACAAAATTAACTACAAACTATATTTTAAATGTAAATTATATATCCTTACACTGTAAAGATTAGTAAAAAAAAATCTGTTTTGTATTTCGTCAATATTGTGGAAAAAAAAGTTGGAGAACAAAAGAACATTTGGGAACTGAGGACAATACACAGTTTGCTTCCAATAGGTCTAGTCAAATAATCTAGTTAGATTAAAACACGCTTCAAAATAAATTTGGCAGATGTTTTGAAGTCTCTTCAACCCAGAAACCTTTCACAGATTGTGAATAAGCAACTGTGAGCTACGAAACTGATTGACAAGTAAAAGATATATTGACAAGATACAGAAAAAACGAGTACTTGAGTTTATCGCTCAACGAATCAATGACTGTGTGTGCCAGTCAAAAACTAACTGATGTCAATTGATGGATGGTAGCTTAAAAGCGTAAAAATTGCCATTGTACAAGGCTTATCACTACTATATGGGTGGCCAAGCGATGATGCTGATCGAAAATTGGTCAAATGTAATCGTAATTTTTTTTTTTTTTTTTTTTACAATTATCAAACCGTAAGACGTTCGTTCAGAAAACTAAAACCTACCAATTGTTTCTAAATATCTGTGTTTTGAACGCTAATATAATAATTTTGTCTAGTATAAAAGCATAATAGTTGCATGTATTTTAAAATTTTGTTATGTAAAAGGAAATATTTTATCTTTGCGCCAATCAGAGTTGCATAGATGTTTTAATCAAAAAATGGCTTATTATTGATCTAAGTGAATATTAATAATAAGTAATACATTTGTTCTTTTTTAATCAGCCAATGATTCTTCCCCACGATCATTTTATAAAGGAGAAAAACTTCTGAATGAAGAAACAATTACTCGAATCGGTCAAGCAGTATTCAATATCAACACAGATGCTCAAACTTTATTTATAAAACAAATTTCAATTGCATTTTGTCATCACTTTCCACTTAATAAACGTTCTAAAGTGTCTTAGAAGTATTCGAGCTAGAATATAATATCAATTAAATGGGAAGCAACACTGTTCTTCAACTCGATCATCAATCTAAAAACTAATCGACTTTTTTGCAATCAAAAAAAAAATCGAAAGATCAATATAAAGGCATTGCGAAGACGACGAAATATAAAAACAAAAGTTGACAATGTAATATGTACTTCACAATGAAAAGATCGAAAGTGCTAAACTTGCACTTGACCTTCTCCCTTAGCAAACAATGAAGAGAAGTAGTGATTCAGACTGATTCAATACTTCCGGTGGAACTAATTGTTTCATTTAAAGCTATTCAGATCTAATCTATTTAGCAAAGCGACAAGTTCAAAAATAAATCCCACTCCCATTAACTCATATGACAATATAAGAGGTTGACTGAATAATAAAGACGCGAAAACTGTTTCAAAATTTAACCTTTTTAGGACCAATGATTACGAATGGCATTATCCACATTTCCAAGTTTATATGAAGTAGCAAACCCGTCCGCAGTCTGCTCATTTAAGATTGCTTTGAGAAATTATTTTCTGGAATTTCATCGGAGTTAGATATTGTATTTTATTGCTGAGAGATATAATGAAATTTAATTTGGAAAGCATAACTGGGAACAGCACGGATCCTGTAGCTGTTCGGTATGGTGATAAATTGTGTCCTTTACATCCATCAGAGAGTATCCGTTGGAACTTTTTTAACATTTAAGTTGAAATTTATTGATAAATAATGATTAAAGCATAGAAATACATCTTCAAAATAGTAATAGTAGTTTATTGTAGTTTAAAATATGACGGGAGAAGGGGGGGGGGGATCATTGCCGAGCCGAGTCAACACATCCCCTACATTGATTTCTCATAGAGTACTAAAATAACTTCTACATAGAGTGCCTTATAAGGGTTCCCACTCAAATCACAGAATGAAAATCAATGACTTTTAAGGACCTTTACACATTTGTTTTCAGGTATCATGTCTATATATAAATTTTTAATAAAGTATATTCTACCAAAAAAGTTACAAGTTGGTGGATGCGTAATAAATATGTCGGAAAATTCCGATATGGTGCAGATATGTGGCAGTCACGCGGGGACAGCAAGTCCGAGTAGTATTTTTATAAATTTGCAGTTGACCACACGACATTTGCAAAACTTAAGGAACTCTAAGCATTTTCAAGGACTTTTAAGTACCTCTAAGCATTTTCAATGCCTTGAAAACAAGTTATAAAATACTAAACCCTTTTAATGACTTTCAATAACCATAGGAATCCTGCTTGTCGATAGAGTACCAAAATAAAAAATTTAACTTTGATTTTCAAACAAATAACACGATGTATACAATTGTAAATAAACTATTCGTTAGAAACAAAGGACTTATCTTTTAAATTGGTATATCATTTATCAACTTTGGTTTTGGCTCTCTCTCTCGCACGCACGCAAACACACACAAACCACTGTCTACTCTTCTTTGTGTTGCTTTAAAATTATTATTATTGCTTTGCATGTCATAAGACAAGAAACTTCTTTTTTTATTAATTTTATTTAAAAAAAAAAAACTATTTGTAGAATCCTGCATCTAAATAGCCCTGGTCCTGAAAGGGTTAATGGGAAATTAAATAGAAGTGGTTCGAAGAAGGGAAACATCCAACAGGCAGCCTAACTATCGGGGTCAGATAATCTGTATTAAATAGCCATCATGTTTACGGATCTTTGAAGGCAGCATCAGTCAAGTACCATCTGAGATACGAACACCACTGGAACTTTAATCCCACTCAGTAGCGTAGAGCTGTCCAAAAAGTTGCAGCAAAATACGTTCAATTGAGCTTCTGTTAAAACTGCAATATGACTTTCATAATTCTTCGTTTATTTTTGGAAGATATTTATTTTGCTAGTATGTTTTAAACTGTAAAGAAAATCATTCTCCTTCACTTTTGCGGTTTATGTAATTTCAAAATTCAAGCAACTAGACCGTTACTACGAAGCAATGATTTTTCAAAAGTATTTCACATACGAGGACAGAAAAATTAAATTGTTTTTACGTGGGCCTGGTCGGTTATTAATAATAAAACCTATTGAATAAAAATTATTCAAAAAGATAAATACCTATTTTCTATTTGTATCTCACGATTTCTTTCCTTTGGTAATAGTTTCATGATTTAATAATCATGATTTTAACATTTTTAGTTCAAAAGTGTAACAGTGCTAAACTTAATGCAATATACATCAATGCTTGTTACATTATATTCCGGTAAATTTCAAGTCTTGCAACGATATTAAAATATAAAAACTCGATAACGGCACACCCATTACCTTATCATTTACTGTTGTAAGATAACTTAAGAGCACTTTATCAGATTCAATGCGTTATTGAGACGCCCAACAGACGTAAATAAACGTCAATGTTTATAAAGCAGGAACGTTTACCAACATACTTGTCTAATTATTTGTAATCAAAAGATTATATCAAAGTTTTAAGAGGGGATACAACATTTTTATACAGTTAGAAGGGCTATTTGAATGTACATGCGATAAAATATCGTATTTTAGTGGGGGGTGGGGGCGACCTCAAAAGATAAAAAAAAAAATTCACATGTAATCTTCTCTCTGAATTTTCCTTTGATGTATAGTTACAAAAAATTAATTATGTGGTCCTAATAATAAAATGAACTTAGTTGCGTGTACTTATATTAATTTATCTAAAACTCCCCTCTCACCCCAGATTTTAAGGAATTCTAAATAATATTAACAGATGCAAATTTTCCAACTGTCCTCCAATTCTATACATTATGGAATTCGCTACTTGAAATGAAAAACTCATATTCGAGTGATATTATTCCTGTTTTTTTGGGGTTTTTTATTTTTAATGCAAGAGGGTAGTTTTCCCTAGACTTGTGAATATTAGGCAGTTCCTTCTTTACATCTTTTTCTATTCTTGGAAAAAGAAACCTCGGAAGTTTTTATATACTCTAGGTTGAGTCATTCACAGTGTTAGCTTAAAAATGCATGAAACCATTGTTCCTTGTTCCCACGATATGATGAGGTATAAATGAGTTCAAACAAATTCTCCAAGCGTATCTTTGAGTTTCAACCTCAGTATCCTTATTGCGAAACAGGAGATGGGGGAAGGAAATAAACTTCAGAAAAGAAATTCTCAAACAAAACAGTTCAGAGAATGTCATGCTTTATAAGCTGAAATTAAAAGGGTTCTTAGTATTTGAAGTTCAACAAACTTTATTTCGTAAACAAATTCTACATTTTAAAAGAAGCGAATCCTGACTGTGGGCTATCGACGATAAACATGACGGAGGGCTGAAAATACAACTAAATCCCCATGTTAGTTTTTTGATTATTAAGTGAAAACGTTACCTTCATCATTTATTCATATTGCGATAAAGCTCGTCAAGCCTTAGCCGTACAATATCGTTAACTCAATGAACCTGGTAGGTTTGCATTCTCAGCTCCATATTTAAGCGCGATGACTAGTAATGAAAACGATTTAAGAATGAGGTAAATTTGTAGCATAAATAAACTTTCAGAAAATAGCTTTTAACTAGGCTTTTAAGTACTTCCACGGAGATAAGGCATAGCTATAAATTAGCGTTCCACAGTAAAAACATCTTCAAAGGGGAAGTGAAAGTAAACATGGAGCGCAGTTGAAAGATTTTAAGATAAGACATGTTAGTCTAATTATTTTAAAATATTGTTTGACTAGGCTTCCGTTCATCATCTACTTGATTGATTGGAAGCAGAATCCACCTAAACAGAAAGCGCGAAAAAATGGTAAGATAATCAAATCTAAATTACCATATCAGTAGTAACCTTTCTAAAAAAGGGGTTTAGATGGATATGCTAAGTGATCATGGCCTGGTTGATTGATGTTACCAGTTGTCGCTAAAAAAAAAACATACATGAATCCTAATCACCATAGGAAACATTGATCGCATTTTATAAAGGAATCCAAGAAATGACTAAGCTAAATTCTTGCGTATCTGACAAAATTTACTAAGCTAATTACGGATGCGGTTTACTTTTGAACTAGTAATCTCAAACTACATAAACACGCAAAAAATGTCTTTTCAAGTGTAATCGTTAAACAAGAGAAATTGAGTAGAAATTGAAAAATCTTTGAAAAAATCTAAAAACTGTTTTTATCATTTCATGGGTACTTTTTTTTTTTTAAATGTATGCATTTCTTGATAATCATGAGGAGAGAAAAAAATAACAAGAATTATTATTTTTTTTTTTTTTTAATTATGTAATGCTTTAGCTCTAAATACTACGAAATTTCAAGAAACAAGGGCCTAAAATGTGAAAATATACTTAGAATCTAAAAGAAAAAGCACAAAAAATAGAGCACACAATTTAATTCTATCGTTTACTTGGAGAGCCAATCCTCAGTTTAAGAAAAAAATTCTCAAACGTGAATCAGTTCAAAAAAAAAATTTTAACCTACAAATGCATAAAACTTTACTCGAAAAACCATACGCATTCTTTGTTTAAATTCAAATTATTTATTCTAATTGCAAGTTATTTTTACTTCACACACCGCACGACTTACTCCTTCGACATTAATGCTTCCAATTTCAAGTTGCAATTGGTAACCTTATAATTATGGGAATGATTTTTCTTTGGATAACCGCGGAAGTAGAATGTAAATGCTCTTCACACGATTTAAGTCTAAAATAAATAAACCTTGCCTTTTAACGCTTATCATTTTCCTTTAATTTAATCAAGTATGTAATCGTGACTTTTTGAAAGCTGCACATTTTAAGGAAATTAAAAGCAATAAGATCATTTTAAATTGTAAAAGCCGCAAATATTATCGTAGTATTGTATAATAATATGATTGAAAATGGCGAAAAGATTTAACAGTGTAAACCACCATTGAATAAAAATAAACGATTTGCATTCTTCAAAAAATAATAATTTATTTTAAAATTGATTTACTTTAATGTATTTGGCTTGCGGTGAACTATCCATTCTCCGATAATATCCTTATTTGGTGTATTATCTTGTTCTCACTTTAAAATAATACGGATATCAATAACTATGGTGTGTCGGAGAACTGGTAGTACAATTTATACGATTAGTTGTTTACTTAAATAACAATGATTTGGTCGTTCCACCAATCAGTGTGTGTTCTCATCTGACAAGCATGTAGAAACTGTTTTTTTAAAGTAAATACTGTCTTATAACAGGAATCATTTGTGAATGAAGTAGAAAGGGAAAAAAGTGGAAAATAAATAAATTCTGTTTCAATTTTAGCCTCTTGCGATCGATGTTGGATAAAATTCAATTTAAATATTTTATCAACCGAATCCTGTTAGCTTAAATAAATGTATCTTTATTTGGTGAAAAAATTATTTGTTTGTTTGATTTTTTTTTTTGGGTGGGGGGATATAAGTTATTTCATTGCTGATATTATATTACTAACCAAACACGAATGCAGCGGCTCTAATGTTAATATTTTTTTTAGTGTCACCTATTTATTATGCAAATGACTGATAAGTAACACATACAGATGAAAATGTATTTTTATTAAAATGGAATGCAACGTCATCGGGATTCTAGGGTTGGGTAACCAAGAATTTCGATGAAAGACGACAAAATTGGCAGATAAATGATCTGAAAATAATTTTGGAGAATAAAATGTAGAATATTTCAAAAGTGTAACTTTTGAAAACTTAATGTAATATATGGGGGTATTTACCGTTATAGTGACAAATATTGTATTAAGACTCTAAAACTGATACATAAAAACTCGTTTAACCTAATATATTTTGAATATCTAAAAATCATATGTGAATTTAAAAGTGTGACTTTTGTAATCGAATTTGAAATATCAAAATTGAAGGACGCATTCAAAACTCAATAACCTACCTCATGGGCCCCGGCAGGATTAATTGCAGAGGGGAGCAAGACTGCTAGAATTTTGTTCAAATCATTAATTTTTCAGGAATTTTAATCGCAATTCTTAATGAAATGTTAATATTAACAACTAAGCAATATTTTTCACTTTGGTCATAAGAACAAATCACGGTATATATTTTTGAAATCCTCTCCTCTGTAGATTTATTTTGGTCCCCAAAGCAACCATGTTAAAAAAAATTCTTGCACAAGAAAAAATGGTAAAAATACAAAACAAAAGTGGTTTTTTTTAATTTTTATTTTTAATCTTTCAAGTAGTTCTCGCAGTATTCAATAGACAGTGTTTCAAATAAATACTACAGAGCACAAAATATAACCCATAAAACAAAAGTTTTTAATAGGTATAAAACTTTATACTATGCATTATCAATTTCTATATGCAACCATAAGTTATTGAGCTCAGATCGAGATTTCGTAATGTTTGACCACTACGCGGAAAACATCAATTTTGGACGATCGACTAGATGGTCATCCATGACGAAATGGGGATTTATTAGTAATCTGAAGCGAAAATACAAGCGTGGGTAAAAGCAGCCTTGTTATCGACAGTAACAGCCCCCAAAACTTAATAGAAGGCATTGACATGGACATCGAATCTATCTGCCACGTTTCAGATTGATTGGAAGACATCAAATATGTATTTCAATTAGTCATTCGATGCTACAATAGTAGAGTGTGTATAATCGGTCTTTTTGTGACAGTCCCAAAACTTCATATAATATCTCGATTGGATGACGGCAAGTGGTTCGATTGGCCCTCCGCAGATTTGCAAGTCACACACAAATAAACAAGATCGAAGTCAAGGCTGCCAACTCTTTGATCACTAAAATCGCCAACAACCCATTAAAAAATCGTATAATCTAAAATTTAAGAAAATCGTCAGAAAATTCTCAAAGGGGAAAATATATCCCCAAACATCAAATTCTTTTTCAGAAAAAGGCGGCCCACCTGATGGCTGTGTGGTTAGAGCTCTAGCTTCGCATGCTAAAGCTGCCGGGTTCAAATCTCGGGTGTTCTTTGTGGTTCGGAATCCACGATAAACTGTAGATCCCGGCCTGATTAGCCATCATTGTGCATTAAAATAGGTCGTTGAGCGTACAAACCAACCACCCCAGAAAAAGATGTTTTTATCAATAGTATGTATGGCTGCTTTCAGTGAAAAACTACTCCTTTCTCGTGCGAAATTGTCCTGTCGTCTATCCTCAAATAAAAAACAAATCACCGAAGAAGAATTTTTGTGTTTGAACCGAGCATATTAATGGCATTAGTAACGTAGTTGAATGGGGTCCTTCCGCTAATTATTTTTCGGGTCTACGACCAACACCACATTTTCGTCAAAATTTAAAAAAAAATACTTTAAACCAGAGCAATTAAGGGGGGAAAAAAAGGGGGGGGGGATGTTGGATTGTGTTATTAAACTTATAGAAAAAAAAATAAAGTTTATTCAAATTGTACTAAACAAATACAATATAAATTTTATTTACTTACCAGTCAAAAGAGGAAATTCTTCAACGAAAATGGAAAAAAATAATAATTTATAAGCAATCGATATTTAAATAACTGTTATCAGTCCATGCGCTAGTTCCATCGACTTAGCCAAATATAATATAATGATAGCTCAAAGTAGTAATCATTTTTATCTTAACTTGTACAAACTAAACAGAAATTACGGCGCCAGAATAGCGCAATCTCCTCTGTGTTAATAAATAAAGCTAACCTCCAAGAGAAAAAAAAAAAAGAGAAAATACAATTTTTTTTTCGATGTTACAATAATATATCTTATTTCCATCTTATGCTCAAGCAGTATCTTTGGAAAAGAGTAATCATTTGCAATTAGCTGTCATAATGGATGAGTCAGAATGATGGGATTTAACACAATCTCCAAAGGAGACTGAAGTTAATAATGGATTTAAAAATACAAAAGAGTAATATTTTATCTCTGCTAAGTTACAGAAATAATGAAAAAAAATTTAAACATAAATGCAGTATTAAAAAAAGCTCAATTGAAATTTAAAAACAGATATCAAGATAAAAAGATATCAAGGTCTTAATAGGAAAAAAACAAGAGACATAAAATAATGGGGGACAAAAACCTAAGAGAAAAACCACAATAAACAATAAAAAAAAACTTTGAACTACAGTTTCAAATTGGCATATGCGCTTTTTTCTCCCTGGAAATAACACTTTTTTTTATCCAATTTTATAGTAATTTTCAAGAGCCAGGGGAGTGCAAGTGCACCCCCTTGCACTCTCCTAGCTGCGCCAATGACCTACCTTAAAAAAAACCTACAATGATACTTCAATTCGTGTGCTACCATTTCATGGCATTTAACGAGTTTTGCAAATGGATGACTCAATTGGTTTGATGAGATGAATGCCCCATCAACTCGGCGTAAAACGCTTCGTGTATATCAAGCCTTTTGTCATGAAAAAGATGGCATGACCTGAAAATAGACTTAAGTACTACATTCTATTTTAATTACCTTACTCTCTTCTCATTGATTCTTTGATTAATCCAAAATAGGGTCATCAAACAAAGAACAAAGACCATTCGCAAGTAGCGAAGACGAAGATTCGTTTAGACATGCTCAAAATAGCTTTAAAATCATGTCATATTAGATAGGTTGCTGAAAAATCATCTACTGTTTCATGGATTGTTTCAGTTCAACCTTGAATACAAAACAAAATTAATTAATGGTCCATCTCATTAACCTGTTTGAAATTCCTTCTTTTTCGGTGGTGTTACGGGACAAAGAAATGCGACAGAGTTCATAGTCCTCACTATACACATGGTTTGGATGTACTCCAAGTGCTACATCAGCTTTGAATGGAAATAGTGTTGATACTTTATTACTTTCGATAATAAATCTTATCAGGGTGGGAAATTCGCACAAGCATGGGAACTTCATGGAAAGTACGTTATAAAACACCCGATTTGTTGAGAATGAAAGTTTTCTTATTAATGAGATAAAATAAGCTTTCTTAAAACTCTGATTCCTTTATTGATTGTTAAATAAGCCACAAACAGTTATCAGAGCATTTTATTTGCTGGTTAAGCATGATGGACAATTTTAGTCATTGATTGAAAATAATTTTACGAGATAATGTTCACTCTTAAATTTAACTTTAAATTTTTATAAACTAAAATAAATAAATTTTAAATTTATCATCACAAAAACAATATATATATATATATATATATATATATATATATATATATATATATATATATATATATATATATATATATATATATATATATATATATATATATATATATATATATATATATGTCTAAGTTATGAAGAATAAAAAGCTTGGGCAAGCGTTGTTTGTTAATGTAAAAAGTGTTACCGGTTAGATACCTTTCTAAAATATTACTTATTATCTATAGATTTTAAAACTAAACCTGCTGATTGTCATTGATAAAAAAAAATTCGAAACTCAAAGAGCAGGATCATCTACATATTAAATATTTAATTTGAAAATCCGGTTTTAAACAAATTTTTGGAGGAATCTGAAATAAAGTTTATGCAACGTTTTTCGAATTCTCAAAATGTGTAAAAATAAATCAGCACACATGACAAGTGATTCCTAACACAATTCAGTAGTGAAATTGCTAAAAAAGGAAATAGTTTACTAGAAACTTTTAAAATTTGGAAAGGATCCACTCAAATTTCAAATAACACTCGGAGGCGTAATCAAGGATACCCACTGTTTGCACTGCACTTAAAGTAATGTTCTAAACCCTTTCCTCCCCCCCCCCTCACCTTGTGCTTCAAGAAACTCTTACACAAAGCCGGCTTAAAAGAGTTGCGTTTAAAGGGACATTGTGAAAAGTTATAGGTTTAATCTGGTTGAAATTTTAGTTTCTCAAACAAAATATTCAGAAATCCAATTTTGATCGATAATAGGGTTGCAACACTTCTAGTTTGACTCCAAAAACCAAGAATATATTACAACTTTCCTAAAAAAAAAAAGACCCTGAAGTGAGATTTGGTTCTCTATCTACATATTAATGGAATTAAAGACCCAACAGAAATTCGTTAACCTTCATATTCGAAACCCGTAATTTTGCGTTTCAGTTCTTGTCTACTTATACAGAATTCCTTCTTCGTTTTAATTAAGGTCGGTGATATGTAATAACAATTACTGATCTATTCGTAATGAAAAAAAAAAAGTTTCAAAGCAAATTATTTTTAAAAGAAATGTTCATTAAAATTTAAACTGAGAATAATAGCTGCTAGCTCATAACCGTATTCCAATATTCTGTCTAAGTATTTACAATTATAATTGTAGTTACAAATAAATGGTTATGAAAACTGAATTTAAGCACGAGTTATCAGCAAAAAAAGTAATAATATCAAAAACAGTCCTCATTGAAATTTCATACTACCCATATCCAACACCATACTATTCCCTTTTGCTTCCGATTTTTCTTGGCGTTGTGCTAATTATTTAACATTTGAAACTGAAATTGCATTATTGATAAATTACTAGTACTATCTACTAGTGGCACGTACTTAAATTCGTCTCAGAAAAGTTTTACATCGTTACTGAAATGTCAAAGACGCGAAGGAGAACATTTTGGTTCAATCCTTAAAATAGCACGTGGTACGGATATTTTATTAGTGGTTTTGATGTGTTTGTGGTACTTGGCGGCCCGAACGCTCTGCCGCGTTCCTATACCATTTAGTACAAATGCAAAAGAGATATAGCCTACACACACAAAAAAAACAAGTAATGACCGTAACTTCATTAACCTTTAGAATCTGAAAAACTATTATTTCGATTAAAATATGTCGATGTAAGTTACATAACCCATTGCAAGGTAAGATTTGTATTAATCTTATAAAGACAGAACATTTTTCCTTGGTAAAATTTCTTATCTTATAGGGATTTTACTCAGGAAATATTCTTAAACATTTCGATGACTCGACTCTTAAGTTTAATTATCTCTTTTTATGAGGTTCATTAGAGGATTTTTTAGTAGATTCTTTTTATTAAAGATCAATGTTTCATAATTTCTAGTCTATAGTACTGTACAAAATCCTTCATTGTCACACTGATATAAAAATCTATAGATGAAAGATATTTTTCATGCAATAAATGTTTCAGATTCAATATTTCATTGCTTATAGTAGAAAAGATTGAAAATATAAATGACATATTTAACTCAACTGCAACGCTTAGACAAAAATGCTGAAAATTACTGCATCAAAAACAACAGCTTTGATTTCTAATTTTGCTGAAGGAGTGAATAAAAATACGAATTTTGCACGAAAACTCAAGTGTCAATCCAATGTTCACACCACTTCGAAACTCTAGTTGCAATATCTGGGCTTCCGAGAATAGTCCAGAAGACATCCCACATTTGCGTATCGAATTTACGAAACTCCGTATTATTAAAACATCTCTTCTAAAAACATCAGGCAATCTAGACAATTTGTCTCCAATAACCATCACATCTACTAGTTTTGTCTGTAAATTTTTATTTCGAGTAGGAGCATTAGATGGTTGGACCTTCACCCGTAATGCTGATTTATCGGTGAAGCATATACAAAGAAAATAGGGACAATCTAAAATAAGAAAACAACGGACTCAAGGTTCATGTTCTTATTGAATAAAAATCTGTCTTATGTAATATAAAACGATGACCGTGAGATCATTCAACCATTAAAATAATTCGTTTCTCCTGAATTCGTACGTAGCTTCAATACATTTGATCGAATTATATTTATTTACCTAAACCGACTATTCAGGTTGTCAAAGTTATTTTGTGTACAGTTAGCGTTACAGCTCTCAAAGATTCATATCCTAATATCCAATGTCGGATTTGGATATTAATGGACCGGATTGTCAAATATAAAAACACCTCAAAAGTGATTTCTATCAAATATAAAAATAAATAAGACTTATTTTATTACATCTTGTTTTACTCGATTGAAAATGATTGCATAATTTACAAAACAAGAAACTAATTGTGTCTCTAGTTAAAACATATATTTCAAGTTTAAGCAAAAGAATTACTTTCTGAGATATAACAATTCAAGCGTTGGAAAGTTTTATGTAAGAAAGCTTAACATTACAGCTAATAGTTTACATGTAATATATTTTATGGTATACTTATTTTGTTTAATAGAAAACAAATTTTAACTATTTTATGCCATAACAAGTCCCTATTTAGTAAGTTTTATATATTTTGTCTACAAAAAAAACCCTTCCAAAACTATAAAAAAAAAAACTCACTTTTCAACGTTGAATTCCGTTCGAAATCCAGATTAGCAGTTACAAAAACCAGTCCAAGAGAGAAGAATTCCGAAGATTGAAGACGAGCGTTGTTTCAACTGCTATAAAAAAAAACAGTGAGAAAGAAAACTTGCACACGTGCGACTGTTCGGTTACCTGTCCGGTTCAGAAAAGAACTAAACCCATTTTGGCGCTCTCACCGCTGTTTCGCGCAGACCGATGACTCGTCGGAGTTTGTTGCGCATGCGCAGAGGGAAAACCACGGCCGGTCGTGTTTTGATGGGAGCACCCCTCTTCCCGCGCGTGTTTCGGAACGGAAACATTTGGCGTTGCTGTGGTTACACGATTGTTTGGAGGGGAAGGGGGACATTACGATGCACTGAGGCTCTTAGCACGCAAACAAACATCAGGGGGTGCATGCCCCTCCTAAAACTCAAGAATAAAAATTAAGGTACTATACTAAAGACGGAATATTAAACAAAATTTTAAAATGCTCTAATATTATTTGAGGAGAGAAGGGAGTGCTTATTAGTTACATTATAATAAATTATCATCAATATGAGGAACATCACATGGAAACGCCAATTAAGAAAATTTGATTTTTTTAGAACAAAAGAAATGTAATGTTTAATTGTATAATTAATCGTTACTACATTTCTTTCTTTCTCCTTAAATGTTTGAAGTTGACTAATTTCTATGTGCTGTAAAAGATGTTGATGATAATTTTAAAAAAACTCTTACCCCCTCTGATGATCTCTCTGATAAACTCTCACCCCCTTCCCTTCCCCTTAACATCACCTTCAAATAAAATAGGGTGCCCAGCATCATTCGGAATTACGTTTAACAACTAAAACGTGGTCCTCTTTTACACTGGCCATCCTGTATAAGGGTTGACGGTTTGCATTTTTTTATGTCAACAATTGCACATTGTCTCTCTATATAAATTACTAGCTGCATGGCCCCGGGTTGCGGAGACCCATCATCGGGTATAGGTCCCTTTTGACGCTTCACAAACCAGGGTGTCTTTGTTTGCTGAAAAGTTCATTGTTACGCAAGCACACGATCCCTTCACTCGCTCAAAAACTCATTACTACGTAAGGCATAAGCTCGCTTCGCTCGATTGAATTTTTCATTGCTGTGCAAGCACATGCTCGTTTATCTTGTTATTGTCATGCAATCCCCTATTAATACACTCCCCACGTCGAGAAACACCCGTAAACACAATGATACAAAACCCCTTCCCCTCTCTCCTTTTAGCAATTTTGATCCCCACCCCCTCCAAGAAGCAAATTTTTCAAACATCTTTTTTCCCGTTCATACAACGAAACAATATTACCCCCCTCCCTTCTCGAAATTTTTTTAGAGTGCCTCCCTCAAAAAAAACTTCCAACAATTTATTCGGCACCACCCCTCTCCCTCCGAGAAACAATTTCTTCAAATCGCAGTACATGTAACCCCATCTTTCCGATAAAAGAAAATCCTAATACAATCTCTGTGAAATCAACAATCCTCGTAAATGCAGGCTTACCCCTTTCAAGAAGAAGCAAAACCATACACATAGAATAAATAATAGTTTAAAAAACTAAAAAACACGCTTTAATAGAAAAGTGAAATAAAAATTAGAAAATAATTTAAAGTAAGTTTGAAATAAGAATAGATTGATTAACAAGAAATATTTATTTTATCGTAAAAAAGCGTGGGGTGCTTTTTAAGATATTTTTATAATGGCTCTACTTTTACCAATATCTGTCATTAAATATTTACAACAATTGACATCAAGCACCCCACGCTTTTTTACGATACAATAAATATTTCTTGTTAATCACTCTATTCTTATTTCAAACTTATTTTAAATTATTTTCTACTTTTTAGTTCACTTTTCTATTAAAGCGTGTTTTTTAGTTTTTTAAACTATTAATTATTTTCTACTTTTTAGTTTAGTTTTCTATTAAAGCGTGTTATTTAGTTTTTTAAACCATTAATTATTTTTTCTGTAAACTATACATTTTTTTTAGTTATTTTTTTTAGTTAAGTGTACAAAACTCTCCAGTTGTTCCTGCCAATAGTCACATGCTAGTCTCAAATTTAAGTCATGTGTATGCCTTAGTACACGCCGTATTACTTGGCACAAAACACTAGGAATATGTGTCTCTGAATATGAAAAATCACTAATCCTGAAGATCCTGGTAAGGATAATGCGACTAAAAAAACACGCTTTGTATAACCGTCGTTCCCACGACAAATCTTTCAAATGTCTGCCTTATCAATTGTCGATGATAGGTTCTGTGATTACTGCGATTGTAATGGGTAACGGCGCACCAGGGTTCGATTCCGGAGAAGGTTGGTTGGTTGGTTGGTTGGTTGGAATTTAACGGCTCAAGGGCAGCACGAGCTAATCCTTGTGATAAAGCGACAAACTTATTGAGTTATTGTATTGTCATCGGTCTTTGACAAGTGTGGAAAGTTTGAATCAAATCTGATCGCTCAAAGTAGTGTAAAATCGAGCCCAAAAGAGTCGGTTACAAGCAAACATACAGGTGGAACCAATAAAAGCGTGTTAAAAAGAAAAGAAAGACTGATCCGAACCTACAAAAGAAAACAAACAACAGTAACTGGTTTGCAGAAACTTTCCCAATTCACTTTTCCCCCCTTCTAGCCTCACTCGAGACTCCCAAGAAAGGAAGGAAAAACCTACCCTCTCTACGTAATAGGAACCTTTGATCCGACCAACACAACCAAATGACTTTTACATGCGATATTAAAAAAAATAAACAAACATTTTAACATTCTGTTTGACAAACAACAATTAGAATGTCAAAAACTACTTATGGTGAAAATTTCAGAGCTTTAAGTCTATTAGAAGTCACTTAGACAGAAGCAGACTCTGTTTGTTTTACTATAATAGATAAAAAAAAATTACAAACAATAAAAAGTATAAAAAAGGTATTTTCAAATAATTTTTCACGCCCTGCTTGTTTATTTCCTCGATCAAAATAGTTTTTGGGAAAATGTAATTGAGAAATGGGGCTCTTTCTCTAAAGTAAATGTTTCAGATTCATTAATGCTTTTTTTCATTGTAGCAAAAATTTACCTATGTAATTCTAGCAATAAGAAAATTATGCAAATTGTTTTTAGCAGTAGTTTCATCATATTAAACCCCACTAAAACCCCCACTTTATTAAGATACAAAACTAAATATACATCTATGAAATTTATGGTCAACAACTACGCAAGAAAGTAAAAAAGACAAAACTAAGCAATCAAGAGTAAGTTTAGCTTAATATTTTGTATTGAACCAAAAATTAAAATTGTTCAAGATAGGGCGTGTCTTTATAAACAAAGGTGGCGTTACATTTAAAGACCATCAAAGAGACTGGCTGAAAATGACTAACAAACAGATAAAGATAATCTAGGTTTTGACCTCGTATTCATTTATCGTCTATTATCAAAATTTAAAACTGTCACGCCTTTTTGAAATGTACTTTTCTAAAACTTGACAATAAGTTTTACAAGAAACGCCCGTCTCATTGTCCCAACTTTTATCTTGAGACTTGTAAAAAAATAAAGCAAAGTTACTAATTGAAACTGGGATTGTGCTATAACCCACATTATTTAAAGAGGAGAGTTAGAAGTAAATGAAAAACATCAAATACTTTTTTTTTTCGATATGCAAAATTGAGGGATTGGGGAATATTGACCACTCTTAAAATCAGAAATATGCAAGAAACTGTGGATTTTAACTACAAACATCCCATAATTTTGGACCATTGTATGGAAAACTTCTAAAAAGACCTAGCGAGAAGACTTTTATTTAGAACTGAGAATCGAAAGCGTCGATGCAAATAGACGCAAGTGTCAATAGATTAAAATACGCAATATATACAGTGCGATTATAATCAAAGTTCAATATTCAAAATGGTGTTAAAAAAAAAAAAAAAAAAAAAAAAAAAACACTGGTCAAAATGACATGAAATTCGACCTTAATATACGCGAAGAAGAGGGGAAAAGCTTTGCATAAGAAAAAGTATTGATTGAAATAGGTTTTTTTTTTCTTTATTATGCCATACCATTCCCCCTTCATACGCAAGTATATTTAGGTAAAATTTCAGTTCATTCTGGCAAGAGGTTATCTTTTTAAGTTTTTTTTTTTTTTTTAAGTCGAACTTTAATTATAATAATCCTGTACTTGATTGTACAAACGTCTGAAAAATTAAAGAAAATTCACTCCTTTCAATAAATATAAAAAAATTAAGAAGAATATTAACAAATACTACTTCATTGAACTTTTGAAAACACTGCATAGGAAAAATAATAACATCTATCGTTTGAATAAGTATTCCATCAAAATACATTAAAAAAATTTAAAAATACTTTGCATATTTTGAAAGACACTTCTTTTTTTACATCGTATTTATAAATTGCATATCTTTTCATGAGTATTAGATATTTTCTAGCATAAGAGCTACACGAGGGCCATAATGCATACGAGCATTATTAGACCAAGAAATTGACTTTTGAAAGTAATCCGAGTACTAAAGAGGAACGCCTTCTGAGAGAAATTTCAAAGGGAAACTGCCCTGATTTGAGTTTCGAATAGGAAAACCCCTACCAAGCATCCCGGCAATCGGCAGACACTCTATGTCAGAATAGCTAGAATAGTGTCTACCATCAACAAGATTATTAGCAGAGGGTGTAAGAGGGACGAAATTACTATTTTCTTCATTTTTCGAAATGGGATTTTCCAACGTATTCAATAATTTTCTTGTCAAACACATTGTGAAGTACCCAAGGATTCTTTTTTTTTCTTTCGAGTATTTTACTAAATTACTCCAATTGTTTCAAAATTTCAAAACAAGGGGCTCAACAACCTATGGTAGGCTCAACTACCTATTTTTATGCACAATTACGATTAAACAGGCTGAGACCTGAAACCTAACTAAAATACTGAACCACAACGAACATCCAAGTCTAACCCATGATTCGAATCAGGGACCTTTGACAAGCGAGGTAAGAGCATTGACCATACAGCCATCAGGTAGGTCAAAGCAGGGAAGGGATGAGGAGGGGGGGAAAGCATCTCGCACCTACCCGTATGCTTCCATGGTGTCTACTCATTTTGAAAAGAGATTGCAGAGTAGAGCGCCAAATAGGGTTCAACCCCGAAGCCTCGCGAATGTTTTGCAAGTATTCTGTATCTGAGCAGTGAATCCGTCCGTTTTGCATGAGTTCACCAGTAGTCCACCGATCAGTATGATAACCGTAACTTTTAATAAGCACGGTCGAATATGTAGCATGATAAAATAAAGATGCGTGGGATTACTCATTAAACGACACTACCCTGCCTCTAAAGGTAAATAACTAAATGTGTGGTTTTGTTGTTGTAAATAAAAACGAAGAGAGTTTAAAATATTTTAGTTTTGAAATTACAAAGCAGGCATTTCCCGTCATACCTGTGGTTTTTCACGCGCAATCCGTAATAGGCAATGTGAACGACCGTAGCACTAGCCACAAATATCATGTTTGCAGCTTTTCTTTCGGGTAAAATACTTGAAAATAGTGAGAATTACATCTGACCAATGTCCTTTTAGAAATAAATATTATGAAATTTAAAAAAAAATACATATATCCGACCACTAAAAAATTAAAGACTCACACAAGGAATAAAACAAATCGTAATCGTAAAAATTTTATAGCTGCCCAACTATATGGTATGATGATAACTTTTTATACGAATTGCCGCTCATAACTCTGTTAAAAACACAATGTTATAATTTATAACTCGCAGTTCACTGGTTGAATAATTATACACAATTAGTTCAACTTACTAAGAAATCTTCACAATTTTATTTTATTTCAAGTTTCTAAACCGTTAGCGTTTTTTAGCATACGTGTTCCTTTTTTTTTTTAATAATAATTTCATTTTAAACTTTTTCGTTTTAATCTTAATAAAAATTTACACCTCGAAGCAAATGCAGTTTAAAGATCGCTCGTCGGTGCAACAACACAGTTTGGGTCCAATTCAAATTTTTATATTTGTATAAATTCGTACCTTCGGTACCTCATTCCGAATTTTTCAAATTTTCGTACACTCAGTAAAAATTGGAAAATCTAGAGAAATGTAACGATACCTCATATATTGGTTTTAATGAATTTAAATTTTTAAGTGTGCATGAAATGTTATGTAAAAAAAAAATCATTTATACCAGTATTGTTACATCAAGCCAAATATAACAATACCACACAAGATAAGATTTGACGAATTTTTTTCGCGTACAGAAGATGACGCTGTACTTACGTCATTTCGAAGTTATGTTTTTCAAACTAGAGTGATACTCAGACGATTTAGAATAATCTAATAAATAAAAGCCTTATTTATCAAAATTAGTTCATACGTTGAGTATGTAGATAAGATCCAGCATACCTCTAACATACAAACACATATACATTCTCTTTTATAATCTCAAAAAAAATATTTATTTTATTTGAAGAAATATTTGCGATATAGTTATAGCTGTATGTACTGGGGTATAAGTACGTTTTGTTTTTCTCAAAACTGGGACTCAATTAAAAATCTAAAAACATTAAAATATGTTTCAATTCACGCTTTTTTTAGAATAATAATGTTAATAGTAAAATTTTAAACTGTACTTCTCAGTAGCGACATCTGAAATAGAGTCAAAAACACATTTTAATGAGAAATTTAGTAAACAAATGTATTTCATCTTCAGGTACCGATTATCTCAAGGACAAATCAACTTTCCCGGTTCATTTCATCTTCAACAATTCGGCCGACTTATAAATATATTTAGTATTTCATAAATGCTTAAGCATCTTATTTTTAATATTCTTTTCACCAAATAAATGCATTTCATACACATGAACTTAAAGTTTCTACAAAATCGAATTCTGGAGTAAAGACTTAAAAATGGCCTGAATTATTTAATGGCTGAATTCATGGTGAATAGAGGGTGTGTGCATGTGATCTGTATTACAAGATAATTTTATGGCATGTCAGTGAATAATTTAGTCTAGATTGATGACGACTCTTATCATTAATAAGCATTGAAATAGAATCCACATCAGATGTTATTTTTTTCTTCATCCAAATGATTCATTCGGCGTTACGTAGAACTTTTCGATATTCTCTAAGAAACTGTTTCGGAATAATTTTTAAATTCCTCGCGTGATCCTCAAATGGCTCTTATCACGAGAGTGCTTCTGACTGATAAATGAAGTTAAACACGAGATTCAGCTGAAACGTCAATTCCATTTCTCTTAAAACACTTTTCTCTTTAAGTCTGAGAACATTTCATTTTAAAATTATTTAGGAAAGTTTAAGATTTGAAGGTGAAATATTGGTAGAACTTGGGAGAAAAGTCAAGAAGTTCTCTGCGAATAGATAAAAAATCTGTTTACTTTCATTTGTGTAAAAAATTTCAAGTTTTTTAATTTAAATTACTAGATGGGAAAAGTAAAACATAATTGAAATATATATATAAAAAAAACTTTCAAGAATAAATGTAAAACTTTTTAATAACAAAAATTATTTAAAATAAAATAACTGCTATTTCATTGCTTCCTTAAAGGAATAATCTGTTAATTACCACAAGTATATTAATAAATTACGTAATTACACCAAAGTTAATTTAATTAAGTAACAATTTTTGCCAAAATAAGCCATTCATAATCAGATACAGATAGTTCTTAAGCCCTGGTAGAGGAGACCGTGTCTAGAAGTAACACTTTTTACATATTTAACTGTAGCACCTGAAATACAGCAGATTTGGGTATGGTGATTATAGCAAAAGGTTTTTTTTTGGTTTGTTACAACTAAACCCTGTTATTTCTAGACCCGACACGGTCTCCAAGGCCTGACTTACATCACTTGGGATCCAAAGCACATCTTGTTTTCGGGGCCCCTATAAAAAAAAATTGTGGGGAAGGCGCCTCAATATTTATTGACAGTGTTTGCTATAAGAATTTTCCTCTTTAATCTGCAAGTTTATTGATAACCATTTTCTAAAGTCCAAAATCTCACAACAAAAAATCAACCAAAATATAATTCACTAGAATATTTAGCTCATGTTTTTTCGAAATTTAATTAACTACTGCTGATTTTAAATCAGTTTAAGGTTATAATTTATTTAACTCCAAAATGTAATTGAAAATATTAAAAAAGTGCACAGGTTTCAATTTATTTACAACAACTTTTAAAATTTAGGGGTCCCCGCAATTTCGTGGCCCCAAGCCTGGGCTTTGTTGGCTTGGGCGAAAATCAGGCCTTGCTGGTTTCCTCTACATTTTTCGTAGGGGAGATCTCTAGACAGAACTAAAGGCTTCCTAGAAGAAATTACCCAGTTTCTATTGGAATAATTAAAAGTTAGGGATCAAAAGTGGATAAAACTGTTTTAAAATAAAATGTTATACTTACACAATTAAAGCCATATGTTTATCATTGAAATTAATGTTTCTAAATATATTATTTTTTTTTATTTTTTAAGAAAATGTAATATTTATGAATTATAAACACGTCTCAAACATTGACAAAAATTATTTCTTTTTTAAAAAATTTTAAGAAATAGATAAAGGGTTTTTTCGTTATTATCCTCCAAAAAGTTTAGTTTATTTCTTAGAAACAATGATCATAAGTATGTACAATTTGAATTGCTATGCTATGTTTGGTTTGGATTATTTGAGTTTACTTGTGCAAGGACAACACTAGGGCCATACTGCGCCCCTCACATGCTGTGTGTTCTGTCTGAGCAGTAGCTTTGGTATGAGAAAGAAGATTTTTTTTATAGTAAATGTTTAATCACCAGGAAACTATTTCTTGATATGGATTATAATTATTGTGACAGTAGATCATAGCAATAAGGAGAACTGAATCAATGGGAAGGTAATGGATAACAAGAATTCCCGTAATGGAATTTTAAATTCTTTTCCTACTCGGAATAATCAATCCTTCCATTATATAATCGAGTGGACCGGCTGCTTATGTGATGGAAAAATGTCCATAAAAAGAAGGGAAAAATCAATTCTCATTTTAACAGTATTTCATTGGAACCTTCGCTTCTTGGACATTCTCCAAACTATCCCTGAGCACGCTATACCACCAACATGAAGAAAAAGTAGTTATGAATATGTTGTGGAAGAGTTAGCTTTCTCATCTTTTTTTTTATGTTGTGAGGATAATCGAAAATCTGAAGACTGCCGGTCGTGTTATGGCAATAATGTAGCAAATCCACGTTTATATTGATACCTAAAAGCACAATCGTTGTAGGTCAACTTTTGTAAACTTAAAACTCAAAATATGAACACCTACCTTTTTTAAAAATGCACCACAAAATTATTATTTAGAAGGAACATACAATGTGTGTGCATGAGAAAAGAGCTAGACGTCATGTTACCAATATCTCATTTGGGCCAAGAAATGGCCACAACATTAGACTTTTAGTCATCAATGTATAGGACATTTTCCAGTAAATGCACCTTTTGAATATATATGTTTTCTGATCTCAAAATCTTATACTTAATTGTTTTGCATAAAAAGGCAACTTATATTTAGTACTAACTGTATAATATTCCAGAATAGCTTTAAATTCCGAACTTTTTTTAAAAAAATCTTACTCTTTTGGAAATAGTTTTTATTAAAATATGGTATTTTTACCGTATAGAAGGTAAAAATGTAAATGAATAAAAATAGTATTTGTTAGTATTCTACATAGCTGGGTGTGTGTGGGGAGAAGGAGAGGGGGGTAAGCGAAAATATCAGGTGGCCAGGAATAGGTTAGAGACTTCTATGTAGGGTAGCACAAATTTAAAAATTGAGCAATCGTTATAAATTTAAAAGTCAATATATCTGAAAAACAAAATGTGAATGCCTTTTTGTTTCTCTGAGTTCGATTTTAGACTTGTTTATAGTATTTGGTAGCAAATCTTGGCATCCTTACTTTAGAAAACCTTGGGGGCGACGATTCTTTACATTGCTGATTTTTTTTTTTTTTTTTTTTTTTTTTTTTTTTAACTTGTGCCTTCTGCAGAAAATTAATTTATACGTTTTCGAAAATAATCTTTTTTTAGGTCCTCCTTGGCAAGAATAAAGAAAATGTTATAATTGCGATTAACATTAAATGTATGGAATCTTTAAAAAAATATTGCATAATTCTGACCCTAATTTTTTTAATTCGATTTCACCTTTTTAAAAATAGAGTACTATTGGTTAAATATTGAATGCGATTTAACTTTTAATAAAGAAGAGTAAAAAAATTATAATAATAAAGTTTTGTCGGGTTGAATTTTTAAAGTTACTTTCTTTATTGATAGACAGTATGTAGATCTTTATCTTTGCAGAATAGTAGCCTAAATATTAATAAACGTATTTTGTTACGTTTTTGATCCTCATAAGTAAGTTTATTTGTCCAAAACAGGAACCATGCTTTTTATTTTCAAGGCTTTGTGTAAATAATTATTTGATCCATAAACATAGGATGCAATGATAATATTAGTTTATTAAGTATCACTCTAATATGAGACTTCATTGAAAATTAATTAAAATAATATATGCGAAAAAAATGCTTCTATTTTAAATTAATTGCTTTGATATTAAAAAATTATTTCAAATAAAAATGCAGTACCATTTTGAGGTAAGGTGAGAGGAGAAAACGATTTATGTTACAATGATATTCTAAAAAGTATGTTAAAAGTTTTTAGAATCTCTTATCGTAGCGCAATACGTCTTTCGGTATCAATGTACTGAATAAATTCTTAAAATTTCTTTTCTCAGATTATACTTGATTATAAGAACATCAAAGGCAAGAATAACGAAATTCACTGAAAAATTATCCACAGTTTAAACTATAAGAAAGGAGGTGGGGAAGGAAATGGAAAGTGGAAGAAATAGCAATTTTAGAGAATTGAAATTCAAAACAATTATCATGGACTATGAAATATTTTCAACAAAATTATGTAAACAAATCAATTTCCGATCATTGAAAGTACTTTTGGTTTATTTTAGGAAAATATTTATGGTAACGAATTTTGAATGTTATACAATTTTTTAATAGTGTGGATCCCGAAAAAAAAAATTGAGGTTTCTAGAAAATTAAAAAAAGGTTCAACTTTTTCTTAAGTATATTAAACACTAAACTTACTACGACGGGTCAAATAACCCGTTATACTTTCTGGCAGAAATTCTTACATTATCACTTCGGAATTTGACTTTACGCGTCTTACATTAAATTTAAATCCAATATATTCGTCAATGTTTATTTTTCTCTAAGTTTTTTATTGAGGTATCTATGCTACCTATCACGATAGATCAATTAACCTGTAGAATGATTCATTAGTGCATATTATTACACTTGTTCCTTGATGGAAGGGTATTTCGACTATCAAAACTAACCGTAACTATATAGTGGAGGTGATGGATTCCAAAAGTGAAGAGGCAATTTCCAAAAGTTAGGAAACAATTGCCAAAATTGTGAAGGGGAACTTTTAAAAATTAAAGCAATTGTGCTATTGAAAAACCTTAAATTTTGAAAACTGTCCCCGTTCCTAGCTTCCTGAATTAGCCTTCCACCAATGATCGTAAGGTATAGCATTTGACAGGATATTCGAAACAAACCCGTTAATGTTTAACATAACATAGCTGAAGAGTGTACAAGATCAAGTGAAGAGAAACTATTTGAAAGAAATGATGTAATGCAAGCGAATCAAAATCGTTATTTCGACAAAATTACTTCATTCATGCACTATGTTAATTTTAAACAGCAACGCCTTTAGAAACGAATTTGTCGCAGAAATCGGTGATGTAGTTTATTGTAAAAGAAGAAACTAGATGTTAAGGAGGCAGGGAGTAGGACAAGTGTAAAATTATTTGGTACACGCATTTAGATATGTGTTCAACGATAATTGTTTTGACATGCATGTTAATACTCCTAGTTTCTACATAAAATCAAGTGTAACTTATTCCTCTTTATCAGTCAGTGGCCTTTCCCCCCCCCCCCCCTCCTCTTTTTTTTATTACATTGAGCCTGAACAACACCTGAACCTATCCAATATTTTTGAAAACTTTACGCCCATGAAACAAGTAGTTTTATAAGCAATGTAGATCTATGGAAATATGTTGTACAATTGCCGCTATATTTTCATAAAACACTGAGATATGCCAAAAATTCGATTAGAAGCTAAATTTAGACTGGTAAAAATAACAAGACACCTTCGCGTGATATCAAAAAGAATTATGATTTTGGGTGTGGTCGGCGCATCATATATCTCATGTTTCTGAGTAAATAATTCCACACTTCAATCGGGTCACTTAACTGACATGAAAACATGGAATCTTCTAGATGCAGTGATTACAATTTAAATAGATAATGCGTGTTATTTTTAGAGATGTATTAATACAAAAGTGTAACTTCCTTTAACAGCAGAAGTTAAAAAATAGTAAAGTACAAATGATGTTTCTATATATAGTGTTAATTTGTTTATCAAAATACTGTTTTATATTAAATAACGCTTTTGTTCATATTTACACAGTTTTTAAAAAGTTACTGAAAAATATTTGAGCATTAACTATTGCTTCAGACATCCTGCTTTCCTGGAGAAACAGTCCCAATTTAGAAATCCCGATTTTCTTTAATAGATAGGTTTTAATTTATTGAAGTCTAGATTTCCCTAGATTTTTCATATTTTAAAAATCGCCGTTATTCTTTCAAAATAACTTTTAAATTGCTATGTTAAATATAGGAGAGATTATCAGCAGACAAATATTTAATCTGAACCAAACATTACTGAAAATTATTTTGTTTTCCTTCGTCAAATAGACAATCCAGTATCAAAATCTCACTAGATTGTGACACATTTTGTTCATTCAATATATAGTATTTAGTTCTTAGTTAAAACTTATTTTTGCTAACACAAAATACTTCAAATGTATTATTCTAGACTTAAGAGTTTTACCCGCTAGCTAATTTTATAAACATTTTACAAAAGTTGTAAAATGTTTTGTTCTATAAAGACATTTTGTAATACATTTTTTTTTTTTTTTTAGAAAACTTAATATAACGTTTAACTAATAAAAGTACTTTTTCGAGAAAAATTGTCTATCACGCTGCCTGCCTACAAACGCTTTCAAATCTTAAACGACTGAAAGGATTTTTTTTGAAAACCATTACATTTATAGTACACATAATAGAATACAATCATCTATATATTTTTCTCCATACATGTAGCTGAAAGTTTTATGATTATAACTATACCTATGTAAATTGCACTTAATCTTAATTGCACAAAATCTTAAACATTTCTTACGAGTTCAGTAAAAAGAAAAATAAATAAGGAATTTTTAATAAAAAAAATCAGGAATAATTTAAATAAGATTTTTTATCAGACAAAATAATGTCTTCGTCAAACTATTTTTTTCCATTGCACATTATAATATTGTATTCACATAGTTGGAGCCTTACGAGATTTAAAAAACGTCACAAGATGATTAAACGTTTTCTACCATTAAATATGTTTAACGATTTATCACATACTGCTTAGTGGGAAAATCTACAGAGGAAGGGGTGAGGTTATATAAGAATGGAAGAAGGTGAATATATAGAGATTTTTATTTATTTAATGAACCTATAAGAGAAAGTTTCTCAGTCATTGGTAGAGTTGAACGTTGATTTTTTTTTTCTTCCCTGAACTTGATTTTCAAATTTATTAGATAACTTTGAACTGTATAATTCTTTCAAAGATAGAGTAATTTGCATTAAGTCTCTTTCTGAGTCAATGACATTATCGAAATCCTGAATTGCAGTGTTAATAAAAAGGTACTACCTACTACACTAATATGCATTGAACAAAAGGTGTTCCCTTCCACGACATAAGACATGAAAATTTTCAAAGTTGAGTGAACTCAGAAAACAACGGAGCACTAGATTGAAATGTATACACAACTTATAAAAAAAACTAATAAAACTACTTTATTCTTCTATTTCAATATGAATAAATTCAGACCTGTTAATCTTGTCTCTATGATGATGCTTAGTTATTTTTGGCTAGTTCACGAAAGAAATATTTTTTTAACCAATAAAAAAAACATTCCAATGAAAAAAAATATGTTTTCGTTAAAAAATCTTAACATTAATCAAACAATGAAAAAAAAAATGTTTAGTTAAAATAAAAATAGCAATAATTACTCAACCTGTTTCGTATAAATTAAAGAAAAAAATCTTAAACATTTCTTACGAGTTCAGTAAAAAGAAAAAGAAATAAGGAATTTTTAATAAAAAAAAAAAAATCAGAAATAATTTAAATAAGATTTTTTATCAATTTTTTTATCAGCCAAAATAATGTCTTCGTCAAATTATTTTTTTCATTGCACATTATAATATTGTATTCACATAGTAAAGGTTTCATATTTATCTAAACATTATAATTATTATTAGTAAAATGTGAAGAATTTTCCTGTGACGTAACCATCAAACTACATTTACAACAAAAGAGGGAGTTATTTATATGTTAGCATGTTTAACTACACAAACCACTCTGCATTTTTAGAATCTAAGAAAAATGATGAAAACATCGACATTAAAAACGCGAAGAATTAAAACCCAATTCAAGATTTTGACTAATCTCGATTATCAAACAGAGCACAAAATCAGGTCAAGAGCTCGAACATGTTGGAGTCACTATCCCGTAGAAAATATCAGTATTTTCATAAGGTTGATTGTTATTATTATTTACGTTTTCATTTATTACTTTACATTGTCATGAAAATCTTAATTCCAGATGCAAAAGTCAAATAAGAGAAAAGTCCAGAACATTCGAACACACCCATTAATATGAAATTGAAATTGCTATGCATTGACTTTAACCAAAGACATATATCATTCTTTTAACAACTGGTTTTTGATGCAATCAGCTCAATCATATGAAAACCTTCTCATCTAAATATAAATGGTGGAATTAACATACCCCACATAAATATGTAGTAAGATCACAATAACACTAATTCTAGTAATATGTACTTAGAAGTACTGCGACAGTGGAATTTGGGAATCAATGATTATTTCATATAGGTAGTTATCGCCACCATTCGCTATGATTAATTAGTAGTACAGTTCAGTATCATAGTATAAATGTGGTTTCTAACTTAATTGAAATTTATTATTGATATGATAAAACACAAGTTGGACCTTTCTAGCCATTTTGAAATTTGCAAAAATGTCTTATCTACCCTCGGTTACATCCAAATAACATATTTAAAAACACAATTTGTTAAAAAAAAAATACAATGCTTCATTCCAATATTTGAAATAGGCAACAGATTAATTATAAAAATAATGTCATCTTCTTAAAAAATAAGTATATTAATTCACCATTTTCTCGTTATTCCGTTGTTTATTCTTTATTTAAACAAAAACTCTACACAATGAATTATAAGCAATAGAAAATCTGAAATCCTCTTCCACAACTCAATTCAAACTTGGCGATAAAAATGGATAAAAATGAAATTTAGTTTTCCAAGAAATTACATCGTCTAATTATCTTTCCTTTATAATGCTATACAATCGTTTAAAATGCATTAAAAAGAAATTTCATGAGAATTCATGTATTCGATTTACCAAGCAAATAGCTGAAAACGAAATATATTATCTTAAAATAGATTCACTGACGATAGTTTATCCTTTTCACAGAGAAAAATGGGTTTCGATCAAAATATAATACCAACTAATGAGTAGACATATTGTTTTCACTTAAATTATTAAATTATATAATGGTTTTCATTATTTTGAGTATTACCAACTTGATTTGCTTGTGGGTCAAAAAAATGAGTAAACTTTAAACTAGGTTACTATCTCACCTTTCCATTATCTTCATGAACAATCAGAGAAATTTTGTTTAACGCAGTAGTAATATTTCACGATTTTGTTTTTTATTGAAACTTCTGTATTTACTACATATAAAAAAAATACTTTTTCAGAGAAAACTATAAAAAAATTAATTATAAACAATTTAATTGAGTGCCCATTTGTCGCCTATCATAGTATTAATGTGATTAAGCACTATGAATAAGCCGTTTCAAAATGTGATCAATAAACCTTGAGTCAATGAAAAGAAAAAGTTTGTGTGTGAGTGAATGTGTGTAGATTGATGACAATTAAACGAGCGTTTCAAAACGACTGAAGCATAGAAATCATTAGCGAAACATTACAACATACCTCTTCCTCTACTGTATAAGCCTTGTACATGTAATGCATCGCTGTCTTTTTCCTTCATTAGGGATTATACTCGTTCTAAGTATCAATTAAGCAAGCTTCAACTGTCGATTAACCGCTCTATTTGTAAGGTTAGAAATTTTCATTATAGAGGTTTAGTACAAAAAAGTGATTGCGTCTTAACGACACTATTTTGATGTGGAAACAGTATAAAAAATATTCCTGTAAGATATTATGTGACATGAAATTTAGTGTTGCGTCGTACTTCTGCGATAAATGAGAAACTTAGCACAAGAAATTTAAAATTTGATTAGAAGTTTTAATATATTTATTAAAAAAAATGAATACCAATTACCCATAGAATTATATAAGACTGTCTATCCTTCATCAAAATAAATTTCTCACAGTAAATTACAATACCTCATAATTAAAAATACTATCTTCAGATTAATGCAGCTTACTAAATAATGTGAAAGGTAGATGGCATGATTAAAATACGCCTTTATTTTAACATCTTTGAAACTCGAAGAAAGTTTGTTCGGAGAAATACACTAATAAAAAAAATAAGGGATGGTCAGTTTTTCACAAATAACTTTTCAGTGGAACTGCATTGATACGTGAAATTCACATCAAAAAGACATCTTTATGTGACATAACTGTAAGAAAAACAACACAGTCTCAAAATGAAATGCAAAGTGTATAGGGGTGGGGTGGGGGGCATATGGAAAAAAGAAAGGAGTTCATTGGTATGTAGTTTTACAGATGTATCCATAATAAAAATCCCGCAACTCAAAGAGACCTTTGACCTTTAATGTGAGATATAATTTCCCCTGTCATCAATGTTTTATATGACCTGGCACTGTATTCTCATACTTAACATGAGTTTCTTGATGATTTCTAGTGGCTAAATTGCTCGTGAGGGAAAGTTCCCAATACATTAAGCCATGTACATCGTAGAAGCGTCCCACACATGATTGATGACATTTGAATTAGAAGAATGTTTTGGCATACGTATAGGATTGAGGCTCATATTTTTTAATCATTTATCCAAACAAAGCAACAGTGGGACAAAATATGCCATAAATGTCAATAAACACGATTTAAAAACCAATATTTCACCATTATTGACTTGACTATATTTAGGTAACGTAATTACAATAAAAAGTCTTTTACTTTAGATAGACTACATATTTTTACTGAAAGAAATGAAGAGGATTTACGTACTGAAGATTAAGGTACTGAAAGGATTGATGAGTAATATTGAACGTCAGAGGATCTGCAGAAATGTGGTTCAAGAGTTTTGGTCTTGGGGGATGCAATACATTGGATTGCTTTATTTAACTAACCAGGTTTTCAAAAGTTAATTAAACTTGACTTTTTTACTGAAATTACATTACCTAGACCGAGGCAAGTTTATCATGGTAGAATATTGGTTTCTAAATCGTGTTGATTGACATTTATGGTATATTTTATCCCACTGTTGCTTTGGATAAACGATTAAAAGATGTGAACATCACTCCTATACGTACACCAGACCACTCATCTAAATCAAATGTCATCAACCATGAGTGGAATGCTTCGAGGAGACACATTGTACAAAGATTGGCAAGTTTCCGTCACTTGAAAGCAGTTTTTGAAGCTCTAGAGCTTATAAAGAATCTTATGTTAAGTATGAGAATACAGTGCAAAATAAATACTGATGAGGGGAGATCACATATCCTACTAAAGATAAAGTTCTATCACAGTTGGTTTGGATAAAATATTAAAAAATACGAGCATCGCACCAACAGGTAAGCCAGATTATTCTTTTTCATCAACCATGTGTCGTGTAGTACGCTTCCACAAGACACGTTGTGGAAAGGTTCAATGTATTGGGATTGGTTGGTTGTTTTCAGATTATCTGGCGCCGTCAGCTACACGAGGGCTATAATGCGCCGAAACTTTCGTCATTAGACAAGCCAACATACATTTACAAACACCCATGCCAAACACGGGACTCGAACCCGCAACCTCGCGGTCTAGTCAATGTATTGGGAACTTTCTATCACTTAAAAATGGTTCTGAACGTGGAACGAGAAATTTAGCTACTGGATTTCATAAAGAGCCTAATGTTATCAGGGGTGTAATGGAGCGGGAAAGCGTGGGAAAGGCGACCCTTTACCTTTTTAGCAGACGGAACGGCGTTCCCTCACCTAATTTTTTTTTTTAATTTGTGTTTTTTTCTTCTTTAAATGACACTAAACGCAAAGCCAAGTAAAAAAACGAAAAAGTTTTTTAATGAGAACTTTGCTTTCGTTTGCGATCCACAACTTCAGAGCTGAGCAGGCAAGTTCAAGTATTTGCAAAACACTTGAAAGAGCAACGGCAACCCACACATGGTCATTTCATCTTCATTAGAAATGAACTGACATATATGTTTACATATAGCTGTGATTTAGCCAATGCCAATTATCTTCTTCAACAAATGATCTGTATTTGCGGATGAATTAGACGTCAAATTTGTATGGTTCATCATGAATTACGGACTAAAACTTCCATACACAAATTCACGCCAACTGGCTACATTTTTAAAAAACAAAACTGTGGTGTGGCACGTAAAGTTTTTTGTGCCCTAAACTTGAATAATGTTTCACTTCCTTTAATGTTGACGGGAACGCTAACCAATTTATCAATAAAAGTTACGTTTTTTTTTTTTTTTTTTTTTTTTTTTTTTTAAATTTTTATATCATCCATTTAATAAATTATTTGTAAACCTCTCGCCGTACCCAAGAAATGAATTCGTTCAAGAGGAAAAGACAAACGACAATAAAAGTAAACTGGTTGGTACTAAGAATCCAGATAGGTAAGTGCAGAATGTTGATATTCTGTATTAGCTTTTAGGGTGTTTTGAGATCATGAAATTATGCATTTATATTTCACCAGATATTGGGAAATATTTATTTTATTGCTAGATATTGGGAAAATCAAACTGATAGGTTTTGTTTGAACATGATAAAATATATTCAAAACAGTATATTGGTTTTTTAACTCCTACTTTAACTCAATACGTAAAAATAATGGAAATGGATGGCTCCAAGTTTAATAATAAAATTTTATAACAACGATATACGGTAAATAAACTAATATGCCATATACTACTAGGTATACGGCTACGGGGTTTCGAAGGGGAACCTAGGGTTGCGCTAAGAGCAGAGGACTACTAAAAAAAATAATGCGTTGCAAAAATCAGTAATTTTAATAACATATATTTATGAAGTTCTTATGAAATTAATTTTATTATAATATTTATATTTCATAAAAAAAATGTGTATTTGAAGGTTCCTTAAAAAAAAACCTGACTTAAAATAATGTTATTTAAGGCTGAAAACGCTACGATTTGAATAATTTGTACCAATACCATATAGAGCACCCATGCTATTTTTGGAGGATTTTCTAGGCCCATTTTCATTGTAAGGGGCGCCCAAACTCATTCTTGCACAAACAACTTTTTACTTTTAGGCCGGTTCTGTATATTTCATTTTTTTAATATAAAACTGCTAATGGTTTCGTAAATGGGTAATATACATCGAAATTGGAGGGTGAAATACTAGAAAAAAAATTAAAATGTATTTTAAATGCAAAAGTAAATTGCTTTTCAGCTTGAGAATGTGAAAGCTTTTACATTTACAGTTATTTTAGAGTTTATTTCAAAAATGTAAGCAGTAGTTCTTAATCAAATTAAAAAAAAAAAAAAAAAAAAAAAAAAAAAAACATCACTAAATACAGTGGAGGCGATAAGGGGAGGAAATTTTCCCGGATCTTTTTTAAAATCTAGTGATTTTGATGGCAATATATATTTTACAGTTGTTCATACTGACTTTTGACGATTATTGTCACCTAATAGTTTTGGTGACGCACTGCCGAAATGACAAACCGATCTGGATAAGATTTAAAAAAAAAAAAAAAAAAAAAAAAAAAATACCATAATGTTCCAAGTAAATCTATATGTCTAGCAAGTGACGAGTCTACATTTGAATATCCCTCTTAAAGTTTGAGATAATTGGGATGGTACACAAATTAATATTTTATCAAAAAATTTTAAATCGACTGATGGATTTTAACTTTCCAATTGATATTCTTTTAGTTGTTAATTTCATTTTATTAATGGACCAAATTTTTTAAAGGAAAGGAAAGGTCTATCAAGCAAGAGGAACTTCTCTACATTTTCTTTTCGAGAAGGAGAAAAAACATAAAACTCTCAAACGATGTCTGCAACAATCGTAATCTTTTTAATTCATTTTGAAAATAGATTTCGAGGAACTACAGAATCTGGGAATTTATCCGAACCTATTGCATGTAAGGCATCTCTGAAATTCTGGAAGTCAAATGATTATGTTAAGTCTAGGCTCTGAAAATCCAGAACATCTGATGACCCTATTAGGGCGAGTTCTTAGTCAAACGTGTCCGAATCGAACTCAATCTCTTATGGAAATTTTTCTGAATGAAAGTTGTTAAAAAAATCCTGTAAATAATCTGTTTAAAATGTGATGTAGAAAATCTGTTTAAAAATCTGTGTCAATAATATATTTGAAAATATCTTTTAATTCATTTATAAAGTGTCAAACAATTTGTTAAAATGGGTTGTGCAAAGCATATTGTTTAAAAATCCATATTAAAAAAATTTCTAAGTAAAAGAAGTTTAAAGACACATTTTTTTTCTTTATTAATTTTTGAGGTGCTCATTAGCTGTTTGGAGATTATTATTATTAAAGTAATATTAATAAAACTATTTATAGTTGCCAATTTCACCCCCCCCCCCCCACACACAGAAAAAAATACGTTTGTAACGACGCGACATAGCTTTCCCACACCTTTTTAATTTACACTACACCACTGAAAGTTATGTATGAGAATTCACTGCAAAGTAAACACTGATGACAAACGGGATCATGTCATGTTGCGTGATTTTTACTATCGATGCATTATACTATGGACACAACTGCACACTAATGGTACTCTTTTGCTTATACCCTCACTTCACACTTTGAAATTCATTGTACAACTGTGTTGTCTTATTTATCGTTATGTTACATAAACATGTCTCCTTGATGTGAATTTCATGTGCCATACTGCACCATTGAAAAGTTATTAGAGCAAAACTGATTATCCCCTAATTTTTGTACCAGTGTAGTTTTGGTAGTTTTATAAATAATTCCAAGGTTCAATTACAGTATCTACAACATGATGCGCCGATTCCTAGAGATTCCTTATCGAGGCAACGCCAGAGAGATTCTCTTATGTATTTGTCACGCGAGTATATACTTACCAGTCCTTTTTGCTTTATTAAAGACGTAATCCATTCAGACAATATCATTAATGTACCGGAAGCGTATAAAACTAACATTATGCTACATTATCATTGGCACTAAGTTAACTTTTACTACTGCGTAGAGGACATAGGATCGGGAGAATGCGGATTGCAGAATTTATGATAGAGTAATAGAGCTACATTTTCCTTCATTTGCCGCAACAACACTGCTAAAAAATAAGTGCAATATCAGTTTTTCTCTAATAACTTTAGAGTAGAACAACACAGACAAGTGTAATACACATCAAAGAGACATCTTTATGTAACACAACGATAAGTAAAACAATACAGTCACAAAAGGAAATGCAAAGTACACAGAGGGGCATAGATCAAAGAATGGAGCACCAGTAGTGTACTGTTGTCCTAATGCATCCATATTAAAAATCACACAACTTAAAGAGTTGGCCTCCCCACATCAGTGTTTATTTTGCACTGTACTCTCATATATAGAATGAGGACTTTTTTTTTATGAGTTTTAGAATTTCAAGAGTTGTTTTCAAGTGACGGAAAGTTCCCAACTTTAAACAATGCTTCTATTCGAAGCGCCCCACACATGGTTGATGACACTTGGATAAGATGAGTGGTCTGGCATACGCATAGGAGTGATGTTTACATTTTCTAAATCGTTTAATCTGTGATAAAATATGCCACAATGAGGTGTTGAGTGCCAGAACGGACCATCCAACAATTTGATTTTTGCTGTTTCTACATCATTTTCACGCCATTATATAAATCGCATTTAGTCCGTTCTGATAAGAATGGTTCTTAATAAACGGGGTAGAAGTAGTAAAAATCAAATTGTGGAAGATTCGTTTTGGCGCTCAACGCCTCAAATATTAAAACAAATTGTTTAGAAACCAATATTCATCATCCTCCACCCTTATAGGAAAAAGTCTACTTTAATTATATTTTACGCTCCATAATACTTCTGTGAATCCTAATACTAATATTGGTAAATCAATTGGTTAATTTTGTGATTTTAAAGTTAAATTCTGATGTTGAATCAAAAACTTTAATTTGAACTTTGTTGTCCAAAGTGATGTTGCAAGTCCAAAAAGTGCGCTTCTTCAATACCGTTACTAGTCTTTTTAACTATAAATCGTGGTGGATAAATTATTTTGCCAAGGTTATTAAAATTAATATGATCAATGTTTAAAATATCGTCTCTATATCTAAAGATAAAAATGCTTTGCGTTGAAAATGCGGCTTTTCATAAAAATATAGAAATGAGTTGCCAAAAGCATGGCAAAAATTACTTCCTATAAGTGTGCCCTTAATTTGTAAGTAATATTAAAATTCATAATAGAGGATAATTAAAAAAATACAATACTTAAGAAAAGTTTATTCAATTATAAAAATCCTAATTAAGTGTTTAAAATCTCTGTTAATACTGCAGATTACATCTATAACCCTAGGGTGGTGTATTATTAAACATATTTTCAAAGTCAACCGTTAACTTAGCTATTGATTTAGTAATAAGTACTTTAGAATTATTATTAATTAAAAAATTATCTGGCCTAGTATTTAAGTGATCAATAACAGGTTTTAGCAACCCTTGTAATTTTATCGGTGCATTTTTACTGTATGCGGTTGTGCCACAGGTTACGAATCTGAGACCAGTAAAGTTTTTTCGGAATTAAACATTAATAAAAAGATAACGAAATTAAAAATTATAATTTTTTATTTTTTTATTAAATGCAATAATATTTTTTTTGAAAACATCTAAAGAAGAGTGAAATTCTTTAAAAATATTATTTTTCTCGTAGTCATTAAGGAATAGATGGCAATAGATTTTCTTATAAATAAAAAAATTATTGCTGGCCCTATCTACGACTGTAATTGCAAATGTTTTTTCAATTAACGACTTGCTTACAAATTATTCATAATCAGTTTTTTTGCTTAAAATATTGTTAAATCTAAATTTAAAGTGATTTATAATTTCAAATTTCCATTCTATAATCCATCCATATGGATAATTGTATTTAAAAGACATTTTAAGGGAAAATAATGAAACTTTGTTTTCAAAAATCGATGATGGGTTTGATGAGTTAATCCTTGTATATTAGACCTAAATTTCGAGACTTCCCAAAGAAGTTCTTTTGGTTTAGAATCTTAATTATTAGCTCCAGTGAGTACAATTGAAGTAGCCAGTGGAAAACAACTTTGGTCAATTTTTTTTACGAAATTGAACTTTGGTGTAATTTCGTCACCCATGAGTTCAACTTCAACTCTATTCTCTCTGCACTTAATTTATTCTGAACTTCAATTTCTCTGCAAAAAACAACGTCAATCTATCCTTTCTGTGAGACGATTAACTTTCGTGTAAGTTTTTCTCGAAATTTATTCCCATGGACTAAGGTTACTTTGTCCCTGGAACCTTCAATTGTAACTGGAAATATGTAATGATATGATTGCTTTTTTTATAATTTCAATTGTAATTGGATGAAATTATACATTATAGCTTTGTTTTAGGCAAGGTTGTGTTTTAGGTGTGGTCTTTTACTTAATTCTTCTAAATATGTGTTAGTATTGTTTTGTGTTTAATGGATGAATGTTTATTACCTACCCTATGATTACTATTGTTACTATTAGTAATTTTAGTTTATTTTATTGGCATACATGAATAAAAAGGATTTATTTTTACGTTTGCTGATTTTTATCTTGTTTGTATCTGTCAAAATTATTTTACAGTATTCATTTTCCTCTTTGAAATTTGTGACGATTAGTTGTATGAAGAAGGAGACATATAAATAATCATTTCGGTGAAAATCTGCAATTGGTGCGTGGGAAAAATTATTTGAATATAAATTTCGACAATATTTTGAGGGATTGATATTTATAAACTTTCTTCGTATCAATGTATCCCTCCTTTACATGAATAAACTTATCCCGGCAAATTTATTTGAAGGGTTTTTTTTTTTTTGTTAAAAAAATTATAAATATTCAAACAGGTGTTATTTTTCTTAAAATATTATACACAAAATTACCCTTCAAACCTCCAAAAAAAAAAAAAAAAAAAAATCTGAATCTTTGTTATATCTTTGATTTTAAAAATTATAGAATAAAATTGTTTACAACAATGAAATTTGTGTAAATTTTATACAACTCTGTTATAATTTTTTTTCATGGAAACTGTTCACTAAGTAAACTAAAATTCAACTTTGAAAACTTTACTACGAACTTTTAATATAACCGCTGTATATCAAAACAAAATTGTTACTTAATGGTATCAGTCAGATAAATACTTTATATTAATTAGATCACGCTTACTTATTGTAGGTTTCACTAAACTAAAGAATATATATGAATAACTAGTTAAAAATTTTATTTACTTAATAAAACATACTTTTACAACTGTGCGCATATTTTCAATGTAATGGAACGTTGTATAAAATTACTAACTTGATAAATAACTATTTAATCTAATATTGATGAAACGTTTTGTGTAATTTCCCATAAAACTTAGGCTAAATATTGTAATACCTAGATAATTTATAATGGTCCATATTTAAAGGATGAATACCTTAGAATAGAATTTATAAAACGAACATTGTTTATAACAAATACTTAGACATTTTTTTTTACTTCAAATACTTATGGATTAATTTCAAATCTTAAATTCAATTTTAGCTATGCTAAATTCAATGAAAGCAAAACACCTAAATTTTTCTATTTCAAATTGTTTTATTAATTAATAATTAAAAAAGATGTTTAAACTAAGAGTTGAGTGATATATATTTTTAACTTTCAAAAAGTTATCGTTTGAAACAATTAAAAAATAAAAATAAATAAAATATTATATAGACTAATTAACAATTTATGATTAAAAAACTATGTTTCTTTTTAACATTAGTTGGTCATTTCTTTATCATCATTTAAATCACTAACCACCAATGAAAAAATTGTGAAACTTGGTATTTTGACTATTACTATTTTTATTATGAATGCTAAATCCCAATATAGATCTTGGGGTGAAGTTGAATTTTTTGATGTTTAGATCAGTTTTAAAATGTGAATAACCCACCCCTATATATATATATATATATATATATATATATATATATATATATATATATATATATATATATATATATATATATATATATATAAAAATATAGCACAATTATTAAAAACCTTCCACGTGTTATAATGGTACTTTCCTTTTTAATTTCATCAATTAAAGTACAAGATATATCCATCAATTGGATATATATTTTTGTGTACTGTACAAACAATAGCTGAGGGTACCAAATTAAAAGAAGAAAAAAAAATAGAAAAAAATGAGTTCATGCTAACCCAATTAGATTTTGAGCTTAAGAATTGAAAGAAAAAATCATTGAAGATAGTATGGAATGATGGCAAGTTATGAGTGTAGTGAATCCCGTCTCAACATCTGGCCTCGCGACCCCGACACAGGGGGTGGATTAGGTAGCAAGTAGGGTGCAGGCGAATATAAAAAATAACACCCCACTTTACCGCCCCTAAGCTACAGCGATATAGATTATCACCAGCTGTTTAGTTGGGCATTCCTTACCATACTATTTCAGGAAGAATTCCTGTTAACCCAAATTTTGGACAGATTTCTATTACTGAAACGTATGTATCGCCCTTTATGAGAGTTGAACAGAGTGAAACGTGGAGGGTGGAGGGAATTGGGAGGATGAATGATACCCGACATGTTGGGTAGACAAAACTTGCTATCAAATTTGTTTAAGAGCAATTCAGTTGAATGGTCCAGGGAAAGAATAAATTTAGTCAGCTTTTTCATGAAATTTAATTTTCACGGGGATTACGTCTGTCGACATAAAATTAGCTACAAGAAAACCACTAACACGCCCTTTTTACGAGATAAATTTTCAATTGCGTTTTTCTAGCAATTGATTCCCATTGACTAAAATTGTTTTTACCCTGAATACTTCAGTTCATTCAAAATGACATTTCTAAAGAGAAATGAAATCATTTCAAAAGAAAACGAATTTCAAAAGAAATTTTTATTTTATATCTTGTTCGTTTGAAAAGACTGTCACAGTTCGAAATTTTTGAATCATGCGTTTTTACGTTAGGAAAGTTTGAAATTATAAATAACATACGGAAACCATTTTTCAACCGTTAGGTATGTAATGTTAAAAGCTGAATTAGGGGAAGACGGGGCTGGGTGAAAAAATGCATCAATGCAATAAGTTGATTAGTTGGTTAAGTTTTTTCTTGCGCAAGAGTTACACGAGGACAATGCTGCGTCGGAAATTTCGTTAAATCAGTATTTGTGTAAGAAAAGGAAATGCCTTCCGGGAAGCTTTACAAGGGGAAACTAGCTCATATTTGTCTTGAATCGGAGAAAACTTGGAAAACTCCCAGAAGTCAGACCGACACCGGACACACTGCTCGATTTAGAAAACCGATTACTAAAGGCACAACTTAGCAGATGGGGCACACTATTGTTAATTACTGATGATATTTAAATATCAATGACAATTTTTATTATCGTCTTGATTAAACAACCGTCAAGAAATTGATATGTTTAATAACTTATGAGTTATTAAAATATACTGTCATATTGTATGGGATTGATAAACTGCACTGAGCAGAATATTGATAGCTACACAATGATTAAATTTTAATTACGTACATTATGACAAAAAAGCGATTTTTATAAGAACTTTTCAGGCAGTTTGGGCCCAAAGCACGGGCTTTATGGGAAATAAAGCCCAGGACTAGAGCCGTAGCAAGGATTTTTCAGGGGGGGGGGGGGTGGAATATGTGTACCCATATTCAGAAATCATTTGTAATAATGACATATAAAACAACAATTGCTGATAATACTCTTAAATTGAATACCCTTAATTAAGTAATTAATTAAATATACGGCGCTATTTATTGACAAATAATTTCTTAGTAGATAAATAAAATGTAAATTTTATTAAATTTCACATGCAACATTTGCAGAAAGTTTAGTCAAGTACATATTTTGCGTCATAATTTTTAATGCAAAACCTAACTTTCGAGGTTTTTGGGAAAGTTAATTGAAGACTTCTTCGACAATTGATATTCTTTTAAATTGACATTAATTTCTCTATGAATAATGGACATGAAAGCCAAACAATGTAAGTAATTTTGAAAAGTAGTACTTACAAATAATATTTAAACAATGATGAAAAAAACCTAATTGGTGATGCATATTTTAAATGGATAATTTTTTACTGACGGTCCAGGGAATGGAAGAAATTCTACAGTTGTTTTCCCTGCAATAATTTTTAAATTACATTCCTAATTCAAATATATAATTTTTTAAAATTATTTTTTTATTTTCTTTGTTTTAGTTAAGTTATAAACCAGCATCTCAATAAAAATATTTAAAAAAAAATTTATTTTAAATTTTATTAATAAATTTTAAAATGTTGTGTATTGCTAGAAAAATTGGGATCAAATAACGCATATATACGTGGATGACCGTCAGTGGGCTAAGGATTCCACTAACATGGTGTCGCGTTCTTTTTAAAATAAAAAATGCTGCTTTTATATTAAAGAATAGAATTAGTTTTCTACGCAAATCTTTAAGCTTCAAATGCCATGCAACACACAACGCGACTCAATTACAATACTGCCACGTTCTGTAGGAAAATCGGCAGCTATCTGTGTGTCATGATCTTTCTGGAGCAAGTCAGTATGGTACCAAGTTCCAAATTCAGACAGAAATGGTATGGTACTACTAATAGTCTGTAGGCAACAGACAAACAATAAGGGGGAAAGTAAACAGATGGAAGGATCGAATGAAGTCTGCAGGAAAAGAGGTTTTTCAGTTCCATTTCTAGGGGCGATAGGATCAACGCCAAAAACCAGAGGTTCTCATTGTAGATAAGGATATCATAAAAACGGACAATTTCATTACACTTTAGTATATGAATTTGGGAGGGATTGATTGTTAGGAGTTAGGGATATTTTTTTTTTAATGTGTTACTGTTTTTCCTTAAGTTAAACTTTTACTTACAATAAGACATCCTCATTTCTTGAAAGTTAAAATAAAATATACTTTGTGGGAGGGGGTGATGTATTCCCATATCCCCCGGTAGCTACATGCTTGCGATATAGAACAAGGTTGGTTTACTCTCCTCCCGAAACTATATTTCCAAAAATATTTTTTTTAACTTGGTACTGATTTTCCTGGGGTCAAATTTTTACTTGCGACAAGACATCCCTAATTTCTTAAAAGTTAAAATATATTTTCAACGAGGAGATATATCTCCATCCCCCGGTTATGCACCTACGATAAATCTCCCCCCCCCCCCCCTCCAAAAAATATATTTACGAAAAAGTATTCTTTTTTAATTTATTACTGTTTTTTTAGGTAAAACTTTTACTTGCAACGAGACATCCCTAACTTAAAATTTAAAATATATTTTCAGGGAGTGGATATGTCCCCCCTCTTGGCATCGCGCCTGCAATACTGCAATATAGCCCCCCCCCCCCCCTCCGAAAATATATATTTAATTTACTACTGCTTTTTCTGAAGTAGAACTATTACTTGCAATCAAGATTACTTGCTTTCCCTATTTCTTAAAAGTTTTCGGGTAAAGGATGCATCACTATTCCCCCCCACCCACCCATCCCGAAAATATGTATAATATTGCTGCTTTTTCTGAGGTGAAACTTTTACTTGAAACAAAGCATCCTAATTTTTTAAAAGTTAAAATATATTATTTCGGGGGGGGGGGGGGATATCTTTATTACCCCCTCCCACCCGAAATATATTTCCCCCCCTCTCCTCCGAACATCCCAGTGAACAGTGCCACTGGCAAACGCTTTCAGGGAGGTCTTTAAAGGGGATCTTTCCTGCATTTACGTCTCGGGAGGGAGAAAACTCCCACTAGGTAGCTGGCAATCACTTCAAAATCATCAATCACTCTCGTCATCATGTTTACACATTTTTGAAATCAGAGATTATACAGAGGATATACGTATAATTCACCATCGATATTACGAGTCTCATAGCTTGAATTCAACGATGCGTCTTGTAGTTGTTAGGCAGTCAACGATATAACGGCGGTTCTAGTAATTTGAAAAACGATCGAACAATCGTTACCCTATGCAATATGCATTGGTAAGCAATCACAGATTTAACACCCTCCACTCGGTGATTATAGCTAAAGATGGAAACAAATTCGATTTCTAGATTTTGTTTATAATGTTCTCTAATATATAATAAATTATACTATTATGCTTACAAATTTCAAGAGTACTGCAAAACATAATTCGAGGCACTTAAACAACCACTTCGTTTCAATTACTTCTCAAAATTCCAAATTTGTTGTAGAGCAGAGCACTTACTTAGTAACTTGAATAATAAAAAATCTCTTTCTTGGGGCAGTCTAGCTGCTTTAAATGCTTGCACGTAATCTAATTCTTTTAAAACTTGGAGTATTAATATTCATTGAGTGCGTGACTTGCATAGTGAATAAAGGCACCTGACCAGTAAATCATGTGGCGCCTAGGAAGCGAAACGCGTTCAAATTGAGCAATTTTATTTTACAAACTGGTTTTCTACTTTTCTCAGCTGGAAATTAAAATAATTCTATATTTTTTTATTCTTACCATTTTTATGCTTGTTTTGCATCAGAATTCGAAGACAAGACGGTTCACAAAGTTCATTCACATAAGCCGAAAATTCAAAAGACTAGTCGGGAGAAGGAAAAGTCGTATTAAAATATTTTACTGTCTAGCCAGTCACAATGTTTTCATTTTTGTTATATTTCCACAAAATAAGAATAACTTATTCAGCGAAATATAAACTGAAAGTCTAAGACTTTTTTCATTGTTTCATATAAATTATAAAAATTTAATTCACTCAAAAAAATTTAATTTGCTAAATTGTTTCTTATAGATTCAAAGATTGGGATAAATGCATGAAAGTCAAAATGTAGTTTTACGTTTTTTGTTTTTTTTTAATTATCTTTTCTCAGTTTTAATTGTGTACAATAATATAACATTTGTTAATCACACCATTTTTCTTATAGAAACAATCCTAATGAGTATTTCTAATAATTATAAATCTCAATACTTGAAAAACAGCAAAAGTTGTTTCGCAAATTTGCGTTTTAGATAACTCAAATTATCCATGTTTATTGGTTAATTGCCAATTCGATGTTTTCTAGGCCAAGAGCTTATATGTGGGTTACAATGCACCAGAACATCGTTAGATGAAGAAGGGAACCTCTAAGAGTAGTCCGTTTGACAAAAGGACGATGGCTAACGGGAGGTCTCTTAAAGGGAACGCATTTGCATACTTAATGGGAGAAAGTCCAGAAAACTACCACCAGGCAGGGGACAATCGACACACTTGCTTTAAAAACAGAGACTGCAGTTCATCTTTATAATAAATGCTGAAATGTGGTTTCGTACATTTCATAAAACAAATCGTCAAGTAATAAAATACATCGAAAGTATAACACATTTTCAGAGATGGATATTGTCTAGGATATTCTATTTAGAAATAGAAATTTTGAACTCAAACCAATTTTTCAATCTACAAATTTCTTTGTTTTCCTTGGGAAAGCAAGTAATTTCTTCGAAAGAGTGTATTAGTTAAATTGATTACTTAAAATAACTGCTGTCCTTTGACGACTTAATCTCAAAATTTCCGGGAGTTGGTTGGTTTGTACGCTCAATGACCTAATTTCATGTACAATGACGGCTAATCAGGCTGGGACCTTAACGTGGATTCCAAACCATAACGAACATCCATGCCTAACCAGGGATTCGAACCCGGCACCTTTGGCATTCGAGGCCAGAACGCTAACCCCACAGCCATCAGCCGGGAGAACGTAGAATTTTTGGGACAAAAGATATACTTCTAGTCAATTTTCTAAATAAATCCCTTAACTTTCAATGCAATAGGATTATTTTACTAAACCGTTTTGAAGAAACAGGCTATAGGAATACAGGTGATTAAATTTCTTAAGAAAATACATGTTAGCATTGGTGGTTACTATAAATAGTTTTTAAAAAAACTTTTATTTTTAATTTAGATTTGATGAAATCTTATTTTCTGGCATAAATTCGATTTTATTTTTAAAATAAATGATATAGTATTTATTTATATTAAAAATTTCGAATTTATAAACATTTCAACTATATATTTTTTTATCATATACTTTCTGTCGGGGTAGATTATGCGCCAATGCGATTAATGCCAAAAAACAGTAAGTAGCAGCAAGATTTTATTTGTTTACTAGCAAGTGCATTGGTTGCTATCAAGTATGGTTGCTGTAAATTAACTCTTTTCTTGGCGCTGGTTTCATGTAAACAATTCTTAGCATAGGATATGCATCGAAGTTGAAAGTTTGCACTTAATTATGATTAGTTTGAAAGAAATATTTTTACATAAATGTTTTTAATTCAATTTCTAAAGATAAGAAAAACAATTCTACTTACGAACTGGAACTGTTTTAGCGTTGAGGTTACCCACTATATCTTGACATTCTTGAATTTTCTGTCTCAGTCGTCTCGTTCTCTTAAAAATACTCATGCATTCATCATCAATCGCACCAAATACTTCGTGTGCTATTCTGGCGAGTTGTGACAAATGATGAATCGTTTGGGCCATTCGTCTATTTGCTATAGCATTTACATCAAACGCGTCGTCATTGAACGAATTCAATTCAAATTCCTTCTGCCTAGAACTTGGTCCAGTTTCTATAATCCATTTGTAAAAAGGCATTTCCAAACCAAACTAACATCCGAAAAGTGCTGTGAGCCAAAGTAGATGAGATTTCAAAAATCACGTGCTTTTCCGAATCGGAATAAAAATAAATAATAAATCAGACGGTAGCGAATCATGCTCTATAAAGCACTACAAACTTGTTTTTCAAGAAATGAACTGGTTTTTCTGTTATAAACACCCAGTTAATCACTAATGATCATTGTTGGAAGGCATGCTTGCGAATTGCAGTCCGCGCAACGCAAGTTTTCAACTCGCACTTTCCTATTTGTTTACATTGTTACCATCTGCCAGGAAGACACCTGCTTTTCCCCTAACTAACCGAACGGTGGTTGTCAGAGTTTTGAGCTCAGAGCCGGTCAGAACTACTTTTTCTTTCCTAGGCACGGGGAAAATGCATTTCGGGGATGGCTCAGTATTTCCTGCACTGCTTCCCAGTCAGGTATGACAATGGGGCGTATAGGAAAGTAGATTCATATGTTTGAAGGTCAGAGATCGGCTTGAATCGAGGCTGCTCGAAAGAATGTGAATTTCTTTTTCAAATCAACTCTAGACCGGTATTTTTTTTATTTTTTTTTTGTATTTCTCTCTTCATGTTTTGAAGATTTATAGCATCAATAAAAATGGTTCGAGACTTTTAGCTTAAAAAAAAAAAAAAAAAAATCGGAATTAGTTATGCCCCTAAAAGTAGATTATAGCTTAGTGAAATGTATTAAATAATAAATTTCGAATTCTTTTACAAGAGAAGTGGTTTCTAAAGGTTTCATGACAAGAATAGTCCGTTTTTAATTTTAAAAATAATTTTGTATTGCAAGTATGAATTGTAAAGCTATCACCAAATCTCTAAATGTTAATTATAGCAGTGAGCGTATTTCCTTTTATTATTTGCTCACATGATAGTTGTGGAGTTAGCGTTCTGGTTTCGCATGCCTAAGGTGCCGGGTTCGAGTCCTGAGTTAGGCATAGATGTTCGTTGTGATTCGGAATTCACGTTAAGCTGTAGGTCCCGGCCTGATTAACCGTCATTGTGCATAAAGAAAGGTCGTTGAGCGTACAAATCAACCAACCAGCCTTTTATTATTACCTTAACCTTCCACGTCATTTTAAAGATGCAAAACAACAACAAAAAAATTATATGTTTGTCAGTGCTTGATTACCAAATAGGAAAAGTAGACTATGGACTCGGACCCTTTTGTTAGCTCAGCGTGAAACAGCAAATCACTATCATGCCTTTTTATGATATTTTCAAAAGGTAGAAAAAATTAATATTACTCTAAAAAAAATTAACCTTCACTCGCACTTAAAAAAAAACAAAAAAAAAACCTCGCTTCTATTTTCAAATTTCTCGATGATTTTGCTTTTTTTTTATTATTGGATAGTAGAGTTACAAACACATATCGATATCTTTTAGGTTACTCAGAGTTCGATTTCCAGCAACAGCGGAAGTTTTAAAAACCATATCGATGTATCCAGGAACGTGCCAGTGTCCTCCGCTACCAAGTTCGATGTCAAAGCGGTAGACTTGCAAGTGGATATTATGTTGATCGACCTTAGTCCCGTTTTCGACCACTGACAGCTCTGGTTCTATTATAGCTAGAACCTTATTTTTTTTTGCCACTGTTGCCCTGGGTTAGTCGACGAAAAATAACATAATTAACATTGAACAAAGAAACATGGCCAAAAATTCCTCTGAAAATCGCCGAAGTCACCGGAATTTTGTCATTCTTCTTTTAGTTGTGACCAAAACTTTAGACAGGGCTACAGTAAAAGCTATTTGATGAATCTGGGTTTTTTTTATTCTTCTTTGTTTGGTTAAATTGGGTGGTTTGTGCGCTCAATGACCAATACTTGTGCACAATAAAGGCTAATCAGGCTAGGACCTACAGCTTAACGTGGATTCCTAACCACAACGAACATCCATGCTCATCCCGGAATTTGAACCCTGCAACTTTGTCATGCGAAACCAGAGGGCTAACCACACATCCATCAGTTGGACCTTAGTTTGATTAGAGGAAATGCCTTTTGTATGAATTAATATGTACGAGGTTTTTTTTCCCCTCAAAAATTTATTGGTTGGTTGTATTCAGATTATCTGGCGCTGTCAGCAACACGAGGGCTATAATGCGCCGAAACATTCGTCATTAGACAAGCCAACATACATTTACAAACACCCATGCCTAACACGGGACTCGAACCAGCCCCCAAAAATGACCCCGGAAGTTCAGAATTTCAGACAGGATAATGAATGTTTAAAACTTGTCAACGGATTCTGGATATTCATATTTCGCTGAATTTCAAGAAGTGACTTTGATACTTTAAGTTGAATTATTAAAACAGTGTAATTGGAAAAAAAAGTAAAATTTACTTATTTTTCAATTAAATTGCACGCTTATCAAAGCTCTGAAAACACGTGTTTCAATTTAGTTACAAAACCAATATAATTTTAAAATAATGTTTTAACACATTAAGGTACCTCGTTGGTTTCGAACCACGCACCTTCTGGTCACTATAGCTTGTCCCCTTAAATTGCATCACCGAAGATTGCTTAAATCTCTTAAAATAATAGTGAATCTTATACTTCAAACAAAGCGAATGTTGTTTTGAAACAATTTATACATTTATTCCTATATAAGGCTGGTAATCCTCTATTTAATATAGAGCAAATTTTTTTTGTGTCATACTTTTTATTATTATTTATTTTTTAGTATATAGTTGCATATTTGTGTATTCAAGTTAAAACTAGTAAGTACATATTTTTAATTTTGAACACCTTTTTTTCTGTGGTAAGGAAGATTTCTACTTAAACGAAAAGAATTTGGATTGCAAACCTAAATCTCACTACAATATTTAATCATTATATTTATTGTCGTTCTCGAACAAAGAGTCGTATGTGAATCTAGAGATGCTGTCGCTTACGTCATTTTGCGCTTAGAGCGACAGTATAATTATTCGAGCCAAAAAATTCATCAACTGTATCTTACTCATTTACTCGTAGAACATAACAAACGGAAAAAAATATATACACCCAAAAAACAGCTAGACGTAAAAAAAAAAAAAAAAAAAAAAAAAAAAAAAAAAAACGCGAAGTAAAATAGTCAAATATTCAGCCAGAAAAGTTATGAAATTTAATGTTTGCAACCAAGCAGCCGGCTGCTTTTACTTTCTTTGGGTACTTGTACTACTAAATTGGGATTATTGGGAAGAATCCCCATTGGCAATCAGTACTTCCAGACTAGAGTTTTGTAAAATTAATCTCAATTCAGGGCAACTGTTACAAAATAACTCAAGCATATGAAATGCGATTTTTCGGAAATAACTCTAGCCTGCCAAGTTCTGATTACCTATGGGGATTCCTTTCAATAATCCCCATTTAGTTCATTGCGTACAAGTACCCAAAAGAAATTAAACGTGGCCGCATATTTTTTTGGAGGTTTTTTTTAACGTCTAGGTGGCTTTGAGCAGATAATACTTTAACCCTTTGCACTCCAGGCCTTTTTCGAGCAGAGGAATCAGCAACTCGAGACATTTTAGGTTCGGTTGGTGTTTATGGATTTGCTTCATAGAAACTAAACACAGTCATTGGCCTTGCATCGAATTTCCGCATCACACCTAATGGTCCTCTCGTGGTTTGGCATCCAATCGTGTGGCGCATGAGAGGCGCCACTGGAGTGCAAAGGGTTAACTCTTTGCACTCCAGATGTGACTCTCACTCACCACATGATTTAATGCCGCAACTCGAGAGGACCGCTAGGTTTGATGCGGAACTTCGATGCAAGGTCAATGACTGTATTTGGTTTCTTTGACGTGGATCTGTATCCGCGAACCAACCAAAAATGGCGGGAAACGTCTGGAGTTGCTGGTCCTTCCGCTCGAGAAAGGCCTGGAGTGCAAAGGGTTAACATATGAGAACAACTTAGAATAAAATTTTAAAATGATCTTTGGAACGCTTCTAAAATATTATTCATTTAGATATAAGCTTATTATCAGTCAGAAAAACAACTGAAAATCTATATTAAATTTAATTAAAAAAATAATTACTACCAATCTAAACATATTGGAAAATACGCATTTGACTATTATAAGGAGCTGTAGATAAAAAAAAAAAAAAAAAAAAAAAAAAAACACACACACACAACTTCTAATAAGTAAAAAATGTTCCGATGGTAACGCTAATGCATACTGATTGCATATGAAGATCCAGAGCGTATCCATGGGCGTCTACAGGCAGGTGCAAAGCGGCTAAGTTAATGATTTCTTAAAAGTAATTGAATAATTCTAATGAAATCCTAATGAACAGTTTTGCTTTTTTCAAACCCTACCGGTCGCAAGTGCACCCCCTTGGAACAAACCCTATAAATCGTAGTTGACCCTTCATGCCGACGCCCATACTATGAGCACATGCATTTCACTGGATGCTTTAAATTTCTGAATGAAAGGGGTAAAAAAAAAAACTCGTGCATTAGTTTTTTTTATTCAAATGAGCAATTTAAAATACCCGTATATCCATTGACGGGATTACGGGTGAGAGAGGGCGTTAACCCCCCCCCCCCAACTTATGAAGAAAAATTATACAATTTTTTACAATATTGAAACTCCCAACACCTAATACAAGAGCAGAATGGGAATAGTGAAGGTCATATGGAGCCAAAAGTGTTTAAAAGTAAGAAGGGAGAGCTAAGTAATTGTAAGGAATTAGTAAGGGATGGAAAGTACTCTCACCTCCTTCTCGAACGCTGCCACTTAATTTGAACCGAATTTTGAAAGAAAAATAACGAGCCTTATAGAAAAAGTAAAAATTAAAGATATACTTTTTTATAGTATAAAATGATTTCATGTATCCATCATCGCTTTCACAAATTTCAAGCTTTTACAAGTTCACAAGTTTATACCAATCGAAAACTACTTATGCAAATGAGTAAAATTTTATTAGTGATGATATACGAATAATGCCTTAAAAATGATTACTCTATTTTGATTTAAACTGTTAATATTTGGCATAAAGACTAATTTATGCAATTTTAGCATCTTTCTTAGATCCAAGGTCTTATATCTGATGACTATTAAATACAAATCAAAATTTTTTCAAAGAGTTGAGAGAACAACATAAATAATGTTCAAACATTAAAGGAATACTTCTTTTATCGTATCTCCAATATTACTAGACTGCTGGCACCACCTGTCAAACGGCCCGATGTCGACTGTTTCCTTATGTTTCTATACAATATTGGGAGCATATGCAGGGCAGGGTGGATAGGATTATCACGATGTGAGCTTGCTGATGAAGTACTGCGCAAAAGCAAATGGAACTCGTTTAAAACGGAGCGGTGTCGACGGTTTCAATACGTTTCCATAGTATCTTAGGAACACCGCGCATGAATCGTGGCACGGTTCTTCGTCCTTGAATGCGAATGAAGTATCGCCTCAGAAAAAGCAAATAGAAATCGTCTAAAACGGGGCGGTGTTAGCTGTTATAGTACGTTTCTATACAGTTTTGGAGACACCGCGCATATGCAGGGTGGATTACTGCGATGTGTTGAAGTATCGTGTTTCAAACGGCGCGGTGTCGACGGTTTCAATACGTTTCTATAGTATCTTAGAAACCCCGCGCATCAATCGTGGCATCACGGTTCTTCGTCCTTGAAGTGCTAAGCAAGGATCGCGCTCACGTCGAAAAAGATCGTAATGTATCGGGTATGCGAAAATAGTGACACCGGTTTGACGATGTTGATTTCACACCGGTTTCGGACGATGTATCGATACATCCCCCAAGCCTACTGGTTAAGACATCTTGCACTGGTGTTTCAAGATACATGTACCTATCCTTTTTTCCTTCTACATAACATAAATTGCCGACATCAGCAGCCCTCATATATCCCCACACCATAACTCCGCCTTCACCGTGTTTGACAGTTCCACATAAATTCTTAGTTAACATTTGTTTTCTACAGACCATAACTCAATTATCTGACCCTTGGATATTTCATTTTAATTCATCACTAAAAAGGACTGATTCACAGAAAGATAACTGATTACTTACATGCTTCCTTTCAAAATCGATGCGGTTTTTTCTTTACAGGTACTTATATGGGCTTCTCACTGGCTGCATGTCCATTGTGATACGCTTTTTTTTTTAAATAACATTTCTCATAGTTTGATGTCACTTCAATTTTAAGCCATTTGCGACTTAAGTGCTCTTATTCGTAGATTATCTTGAACCTTGCAATAGGATATTTCTTTTATGCAAGCGTTTTAGCTTTGAAGATTTTCCGGATTGATCTCTATACTCAAAAGTTTGAAGCTCACGGTGTCTTTCAACAATATATTGCACTACAGACTTCAATATATTAAAGATTTCACCAATTTTTTCACAGATAATCCTTCATAACTGAGCCGACCAAACGGTATAGTGGTTAGCGTGCTAGCTTCTAGACCGCGAGGTTGCGGGTTCGAATCCCGTGTTAGGCATGGGTGTTTGTAAATGTATGTTGGTTTGTCTAATGACGAATGTTTCGGCGCATTATAGCCCTCGTGTTGCTGACAGCGCCAGATAATCTGAAAACAACCAACCAACCTTCATAACTGAATCACCAACTCACGAATAGGTTTAGGAACTTCATTTTAAGACGGTCAGCTACAAATTAAAATAAACAATTGCTGCTATCATGTCTTCATGATACTTGTGTACACTTCAGTTTTGAAAATGTTCTGCAAGTCAGTTGTGGAAGACGTCAAAATTAATTTTCATATTGCGTACGGAAACTTTTTTTGCATGGCACTTAGCAACATCTCCTAAATATTTCAATTTAAATACTTGCTGCGTTTTGAAAAAAAACAGACATTTATTATAAATTTATTTTAAAGACTCAAATGAAACATATTTCAGTAGTTACTGAAGATATGAAGCAAAAGAGTAGAAATTATGCTAATTTATTTGTAACTTTGGATTCCGTAAGGAGACTTTTTTACCCACTGTATATCTGTGTATGCAAGTGTCATTTGCATCAGTAAATAAATAAAATTAACACATTTCTTTCTGAATAAACAATATATTTTTTCCTGTAAAATAAAATGATGCTACATCGCCCTTTTAAGTATAATAACAATTTTAACTAATATTTTCACTTTGTAGAATCATGAAAAAAAAAAAAAAAAAAAAAAAAAAAAAGAGAGAGAAATGCCATACCAACACCAAATCATAACAGATAATAGTTGTGCAATCTCTATAGAAAAAATCATTAGTTAAGTTATGCCTTCTCCTAATTCACTCAGAGTTACAATATCATTATACACAGATTTTTACGTATAACGACAACCTGTATACAACAATAATATTCTATGCCTCTTCAGTACCATTATAGACAGGCTTTACTTTAAATGGAAGTTTTCTTCCTTATTTGGCTGGTTGGAATTGTTTCCATAATCGGGAAATGACGGAATGGGTGACACTATTTGATTTACTGTTTAAAAGCCAAATTATGATAGATTTAATTTTTTCAAGTTAATATGGAAGTTATGAATAGTATAAATCAAAATATATGAAAGAAATAGTATTTGCACATTTTTAGCAAAAAAGTTTTTTAAAAAAAGTTGATTTTTGTCAGAAAAAAATGCAATGTTTTTAATTTCTCTAAAAATTCTGTAAATTTAATCAAATGAATAATAAATGATTATTTGGTACTTTATTCCGAAACTTTCTAACAAAAAATTCGGATGGTGTCGGCTAAATGATAAAACATAACCAAAAGCTTATTGAGGGTTACCAACAACTTGCACATGTTATTTTCTTTGGTTTAGACTTAGTTAACTTGAGAATAATAAAAGTAACAGTAGAAAATACTTTCCTTTTTAATAATTTTTTAAAACAAGGTGTGTGTTCATCAACAGGTCTTTGCATTTCTCATTATTTTCCTTTCAATACGAATTTGCAGTGGAACGAATTTCAACTTGTAATATTCTCAACTATTTTTACACAGTTAAAAAATGTACTAAAAATATGGCTAATAATCAACAGCGCATTCTAGGGCCATTTTGGATGTTTGGCAACCAGTGTCACTCAATTCACAGAAAATTCAGCGAAATGCATAAAATGGCCAAATAAAAAAATATTTTACCTGAAAAATATTATGAAACATATTAAAATTTTTTTTAAAAGTATAATTATGCTAAAGTATAATTTTCTAAGGTCTAGAAGGCATCAAACTATTATCTGAAAAAGTAGCTCAAAAATGATTTTTCCATGCGGCGACACGCAATCCAAATGATATTTCACTACTTCTGCATTTAAAATAAAAATGAAAAATAATTTGTTATTATTATTTAAAACACTAAAGGGCTCCACCCCCTGCTTGCTGATGCTCGCCAACCCCCGGAGATTGCTGGCTTCTCAACCAACCCCCTATTTTAGTTGCGCATTGTTAACACCAAAAAAATGGAATAGCTTGGGAATTTTTACGCAATTCCTGAATCAGAATAACACTACAGTGTTAAGTTTGCTTGGAAATTCTTTCTCATGAAGGAATAAATAAATGATTTTTAGCTCTGCCTTGACAAATAATAATCCCAAGGAATCTAGTGCTTTACGAACAAGTCACAAATGAATAATAAGTTTATTCACAAGTTGCTGTCTTCTTTCAAATGTGTGCATGGTGTTGATTTTCTGACAAAATATACTATAAATTATTTCAGTGGTCTGTAAACTCATTAATTAAAAGAGCCACAGATCAGCAGTACAACAATTAAGATTTCTTTTAAAGATACAATTTTTTTCAAGAACCATGTTTTTAGGGGTTGGGGCTATGTTAACACGTCCGATACACCCCACATAATCGAAATTGATTTGTGGCAGAGCCGTACTGAAGTGGCCAAAGAACTGTAAGCAGCTCGTGAGCTGCCGTTTGCAGACCATTGAAGTAATTCATCAAATGTTAATCAGAAAAGTAAAAATATATATTTCTAAAAAGACCAACATATCGGTAAAGTAACATAATATCATTAACTTGTGTTAGGGCATAGGCTTGTGTTGTGTGCATAGGCTTTGGGTATGATAAGCAAGTGGCAGTTGAATAGGATAAACTAAATCGACAGTGTAGTGCATGCTACTAATACATAACAGCCTCTGCTACAATACAAATGTTAGAAAATTGAAGGAAACCTTTTTCTATTGGTTTGAAATTCACTAGTTAATCTGATTAACATAATATACATTTACAATATTATAAAAATGAGTATTATATTTGGTAAATGTTTTTTTGTTGCCTAATTAGATTCATTATGGTATAACACCCTGCCCTAATCAAAATATTTTTCTTTCTATTCTAATTTTTGGTTACCAATATATTAACTAATATCTTAAAGTCATATTATGGGGATGTATATTAATAAGCAGAGAGTACGAAAACAGTAGGTCATTAATATTTCTTCTATATTATAAGTTGCAGTACTTAATATTGATGTAAACCGCAAATACATTTGAGCTCATATCCAATATACAAGTTTTTCAACTACAGGAATTAAATTTTGCATTTAGAGTATATTAAGTGCGTTATATTGAATGGCATGGTTAAAAATAGGAGTTTATTTTGGATAATCTAATTGATAAGTTTTTTTTATTTAGCTCAAATATACAAGTAGATAACCCCTTGAGAAATCATTTTTATACAGAACTATAGAAATCATGAACAAGACACATGAGAGCAAAGAGCTTTTACTTAACATTTTTAGAACCAGAAATATAGCCATTGTTCGGATTTTTTGCATGCTGTACAACCTTATTCTCTACTAGTAGATTATTACAGATTAAACATTTTTAAGGTATGCTTTTAATAAAAAAAATTCTTAAGAAAATTTTCTTTTAAATAAAATACTTTAATTTTTATTTTACAATATAGAATAATGAGTGACAGAATAAAGTTTGAAGAGATAATTGAAAGAAATAGTAATTATTTTAAATAGTAATAACCTCTCAATTTTAAAACATGCTTAGAAGCTATTCAAAATTGGGAAGAGCTGCAAAAAATACATTTTATTTAACAATCCTATTCATTATTGGAATGTAAAATATTACTTTACACAAAAAAATATAAGACTTCTAATAAATCTAGATACACCACATACAAATGTTAGTACATACTTCTAAATTAAAAGAGGGAATTTACATGAAAACACTTATTTTGAAAGAGGAAAAAGTAACAAGTATATATACATCAGTCCATGAAGAATATTATATTTAGAAATATAGTGCATGGGTACTCACTGCTCCTAAACTTCACAAATCAAACTTTTTGTTCAAAATTTCATATAAATTAAAAATTAAGCTTCATTTAAAAAGAAATTCACTTGTTAGAAATATAAAATTCATTCGATTCTAAAACTGGACTTGCACCTTTAAGAGTTCTATTTCTTTGGCATAAAAAGCAATTAGGCATTCTTATTTTATTATAAAAATATCACTAAATCTTTCCAATCATAAAAATGAACACAATCAAAGTAATATCTATATGATTACATAAACTATATGATAAAACTCCAATTGTCTTCCAATTGTCTGAAGAATAATTGAAAGTTTTAAAGGGGTGAACATGTTAAGCCACATTTAAAAAAAAAAAAAAAATTCCTGGTGGAAGAGAACATGTGATGACTGATTGGATTCAAATATAGCACATTTATTGATAATAACCAAGTTCTCTAATAAGGCAGTTTTCAATGAAAGAAGTTACATACATAGCTTTGTTCTGTTTCATTAATGGAACATGTCATGTGCAAAATATTTTCCACCAGATATGTGTTGTCCTAAACATTTTCCTTCAATAATATTGGTTGGTTGAAATATGGGTGATTACACAACAACTCTATAACCTTCATTATTTTTTAGTGATAACTTGCTTGATAATAATATTTATTGTATTGACCAGCAAAAGGGCTCATTGTACAATGTATGCAATTCTTAATCAAACACACTAAGAACATATTTAATGAAAAACTAGCTATTAGAGGCAAGACTGAGTGGATTAGCATGATGGAATTTGGCTCGTACATGTACAAGGGTGATCTTAACACGCAATTAAAAGAAGTGGAATTGTTAATGTAAGATTGTGATGCAAGAAGATCTGTCCAGGGCAAATATTTCGAAAATTGGAAAGGACAATTAACACCAAATCGAAATTGACAACAGAAAAGGTTGAAAGCTTAGAATGGAAGTTTTCTGGTTTAAGAAATTAATATAGATATTTTTTTTTTATAAATAACAAATACATAAAGAAAAAAATGACATTTACTTCCATTGTTTTGATTAACATTACTTTATGATATTTTGTGCGGTCATAAAAGTTAATATATTTAATAATGTTTTTTTTTGTTTGAAGTTGTGCTGTAAATATATACTTTTTCTAGTTATATGACAGACTATTTAGTACTGTGTGTTTTGTGTGTATAATTATGAAGTAGCAAGTCCCTCAATACATCACAATCAGACAAGTTGTGGCAGTTGAATCCCAGCACAATTTTTTTTTCAAAATAGTGCTGGAAATTCACTAGGTGATGGAAAAGAGAGAGAGAGCATTAATTAAGCTGATTTTCTCGAATTCACTAATTTGTTACATAACATACTCATTCAGTAAGCTATTTAATGTACTTTAGGTGACCTAACGTATTTAAACTGACTGTACTTTAGGTGTGAGAAGAAGTGAATAATAAACATTTTATATTAAATAATGAAATTGTTCTTTATAACATAGTACAAACATCTTACTCTGTGAAGTAAGGGGCTCCATTGATATAAGCATAATAATATGTATAAGAATACTTTAAAATTCAGAGCTATTTCCAAAAATTTTGAACTAAAAATTACACACTTTACATATATCCAGGGTAAAATAGGTCATTCACTTTTTTTTAATAAAACCCCAACTTTAATAAAATTTGAAAATGTGTGAACATAGTATTCTTATATCACAGAAGAAACAGCATAAACTATGAATCTACGAAAATATATTAGAAATAAATTTTACTTTGTATATATCTATATAAAATATAAACTTTGGAAACTGTTATTGAAGTTCATCAAACAGTTACAGGAATACTTAAAATCAACATTGAACATAATTTATAAAAACAATTTTCGGAAGTAGGTTTAAACATAAAATTGTAATGATTCAAACATATTTAATAAATTTTTTAACATGGGTAGAAGTTTTCTATATTAAATATGAAATCATTTATATACATTAAAAAATAAATAAGTTTCCAAAATAAAACCTTAAAAGATTGACTAGTTCTAGTTTAGAAATCATTTAAAAATAAATTAGATATATGCTTTTTACTTGAAGCATTCCAAAATTAAATTTGAAAGTAAAATAAATATTTTTACTAACTAATACATCTGAAAGATACCAATATCAGAAAAAAATATGCAAAGGTTAGGTTAAAAATTACACTTTATCAAGTGGTAGCAATCATATAAATATGCTAGAAATAGTTTTCATCAAAGTAATTAATACATTTTTGAAAAAGACAACATACTTCATGCATATATTTTTACAAACACATAATAATAATTTGTGTGTAATTGCGAGGTTGCAGTTGAGTAGACATTTAGTTATCAAGGTGATTTGATAAAGGGGTTGATTGGGACGCTGCATTACAAATATATTTTTTGGAAAAAAGCATCTGCAGAATAGATACCTCTTTGGTAACCTATACTCTATCTATACATTGGCAAAATGGCAATGAATACAAATGAAAATGTTGATGATTTCTTTTAGGATAGTAAACACAAAGGGAAATATCTATTGAGCATTGTACAACCTTAACAGAGGAACTTTTACGCTGCATGAGTATATTTGAACATGGTACCGTGTCAGTCAGTCTATAAAATTCGAGAGACTCCCTTGAAAGGAAAACCAAAACACATGAATCCATTAAAATTAAATGAAATGCGTAGAAATGTGCTGTCAACATCGAAATAATCTTTTCTATTTGTAAAGTAAACATAAAATAAATATTTATATCAGTCTGTCATTTCCCTTTAAATATATATATAAACCAATTTTTTTTATTTTTGACAATGAGAATGTTTGGACTATAAATGTTACGGCGGAGAAAGCAGACAATCTTGCTTAATGTGAGCAGGAAGGTAATATTTACATTTGGTTTGTGTAAACGGGAAGAGGTGGTAGCAAGAAAATACATTTTTTCACAACACTAAAACAGCTTCATCCTTAATTATTATTATTTTTTAAACGGGTCCAAATTAGAACAAATTACCGAAAAATGAGACATTAACCTCGAGCTTACTAGATCCCTTAGAGGGATCTGTTTTAACGGACAATATTTATAGTATAAAAGTATTATTAACAGATTTTACAACAAATTTGGTTTGTTACCATCAAATTACCTTTTGCATGTATGTTGATTCACACTAACTGAAGTTTTAAGAAATATTTTTTACTTGATTTACTATCATAAAATTAAGATATAAGATGTTAATTTTAATTTTTTTTTATATCAAATTTTACTTAGAAAGGCAAAAAAAGTACACAAAATGTGTACCAAAACATTCATAACAATCTAGGTAAAAATATGTACATTTTAAATTTTTTTTTAACTATAATATGGAGGGGACATTTGTAATTTTAAAATCATGGCACCAAATAACCCTGAACATGATGATTTGAAGAACTTTGATTTTTAGGATTAAAATAATTTTAAAAAATAGCAAATTTTTTTTTCAAATATAAGGTCAAATACAAAATTGAAAACTATGCAAACAAATTCTTGTTGTTATTGAGTAATGTAAAGAACGTAACTGCTTCGAATGAGAGAAATAAATTGTAATCAAATTACCCTACATTACCCAATTTGCAGGTACATAACTGCTAACTTGAAGGAGAAGTTCAAATTAGTACAGTTGTTAAAATTACTACAGTTTAAATTTCATTGCTGTAATAAAAAAATTATACATTTAACAGAATTTGAAGTCAACTTACTGGAAAATGCATATTTTGCATATTTACATCACCAAAAATCTGTACAAACTAGAAAAAAAAACTACAAGGTAGAACAATATGAATCAGAAGTGAAATCTATTTTGATATAAGGAGAGAAAACTTGTGTTTTCTAAAATTGGTCTATATTTTAAGTTTCTATTATAAGTAAAATATATTTGAAAAACAAATTCAGATTTAAAATTTAGGTAAAAGAGCCATTATAACAGGTTCAATATCTCACAGAAGGGAGGAGTTATAGATATGGCTCATGCTATGCTGTAAAAGTTTTTTAAGTGAAAAAAAACTTTAAAAAGAATGTAGCCACAAACACATAAAAGTATTATTATAGGCAGTTTTGTTTTGAAAATAAAAGCAAGGCTAAGAATTAAAGTCCCTTTGAGGAATGATTTGTAAATTTGTTGACATCAAACTGGTACAAAGAATTTTTTCTACTTCTAGGTCATATCAAAGGTCATAAAAAGAAAACCCACACAACATAATGCAACAATCTGCGAATTGTGCGCAAAAGCTGTTAAGTCTTAGAAAAATGTGCGGAATTATGTGTAGTAGGATTTAACCTTTTGTCGGATGCATTTGATCTGTAAAGCAATGTGCTACAATTACATTGCCTTACTCTACGGTGGCAATGCCACCTACTGCTTCTGATAGCTTTATCTTGTGCCATGCTATATATAACTATCCCACTTAGTTTTTCTTTGATCTTCAATGAGAGAAATTAAATGATTTTGATCAAAGAAACTTTTTTGTGCCAACTTGATACATTTTTTTAATGTACATATTAGCAAGATACTTGCATGAAATCATTTGTCTTCGTTTTAAAATTAACTGTAAGGGTTATCAATGATTTTTCAAAAATATCTTGATTTAGTAACCTGACTTATCTAGCACTTTGCATCCAAACATGTAATAATTTGTTTTTCCTTTAATTATTTCTAGATTTTTTTTGCAAATATGTCCAGCAGAATTTATAATTTTAATAACCTGAGAGATTAGGAAGAAATAGTGGATTTGCTAATAAATGATGATGAGTATCTGACCTTGAACAAAGATTTTTTAGAGGAAGGCAACATTGCCTCCAAGGATGAGAAGAAAAAAAGAGTGGGATGATTCCAAAACAGAACAGGAGGATGAGATTGATGATGAAACTACTGCAATGATGATACTGCTGCAGGTTTCAGTTTCTTTTTGGGAAAAGACAAGATTACCAAGTGGAATTGAATTCCACCTAAGAGAAGTTTAGTTGAGGATCTCACAACTTGATTATTTACTTATTTAGAATCAAAAGGAAGTGAGAATTACTGAGGTAGATTGTTAGAATTATTTCTTTATCAAATAAATGTTAGATCTTTTGATTTGATAGCTTAGAACACCAAGCAATACATAAAAATGCCATGTTTTTGAAAAAAGTGCTCTTTTAGGCAGAGGAAAAGGAAGAATTGATACAGTACTCAAAACATGTGCTACATTCAACGTGTCTCGTAGTATCAGGTAGTACCTTTAGTACCTCGTAGTCAATGGTAGTACCTTTAATCACTTTAAATGTGTCTGGCATTAACCAATTTAAAATCAAATTTTTTGCGAATATGTCCAGAAGAATTTATAATTTTTTTTCCTAAAAAGATAGTCAAATGAACTAACAATTGGAGAGCTAAGCCAAAGAAGTTAAAAAATTATTAGAATGCTCACTGGCTTTCAAATGAGGCTAAATAAACCACCCTCTTTCAAAGGAAGTAAAAAGTTTTTTTCCCATCCCCTAAAAGAAGACAATGCTCAGAATGCATAAGCAAACTGGTTTAAGAAGGCTGACAAATTATGAATATCAAAAATGCAAAAGACTGATCTTCTTATCTCATGCAAATATGTTGTGCAATTGGTGCTTTACAGGAGATGGTACAGACCCCTCTAAAAGATGACTGAATAAATATTTATTTTAACTATTGTCTAACTTTACTTATCACTTTATAATTTTTTGTAAAAATCTACTTTATTTATGGTACCAGACAAAATGCCATGAATGTAATTAAAATTTGCTAGACTAATTGTTTTTAAAGAAACCTTTATATTTCTACTTTTGACACCTCTTATAATGATGTTTATCACTTTGCAGTTGCATAAATAAACCTGATTAGGGATTCATTATATCTTTTGAATGAGTGCCTATAGAACAGCACATTGAACTCAGGGGTCAACATGTTGGGCCTGACGGAAGGTTAAAAATAATGTTAATAAGAAATCAGGAAGAATGTTGTTTACTGTAACTAAACAATTATAATTTGGATATACAGATTTTATTTAAAGTAAGCAATGTAATTAGTCCACATAAGCCTTCCATTTTAGACAATACATTTTTGATTTTATATAAGAATTTGACTGTCCACGATTTGTTGCCAGTAAATGTATTAAATTAATTTCTAAAAATATAACTATAATTGAGAACTGTTGAAAAATTTAAAAAAAAAAAAAAAAAAAAAAAGAATAGGGTCCTTTTGAGAATGAGGCAATTAAAAAAATAAATAAATTAGCACCAAGAAAAAAAAGGTGCTTTGTTTTGAAATGTCTGTGTAAAACTGTCATTTATAGCACGAATTCTCCCTCTGACTCCAGTTTTGCTTCTTTCAACAATGACAGGTGTCATTTGTACTAATTGTACTGGGGATTTCCCATCTTTTAAGGCTTGAGTCAGATTTAAAATCTAAAACAAATATATTTAAATTGAATTATTTAATAGAAAATGAGAAAACAGGAAAGGCATGTCTGACATTAGATTACAATAAAAATAAACTTGTTTTATACATATATAAAGAAACATTTTGATAAGTATTATTTGGCCATTTTTACAAAGAACTTCCTAACCAGACTCGTAATATGTAAAGAAGAAGAAAGCAATAAAATTAACCAATGTTTTTATTTTAAGTCTTTGGCCTAAAAAGTTTAATTTAAAACTAATATCAAAATTAATAAATTAAAGTTCTTTTGCAATTCAATTTTTAAACATAACAACTATGTAGTTTTGTATATGTAAAATTGTCCTTGACAATAATTAAAGTAGTATTTAATTGTTTTGGTGCACAATCAGGACATTAATACATAAACAGAGTGGCCATAATTAAACTGCATAACATATCTACATAAAATATTGTATGCATACTTATTTCCACAATAGGAAAATTATATATGAAGAAAACAGTATGTATCAGTATAAATTTTTGCTACCAGATAGAAATGGGACACTCTAAAGGCTTACATAAAATTTACTGACTGAACAGTTGAGCATGCAGTTTTAGAAAAAAAATCTAATAAAGTTTTAAATACTTGTTATATAATTGTTGTCTTTGAAGCATCATACATGGTATTTTCTTGACTTTGAAAAAGCTTAAATTTTTTCAAATGTTATTTTTAACTACACTTTAGTTCAGCTAACTATATTTTAAAGATTCAGTTCTCCATCGTACCAATAGTATGTATACGAAGTTTTATGAAAATGCCTAGGATCCAGACTCTCTCTAAATAACATCAGTTTAGTTATAGCCACCCTGCATAATGGATAACATATATAATATTGCAATGTAGGCAGTTAAAAAATATATACAATAATGTAAACTTCTACTTACTTGTCCTCTCATGACAGACATCTGTTTCTCAAAAGCATTACGATCAAACCCTCTATCAGCCTAAAAATATTTTTCTTTTAAACTGAGATTTCAATATAAATCATTTCAGTATAACAAATATAAACTAAAAATGAATATTATGCACATAAATCAAATTAATAAACTACTATTACTTTGTATAAAAGTTTAATATAATTTGTACCATGTGTCTTTCACACATGTGTAAAATTGAACTGCTGAAGTATTTAAAACAGAAGAGTGAACAAATATTTGAATTCAGATAAATAGAAGACACATAAAATTACAATAAAAAATAAGAAAGTGTAAAGTAAAACTTAAGAATTTAAATACTAAATAATTTAATACTTAAAATTTCTAGTAAACATCAATTTTTAGTAAAAGAGAATTTAAACATAAATTAAAAAAAGGCGTGAAATATGCTTTCTTCTATAAGTGTTCAACTAGAATAGTAATTATAGGAATATCAAATGAAATAAAAAATTTAAAATTTTTACTGTGAGTTAAAAATTTAATTTAAATAATAAAACAGGTTTCTGGAAGGGATAGAAGCATGGTAAGAATACTACAGGGTTGTCATAAAGAAACTCCTGTGATATATGAACCCCTAGTGAACTATTCACTCAACCAATTGAAAGGAAATTTACTAAATTGCTATTTGAAGGTATGCTCTCGAGATTGTGATAATTTCAAACAATAGAGCTCTCACGATTAAAAAGAGAAAAAGCTTCTAAATTTTGGAATAGCAGCACCCACTTTTTTCCTATGCAAATTGATCAGCGAATTGAAAAACCATAAATGATGTTGAAATGATACATGCACATTAGATTACAGAAAATTTGACAATAGATTAGAGAAAATTTGATTTTTTTTTATTTTTTTAAATTGGTTATGATGGCTTGGCCACGTTTGGAGAAGCCCAGAAAGTAATATAGTTAAAATCATCATTTTTAAAAATCCTATGGGATCCCGGGTCAGAAGAAGACCCCCAACTAGATAGTTAGATGACGCTAGACATAAGTGTCTTATAAGTAAACAATTGGAAAAGAGTTGCCATGGATAGGAAACGTTGGAGATTGTGTGCGGTTGAGGCAGCCAGGGCCTGTCGAATCATAAAGAAGAACAAGAAGTAGAGAAACATCAATTGAAGTACAATAACTTGGACTGTCAAACTGGATTTACCTGGAAGAGTCCAGGTCATTGTGGAAGTGGTCTACCAGGCACTTCCAGTCAAAAGCAGTTCAGCTGACCAAGTGATTCTTGTTCTAGTAATATTCTACAGTATCAGCAAATTTCATAGTGATGGTTCATGACAAATATTTCACATAAAAATTGCACTTCCAGTTAAGTTTTTAAAGGCCTTCTGGCCAAATCTACTTTAACAGATCAACTTTATATTTCTTCACTAGTATTCTTCTAATTTTAGAAGTGTGTTCAATGAGGTAACTAAACTTACACTCGCACCTTGTCCCACAAGGTCTAATAGTCCAGAGAACAAAGGAAACAGGGCATAAAAACACTGCTTTGGACAATGGTAAGAAACACAGTAACGGTACACAAAATAATCTACAAGTTGAGAGGAAATTACACTATTTTAAACCTCTTTTTTGTTTAAGAAAGGCACTGCTAAGTCTTTCAAGCCTTTTACATATTCTGGTTTAGTTATTTCATAAATGTGGTTTATAAGTAAACGAGCATGTGCACTGGCATGTTTCTACGGTATGGTTTTAGAATAACAGGGCCTCTAAGATTCAGCATGCATGCTTGCAGGTTAAGAAAACATTTGGAGACCTTTTTAAAGATGCATAAACACATACAGTGTCAACGAGTAAGTATGATAATGAAATAACTAGTTACATTGATACAAATAATGTTGATGACAATATCTGTCATCTTCCCATGGTAGATATCTACTCAGTTTACAATTTATTCTAAAAATATTTCAATGGTAAACATTTTTTCAAATATATAATCACGAGAAAATAAGTAAAAATGTCTAATTTGTTAGTTTTTATGCTAAATGTACTTAAAAATGTACATTATATCGACTAGAACTTTATTTGTTACTATAATACATTGACCAAGTCTTTTGAACTGCATGTCTTCATATAAGTATTTGAGCATACATCTTCTTGGGTAGTAACATTCAAAGATAATTATCCTAGTGTTAAAAAAGTGTTTTGCAACAGGAAAATATATAATTTTTTTTTATAAAAACATACTTACAAAGTTCCGACATAATATTTTCATAGAGAAAAGATTAAAAGAATATCTTTATTTGTACTTGCTTAATCTTTAAGGACCTTTGTTGTAAATGGCCGATTCATATAAAAAATTATAAAATGCAGGAGCGAATGAATAATCTGAAATCTCCTTGATTTTTCAAATAACTGCCTGAAGTATAGTGGGTAAAAAAAATTATATTTGTTAAAAACATAAATATCTTTATATCCTTACCTTGAATAGATCATGTAACTCATCACATAAATCTTGAACAAAATTCATATCAGATAGTTGTGGTAATACAAGATCTCGTGTTTCAGAGGAAAAAGGTATCTTGGCAATTGGAAGCCAAGCCCAATAATATGGATCTACATATGGAAATTATATGATGCAGTAAATGTTTATAATTTACTAGACATAATTACATTTTTGAATATTCATCCAAATAAAACTCCATAACAGATTAAGTATAAAATGCTTAAATATACGTGACAGGAAATTTATAAAATAATTTCACTCAACAATTAAAACTGAAGAATGAATAACAACTGAACTTAAGTCTGAAAAAGATGCAAGATTTATATTCAGTTAAGAAATAAGGCAAATTATTTTCCCAATGTATAAAATTATGAATTATCATAAGAATTAAAAAACATATAAAAAAGAGCTTGTGAAGAGAAATATTCATCATACTGTTAAGTGTTCCAATTTTTTCTATAGCATAATAAAATACCATTACATACAGGATCTTTTAGAAAGGGCTACCTAACTTAAGAAATAACATAACTACAAAAGATTGAAGAACAGATAGAAGAGACAAGTGGTATGTTGAATAGACAGGTATGGAATCATAAATAACCTGGTTTGCAAAATTAGTTATAATATAGGAAGGGGGGCAAGAAATTATTGTAAAATCTATGAAGCAAAATGAGTTAACAATTTCCCTCATGAAAAAAGGCCCTGTGATCCTATTACTGAACAGTGCAGCCAAAATAGCCACTTTTGCAGAATGCTGTGGTTTTGAAAGATGTACAGACAGGTTTTCAGTAACTCATATTCACCAGTTTTGTTTATTGAGAAATAAGTACCAATGAAAATGGGCCTCATCAGAAACCCATATGCAACCATCATAAAATATACTCCCATTAAACAATTTTGCAAACTTGTGTATTAAAAATTTCCTACCTGTCTACCCAACATACCACTTATCTCTCCTTTCTGCCTCTCACTGTTTCACAGTTATACCATTTCAACATTAGGGATTTCTTTCTAAAAACCAATGTATATTCACCACTTTCATACCCCAAGTTACATAAGAAAAAGGATTTTCAAGCAATTGGTGAAAATAATATCAAATTTCTAATAAAGTAATCTTGAAAGAATAAACTATTCCGAAAATTACAGGTTCAAAGTTTCAGATTGTAGTTACTAAAATAGACAAAAAGTAATTATGCTTACTGGAAATTCTGAAAATTAACTATAATTTTTATCATAATTGTTATGCAACTTTAATGTTGATGCATTTAAAAGTGATGACCAATTTCAAATCAAAGTATTTTCAGTTTACCCCAAAGAGAGAGATATAAATCAGTCACTTCCACCTAAAACATTACAACTATAAATGAATGATTTTAAAAAAAATTACATTCAGCTAGTTTATAAAAGCCAAAAAGCAGAAAAATCTGAAAATATTCTAAAGATCAAGAGTTTTTGTATTTTTTTTTTCTCTTTCATTTTTAAGGAAGAAACAATTCTTCCATTTTATGAAAAAAAATAAAAAAATACTGCTGGTTTCAAATTTAAGTATATCATAAATAAAGCTTGCTCTGAATTAAAAAATTAAATGTTTGAAAATTCGCATACTTCTTCCCCAACTTTCAAGAGTTATGACATTAATTTAAACAATCAAAATATCTCATATTCAAAGAATTTAATTGAAATTCTATTAATATAGCATAGATTTAACAACTGTGGGTAGAATGTGCAGACCCACAATATTCTATCTCACTTAAAAAAAAACAAAAAAAACTACCAGATATGTGCAGTACTTTAAAAAAAATTCGAGCAATGGATATATCTCTGGTTTTAAAAGTCATAGTTTCTTCTTCAGGGGTGGGAGGAGGGGAGATTTTTACTAAGGAAATTGAACTCAAACATTAAAAATTTCAGTACAAACTGCTATTTCTCACCTTTCTATTCAATCTAGAATACTTCGTTTACCCTGAATATTAAAATTCAGTTCAATAAGTTGAAAAACACACCACCAATAAGTTTAGTGCAAATCTCAAAATTGATAAGTATAATTTTAAGGTCATCAAAGTGGAGGAAAGCGAACGGCAATGGACGCCTGTTTCAGGACGTTACAGGTATAGTCTAAAATTATTTAGTAACTACGAGGTCTGTTTGATAAATTCAGTGACTTCAGAAAAGGTAATGCTCCGATTGCACGCTTTTGTTATGTGTGTACTTTATTATTATCTGTGGCATCACTCGTAAGATTTGCAGACGATATTTCAAGTAATTTGTGTGCAAGCAGATAGGTAACATGATTGTTTTAATTATGTAGAAAAGAGAATTGTGGATGTAAATAAAAGAGACATTTTGCGTGACAAAAACAATTAACGAAACTGAGAAAAAAAGCTAAATGTTATGTGGAATCTGTTTCACCATAGAGCATGGTTCACAAGTGGTTTACAGAATTTTTTTGTGGCTGTACTAGAAAAACTGATGCAGAGCTCGCTAGACATCTAATTAAGGTAATAACTGCAAAAATGGTAACAAAATCCATGATATTGTGTTAGAAGATGGCTATGTGAAGGCGAACTAACTTTATATGCAGTCCAGTTAAGGTTGGAAACAAAAACTAATGTATATTAGCGTAGATAATAAAATTGACAAATATAAAATTGTTGCATTATGGATCTATTTGATATTGATAAAATACTTGATGCTAATTAAGCCACACTTATTTCTTACACGTTTCACTAACCTAAAGCAAAAAATATTAAAATTTTTTACTGAACACAACTTATTTTTTGAAGCTTTGTGTATATTTTCAACATAACGGAACATTGTATACGAATACAAATTTTATCACTGTATTATCTGAGAATTACAAAATGTTTCATCGAAATAATCCTATCCCACTAAAATCTCATCATTATGGATTCTCACTAAATTTTTTACTTAAGATTGTAATCTATTAAATAATTATTAACTATGCTAGGGCAGGTGTTGCCTCTGATCCAGGAGTTTGATTAGATCACCATTAGATAGAACATTAAAGAAATAAATTTGAGTTATACCTCCTAAAACTTTCTAGTAGCAAAATGTATAACACATTTCAATATTTGTTGGTGATTGAATCTACTAGTGAAAAATATATAAGTTTACCACCTATGTTTTCAACGGTTTGAAAAAGGAAATAAATACTTGAAATTTTGACATTGAGCATTCTTTTTACTCTAATTAAACCTTAATTACTTTTAAATGCAGTCTAATATACAGTCCCTAAAATTAGGCTTTTTTACATTTTTTCCTAAAATATTGAAATTGTAAGAAAAAAAAATTCTGAAGGGTTTTCGACTAGGATAAATCCAATGGAAGCAAAAAAAAAAATTATACTTGAAATTTTATAATTAATAATTGAAAAACTGTTTCAAACAAAATTTGCATTCTATTTATGTTTGGCCTATAACAAACTATTGTTTAAAACAAACATTACTAAAATATAATGATTATTTTACAATGTATGGCTGAAAAACAATTTTTGTGTTTAACAGTCATTCTCTTGTCATAATTTAAATTACATACCATTCTTTGGAAAATTATGAAATTTGGCAATTCACCTTTTTTTGCATGCTGAATCTAAATATGGCATACTATTATGAGGTCTAAACTGAACTTTTTAAAGTTTCATTAAGTTTTAATATGCTATTCATGAAAAACAAACTATATACAATTATTTTATTTTTTGGTTTCATTTAGAATAAAAGATATGGCCATAGTTTGAATTTTTTTTTTTTTTTAGAATACTGTAACTGTCAAAGTAAAACTCCAGGAAAGGTAAGGAATTCTAATGGCTGCTGCCAAGTGGCTGTCAAGGCTTTGGGGTACTTTGAAGACAATAAACAAAATTGGAATTAGTGAGAAGAAACCAGTAGACAATCTGAACTTGGCAGGCTAGAGTTAAATATACTAAAAATATCAACCAACATTATTTAAATTAATTGATATATTTTGGCAGCTACCATTAGGTTAGGTTATAGTCGACCAAACGGTATAGTGGTTAGTGTGCTGGCTTCTAGACTGCGAGGTTGTGGGTTCAAGTCAGATGTTAGGCATGGATGTTTGTAAATGTATGTTGGGTTGTCTAATGACGAATGTTTCGGCGCATTATAGCCCTCGCCAGATAATCTGAATACAACCAACCATTAGGTTATATAGAAACATACTTGTTGCATTTAAATATAGCAAAACCTTGCAAAATTTTGGGTTTTAATTATATTTATTATAGTTTGAACTTGAAAAAATGATATATTTCTTACTGTTTTTGTCATCTCGAAGAATTTAAGGAGTTCATTGATTTAAATTTGGGTTATAATGTCACAGATGGGGGGATAATAAGATTGTTAAACAAATTACCTTAAAAAAGGGCTCAATTTTTTTATCTACAACTTTTTAGAATAAAAAAATTGCAATATTAATGTTATTTCTTAGAAGAGATATTTATAGAAACAATTTTCCTAATAATTTATGTAATTTGAATAGCTTAAATTCTGGTTTTGACAACATTAAAGCTCTGGTGAATGGTTACAACCAGAAGAAAAGGGTTTTATTTGTTAATGATAGATGATACTATTAAGGTTTTTGAAATGATGGTTTGCTAGTTCTTGGTGGTCATTCATTTAGTTATTAAATAAGTATGTTGTTCGGGTAATGGCTAGCATTGCCTTGGCGGCTTCATTGTTGAGTTGGTGAAATATTTTATTTGTCATTTGAATTTGATTATGCATTCTTTTTGCCTCATTTTGTTGCTAGAGAGAACTCAGGATTCAGGTAACATGATTCAGGTTGATTTACCTGCAGTGTTTACCACAGAAAAGTTATTTTAAATTCTGATGTGGTTGAGCCCTTGATAAAGTGATCGATTTGAAAATCATGTTCATATTTTTTTCAGGCTGGCTAAATTTAGATTACTATTCATCAAAACAAAATATAGATAGAGTAAACTCATTCAGAAATTTTTATTATTACATTGGCAAAAATTATCAACTTCAAGGATCCTTTCTTGGAGATGATCAGTGAAACATATACAAGACACACCATCTAATAAAGCTGAGAAAATAAAAAAATAAAAAGATTGATCAAAATTCCTTCGACCATTCAGGCTTTAGTTTTGTTTTAAGTTTTGATCACAACTAGATAAAGCAGAACAAAATTTCTGTGACTTCAGTGATTTTCAAAGTAATATTTCACCATGTTTTTTTAATTAAAGTTGAAAATTATGTGGTTTTTTGTTTACACACCTGGAAAACATGATGTAAAAAAAAAAAGATTTCAACCTTAAATAGAAGCTGAGCTGTGAACTGATGAAAAATGGTCTAAGCTCAGTTAGGTTTTAAGATTCCACTGCATTGCTACATTTAAGATGTGATACTAATTTTCTAAATTGTTAAATGTTATATTTTTAAGGTATGACTTCAATTATTATAAATTAAAATGCTTAGAAATAAAAACGCCCAAATGCAAAAAGAAACAATATCAATAGAAGAAAGAAAATTTGCAATATTTTCTTACAAGCTCGCCAAGAATCAGGGTGTTTGAAAGGGAAAGCCAATCCATTATCTATAGCAGCCAGTTTAACTTCAGCTTTTCCTTCAAAAGACTAGTGAAGGAAATAGAAATGCAAATTATATAAATCCTAATGGTATACTATAAATAAATACATTTTTTTAAAAATTGTATGAAAAAAAGTGCACAAAGAAAGGAAATATATCATCCAAGAGAATTATAAACTTCTACATACATACTTATTTCTTATTAATAATATATAAAGAGAAATCCTTGAAATAAATTAAGTAAAAAAAATACTAAGTGAATTAGATTAAATATTTAACAAGCCACCTTGCCAAAACATCAAAAACCTTAAAAAAAAAAAATCATTTGACTTATGCATTCTTAAAGCAAATTATGGACTGGTATTCACTGCAAAATAAATACATCCACTTCTTAATTTGAGAGTAATTCGACTAAATAGTGTTTACAATTTCCCCAGCAATACAAAAATGGCCAAAAAAAGAACAACATAAAGTGAAACATAGTTATTAACACTTTCATTCCCAGAGTAACTTAATAATGAGGGAATCAAGGTAAGCATAGTTTTAAAATACTTTTTTTAACCTTACTATAAGGAATGTTGAAACAGAAATAAAGGATTAGAAAAAAATGAAAATAAGGATCAGAAATGTACAAGGAAATATTATCAGTTTCTTCTGGAATTTTGTAAAAAGAAAATATAGATTGATAAAAACAAATCCTTAGTTTTATGAAATCAAATGTAAGTTAAAATAACAGAAAATTTTTACACTAACTGTTAGTGAAATATTCAATATAAATCTGCAATTTGAAATAAAAAATTTATAGTAAAAAAGTTTATCACTGTTTTATATAACAATGCATTAAATTTCCAATATTATTATGCCAATATTTCCTTATTAATAGTTTTTAAAAGTAAATGCAAGTCTAATTTTACTTTTTATCAATGACTAAAATGTTAACTCAAGTGGAAACCACTGAAACCACAAGGAAAAAAAAAAAACAAGAAAAAAAAAAAAAATGAAAAGAAGTTATTAAAATTATAAGCTTTTTTAATTCAAGCACACTATTTTAAGATCAAGTCCTCCTGAAATAAATATTGTTTGTTTTATGTTTTTTAAAAGAATTACAGTGAAAATTTTATGAAAATTATATAAAAAAAGTAAAATACACTAGGACATTTAATTTTGTAAGCTTGTACTCCCCTCCATTGATATCTCTTCTAAAGTGTGTGATGATTGATTTGATACACAATTTATTACAAATGAATCCAGCCTTATAAGCTCTTTGCAATGTTAAATTCATATATATACACAGATACAATCATATTGATTATATACATGTCCCTTTCTTTTTATCACATTAGTTGAAAAGATAAACTTATAAATGGAGCTTTGGTACATTTTGCAAGAAAATATTGAAGAAAAACCATTCCTTCTTTTAATTGAACTTTGTTTCTTTACATAAAGTTCTATCAACATTACACAAAGTTTACCTATAGTTGATAAACATGAAATAAAACCAAATTAGCAATTAACATCTCAAAAATATAATTCAACATTTGAAATTTGATAATCACAAGACATTTCATAATTTAAGAAAAAGTTTTATATAATGTAATGAAAATATTGAAAAAGACAAGGAGCTCAAAGTCTTACAAAAACATGTATATTTATGGTAGTCAAAAACTAACTACAGGATATACTAGAATTTTTTTTTTTAATTCAAATATTAAACAGTCACTTTCACAGAACTTTTATCAGCATTTTGTATATATAAAAAACAGGATGTTCCAAAACTTTAAGAAACTACTCACACTTTCTTTTGTAGGTGAAGTACCTGGCTTTTGATACTTGATTAACCAATTGTCATTCCCCCGATCTAAATGAATAAAATGATATTGAGACAGTAACATAAATCAAAGTATAAATACATACATATTCAATTTAAAGACATAACATATTGTTCAACTAAAATGAATTAATTTAATTCTACTTTAATAAATATGTTTCTAGAGTATGAAAATGAGCACAAGTCATATCATAAAAAGCAGGTAATTTCTAATTATTCTTTCACTGTACATAGGAAAAGGCTGGAGATATTTAAAGTGGTATAATTTTCTTGTTATGAATTTTGTAGATTATAATAATGAAATGTATTTAACAAAAATTAAAAGTATAGCTTATGAAATAGAAATAATTAAAAAAAAAAAAAAACTATATTATGAATTTTTAGTAATTTAAAATTAGATTGTAAAAATAAAATTCCAATCCATACTATATTACAGCCTTTTTAACACTCATGATCTGGTAATCCATAGTATTCAATTGAAGGATGAAAATAGTCCTAAAAATAACTCTTTTAGTGTTCTGCACTTTAAGAAAGAAATAGGACATTTTAAAAAACATTGCCTCGTCTCTCTAGGCAGGGTTGCCACTTAAAATGTAAAACAAAATTCCCTGACTTTTCTAAATTTTCCAGACAATTTTTTTAAAATTCCAGGTTTCATTTCAAGTCGAAGTGAACAATTTTTTTTGCATTCAATTGCAGATAAAATTGTAATTTTAGAAAAGGATTATACAGGAAATTTTTTGTCAGTATTTTAATGTGCATTTTTATCAGTTAATCAAAACTTTAGCAAAAAAAGTGGAAAACACTTTTTTGCGGAACTGTAAAATGTATGCGATTTGTGTCACGAAACACTTATATACTTGAACACGAAGATAAATTGATTAGATGGTATGAGTAGCAAACTGTGCATAGCCCTTTATTTTTCCCAAGGGCGAAAACAGCCAAAATATAAAAAAAGAGGAAAATACATACACAGCGTTTATTTTAAACTACAAAAATAGCTATAAGAATATATTTGTGTACTAATGTGTGTACAGAACAGTAGCCATGCTAGAAATATTTTCTGAGGTATGTTTTAGGCAAGTTTAGTCTGATAAAGCCCTTCAAAGTCCATTAAAAAATAAAATTCCATAAAATTGTAGAAAAAGTGAAAATTTTCAAAAAAAAGAAGTGGAAATCGAAGTAAAAGCGAAGGATTTTCGCCCGTTTTTCAATTAATTTGCTTTCGGTGGGTGCTTTTTACCCCGTTATTACAAGAAAATATCATATGAAATATCACATTTTCAGAACACAGGCGTGCGTTCTGAAAAAAACTATTCAACTTCTTGGAAGAAAACTTGAATCTGAAGGAAATTCCGCGACTTTTCCACAAAATATCACATTTTTTAGTTTTCCCTGACCTTTTTTAGGCATTTTCATTTTCCCTGACAATTCCAGGTTTTCCAGGTGCGTGACAACCCTGTCTAAGTTATCTCTTTCTCCATTCAAAATGTAAAGTTTAAAAACTTAACTCTGACTGAATATAATATTTCAATTAGACATCATATGGTATAACCAAAGTTGTTTAGGCAACATATTTAAAGCAACATTAGAAAAGTCATTAGAGGGAGCATTTTTTACTTTTCCCCCTCCACATATTTGGACAAAACCTAATAATTGAAATGAGAGAAATTACCTGTATTTCGAATTATGTAATCTAAAACCACCAATCTCTCAAAAAGAAGTTGGAACTGTCCTTGTAAATCTTCTGGTAAGGGATCAGATTCAAATTTTTTTAACCAATAATCTGCATCTTTGTATCCATCAACAAATAGTTGGAAGGAACCAACCTAAAAACATGTACACAGTTTCTGTGAACTCTCATATTCAGGATAACTATTGTATTTTTAAGACAACATTGATCAAGTTAGAGCTTTTAAGTCTTATCTCTTAAAGGGTGTCCCAAAAGTGACTTCTGATCTTTAAAACTATTACTTACAGGAGATTGAGATTACTGATTAGAAAAGCAATCTGAATGTGATTGACAGTCCACTTTAGGGTCACCCTTTATCCAGAGGCAGTAGTATCAACATTCTTGTCACGATGGGTAATTTAGTATAGCAGTTTTAATGTTAAATGAGTTATAGTGAGTATAAGACACATACATAGCTACTTCTATGGAAGTCATGGAAAAAAATAATGGAATAATGATCCCTTCTCATTTTACTGTACATTCTGAAAATAGGCAAATTACACTGGTCAACAGTGAAATTGCTTTTTAAGTGAAAGAGCCCAATCCTAAATAACTTCAGCATGCTGAACATGAATATCATCTAAAATAAAAAAGCTGATTGGATCTTGTAGCAGAGATTAGATATTTTGTCTGTAATACAGATACTATCAAGTAATGTAACGCAATTCAGTATGATAAATACATGGAGTTGGAATTATTGTCACTTTCACAAATAGGTTATAACATCATACACACTAAATTTCTATTGGCTGCTTCACTAAGGTGATGAGCAAGAACAAGTAAATAATTTATAAATGCAAGACTACACTGCTTGTGTAAGTTTTTAAAAATTTTGTTCATAATTTTCAAAGCACTAGCATACACAAGTGATTGTTGCAGTGAAAAGCCAATAGTAGTAACCCGTCGTGACAGTGCTAATAGTGCTGTGACTGTGCTAATAGTCTTCTATTATATTTGCAGAGAATTAGCATGTGCTGCACAGATGACTATCAGTGTAAGAAAACTCCCTGGGATTGAAAGGGTCAAGCATACATATATATATTTTTTTGGTACTTACTTATTATACGGTAGACCGTTGACAAACTTTCTGATGGCAGCCAACTACAAACTATACATTTAGCCAACTCCTTAATTTTTTTAATTATTATTTGGCTTTAAGGAAGTTTTAAAAAAGGTTCTCAACAACATCAAATTAGCAGAGAATTACATGAGATTTATCTGAGAAAGTTAAATTTACAGGATTGCAGTTCATAACGTACTTATGCATTCTATATAGATGATGATAATATAAAATTATTTTAAATAAATAGTTAATTCATATATGCAAAAAAAAGTTGGCAAAGAGGAAAAAAATTAACAATTGGTGATCATTTCGTAGGCGATAAAATAACGCCAATGGTCAATTTTATAATGCCAAGTACACTTTTTTTTATTACATATTTCTTGATTTTAGGCATGTGTTGAGTTTTTTCTCTATTTATAAATGCTAAGAGCTACTAGTATTTTAAGTTTTATAATTTTAGCCCCAATAAAAATGCATTAGAATTGAGATTCAAATTTTTTGAACATTGCCCCCTTTAGGGGATTTGGAGGCGAAAATTGTGATTTTTAGATTTTTTCCCTTGTATACATGTTAAACCTTACAAGCATACCAAATTTCATAGTTCTAGCCCTGCTAGAAGTATCTTAGTAATTTGATGATCAGTGAGTGAGTTTTGGGTGGATTTTAAAATATGCCGTTTTCTGCCATTTTCGAATTTTATTATCTCGACAACCAATATAATTGGAGACTTGAAACTTGGGGGTCTACTAAAGTGGCTAACAACTACCCATAAAAAAATGTCAGCTCTCAGGCATACTGTAACATGCAAATATGAGAGGACAAAATACTGCTGAGTGGCTTCCGGTAAAAGATGGCTGGCAGTGAACTTGGTAGGTGTACTGCCATGCACCTAGATACAATACCTGACTATAAAACAAGTAAAATATGTCATGCTAGAGCATGCAAAATTTACAGAACTCAATTAAAATTGTAATATTGGAGCGAGTTGCTGCAAACATCAATACCTTAGGTGGAAGTCCAATTCTGTTAAAGTGTAAATTCGGAAAACGTTGTAACAAGTTTATCTTGGATCTTGACTTTGCTCTATCAATTGCGGAGTAGTTGAAAGTTTCACTTGTCAGTCTCACAACCTAAAGTAGACAAATAAAGTATCAAAAAGAAGAGGCTGAAAGACCACAATAAGTAAACTAAGGTATTGTTAGATTTTTTTCAGAAGTCCCCAGATATATATACAAAATGAGGAAATAAGGTGTAATATTGCACACAAGTTAATTTAAAATAGGTAATTGAAATAAAGATCAAATCTATCAATGGGGACATAATTGAATTTTGATTGGTTTAATAAAAAAAATTCAATATGATCAATGTAATCGGATAACATGCATAAAAGTTTAAAATATTCAAAATGTATCCCATTTAATATATTAGAAAAATTATCCCAAAACGTATAAAAACACTAACCTTAAATATGATTCTATTAAATTAATTAAAAAAATATCAATAACATTTCCATTTAAATCTCTATGACATTCGAGCAACTTTTTTTTCCAAATCAAAATAAGCTTTTAAAATGTCATTTTGATAAAAAGACAAAATTAAGTAAAAACAAAAAGTTCATTTGTAAACTTATAAATTGGTATAGATTTTAAAGGTTGGTGGTTTTTTACTAAGTCACTTTAAAATGGTTCTAAAATAATTTTATATATTTCACTTTTAAATATTGGTTTCCTTGGACTTTTTATAGTATAAAAGCTTTAGTTTACACATAGGGTCTTAACAGATTTTTTTTTTCTAAAACTGCTATATTTAAAAAATAATTTACACAATAAATTTTTAGAACTTATTCTGATTCATATTTTACATGATCTTTTTATTTTAACACCCTGAACTCTGTGCACTTCATTTTATTATTCAGATTTTTCAATTATCAGTTTTAACATTTGATCGTTTCAACATTGCCGTCTCGTGAAATTACAAACAAAACAAATCTGGATTTATTCACATCTTTTATTTTGAATAGCAATATTATAGCTATGCAGTTTTTAGAAGTAGGGCTCTGAAAAGATTAATAATTTTTAAAATAGCCAGTCAAATATTTAAATTTTTCCCCATTATTGATATTGCAAACTTTCAATTACTATGAATCTGAAAAATAGTTGAAAAGTTACACTCTTAATTAGACACATAAGTAATACCAGGAAAATAAGTATTGCCTAAAAATAGAATATGGTATTTATTAGCTTTGTCCTGGTTTAAATATAAAGGTTTTGCCTAATTTACATAACAGACTTTGAATATTCTTATTTCAAAATTCTTTCCCCCCCCTTATTTTTGAATATGTATGGATCTTATTCAAATAGGTTAACCAGTTCCTGTACTTATTTTCAACAACAATAGTTTCTATAAATCGGTGTCACATTTTAACAGTTTTTCGTATCCAAAATCATAGACTAGTTTATAATATCAAATTAGATTTAGTGATTGATTATTTTGAAGATTCAGAATATAGTGTTTGACCCTTAATAAAGACTGATTCAACTAAAATGCTTATTATGAATTGAAATGCTTATTTGTTAATCTAAACTATTTATATCAATTAGTTTTTTATATCAAATCCAACTAATAATATGTCATCACATATTGCTAATAGTTATAATTAAATCAACCATAAATATATTGCATAAAAAATAAATATTTATCCTGCTGCAATTCTAACAATTTCCCATACTAACTTAGTTAAATGTGGGTGAGATTAACAAAATAATACTATTTCAAAAATTTATTTGTAACAAATTTGTTCTCTATACAATGATACCAAACATAAGAATTTCAAATAATTCAGATATAAGTTACGCTTGATTTACCAAGGCATGCTTTTAGACTTAAAAAAAACTTACTCTCAACTTTTTATTTAATTTTTCTTTTTTATAATTAATTAAAATATAATTATATTTAATTAAAATGTAATTATATTTGATTAAAATGTAATTATATTTAATTGAAATGTAATTATATTTAATTAAAATATAATTATATTAAAAATTTCATTATAGTTTTCCAGCACCTAGTTTTCCAGCACCATGTTTGGAATGTATAAGAATTATGAATAAGTATGAAGAAATTCAGAATTTTTTTACAAATAGTAAAACCCGAAATTGAATCTCGGACACGCCAAATGTGGATTCATTGCAACCAAAAATAATTCCTAAAAATTCCGGTCTGCACATAGCTTTTTTGTGAAGTGATGAAATCAGAGTAAAAAGTGTTTGGTATTAATATATAATTTACCAATTTCTTTGATACAATGGTTAAACAGAGAAGTATACTATATGCACTGATTTGAATTTTCAATAATTCTAAGCCTATTTATTAGACATATGAGGCGACATTTTTATTACATAATTTTCGACTAAATATCAATTTTCACTTACATTTCAACTGCCATTTTTACTGTCTCAATTTAGGTTCTAGTAGTGCTCATGAGGTCTGAAACACCACCACCAGAATAAAATCTCAGCTCAATACGTTTTTGTGCCACATCCTTCGCCATTAATACGACCTATCTACAGTATGCTCAAACATTGCTCTTGCATTATTAATTTTGTAGGAATCAGTGATTCAAATTTGATGGAATTTTGTCAATGGAAGACTTTAACTTTCAAAACAGTTTATACTTCAAAAATTAAAAACAAATATTCTGAATTTGTTGACAGATAAAACATAAACAAATTTGCGATGGTGAGATGGATAACATGAATGACCTGACATAGAATGACTCACCTAAGAATTTTTAGAGTTTTGTTAATTAAAAATATTTAAATAATAATATTGCAAAAATTCAAATTTCACTTTTATGATGAAAATATATCAAGTAACATGTAAAAAATTATGGTAAGAGATTTAAATTTATATGATTGGAATTTTATTAAGGATAATTTTTGAAATTTGAAATTGGTTGGAAGTTTTGGAAATCTTCTTGCACATAAGTTGTACTGTACCATAGCATCCAAGTCGAAATTTGATGACAGGTTTAGTAGAAGAATAAAATTTTTTTTAGAATGTGGTATCGGATCTAAAATTATGTGACAAGCTAGATTTTGTAAAAAATTAATATATAATAGCATTTCCTTCTCAATAAGTACTTATTAACTGTGTTTTCTAAATTATGAATTTTAACCTTTGTCTTTGGCACAATGTTTAGTTGCAACTTTTGGTCAACTAAAGATGCTCCAGCTTCAGACAAATAGCCTTGATTAGGAACCAAACAGCTTCTTCCAAAACAGCAAGGACAACAAAGCTTATGCATCCATTTTGTCCATTTTGGATTTAATCGACCATATGGCTCTTCATCCTTTGGTTTAAAAACTCCAATAGTCTGAAAAAATATTTCAATCATCAAATTAAGGCATAAAGAATGTGTTTATAACCAATTAGTATTTAAGTAACAATATTAATATGTAACAATTTAAAATACTAAAAAATCTTGCATACTGTTTCGAATAGAAAGTTAAAAAAACAAAAAAAACATTAGGATTGCAGACCAACGTACCGTTAAGGTGATGAATGCCGAAACAATAAAAATTGAATAATAACGGAAGTACAGGGTGGGAAGTAAGTTGCAAAACCCAGTTCGTCAAAAATTAAAAAAATAAATAAATTTATTTGATGTGAAACACGTGCAAAAACATAAAGTTACTATAAATGTTGAAACCTCCTTTCTCTCAGCAACAGCGCTTTGTATACTTAACTATATTTCTGAAGACTTCCGCCAACATCTGGCGTAGGATTCTTTCCATCTCTTCTGTAATTTGACGCCTTAACTCGTCACATTGGAAGGTCATTTTGAACTTGCAGTAAGAGTTTGTGCAAAATTAAACACGGATAATGAAAATTCAGTGCACTTCGAGCATTTTTTAACTTCAAAATTTCCAACCCATAAACTGTTCACATCAACAATTCACTGTGTGTACCAGTGAGTTCCACATACTTCATTTCAAAGAAGAGGGGCCAGTGTCCCCACTTGGGCGATTCCAAATTCCCTAACTATAAATTTTTTTTTGATACTCATTTCAACTTTGGGTTGCGCGACTTATTGGTTCGAAAAAAATAATTTTATTATTTTTGAAATGCATGAGGTGAAAAAAGTTGTTGCATATCTTGATAAGAAAAACTGCAAAAATTTTTTTGAAAAAAATAAAAATACATCTTCCGATCGCGCATTCACCTCAGTTTGGAGAAAATAAAAAAAATAACTATTTTTCCTAAATTTTTTTAAATTTCAAAACGTTATATATTTAAAAGGTAATAGTTTGAAATGTGTAATGAAAGGGTGGTATAACACAGAAAAATATTATTCTATGTATTTTTAAAACTTATATTAATAATTAAAAATATTCAAAAATATTTTTTATTGTTAAAAAATAGATTTTTCTATAAAATGGATACTAACCTTATTTCTTACATATTTTTGTTAAAATTGTTTTGTTTACTTCAAGCATTCACTTCAAAGTTTTGAAATAAATACAAAACATACCTTTTTTCCATTAATTTGTAGCGTACACCAATAACTAAATTATAGAGGTACAATAGTTTGTATTGTGTGGAATGAAGTAGATAGAACTTAGTGTTTTGGTGGGTTTCAATCTGGGTAACCTTTCTCGTCGCATCTTTTCTTCCTTTGAAGTCCATAAACTTACTTGCTTATTCATTGGATCATAGCAGTGGCGGATCTAGGATTTTCCTGAGGGGGGGGGGCGCAAGATTGTGCCTTAGCCAGGACAGAATTGAATATTAAAAAAAAAAAAAAAAAAAAAAAGCTAGGCAATGTTCAAAAAATATGCTTTAAGTTAATTCATAGCCATTGATTGACCCCCAACCTCTTTCGTCACATTTCTGACTTGTTATTTTAGCGTAAGGTTAGCGTGGTAGCGGTTAGGTATCTTATCGCGTTAACACTACCCTTTTGTTTTTTCATTATCTGTTTTATTTTAAAAACAAATTGTATTAAAAATGTATCGTGCATTTTAAATATTTTTGTAAGCTACATCCCCAGAGGTATAGATTATACTGAAGAAATTCCAATGAAAGTGGGAACTTGCTACTATTATTTGTGACTAACTGACTAAGTATAAATCCTATACTATACTTACATCAAACAGGGAAATCAGTAATTGTACATCAAAATTTAACATATTCATAACACATTTATGCAGTGAGCTTAGTAAGTAAAAATACCTTGTTTTACTGGATAATCCATTGCTACACAAGTAATCTAAAGTAATCAGGGGAAAAATTGTGTTTCAAAGAGAACGTTTTACTAATAATTATAAGTATTATTTTTAAGAAGGCAATTGCAAAAAAAATACAATTTAAACATTGAATAATTAGCACAAAACAAATTCCAGTCTTCCTTTTTTTTTTGATTTAGCAAACTATACTTAGTTATCTTATACTTATCCATCTATGGATAATTATAATAGATTAGTTAATAAAGAAAGAAAAAACACTACACGATGTAAATGTTAGTGTATTAGAAGAGCCGAATCTTGCTTTATTATTTAGCTTAAATATGTCAAAGTCTAATATTTTTTTAATAGGTAGAAGTTCTCTATAGCATCGAATATAAATTGTTTTATATTTCTTGATAAATCTCACTTGTTGACAGTTCATTTTCATATTTTCTACTCTTGTTCTTCAAAATTTTATTTTATTTTCAACTTTTCTGATACAAAATCCTTTTTTTCCAATTCCTGGCTTTTATTTCAGCCAATCAGAGCATTTTTTACATAGATACAATGTTACACTTATGTAGTCCAGTGAAATAAAAATGTGCCACCTACGTGTATAAATAATTTATTCATAAAAGTAAAATTTTTATATAAATCATTTAATACATACCCAAGATTTATAGTGTTAATAAAATAGAAACATGAGTAAAAGTTTCTTTTAGTGAAAATCTCCGAAACTTGATAGAATGAATTCTCGTTGACTATCTGCCAAGTTTCAGCTTGATTGGATGGCAGCTAGTGGGTTAGTTATCCTTCCACAGATTTTCCCGCCACAAATAAACAAAATCAAAAGTAGATATAAAGGATAAAGTAAAAAGCAAACGATAGAAACCAGGAGTAACAAAATTTTATGTTAATTTTTTAAGTTAAAGGAATGCAAGTCAGTGGGATCCAGTGTGGTAGGTCAAATAGTTCATTTTAAAAAAAATGAATCCATAAATACAAAGTTTTTATGGTATCCTTTATATTCCTTGCCAATTTTTATGTACAATTGCAATTTACTTAAGCTATTTTGATCTGAGATTCAATTTTCATGGTGTTTGATGACCACTGCGAAGAAAATCATCAATTCTGTCTCTTTGACTAATTCTTTTTTTATTGTTTTTTATTTTTTATTATTAATTTTTTTTTGTCCGAAAACATGGTTATTGTTATTGACAACAAGTTATTTTAGTTAGATTTGATAACAAGAGGATTAATTAGTCCTCCACGGATTTATTCCTCACAGACACACAAAATCGAAGTTAATTTAAAAAAGGGTTTAAAAATTAAGCCACTAACAACAAAGATTAACTTACTTTTCTCGAAGAAAAGTATTCCCAAGCATATGACAAAAATGGGTAATGACAGGTGCATTTCCAAAAATCGCTATAGAATAACTTTTTTAAACTATTTTTTGAGTGCCAAACACAAAGCAATTCTTTTTAAAAAGTCCTCCACGCCAGTAAGGCGTTCTTTCTGACTTCTCGTAACGATTGCTTTCATTTTTAAATCAAATAAATAGTATTTATAATTTCAGAATAGAAAAAGAAACGCTAAAAAAATGTGTTCCCACTTACTTTTTGTCGCTTGGATGCATTTATGTATTACAACCTACCCTACCTTTGGTTAACTTCGGAAGTGTACAGTTTGTAAACCGAATATAAGTCTCAACACTCTCACCACGCGTTCAAAAATTTCTTCTCCTTGTGCTAACTAGTGAACCACACCACAACCATTTAAAAGAGGGCTTCAAGACCCAGAAGGGTAGAGATGTTATCTCATTCAGTGTCCAGTGATATTCCTCCCCACGTCCATCCCTTGTGCGAAATCAGGAGAGAAAGATGACATCCGGTGTATTCCCCCTCCCTCCCCCCTCTTGTGATCGTCTAAAAGTTAGAAGTTCAGAGAGGAAAATTCGCTTTGGTTTCGGCTCCTTATTGTTACAAAATAAAAGTAAACAATTATTATTTTGTAAAAGAGTTTTTACCTAACTCAACTCCAACTCCTATGGTAAAGTGTTGTGGAGATGTCTTCAAAGTCAAGGGGGTGGAGGTTTGATTACTTGTACAGTCTTCTAACGTCCGTTTGAATGGGAAGGGAGAGGGCTATAAAAAGAACCTTGAACCAAAAATAAACTCTTTTTTGGGGGAGGGGGGGGGGGGGGCTTTTTTCGGAAATTAGACGAAGGTCAAAATATACTCGTTAAGTGAACTTATTAAAAATTTTTTTTTTAATTTTTTGTGTGCCAATTATAAAAAAAAAAAGAATAATAATAATAATAATCTGAGGAGGGGGCGCGCGCCCCCCGCGCCCCCTGGCTGAATCCGCCATTGGATCATAGCATAGGTTGTGATTGGTACTGCCATTAATACTAGCTGGAAATAATCTGACAGATCAAATTGCACGTTGGGAGACCACTACAGTGGGATATATGCCTCCTATACTTCAACAAATTACCATTCAGGTGCATATTTTAACATGTAAATAGTACTACAACAGAACCACATCTTTCAATGGGAATATCGATCAAAAATTGAAAAAATGTGAAAAATTTCCCCTGACTGATTTTTTAAGTGTTGAATGTTTAATACCTATAGTTGAGATGAAAGTACTGAGCACAGATCAGTTATATCTTGATATTTTTGCATTAAAAAAAAGTTAATTTTCCGAAGGACCTAAGATTATATATGAAGCAATTTGATTGTTTTGATACCTCCCTAAATATTTACTAGAAGTTTTAAACTGTTACTGAACGAAATGCTTCCTTCCCTCACCCAAAAAATTTGATTTCGGCAATAATTTTGTATGAAATGAGAGATGCAAGAGAACTGTTGAGTTATGAAATCTCGAGAACTTACCTAGAGAAAGACAATCAGGCATTTCAAGTCAACAAAATTTAACCCATTAACACCCAAATTAAAAAAAATTGAAAATTTTCTTTAAAATTGATATATATGGGTAAAAATGCATAAATTAAGAGTATTTCAAAAGCATTTTGAAATTTTTTAACTGTAACCATATGTTTTAAGCCGTCCTCATTTGAGGACGCTGGGCGTTTGTATGCATAAAAATGTAATTTTCTAAAAAAAATTTTTTTTTTTACCTAAACTTATGTGGTTTTAATATATAAACAAAATAATAAGCAGCATAAAGTTAAGAAGCAAAATTTATCTGTACACTTGTAAGAATTTTTTTTTTTTACGTTTTCAAGGTTGATTTTTTGTATGAAAATGTGGAAAACATTTTATGCATAATATTTCATTACATTTCATATAGTATGTTTTTCTCTTTGAAGAGCAGGTATCATGTTGGCAACGCCTTTGTTTCTCTCTTTGGCTAATGATATGCTGTATTTGGTCGAATTTTATTTGAGGAAGTACATTTTGGATCTAGATGTTATACGTCTCTGTACTTGTCTTCCTAGGGCTGCTTTTGAATCGGATCCTTTTTTTTTGATACTGCAATATACCTTCTAAAATTTTTGATTGACATCAACTTAGAATCATGTATCTTTTTATAAATGACATAGCCATTTACATATCTAATAGGTTTAGATTTTATAAACTGCTTCAGTGAATGATGTTCATAATACCTGATGATCATTTCATCAACAGACAAATTTTCCTAAAAAATTCCTCATTTCTGAAAATTCTTGGGAAGCATTTAACAAGGGACGTATCTTAAATGATTTATCATGTTTGGTTGTTTTCAGATTATCTGGCGCCGTCAGCAACACGAGGGCTATAATGCGCCGAAACATTCGTCATTAGACAAGCCAACATACATTTACAAACACCCATGCCTAACACGGGACTCGAACCGCAACCTCGCAGTCTAGAAGCTAGCACGCTAACCACTATACCGTTTGGTCGGCTTTTTATCATGTTTGTTTTTGTGATATAGTTTATTACCTTGAAAATGTAATTATCTCTTGAGCTATAAGTAGAAATTTATAGTCATAGCATTCTTCACTATTGTTACTCCTAACATCTGCTTCTGCCCAGTAGTCCCGTTCACTAGAAAGTATCAAATCCGAAAGTATCAAAAAAACTATAAAGGTTTTTATTTCATCCATATTCACATTAAAATTCATTTTTCACTTCGTGAGCATATCAATTAGTTTTCTTTACAATCATATCATAAAAACTTTCAGAGAAAAATTCTTCAAACAGATCAAATGGTTTCATATTACTATCCGATGTCAATTTATCAGAATTTTCCTTAGAAGAATGTGTCTAAGTTCCTAATGTATAGGAAGGGTTTTCATTCTACCATACACTTTTTATGTTTCCCTTTTACGTTTACGGGAATTATTAACTATATGATTTCGGATAAAAAAAAAACAATATCATCACCTGATATTGTAATCTCTAATGTACCTGCAACATCTGATACAACTGAAGTGTCCAAATTATCATCATCGAATTGTTCTTCATCTGTTAGTTCATCGACATCCGAAGGCATTGCTATAATATCTTCTTCAATTTCTTCAAAAAAAATATAAGCATTTGCCTCTTCTAAGCTTTTAAATATTTTCCTTCTATTCATCTTTCAGTGTTCATTTATAGTTTGACTACAAGAAATTTAAGACGCGCTTGAAAATAAATCTAAATAGTGAGTAAAAAGTATACACAAACGCCCAGCGTCCTCAAATGAAGACGGGCATGGTTTCCTGCTTATAAAGGATATACTAATAACAACAAATATTGAAAATCATGTTAACTGTATATTATGGACTATCTAGATTATATATATACACAACTGAAATAATTTACCTTATATCCAGTGCGATACTGAAGTATGAAGTTAACACAACACCATTACCAAAAAAGCGGGAAATTATAGTGCATTTTCCCCGCCCATTTTTACTTCATTTTAAAGAAATCATATATTACACATTGTATAGTGCTCTCATCTATCAGACTAATTTGTAAAAAAAATAATATTTTTTAATTTAATAATAGAAATAGCAATTTTCTACAGCGTCCTCAAATGAGGACACTGGGCGCTAATGGGTTAACTTTATTGCCACTGATTATGTGGATATAATTAATTGGAATGCTTGTAATAGGACTGGGAAGTAACAAACGAACATTTGTTAGTAAAGATTGACGCATCCGAGATAGCACACCTGTATTGCAGGAAACAGGGGAGACTGGAAGATTGGCTAATTCTGGTCGAGCATAGTTAAAAAAAAAACACGAATTTAAAAAAAAAAAAATATAAAAACCGCCACATAGTTTTGTTTCTCATAAATACAATATCCCAATTTTAAAACTGTGCATCGACATTTCAAAATGTCTTCTATATTTTATCCAAAATTGGGACTAGATTGGCTAGTATTGTTTCCAACGACCGATTTACAACATTACACACCAACATTGGCTTATGTCTGGCAAAATTGGCCAGCGGCTTCTGTGGTACTATAGGGACCTCTGAAATCAGACTTCAACTCATTTCCTTGTCACCCACAAGCTGTGGAGTGCTTGAGTAAAGAAAGAAAACAAAAAGTGGATGACGCTGACGTAAAAGATGTTAGGACAACACCTTTTTAAAAAAAAAAAAAAAAAGATCCATAATGCCAGACTTTTCTATAAAAATTTCCATCAAAGTGCATCACTGGGATAGAAAGCTTGTGAAAAAAGTAAACCAAATGATAAAAGCATATTTAAAAAAAAAAAAAAAAAATGCAAGAAATAACATTAGAACGCATTTTACAGCAAAAGTTCTTTACAAAAATTTTTACTTTTGAGTTTTTTTAATTATTAATATATGTTTTAAAAACGCATAGAATAGTGCTTTTCTGTGTTATACTGCCCTTTCACTACACATTGCAAACAATTGTCTTTCAAATATATAACGTTTAGAAATTAAAAAAAATTTAGGGAAAATAGATATATTTTGTGTTTTCTTCAAACTTTGAGGTAAATGCGCGATCGGAAGATATTTTTTTTTTCAAACATTTTTGTACATTTTTTTTCTGATCAAGATATGTAACAACTTTTTTCACCTCATGCGTTTCAATTTTTTTTTTTTTTTTTTTTTTTGAACCATCTTGTAGTTAAATGCTTTAAATACAATTTGGCAAATAACTTGTTTATACAAGCCCATATATAAGCAACCAAAAATATTTAAAAAAACATATAATTGTTTTTTAAGATTGAAATATACATTTTTCTTTAATAGCCTTATGCTTAGTTAGAAATGAAAATTATAGTTGAGAGGATTTTAAAAGGAAGTCCTAGTAAAGATCATTCCCTACAGTCATTATGGTACTATCTTCTAGCAAAGTGCATTTAGAAACTACTGTATATAAAACTTTGAAATTTGGTGAGTAGGTACGAAAATGATCGCTTAATAAAATGACGTAAATTAAAAATAGCATCTAATATATTTTATTTTATAATTAAAATCCTTATCCAGCACCACCTGCAGTCTATTGCTTTTTGAATTTTCATTCATAATAGATAAACATTAAATAAAAAAAATATATATTACATAATACCTTTCATCAATTAACTTTTTGTTTCATAACCATACGTGTTTTGTAAAAGCATGAACTGGGCTAGAATTTAGAAATCATTGCTGGTAAATTTAGCGATGATAAAAGATACATAAACAAGGGCCTTCGCCAAAATCAAGCCAACTAGAATATGGCAACCTTAAAAATACGTCAACAAACACCATCAGATTGTAAGGTAAATGTAGTACAGTTTGTTTGGAAGTTATTGAACATTTCTCGTGAGAGTTTAATTTACCTTATTTTTCACGAATTGTGCGGACTGATAGAAGTGAAAGAGAAAACGAATTATAAGATGACTTAAATCTGATTTCCATGGAATTAAACGAAGCTTTCCCCAATCCTTCAACAAATAATGTAAACATGGATGTTATGGCGTTAAATGGAACCTTAAAAAAAAAAAGTAACGAAAACATGGATGTTATAATTATTTCACATGCAGAAACTTCTTCAATGGATGTTATTATAACTACTACTACTGAAAGCGGTACAGAGAAATAAATATGTTACAACCATCCAGCACTGTGGCCTACAGTAAATCAAATGTTACGCAAGTACTTTGTGAAAAACAAACAGGACTAAAACATAAAACATCTAGAAATTTTTGAAAGAAATATCGGATCTAAAGTTCGCTTATGTTCCCAAAACAATTTTTTAAGAGTAAAAAAGAATAGCGAAAAGAATCAAAGAGTCTGGTTGGTGTATTCTATTAGCAGTAATGCATTGTTTTGATGTTTGCAAACTTTTCCGTAACAGTGACCAAGCTCATTGCACAACTGGATTTACAGATTGACAAAATGGGACTTCCCAAGATTGAAATCCCATGAAAATTTATCAGTTCACAGAACATCAATTTGTTCCTTATCTCGACTTTCTTTGAGTGCAGGACGAATTGATTGCAAAATGATTGAGCAAAGTGACATGGAACAAGGTTCTGCAGAGTTGTGGAGGAAATAAAATTTATTGCCAAAAGAGGTCTTGCTTTTTTTGGTGACAATGGAACCCTGTCACCTGAGCGAAATGGGAATTTCTTTGGAATTCTGGAACTGGTTAGTAAGTTTGACCCTTTCTTAGCTGATCATATAACTTTCCATGGAAATAAAGGTAAAGGAAGTATAAACTATCTTTCCTCCATAACAGTTGTGGAGTTGATCACAATTATGTCTAAAAAAGTTTTGAATGTGGTTGTTTCAGAAGTGCAAAGCGCTAAGTATTTTGGGATTATTGCTGATTCAACACCAGATGCTTCGAATGTAGATAAGCTGTGTGTAATAATTCGATACATAGATGGACAGAACGAACCGGTTGAACGTTTTCTGACATATGCTCTAATCCATGGTTATGGCGCTGAACATTTATACCACATCTTGAGTGAGTTGTCTGAAAAACTGGAAATTAACATGCAATACCGCCACGGCCCGTTCTATGACAAAAGGTTAGCATTTTCAAGTTTAACCCTTTTATTGTTCTTGTAAAAAATGTATTAACCTATCTATATTTTAATTAGGCCATGTGTTAGTGCGTAAGGTTGAACAAAGCCAGCTCTTTTTCATTTCAACATAATTTTTTTTTAATTGTAGTTATTATTATTATTAATTGGTAGTATTTTATGGTGACAAGCATTATAATAAAATTCTAATTCCTATATATATATATCAGCCCTACTTCAACTGGAGAAGGCAGCGATTGTATTGAATATTTCTAGATGTTAACATAATGGTGTAGACTCTTTAATTTTGCTTATAATCTCCTGCTTTTAATTTGATTAAAATTTAACTTTAGGTTTGGTATAGAAAACTTTAGTTATACACCTATATTAGAAATTAATTTTTGTAATCAAGAACTTTATTTATTTAGAAACAGCCTTTATATTGTACAATAAAATACTTGTATAGAGTACTAACATTTGTTTTTCTTGCAATATATATTGTATCTGATTCAAGAACAGTGATAGAAGTTTAAAATTAAGTAAATATTAATATAAAACATTAATTAATGTATGATTAGAAAATTGTTCACATCTTTTGTGAAAAATGGAATAGATTTTCCAAGATTTCTCCCATTGGAGACACGAATTCTGGATAGCTTCCACTTAAAAAACCTCCTGGAAGGCATTCCCACTTAAAATTGTGAATTATTCACATGAGTGTTTTGATGCACTTTAGCCCTTATGAAGCTATTGTGACAAGGAAAGTTCAATGCAACCAACCAGCGAGTACCGAAATTGGAAAGTGGACTGCACAAAGGAAATAGCAAATTTCAGACAATTTGTACAATTTTATATTTATGTACATATTAAAATAATTTATTTAGTTATTCAAGTTAGTTTTTATTAGTTATCAATTTTTTTTTTTTTTTTAAAGTTAGCTTTCAATTATTGAATTTCTATCTATATACCTTAAAAAAATGAACATTTTCAAGTTTAATCTTTTTATTGTTCTTGTACAAATTATTATTATTCCTAAAAATGGCAAATTTATTGCTGAAACAATAAAAAATCATTCAATTCATTCCAGTAGTTTTAATAAAAATAAGAACTCAAATTAGGTACTTTTACAATCTAAAACTTGTCTAGTCCTTGAATTTAGTTTACTAAATCGGCTTCAGATCCTTCTCAAAAATGTCTTCCGAAAATTCTGCTTTATAAAGTTTTGCAACTATGTCTTGATAAAAAATTAAAATTGAATTAACATTAATTAAAATATGATGGAAAATCATATAAAGAAGATTGAGGTATATTGCATTAAACATAACTTTTAATTTATAAGGATTTTAACTATAGCATTAAAACTGGTATGGTATAATTATATTTTGGTGGCCGTCAGGCCACCAAAGTTTAGTTTATGAAATATAAGGCGTTAAAATGGATTTTGATTATGTTCTTTTGTATTAAAAGTTTCAATTAGTTTTATAAAAGCAAAGTGACTAAAATGTAATTTTTGGAATGTTGAACTGTTTTCCTTTTAGAGCATGAAGTGTGCACGCCTTACTTTTTAGAGGGTTTTACAATACCAAGTAACTAATAAAAAGTGATTTTGAGGGTGAGATGCCACAAATGACTGCCCGAAATAGGTAAGGGTATTTTTTTAGGTTCAATTGGTCGTAAGGCCAACAAAATAGGTTGCAATTTTTCCTTTTAGAGTGCAAAGCGCACACATATCTTACTTTTTAGACATTTTTACAGTACCAATTAATTAAAAAAAAGTGATTTTGAAGGTGAGATGCCACAAACGACTGCCCGAAATAGGTAGGGGTATTTTTTTTAGGTTCAATTGGCCTTAAGGCCAACAAAATAGGTTGCAATTTATTTTTTTTAGAGCACGAAGCACGTGCTCACCTTAGTTTTTAGAGTTTTTAGCAAGTGATTAAAAATATAAATATTCTAGAAGGGGTTAAATATTTGTCATTAATGTAAAAGTTTAATGAAATTTTTTTAATTATTGACTATTTTCAATTATCGTTTAAAATTAAATTTCTTAACCCATTTTTTTTCAATTATCGTTTGAAACTTCATTGCCTTTGAATTTTCGCTGATATTGAATAAACTTACGCAAATCATTTTAATTTCTTCCCAAGATGTACGTTTTTGAAATAAATGTAATTGAAATGAAAAGCGAAAACACTTAATCTTGCTACAACTTGCATCGCAACCATAGCTTAACGGCTTTGGCATTGGACTTCCATACAGAACTTTTAAATTTCAGTTTAAGAAAACATTACAAATAATATGTGGTTTCAGAAACAATTACTAATTTTATTTTTTCTAATTTATCATTTCTAAGATGACAATTCATACCATATTTCAACTAAAAATTATCAATTATTTTCTAAAAACAATAACTTAAAGAAAGTTAAATATTAAATTTAGCTCTTTAAGCCAAGAATGCATAATGCAACTGCACAGATTAATATATTTGTCTTGCTATGTTTTACTAGCCAAGTATGTTTGCTTTTACGATTCACCAATCATCTTGGAAAATAATTAGACCACGGCAATAGATTAGGTTCATTCTTGAATCATAAATAACATCCAAGCCACCTGAGATTTGGAAGCACAACACTTTGAGTCGGTGTGACCAAAAGCCAGGAATCATAGTAATAATTTCCATAAAAATTTCTAGCAAATATTATCATTTAAATTATATTTTTAATAATATGAAAGCTACACAAAAGTGATTAGCCAAAAAATATATTGTACTCATTGTTTCAAAATGCGTTTAAAGATTATACTTACAATACCATCTAGATTTTTGACAAAATAACTTCCACTGGATCCTTGATAGATTCTTTCCGGCAGAACATCATTTACGATAGCAAATTCAGCTTCCCTAACTATACTTGTAAATTCTGGATCGTCTGCAAAATTGTTGCAAGTGCAACAAGTTTCAGAAGATGATTCCATTCTTTGAAGAAGAGGTTGATTTTCTTTGAAACTAGGAAGATTAGGCAATGGTATAGCAGGAACGAAAGTCACATCTGGTACAGGTGCAGATAAGGTTTCAAGAGGTTGACAACTGTAATTATTAAAAGGAGGAAAGGTTGTCAAAGGTGTTTCATCGACGGACATTAGCTGCTTCAACAGGATCACCTCACATGAAAATAGAAAACAAAAACAGAAAACTTATTTGCTGTGCACAAATCGCAAAAAAAAAAACCTGTCCGCAAAAAAGTTGTTGCCATACTTCAGAACAAAAATACTGATATCAATTTGAAAAACAAATAATAAATATTTTACAAATAAAATATGATATTTTTCCATAGAATCTTGAATAACAAGGATTATTTTTTTTAAATAAAATGTTCTAATTGATTTATAATTTTTCCAAGTGCATAGAATTGATTTTTCGAAAAATATGCTCCGAACCGTAAGTACTCTAGGTCGAGAAATTGGCTACAACTGCAACTTTAGATTGAGCTCAAAACAAAACTAGTAATTTAATATCAAGTAAATGGCGGTTTCAATAAAAAGTTATGTGTTTTCAACTACTAAATACACTTTCTGGAAATTTTCAGAAGTGCACTTGCGGACTTCAACTGTTAATTTTGGTTTTCCTGGCTTTAAAATACGCGATAAATTGCATTCAAGGCAATTAGCCCAAGACTTCATCTTTAAATTAAACCACAAAGAAAGAACTATTCTGTTTGAAGAACTCCAAAGATTTCAAACACAAGCAGCTGCTATTAAAGGTTAGTAATGACTATTTTTCTCTGAATTCTGATTTGTTTTCCAAATTCCCTTTATTTCATATTGTACTTTGAATTCTTTTAATAAGTTTTTTGTGAACATGTTACAATAATTTGGAAATTTAGGCTTCTTATTTGATGCAAATACTATTAAAAAGATTCGTTTTCAAAATGTATATTTTTTTTTTTGTTTAAAGTCATGACCACTTATTTTCTATGAATTTTAGTGCTTAATACTTCGATTTCACAATATTTTTTAAAAATATTCTTTAGAAAATGGTGTCTTTAAAATTAATTTATAAGTATTATAGTTTTCTTTTATTAAACATAAGATGGATAATTTCTAAAAATTAATAATTATATATCAATAACAAAATCTTTCTCTATGTAAAGGAGAGTGCCCTTTGGTGGTTGTGTTTGTTTTTATTGAAATCTACAGTTATTTTCTCGATCTTGAGGAAATTTTGCTCACTTGAACTTCAAAACAAGTGGACCAGTCTGATGGCTGTGAGGTTAGCGCTCTGTCCTCGCATGCCAAGGGTGCCGGGGTCGAATCCCAGGTTAGGCATGGATTTGGGCGCCCCCAGAAATATTTGTAAGTGGGTGCAAGACTAGATTTTTTTTTATCAAAACCATTAATTTTTTTAGAAATATTGATACTTGCGTATTAACGCCACCGCAGCTACAGATTTGGAGGTTTTTAAGTGCCGCCTATAAAGAGCAATCTTGTTGTTCGCACACGCACACAGTTATCTTTTGGATTCCTTGTTGCCTTGTTGTTTGCTGATTTTTGACGCCATTTCTTAGCACCAAATCTGTAGCTGCAGTGGCGTTAATACGTTAGTACCGAAATATTAATTAATAATTATGCATTATAAATTATACTCTTTGAGAATAGTTAAAATTCATGGTATATATTTTTGAAAGCGACCCTGTTAAAGAGAAAAAAATTACAAAATAGTAAAAGTATTAAAATATATATTTTTAATGATTTTTTTTATCATCCAACAAGATCTCACGGCATTCAAGTGACAGTGTTTAGAATAGAGGAACTCGAAGATGCAAAAATATAGAAGAGTAACATTCTTTTTATTTCTTCCAAGTTTCGGATATAATGAAAAAAAAAATTCAAAATGAAACACGAAGGCAGTATTGGAATATGTTCAATTGAATTCTAAAAATAGATTTCAAGATAGTGTATCTGAGGACTTAAAAAACAAAACATTTTCCTAGAATTTTGAGAACTACACAGGAAATGATTATACAATAGAAAGAATAAATACTTCTACTCATCAGCCTCTAATAATCATAGACAACAAGCGCCAGAAAATAGTCACGCAAGTAGCTATAAAAAACGACATAGGAAAGAAACAAAAGACTAAATTAATAGAAAAAAAAATGCTCATTGTAACATAAAAGTATAAACGACATATGTGCTTTTTTTTTTATCTTGGAATTCACATCTTTTCTCTCATTCCCCCCCCCCCCCTCCCACACATTTTCAAGAGCTAGGGCATGGATATTTGTTGCGGTTTGGAATCCCCATTAAGTGCAAACCAACCAATCAAAACGAGTGGAAAGTAACTGGCTACATAAGATTTTGCAAAAATCAACCCCATTTTTCCTATCCGATTCCCAAAGGGATATTTTTCATAACTTGAGATTGACTGTTTTTCCTATAGGTGTCTTGACAGATTCAGAATGTTTTTATGGCTTACTATCTTTTTCAGCCATTTTTTTTTTTTTTTAAAGCTTAGTCCTATATCTCACCCAGCCTTTCTTAAAATAGGAAGCAATGATCAATATTTTGTCCATCTCAATATATTAGTCAGTCCCAGTCAAAATTCCCGAAATAGCTAGAATGTAGGTCAATGTTTTTTGGTCTATACACAAGAAATTTTACACCTTAAAATTTAAATTGCTTCAAGTTTATTCATTGCAAAATATTTTCTTTGCCTCAGTGAATATTACTTTCCTTGTATAAAATCAAACTGAAAAACAACTATCTTCGCCACAAATTTCTATTACCTTGCTATCTACCCCCCAGGGGCTCGCTTCGGTGAGTACGGGTGTGGCGATCCCGGGGCGCCTGAGCCTCGCAGGAGATGGGGGAGTGGTGGTCAGTCTCCCTAGCAAATTTGGGAGCTCTGCTTATTCCCTGCACTCCTGCGGACATAAAAACGAATCATGCCTCTATCTGAGGGTCGCTTTGTAGTGGCCGTCACTGGGGGGCAGAGCAGGGCGGATTGCTGGGATCCCTTCGGGATGTTGGCTTTTTGCTACTCTCAAAGTGGGCGGGCAATGCTGTCGTTTACGCTACTGCCGTCATCATGTTTCTCCAGTCGTATACCCCCTTAGGGGGTGGGCCGATAACCTTCCGGTTACCTTGCTATCTAAGCTATCAAAAGTATTTAATATTTCATTAAAAATGTCTTAACATTTTATTATTAAAGATTTATTAAAAAAAACAATGCATTAATGTAATAACTACACTCTATTAGGTGTACAAATAAGTTTCTTCTGTTTTCTATAAAAAATTAGGAATTTATTGAGAAAGAACGGTACATTATGTTTTATTCAAAGTATTGTCCCTCACTAGCTACTATTTTTTCCCATCTTTCTAGCAGCTTTTGGATACCACGTCGAAAGAATTCTTCATCTTTTGAGGTTATCCACTAATCGACCCAATTTTTATTATCTTCATTAGGCTGGTCCAAAAAGGGTTGATTTAAATTTTTTTAGGATTTTTAATTGTGCTACCCGCTTAATTTGTTCCTTTTATGTAAAAAATAAGCATTCCAAAGTTTGAGCCCATAATTTTAACATTTACGGGTAGCTCAACACCCCAAAAGTTTTGTGTTTAGGTATTTTATGCTGCAGAAAGTAACAAAATTCAGGAAAATATTAAATTTTATTTTGTGTGAATTTCTAGAGTTTTACTAGTTAAAAATAATTATAAAACAATATAATAATAATACAATAGGGACATTTAAACTGCTGCGAATTCTGCCAGTGCTTTTCTTTTCAGGATGAGTTTTGGCGATGTTCTTCCACCACGTGTAGTGTTCTCATTGTGGGTTATTTTCCCAATAAACTCTTTAATTAGAGGTACACCTCTTTCAGCCTGATGATTAATGATCAATGTTTGGACAATTTTTAATTCTTTACTATAACCCTTCTGTGCTTCTCAGATTTCTGGATCTACTGGAAGAAATATATCTGGTTCTTTCAAATAACAAAACTGACTATTTTGCCAATAAGTTTGCAAATTTCATATCCATAAACAGTTTCTGCTTAATGTCAATAGGCTTTGCAGGATTGTGTCTTTCATTAACTTCTTTCATAGCCATTATCATAATTCTTTTCAGGCAATGAGGCATTTGATTGTTGGTTGTTGTTGCCGAAATATGAAGGAGTTTGGGTTATGATGGGGGGATGTTACGCTAAGTAGACGTTCCATTCTTTATGAAAGAATTAAATGCTGATCTGATATGTTTCAGCAGCTTAAAACTGAATTTCAGGATCAAGATGCTAAATTAACTGAATGGTAAACTGTTACCAAGACTTAACTGGAAAAGAAAAATGCCCTTTTATAGTATCTGGAAAGAGTTTATTAGTTTCAGTAGCAGAATTGCCATTAGCGACATGAGAAAGTCGAGCTAACTGTAATTTTGCAGGATTGGAGCTTAGCCTTCAATGACAAAGTATGTGCTATGTTCTTTGACACAATAAGTGTCAATAGTGGAAAAAGGAATGATACCTGTATACTACTTGAACAAAAAATGAACTAGAAGCTACTTTATTTGGCTTGTTATCATAATAATAGAATTGGTTATTTATACAGATTTTAAAAATAAGTGCACAGGATTCTCTTTCACATCAGAGGAAGCAGAGGCTCTTAAAATAATTCCAGACCTACTGGGAGTTCATTGATAAAGGAAAAATATAAGACAGTAATCCTTAATAAAGAAATTTTGATTCCCATGGCTCATATAAAGGACAATATAATTAGATTTGAGATAAAATTATGGATGAAATCTAATCAAGATATGATTACTGAGAATTTCTCAAACTGATTTTAATATTTCTAGGTAAATCCTCATCTTGCGGAATCAGGTTTATGACACCTGGAGCAATGTCATAAACCTGATTCCGCAAGATGAGGATTTACCTAGAAATATTAAAATCAGTTTGAGAAATTCTCAGTAATCATATCTGTACCATGCTCAATGGATGTCAAAATTATTGAACTCTTAAAATATGGATGATTAGTTGTCAGTTTACCATCAGTCCAAGAGATGGGATTGCAAATGATATGTATATTTGCTGTACAAGTATACCTAAAGGCTTGAATGACAGCTTCTTCACGTCAAAATACACCATACAATGATTTTAATTTGATATAATCTCTATTGCAGTATAAAATATAAATGAAGTATCAAAGTTGCATCAGAAAAGTTAGACACTTGTCTTTGGTATTTGTCAGAGGATCTTGTGACCTTAGTTCTTTTTAAAAACTTTCTTACGATTAGAAACTTTCACTCTACTAAAGCTCTTTTTGTCGCTATACTCTTCATGAGGTATATACTGGCCCAGTTAAAAAAAAGTTACAATTAAAAGTATATTTCATAAAATATTTGTTTATACAAAAAAATGCATTTCAAATTCCTGTTAATTGTAACCACAACTATAATCTCATTTGTGCTTACTTAGTACCTTGAAAATAGCCTTCCTATAGGACAATGGTGTAAACTTCATCTGCTTTGAGCTACCTCTTAATATCACTGATATGTTCCCAAATTTGGTCTGATTTATTTTTTACAGCATTGGAACAAAATAGGAGGGTAGGGCTCAAAAAAACTTGACCTTCAATATTTTGGACCATCCTAATCTTCATATGATGTAAAACACTGCTTAGACAAGCCATGTGCCATCGACCGAAACAAGCAATTATCAGAAGAGGCAAAGTCTGGTGAATACAGCAGGTGGGATAGGACTTCCCAATTAAGTATTTCCTAATAGGTTTTGACTGGCATGGCAGCATGGGGACGGACATTATCATATAGGGGAATAATTTTGTCGTGTCTGGAATACTTTTTCCTTGAGTGCTCGGCTCAATCTCATTGATTGTGTTCAGTAGAGAGCTCCAGTAATGGTTTTGCTCAGTTTGAGCTTCAAAGTTATGTTGTTGCCAGGTGTCTAAACTTACGATATTACGTTTTACATCTGACAATTTCAACATGACCTTCTGGCGGGGCCATATTTTGCCAAATTGCGGAAACTTATTTGTACTCCTAATATTAAAAAAGAAAAATACTTTGCCTGGATTCTTAGCAAATAAGGAAGATTTTTGAAGTTTGTTGAAGCTGTGCAAACAGTGGAAAGACAGTGCAAGAATTTACACTGCTTTTTTAGCTTTAGGATAGACCAACAGGTTATGATAACACTGTCCTGATTTTATACAATTATTTTTAAGCTCAGAATCAAATCATGGCTGTTGGTATGATAAGCCCAAACCACTGGACCACTATAATTATTAGCAGGGTTTAAAAATTTAGCTATTTTTGATAACATATTTATTTACAATTTCTAATTTAAATTGCTACCAAAACATTTAAATGTGTGTTTAAAATTTGGGCCTGGATCAAAGTATTAAACACATTTAAATTTTTTTAGTTCTAAGATAAATTTTCAAGCAATAGCAAACAATTTTTGGGCAAAACTATTAATTGTCTTTAACTTTCTTGTTGTTTAAAAGTTTTTGCCTGTAAGTTTCAGAATTTTGAGGAAAGTGAAATTTTTTCCAAAGTTTAGTTAAATAATGATTATTATTAAAATTTAAAAAAATACCATTTTGGGAAGTTTCTAGAATTTAAACACTGCTCCAACTATTGCTTTTCAGTGTCTACCCTGAAGGGTAGGATTTAAATTTTGAATCCTGAAAGTCAGTCGTTCAAAAGCCGGACACCGGCCAAGTAGGCCAAGCCGCACTGCCTCCTCGAGTAGGGGACCCTCGAGTAGGGTGGCCCTCGAGTAGGGGACAAGATTCGTTTTCTGTGCTTCAGAGTGCGGAGAATAAGCAAAGCTTCCATCTTTGTTAGGAAGACTGACCACCGCTCCCCCATAACTGATGCCGACCGGGTCCAGTTGAGGCGCGTAATGCTGAAAGGTCATCCTGAGCAGATTAACCTGTCAAAACCTTGCAGTCTTGGTTAGCTCTACTAAGTTACTGTGAGATTGTCAACCCGCAATCCTGCCAGCCTATCTGTACAAGTCCTTCAGTTTGCTGAGCCCAGGTTCAGTTGGGAATGTTACTACAATTACTCTTTAGGAGCTAGTTACTACCTCTGAGTTTCATATCTAGGTCCTGTTCTGAGAGAAACGAGATGCCAGCCTGGGGTCTAACCAACCAACGTGGCACCAGACGTACTAGTCCCGACTTGGGTGGGCCCCCTTCCTTACGAGATACATAAGCCCCCATCATGTCATCAGGCAGACAGGCCACCCATGGGATCCCCTCCTACCAATTTGGGAATGAATGAAATTTCTTTTGTTATTAAATTCATGTATTTAGAGAATTAACTGTGCATAAAAAAAAAAAAAAAAAAAAATCCACATTAAAATGTTTGGCAATTGAAATCCTTTGGTCTATTCTTGGTCAAGTCTTGCCCTCCCCTATTAGGTTTGTGTTTAAATCATGCAAAGCAGGTAATACTTGCTAAAACATGAATTCTTTCATATCTAATTTATGTCACCCTTTCTGAAGTGTCTGATGTTGCCTAGGCTCAAACAGTGGTGGTCAAGTACAGAATGGCCAGTTCAGAATGGTTCAGTCATTTACAAGTTATGAGCCTGCCTCCTTTCACTCCCTATCCTTGATTTCCCCACCTTAACAACAAAATATTGAAATGAAATTGTATTCCTGATTTTCTGTATTAATCATGATACCTTTAAGAAAACCTGATTCAACTTGGTTCAGTAGATCTCAAATTATGGTTATACCCCTTTCACATCCTCCTCGATTTTCCTACCTTACTTTCACATACATCAGAATTAAACCATGTTCCTAATAATCTAGATTAGTTCAATTAAAGTAACAAATTCTACTTGTAATGAAATTCAATTCACAAAAAAGCTAAGAAAAAATTAATATAATATGTGATATGTATGATTATAAACACTATTGGAAATATTTTGTAGATTTGATTAACTTGAAAATTAAAAAGAAGGCTAATTTTTTAATCACAAAATAAGGCATCCATAATAATAGACACTAACTACAATATTTTATGGATAAATTTTAAAGTTGAAAAATGTACAAATACTATTACTTTACAGTTTTTTCATTATTTTTTTTTATCATTTCAAATACATGATTTTCTATTAAATTACTAGTTTTACATGAATTCTGGGCACAGTTCATATTATGCTTACTAAATTGTTGTTTTAAGTTCATTAATTGAAAAATATCGACCTCCATTTGTAAACACTTATCCTCCCAACTCTAGGCTAGTCCATAAATTTGATATTATTGTTGTGAAACCACTTTTTTTATCGAGTTAAACATGTGAATAAATGCTAATTTTTTGTGAAAAATGCAGTCAGTCCTTCCCAGAAATTAATTAAATGATTCTCTAGTATTTTCTGACTGTTCTTAGAGTTTAATTTTTTGCTAATCGCAAGACCTCTTGCTTGCTACCCATACATTCTGACTCCCAGCCATTAGTGAGGCTTTGATCTTCTAGGATGCTCAAATATTGTGCTGCTATCTTTTTATTTTCTAAAACACCAGACACCTGTTCCAAATCAGAAGAACATGCCTCTTGTCATGATATTCCCTCCAAAACCTTAAATAGTGTGCAATGAATAGAACAAGTTTCTCGCCAAATTTTACGCCCTCTTACATTGTTTGTCAAACAAGATGTAACTTGACTCATTATGCTACTTTATCTTTTCCCAATCTTCTTAATGTCTTCATCTTTTTCCAATCTCCTCAACTATTAGTTTACATCTCTTTGAACTCAACTGTTAATGAATTGTTACTTTCTTTGTGGAATTTAAAGGTTACTACAACAACCTATTTTCCTTATTACTATGTTCTGCAATCCTTGAAAATTTGTGGTTTTATTCAGTTGGGATGAGCTTTTGTTAAATATTTCTGTCAGATGTATCACAGTGCTGTCACTTTTCGACTGTAATAGTCTGAGTCACTTCCAACTGTTTTGATTAATTACTTTTAACTCACAGTTACTCTCTTTGTCAGACTGATAATTATATTTCTAACTTGTAAACACTTTAAAATATGAAGAAAAAATAACTTTTCTAATTTTTTTGGCAACTCTGGCTCATGCTAAATGAACCAAAAACTATTTTTTAAACAGTGAAAGGTGTGTCTTTTCTCCTTTTTTTTTGTTTTCATTTATCATGAAAGGAACCCTTTTTAATTATTTTTAATCTGCGATAGATTGCATAAATATGTCTGTAACCAACATTATATACTTTTAATTAAAACAATCAAAATTTTTTATTCATTCCTTAAAGCATATTTATCTTGTTTTTATGCTCATTATCACTCATTGACTAGTGTATATGTGGTAATAGACACTAATATCCATCCATCCTACTAATATAATTCCATCCTACAAGTAGCTGTCTATTATTGTACCGCATATTGTTTTGCTAAATTATCTATAAATAACCTAGTTATATAAAAGGTTATTAATGTTACCTACTTTTCTAAAAAAAACTAGAAACTGCACAACCAGACCCACCTACCCAAGCCCAATTGAAAGTTCTCTTTGCTCACAGTGCTGTACCATTTATTGGGTTTGGATTTCTTGACAATTTGATTATGATACTTGCTGTAAGTAAAGAGTATTTTGTATATATTCTTTATACTACTTACTTTTGGAAAATATCAATTTCTATAATTATGTTTAATAATTTTACTTACTTTTTCTAAACAATCAATTTTGTTTAATGTCTCTCAACTATAATTTACTTTCCCTAATATGTCTTTTTTTTTTTTTTTTTAATTTTTAAACTTTCCATTTTATTTATTTAAAATAATTACATTTTTACAAATAGACATTTTGGATTTTGCAAAAATTTATTTTGAGTCAACTCATGTAGTATGAATTATTTTTTTTATTTAAGTATTTATATTTTGTTCAAAATTGTATGTTTGCATTAAAGCTCATTAATAAATTAAAAATGTATTAAAAAAAAGACTTATTGTCATTTTTTATTTTTCAATATCAAGAAAATTAGATTGTTGTATTTAAAGACTTTTCACTAAAATCTAGCTACTCTTCCAAAATTGAAATAAAGCCATCTATATCATTGTTGGCCCTTTTATTTTCAACTTACACATTTATTTAAAATAGTTCATTGTAACATTTAATTAGGATTTATGTGGACATCTATTGAGCTGTATATTTCTTTCTTAGCTACCATTCATCAAAAATTTAAAGATGCTATTATAAGCTCTTGACCAAATTTTTAAATATACGTAAACTCATTATGGAATTTTAGGTGAAATTTTTTTACTCATTGTGCATGTCGTTTTTAAAAAACTTGGTAGGCTTTTCTAAGATATTTAAAAACATTTAATATTATTATATTATTAAATAATCTGAAAGGGAATGATTTTGTAAGGAATTAAGTAACTTGCTATCATCCTCTGAAACTCTTTTATTGATGTTTTGTAAACTTTTTATTTTCTCATCCTGAGTTTTAATAAAAAAAAAAGCCATTGACTTACAAAGGGCTTTTAGAACTTATGTATATTTTATGCATCTTGAACGGAACATGTCAGGCAAAATTTACTTATTTTTATTAATTGTAAATCATAGTTTTATTGATTCCCACAAGTTGTTCCTCCTGCTTTTTAATGAAAGTCTACTTAATAGTTTTGACTTGAGTGTAAATATAAATACATAACTATTGTCGTAATCAAAAGTATAATATCTTTTTGACTCTGTGTGATATTAGTATCGTACATTTTTTTAATGATAAAAATTTGTATAAACTTTTTCAGGGTGACTATATTGATACTACAATCGGTATTACTTTGGGAATTTCAACAATGGCTGGTATATTTATTTTACCAATTCTTTTTGAAAACATTCAAAATAATTGTTTTCACTTTTTTCTATTACATTATCTTTAAATCCTAGATTTAATTTGAATTTTTAATTTTTGGTATCTATATTTAAATGGAATTTAATAATATAACTACTTATTATTTTATTTATGCAAAGTAATTAAATTAACAAACACAGATTTTACTATCTGAAAATGTGAGGTTAATTTTTTTCTTGGTAATATCAGGAAACGGAAAATGGCATCTTTATTTGTAAAGATTTAGTGAAGCATACTTATTAAATTTACGAGTACCAACTCTGAACAACTAAATTAGATATGTGTGTATAATTAAAAAATTACTCTGAAGTGCTATGAAAAAAATTTCATTTTCAATTCCGCTCACACAATGCTATTTCTTGTTGCCTTAAAATCATAAAATTTTCAACTTTTTATCTGTAAATCTCATGGATTTCTATCGTAAAGTCAACTTCCTAAGTGAATTTAGTTTATTTTTGTTATACTTATTTAAATCAACCCAAATTTAGCAACATATTCTTTATTATAATTGTATAATAGTTCCCATACATTGAGCTACAGTGCATCCCAAAAGTTTAAGCATTGATCAAAAGTACAAATAACATTGAGAAAAAATAATTATTTCCTATTTAACAAAAAAAAAGGTATTTTTTAAAATGAAATATAAATAGATTTTTTATTAAGTTTAGCATTGAATATTAATTAAAATTTTAGTAAAATACCCTGTTTCAAAATTTTAAGCACTTTATGCAAATTGTAAAAAAACAAAACCATGGTTGTTTGTGTGTGTTTAACATTTCTTCTAAGAACTAGAAATGTAGGAAGTTATCTGCTTGTTGTTATTCAAAATGCCAAGCCTTGTTATTTTGTGTGATTGAAATTTGCTAAGATTTGAAAGTTAAGGTCTAAGGGTAACTGTTGGTGAAATTTCTGTTATTTAAATCACTTAAAAAATGGATTATATCAATTTCTTGCTAAATATAACATTTTTGATAGAAAAGTAAGATCTGGGTATTCTCATTCTATAGTGTGAAGACTAATCTCCATATATAGAAAATGGCGACAACATTAACATGTTCTTATATCAAGCAAATAATAATCTATTATCAAAGATGTTTCAAAGCACAATATATTGACATAATAGAGATTTACAGCATCTTTTAAATTTTTATTTAACCACGTTACACTAACAGAACACTTTCTCATGATTCTGACTTTGTACATGATGTTAAAAAAATATTTTCTGAATTACATTAGTATTAAAACCGGTAAATTAGCTGGAAATGCAAACTAATCAAGAAATCTTTACCTCTTGGCAGTGATATCATCCAAGCCTTCGCCACCACCAGTCTTGTATCGATTGCAATATTTTCTTGTGAACTTCATTTGTAAAATACTTTCAAATAGTTGTTTATATTTGATTTATTTTGGTTTTCCAAGTTTTTTACTGCATAATAACTTGGATCATTATGTGTGTTGGACAAGAGTAAAATCACAAAAATATACTTTAAAAAAAAATGGAAGCATCTATAAATTGATTGTAGGTTGAACTCGGTTTTACTATTGTAAATCTGTAGTTATGTGTTTGCACTTTGGAACCTTTTGTAAAGAGAGGAAATAAAAGTATTTTAAAAATATGTGCCCATAATTTTTTTTCTTGTTTTGGTAAAAAAAAAGGTATTATTAGACCTTATATACTCACAGACCAGGGCCAGAAAAATCTAAAAATTTTTAAGTCTAGAAAATACATGCCCGAATAAAATGTGCATGCTCGAGCATTTCATTCATATTCATGTATCTACTACTGACCTGTTAAAAAAGAATTATCTTTAATAACACATATACATTGACATTGATCTATACTTACACTAAAATGAAATAAGCTAAGACACTAAAATGAAATAAGCAAAGACACTGTATTAAAAATATTTTCACACTGCACAAAAAAATCATTGATTTTGTTCTGATCTAAATCAAAAAATTCTGAACTAGTAGTGATCTGAACTGCATGCTCTTCCACTTGCCTTGTTTCTGTTATTGCAAATAACCAGTTTTCAATTTGCTGGTGATGGATCAAAGTTTGCTGACTAAACTTCATCAATGCCTTTTTGCATTAAATTATTTATTTTATAGTTTCAGTGGACAAGTTGCATTGCAATTAGTTCTTTATACGATTCATGGCACTGAATCCTTTCTCGCAGGCACACATTCTGGGAGAAACATAGAGTTGCGCCTTCAACGACTGAAAGTCACAAACTGATCATAATTACACTCATGCATATGAAAATACAAAATATTTATCTTTTTAAATGTATTTTTGATGAAATATTTACATGCCCTGTATTGCCTGTATTAGGAAAAAATACATGCCTTTTCTGAATTTTTTCATGCCTCGGGCATGTTGCGCAATATAACTTTCTAGCCCTGTCACAGACGAGTTAAACAGTGTTTTTCTTCATTGTTTTAAAACATTTACAATCAATTTAAAGCAATGGGTAACAAATTCAATAATTCTCTTTTGTAAATGCAAGAAAATTTTTCTCAAATAACTTGCTCACAAACCTTACCTAAAATTACACAATAAAGAGAACACAACGAATTAGGACTGACTGTACATGTCTTATTGCAGTAGCTTGAAATTATTTTCCTCAACTAAAAAACAGTAATTTAGGTGGTACTGATGATTATAACTGTTATTTGCATGATGTTATGAAAAAAAAAATTCCAGCTTTAAACTAATCATTAAACTTTTTAAAGTTGGGTGCAGTGGTTTGACTTTGAATGTCATTTATTTGTATTTGGAGAGTGTTTTGGTAGTTCTTATTAGAAATGTCAACATCACAATGCTTCCATACATTTTTCAACCACAGCTTTTCTAGAAAGATATCCAGCTTTAATTCTAGTCTTAAAATCAATTGTGAATACTATCCTTATAGAACTTATATCATTATGTCTAGGGTAAAAAAAAATATATAGTAATCAGGATAAAATGTTTCTCTGTGTATGCCTTTCCAAGCTACTTAAAATGGATACTGCAGAAAAAATATCCAACTTTAGTTCCAGACTTTAAATAAAGTCTGAATATCTAGAGTCCTTATGATTTAGCAAGGATTATAATAATAAAAAAAAGATGTCCCTGTGAGGGTATTCTGAGCTAATTAAAAAGGTATATTGAAGAAACTTAGTAATTAATGCTACAAAAAATGCTTCAAAAATTGATTCTGCCATTGAAACCATTTTTGGAGTTGTAACGAACTATAGAAATATTATTTATATATAATTTTATTATACACTCCCATACCAGAAATTGTACTTAAAATACCAAGATAGTTTATACCTAACACCATATCTAATTTTATAAATTTTGATAAAAACTGCTTTTCTAAATATTCTGTAACTCTCTTTATTTTATGCTACTGTCTAACCATTTTTTCATCTCAATTTATATCCAATAATATTCAATTAATAAAATTTGAAATTGATAGAGAATTTAACCTTTTTTTTAATTCTTTTCTTCTAATGCACTTATGACAAAAATCAAATGTTTCAGCTGCTGGCATGGGAAATACTTTGTCTGATGTAGCAGGTATTGGGTAAGATATTTGTTATTTTTAGTTATAGATCATCGATAATAGTAAATTGATATTTAGTTACTACATTTATGTGCCCTTGGAAGGCACTTAAAATGTTTATTTCAAAGAAAATTTCTTTTAATAAAAAATATTTTTGAATTAATCTTTTAAATTAAAGTTTAAACTCTCTCCATTATCTATAACTATGATGTCGCTCTGTCTCTAAGCCAAATGTGCTATTAATAAAGTCCTCTTTGCTTACAGCTATCCCAATTGTCATTTTATTTCTTCTGCTTTTGTTATTTAACCTTCAAAATGTGATGTTCAATGTTTTCAAATATATTTTTACTTATTTGTAACTTGTTTTTAACTATGCAGTATTGAAAGTTTAGATTTAGGATAAAAAAAGTATGCCATATTGAATAAAAAAAAAAGAGGTTTTTATTCAAACACATCATGTTAAAAACTTCATAAATAAAGTAACTTTCTTGATAGTTTCTTAAAAAAACAAAAAACACTTGAGCAGAACGATAGAGAATTGTAAATAAGAAATAATGGGACAAACAGCTTTACTCTGATACTTTTTGGACCAAAAATCATTGACCTTATTTTTTTTTTTACTTTACGAGAAGGAAGTTAGTTTTTATCTGTCAATATGGCTTATTATATTAAGGTTACAATTTACAAAACCATGCAATATGAAGTTCAAACTGTTTTTCATTTTGGAATTCAATCATTTGTGTCAAAAATGTTTGGTGACTGTATTGTGTAGTTACTTACATTAGCTGTAATTGGTTTTAATTGCCTTGTCTTACAAAGATGGTAAATTTCCTAGTAAAGTGGCTGTAAATCTCATTCTCTATGATATAATTAATCTCATGCCCTTGAATAGTATCGCATTATAGTGTATGCTTCGGATTAGACAACTTTAAATATTTATCAACCAAATCTAATCTATAAAGATTTTTCAACCAAATCTATCTAAATTTAGAGTAATCAGCATAGTTTGTCCTGAAAATTTATTTTTAAGATCAAAAGTATATGAACAATATAGCTATTATTATGATAACATAAAAATGAGTAAATATAATAATTATTGTAATGGATCCAAAATTGAATTCAACAATAAATTTTCTCTACAAGTCGGTCAAGAAATTTTTTATCTTCACCAAAAAGCAATTTGCTTTTACGTAGAAATATATTTGTTATGAGTACTTGTAAATGTAATAATTTTTTACCTAAAAATGTTTCGTTTCATCGTCTTTTAAAATATATTTTAACATTGTGCATGAAAGATTCAGATATATGATAAACACTTTTAAAATTTGGAAATAATTGACATTTTTCTCAGTTTTCTGTGCACTGTTTTCAGATCTGCATATTACGTTGAACGTTTGGCATCTAAGATTGGAGTGAAAGCTCCTTCTTTAACTCCTGTTCAAGCTACAATGTCTAGGTCACGTTGGTGCATAAATCTGGTAAATGTGTATTTTTAAATCTATTCTGGATTTTCTAGTAAAAATAGGATAAACAATTTGTTGACAATTATTTTACTTATTGATGCAGTTGGAAATTCATAACTTTTTTCCATTTATAGTGATTTTCTTGTAAAAACTCACAAAAAATGCAGCACAAATGGTGGGATGATTGTGGAACATAGCACGGTAGCATATTGTATCTTCCTGTAAAGTAGCTGTATGCTCACTCACTCCACCATATACCAGTTATGTAGGAATATAAAATGATTTGAACAGAAACTATAAACAGTATTAAACTTTCTTTGTAGTGCAGATTGATAGAATCATGGCATGAATAATGTCAAGAACTGAATCACAAATGTGTTTTTGTTTGGATCTCCAAGTGCTGAATTTGCTTAAACTGTTACACATATTTTCTGTAAATAGTGATATATTTATTCTAAAGTTCTATTTAATCTTATTTTATTCAGTATAGAATTGTAGATAATGACATATTTCTTTTAAAGTTCTAATTTATTTTAATTTTTTTTAGCAGCGATAACACAGGTTAGAAAAAGGTGGCAACAACTAAATTATTCGGGAAATTTTGAGGTATTTCCATCACGCAATTGGTTTGGTGGATTTTGCTAGAAAGTTCTGCCACGATACTATCGAAAGAGGCGAAAAATAGATTCGATAGATCAGTCATGTATCCAACGCTGTTCGGATCTCTTGTTTACTTTTGCAGTGCCTATTTTATCGCTGTGTTCGAAGTTGTACGCATCAAAGCTTGTATTGAAGCTTGATAGAAATTGTTCTGTTATTCAGAGAAGTTTTGCGAGCCTTTGAAAAAAGAATAAATTATAGTTTTTATTTAGTAAAAACTGCTTCATCATTTGCTCGGGGAAAATTTCATAACAATACTTTTAAACATTCTTGTCATAAATAAACCACTGTGTAATATTTTGAATCACAGTCAAACAAATTAAGTTCATACTTAAGTGTATCAAACAATTAACTTATTTTTGACTTAAACACAATTTTTTTGTAAATTGCTCTGTGTGTTTTTGTAATGCATGCATGATGAAAATATTGCCCTTTGTTTTCAGATTTTGGTAGTAGTTTTATCTTTATTTAAATTTCTTTTTTCTAGGGTCGTGCTTTTGGCGTTACAGTTGGTTGTTTGCTTGGAATGTTTCCATTGCTCTTTCGTCACAGCAAAGATAGCGAAGCTGAAACTGATAATAAATAGTAATTAATCTTCAATATCAAAGTAATATGGGAACTAGAATTTTAATATGCTTAACCATTTGCAGTAAGTGCATTCTTTTGAAGTTGTTTCACAAAATTATTAATTTAATTTACCTCTTCATCGAAATACTTATCTCAATGATTTTATCACAGCTTGTTAAATTTTATAAGTTTAATTGTATTTTAATTTTATAATTTAGTTTTAATTTATTCAAAAAAGTTGGGAACTCATTTTTTATTATATAAATAGATTTTTGTTCAGTCTTGAATATTTTTGCCAATTCTTAATTGAATATATTCTTCTCTATTAATTAATGATTATAATTTTTAGTCTATTTTCTAAGTAGTTTTCTGTTGCCCCCAAGGTTTGAAGATTGAAATGCATTAGAAAATTATGAATTAATCAATCTGTACATAATAAACAAAATTGGTGTGTATGCTTATAAATACAAAGTAAATTAATAATTCTTAATTTTTTACCCGACATCTAACTATTAAAAATTGTTTTAATTTTTGTTTATGGGCTTTTTATGTGTTTCATTTCAAACTACTTAATGGATTTAAATTGTGCAGCTTGCTTATCAACAAAAAATCTGTAATATTTTTTTTAGTTCGGCAGCCAAATGAGAATTTTACTTCAAACCCATTTTTAAGGTATTTGGTTTCTTTTATTGTTGGTATTTCATCTTTAGGTATGTAGATATATAAAATGGAGAGTACCCATGAAATACCTTTGGCAACTCTTAGAACTCAAGATGGTGACCATCCCTGTATTAAATATATAGGTTCCGCAAAGAATTTTACTTTTATGTCAAAGACATGTCTTTTCATAAATTCATAGATAATTTTTCATGAAACTACCCAAATATATCTGAAAGTAGTTGCTTTTATACTTTAAAAATTTCAGGTAGTGAAGGTGGCAATCTATAGTTTTATTAAATTTATAAGATATTCATTTGAATAAATAAAATTTACAATTTTTTTTTTTTTTAATATTTTAACTTTTAATATAAATATTCCACTGTTTTCAAAACAAATATTTACACAAGTGATAAATTTAAAAAAGATCAAATGTCTAGATTCAAATAAAAATAAAGGGGGGGGGGGGGGCATTTAGAGGGAAGATGCATTCACAAGTATTGTAATGCAATTAGATTTTCAGTTATATCTCAGTAAATGAAGACACATGTCTGTTTATTGAAATCTCATTCAATTCTATTTGCTCGTCCTCCTCATATTTTGTTTGTCTCAAGCTATTTTTATTTAAACAACCGTTATGTACACAGGCACAAAACACAGTGCAGAGGACAAGCATTTACAACATGACGTTTGAATATAATATGAGTGTTTATATTGACTTCAAGACCTCACTTGGAACTAATGCAACATCATCTGGTACAATAATGAGAAGAAGTATATCAGAAACATTGTTTTTCTAGTAGCTGTACTATTCAGTATGATAAGAGTTACACTCAAAGCATTCTCCCAAATGGTATTTGTACCCTTTGCAGAAAAGCTTCAATGGTCAGTGGCCGTGATTCAGAAGACATTACAGAGTCTTGGAGGTTGTGAAAGAACTAATTATTCCCATTTTAGTGGACTAAGATCTAATTTGTGCTTCCGAAACTGTCAAACATTGTGTATATACATAGCAGGTAATAAAAATGCATGCTTGTGTGTTCATCAGAAACCATTATCAATTACCTGCTTCATTTTGTTCCTAGTATATATGCTTGTTGGAAAAATGGTGATATCTGATTGTATTTCAGTTGTAATTGATGACTCAACCTTCACTGGATTATTCCTTGGCCTCTTAAAGGTTCTGTAAGTAACTACTTGCTTTAAATCTGAACACATAACCAAACTATGATTAAGAAGTGTTTACTTGATTTGTATCGGTATTATATTTTCATCACCAAAGACGTTACAAGATAAAAGGGAGAAGCAGGAGCTGGCAGAATTTACCAGCTATCCACGATTGCATATCAAAAAGTCACACTTGCAATCAAGGAAAATAAGAGACAATTAAATATGTATTATGTGCAATGAACTAACTCAAAACAGGGCCGTATTTCTAAGTAGGCTGCAGCCTAGAGCAGCAAATTTACAGGGGGGGGGGGGGGAGGCAGTTTGGCAATTTATTTAAAATTTAAAAGGAAGTATTTCAGACGTTAATAATATTTTCCATACGAATTTAAGAATACATGTTACTTAAAAATATGTTTTAATCCTTCAACAAAGCCTACTTTCTCAAACTATCGCATAATGCAAATTCACAGCACGTAATTTTGTATTATAGCTTTCTTGCAGTGCAATCTAATTGAAAAAGATGAAACAACAATGAACTCTATCCTTTTGTTGTATAAAATAAATGTATTAAGCAAATATGAACTATAGAGGGGGCGGCAAATGGACTTTAGCCTATAGTTGGCATACTCTTAAATCCTGCCCTGACTCAAAATGAGGAATATCTAGAATCATAATTAACAAGCTAGTGGATATAGGGTAAGATGAAATCCCAAGTGCAATATCAGGTTGAATTGTTTTAAAAAGGCAAGATTTATCAACTCTGCATGAATTGGCAAATGTTATAATTGTTTAACATGGATGTATACTAGGAACAAAAGGAAGCAGGTAGTTGATTGGGGTTTCTGATGAACACTCAAGCACACATTTTTATAAACATTTCTAGGTTTATACAAAAAAATTTACTATTTCGGAAGTACAAGTTAAAGCTAAGTCCACTATAATAGGAATAAATAGCTCTTTCACAACCTTCAAGAATCTGTTAAATCTTCATTGTCACTGCTACTGACTATTGAAACTTATCTTTGCAATGTTAAATGGGCCCAAATATCATCTGGAAGAATGCTTTGAGTTAGGGATGGAACGGATATCCGGCAAATATCCGATATCCGGCTGATTTTTCAATATCCGAAACCCCGTCGGATATCCGATTTGAAATACCGGACATCCGATAATTTTATTCGGATATCCGGCCACCAGGTATCCACAAGAAATAATTTTTTGCAAAAAAATAGTGATCTTTTGAGGACAAAGGGGACACCGCATCCTATACTTTTTTTTTTCTTTTCTTGGACATAAATTGCAGTCAAGTTAGAAAACAAAAAAGTTCCTTCTTGAGAACTATGCTTTCGCATATCCCTAACTTCAGAGATGAGCTAGGGCGCCGAGTTGATAAGCATAAACCATTCCTCCTATCTTTTTCCATACACATCCTTCATACGTGTTTTGCAATATGTTCTTTTCATTCCAAGTTTATGATCTGATTAATTCCAGATGTTATATTTGAATGCTTCTCCGTAAAACACGAACCGAAATTCTAATAAATAGTACTTTTTTTTCCATAACATAAGCTACTTGTTAAGAGTTTTAGTTATTCTCACTTCCTCCTTTTTTTCTGACATTTGCTAGCGAGTAAAAAGCAATAAATAGCCAATGCGCACTCCTCAATGCTTTTTTTTTGTTCTATCGACGATAATACTCTACCCCTTTATGCTGTGAATGGTATGGTCTAATTTCTGATTTTTCATTGGCAGAAGTTGAAAGCTGGTGTATTTTTTCTGACGTAAAATGAAGTATTGTTATTTTTACGTCTTTAACGCACCGCCATAATGTGGAATTATATTTAGCTCTCTAGAAAGTCTTGAATCATAGTTTTTCCAATTACAATCCAATTTATAATTTTTAATAATGGCTCATTTAAAATCACCCATTTGGAAGTATTTTAAAATTAATGGAAATGACGAAAGCAAAGCCCTATGTGTTACTTCCTCCACAGAATCGTTTAAAAAATATATTGTGCGCGGTAAAAGCCCAAAATCCTTTTCTACAAAACCCTTATGGAACCATTTAATGAGTGTGCATAAGGAAATTCACCGAAGCTTAAAAGACTCACTAAATGCATCAAATATTGATGAACAAGAAAAAACAATTCATCAAAACAAGAAATGCACGCAGACAACATTGGAATCGACATTATTTGTACCAAAATTGTGGAGTTTAGATGATCCTAAAGCAAAAGCCTTAACCGCAAAAATATGTAAGTACTAATTTTGTTTGTTTATATTAAATATATATTTTAAATATGGTATAACATAATGTTAAACGTATTTCTGAAATATTTTCATCACATTGCAGAATGTTTGGTACAATTTTAAGTAACACACAAACAAAATGGTGATGAAGTTTCAAAATTGTTCAGAAAGTGTAGGTATTGTCATCACTAAAACATCGTTTCATCAACTAAAGTTTAAATAAAAAAAAATCAACTCAGTCGCGCGACAGCCTGTGTGGACCAAGGCCTACTGGGCCCAGCTCAGCTTTCTTGACTGAGGCATTTGTGTGTCACGTGGCAGATGTTCCGGTCAGATGGTCATTCTGACGCCGAACCCCAGTGTTTAGTTCCCAAGCATGCATAGTCCTCTTCAGTTTATTTCTTTCAGGTATAAACAGCTAAGTCAACCTTGCCCAGTCCGCGAATCAAACCATGGACCTGTGGCATGTAGTGCGGTGCGCTAACCACTAATTATAATTTACTTAATACTTCATATCATGACCATTTTTTTCGTATAGCATATCGTATAACTATCGTTTTTAGTATATAGACCGAATATCCGGCCGGATATCCGGTGAAATCCGTTTCGGATATCCATATCCGGTAGACATGGTACCCCAAACACGGGTACCTCCGGTACACGGATATCCCAAATCCGGTATCCGGCAAAACTCGCATCCGTTCCATCCCTACTTTGAGTGCACCTCCTATCATCCTGAACAGTTTGACTGCTAGAAAATACTTCTGCCCATTGTTGTACCAGATGTTCGATTAGCTCCAAGTGAGGTCTTGAAGTTAATAAATAATCATGTTATATTGAAACACCATGTCGTACACGATTCCGTTATATTCGCTTATCCTCTGCTGTTTTGTGTCTGTGTACATAACGGCTGTTTAAATAAAAAATAGCTTAAGACAAAAAAAAAAGTATGAGGAGGATGAGCAAATAGAATTGAATGAGATTTCAATAAGCAGACATGTGTCTTGATTGAGTGAGATATAACTGAAAATCTAAATCTCTAATTACACTTCAATACTCCTGAATGAGTATTTTATCTCCCTTTTATATAAATCTTCATATTTTATCTTATTTTTTAAATTTATTATTTGTATAAATATGTGTTTTGAAAACAATAGAATAATAAGTGTAAAATATTACAAAAAACATAAATTAGTAATTTTTATTTTTTCAAGCGATTTTCCTATAAATTTTATAAAATTATACTTTCAAGATGGCTGCCTTCACTATCCGAAATTTTAACCTAAATAATTAATAGTTTAAAAAAATAAAAAACACACTTTAATAGAAAAGTGAACTAAAAAGTAGAAAATAAGTTTGAAATAAGAATAGAGTGATTAACAAGAAATATTTATTTTATCGTAAAAAAGCTTGGGGTGCTTTTTAAGATATTTTCATAATGGCTCTACTTTTACCAATATCTGTCATTAAATATTTACAACAATTGACATCAAGCACCCCATGCTTTCTTACAATAAAATAAATATTTCTTGTAATTCACTCTATTCTTATTTCAAACTTATTTTCTACTTTTTAGTTCACTTTTCTATTAAAGCGTGTTTTTTAAACTATTAATTATTTGTTCTGTAAACTATAAATTTTTTTTAGTTAATTTTTTTAGTTAAGTGTACAAAACTCTCCAGTTGTTCCTGTCAATAGTCACATGCTTGTCTCAAATTTAAGTCATGTGTATGCCTTAGTACACACCGTATTACTTTGCACAAAACACTACCGTGTCTCTGAATCTGAAAAATCACTAATTCTGAAGGTCCTGGTAAGGATAATACGACTAAAAAAACACGCTTTATATAACCATCGTTCCCACGACAAATCTTTCAAATGTCTGCCTTATCAATTGTCGATGATAGGTTCTGTGATTACTGGGATTGTAACGGGTAACGGCACTCCAGGGTTCGATTCCAGAGAAGGTTGATTGGTTGGAATTTAACGGCGCAAGGGCAACACGAGTTAATCCTTGTGATAAAGCGACAAACTTATTGAATTATTGTATTGTCATCGGTCTTTGACAAGTGTGCAAAGTTTGAATCAAATCTGATCGCACTAAGTAGGGCAAAATCGAGCCCAAAAGAGTTGGTTACAAACATACAGGTGAAACTAATAAAAGCGTGTTAAAAACCACTACTTTCTGATCTGTTCGTGTAATTTCAAGAAAAATTATTTATAAATATTTGAGAAAAACATATTTTTGACATAAAAGTACACATTTTTGCAGAACCTATACATTTAATACAGGAATGGTCACCATCTTGATTTCTGAGTGTTGCCCACAGGTATTTCATGAATACCAACCATTTTATGTACCAACATTCTCTAAAGATGAAATACCAACAATAAAAAATACTCCTAAAATGGGTTTGGCCCACAGTTGACGGACTATTTCCATTTAAATATATGTAGCTGTCCAAAGTTATAGCCTGTTACATTTTCAAGTAGGTATATGATACATTCTCAAATTTTGTACGCTAGTATGTGCATACTACTTTGATTTTTTACTAAACTTTACTTTAAAGTGTATTTAATCTCACAGGTATTGATTAATAGTACAGAAGTTTTAAAACTTTCCAAGATTCTTTCCTTTTATTTTTCCATCAAAAAAGTTCTCTCTCTGAATATAGTATAGCAAAGAAAAATAATTAGTTTCATGTGCATAAATCATATTTCATTTGTACACACTAGTTTCATTTTTAAATTGTATTTGAATTATACAGCCATATTTTAACTTTCTTTCTTGGTATATTTCAATTTTTTTTTTTTTTTACAAAACTGTTTGTTACAATTTTGTTGAGTTTAATATTTTGAAAAATGTATGTATTTTATTTATCTAGTACTTGTTTCAAAATGCAAGTTGTTTTACCATATCTTTTTTGTTAATTTGAAATTTTTATTTAGTCAATTACCTTGATGCCCCTTTTGTGCTTGGAAGTTGTTCCACCTTGACATGATAGTTTGAAGATTGTGACTACTTGATCCTGAAAAGTGATACAAGAAGTCTAAAGTAAATTGTTATATTTTGTTAAACTGTAGTATGCTTTAATTTGATGTTTCGTCTAGCATTTTACTCATAGTATTTTGCATTTTTCTTTATGGAATATTTGACTGAGGATTTTCCCTTTTTAATTTATGTTTCTATTGCATTAGAAATATTTTATTCCAATACCTTTTGATATAATTGCTAGAATTCACATGTTCTTTGTAAATAAACTTTATGCATTTGCAAGTTCTTCCAAATACAAACACTTTTATATCAATTTATAAGCACTTGTTGATTTACTTATAAAATAAACCTGTAATATGCTTCCATAGTGATTTTTATTGCCATGGTAGCTGTTGAAAATTGAATCTGCTAAATGAATGAAAAAGTGGAAATATGCTTCGTTTTCTTACCCATTGGACATAAGTAAAACTTATAAATTTAAAACAAAACAAAAATGGTTCAAGTGAAAGTATTAAATCATATCGGGACCTTTTTAATGGGTAACTTTTGAAAAATTATAGTTTTACAGTTATATTATGGCCTCTTTAGAGAAATAGTTAAATTATGAAAATTTTATTGATCTTTGATTATAATATTTTAAAAGTCTTATGTCAGTTTCTTAAAACTTGAAATAGGTCTGACAGGTTAAAAAGGAAGTGGGTGATTCCATTTTAAAGCTAATCTGTAGAGTATTCAAATAGTTTTGGTTATCAATTTGGAGAGGGAATCTAATTTCAATAATAAGCACATCTAATTTTAAAGGTAACGTCTTGGTTTGTGTTTGTTATGAATCTTTCTTTTAAGGTACAAGTCTTGTTTTTTTAATTATTGAAACAGTAGGTAGGCTATTTTTAATGTACCTTTTCCCTCATTTCATGAGCTCATGTAAAGACAAAAAATTAATCATTTGAATTTTTTACACATACTATGATTTCAAACCATCTGTTAAACATTTGTATTGTTTTAATTATTTACCTATTTCTGATAGGTAAAAAAATGATGATTGTTTAAAAAATGTCTAAATCTTTGCATATTCTAAAACTTGTTATAAGATAAAATCACTTACTATATGATTTTCAAAGCATTTTAATTGTGATAAAATTTTCTAATTACTTTGCATCTAAACTTCACACAATATTTATTATTAACACCTATTACTTTACTGTAATACTCAAACTTTTAATTTGCAATTCAACGCATGCATTTTCACATATAAAAAATACTTTATGGTTTAAACTGTATCCTTGCATTTTATGATTGACTTTTTTACTGCTGATGTTTTTGTTATAAAAGTGGTAAGCATTTAATTATGAAGATTCAGCATTGTCTAACAGCAGTGAAAGTGCTCACATTTTAACAAAGTGTGAATATGTTATGGTTAATCTGAATAATTCCTACGATATGAGTACACGGCCCATCCTACTTAAAATCACAATTTATCCATTTGATGACTGAGGGATTATCACTCAAGCCTCACATGCTAAAGATGTCTGGTGTAATTTCTGTATAAGCTTAGACATTTTTTGTGGTTGGCATTTACAAAAGCATTAGGTCCCTGTTTTCATTGGTTGTTATTGTACAAAAGATGGTTATTGAATGAAGAAACAAAACCAAATTGCATATCCAAAAATAATTTATATCAGAGCAATAATATTTTTGTTTTTGTGCTTTTTTAAGCTATTTATATATTAAACTATTTTTAAACTGGAAGTTATTTGAAAACGATAAAATATAAAATGATGTGATAAAAATCACATTTTAGGGCATATCGAAAATTCAATACAAATTCTGTCTTAAAAATTTCAAAAGTATATATAGATATTTTTAATGTTGGAAAATGTAAAAAGCTGCTTTATCTTTTAATCTAAATTTTTTTACATATTGATAGCACTTGTAATAATTTTAACTACAATTTTTATAGTGTATTTTCATCTCTTTTTGTTTCATTCATTGAAACACTTTATAACTAAAAATCCGTCTATCATTAATTGGATTTCTATTAAAATATATACTTTTAAAAAATATTAAAGTATTTTATTCTTTACTCTGAATTATAATGTTTCAAAACTAGAACAAAGTTGATGTTTGGTGTGCTCACCTTTTGACAACTACTGTATATGTTTACATACTTGTATGCATGTCATTTTGTTATTTTTTCCTATGGATGTTAAAAACTATCAGATAAGAATTTTATTCATGTTTAGTATTCCAACTGTGTTTGGCTTTTTGCATTTCATTTGTTTGCATTTATGAAACTACATTGTTTTACTCTATAAAATGATACTTATTTTTATACATTGCATTTTTATTCAGCATGATTCAACAAATAAAATACTTATACTCTAATCTTATTTAAGTTTGTGTTAGTATCCAGGAACAAATGTATACATACGTATTGATATGGTAGCAATATTATTTTTTCATAATCATCAATATATTTAAGGGACAAAATGACTGATACTTCCCCGATTGGTGACATTGTGTTGAAAAATTATGGTTAAATTTTTTTTTCTTTTGCATTAATGTTTTTTTCTTTGCTCAATTTTTTATATATTTCTATTGAACAGATGTAAAACTGCAATTTGAAGAAAAAAAAGAAAGTATGTTTCTTGATCAACAAAATTGTTAAAAGGAAATTTCTTTGATTCATAATAGGAAATAAAATAGTTTATAAATTATAGTATAATAGAATATAAATTAGTTTTTTTTAACTTATTTGCATCTATTGAAATCTGCAAACATATTATAATTGCTTCCTCAATTGAAGGAAATTAATTTCCTATTCTATTCTTTTTCAATGAATAAATTATACTATATTGCTTTTAACTGTACTCTAAGAAATATTAAAAAACAATAAGTATTTTTAAATAATTTTTCTCTGTATTTTCAACCAGAATTTTTCCTAATCACACTCTTATATTGATATACATCATTTTAATTTTCCAAAAAATGTTTCTTTTGGGACAAAAATATATTATTTCAAAGCCTTACATTTCACTTTTTATCATAAAATTGCTATTTACTAAAAATGGTCACCAAAATTGGTCACTGAATTTTAGATATTTTACTCGTAAATAAAAAACATAAAATACCCTCATTCATGAATTTAGAATCTTAAATCTTACAGTGATATCACAAATCAGCACATATTAATGCTTTATTATATTTTAAACATTAAATATTATATGCTATAAAAATAAGACAAAGAAATATAATGATTTAAAATGATTTGCAATTTTTTTGTATTAAATACTTTTCATAAGTATTTGCAGTTTACAATCATTGATCTAAATTCTTGGTGCTTCCATCTTTGACTCGCTAGAAAACTTCTCTATGATACTTCTCAAGAAAGTCTCCTAGAATAACAAACGTTGTGAGAAATACTCTAAGTATGGATAGAAAAATATAATTTAGATTTGGTCATGAGTAAGAAAACGTCTCTAACATGCATAAAAAATGTTGGAAAATAAATGTATTCTTTTATCATATCATCTGCTTTTATTAAGCATAAGATGATGAATGGATTAAAATTTCATATATTACAATACAATGTATGCATTGAAACTATTTTTATTGAAATTAAAAATTCAGTTTCATGAGTTATTGTAGCCTATTATTGTAAAATGAATTTCATCAAAATTTCCCCTTTCTGGAAATTGCCATTATTGGTTCTTTTTATGAAACACATAGTATTATTTTTCTTTATCATTTGAATGTGTCATGCTAGTCTTTCTTTAAAGGTATAGAAAAGGATTTTAGTGAATTCATGTAGAATTTTATATCTAAAAAATAGATATTAGATATATTCTATCCAAGTTCTTTAAAATAGTCATCCTTTAAAGTACTTAAAAGTAGTGGTAATTTTTTATTCCAATATTAAAAAGTGCTAGTTCTAATGCATATAGATAAGAGTATAAAGGTATACCTATGTAAGGTACCAATAATTTATATTTTATATAACTAACTGAAACGTATACACTAGGACGAAAAAATTAAAAAAATGTTTTATTTTTTACTTTTTAAATCTAAAATGATCTCCTAAATTTTAATTTGTATTTTATTTTTTAAGTAACTTTGTCTCTCTCCTCTCTCTCTAAGTTTTTTATTAAATTTTTTACTTAGTATAACATTTGTTACTAGTACTTATATTGAGGTATTTTTTTTGTGTTTCGTGTTATATTACGAATTTTATTTCTTTAAATTCATTTGCAGCTATTTTGTTTTTGTGCGTATCTAAAAATGAACAAAAATCTTGAACTTTTCTTAAAAAGTATTTTTAACCCTACAAATTGGTATGAATAAGTATGTTGTATATAAACTTGTTTATACGACTTTTTTAAAAATCAAAACATATAGATGTGCTGTATAGTCTCTTTAAAATTTTAAAATGGAAGCTTTGATGTTTCAAATGAATTGAAAAATTTATTTTACTCAATTATGATAAAATTTTATAAAAAGGAAAACTTGTTGTACCTTTGACCAGTATTGTATAAAAAATATTTCTATGTTATTGAAAGCAAAAGTAGGAAGTATTTTTTATTTTAATCATACCATCCATCACTTTATTAAACTTTTAAATCACTGCACCCATTATAATTTGTTACTTGATTCTCTCCGATTCACTTGCATTTGGCTTTTACTATTACATTTAAATTATTTTCACTCGTAAATATTCAATATATTTTATCTGGATTTTCCTTTTCATTTGAATTTTCAATTTTATTATCTCTTAATAACTTTTAAGATTTTACCAGTATAATGCACAAAAGTGATAAAACTCAATGAGCGCCTGCAGAAAAAAATTGTTGAAGGTTCTCTTCCACAAAAATTAATGTTGTTAGTTAATTTGTATTTATTTTTAATCTTGGAAAACATTTTTTTAAATCATACATACATTCTGAATATGCCTTAGAGTTGTTTGTAAAGTTATAACTCTTTCTAAATGCAACATAATCTCCCAACCAGAGTCAGTTTATTATTTGAGTTCCTTTGTTGTATTTTTGAGCATCAACACAGGTTGTTCTTTTAACCAGATAAAAGTACAGCACTTTTCATATATATATATAATTTAATGTGATTGAAAATTCTATATATCACAATTTCAACTTTTTTGTTTTAATATTATCAATCTATTTAATTGACCCTTGTTTCAGGTTCATGTTAAGGTTCTTTACTTTGGGAATCCAGTGTTTAAAGTTCATAAAATAATTATTTTTAAAGTTTTACTAAATATCTTATGACACTGTTACTATACCTATATCATTTAATTATATAGTTTTATACATCAGATAATTTATTGATCATATTTTCTTTAATTTGTCATCAATATCACTAAGGAGTGCAGCCAAAAAATTTCTACTTGAAGGGTATTTGATCAATCAACTAAGTTAGCTCTTTATTGCTCAGTAAAAAGCAATGTCTAAGCAGAACTTTCTTATCCCATATTTTTCATGTCAACAATATTTCTGTGTTTCTTAAGTTGTGACTTAGATATATTAAAATGAATTTTATCCAGTATTCGAGTTAATCACATTAAATTATATATATATATGAAAAGTGCTGTACTTTTATCTGGTAAATACAAGGGCTTTACAGCACTGACACACTATTGGAACATTTGGAAAACAATATCATCTATGTTTGCAAATGTTTAAAATAACAGTTTATATTTGTCCTTAGTAGACCAAAAATTACGTACTACGATTTTTTTAATGCTATAAGATTTACAATTCCATTGTTTATTTCAAATTTCTTGGGCATATCAGCTACTTTAGAACAACAACACTGGCTGTGATGAATATGATAAATAAAAAATTGTATAATTCTGAAATTACTTGCGTTTACTAAGTGTTTATTATTAATTCGTAAGAAAAATTGGGAAGTTGATAGTCTTAGGGCGAATTCTGACACTAAAAACTTGAGTGACCTCCCTGGTTGCACTCCTGATATTACCTAAACTGTCAAAGGTATATCACCATATTTATCTTTGTCCAGAGGTTATACTTTTCTAAATATAAAATGTAGCATCTTAAATTTAAAACTTGAGAAGAAATAAATGCTTTTAATAGGATAAAAACTTTAAATTTGCAATGAAAGCTGTAGAGCAAAAAAAAAAAAAAAAAAAAAAAAAAATAATCCAAACATATAGAAAATTCAAAAGTAAAAATTGGTCAAAGGTACAACACCTCTCTTTTACCATCGCCTTGTAGGCCAATAAACCTGAAAAGGGACGAATGTTGTTTCTAAAAATTAAATAACATATTCAAAATAGTGATACATTTAAAGTACATTTTAAAATTTTAGGTGTTGCTTATTTTATTTTTGTGGACTTTGAAGGAGATCAGTGTTTATCACCTTTGGTATTTTACCTTTTGAACTTGGAATGTATTTCACCTCTATTTTTTCATTGTATTGACTTTATTAGATGCAAAATATTTATTAAACATTATGCTGGAAATTTTTCTTATTGTCATTATTTTTCAAAAGCCTGTATATATACTACTGCTATTGCACATTGATGCTTAATCTTTTATACAGTTCACAGATTTATTTTCCCCAAGAAAAATTTAAACTTTAATATTATAAAACAAAATAAGAACCAGTAAAGATTTCTTTGTGTCCCCAAAGTGTGTGGCAGAGAGTTATTTCTACATAGGCTATTCAAACAGTAAAAAGTTATTTAATTCCTGCTTTTGTATACACTTTTACCAATTATATATATTTAATCTTGAGACTGGCAGCACACAATTTACTACTTTTAAGAGATAATTAAATGATTGCAAAAGTATATGTGCTAGGATTAGAGGGTTTGCTTTTTATATGTTCTATTGAGAACGAGGGTCTCTATCTTAAGGGAATAATCCCGGAAGTTGGGAAATTTAACCAGCTTAATAAATGACAGAATCGGGTCGACAAAAAAGGATATCCTTTTTTTCCCCCTCCATGCATAAAAAGTGATTAACTTTACTTACTTTTAGTTTAACTGATAAAATGCTGTATAATGAAATAAAAATTTACATATATTTTCAAGTAAATTGCATGTTTAACGAAGCTCTGAAAACACGTGTTTCAACTTTGAGCTACGCAACCATTTTGATTTGAAAATTAAATTTTAAATACATCAATGTGCTTGGTTGGGTTGTGAACCACTTATCTTCCGACTACTAGCTTGGAATTTAAGTGACTGCCGCATCGAAAATCGCCTGTGGCACCGGAACTTATATTTTGGAAGTATGGTAAAGAAAACCTAGTTTAGAAACATTCAATAGTTAATTTTTTTTTATATTGAAATTTCAAATTTAGGGTTGCTGAACTAACTTTCAGTAACAACCTTAAATCTTATAATTAAATGTATTCTTCCCTGACACCTTTTGTATTCTTTAACTATTATCACATTAAAATAGATTGTTAGTATAATCTTGCAAACAGTGAGAGGGGAGGAGATAAGGGGCTCCAATTTTACCCTTTAAAAGAACTGTTAGTGATCTACGGTAAAATCGTCTAAAATTTGCCGTTTGTTCTCTGCCACGTTTGGTGCTTTTTGGCACGCATTCATATTTAGTGCTTATAGAATCAATATGTTACTCATAGGCTAAAGAGCAAAGCTGTATATGGGTTTTAAATATAATTCATAGTTGTATAATATTTGCATACAATAGAACTTGAAGAGAAGTACAATGAATAATTAATTTTATACTAAAAGCTATTTAAACAATTAGTATTTAATAAGATTTGGATATCAAATTGTTAGATTTTTGTTGTTGTTTCTAATCTCCAACCCAGTTTGACAGAGTTTTTTTTTTTTCTTCTTTTTTTTTTTCGTTCTTCTTCTTCCAAAAACTAATAGGAGTATTGGTGCGCATCATGCGCATGCCTTTATTTGTTTTGAAATATTTATATCCAGCATCATTTTATATAATTGAGGTTACGGTTATCAATAATATTCCAGGAAATATCATGAAAAGTAAAATAAATATATTTTGGGACACACTGTGGTTGAGTAGATTATAATTTTAATAATTAAAAAAAAAAAAAAAATCGAGAATTTGTGAAAAGATCAACCGATAACTCAGTTCAGAAAATATTTCAAAAACGGATTCATAGTATAATGTGATAATTGTATAATTTTGTTTGTATTGATATTCAAAGAAAAATTATGGTATATCATACGTAAACTGCCTTTCAAATGAATCATTGATTAGAATGAATCATAACTTTTTGTTTGCTTCACGCTATTTGAGCGATCTGGAGACAAAAGACTTTCTAATTCTAAAAAAGAACTAAATCAGTTAATTTTCTTGGAATATGGAAGATTTTTTCTTTTACATAATATGTTGGGGACATTTATTGGCAGTGATGGTAATTGGGTGCGACAAAAATAGGGTGTAAAGGTGTTCAACTACAAAATTAATATAATTTTATCGTCGAGACAGAGGGTAATTGTTCCTTTTAACCCTCTTAATCGCTGCTGTTTATTACTCTCATTCATGGTATCCAAAACAAAATTTTTAGATGCATCACTGCATGATTGCTTACGTGAAAAAGCATACTTCGCCAGAGCTTCTTTTTTCTAATGCGTTAATTCATCTGGAATGATTATCCCACACACAATGAAACTTTATATAACTCAATTTAATTTTCATATCCGTTTTTGTCATTCGATGTGTAGATTTGAATGATGAAAAATTTATTGTAATCAAATTTTAATATTTTTATATCTTAAAAGTGATTGGATAAAACTGTGAATTCAATAGAATTAACGAATAGGTAATTTGTCATATAATTAATTTTTTGTTCATGCAGACAGTGAAATTTCAAACAATTTTTTTTTGTAAGTTACATAACTCTTTTTTAAACGTATCAAAACGTTCATATTACACATTTAAAATTTCATACAATTTATTTTCAATGGGAAAAATTATAGAGCAATTTATTGTCTTACTAGTTTAAATGGCGTTAAATTTTTTGCAATGTATAAGCAATATGTCTATCTAAAATGTTCTACGGTAATGTTTAATGTAGCTTTGTTGAAAAGTTTAGTTTTATTAATATAATTGAACTGCAATTGAAACCACTTCCATTTAAATTTAACGGCCAACTTGTAAATAAGACATCTTTGTGAAACGCTATTCTTCATTGCGATATAAATGACAAATAGTAGAGGTTTAAAGGAATTGTAATTTATAAAAGGTATCATTGAGTCAACCTGTTTCCAAAAAGGATGGGACATTTTTTTATTTAAGAAATTTGTTATGTTTTACTATTTTTTGGATAGTGTTTTTACTATTTCTGTTGGAATAAAAAATTATGAATAATTATGTATTTGACAGTTGTTTGGAGTTATTGTCATTATTTTTTTTATTTTCTTATAGTACTTTAATTTTATTCCTGGTTCGTCGGGCCCCATTGTAGCTGCGTACCCCCTTCCCCTCCGCTCTCCACATTGTGGTCATTGAGGACCCGTTAGTTACACCACTGATTAGAGATATATCATGGGGAATTTTTTTTGTTTGGTTTTGCTATGCTCTATCACATCATCGTGGTGAACACATTCGTGGTGGCCCCAATATATATGAGGCAGTGGCTTTTTTCAGAAGTATCGTTCTCCGCCAAAGGAGATATTGCTCGTAAACCTAAGCTTACTTGGTTTATGACATCCGATACTATGTAGGGCAGAATAAACAACTCTTATTATTTCCTCATTCTTCAAAGTTAAAGAAAAGTTCACACTAAAGTCAAAACATTCTACTAAAATTTGATAAATTTTGACAGCAAACATTCTGCACTGAAGTTGATGGTATTGGCATTTCGACACCACTGTAGATCCCTTAAGTCTTCCTTAGAATGATAGCAAATGTTATTTTTGGAATTTAAAGTGAAAGTCGTTTTGGAGACGTATTTGTTTTCATATTTAAGGCAAGTATTCCTGAAGCATTTCATATTTATAACAAGTACTTATTTTTTAGTATTTCACATTGCATGTTTTTTGTACTCAAATTAAAAAGAGGTAGGTGAATATTTTTATTTTTGAGTTGAAGTATTTATTGGTCTGGTATGAAGAAATATCCTTATTGTAAGTAAATAAATCGTAATTGGGATTTTGCGTGCAAACTTAAATAAGATAATATAGAGAGGTGTTTCTTATTTCCTAAAAATTTGAGACGAGTATATGCTGAGAATCTCTACAATATTGCATCATTATCACTCTCAACGTAAAAAGGTATATGTGAAGCTAACGTTGTTTTTTCTTATGCCTCTTTGTGTTGAGAGCGATGATATGATTATTCCCCCTGAAAATCCTTCGTCCGTATCCTCTCAAACATAGCAAACGCTACTAAAAACCAAAAAAACGAGACGTTGTAAAAAAATACCCATCATAAAGTGGTCAACAATTTTTTTTATTGAATCTAATATTTGCCGCCTGGGCGCGTTTCATTTCTTTGGGATACTTTGCATGCTATGAAATAATTGGGATTATTAGGAAGAACCACTATGGCAAATCTACTTGGCAGTCTAAAGTTTTTTCAAAATAATATCAGTTCATACGTTTTGGCTAATTTGCACCCATTGAACTAAAATGAGATTTCCTCTATAAAATCTCTAGCCTGCCAAGTACTGATTGTCTATAGAGGTATTTCCCAATAATCCCAATTTAATTCAGACTTAAAAAGTACTTCAAAGAAATGAAACACAGTTGCCTGGTGGCGGCATTATCTTTCTTTACTTTTTCTGGCTCACAATTTTACTTATTGAATTTTTTTTACAACTTCAACGATTTTTTGGAAGATTATTTTACATGAAGACAATTATCCGAAAATGCTTCATGGTATGGACTGTGTTTTAGTAATTAGGCGGAAGCCTTTCTGTTCCTGCGACGGGATTAATAATACAGATATTTAAATGACATTTTAGACAATTTAGCACTTGTCACTCTTTGGAAAATTTAGTACCATTCTTGTCATGGACGAATTGATACTGCTTGTGTGCTCAAAGATATCTGGCTTAAGTTACTTTTCTCACATGCTACCATGCTTCCCATAGAGTTGTGTTCAAAAGTAAGCTAAATGGAGCCCTTCTCAGACTAGAAATTTTATGTATATCCTGTCATTAGTCAACTCATCATCAGTTAATTAAAGGGGGCAAATGGTTTCCTACTTTAAGAACTTTTCTGCTACCAATTGTGGCTACTTCTAATCATTTAGAACAGCGTTCGCCAGTAACTTTTAGAGCAGGCCGTATGACTTGTGTTGGAGCTTTTCGCAGGCCGGATGAACCAATATATGTATCTTTGATTATTATCGATTCAAAAATATATAGCATGACTGAAAACTGAAAAAAAAATATTGATTTATTTTATCTTAATAAAATTACAATTGATATTGGATTCTTGTTTTTAAATAATTAAAAAATAAGAATTTTCATTATTAGTAAATTAAAGTCTAAAAAAGAAACAAATCTTTTGTTCCAACGTGTGTCGCAGCCAATCTTAATAAATTGTCTAAATGAAATTCAGCTGAGTTATTCCTGTATAAATGATGAAAACCATCTTGCTGAAAGCTTCTACATAGTTAAAACTTATTATTGCTGACCAATTACAATTATGCTAAAAAAAAAGTTCATACCATGAAATTTGATTTTTTTTTAATATTCTGTGCTGCCGGCGGGCCGCAAAAAAATCTGTCGCGGGCCACATAGTAGCTAACACTGATTTAGAAGGAACAATATACTTACCAAAGCCCTTTATTTGTGAAACAAAGAATATATAAACGTATGACAGTACGATTAATCAGTTATTCTCCAATAGGCAAACGCTTGTACAGTAAGCAAAAAAAAAAAAAAAAAAAGAATCCAAACTATGGCTATACCTTGTATTTTAATTGATGAAATAAAAAAAGTCAAGTACCTTTGTAAATCATTGAAGGATTTGAATAATTGAATATGGTTTTTTGAATAATTGAATATAGTTTTTTAAATAACTGCATACAGTTTTTTTTTTCATAAGGGGTCGTCTACATATTTAAACTGAACCAAACTTTGAAAAGTTCAAAGGCAACCCCATAATATTATGCCATATTTGGATTTAGCATCCAAAAACACGACGAAATACAAAATTTCATAATTTCCCAATGAATGGTTAGAAATTTAAATGAGAACAAAGAATTGACAAATTAATGTTAAAAGAAAAAGCTACATTTTTTTGCCATAAATTTTTAAATAATTAATATATTTTAGTAATTTTTGTTTCAAACGATGGTTTTTTAAATGCCAAACATAAATAGCAATCAACTTTAGCACCAAACAGTATTTTAATAATTAATTATCAATTAATAAAACAATTTTTAAAATTTTTTAAATAGAAACATATATATTTTTTGCTCTTATTAGATTTATCATGGTCGGAAACCCCTTTCATTCCATTTTGACTTTTGGTTCTCAGTATTTTAGCAAAAATGTTAAAAAAAAAAAAAAAAAAAAAAAAAAACCTTTAAAGGGCCGTATATTAGATTACAATTGAAAACAATTAAAGATTAATTGAAGAAAAATTATTTCACTGTGAAATTTGTAAGTATTTATTATATCTTCACTAAGGTTAGAAGCATAGTTGGAAAACTTAAAAAATTAAATTTTTCTGTAGTTGGTCAAATAGTCACAAATTTATCGGGTGATCACAATTAAAGTGCAACATTCGAAAAGCGAGAAAAGAAAAACATGGGTCAGAATGACCTGAATGACCTTTTTGAAGTTGAACTGTAAGTTTTGAGAAGTGTGCATCAAATTCATTCTTTAATTGATTCTATCCAGTGATCGAAGTTAAAATCCGTAATCAGAGTCAACACACTCGCCTGGCATGTGAAACAAATCCGATTCGAAACCTAGAAGTATTAATAGAAATAATAGGGAATGTGAGATCAATTGTACAGAGTTGTCATTTCGAAGCATCTCCCATTCGATACTCAAATGCAAATGGTTTCTTTAAAAGAACTTTCCATAATCCATTTTCCTTTTAAATTTAGACTAATATCAACAGTAAATGATACGATATTTTATTATACCCTTCGTTTAGAATTTTTTGCACCAAGAAATAGAGCAATTCAAACCAACATGAATTCGAAATCATAATAAATTTACAAAAATTCATCCCCATAGGATATTTCATCAATATCAGAAAACATAGTAATTTAACAAGTTTGTATTCCTACGTAAAGCTCCATTAAGTTGAAAAATATACATAACATTTCAAAAAATACGTTTTAATAATTTTTAAATCTTTTTATAAAGAAATTCAGCCAATCGTCATTAGATTAGGGAAACGTATAAAAAATAAGCGTGATATAATTAACATAAAATAAGCTATCATTGTTAGATAATACTTTAGTAACCTAACAATTTGGTATTGATGGAAAATAATTTTAATAATAAAATATACAAAATAATAAATAATAAAATATACAGTTTTATTATTTGTCAAAAGTTGGTCAGTAATTTTTGCTCTGAAAGCTATTGACAAAGGTTATAGGGCTATTACGAAACTGTTCCATGGAAATTTTCGTGCTTTCTAAAAAGAGGTAGAAACAGATCCATTTACATTTTATAAACAATTACCAATTAAATTACATTTAATAAATAATTTTAATATTCATATTACATTTGCGTTTACAGTGTAAAATTTTTTTTTGGGGAAAAAAACCCAGCACTTTGTTAACTACTGTTTACAAATGTCTAAATTTTGTATTTATCAATTTTATAATCAGCAGTAACATACGGTTATATTTCTGTAATTATACAGGATGGCCAGCGTTTAAGCGGCCCAGGTTTCATATTGCTAAACTTAATTACGAACTTATGTTTTGAAAATAATCTGGGGCATTTTTTATGCTGGCCACTCTGTAGTTACCGATATTTAATTTCTTTCGTCTGGCACATCTTTAACTTTTTAAACAAATTATGTTACTTTTGAGTTATTTTGCTGATTCTGTATTAATCTGTTGTTAAACAGGATACTATAAATTGAAGTAGTTATGTGTAGTTTTAGACTAATACCTGTATTTTAAGACATTATAATACACGCAAACGTTCGATTCCTCCCCACTTTAAAGTAGAAGCTTGAAAATACGCTTCTTATTATTGAGATTTGCCCTGATGATTAGCCAAGGCATTTTCGCTTATAAGTGACGTGTTTCTAAACATAGTGAACCGAAATTTGGTATTTAGGATAAACAAAGTATTCTAAATCAAATGAAAACTTAAAAATTGGGGTTCTATTGAAAGTTTCAAAGATAAAGTAAATTTACCTAGCCCCTAAAAAAAAAGTGTTGTAACGGACATATAAAAAATCGTAAACAAAACATTTTGGTGCAAACCGCAAGATTCTACGATAATTAGAACCGAAGATATAGCCATCTTTCGGATTTTTTTTTCGTAATGTACAATGTACATCCAAGTTTGATAAACGACATTTTTAGATAAATGCTCTTTTCTATGAAATTGTGGCATATTTCGTGTTCATAATTTTTTAAACTCCTTTGTCTCCGGAACTAGAAGGAGTACAGACCAAAATTAAATTTTAAAAGAAGCATAATAGTTTGAAATTTAAATGTATGCAAAAATCACGAAATTGATAGTTTTGCAATTTTTAGTCTACTGTATACCCTCAAAATGATGGCGGACCACTACATTTAAAGATGTATTTGTTGCACACTCTTAGAAAAGAAATATATGATTTCATATGTAATAACAAAAATAAATTTATTTTATTAGGGAAGAAACACCAATAAAAGCTCATTTAACTAATGTAATATTTTTTTTTTTTATAATTATCTTTCTTGTATTATTTTCAAGCACATCGAGAAGGATAATTTATGTTACTTTCCTAATGCACAATGTCTTTTATTCCATACCAAAACCATGTGCGAGTTCTTTCACTTGCCTATTTTTTTAAAGCCATAATCTTTGGCGAGGGCGGAATATCTTACACCCACCCCTATTCGGGTGAAGGGGGGGGGGGGGACATAGATGTAGGAGTCCACATTTACTTCTACATTTCTAAAGGAGAGTAAGATAGAATGGCCAGGTTGCTTCCAAGCAGCTTTTGACAAGCTACACTTTTTCCTGATTCTGAGTGATGTGTGTTCGAGAGGGAAAAGAGCAACAGTCTTCTTCATTAATAATTTGTTTCAAATCTCTCCCTCTGAATTTTAAAGTTAAGAGAGGGTGAGATGGAAAGTTCATAACTGGTCCTGAAAATAGCATCCAGGCTAATCGGTTAAAAAATTATATAAATGTATGCGAAAATAATAAAATCCAGGTATAAATAATATTTTCAATAATACTTTCTAGTAAACTTGGCTTATTTTTTAACTCCTCATCATTAGTTACTATTGATACACAAAATAAAATTATTTTAAGGGTATTTCTATTTATTCTCGAATGTGAGCATGTTTTTTGAAATCAAAAAAATTAAAACTGATATGATATTCAGTATAGTATTTAGTAACAAATTAACCTTGTCGAAACAAGTAACAATTCTGCATTATGTAGGCATAATAACTTGCAATAACTCAGATCTATTTCTCAGAAAACAGATTTATTCCAGATAGTAAAAAGATAAATATCCAATACTCAAATGACAGCATCATAAAGACTTCTGACAATAAATCTTAAAAAATTTCTCAAAACAAGAAGTTATTACAATTTTGTCAAATACAAATTGTGCTACAAACTGTTTGCGACAGCAGAAGTAAATTACGCATTGTTAGTTTAATTCATCTTAGTTACTGGCTGAGATTCTAGGAAGAAGTAAATTTCCACTTACTGCTATCTCTACGAGGTTTCTCTCCATTCAGCGCGAGCGGGCAATAGCATTTCGTTGACAGAGCTCTAACGAGCCGGTGTATGAGTCAAGCGTCAAGCAAAGCTCAAGTTATGCCATCTCAGCCTCCAGAACAGATCTCGAATGCTTCCTTCAACAAAAACCCAGATTCCTTCTCATCTCTTTAGCAACACCCCAAACTTTCCCATTTGTTAAATATAGAAAACCCTCACTGCAATCCAATTTGCCAGGTGCAAACCTGACAAGTCAATTGGAGAAATTAAGACGTGAGAAAACTCCTCCCACCGACCAAAAATGCAAATATCGTGCACCATGAATTTTATTTGGGGGACGTGTTCTCGATGCACTTTTCCACACCACTCTTATCAAATTGTACAAATGTCAGATTACATCATAACAAAAACATCTTGTTTTGAGTACATATAAAGTAGTGCATAAAAAATTTCATTCAAATCCCCGTTTTTCGCGTTATTCTTTTTTTTAACTTTTTGGCTGGGCACGTGATGACATAGAAGCGTTTCTAGACGAATTATGCTTTTTCTTTAAGTGCGAAATATTAAAAACCAAAGTGCTTGTACATAGTTATAAATATTCAATGACACATGATATCAGAGTTCCCCTGTCACATGGATGTTGTATTGCTTATTTAAAAATATTTTTAGACATTTAATAAACATAATGCTTTATTTGCTGTCCCGTTATAAGATCGCTTTCCCGTCAATCTCTTCTTCGCTCTATGTAAAAGAAAACGAATGGTCTTTTCTTCTTTTGAAGCCTGTCGAGCTTTGCTGGAAAGTTTCCAGCCGCCTCAATCGACATGAATTTTGTGTAACTTTTGCTTTCATATCACACACTTGTACTCGACGCTTCTTTAAAAAATAAGAAACTTAGACAGAAATTTTATTTTAGTTGTTGTAGCGTTGTTTGAAAAAAAATGAAGACTGTTGAAGTTTTTTTCTTTATCTACAGTATTTTCAAGAAGCTACCAAGTTAATTAGAAAGAATTTTTCTATAGACAATATCTCTACTTATAATGGGGTCAAAGTGTCTGTGAATACAAATAATGGGCTTAATTTATAGCATTTTACAGAATTTGTTTTCATATTTCATTTAATCTTAAAATGAAAAAACTTTTTCGAAATTTTGTTTGTCGATTCGACATTTTCTGCAGCACATATTTGGTTGTTTTTACTTTCAATTACGATTTTTTTTTGCATTTCTCCACGTTTTGGAACATCCTGATTTCAAAAAAGTTATATAGAAAAAATGTCTGTCTGTATGTGTCTGTGTGTACGTGGCAGCATAACTCCTGAACAAATTGACCTGCAATGTTTAAATTTGGTGTGCTGGTTAGTGGTGGCACAAGGACCTACCATTAAGGTTTACGTCAGAATCGCGTGTGCTCATAAGGTAGCTGCCATTGAAAAAATGTGGAATAGAATTTTTAATCTATATAATCGGGATTATTTGTAATATTTTCAAAAGTTGAAGGCTTGTAACTGTGACCACTATCGAAATTGTTTCAAGTGCTAATTTATGCATAATCATTTTCAAATTTTGTGAGACCATCAATATGTCGAGGCTACTTTTCTCCTCCTCCCCTCTCGCTGAAATATACCACATACATTTTTTTGAGTGGTAGTTTTCCTCGTATTTTATGTAGGAATCGAAATTTCATTTTTTTTTTAAATGTGCACTTTTACCTACATAAAGAATTATCGAAATTAATTAGAAAACAAAATTATGCTCCAAACCAATGTTTTTAATCTGTAACAATAATACATATTAAAATAATAAATATAATTTAAGCTATCCAATCGAATATGAAGTGTAATATAATAAACAGCATAACTTTGATTACATAATAAAGATAATTTTTACTGTATTTTATAATTTAAACATTATTCCGTTGCAGAGTAAAGAGAACAAATTCAATGAGAAACACTAAAATTATTTTAGAAACCATTTTCTTAGCATTACATATCCCTATTTTTAAGATAACCATTAAGGAAGAAAATAATAGATAATTGGAAATTTGAGTTATTAAATATTAGCTACCACAATTTTTTTATTTAAAAAAAGCTGAACTTCATGTGAAAGTGAAATCAGCAAAAAAGATTAAATTTAAAAAAAAATTCAGAAGTCGAGCAATTTTAAACAATTAGACTATTGACTAACAGGTGAATTTAATCAAACCCAGTTTTCAATTTTTTAAGCTACATTCAAAGTACTGAAATTTAGGTCAAAAGAGCTGAAATCAGTGTTGCCGCTGCACTGTACCATGTTTTGAAAGAGCTGAAACATTCATTTGTAAAGTTATAAACAGATCTCCAATAGAAGAGTTATACACAGATCTCCAATAGAAGTTTCGATAATCCATTAAAATTTCCTTGGCATATTTTAATGCAAAGATATATGCTACACAAACTGTAAATGATAACTACACACTGTATTAAATTCTGCACAAAAACTGAATAACTTAGGAGCTATGTCTTTAGGAAGGAAGTAAACCTATTTGATATCAGGTAATTGTTTAAAAAAAAAAGAAGGAAAAAAAAGAGCTTCTTGAAATTTTTACCATTTGTCGAAACCCATTAAATAATTATTTTTACATGCAGTCTTCTTCACAGCGGCAAAACTATATGCACATAAATCAAGTACAAGTTTTATTAAATATACTTCTATACATAACAGGTTACAGACCAGATTGACTTTCTTATATATTGCATAATATGTAGGTAGAAAAGTACATTGAGATAAATAGCACGAAATCAGTATAGTGTAAATAAAAGGGTAATACAACAATGTAAAAAATGTAACGGTCAAGTAACATGAGATAAAACCCTGCAAGAATATTCAGATATAGGATGGCAACTCGATCAGAAATTCAATATTAAAATATAGGGCGTAACATTTCTAACTCAGTGGAGAAGATTTGAAAAATTTCTTACAAACATTGCGGCAACATCATAAGTACAGTCAATGTGCAGTTGATAAAAATTCAGCAATTATACGTGAATGACAAAAGTTAGCAAGATACGATGTAAAGATTCATACAGAAGTTAGGACAAATGCATGTGAAAGAGAAATGTTAAGAGTGGATTTACCAACTGAGTCGTGAGTGCCATATTGTTAACGACAGCTGTTTTCCAGTAGTCAATATGTTTTGAACATATAACTTATATCAAAGATATGAAATATTAAATCTTTAATGCATGGTGTAGCATATATGCTACACAACTTGGCAGTAAAATTTGAGTAATGATGTATTTTATTGCAATTAATTGAATTAGTCATACCAATATTGCTTATTATACCTAAAAGTATTTTTATTAGTATACTTTGTGAAATAATCCCCAGTTACATGACCACTAGTTGTATCATAATGAAACAAAAATCATGCACTAAAAGGTTAAGGCAAATGTATGATCATGTCGGATTGGAAACAGTAAACATTGGCAAAAGTGCCAATGAGAATTCACTAAGTGAGTGACAAGGAAAGAACTCGGTCAAAGCCAAATGATTCGTTAAAACTCTTACAATATACATGGTCATAAAAGTAAAATATTAATTACTATTTATATTCAAAAGCATTTATTTTCTTATTATTTTTAATATTTTAAAGTTTAATACAAACAATTTGTGCAGGAAGGCTAATTTCTTACCAGTCAAACCCCGTTAACGTGAAATCAGTTAAAATGAAATCCAACGGGAAGTATTAAAAGCAGTTCCCCGTACTTAAACTTAACGTTAATTTATTCTGTTAAAATTCCAAGTCCGGCATGGATTCTACCCCACGGTGATTTTCGCAAGAAAATTGCAGCCCCGTCATTTTTTTAATGACAAGTGAACTGCATATGGTCGCCATAATTTGACATAGTTATATATAAACAATTCTTGAAGCAGAAACCGTACCGGACTTGGAATTTTAACCATTTATTCGTCTAACACAAAATTCGGTTAACGTAAACAATTTCAGTGGCCCTATCGACTTCACGTTAACAGGGTTTGACTGTACAAAATGTATGATTTCTCTGCAACTATATTTCTACACAGAAGGATCCATTTTAGAGTATACGGCTGATCCATTATAAAGTATATGGATGATATTAAGGCTGATCTCAACTGTAGAGTTGTTTACAAAAACACAGCACCAAGTTAAGGCATTTCACTAGCTAGGTAAAAAATGGCAGCTGATACTGTTCCGCTAAAGGTAAAAAAAATGTACAGATACCTTTATTTTGCCATTAGTGTCTGTTTTCAAACAACAGTATGGATTCTAAGTTAAGGCGTTTAAGGGCAATAAACAGTAAAATGTGCAGTGAAGGTGCTAGTGATGTTACAAAATTCAACAATTTTACATGAAAGGCGAAAGTTAGCACTATACAAGGTAGGCATACCTTAATTTTTGCCATAAGCGGCTGGTTTCAATGTACAAAACGATTAATGACAATAACTGGCATCAGCCACCATTTTTTACTTGGCCAATGAAGTACTTTTAACTTGGAACTGATTTTATATAAACAGTAACCAACAACTTCTCATTCATCATTGAGCTTTAGTCAAGTTAATCATCAGGTGTAAAAAGAACAATAGTAGCTATTGCTAAACAAATTCATTTAGGGAACAAATGAAACTTTTCGAATCGTTTTTCAAGTGTGTGACAACAATTTGAAAGTGTAGTTACAAATAAATAAAAAGCTAGCGATAAAAAACAACGATACTTAAAAAAGGGTTTAGTTGATTTCGATAAGGCTGTAAGTTGACTTTAGTTTTATATAAGAGTCTAATTATTCTCATTGCCAAGAATGAGTGTAATTAAACTTTTATACAAAACCTAAGTCAACTTGCAGCCTTTTCCAAATACCGGCTTCAGATAAATCGCACCTGCTTTAAAAGACCTCTAAATTCGCCCCTGTCGATATGTTAGCAAAAAAACAATCGACAACTTCGAAATACAGAAGAAAACCTGGCACACTACGCATTTTGCATGAACTTAACCACTGTATTCTTCCACCACTGTCTGTTGAATGAATGGTTGTAACGAGGGAATGAATCCAAGGATGAGGAAAAGTGAATTGAAATACTTATTTTCTGAGTTAATTTGACCTACAAGGAAAACTAAGTAATATTTTGAATCAAAGACGTGCCAGTATAAGTGCTCTTAGTTTTGATTATTAAGTTTACGATACAGCTGTCAAGTTTTCTATTTAATTGGTCAATAGATTGCAGATTTTCGAAGAGAAAACCCTAGATTAAAAGTCTAGTAAATGAATTAAATAATTCGTAAACTGAGAATTTTAGGGGATTTTTTTTATTATACGCCTACATTTTTTAAATTTTGATTCTATATACATTCCAAACTTATCATATAAACAAGTGTCAATCCAGTAAGTTTATGGCTAAACCAAAGGCGTTCTAAGCGACCTGAGACGCATTTCAAAGTGAAGTAAACCCACCGGGGTACAAAGGCAATAGGAATATTTTATAAATAGTAAGAAATAAGACATATACTCTCAACAGATAACTGTTAGTGATGCGATTTAATTGGTTATGTATAAAAAGCGAACCTTAATAAACTGTACCAAATAAGCAAGATGGAGACAAGAAACGGGTCTTGGTCTCTTGGTAATTTATAGTATCGGATTTCAGTTATTTTTTCATTACTCAAATTATTACAGGTTGTTGCAACTTGGGTCCTTAGAGAAGAGTTTGAGGGAAACTTTTCGGTATAATTTGAAATGTTTGTATGAGCATAAGTCGCATGACTATAAATAAATAAATAAATAAATAAATAAATAAATAAATAAATAAATAAATAAATAAATAAATAAATAAATAAATAAATAAATAAATAAATAAATAAATAAATAAATAAATAAATAAATAAATAAATAAATAAATAAATAAATAAATAAATAAATAAATAAATAAATAAATAAATAAATAAATAAATAAATAAATAAATAAATAAATAAATAAATAAATAAATAAATAAATAAATAAATAAATAAATAAATAAATAAATAAATAAATAAATAAATAAATAAATAAATAAATAAATAAATAAATAAATAAATAAATAAATAAATAAATAAATAAATAAATAAATAAATAAATAAATAAATAAATAAATAAATAAATAAATAAATAAATAAATAAATAAATAAATAAATAAATAAATAAATAAATAAATAAATAAATAAATAAATAAATAAATAAATAAATAAATAAATAAATAAATAAATAAATAAATAAATAAATAAATAAATAAATAAATAAATAAATAAATAAATAAATAAATAAATAAATAAATAAATAAATAAATAAATAAATAAATAAATAAATAAATAAATAAATAAATAAATAAATAAATAAATAAATAAATAAATAAATAAATAAATAAATAAATAAATAAATAAATAAATAAATAAATAAATAAATAAATAAATAAATAAATAAATAAATAAATAAATAAATAAATAAATAAATAAATAAATAAATAAATAAATAAATAAATAAATAAATAAATAAATAAATAAATAAATAAATAAATAAATAAATAAATAAATAAATAAATAAATAAATAAATAAATAAATAAATACATACATACATACATACATACATACATACATACATACATACATACATACATACATACATACATACATACATACATACATACATACATACATACATACATACATACATACATACATACATACATACATACATACATACATACATACATAAATAAATAAATAAATAAATAAATAAATAAAAAATTATACACCATATAAATTCTCTTAGAAAATGAAATATCGTCTATAAATTTATAAATCTCTTCTATAATTTTAAAAGACGTCCGAAAACATTACGAATGATTGTTTAAATCACAAAATTTGGCATAGTAAAGACGTTAGGTTTTATTGCCTAGTAGTGTCATTAGTACACTATATAAATAATTGAGATAATGTGGTAAAAACTGAAGCTCTCAACCTATCACATCAAATTAAAACCTGCAATTATTTTGAAATGATAGAATAACATCAACGTCAGCGTTGATTTTCGACGAGAGGAGAGGAAATGGAGGTTCGGAGAACATTTGGATTTGTAGGGGGCTAGGGGAAGAAATTCTATGAGAAAGTCAGCTTTTCAAGGGAGGCCAGATAAAAAAAGTAGTTTTTTATTTTTATTTTTTTATTTTTTTTTATCACGTATGGGGTAGTACGAGGTAAAATTCATAAGAGAGATAAACAGGAGGGTAATCTGCACATCACAGATAAAAAATTAAGAAAATAATATAAAAACTACATTCGATACAATTAGTAAAAATTCTCTACTATGCACCTAGCAACGCCGGACCACACAGCTGGTTATTATATGAAATAAATAGGAGTCTCTTTTCTACTTAGTCTTATTTTTTTGTTTTATCTGCAGAGGATGTGTTGATCCCATTGGCGCCAGTCCCTGTCTCCATCGTGTCGCCCATCGATCCCTGGTCAAGTCGACAACTTTCAAGATGATGTTGTCTTCCCCGGATTCAGTCGACCGTTGAGATGCTCGCCTCTCTTCTCCATCACCACGTCTTTAACTCTTCTCACTGGCTGAGGCTAGTAACATTATAATTCGTCCTATTACACGAAAGGCATTTAGTTAAACAAAAACACTTTCTGTTTTGGAGGGTGAGATGAGGAATTGTCAATAAAAGGGGTTAAATTGAATTTTATTATACATATTTAAATAAAATATTGTAATAATGCTTTTGTAATTATATGCATGGTGATTATAATTAAAGTTCAACGTTCAAAAAGCTGTACAAAAATAACCACTGCTCAGAATGAGCTGAAATTTTATCGAATATACGAAAAGATAGGTGAAATGGTATGGCACAAAAAAAAAAAAACTATTTAGAACTATTTTTTTTCTTATGTCATATAATTTCCCTTTTCTTTGTTTATATTCAAGTCATATTTTTGGTCATTCTGATGAGTGGTTCTATTTTTACATATTAACTTTACAGTTGAACTTTAATTAAAATCACCTTGCATCATAAGGAAGAAAATATATGTGAATTTTTACAATGTGACATGAAGTCTACCATTAGAATATTTGCTCGATGAGTATAATTTAAATTTCCAATGTACTGTGAGCAAAGAAATTTCAAAATAAATATATTCATAATTAATATTAATTAAAGATCAAAACTTTTGACTTGTATGTTTGAACTAGTTTTTTTCTTCTGAAATATTTTCGTGATGAATTTGTTTGAAAATGATAATTTGTACATCAATGTCGTCATGACAATAGTTTGACTAGGTTATAATATAATATTTGCTAGACTTAAATGTAACAAGCAAAAAGTATCCAACTGTTCAAATTACTTTTTAAATTAACATCCCTTAAACCAAGAAATTTAACAAAATGATAATCTGCATGCAGTTTTATTTTTAAATATAAAATTTATAGCAAATAATAGTATGTAACTTTAAAAAGAATTTCCAATCAATTTTTTTTTAAGTTTTCAATGAAAAACATTCGTATGGGTTCACCTATTGTATAAGGATAAACAACAATTATAGTCCTCTTACTTTCAAATTGTTTGATCATTTACTATAAACATGGTACCTATAGAATTTCATTTTTTTTATTCAGTTGCGAATGAAGTTTATTTCTTTAAAAACTTTTATTTTCTTACCTTTTTACATAATTTTGGTTTATTTAATGTGTTATACAATTTCATTAAAAGCTTCTTTTATTGATATAGAAAGTTAAGGATATATTTCAAATTTTTTTTTAAGAATATATTTCAACATACCCTTTTCTTGTTACTAAATATTGTAATCAAAATATATGCGAAGTTTTAAAAAATTTAGATAGGAAAATTAATAAAATGTTGAACAGTTGGGGAGGAATGGTACCACTGATTATAGGACAGTTGGATAACTCCATGAAATAATTAAGTGGATTTGAGAATTTTGAACAGAAGTCCAATACGCTACCATCTAAGCCAGCCTTCTCTTGAGAAGAAAAGTAATAAACAGCTTATATTTTGGACCACAGCCATATTGACAATTAGCTCGAATATTAATAAATACTTAAATTTAAAATATTTTAACCAACCAATACCATTTTAATTGGAACTTTTTATAACTATTTACTTTCCTGATATTAAAAAACAAGTTTTGTAAGTTTCAGAATTAAAAGGATGGGGTGGGGGCTCGTATTTTCCAACCTTAGATAGCTTATTAAAAAAAAAAATCATAGATGTCATATATTTTGAAATTCTCTCATCTTTAGCTTTCATCTGTTACCAAACACAATGTCATTATAGAATAAATTTTTTTCAAATTAAAAAAAAAAAAAAAAAAAAAATGCAAAATTTAAATTTTTATGTTATAAATTTTCCGGATTTTATTTTCTTATTTGTTTGGACATACATGAATCAGATAGAGTACACATTTCATTTAAATCATCCAACTAGTTTCCCCAATAATAAATTTTTAATGTTTTGGACGGACAGACAGTCATCGGAATGATTTTATATGTGTTTTCATTTTTTACCTTCTACTAAAGAATACGGAAATTATAATATAAAGCAAACATACAAGATTGTTTTAAATAACTAAATTTGAAAAACAAATAAAAGTAACACCTTTCATTTGTCTCGAAAAGCAACTATTTTCTAATCATTAGGGTCATTTAAGATATAACAAAACATTTACTTAAAAGTTTAAACTAACGAAATTGTTGCAGCGTATCTGCAAATGACACTTTAATATAGAGCCTAAACTGTGCTAAATCCCCTCTTTATTGCTTGAAAGAATAAAGATAAAAGAAAACCTTTTTTTTTTCTTTTTTCAAATAACTAAAATGACTAGCAATTTCATGAAGGTTAAGTTAGCTTCTTCAGTTACCCAGAAAAGCAATTATTAAGTTTGAATACCAACACCTTTTTGCATGAAATTTCCAATTATCTTCGATTTTATGCTTGAAGGTCGGTTTAAGTTAAAGAGAATAGAATCGATGTTCAAATAACAGCTACTTTGAAGCGATTGGCTCGTTAAAAAAAGATGACATAAACCGCTTTTGGAATGACTATCTCCACATCTACTGCTGTCTTGAATCGAAAGATTTGACATTGTTATTTATAACTTGATGTTTTCTTGCTCCATGATCCACCTTCACGGAGTAATGTCTAGAGTGGGAATTCTATTCTTTTGGTTCGTTAAACGACTTCGATAGTAAATGGCAAGTCACTTCTTTTTATTGGAATCATGGGAAAATGCTTTAATGGGACAATTGTTCAATGCGCGGCGTCATCAGCAGATGTTCTTCTAGATAGGCTTTGAACATCTCTCTGACTTTGTCAATAATTGCGATTGTGAATGGAAACACAAACTGGAAAGTATTTCCTTTCTTACATAATTTAATGATGGGTACATATAAATTATTAACTGACTGTCTAACAATATTTTTATCATGATCTCGACTTTAGTCGATATTCATAGCTAGTTTAAATAATAAGAAATCAACGTGCAATTATACTTAGAAAATTTACTTTATTGAATTTGTTTTGTTTTTTATTGAATATTATATTCTAGCCAAAAATACGTGAATTCAATGCAAAACATACTTATATTTATTAAAAAATAATTATTCACACAGAAATAAATTCCGCCTCTAATTTCAAAAGGTGGAATACCAAATAACATCACATGCGTAAAACTAATATGTACATTTTTACTTTGATGCCAATTTGCGATGTAACTCTTCTGAGAAAAACCTGCAACAAAGGTTGCGAATTTTTAAAGGGATTGAATATGAATTCAATTATAAAAAAACGTGTTTTCTATGTTTTTCTTGTTAATATGTTGGATTTTTCTTATACTTTCTTTACATTTCACCGCTGGCTTTACAAAGATTAAATTAAATTAATGATCATATTTCATCGAGTCTTTTAAAAGAAATTCATTTTTAATTGAAGAGTGCTTTTGTAATATTCCAAATTTAATTTCGTGTTGGGAGGTAGTACATATTTTTTAAATAAATTCTTATGTAAAAATTTAATGGGTTTGCATGTTGTGTTCAATATCAGAATGTACGCTTAGTGAACAAATTTATAATAATTGAAATAAAAGGCCACTACAAGGAAAATATTAAAATGATTACTGAAATCTGGAATGTGTATAATATAATGAAATACTATTTCTAACTACCTAGCACGCACTAATTTTATTTACAGAATTTTTATAATGTTCTCCTAATTAGGTTAAGACAATTTATATAATTGGTAAATGAAATTTTTCAAGTAAAAGAAGTATATAAAGTCATTTATTACGATTTGGTTTAAAAAAAATGTCTCTGGCTTTGATTGTTTTTGAAACGCGATTATATGTTTAATGGAGCTTTTTGAATAAATAGGCTAATACTCGATTCTGTTTAAAAGTTCAACAAAGAAACAACAAAAAACAAAAGAACTGACGTGAAACTAATCCAGTGTGCTCATTTTCATTATTATGTTACTACTTAAAAAAAAAGAAGAAAAAAAAGGATGCTTTTGTTATACTTCTTCTCGCCTTTTTCAGTACAATAGAATTCGATTTGAAATCATTAAAATGGATTTCACTTGGGAAGGATTTTCGTGGTTCTTTCATTAGCCATTATCGTATGTATTTCAAAGGAGATGTCTGAAATAAAAAGAGAAAAAGAAATAACGTACGCAAAAACTACTGATGCATTCTTTTTATTCATTTCATTCGGTAGAGCAAATGACAAAGATAAAATAGGAATGTTCTGCAGCGAGAAGCAAAATAATTTTCTGGCTATGAAATATGCATGCAGTTTTTCGCAAAATCTGAATTTATTCGAAGGATGATTTCATGCTACATTTTAAAAATGCATTTTTGTATGAATGCAAATAAAAAATCAAAATATGAAATTATGAAGTCGTTGAGCAAATCCATTATGCAGAATCCACTACTCAGTCCAGAATTTCACACAGCAAAATATTTAAAAAATTAGAATTTTAATGCCTGTTAATAACATCATATTGTTTATTTTTTACATATAGAAGTAATTTAAGTGTAAAACCTTTAAATTAGTTAAGTATATGGTTTTAAAAAACTTTACTTGTGCATCGACATAGATGGTTGAAAGTAATTTTATCGTAATTGAGATATCAATAATTATAATCACAATCGTTATATGCCCACTTTTATAAATTTTCTGAAAGCGCAAAAATGAAGAAAAGAAAACGTGAAAATGAAAGTGTGTGTAAAGGTCTCTTTTAAACTTACACTACAAAATTATTATTTAGACAGAAAGAGCTAGACTCTATCTTTATAATGATGCCAATATCTTATTTAGGCCAAAGAAAGTAGACAAACTTGAATCGTGAAGCAAAATCGATGTAGTTTTTCTAAAGTACTTTAGCTCTTATTCAGAAAATTTGAACTTTTACCATTGATGCTATGTCCGTACATTCGCATATCGTGGAGGATACTTAGGCTGATGTTAGCTGCAGAGAAATATAACAATAATACATTTTATTTTGAGACTGCTAATTTTAAACTATTTAATGTTATTAAATTAAGCTAAATTTAAATTATACTTTTTACGGCCACTTGTAACTTAAAACTGATAATAGCCTGATTGCACTTTTACTGGTTCTAAAAGGTGAAAGCGTTATCTTGAAATTTCAGTTTCATCCATTATTCAAAACAAGAGTGTATTTAAAGCGTAACTTGATCATTATAATGCATTTTATTCTTGAATAGGTTGTGCTCTAAGTTTTAAAGGCCAAAATCTCTTTTAACATCCAAAGACTGAATAAGGTTTTCGTGAACAAATAAGAGCAGTAGAATTATACAAATGATTAATTAGCTTCGAAAGTCTTAATTATCTTTTAATATGATGCTTTGTAGAATATAAAATGTAATCAATCTTGATGAAATATAGAAAACTTGCTTATTATATAAACAATATTTTTTTCAGCCAACATGTTTTTTGAATGATTTAAACATAAGAGTTATGAAGAAAAATGTTTCGCACCTAAAGAATGTATCAAAAATATTCATAAAATTGTATTACACATTACCATGAGCTTAATAACTGAAACTTAAATATAATAAATATCTACATACAAACCATTTTCAATCTTTTTATTTTTGCAAAATTGAATGCTGAATTGAAAATTGCTGATTGAATAAATTGATTTGCCAAATATTATTGTCTGTTTTTGCAATAAACCTTTTCTCAGTGTAACATATTTCATGTATTAACGTATCTATTGGTTAAGAATTATTTCGGGAAGTACATTGCATACCATAAAATGCATTTTATTTTTTGAAATCAAAATTTTGTTACTTTGTTTCTGAATAGTTATGAATTACATATATGAGTAATATCAATAATATAAATATAATATCCCTCTTTTCATAGCGTGGGAGAAATCTACTCAACATTGATTAAAAAAATAAATAAAAAAAAAACTTTTAAGTTCATTATGATTCAATAAAGAAAAAGTCTATAACTGAAGTAAATAAACATGCTTTTATTAAGAAAAAGTTATATTAACATCCATTTTGATTAGTTGAAAAATATGATTTTTCATACTTTATACAAGGTTATTAATAGTATTTACAACAATTTTCTCCCAGCATCAAAAATTTCTTTGAGTTCATCTTTAACCTAATCCTTCCTCTCATTCCTATATGATTCTTGTATAATATATTTTCATATATTTTTCTTGAGATTGACATTAGAGAAGCAAGCTGGTGACCAAATTACAATGAAATACTCAAACTTAGTAACGACCGTTGCTGTTAGTTTGAATACATGCTTTATCTTCGTAAGGTGCAAGTTTTATGTCTCGAATTCCCCTTAAAAATAAAAATACTTTTTTTTTTTAAAAGTAGTCGAAATTTTTTTTTAAGGTTCATTCTTGATTTAAAAGAAGGAAAGGGAAGGTTTCCATATCTACAGAAGTCATTGTAATCCATAACTTGACTTTTTTGAAAATTTCTTAAAAAAAATTTATAGCTTCTCCAATACCATCAAACGGGATGCCTTTGTGCCGCTTTTTTAAGTAATGCCTATCTTAATATTTGATGGTTTGAATTCCTAATACAACAAAGATATACATCTTAACTTCTAGTTCATATGTTCAAAAGTATTGTTTGTTAGGGTAAGGAACTTTTTTAGATTATACAATCTCACCCCATGGAGTGGTGTGATTTAATGTCACACCTGTTTTTTTCCTTGATAAGATTGTGAAAACTTATTCCCTTGGTATTACATTCTGCGTATTTTGTTTGTCAGCAAAGTGAAACAAATGTTTTTTCCTGTAAAACTAAGCTCCATTGCTAATGCTCGAATTGCATCACTCGGTGCCCAAAGTTCAGCACGTTTTTGAAACCCCATGAAAAAATTAGAAGGAGGAGGTGCATCGATATTTATTGACTGTGGTTGTTGGGCTTTTTCTTCGAGCACACATGGTCTAAAATAGTAGTATAAGGAAAGACGAGTCAGAAATTCTAACATATAGAGCAAAATAATGTAGAATATTTATACAATCATCATTGTTAATGAAAAGTAACCTGCTAGAATTCTTAATTTAGATTAGGCAGGGTAATCAAAATTGGTTTAGGTATGTAAGATATCCGACTTTTGCAATTAAGATCTCCTGAATTTGCCTTTAAACTAATTGTTAGTGTATTTTACAAAATATAGCACATCAGAAAATCAATCAAATTTAAATTCTCTCGAATACAACCTGATGTTTCATTCTTTTTGTTTGTTTGTTTGCTTGCTTGAGATTTAGTTGCAATACCATAAATAATTGTTTGAAAGAGATTATCAAAATGTAATTAAAATGATCCATGAAAGATACACATACGTAAAAAGGGGATATTTCAATAGCATAACCACAAAAGTAAGAACTATAGAAATACGTCTTCAAAATCTTAAAATATCTTGACTTTTGTGTAACTATGATAATTTGTGTTCCTTTTCGTTTAATAGTATGTTTATTTTGTAATAAAGCAATGAATCATATTTTTACAAAAGAAAAACATTTCAAATAATTTTACTTATGTAATTGTTGCTATACACCTATCATATTTATATAAGTCAAACATTAGTAATAACATAAATTAAGTCAAAAACTAAATTATTTTCAATCCTCTTTACCACTGCATTCTGATATTTGTTAAATTTAAAATTAAATTAACAACAATTGCATTGAAATAAATCTTATAGTATTTAACTTTCTCGCATAATACTTTATATTGATTGTAACTGAAAACAAATCTCACATAAAATTAAAAACAACAAATTACATTTAGTTCAACTTATTGTTTAACAGTCATAATTTTTATTTGATAGATAAAATATAATTCGATTTTTTCCATAAAAGTAAGAATACTTTAAAATAAAGTTTCATTTCGATATTTCTTTTCAGCAAAGCTTCTAATTAGATGTTAAAAATCAAGTTTTCCTGTCATATCACTGGCATATCATATTATATCATATCATATCAAAGCAGCGAAAGTTTTTTCTTCGATTAAAGAGTAATCTGTAGTTATATTTTATTCTTTTCAAATTCGAAAATCTGCGTTCACCTGAGGAATTTCTAATTGGCATAGTACTTAGAAATATCCTGAGACATGTATCGACATTTGGAAATGTATGCTCAGTATCAAGTTTTTTTAGTCTTTAATTGTACAGTGCGCAAAAAATATATATTCAAACAATGGCTATATCTTGTATTCTAATTGATGAAATTTATAACGACAAGTACCGTTGTAAACCGTGGAAGGTCTTTATTAATTGTAGATATTTTTTTTATCATGAGAGGTCGTCTACATATTAAAACTAAACCAAATTTTAAAAAGTTCAATGGCAACCCCATAATATTATACCATATTTAAATTTAGAATCCAAAAAAACGTCTAAATACCAAATTTCATAATTTTCCGATGAATGGTTAGCAATTTAATTGATATCATACAAATGGCAAATTAATGTTATAAAGAAAATTTGTTTTTTTAGTCATAAATTCTTAAATAGTTAATATATTTTAGAAACGATAGTTTATTAAAGGCCAAACATAAATAACATGCAACTTTTGTATTAAACAGTTTTTTAATAATTAGTTATTAATTAATAAAACAAGTTTTAAATTTTTTTAAATAGAAACATGTATTTTTTTTTTGCTTCCATTAGAATTATCATGGTCGAAAATCCCTCTAGAATTTTCTTCATTCCATTTTGACGTTTGGTTCTCAATATTTTAGCAAAAATGTAAAAAAGCTCACTTTAAGGGAACGTGTAATAGATTACGTCTTGAAGCCCGCAAAACGTTTGCTTTTTCCAATGCTTAAGAGATTTGCCCTCAAGATCGATCAAAACATTTTCGCTCATAAGTGACGTGTTTCTCAACATAATGAAATGAAATTTGGTATTTTGGGTAAACTACGTATTCTGAATCGAATGAAAACATAAAAAATAGGGGTTCGTATTGAAATTTTTAAATATAGAGTTAAATTTACTTAGTATACAGCCCCCTAAGAAATTTTTTTTGCACCAGACATGTAGAAAATTGTAAACAAAACTTTTTAGTGCAAACCGCATGATTTTACGACAGTTAGAACCAAAGATATAGATATCGTTGAGATTTTTTTTTTTTTTTTGCGTACTGTACATTTGATATTGGTTTTGCAAAAATGATTTAAACCGTGAAAACCTTAAAAATATTTAAAAAAATGTCTTTGGCTACAACAACTTTGAAAATTTGAAGGTCGCCAAAATTTCGGGGTTGTCTTGCGCGGAAGTCTTGTCAATAGTTTCAAAAAACGATAGCCATTTCTGACATTAAAAGCTTATTACAGGGTTTCTTCTACGTAATTGTGATAGGAATGGCAATTTAACATCTACATTTAAAAATATACTTATTTAAAGCAAATGAAAAAAAATTTCTTCATCTGAAAAAAAAAGACGGAAAATCCACGAAAAACAAGAGTGAAACTAATTCACACCTCAAAATATTTTTTTTATTATTTACATTTTAAATCGTAAATGAACTATAACATGAAAACGTAGATTTTTGGGCAACTTCTTCAATAATATAGTAATCAAGAATTAAATTTGCATTTTGTCTTTAAACAAACTGAATGATATACACAGACAAGGTTTACAAGAACACACAAAGCCCGAACATTGCCTTATTACTTTTAGTGTTAACTATATACACTATTGGAATACCATAGTTTACTTATCTGACGTGGTTTATCAATTTTGTTTATTCTAATAGTTGATTCTGAAATCCGACAAATAACGCATACGTCTCAAAAAACGCTTTAGGCACAAAGTCATCCCGTTTGATGACTTAGTACCTAAAGCGTTTTTTGAGACCCGTATGCGTAATTTGTTTGGAATGGATACTTACAAGTGGACTATTTGAATAATATTAAATCATAATTTTGAAACCAGCAGTCTCTAAAATTTTATTCATCATCAAAGAGTTTTATAAATTGTACTGTCAAATTAAAATTTCATTAAGAATCAAAATTTAAAATAAACACTTTGATACCTTTGCCAAATATTTGGACATACTCTTTTCACATTGTAGGCATATAACCAATTTGTAATCTGAACTTTGTTATATATATGCTGAAGCACTGTCAGATAAAAATTAGGCCTTACAAGAAAGAGCAATAACAAAATTTCTTGTTGTCAAACATGACATAATACAAACAAACAAAAGAAACAGTCATAATCCTATTAAATACATAGTAATAAAGTCACAAAATCAAATTAAATTTGGTTTGTACAGTTAAATTAAACCTTTTATGTAATATTCCATAGTACATTCAAACATGATACATATTTTAGTGTCATAAATGCATTCTAGGTACCTGGTGTGTTTGATAACTAATTGACTTTGTTTCGAAGAAAAATCATTTTATACAGTGAATTTCCTATTTTCATTGTATAAAGTCTTACAGGAAACATTCATTTGAAATAAAAAAAAAACAGTCCATTTTGATTTGTTCAGGGAAATTTTTCGAATAATTAATCTCCTATTTCGGTATTTTCAGCATGAATCAGAATGATAATAGCAGGATAATAGTAGATACCAAGATAATAGCAGGTACCTTCATCACATACAAACTTACATCAGATTAATAAAATCCAAATTAGACAGTCTTTTCCATTTTGTTGTAGGACATTTTTCGATTATTTCATGTTGAAAGTTACTTTGTCAATCTGACCTTCTTATATTTAGCATCTATAAAGAATTACCATCGCCTTTCATTTGAAGTTTAAATCATTTTAATTTAAAATTTTATTTCATTTTGAAATTTAAAGTATGGATTTTGTGTGCCGCAGACATTCTAAGAGTAGGATTTGCTTGTGTTTTAGGTTTAAATTATAGCCTGACGTTCTTTTAATAACATTTGAGTTTTTGCTTATTAGTATTTTTTTTTTAAATTCAAGCAGTCATGTTCATTTTCTTATCGTCAATGAGTTTTCTGGACGATATCTGTGTGACTAAAATCCTGATGATATCGTTTTTGCGTATCTCCATCTTGATTGAGTTTGATAGTTATGAAACTTGTTCTTTTCCGGATGATTAGAAATGACCTTTTCAACTTCTGTAAACTATTTTCCCACCAAGCATAGTTGAAAATGGTGAAGTTTATTGATGGTGGTAACTATTAGCAAGGAAGTGCTCTTTTGGCAATTATAGTTAGAATTTTAAACTACCGTAAGTTTTCAAATATTTTGAGTTTTACAACCGAAATATAATTCATATTTTATGATCAAATAAGATTCAACAAAAATGCATCTAATAATTAAATATTGATTTAAATCGTTAAAGTACATTAAGCACTTGCAAGAAAATATTTTTTTAGAAAGCTTAGTTAAATTTATAAAAATAGCAAATTTTTAAGTATATTGTGATGTACACAATTGGATTTTCTTTGATTTTGATCAAATGAAATTTAATAAAAATACTCTCCAAATGCAAGATCATTTGAAATCACTAAGGCGTGTTTAGAAATTACGCGCAAGCGGTGTATGCTCTACTTCAAAATCACATTTGTAGAGGAAATTAGGAAAATATACCGCATGTTCACTTTTTAAATTGATATCTCTAATGCATGTAAATGGTAAGCTTTAAAATATTGTCTCTGTAGGAATGTTTTAATTGTGATTTAAAACAAACGGATCTTATAATAAAAAATAAATAAAAAAAAAAATAAAAAAACGTATTCGTATGCTGCTCTCAAAGCTTTAAAAATACAGGCAGCAGACGAAGGCAATCCATTTACAAACATTGAACAATGGGAATTTGACGAAATGGTGCGAAAGTTTATTTTGAGTTTGAAAAGTATAGTCAACGAAATGACAATGATGCAATATATTATACAGACATTGAATAATTTGCATGCTGATAAATTATCACCGCATCGTGTATTACGTACAGTGCAAAATATTGAGAAGCATAAAGTCAGAACAACTTTCCAAGCAAAGTGGTCATAAAGCAGTTTCATTACTTCTTTTTCTCCAGTGAAACAAGCTACTCCAAGATCTGTTGGTTGCACGAAGTGGACGAAAAGAAGACAGATCTCGGTCAGTTGCAGACCTTCTAAGACTCATGTACCGAACTAAAGGATAGCTGAACAATACTGCATCTTCATAACAAGGTGGAGTTTCTCTTGGCCATCGAGAGAACACATGGCGACGATTGAAGTTGATTCTTCGAAGATCTTGAAATGGCTTAAAGGGCTGACTGATGGATTTTGGAATCCTTCTAAGTCTTGATGCAATGCTTTCTCTGTCATCAGTTCTGCACGAGGAGTGACGTCGAGGAAGTCGATGACTCGATTGACATTGACCAGAAGGGTTCATATGAAGACCTGATTCCAATGAACTTGAAAAATTAGCTCTGGGCTCAATCAACACTGCTTCTGAGTAGCTTGGGGCAAAATTTAATCCATCTGCTATCACTCGTTCCATTTCTATGCTGTCATCAGTGCTGATTCTAGACAATTCATTATCGATAAGGTTGGACGGCGATATCGTATTGGAACCGAAGAGTTTGGTCACTTGGTAGTGGACGTATGCTGTTTTGCTGTCTATGATGATTCGCAAAGGCCAAGACAAGAGAAGTAGTGAAAATGCCCAAAACATGGCATGGGATACATACCATGGTAATTGATCTTTGTTGGCAAACGTTACCATGTACTCCTGAAAATCCACTCCTAAGAGATCTAGGCCCTCTCTCATTTCCATATAATCATCAAATGTTTCATTTTCTCTAAAAAATCTCATTCTCTGCTCTTCGAAGTCTCCGGCGGCATCCAAAGTAGCAAAAGCAAAACCTTTAAAAATACAAAATGTGCATAAGCACAGGAAAGCAAGTGGAATGAATGAAATGAATAAAAATACTAAAAACATAAATCAAGTTATTTAATTAGATATACACATAATATGATGCAGATTAAATATAAATTTTTATAATAAGAACATGTGATTTTTATGAGCTTCGATAAGAATATTATGCCTCAACATCACTTTACTATTTTAAAGTTAAAAATATTCGGCTTTATGGGGCTGTTCTTTAAGAAATCAATTGATTAATTAATCTCATTTTAACTACTTAAAAAAGTGTCAAATGGTATAAGTTAATTTAAAATAACATACTTAATGTATAGTTGAAAGTAAAAAATGTTATATATTATTTACTTGAATGGGATAATATGAGTTATGTTAAAATAACCTGGATTACGAGTTAATGCATTTTTAAGTAAAAAACGAAGTTTAATGGTGTATTAGATATTTGGTTTTACATTCATTTTCAGTTTTTTATAGTATTGAAAAAAATTTGATCTCATACAATAATGTCTATTATTACGTGATATAAAATGTCACATCCGAATTATCATACTAAAAAAAGTATTGAAATCAGATACAGGCCTCTCCAAATTGTATTTGACTAAAATAAAACTCTAGGGCCTTTTGTTTCAAATTTTATTTTGCGGCGTGGCGTCAATTTAATAATATTTTAGATATTATAAGTACACTGAAATTGTATTATTGGTATATTACTGATGTCTATCTTCCAACTAGTGACTTACACAGAAATTAAATTTGGCAGTTTTACATCGCTACCGGAATGTCAAAGATACGAGCCAGTACATTTTGGTTTAAGCGTAGGATCTAAAATAGCTGGTATATTTGTTAGTTCTGTAGCTTCGTCAATGTTGAAGAAGAAGTAAAATCTTAAAAAGTTGGAGGGGTAAAAAGCATTTCTCAATTTTAAGTACATTAATTGTTGAGATTTTATCTTTGTTTCCTCTCAACTTTGAACAATATTTATAACTATAACAAATTAAATCTCTGGCTGTTTTTAGTTATGAAACTCTTTAAAACAACTTATTGTCTCATCGGTAGGGTTTATCGGGGGTTTTAGTATGTTGATGGTATTTGGGAACAAGGAACGCCGGCCGTGTTTCTATCTATATACATAAAACTGAGTTGTCTGTAGGTCTGAACTTTATACAAATCCACAGTTTTGCACCTAGAGGTATGAAATTTGGTAGATAGAAGCTTTAGTACATGGAGATTGTAGAGAACAACTTTTAAATTCGATTAAAAGTTGCTTTCATTAAAATTTAATGACATTAAAAAAAAATTATTTTAATGGCAACGATATTTTTTTATTACATCAGAATAAAACCAAAAGTTATTTAAATGTGTCGCTCTTAATTTTCTGATTATTTTTATGTATCACAATCGTCTGTCTACAAAGCGGTTCGAATACTATTATAATTTTCCATATATACACTATCAGGCCAAAAGTATCCGGACACCCAGTGGTATGGACATAGAGCGTCCTGAGGCACATATTAATATGACGTTGGTCCCCCTTTTGCATCGATGACAGCCTGCACACGTTTGGGAAGACTTTCCACCAATTTTTGATAGGTGACCATAGGAATTGCCTTCCAGGCGTCCATCACAGCTGAAGTGAGTGCTTGCAGTGAAGATGGTCGATTTGGCTGGCTACTTAATCTGTGCTCTAATTCATCCCAAAGGTGTTCTATGGGATTTAGATTGGGGCTCTGAGAAGACCAGTCCAGTTTTTGAACACCCATTTCGTCAAACCACGCCTGTGCAAGCCTCGATGTGTTAATGGAGCAGTTATCCTGCTGGAAGAGAAATGGGCCTTTCCCGAAATATTGCCATAGAGTTGGGAGTACAGCATTGTCTAGAATGTCCACATACATCTCAGAGTTCATGTTTCCAACCACAGGAACTAACGGACCCAGGCCAAACCACGAGAAACAACCCCACACCATTATGCTTCCACCACCAAACTTAACAGTCGGCACAATGCAATCACTATAGAAACGTTCACCGGGCATCCGCCAAACCCAGACGCGTCCATCCGACTGCCAGACTGTAAAGCGAGATTCATCACTCCAAAGAACAGTTTTCCACATGTCCACAGTCCAATGACGGTGAGCTTTACATCATTGCAATCGACGACATTGCAACCAACGAGGACTTGCGATTTTGTTTCACTACCCTTTTCAGAGTTCTGCGGCTGCGTTCACCAAGTGTTTTCGGCCTACCTGTTCGTTTTTCTGCCGTTTCACTGCTTCAACGTTTTCACTTCACAATTACACCACTCACAGTGGATTTAGGCTTCTGTAGAATGTCCGCAATCTCACGAACTGATTTCCCACAGTGGCATCCCACTATTCTGCCACGATCAAACTCACTAAGCTCCTTTGACTTACTCATTGCCTCACAAACGCATAAATACAATCTGACAAACCACTACCAACACTTTTATAGCTTTCAATTACGTATCAAATTGCGTCACTAGGCAGAACCACTTTTTAAGGGGTGTCCGGATACTTTTGGCCAGATAGTGTATACTGTTAATCGGCGCTCTGCGGATGCGCCGTTTGAAAGCGTAACTTAATATTCATAAAATATTATCAATAACATAATATTCTGATGTAAACATAACGGCTAAGATTAATGAAATTCACCAAAAACTTTCAAATCATTTCGACATTTGTTAATATTTCTTCTTATTTCCAAGTAAATATTTATTCATTTTCTTTAGTATCTAACCCAGAATATCAAAATTCTTTCTTTTGATTATTTTCATTTGTACAGTGGTTTTTTCCTGTGTATCAAGTTCCATATTATTTAATCTAGATTTGAATACATTTTTTGAATTTCTTTGGTGCTTTATTTTGGTCGTGATTATTAAGTTGGTAAAGGGGTTCTACTTTTTTTTTTCTTTCCTTTTTTTTGTGAACTCAAAAATTTTGAAGAATACTAAGCTTTTTTGGTACAGATGTAGTAAAAGATATTTTTTTGGCGCGATTTTATTTGGCGTTTTTGTATAGATAAATGCAGTTTCTCTCAACGGCTTTTATTTTCAGTTTTATTTTAATTTTTTTTTATTATTTATATTTTAAATTAATTTGTTAATTTGTTAATTCTGTTAGCCAAGTATCAGATAAGACCCACCAAATTGTAGATCTTACAACCTTAAAATAATGTATTTCCTATATTTAGAATTGGCGATACATTTACGCGTCATTTAAACAGGTAAACATTTAGGCTTGACACCAACTGGTAACTGCCTGATGGAAGAATACCCTTCATAATTTATATTTTAGCTTGATTTTATTATTATTGATGATTTAATTTTCTTTTAGTTACTGTGTTTTTGATCTTTGCAGTTTTTCTGATCGTTAAATGATAAAAATCACCTAATGATTTATATTACATCTGTTCTACTTTGTCTTAAATATAAACTTCTAAGTCTTACAATGGGTCCTCAGCAGCGCGGGGCCACACTGCTGGTATACAATAAAATTATCGTCATGTTCAGTTAAATACTGTAATACGACGTTATTTAAGTAACTATTTTGTCACAAAAGGTTATAAAAGTATTTATTATTTTTTTATATTAGATTTTGATATTTACAACCAACTACGAATCTTTAAAAACTTTGCTGAGTTCTCAACAATGTTAAAATAAATAGTGTTGTTTTGAATTTTAAAGTGAAAATCATACTTTAAAACAATTAAAAAGTTTTATTACATCGATATTCCTCTTTTAACTTTTATGAGTATTAAATATTTAGTATCTGTATTGGTGATCTTAATACTCAAACAATAATGTAGATATCTTGAACGTAAGGAATACAAAACTCAAGTTTACATCGAATATATTTTCATTATAATTTGGAGATCAATAATATAAAACCCAAACTGATATAACTAATAATTTTATTTAAAAAAAACTAGCTAAAATTCTCAAAAGATTAAACTTTAAGAGCATATTCTAAATAACTTATAATCATTGCAATTAGTATAGCTGTAAGCGAACTTCCTTTATACACCGACTATTTTACATTTAACGAATTGAAAGTGCATAAAAGAGACTTTGATATCATACCCGTAATTAAACTTTACGAATTTCTAACGCTAACGAGTTCATTAGAAATCAAAAAGAAAATTACCAGAGAGAGAGAGCTCAGAAACTCTAGAAGAGGAAGAAAGAAAAGTCCGTGTACAGACTTAACGAACAGAAAGCAAATATATTTATACATTAACACAGCTCTTGGAATATGGGGAGTTCTACCTTTAATTAAAATCTTGCTTGATAAATAGTACACTTGAAACGAGAAGTGAGAGATCAGCTCAACTAGTTAGTACATTTCTAATCCTTTCTCTAATAAATGATGATCATTTCAAACGGCTGCTTTGCAGAAATGTTAGTAAGTTGTCTTTTGCATACACACTGTCTTACAAATATATCTCAAAATATGAAAAATGATTGCTGCTGAAGTTTAAAACAATTATCTTTTGTTAATGCAATTTAGTAGGATTAAGCATTTAAAAGTGTAAATAAAGCATTGAAAAAGTATAAGTCTATATTAATTTTTCTCTTGCAATTTAGATTATGTTATTTGTAAAAAAGATATTAAAAATAGTACATACAGCCGAAATATTGATAAATGTGATGACAAGATAACTAATTATTGCTTATCTCTATGAAATGATACGGTAATTTGTTTCAACCTAATTCAAAATATTCGGGCTGATAAGGGATGTAATGTGTAAGTCGGCTTTTTAATATTTTGTCAGTTAAATTGTAAGTATTTTAAATCAACGGGTTTACTAAACCATGTATAGAAGAAAAATAAACTATTTTCTAATTGGGAACTATATGACACTCAATTTTCCCCATCAGTTAGAAACAGTTTCTTTCCTTCACTGTCCGTTTTAATTTCTTTAATAGACAAAAAAGAGTTTTGGTAGGATATTTTCACCCTTCTAGAGTTCCGAAAGTAGACATAAAAATTTGCGGAACACTTTTAGAAAGGAGGAACCCTTTAGTCGAAGATGTAAACTTTTGCTACACAAAAGGTTTATCGTATGGTTATTTCTTTATTTTGATAAAAAAAATAAAAAATCATATTAAACAAACTCTACATATTATATGTTTTTTAAACGTTTTCAACTATGCATTTGATATAAAACTTCTTACCATACAAATAAACATAAAATTCCTAATCCCAAACAGCAATAAAAAATTTAAAATTTAAAATTTTTAAATACAAAATATTAAATTAAAATTTTTTAAATAAAATTTTAATTTTTTTATTTAAATTTAAAATTAATTTTTAATCAAATTGTTGTTTTGGTATTGTTACATGAGTTATATACCAAATTTCGTCCAAGGGATATTGATTTAGAAGTTTAGAACGAAATTTTTTTTTCTAATTTTTTACACTTTTTAAACACATTTGAATATTCTCATATTTGTACGAAGAAAAAAAAAAGTAGATAAGCAGATAATACAAAAAAAAATAATAATATATGTACTTAGATTACTTGAATGAAATTTGACACATACTCAACTATGGTAATAGTGTTGACACAACAATTTGGTTAAAAAAATGTAGAGATATTTTATAGGTATTTGATTTTAGGAATTTTATTTCTCATTATTTGGTAAGGAGTCCTTTATGAAACATATAGTTGAGAAAGTTTAAAAAATGTTCTATCCGTAAAGTTTGGTATGATTTTTAAAAATCCTAAGTAAACTTACGAAAAACTTTGCCCCTCCTTCTGTATAAATTTTTTTGTAAGCAAAATATATTGTGACTGTCATTGTCAATAAAAGACCGCTTGTATGCATGTTTCTATTACGGTACATTTGGTTTAGATACCAAACATGTACAATTAGGCTATATTTCATGCGAAATTTACTCTTGTTAGAGTTGACAACTTATGATAATAGAGTTAAAAACATACTGTTATGAATTTTTCCGCTGAGGCAATGACGGCACAGTTTTTCAGATAAAAAAAACTAGTATTTATTCTCTTCAGAAAACTCACAAAATTTATTCACAGATAACAGTGCAATCACTATTAATCTTCAATACAAGCTTCAACAAGAACAGCTTCGAATATAGCGATTATACAAGCTCACTCCAATAGGTCAACAAAGCGATCGCGATCAGCTTTCAACGAAATCCGAAGTACATCTGAAAACTTTCCCGTTCTCCAGTCCTTTATATACAAGCGCGTGAGACATTCTCGAAATTTCCAGCCAATTTATCGGAAACGAAATATCTCGAAACTTCTCGATTACTTTAGGTGTTGCCACCTTTTTCTAACTTGTATAATCGCTATTAATTACTAAATAAAATAGGATAAAAATAAATTACAATAGAATTTTGAAATAATACGTCACTATTTACACTATATACAGACAATTTGTGCAACAATACGATAATGAGTTGGAATATTTAGCAAGAAAACTTATCACCGAATACTAAGTTCTAATCCTGTATCTGTGTACATAACCAATGTGCGGTTTTCTTTATTACTATTACAGAAGCACTCATATTTTATAACCCTAAAGCACTTCTGGTTACATTTTATGTAATCCCACTAATTGTATAGATTTTTGAATTAAACAACACAATTGACTCTAGAATTTATAGTTTAGGTATAAGAAAATGAATTTTTTTCACGGTCTACCTTTCCGATCATGGAACCCAGCAGAATAAATTTCAGGGGGGTGCAGATGCACTTAGGTGCAAGCCAGTTAATCTTTTGTTTTTATCTTGATATTTTAGTTGGCTATCTTAATACATTTTTAATCAGTATTTGAATTAAATTTCTTGTCCATTGAATATTTAAAAATCTATATCATACTTCTATTTATAGTGAATCATACCACTTTTAACCACATTAGTTTTAATTTTTAAAATCCATGGTAGTGCAAGTGCACCTCCCTTGCGGCATCCATGTTTCCGGTACTTTTGTTGCCTGGTTCAACTTTGGTATGGAAACTCAACTCGACGAGTTGCAGCATTTATAGTTTTGTTGAGGATTGTTGATTTCAGGCGGGCGGTCGGACAGATTCTTTGTATAGATTTCTCACAACATTAAGGCAGTGGAGATGCTAAAGAATTTGAAAGAAGTTCGGATACGCAGAGAGGAATGAAAAATAGGTTAAATCCTGACAATCTTATTTTATTTGGTTGAGTTGCTTATAGAAAGAGTACCGAACAATCGATGCGTAATAACCTACTTGTATTTTATTAACGGTTAAATAAGACATAAAGAATACAAGGATTTTCCATTCAATAAGATGTATAATATTTCTATTAATGTTTGTTAATTAATGATTTGACGAAAAAGATAAATTAACAGATTCCAACTTTCAAAAACTGATAAATTGGTGTCAGTAGAAAAGTACAGTTTAGTGGTAGTAAAGTTATGAAGCGATTAGATATTTTAGCCAATTAGGATACAGAAAACACCATACATTATAATTTCATGCTTGGTTTCAAAGTTGTATAGATTTAGATTTCTAAAACCACGGGAATTAGTAAAAAAAAAACTGTAACGTTCCAACGAATATAATACAGTCTTGTAATCTTTAAGTATCCTGCGCTCATTATCATTACTTATAATGCCTCATTAGTTTATTTTAATAGCTTAAAATTCCAAAACTTTGAAAACTCTTATAAATTTTGAATATTATCACAAAAGCATGCCTCTTTATGATTGTTTAATACTGGTTTTTTCAGGAGTACACAATTTACCATTAAGTGTTAATAATTATGCAATTTTGCTTTATTTATTATAAGAAACACAAAAAAAACAACATATATGAACTTTTTGTATGTTAACTGTTAATTAAGGCTTTATAAGATACCTTCCTCTCGCTCTAAGCATTAAATGAAAAGTTCATTGTGAAATTAACCGTTATTCTGCTTAAGATGGCCTTGGAGCAAGTTAATCTAATTCTCTTTTGGTATTTGTAAAAGTTTCATTATACAGAAATTACATTAATATAATGTTTACTTCCCAATTGTTATAAAGCCCTCCTTCCTCTAACCTAATCTTATCTTCAGAAATTCACATTTCGTTTTACGACTGGACTCTTTCCATTTTATGTAATAAGGGTTGCTTAAAATATTCTGTTTAGTTTACCATCCACTTTGCGCTATGCTTATGGTATGCATAGTTATAGTGTTATATGCAAGATTGTGAACAGAAGAATGTTTTTTTATGAAGCTTCTTTTGATTTACGTACCGTACGGTAGAGAACACAGATAACTCTCATCAAATGCTTAAACAAAAGGGGTTGAGAAAATTTGCTATAACCAGCATTTACCTGTTTTTAAAATCTGAGTATGTAGCTGTTCCTATCCAACCCAAGTCTCCTGGGTGCATACTGTATTGAAAAAGGACTTTTCATTGGAAGTTTTTTTCATCTAGAATTTTTTACATTGAAATATAACTAATTAGTGTCAAAACATTTAAATCAGTTTATGCTCGAAATTGGTATGATATGTCTTTAGTGTTAAAAATGCAAGAACAGTCAATGCCCCTAATATATTTTTTTCCGAGTAATTTAGAATCCAAATTTTAATTTTTTAATTGACTGTAAATATTTTCTCTTGCCTCTTTTTTAAAATTGAATTGGATAGTTTTGCTTCGAAACACATAATTAGGTTCATTATGCATTTGAAAGGAATTTATTGGAAGATACAGTACTCATTTCAAATGTGGACGCATAACTATAATACATTTTAAAATAATAGCACTAACATACCTTTACTGAAGCGTATTTTTGTTGCAGGGTGCTTTTCCAAATCTATCAACTTTTTTGAAATGTCTTTGGAGCCACACTCTGTATATTCGAAACAAGATGCTGATGCACGGGAGTTTATTCTTTCGTAATACATTTGAGAAGTTGTATATGCATCACCATTTCTGTATCTAGTCACCTGAAAAGAAGAAAAACGTGATTCAAGATCTTATTTGTCAGGACAACATGTCATTTAAGGTGTTTTAAAAAGTGAGACAAATTTAAATCCTCTAATTTTATGTAAATGATTTTTTTCCTTTGAATTTTTATTATTTAAATCGATTTTTCATTTATTCCATTTAAATATGAAATACAGTTTTAGATTTGAATATGTCAAAAACTAAACTTTTCGAAGAATGAAGGTAATAGAAAATTACGAAATAAGTTAATTGATATTTAGAGATTATTGTTTTAAAGAAAGTGAACTATTCTAATTGTTTTTTCATCTTTAAATGATTTCAGACCTAGCTAATTTTCTAAATTTTATTTCGGAATAACTCTTTGGAAAATATTAGAGAAAATTGTTAATGATATCTTATTATTTAGTGTTTATGAATCAACATATAAAAATGTCAATTACAATTAAAAATCTTCTCTTGAAAAAAAAATTTCATGTTTAATATAATGAGATATAGGCAAATATAATTTTAATATATTTCCAGTTAAAGAATATATGAAAGGAAATTAACATTTCTCGAGATACACTAGATATGTTTACAAACATATTTGCCCTTTATGATTCAAACTAATTGTATTTGTATAGAAAGTTCATAATTAATAACGTCCTAATTAATAACATTTAATTTCTAATTACATAGAAGGTTCAGAATTTTCAACAACAAAAAAAAAGTCAGTTGACAATATTCAGTAATACAATATTTAATTCTACTTTTAAGTTACAGAAAATTTGACGCATTTCAAGTCATCGATGATGTGTCAATAAAGTTTTAGACCATAAAAGGTTCAATTATATACATGTTTAATAACATAATAATAGTATAAATGTTTGATAATAAAACTTTTCAAATGTCTTTGGTTAATTAGAATTGTAATTAAAGAACAGAGACGTATATTAGAAGTTAAAAAATATATTTTATAAACTAATAAGTTATCTGGTAACTATTCACATTTGTACAATATAACTTTGAAACGTGGCAATATTTTAATTTTTTGTTTTAGCTATTGAACTATAAAAGAATTTAACAAAATGGATAAAGTATTGAAAGAGATAAAAATTAAAAAATATATATTGTTTCCCTATTATATGTTAAACAAACATGAATGTTGTTGAAATATATACACTAATTATTCCTATTAAAGGATCTCCTATGCAATAAACATAAAATTTAAATAAACTTAACATGTTTTTTAAAAACAATAGCCCTAGAAAACAATTAATTCACTGTTCGTGCTCAAATCATTAATAAAATCCCTTGAGTGTAGGTTTAAGTGTTTTAAAAGGACATAGCATTTTTTTTTGTTTTGTTTTTGTTTCATCTAAAGCTGAGTGAGTGCTTGGTTTTGTTTTTGGTCTCGAAACAGTTTTCCTTTCGAAAAGAGACGCCTTTAGCTTTTTTGTTAAATCTGGTTCGTTAAAGGGATTTACATGTCCTTCAAATAAAAAAAAATTATTGTTTGATTTCTTTGTTTTAAATTGAACTCAATGAGAGAACAGGGTCAGTTCTTAGTTATTTGTAAGTATTTTAAGTTGAAGAAATACATTTTGAGATAAAAATAATTTTATTTTGGATAAATTGGAGAAAAATATAAGATTTGTGAATAAATTGAAAAATTAAATATGAACTGAATGCGTGTTAATAATTATTAAAATATTTTAATTGTAAAAATCAATATTTGCACAAAAAATACCCTTTTATTTTTATGTTCAAAAATAATTCTCAACATTTGTAAACATTTCACTTATTTTTAAACACATATTATTTTCTCACATTTAATTTTCAAGCACAAATTTTAAACTTATTTGTAAACTTTAAATTGTTCAATGTATTATGAAATAAATGTTATCCTAAAATAATTAGCATTTTTAACATAAATATATAAATGAAGAACCAAAGGTTCAAAAATATGAATTTTGAGTAAGGCTACAATTACTTCAAACTGAAAAGAAATGGAGCATTGTCTCCTCTTAATGTAATATTTTTAAATATAGTTTGATAACATTAAAGTTCAGCTTCTTTTCCCACATGATGACATTATCTATATATAATTGCTCAAAATTTTGGATTCCTTTATGAAGTATGCTTGATAAAAAAAAATTAATATATTGGCTCATTTTAATAGGATACAGATATATAAATTTGTTTTTGTTTGTTGATCCATTTAAGTAAAGATGTTTCAGGAATTGTGTTATTGTGCCAGGAAATTTTATTTTCATGAGTATAATATAATTGTAAATTTGGAAGACAACATTAAGGATGAAAGCCTTTTTACGGGATCATCATTATCATCGTAAAAATGAAAATTATTTATCATCCTATAATATAACGCAAAAGAATCATCTAACATAGTGCCTTTCGTAAAATGCAAAACTTAATTCATAAGAGCTCCCGTTAAACTCTTTAGAAACGGAACACTTTATGTTGAATAGTTTTTTAGAAAATATTTCTTATTTGTGACATTTTAACATTACCGAGGTGGAAAAATTTAAACGCGTGAGATTCCCCTTAAAGTATTCAGTAAATATATGCCGCGTAACATTACGAGAGTCATTAAAATGCTGTACCTGTCTCGAACGCCTTATGTAGTGATAGGATATTGCTTTCCACCATATGATAGGCTGAGACTCTCGCATCTGCTCAATGTAATGGGAGACATCATCCGCGTCTACTTTGTATGTGAGTTCCAATCTAGTGGAACAATGCCAGCACTCCACTAGATACACGAGATAGAGCATAACCATGAATGCCACTGGGATGTAGATATAGCCTTCATCACAGGGGCTCGTCTTTTCTCTGCTGCTGACAGGGAAGTTATGGAAGTTGATGACTAAGCGACTGACCCGAGCCACTCGACACCAGACAATCACTGAACCACACACGATGATCAGGGCAGTCAAAAGCAGGCATTTCAGATGTCCACCTTGTTTCAGACTCTTGAAGAAAGAGATTCTTTGAGGACGCTGGAACTGTCCATCATCCTGGAACAATCAAAACATTACCCTAAACATTATAAAAATTGAAACTCGATCTGTACCTTAAATGGTCACAATGATCGATCTAGTTTTTGGTCAGTCAAATATTTCAAAATTAGAAGAATTTTAAAATAATAACAGGCTGTAACATCTTACTCTTGTTAAGACGGAATGTATTAACATGTAAACTTTGATTAATTTACACAAATGCGTAACTCTTCTTATTTGAGAGAATTTTCTATGTTCGATAATAAATTATTGCTACACTTCTTTTTAACGTTATTTTTAAGTAACGAGGGTCTAGGCAATTATGTAAATAATCTCAAAATACGTCACTATCACATTAGTAGTTTCCTTTCCACATACCTAATAGTAAATTAACATGAATTTGATCGCGAAATATAACTAGGTATTTAAGATCATGCTGAAACAAAGTTAGTATATAAAAATTTAAACTTTGTTTCTTGATACACATTCCAAGTTACTTGAAGTTAAAAAACCTATTAAAGGAACCTAAAAGAAATGACAAACCACACTAGTTCATATATGAGAAGAAAGACAAGATTTAAAAAAAATTTATTTTTTTCCGTGTTAAAAAAAAGTTATTTTTGCTCCGATTCTTAATTTTTCTATCCTATGTCTACTGCAATATCTATATGATGTTCCTTATTTTTTAAAAGGAGAATTTTTCTTTTCATGTTACTTCTCTTTTTTTATTCTCATTGCACTTATACCGTAGGTAAGACGGACGCTCAAAGCGTAGATATTCGTAAGGTAGAATAATTACTGAGTGTCGCCTTCTCTTTTCACTTGTTTATTTGCCTTCTCTCATCATAGCGTCTTTTTTGTAGATTTTTTTCATCTCATTTTCATTTAAATCGAAACAAAAGTTCCCAAAACAAAGCGATGATATATTCACCAATTTTGTTTTTCTAATGCTATACTTCTCTCGTAAATTAAGTGAAACAACAAAATAAAGTAATGAGGGAGAAATGGATTTCCCGTACGATTACAAACGCTTGGAAAAAATGAATGATTATACCACGCATTTGCATAATTGGAAAAGCTCCAGTTCGATCGTTCTGAAAATAAATAGCCATTTAGTTCAGCGTGAAAATATACAAAAAAAAAAAAAAAAATGTTTGGAAGTATATCTTCGGATATAGGAAAACACGAATCTATTTTCAATTAATTGGAGTAACTTTTACTAAGCATGTGTGAATGCATACCAGTTTCAATACGATATTGCTTCAAGCTAAACATGTTTCATGGTCTTTAAAAGACACAGTCAAAATCTTAATCTTTAATAGGGAATAGGTAAGCAGTATAATTTAATATTTACGTGATAATTTAAGACATAATTAAAAAACTTCATACGATTTTTCATTCAGAGAATAGCTACTATAAAATGAGTTTTAAAATTTAATTTACAACAAAAAATATTCACAAATATAAGTTAGTCTATTTTCAAATGGCTTATTTTAACTTCCAGGTGTAAGATATATTTTTACGCTTACGCAAAAAAATTATGTTTAAAAACTGACATAAGCAACATGTATATATTTCTGTTTTGTTGATAAATTTGAGTTTTCAAGTCGTGGATATATCATCGGGTATGAAACTGTTATCATTAATATTAGTGAATAGTTAAATTGTAGTGATTGGAAAACTTATCACATCTTTTACCTATAATTTTGCAAGTATGAGGCTCTTTATAGTTATTATATTTATAATCAAAATGAAATGTTTTTAGCTTGACAGAGAGAGAGAGATAAACTAGAGCGTATAAAAGTAAATATTTTTTTTAAAGCAATCTTTTCACTATCAGATTCCGATTTTCTTTATTATTTTAAATAGACTTAAATTTTTATCTTTCTCCCTCAAACAAATTAGATGAGTATGTGAATTTGTTTGGGACACCCTATGTATACAGTATAAGCCATCGAGGCTTCATTTCATTTCGAAGTCTGTGATACATTGGTTCATCTCTTACTAAAACTAAAGTTAAGATTATGAAACATAATTTAATAAGTACATCCCCGATTCCTTTCTGATTGTTTTAAACACTCGTTAAATGCTAGAAATAATAAAGTTTAAATTTATTCGATGTTTTTTAAACATTTCTTACTTTTGCTTTGTCGGATTTCCAAATAGTTTTAAAGTACAAAATAAAATAAAAACCATATATTCAACTAAAATTCATGAAACCATTAGCTCTGTTTTAGCATAACTTTAAAAATCTAAATATCACACTAAAAGTTATTTCTGTAGAACCGGGGCAGTCCGGGTCTCTTCGTTTAGCAAAGGCTCCAATTGGAAGTCGTTTATCACAAATGGCGGGTACTGCTAATCAAGATAACATGGCAGAAAATCCGTATTGTAACTGAAACTAATCAGGAAACATCACTGAAAGTTTGGACAAACGCATTAACATTGCGTCGTCGCTTGACAGTAGCATAATCAGTTAAATGGTATAATTTCAATCACATTATTCAAATTGAAAGTCTGAGGCGAGGACTTTCATTTAAGCTCAGTTACACTGTCGTTCGTTTTAGCTAGTGTTCTCGTTTGTAACTGTGAAATGCTTAGATAAACTTCTCGCTGTTTCAAGTTGTTTATTTGAAATTAAATATCAAATATTAATAATTCATTTGATAGAGAGGTTGACTATTTATGTCTTGAAATCGACAAAAAGAATTACAAAAAAATAATAAAAGACAAGAAAAAACAAGGAAGTCTAATTTATATTGGTTATATTAAATAAAGATTAGCTTAAAATAATATAAGTTCGCAAGCGAAAAATAATTCATAGAATTCTTTAGACTATAAGCTATAAACTGGTTTAAGATTATTTATTTATAATCTTATATTAAAATGCATTCACAAACATGTTAACTTGCATCGTAAATTAGCAAATGTTAATTTACGATCTAAGTTTTGCAGCAGTAATAATTAAAGAATCTTTATTACAATTAGGCAATTAGCCTAAATATACGTTGGGAAGGACTGTTTGGTACCATTAGCGCTGCACTGGCTTTACATTATCCTTAATCTTAATATGTAATTTATGTTATGAGAGTTTAGTGATCTTAAACTTACAAAATTCTTAATTGGAAACTTACATTTACATTTTCTCTCGTAATTGAACCACAATCTATATATATTTGAAAAGAGTCTACACGATGAGTATTATTTACTTATAGTTTTTTTTTTTTTTTTTTTTTTTTTAATAAAAATCGACAGTTTTTTGTCCTATCTTAACTTGAGAACTAATTAACCAATTTAAACCGGGTTGTATAGGGCAACAGCTTGAAAATCCCGGCGAAAACTGCAATGAACTAAATATTATGAAGAAATAGGCCGATGATAAGTCATAAATTATTTTATAATTAATCGAAAATAGTAAAAAAAATTTTTACTCACAAATGCAAAAAAAAAAAAAAAAAAAAAAAAATTTTAGGAATTGCTTAGATTATGCAAAACATACAAAATGAGATGTCGTACGTTAATTTTTTTTACAGTTTTTCTCTGCACACATAAAAAAAAATAATAAACGCATCGATAGCAAAAGTGGTACCTTATTTTTGTGTTGCTTCAATCACTCTTTTAAAGAAGAGAAGATTGAAGTAATGAATTAAAAAAAAAAAAAAATTATCTGTGAATTAAATTTTTTTAAACTCACGAATAATCACAAGAACCTGTATATTTTGATGTGCTTGTTGTTTAAATATATCTTTTTTGAAAATTTCTCTTTCAAAAACGAGAATTGAACTTCTCAAAAATTTACCTGAGGCACCTGCTGACAGCAAAGACAAAAACTTTTTTTATGACGGCCAAAAGAAAATTTAAAAAATGCTTCATTACTTCCTGTTCAGTATTAGCTTATTTGTTGGTTGGTGACTAACTGCTTATTTTGAAGCCTCTAATAAAATAATTGTAAAATTTCTAAACAATCATAAAATATTCACATTTGATTGTTTGTTACTACTTTCGGAGCACCAAAGTGATGAAGATAATTTTGTGACATTTAATTTTGTATGTTTTTACATTACCTACATTTTGTTTTCAGAGCTACCTAAAATAAATTTGTTTTGGCTCTTTTTATTCTTCGTTTTTATTATTTTTTAGTTGTTTATAAATAAACTAATGACTCTTTTATGTCTAATTAATGTTCATTATATTTATTTAAGATTATTTTACAATTGAAAACAATAGTTTACTTGGTTCGAATTTTGAAAAAAAAAATTGCTTTATTTTTAACTAGAATTGTAACTCAAGAGTAATATAGCTGGTATTTTCTTCGAAACACAGCCTGCTTAACCATAAATTTATCCCAAAATTTATTTTAAAGAGTAACGAACCTTCAGACATAACCTTGATGTGAGCATAAGCACCTATGGAATAAAATTATAAATCTGTAAGGGCAAAACTCATTCTACAGAAGATGTACGTTTATACAGAAAGTAACTTTCAAATATTGTGTAAACTAAATAAACTGCTGTCAGTTAAAATGGCTTACATGTATCAAAGAATCGTGAAATTTTTTTTATGTGATATAAGTTATTTATCTGTCGCTTTTTAAGCTAATCAGCAAATAAATTTTACATGATAACGGGACTTATAGTTAGCTTATAATTTCTGTGTATTACATAAAAAACATTTAAGAGCAATATTTTTCAAAAGAATTATATACAGAGTGTTTATTATTAAAGTTAAACTTGCAAAAAGCTGTAAAAAAAACACTGGTTTGAATGACCTGAAATTTGACCTGCATATATTTGAAGAAAGGAAATACGGTATGGCATAAGAAAAAATCTATTTCAAAATATTTTTTTATGCCAAAAATATTGGTTTTCATGAAACGGTCGTACTATAATAAAAATGCGCTTATAGTATGTGAATTTTAATTATGTGGCAATAGAATTAGTGAATTGAATACTAAAAAGTTATTAAACGTAAAATATCAAAAGGGTACATAAACTAAAAAATATTAGGGAACTTGTGAGGATACCAAGACTGAAAATGCTTCTGTATTATTTATATATAAATATCTGCAAATCTCTTTGCTAAATATTCATGAATGTAAATACTTATTTTTTTATAACCTGAACTAAGCGAAAGCAAATAATACACATTGAGAATTATACAGTGAAAAATATCTTTTCTCTTTGGATTCCAGTTTCGCATGAATACAATTTTAGAATAACTTAAAGAATATTTTTCTTATCCTTAATTTTATCTTTCAATGTATCAAAATGGTAAGATGGGCTTATAGTTTACAATTAGCATTTTGGAATCAGATTTTATTTAAGGTATTCACATTATGGTTGAAAGGTAGCGATACCATAGAATAGTATTTAAGAAACGTATTTTTTGTTACAACATTGATCTAATAACTAAGTTTAGAAAAACTGGAACCCAACTGTGAAAAAGTGGATTAAGCTGTAGTTAGAAATATAAAACATTATTATGGGTAAAATTATAATTTTTTTAAAAATAAATGTTCTTTTAACGAACGCATGGGTGCCTCTAAGGAGAGTCAGGAAGTGCACTTGGAGCTCCCTGGGGAAAATAAAAATATAGTAGAGAAAAGTGGGAGAATTCCCAGAAAAAAAATACTATAGATGTTTTAAATTTTGCGTAAATATAATTAATATATTAGTAGAAAATCCAATTATAGTTTTTGAAAAATTAGGGTTTAAACAAAAACTTTATTCGTCTTTAAGTATTGTATGTGATTTGTACCCCCTTTCAAATAATGCAGCAGACACCCATGAACGGCCTTACAATTGTATATCTATTACTACTGATTTCCCTTATTGAAACATTTATTTTAATATTTTTTCTTTAATATAGAGTTTCCTATGTAAAATTAAAAGGATAATTAATAGTTTTCAATTTTAACTGTCTTGTAGCAAAACTAAAATTAGCGATAAAAAATAGTAACAGATTTATTAGTGAAATCTACAAAAAAAATTGCTTTTTAAATTTTTTTTTTTAAATATTTTAAAGCGTAAAAGAAAAAAAAATCATACAAAACAACCCGAGGAAACAAATCCTTTCATTAAAGAACTTTGAATAATAAGTTTTCTTCTACTACTGATTTACTACATAGACTGTAATTAAAAAAGATATAAAATTTAAAATATAATAGCACAACTGTTCAATTTAAGGTTTTAAATTTGAGGTACCACTCAAATTTCTACTACATCTTTTATTTATTTTTATCTTGTTTCAATTGATGTGATATTTCCCTCAACTTTTCACTAAAAACAAGGATTTCCACACATAATTATGGTTTTATTAACTAAGATTAACTATGAATTAATTCTTTAATTATACTTATTGAAATAGACAACCTTAATTATACTTATTGAGGTAGAAATTATTTCAAAAATAAATACTTCTTAATGGAAATTCTAAATATATAGTCAAATAATATAATTTTATTTTATTATGTGACTAAACTAAAAATAAAGTCACATATAATAACTAATTTACTATATATTATGTTTTACGAACATCGTATTTCTTTAAATGTTAGTCTTTATCAAATGTGATGTTTCATCAAATTAAGTTTATTCCCTTACGCAATCTTCTTCCATAGACTTCTGAATCATTATCTAAAAGTATTTTCTTCTTTAAACAAGCTCAATCTACGCATAAAAGTAAACCACATTTCATTAAATTATACTTGAACCTGAGGCCATAAAAGTACAACTCTGTTCCTTATCGTAATCACATGTTTCCAATTCGAAATACCCATTAGCCTCTAGTTGTCCTTAGAGAGTGCAATGCTTCTTCAAGTGTTAATAGGATTATATCCTTCCCACATTAGGTACGAGAAGAAGTGTGGCCTCAGAGGAGTGATTTGTCACCACGAATAGAAACAAGGAGAACATCTATTCTTATCGATCGATCCCTCAATAAAAATTAGCATTATTCATCGGGAGTCTTCTATTGTATTTCTTCAAGTGGAAATAAGTTTTTATCTTACAAATGGAAATAATACTTTCTTCAAACCACCATTTCAACTAAGATTGATAAAAATACTAAGGTAGAGATAAATTTTTGCAGTTATTGTGAAAGAAACAAGTTTTTTTTTTGTACAAAACCAATTTGTGACTGTCTAATTGAGTAAGCTTCACTTATCCAATCTAATATTCAAATCACATGGGTGGTGGCGCTCGATAATGATCGATAACACCACTTTTTATAACAGTACCATCAATTTATTAAATGCATTCTTAATTGTGATATTAACTGTTCCTTAAGTATTTCAATGAAGAATACAGTGCATGTTGCTACTAAAGAAATACCTTTGTTTTGATGTTTTATAAATGTTATAAATGTTCAATTAAATGATAGTCCCGATTTCATATCCGAAATGAACATGACAAATGTGCAAGCTTTTTTAAAAATAGAATATCAAAACAAGGGAGTTTGTCATAAGACTTTACAAATATATTAATGCTTCTAAAGTAGACTTGTTTTGGTTAAAATCTAATTTTCGTTGTCTTTTTACATTTATTTTCAAAGTAGATTTCCGATGGATTTGTTTCCACGTCTATAGAAAGTTTAAATGTATTACAAAGTATAAAAATGGGATTTTAAACCTAATGAGGTGTCTACATTCGCAGCAACAGAACGCATTTGTAGAACACAAGGGAAAATTTTACAAATTGTTAGGGAAATTGAATATAATCTGTTGTAAAAGGAATTGGAAGATTGGATAATTTTCAATAGAAATCAGAATCCAATGGAAAAATTCAATATTTTGCTCATTGACTTAATTTTCTCCTCTTTCAAATATTAACAATAAAATTAACTTTAAACTTTAACCTTTAGAAATGAAGGCTTTTTCGATCAAACTTTAATTTTATTTCATTGAGCTAATCATTGAATAGTTTTTATAATTAATTTTGAAGGTTATCCTGTAAGATTTAATTATACCTCGGTTTATTTTGTATTATTATAATCGGATACGAACACGACTGCAAAATTTCACATGATAAATAAGTTGATGATTTTTTTTAAAGAATAATACTTAAAGGGAATTGAAAAGTATTTTTTTAAAAAGATTTATATTGAATTGATCTGAATCACATCAATTTGTGAATAGTTTTTATAAATATTAATATTAAAGGTTATATTAAATGACTCGTATGAAATCATTGGCATAAGAATAGTATACATTCTTAGGTTTATTATAGTACATATAATAAAACAACTTTCTTTGTTTTTCAATAGAATCAATAAAAACTTTTTGGTAATAAAATGTCTTTAAATAAATGATATTGGTTTAGAAAATGCACTCACTGTCACCAAAACTACAATAATATATTCTTCAATACATATGTTCTTAATAAAAAGTACTTGAAGTCAGTTCACAAAAACCTACTTCCCAGTTTTAGTCTTCTGTACCTGTTGCTTGAAAAATTTTACTTCGAGATTCAAAGACATAAATATTGACATTGTAACACCAATCCGAAAAATATCAACATCATCACTTTTGTTAGAAGAAATAATATCTTCAAGAAATCGAATTAATATTTTTATCTCATCTCTTTTACTCTGCGGGGGCTGCTTGACGATAATATGATTTAAGAAGGTGTAAAAGAACACCTGATTCAGCACACGAAGAAGGTAATTCGTAGAAGTAAGAAAATAAATGGAAACAGGAATGAAATTCTCCTTATCCTATTCCCCTCGCTTATCCCATTAAGGTGAACAGAAAACAGCTACTTCAAGATGAAATGGAATCGTTTTCATGTTCTCTGAAATTGATTTTTTACTGTTTTTCAAAATAAACAAGAAAATGAAGCAAAATAAACAACATATGAAGCAAAATTAATTTTTTTTCTTCTTTCTATTTGGTAAGTTGTTTTGTGTGCTGTATTGTGTAGTGGATGCCTGCTTTTTACAATTATTTTTATTAAGCATATTAAATATGACAAACATAGAGTAAAACGATAACTTTAAAAAAAAAGAGAATTGTTTAAAATCTTATAATTAAACTAATATTTTCTTTCCTTATTCGATGCAAAATAAGCAATATGCAGATTTAAAATCATTAATGACTACTTATTTTACCAATACTTTGTAAAAAGAATAAAATTAAAACTATTTTTTTAAGACAGTAATTGAATTTCAGTGCCAGTTTTGAGCATTAGAAATATGATGTTGTATTTAGACAATTATCTGGCTGAATCAACCACTGAAGTGGCTGTTGAGTTTAAAAACACTTACAGGACATCTGGCTCGGTGGACTCTACAAATACAATCATTCAACTTAAAGTTTGAATATGTGCCTGGGAAAGCAAATGTAGTTGCGGATATGTTATCCCGACCTCAATGCACCCATAGTGAATTAGACTGCGAGTCCTGCGCTGTTATGGTGGACCTCCCCACCAATTCGTCTAGTGACATCAGGGATGAACAATTCAAAGATGAAAATTTGAAGACAATTATCGAGACTTTGAAAAGTTCCAAGAACGAAAATTTCCTCAATTGGACGGATCGTGGTTATCTCATGGCCCAAGGAGTACTCTACAGATACTCACCAGATTCTGACTCGGAGGAAGCACAGTTGGTAGTTCCCAAACAAGAATGGAACACTATTCTAAAAGAAAATCATGATGATCCGACTGCCGGTCACTATAGTGAAGAGGGTACATTTAAAAGAATCTCCAAAAGATATTACTGGTCAGGAATGAGATCCTTCATCTTCGACTATGTCAAGAAATACCCTGATTGCAGTAGATATAAAGCTGAAAATCAGGAGCCGGTTGGACTTTTAATAGCCCCAGTTTATTCCCTGCAATTTGAAACTTTGCAATTGATCTCTTTGGGCCTTTGTCCGAAACACCAGATGGGAAGAAATGGACGTTCATCGTGGAGAATGCATCGAAGAAATGGGTAGAACTCTTCACCTTACAAGATGCTACCCCCCCAAGAGTGTGCCATAACCTTGTTAGAAGAGGTGATTTCGAGATATGGGATACCGAAACGTCTCATCTCTGACAATGATTAGCAGTTCGTCGGTGCGGTGATGCAGCAGATCTGTAATTTACTGGGCATTTCACAGATTCTTACTCCAGTTTATTGTCTCCAGGCTAACTCGGTTGAGAGGACAAACAGGGATATAAAATCACATATTGCTATCTTAGTTGGGGGTGAGAGGGAGGCTGGAATGGAAGTAAGACCGCACTTATAAAGTTTTATATAGTAGAAATATTTTATATTTTAGAATTTAAAATATATGTGAGTCGAGTTCTTAAAAGGTGTTTTACCTTTCTGATTTGTTTTCATAATATTGACTTTAATACTATGATTACTACTAAGTAAAAGAAGCTCGGATTATTATTTATAAAAAATAACGTATTGTTGCGTGGATGGGTTCGAAAGACTTGAAGCTAAAGCAGATAAAAACTTGAAGAAATTTATTCCGATGTAACTCTTCACAGATTCCTTTACAACTTCAGAACTTCCCGTTCTAATAGATTCAATACAGCTCTTTACACAACAATGGAGCTCAAACAGCAGTTAAAAACTAGATACACAATAGCTAAGATCGACGCAAAAGACAATGCAATACAGTTCACTTTCGCAATACAGCTCTCTGAATGCTCGTTGAGAGACAACTAACTCAGTAACTCCACTCACGGCCGGCCTTATATAGGGAAGTCAGTCCTTCGTGAATCTTCTAGAGATAGAAATTTGGAGGATTTTCCAGATCGTAGTCGAAAAGCCCTATACATGTACATGGGGACCGTAAATGTCGCCAAATGGTTGCCAAGTGTGCGACATTTGGCGATTTCTCTCCAAATTTGGCGAGATTGCCATTAACCATAATGTTAAATAGCCTGCCCCTTGTAAAACTCATTTTCCAGCATGATCCCTGTAGAACTCGTTTTCAAGCATTAGGAGACGCATTGCAGGAAAGCGAAGTAAAGTCAACTCTTGCACTGCCTTATGCGAAATGTACATAAATTTCCTTTTTTACATAATTAATACTACGAAATATTTACAAACATACAGAAATTCGTAACAGTATATTTGCAATTACACTGGCCCAAGAGATTAAAGGATAACTAGTTTTTTCCTTAACTTCTCAGTGGAGCTGCATAAACAAATGAAATTCACATCAAAGAGACATCTTTATGTAACATAACGATGAGCAAAAAAACTCAGTCGTCAATTGAAAGGCAAAGTGTACAGTGGGGGCATATGCAAAAGAATGGAGTACCATTACTGTGCAGTTGTACAGATGCATCCGCATTAAAAATCACGCAACTCAAGGAGTTGAACTTTAGTGTGAAATATGATCTCCCCTGACATCAGTGTTTACTAGGCACTGTATTATCATACTTTACATGAGTTTCTTGATGAATTCCATAGGCTAAATTGCTCGTCCCACTTTTTGAACTGTTTGCAAGAGATGGAAAGTTCCCAATACATTAAATCTTTCCACAATAGATATCGTAGAAGCATCCCACACACGCTTGATTAAATTTGGATTAGAGCAGTGACCTGGCTTGCGTATAAGGATGATATTCATATTTTGAAATCGTCTATTCAAAGCAAAAGTTGCACAAAATATGCCATAAATATCAATAAACATGATTTTAGAAACCGATATTTCCCCTTTTAAGACATGTCGAGATCAAGTTAACATAATTACAGTAAAATGTCGAATTTAATTACCTTTTGCATTCCTGGAGAACTTAATAAAGCAATCCAACATTTTGCATCCTAGACCAAAACATTTAACATCAGATATTTTTTTTACCGAAAATAATATTTTCAGTTTCATAAGAAATATTGGACGTCAGAAGAATCTGTAGAAAGATGGTGATATAATACTACGTGATATATGTTAATTCAAGATAACGATTTGAAGGGAAAAGAGTTTTGATCTTTATGCAATATGTTGGATTGCTTTATTAAACTCCACAGACAGGGACGTACTAGAACATAAAATCGGCCAGGTGATTTTAGATTTATGACGACCCAAATTTTCAATAAAATCTTTGATTAAATTTTAATAACTAATGATGGGAGAAAACGTTTAAAATTTGTTTTGAATAAATTAAACTTAATATAAATATTACTTAGTTAAAAATAATGGTTATTTCCTTTGAATAATCTTCATCAAGAGAAATACTTTCCTCCCACTCTACTTGTTTGTTTCTGTTTGATATCTTCATGTAATTTGGAATCGCAAATAGACGATTGATTTTATACAGTCATAATTGGTATTAACAAAGTTATTTGACTTGGTGACGGATTGATAATTGGTGTCAAATGTATAAAATATATTTATTTAATAACAGTATAGCATAAGAGACACTTTATGATAACGTTTGTCTAAGTTCTTCAAAACTGAAAATTAAATAGTGTCTTTGTAGCACATATGAAAATATTTGCAGTAACTTTAAAATTTTGATTATTTATTCCGGTTAACAGCTAATGTTTTAAACAAGAATCAGGTGTAAAACTCTAGCTCAGAAAATGTTTTGCTTTAAGAGAACGAGTCAACAAACAATTACTCCCTCAGGAATGAAACAACATTTTGAGTTTAAAATGGAACTCATCAAATAAAATGAAAATTGGGCAACTGCAGTTCTTACCATTTGAGAGCTCTTAAAACAAATACTAATGAATGATAATATTCTATCTGAACAGCAAACCCGTTACTTTCAAGCCTTTTATTATTCCATATATATTTATCTATATATATAAAACTGAGTTGTCTGTACGTCTGAACCATAAACAAATCCACAGTTTTGCACTTAAAGGTACGAAATTTGGTACATAGAAGCTTTAGTACATGGAGATTGTAGAGAACAACTTTTAAATTCGATTAAAAGCTGCTTTCATTAAAATTTAATGATATGAAGAAAAAAAATCTTGGAATGGCAACAATAATTTTTATTACATCAAAATAAAACTAAAAGTTATTTTAATGTGTCCACCTTATTTTTCTGAATATTTTTATGCATTACAATCATCTGTACGATAAACAATTCGATTTTTAACGTAATATTTCAATATATTTACTGTCAGTCGATACCTTTAACAACTTCTGCGCATGTGCGGTTTTAAAGCAATATTTTTGTATGCATCGTTTTGTTTTTCTAGGTATTGAATTCATCCTGTTTTTGTTTACATTTTGTGTTGTCATCAAAGGTGTATTAAGCTCAGCGGGTATTAACATTTTGATTATTTTAATGAGTATTAATAACATTTAAACAAAATAAATTCGTTAAATTCCTTTGTATTTTATTAGCAAATATCTTCTGCCTTACAGTTATCATAAATTTCTAACATCTAAAAGTTCGTTTACCAACATTATTTACCACTAATACGTTGGTGCCGTTATGAGATGTTTTCATTCGGATTTTGGTCAACTTAATAAATTTATTATATCTTTTTTTCCCAGGATGTGTCCATTAAAAGATCAAATGTAAGAAGTCCATCTAATGTTAAACACCTACGTATATCATTAGGTGTGTTGTGTGGTACAGCGTTGACCAATATTTGTACTATTATTTTATATCCATGCACTGCGTTACAAATTTTCAGTTGGCGAACAATTTGGTTGAAAACACTATCGTTTCAATGCCTGTTAAATTGTCTCCTAATTCAGATTTTGCATTATTTAAAAATAAAATAAAATTAGGAACTCTATAGACACCAGGCATATTTTTATATTATTTCTATGTTTACAAAATTTTAAATGGTAAAATTTTTCTAGCTGGAATAATTAAAATTATGAATCTAACTTCCTTTAATGAGAGTGAGTCAAAATATACATAGAATCTCGCATAGAAACGGATTATTTAGACTCAATTTGACTTTATCACTTGCAGCCTCAATTGTTGATTCGCTGAAGATTATTGAAATTCACTGAAAACTTTCAAATCATTTCGACATTTGCTAATATGCCGCCAAAGAGAAGAATGAATATAGATGCTAAGTATAGAGCATCTGCCGCCAAGAGAGTTACAAAATGAACGAAAACATGGATCTTTTATAGTACATTGGAAGCTGATCACCAACAACAATTAATTTGAAGAAATATCGAGTCTATACAACACATAACTGATAGATGTTCTTCAACGGGTTCACAGCAGCGCGGAGCCACACAGCTAGTTAATATATAAGATTAAATAAAGGAAAACTCTAAATTTCTTTAACTCGAACTTTCTTCGAAAATGCGCCTGAATTCAACCAAAACTTTTCTTATATATAAAATAAATTTTTTATTATAAGACAGTATCATCAGTCGAAACATTTTACAAAACATGTATCTAACGTTCTTGAGAAAAACTGCAAACCAAAGATTTTATCGAGAATTTGTTAACTTGGCTACAAAGAAAAAATTCATTCCAGCTGACTCGGGACGAAAAGTGCTCGCTAACTCTTCAAAGAAATTAAGTTGAGGCAATTTTCTCACGCTGCATTAGTCTAATTGCAGTGACTCATTAAAAGACTTTAATTTCACCCATACTTTTTTTACTAAATGCAGTTTCAATGGAAAAAGAAATTTACTAGACATTAAATAATTCTCTTTATGTGAAGAATTAATTAATTGCTGAAAGATTTTCCCCTTTTAGTTTACTAATCTTACTTTGTTGATTGCTTTTTGGATATATAATACAGTATACAAGAGGGATCTTACGAAGGAATATTGTGCATCGGTATGACGTACTACTAATTACATTTTGGTTTCTTTCTTACGAGCATACTTTAATTAATATGAAAATGCTGGTCTTTGATTGTTATGATAATAAAGATGCGTCAACAACACAGCAGTAGTTAATATGATTTCTATTATGCGAAATACTAATTTCGGTGTTCATTAAGTCGCCAAAGTATTTATGTAAATCTTCATTACTGCGACAAGTTAATGATAAATTAAATTATAACTTTTGTAATTATTTTAATTTTTTTAATGTGTATCTTTGTATCTTCTAATGCAGTGTAAGTCTGAACAAATCTTTATTTCTAAAATTATCTCTAAAAATATGTAAATGGATATTTTTTCAAATTGTATATCTATATATAATTGTATATATATACATGCTAGCTGTATGACCGCCCCGCGCTGGTGGGGATCCGTTGAAAGACATTTATCAGTTCTGTGTTACATAGACGCAGAATTTCTATTTCTTCGGATTAAGTGTTGTTTGTGATCAGCTTCCAAGGTACTGTAACATATCCATGTTTTCGTTCATTTTGTAATATCGCGCTCAATCATACTCCACTCGATGCTGTTTTTGCAGCGATGATGCCCTAGCTCTCTTGACGGCAGTTGCTCTATACTTAGTATCTATATTTGTTCTTCTCTTTGGTGGCATATTAGCAAATTTCGAAATGATTTGAAAGTTTTCAGTGAATTTCAATAATTTTCAGCGAATCTACAATGTAGGCTGCAATTGATGAAGTCAAATTGAGTCTAAATAATCCCTTGCTATTCTAGATCCTATGTATATTTTGACTCACTCTCAATAAATGAAGTTATATTCATAGTTTTAATTAATACAGCTTGAAAAATTTAATAATTTAAAATTTTGTAAACATAGAAATAATATCAAAATATGCCTAGTTTCTATAGTGCAGCTCTAGCCCCTGTTTTAAAAATAATCGTGAAAATATATTGTACCAAGTTCTTAATTTTTGTTTTAAAATAAAACAAAATCTGAACTAACAGAAAAATTACATGCATTGAAACTATAGTGTTATCTACCAAATTATTTGCCAACTGAAAAATCATCACCCAGTGGTATGGATATAACGTAATAATACCAATATTGGTCGACGCGGTGCCACACAACGCACCTTATGATATACGTAGGTGTTTCACATTAGATGGACTTCTTACATTTGATTTTGTTATGGACACATCCTGGAAAAAAGATATAATCTATTTATTAAGTTGACCAAAATCCGAATGCAAATATCCCATAACGGTACCAACGTATTAGTCGTAAATTATGTTATCAAACGAACTTTTAGATGTTAGATTTTTATGACAACTGTAATACAGAAGATATTTGCTAATGAAATACAAATGAATTTAACGAATTTATTTTGTTTAAATACTGTTTAATACTCATTAAAAAAATTTAAATGTCAATACCCTCTGAGCACAATACTTCTGACGACAACACAAAATGTATACAAAAACAGGACCTAGAAAAACAAAACGATGCATAAAAAAATAATGCTTTAAAACTGCACATGCGCAGAATTTGTTATAGGTATCGAATGACAGTAAATATATTATTACAATAAAATTGGAACTGTTTATCGAACAAACAGACGATTGTAATGTATAAAAATAATCAGAAAAATGAGGGGGATACATTTAAATAGCTTTTGGTTTTATTCTGATGTAATAAAAAATATCGTTGCCATTCCAAAAAATGCTTTCCCATGTCATTAAATTTTAATGAAAGCAACTTTTAATCGAATTTAAAAGTTGTTCTCGACAATCTCCATGTACTAAAGCTTCTATGTACCAAATTTCGTACCTATAGGTGCAAAAATGCAGATTTGTATAAGGTTCAGAACTACAGACAACTTAGTTTTATATATATAACAAAGAGAACATAAGTAACAAAGAGGAAAGATGAGGTTACAAATTACCAGCGCATAAGCTGTTTGGTTAAAAAGTAAGTTGCATATAATAATAATAATACAAACAAAACAAAAATAAATGGAGAACGGCAGAAATTTAGAACTTCTTCAGGAAGATGGTCCAAGTCTCTAAAATTGTTTAAACCAAGATCGTTTTTCAGTAGATATTCTTTAGAATATCCCATCTCCGATAGCTCAAGAGAAGAAAGAAAACAAGAAAAATTCAAAAAAACTTACGAACCAAAATGCAGGACACAGGAAAAATCTTCAGATTGAAATTACGCTTTAGTATTTTTATTTGAAAAAGTTATAATAAAAAGTAAAGTTTGGCTAACTGTACTCCTATTAAATTTATTGAGCATCACTGTAAACAGGTAAAGTCCCTCCAAAATACCCAATCTTAATAAAGCTTTTTAAAATTGCCTTCAACCATCTTTGAAATCACGCACTTGTTTTTTATTATCTATAGTTTTCCCGCCTCAAAACTCTTCCCGGTTTCTTTTGGGAACTATGTTTATTATAACTTTATCAAATAAAAATACTAAAACGTAATTTCAATCTGAAGATTTCTCCTGCTTCATGCATTTTGGTTCGTAAGTTTTTTACATTTTCATTGTTTTCTTTCTTTCCTCTGCTACCTCGGACCGTAAGCACCATTAAATCATGAAACTAAACACCAAATGTTGGTTGCATCTAAATGAAAACAAATTTTTGGTGCAAGATGGAACAAAATTTTTTAACAGTGTAACTAACGTTTGTATTAATTTAAATGTTGAATTCGATTAAACAAATAAAATATAATCGTTTTTTTTTTTTTTTTTTTTTTTTGCATTTCAAGAAATAGCTTGTACTTTATGCTAACTTTGTTTTCTTTACAAAGTTTCCAAGTGATACTCTTTTACGTTCACAAGTTATTCATTAAATTACTTAAACCTAAAAGCATGCTTTTGAAAATAGCATTTTAAGTTTATTCAAAATATTTCATTTCCAAATAAAATTTCTTAAAATGAGTACTATAATGAGACGTACTATTTTCAAATAATTAATTCGCTATTCAAATGTATCTCCAAAAATCTATCAAATCTAAATGACTATGACATGTATTATATTTGCTTTAATTTTAAACTCATGTGATAAATTAGAACATTAGTTTAGACCTTTTAGGCTCCAGTGTTAGATAAATGCCGCTTAAATGGAACATAAAAATTTCGCTAAAATGTTAATTGCTACTCAAAATCTGTAGACGATAAAAAAGAATTTTTTAACAAATTTTAATTACTAAACTATCAATATATTCAAATTGCAAAAAAATTAACTGGTTAAAATAGGGTAGTAATTCTTCTAATTAAAATCGATGGATCACCGAAAATCTAATATAGAAGAAATGATGTTTCTTGTTAAGCTGTCAATAAAAATAACCCCATTCGTTAAAGCAGAACTTTGAAACTCCCTTGGTTAAGATATGAATTTAACTCCCGTTAATTTTCATAATTCAAAATATAGTTTTAGATTTTTTTTTTTATTAAAAGCAAATCATAAGCAGCTACCGAATTTCAATCACATATGAAAAGGAGTAATATTAAAGAATTGTTTTATTTTTAAATAAATATAATGCTTTCTTTATAGGCTTTACTGGATTTCATTAACGACTTGCAGGGAGAATTGAAAAAATGATGTCTTTTTGTTGAACTGTATTCACCTTTTGAACCGGATTTTATTTTGGAAGATTCTTTAAAATAAGTGTTCATTGAGATAATTTAGATAGAAAACTTATAAAAAATGCCTTAACAAAAAATTAGAAAATATGTTAGAAAACATGATAACTGTTGCTTTTTTTCTCTCCAAAAGTTAGAAAGAAAAAAAAACATTGATAAAAGCATTATATTAACATTTCAAATTATAATTTAGAAAACAAGATTACATTTTGTTTTATGTAAAACATAGTAAAACTGTATATTTTGCTATCTGATTACTTTTTGTGCTACCTATTGGAATAGGCAAAGTCGTGACTTAACGTACCTATCACAAAATTGTTGTGAATAATCGCACATGCAATGAGACGCAACCGTAACTCCTTCTCACTTCTACTTTTACTTCAATTTCATAAACACTGTATAAAAACTCATGTTTATAAACCTTTTTTTATCTTCTTTATAGCGATCCAGGTCGTGATATATTTCCACAAAAATATAAAAAAATTCGCATTTACAAAGTTGTTAACCAGTGTCGGTTTAGTAGGAAAACACACTCTAATGCACATGGATGTTATCCTCGCGTTTGCCAACACTGTTACGTCAATTTACTACATATAGTCACAACATTTATTACGATAGTTGTAGTCGTATAAAACATAAAGGAACGGAAAGGGACCACAGAAAACACTTTGTAAGTAATCTATGTAAAACCTCAATGTAATAGAGATACTTAATATTTTCCTTCAAATGGTAAACATTAAATAAAATATTAATTTAATTTCGTTTTAATACCTATAATTGTGTTAAAAATCTATAGAAAGCCATGTCAATGCTTTTGATGTAATATTCAATGGTTAATGCGTGAAACGTATTAACCATCATAATAAGTATCATAAAGTGCCAGCTTATGCATCATGCCCAAAATGCCATTAAATAGAGTGCTTCTAAAATATCTGGCAAAAATGTAAAGGCAGGGAGTGGAGACCGAAATAAGCAGATTTTGTAATGGAAAGTATGTGCGCAAAAGACGCGTTGTATTGTTAGATAACACATTTAGAACGTAGTTGAAAGCAGTCCACACCCTTACCACGTCCCTTTGCACCGCTCTCCGTATGGTGCAGAACTCTCCTTTTCTTCAACTGATTTGACATGTATGGATTTTTTCTTCTAGCGACACATTAAGAGCATAATATGTGAAAGTCATATTGAATCCGATGAAGATCCAATGGCCAGACTGTCATTTGCTGCTGGAAATGTGCGTGAAATGCCTAGAGTGTTTGCTAATGTACGCCACTTCATGTACTTCATGCATTACTGTTGGTGATCGCCCTTTTGAGCAGCTGTAATAAAAATTTCAATCATTAAAATGTTAGTGTCTTTTGAATTCAACTGTCCTTCTGACTTACTTGCTGTTCATATATTCCTTACATGCTGGTACTTAGACGCTCCATTTCCTCACCCATATTTCATTACAAAATGTACTTATTTCCGTCCCCTCTGCCTTTCTTTATATTTTTGCCAGATTTTTTAGAAATACCCTGTATATACTTTTTTTCTCTTTTTTTTTTCTCTTTTTTTTTCTCTGGGCAATTAATAAGAGAGTTAGCAGCTTTACTCTTAGCTTAATATATCAAAAATAAAATACTGTACTATAAATATATATATATATATATATATATATATATATATATATATATATATATATATATATATATATATATATATATATATATATATATATATATATACAGAGAGAGAGTTTTAAAGTTCTATTTTCTTAACTTTATTTGTAAGCAGCGATAACATAGGCTTGAAAATTTGGTTACGCCCGAGTTAATCAAGAAATTTCAAGAAGTTTCCAGTGCACGTGCTGATTACGAGTGGTTTCCCTGGATATTTTAGGAAAGTTAATTTGCAGGTGAGGATATAAAAATCTGGAATGAAATGGAAATTGAGTAAGTTGGATATTTTTAGCTGTTTTGAAAGGATCTACTTTTATTTATATCTGTTTAATCTGAATTATCGTTGTGTTTGAAGCTGTGTGAGCCAAAGCTTGTATGTTTCTGTGAAAGTTTACTAGTGAGCTTGTGTTGTACAAATATCATTTGGAAGGAATAAATAACCAATTTTATTTTGAAAAAATTGTGCCATTATTTCCTCTGGAAAAATTCATAACAGTTTAAACAAATTATTTTTCTTTGAGAAGAAAATCATAATAAATGTAGCTACTTTCGATGCGTATGCTTAAGAGAATTTATTTATTTCATATACTTTTTCAGTTCAAGTCAAATATCTAAGCCTGTTCGAAGGGATGAAAAATTCAATCCATTACATATAACCTTTTTCATCTCCCAAACGAAGGGAAGATCTTAATCTTCCAAGAAGATGGTGTCAAAATAAGTGGCATGCTTAATTCTCACAACCATTTTTGTTTCCATTTTTATTCTTTGTAAATAAAATATCTAGCAAAACCTTTCTTTGCGTTTTCTAAGTTTGAAGTAATTAAATGACTCATTTGATATGCATTGATTTTTTGCAAGAAATTTTTATGTTTCGCCAGAAGTAAGTTAAGTTTTATTTACTGGAATCATTAAAAAAGGGAATCTCAATAGGAAACGTACAATTTTAATTAAAAACAGTTTATTAAATTGTAGTGTTTTTTGCTTTATGGGGAATTAATTAAAGTATAAAAAAACTTAGTAGTGTTAAAAGACAAAATATGAAATCAAAATGTATCATAAAGGATTCACTATGTAAACAAAGAGTATTCGTAGTCAAATATTGATCAAGTAAAAAAAAATAATAGTTTTAAATAAATTACTTATAGAACTAACCACATAAGGAAATTTTTTATACATTACTTTGATTATATTACTTTATATATTGCTTTTGGTTATATTACTATTTGTTTTACTTTTTATATTGCTTTTGGTTATATTACTATACATTTTACTTTATATATTGGCATGACTTTAATATTTTTATATTTGTCACAATTATTAATTTTACAAACATTTCCTATAAAAACTTCACCATGTACTTAAAAAGAAGGTTAAAAAATCTTTGTCTTTAGAAAGTGACATGCATATGAATAAAAAAAAATTCAAATATAATTTATTTAACGTAAAATATTTTATAGAAATTGTAATATTGGATTACAGTTGAATATTGAATTTCACACAATAACAACAAAAGCGATAAACTTAAAAGTAAAAAACAAGTCTTCATAATGTCCAATTTTTGAAGATTTCAACCTAAATTAAATGTTGTAAGTAGAATGGAGTTATGTGGATACTTTGAAATATTCAATTGAGAATTTTATATTAGTATGAGTATTTTTTATTAAATACGATTACGAGAAGAAATATTTATTTCCCCAAAACAAATAGATGTTGTAAAAGAACTCGCTTGTTAAAATGGTCAGACAAAAAAGTTATGAAATCTAATGGTTGCCACTAAGAGGCTACCGTTGTTTAGCGATATTTTGTACTCGACGAATTAAATTGTATTGTTGGGAAGCACATTTGTAAGCAAGCAGTACTTGGATGGCTAGTTTTTATCGAAATAATTGTACTGCCGCGTTCCTAGATAAGGACAAATTTTAAATTATCTGGATATGATACACGTAAATTTTTTTTATAAATGATTAAATACTAAGAATGTAAAAAAATATTAATTTATTTTAAACCAAATCCCTTCCATTACATGTTTAGTTTGTAAAAACTGTAACTTTATTCAAATCAATTTCTCCCTCACTGATTTTGAAATATCGATTGTACGACTTTTTTGTGTTTTGTCTGCTTAGTTACTAAACACAATAACTAAACATTTTAAAGAAATCGATACTTATAATTAATTTTTGCTATAAGTGATAAGGTATGGCTAGGAATTGTAGGTTTTTTTTTTCTTTTTTTTTTTTTTTTAATTTTATTTTTACTAAGAAACATTGTTTTCCTTGCCATTTTATATTGCAATATATTATTTGAATATGTTTTTAAGAGAAAAATTAAAACACCATTAACACACCATTTTTAGTCTTATTAAAACTTTCTAATAATTTTTCATTCACGTAGATTTTTTTTTCATGTTCATTAGATTACATTTCATTACCTTCCATTACATGTTTAGTTTGTAAAATCTGTAACTTTTTTCAAATCAATGTCTCCCCTCACTGGTTTTGAAATATCTATAATACGACTTTTTTGTGTTTTTGTCTGATTAGTTAACAAACACAATAACTAAACATTTTAAAGATATCGATATTTATAAAATAATAAAATTTTACTATAGTGATGTGATATGGGTAGGAATTGTAGATGTTTTTTTGTAATAAGAAATATATATTTTTTTTTGCCAATTTATGTTGCAATATATTATTTGAAAACGTTTTAAAGAGAAAAATTAAAACACCATTAAGACATAATTTTTAGTTTTATTAAAACTTTCGGATAATTTTTCATTCACGTAGATTTTTTTTTTTTTTTTCATGTTCGTTAGATAATGTTTCATCTTTCTTTTACAATGTAAAAATAAGTATTTCTGAGTCTCTATTACATCACTTAAACTTGTTTAATTCAATTCACTATTACAACGATTGCTTTTACAATTACTGTGCTCAATTAAAATTCACATTGGCGTGTTGATGAATAAACATTATTTTAGAAACCTAAAATATCACAGAATATCTGTTATCGCATTCAAGTCTTTATTTTGATTAGGATGATATAACTCCATAACTCCTTCATTCATGTCTCACTCCTTCTCTCATAGACGAGTATTTCAGTTAAACAGTACGTTAAAGATATTTAATCCTCCTTGCATAATTCTAATCTATCATAAAATGTAATCTTCAAAACATTGGTTGCTTTGAGAGGATTGCCAATACCCTGCTTTCAATATAAATGGTTTGATATTTAGTAAGGTATTGACTCTCATAACGGCAATGATCTTCTCTCATATGCCATAAATGTCAATTACTATGTACTTAGATAAGCGTTAGAGGATATGCTTTGAAGATTGGTTGGCCCTTCTCATTAGTTTACTCTCAACCTACATGGGTCAATCTATTGAACTATTGAATAGTTGAATGGGTTGAAATTGCCGAGAACTATTTCCGCTTATATTAAGTTAGATAAGCTTTTATCAACAGTCATGACAACAGAGTAGCTAAAATTTCCCTTTGTAAGGAGCTCATACTTTGTCAAATACAAAAGACACTAGCTGTGGCTATTAGAATTGGAGGGGAGAGGCTCACTTTTTATACCATATAGTGTTTTATCTTTAAACCCAACATAATAATTTATGTTATAAACTGTTGTTAGAATAAAATTTAGTTTTTAAGAAAAAAAATTAAATTCATTTTTTTATATAGTCATGGTCAAAGGTCAAATTGTGTGACTTCGATAAATCATGAACGCCGCCATGGGTGTAAAAGGGGAAGCACTTGCCTCCTCTGACCATTGAAAATTAGAAAAAAATGGAGGAAAATATCATGGAAAAAAATTCAAGTATAATATAGGTTTTAAATTATTAATTCAAGTAGAAAGCTAATGTTTAACTATAATGATAAGAAGAGAAAGTGATGTGCAATTAAAGTCTATTTTTAATAGAAATTAGGCCACAAAAGTTAGGTTTATTCAAATCATGTTTTATTTTTCAGAAATGTTAATTAAATTACCTAATGAGATGTTAATACATTTCTGAAAAATAAACCAAAACTTAAATAAACTTGACTTTTTTTTGCCATAATTTCTCGTAAAAAAAGATACTGGTGTCACAGCACTTGCTCTTTCCTTGCAATTTATTTGTATTAAGAAATATGTGTATTAAGACTCTATGTCTATGATACTGAGCTATGAACTTTGGTTAGAAAAATAAGACTACTACTGGGAATTGATGAAATTGTATTATTAATAATATAGAGCATTTCAACATAAACAGTAATTTTGAATCTACTTTAAGGGAACACGGGATAAACGCAAAGTGTCTACCAAAGTAAATGTTTCTCGAGAAACAAGTTCTTTAACTCTCGCAAATTGCCTTTTCTATAATAAAGAAAAACTTTTATCACGTTTTTGCTCCGTCTAACGCCATTATTCCCAAAATGAAACAATAAATAAATAGTTCTTTTACCTTACTTGATGGCATAAAAATCTGTTTCGATAAAAAAAATTGACTTAGACCGCTATCTCCTAAACCTTAAAAATGGGCGTACTTATATTCGTATTTTAAAATATATTGTATCACTTTAGTCTTAATAATTTCAAACTCCGAAAAACTATTTATTAGAAAATTATCGCGATTATTATTTGTGATTATTGTATTTATGTATTGTGAAAGATGCAATATCTTCCAAATTTGGAATTGTGACATTTTTAATGACAATTAAAACATGGGAATACAATCTTAAATATTGTAATTGTATTAAACATGTAAAATAATATTTTCAATTTGTAAATTAAACCTATTTTTGCCAAACTGAAGTATTTCGCTCGTTTGAAAAAGTGCGTTTTTACTGACAATCGATGTTAAAATTAGAGCATAAAATGCAGTTTATAGTTTACTCCCTTGATTGATATATTAATTCATCAATTTTGATTATTTTCATAAATTTTAAGATACCTTAAGAATTGAGATACTTTCGGCAATGCAACTTTTCTGTTATTTCCAAATCACGGAAGATAGCTCCCGTTTCACATTAATATCTCTTCCAAAGACGAAAACTGTTTTTAAGCTGAAGATTTTTCAAAGTTCTCTTTACTTTGAGGCAGTGTAACCAATAATTAGCTTTCAGAAGCGATTGGAAAAACAAGATATCTTTTCCCGTTCGGAAGTGGCAGTAATGTGTGGTTGCCTGGGGCAACTACTCCAGCACCTGGATTCGAGATAGATGATAGTAAGTCCTTGCAAAGCATGAGCTTTCTGGAGATGGATGAGAAAAGGGACGGAAATTCCTCCTGGGAATTGCCTGTTTGTCGAGAAAATCATGCCGGAGTAAATTAAAGGAAGATTTCCCCTATCGTTCATAGACTTGTATTTATACATCACGATCAGCAAAGCAAATCGGTAACAAAATTGGACTGTATGCGCGTAATCCTCGAATATAAATTGTTTGGAAGTGGCTAAGTGTTATTGGGACCTTAACTGATGTTTTAATAAGGATACAAAACAAAGTGCCAATTTACAACTGGAGTGAAACTTTGGAGTAGTACATACATGGGATAACCTACAGGGTTAGGTTTAAGTCGCACATCCCATTTCACAGAAAACAAATCGATTTTTTTTTATTTGACCCGAAACACATACAAAAACATCAAAAAGTTACAATTCTTGCTTTTCCGATGTTGTCTTCAGCAGAGCACCGGACTGCTGTTTATCGGTCACATTCCCATCAAAGAATTTATCCCCCAGACGCTTTACCGTTGACTTGTTTGACAACGGTACTCCCGGAAATTCGGTTTGAAAACAATTTTGAGCTTAGCTTTAAGAATTTGTGCGAAAATAAACACGGACGAGAAAAGTTCAGTGAGCTTTGAACATTTTTGAACTTCGAACTTACAATACATAAACTTACAATACACAGAGAACGAACCGCTTGTACTTGCGAGTTCCGTTCACTTTCATTTCAAAGAAGAGGGATCAATGCTGCCACTCGCGTGATTCCGAATTCCCTGACTTTTTTATTTATTTTTTAATTTTTTGCTACGCATTTGAGCTTTGGGAGGCACGACTTATGTCCCACCCTGTATAAGTAAGGGGAACATTAGTGGATAAAAGTTTGGGAAAAAGAATTCGGAACTCGAAGTTACATTGAGTGTTAATGTTGTTTCTAATAATAGTATATACAATATCAGTGGATAATTTATAGTACACACATTTCAGTTCAGTGATTTATTGGACAACCTGTAGTCTTTTACACTGTGTCAGTTTTTTTTTTTTTTTTCAGTATTTGAAAATAATGGACATTTAACATTCCAAGTTGGCATTCCCAGGTTGATAAAAACCACAATTTGTGCTTTCAGACTGTTTATTAGCTCATACCAATTCTTAAACCCTTAACAACCACTTCTCTCCTAAATACTTAACAATTAAAGCGATTGCGTTGAAACATCCTCCATATCTCCGTACTCCTCAACATTTCATTTTCAAAGTCTGTCAAATAGAGTTACTTACCCATTTTTTTAAAACCCGCTATTACTTCTGTCGCAAGCACTAAGCTTTCGTTTTTAAAATAATCTCATCTATCGACAATAGTGTGATACCATAGCAAATATTTTCAGAACTCTTGTGTGAGGATAATAAACTGTCCATTCAGTTCATTGTTTAAAAACAATTCTTCTTGACATAGGAACCAATAACCTATAAAAGTAATGTGTATTATTTCCCGACATCAATTTAAGCAAAAAGAGTCATTTTGTATTTTATTTCCTGCAAATTTTGGATGCAAAAATTTCGTAGTTACACGCTGTATAAATTAATTATCAAGGATTTTCAAACATAAATTTTACCAACCTTTAACTGTAAAAAGAATCTGGTAATAACAGTTTCTATTTACAAAAATTATTTATACCACAGTTTAATAATCTCTCCATATTTTCCCTGTCATATTTAATATATATAACTTTTACTAGTGCCACTTTAAATTTCAAAACCATCCTTTGTAAAGTTATTCGTGTATTTTATAGTATTGGTTTTCAAGTAAACCATTTTAAATTTATAAAGACAAAATTTAGTAAAACAAATATGAAAAAAGCATTTACAATAGAGTATCCATTTAATAGAAATTTAATTTTTCACTAAAACTATACAAGGTGATTAATATTTTCCATATAAATTGCTTAAAAATGTATAAAAATACATCGGCATTTGTCAAAAATATATCTTATAATGTATTTTTGTCTCGCTATTGGATTAAACATTCACTAAATCGTAGTAAATTCTGAGCAAAACACAAAATGATTTCTTTCTAATTCTAAGGTACTAGCAAGTATTATACACTTTTTTCTTAATTTTGGGAATTGATAGTTAATATGTTTTAGAAAACTGACATATCTACATAAAAAAATTCGTTTGATAGTATATAATTAATTAACATTTAATTACCAAATTTGGGCTTGTGGCACCAGTAATAACTCAATTTGTAATTTATTTATAAATTTTATTTTTCAATGAAAATAATGCTGATTTATTTCGGGGATTAAGTTAGAATTATAAGTAAATTTTTAGTGTTTTTTTTTCAATACATTTTACAATGTTAGTATTTAAAAATCCCACACTTTTTATATAATCAGGCATATAAAAACTAATTTAAAAATAAATTATTCCAAATAGATATACATGATTTGCCTGCTCCTCCTTATTCAAAAGATTCAATTGATTAATTCGAAATGTAGTTTAACCCAGACGGAAAAAAAAGTTTTGCACTGACAAAAACCAATTCTTCGAAAATGAAACTTCAAGTTTGTGTCTTGATATTATTACGCCTCATAGTGATATTTTAATTCTTAACAACCACAAAAGTTGAAAGTTAGTGTAGAAAGCATCTTGACTGTCTTAAAGAAGTATTGTTTTAAAGACTGAGTTCAAAAATATTTTAGAGTAAGAATAACTCGAACTATCCATGGTATATAGGTATTTTAATAGTGAGAGAAACACTTTAGTTAAATTACATAGCAAAAAAATCACCACTATTATAGTAATTTAAATTTAATTTTTGCATAAAAATGGTAACTTTTATCTTAAACATGCTTAAAATCCTTTAAACTACAATAGAATATTTGGATGATATTATTTTAAGTTGTCAATGCATAAAAAATTATGACTGAAACGTCCTAGGATTTCAGGTTTTTAAAACACTCATTACTTGTCTTCTCTTCATTACACATATTTTTAAGGCAATCAAACCTATTATTTTGACTTGAAAATAAACAGACATAAAATTTGGTGTATTTATCGTTTTTAGTACCATCGTACGAATAATATAACTGAAAATAAAGCCAAAATATTTATACTATTCTATTAAAAATCCTCATATTCACAATTTTTCAAATAGATTCATTTAATTTATTATCATCTGAAACATTTTACATTCTTTTATTCTAAAACATATTAAAGTTTGAACAGTTGAACATTTCCATAACATTAACATTTATTTTATTTAATATTGAAAGATGCATTGTTGAATAAATTATTTTTGTAAATTAATTGATTTTATATTGTTTGTGTTAGCGATAGAAGAAAGACTATCCGTTTCCAGAATTAATTATTTGATGTGACAAGTAAAAGGATTATAAAAGAAATATTCGGAAATCTTAACAAATTACAGCAAATATTTACTTAGCACTCTGAACTACTTATTTCACTTTTTAAACTGAAGTGGAGAATTGTCTTCTGAAAGGGAAAATATAAAAATATAAATAAAAAACTCCCAAACATTTCGTTAAATTATCGCGTTGAAAATGCAAATTTTACACATAAAATTGACGTGTTTAAACAAATTATAAGAAAAAAGTAGCGTAATTCCAAATTTGTACATACAAACAAAAGATATTTTATTACTTAAAACAATAATTTTTTTTTCTACTCTAATATTTAATATTTTTATTATTTTATATCTTTAGTTATCTTTGCAATTTATGATATTTTATTATTAATTTAAAATGTAGAATTTCATTTTTTATTATATTAAATTTTAAAAAACATTAATTTTCATTTTACTTAAATTTAAAATCTTTTATTTTTGTTATTTTAAAATTTAGGAAAATTATTAGGAATAACTTTTAAATGTAACTATTCTAACTCAATAAAATTAAGATTTGTTTATTGTTTTTATCTATAGAGTCTTTTAAATATTTCCTTTGAGTAAAAATACATATGAAGCAAAAGTGATCGAAGCAACGGCATTTTAATGCGTTTTGTCGGTTATGAAAAAGAAGTTACAAATTTAGTATTTGCTTTTAATTTCAATGGAAGAAAAGGAAGATGTTTCTTTGATTCTAAATCTTGCTATTCTAATGTTTGCTTACTGCACTTTCATTAACAATTGTGCTTTCTAAGATATTTAGACATTTAATAAAAAAAAATAATCATGAAATATATCCAAAAAAAAAAAAAAAAAAAAAAAAAAAAAAAAAAAAACTTAGCAAACTGTTACATACTCCGTCTTGGTAAAAAATATTTTTTATTATTAATTAATAAAAAAATGCCTTATCGTTCTTTTTAGTTTAAGTAATAAAAACTAAAGAAATTATCACAAAAATAAATTAGTCTTGACAAACCTTGCTTTTTCAAGAAACAAAAATGATCGAAACAACTACATTTTTATCCGTCTTGTTGGCTATTAAAATTATACCTTTATAAAATTTATGTTAGTTGCATTTTCTACAAATTTCCTGTACATTTTTTGAGTTAACGATAAAAAAAATTAAGAATGTGAATTTTTTGTTAATTTACATTAATCTTCTTAAAACGATGAGAACTTTTTATAATAAATAATTAATCTAATGTAAACTGCTTATACTGTTGCCTATTAATTAAAAAATAATTGTTTTATTTCAATAAATGAATCTACAAATGCCATTTTGTAATTGAGCTGAAGAATGGCATGATAAATTAATTTTTGTTTATCTTAATTACTGCCTATTTTAATACGTGATTTGCTTTAAAACTTTCTCCAGTAACCAATTAATTTTCTGCGAATCTTTATTGAAACCATCAAAGATTAAATCCAAAATTAATTAACCAACTTGAATGAAAAGGAACTTTTAAATATTCTAATTTATACTTCAAAACAACGGCTGAACAACTTATTTTGAATAAAAGGCTATTTTTGAAGATATTGAGTAAAAGCCTCACAAAAATCTCCAGAATGTATTTTTAAATTATCTATTAAATATCTATAATATTAACTAAAACGTTCAAAGACAGATTTCTATTTAATAAGTTTCTTGTTAGATAATTTTATCTATCTTTGAAATTATTTTCTCCTCCGATGAACACAAATTGGATTCTCAAGTAATTAGATTTAAAATGGTAGAAACACTATTAAAGCTTTATTAAGAACATCTTATGAAATATATCCATCTTGATTCATTGAAAAAGTACCAAATTTATTTAATTTGATCGTAAAGTAGATTACTATACCACTGTCTTCAGAATCAGCATTCAATATATCTTTAAGAAATGTCAATGTTTGAAATTCTAATACAAAGTATAAACATATAGTAACAACTTTAATATACTCAAGATTAGAAATAAAATAAATAAAATTAACAACTCTTAACAAAAACTATTACAAATTATCAGCTCATTTCTTAATGGGTAGAAACTATTTATTTGAAGCTTTTTCAAGTGGTAAAAATATACAAAGTAATTCAAAATGAATATAACGACTGCAAACTCCTCTAACTATTCAATGAAAAAGAATTTATCGATAAGATTAACACAGAATGTAGATGGAATGAACAGCATTTTGAAGTTCCGTCTATATTCTGTGTTACCCCTTTGAGTACTGAATTATTTAAAGATTTTTATGCCCATGGGACGGATTTGAATGGACGGATGACGCGTCAGACTCGTCCACCGTAACTTTGCCCAAGTAAGCTGATAACGAGTCTCACTCGTCAAATGTTACCCTGTATATCTCATTTTACATTCATTGCTATTGTCCCCCCCCCCCCCCAAAGCACATACATTATAAATTCTTTCAAAGTAATATCTCACATCAAACAAAATTAAAATTCACACATTCTAAACACAAAAATAGACATTAATAATTAATTAAGTTATTTCTATCTTGCATTCCATCAAGAAAGAGGGTGTACAAAACAACTTTTTGGGATTTAATGATTTTCATTCACATTTACGAAATTATTGAATTAGTTTAATTATTTAAAATAATGTAAAGTATTGTTATTCTAAAAAAGTTCTAGCTTCCATATTAAATTTTATAACATGTATTCGTTTCAATACACTTAGAATTTATAAAGAGTCCTTTAAGAGAATATAATTTTAAAACCTTTTTTTGTAGTCACATTAAAAGATTGATTTTAATAAATGTTACTTCATTATATAAATAGACTTATCAAACTAAAAAAATGTGTTTTTTTAATTAAATGATGTTTACTTAAGATTTTAATAAAAGGAAGAGATTAATATAATTCGGACATTTTCAAACCACATTTTACTATACCTGAATGAAATGTATGATTTGGATAATTATGAAAAAGCAAATGAGAATACTCATATCCATGAGAACTGTCCTTTCATTGATGGAACGGAAGATTTATATCAATGTATTAACTAGATTATTAAGATATATTTACAAAAAAGGAAATTAGACTCTATTGGACTTGAGATGTTACGTTGAACAAAATTATTCAACATCCATCCCTTGACAGGCTGAAATTAATTTTGAATATAAATTCAAAGAAAAAAGTATAATTTGTTATAAAGTATCCAATTTATAAAATTTACTACAAGTCTTGGTATATGAGTTTGAGGCTCAAACTCCAACACCAAGGATATGAAGTTGAGGTTCAAACAAGCTCAAACTCATATTCTAAAATCAAATTTAATATAGATCATCATATAATGAATTAGGTATATAAAAAATTATAACATTTGAGCACCATATTTATTGTCTACCCTAATCTATAAAACATTTAAGTTTTAAACAAAGTATACATAATTTAGTGATTAAAACAGTTACAAAATGTGAAAAACAATTTTTCACCCTATTGTCCAAAAAAATGTTGAAACGCTTACACGTTTTTTCCTTTTAAGTAGACGATTTATTCAGTAGTCTTTATCTTAACAGAACAATAAATTATTTTGTGATGGTCATAACTACAGGGATGTAACTCCATCCGTAATTGAGGAGCATGACATCAAAAGTAAGCATCTCCATTTCCCCCATTTTTACATTTTTATATTTTCCAATGTATTCCAAACCCCTTTGAAACATAGAATGGATATAAAGTTCATAAAAGTTATCAATTGTTAAATCTATCCTGCTGAAAAAATGAGCAGGTTTCATAAAAGAAAAAATTTCCACCGAAAAAAAATCCCAACTACTCGTCTCCGAATCTTAGTAGCACAATCATTACTTGTTTATTCTCTTTTAGGGACTATTGACTAGTGAAAGCAATTTTATTCTTTTGCTTGCAATCTATTTTATGTTCGAGTTTTGTAAGTACATGAATAAAAGTTGAAATTTCACAAAAAAATTGTCTTAGAAAAATTTACAATGTAAATTGTATATATTCAAAATAATCAGTTCTTTGTTTGATGTCTTTCAAAGAACATAAAGTGCTGTAAAACTAAACAAAACCAAAACAAGTTCATTAGGTTAATCTTGTTTCAGCTACTAGCTTCAATAGTGAGTAAATTATGTTCCCATTACGTCAGTTTAACTATATACCTATAAAATTAAGGTTTGTGCATGCAACACCATGCTACAACAGAATATTTTCAAATTATATAGAAGTGGTTCACTTCTTTAAATATTATGTAAATTTTAATTTTTTTTTTTTTTTTTTTTTTTTTTGAGGTAAAAGCATCTTATACAACTCATACAGAGACTAATGAAAAATTCCGTCACGGAAAAAGCATTATTCATAGCACGCTTTCTTGCAGATGATTTATAAGCTGGGGAGGAAATGTACTCTTATGAATGAAAATTATGTTTTATACACTAACTAATATTCATTTGATTAATATACATTTACAAATTAATATTCTTTGATTACAGTCGTAGCAGTAATTCAAAATTTCTCATGCACAATCAAACGTTGCATAGTATTACATTCAATATTTTTTTAACGATTTGTAACTACACAATTATTTGAATTTTGAGAATGACGATTTTCAACACAGCTAAGTTACGTTTAATCAGAAAACTGCAACGAAACTAAATACAAAAAAGTTTTGTCGAAATAAAAAAAGTTTCAATTTGAATTCGTTTCTCCAGATCATTGCATTTACTTACTTTCTTTATTGTTCTGTTCCCCGGGGTTAACATACGAAACACAGAATTTCTTTGATTTCAAAATATTTATCCGAAACATTAAAGTTAACGCAGAAACTAGTTGGAAGATTTAAATAAAAATGGTACACAAGATAGTTCTTACACGCTGAAATAAAAATAAAAGTTTTTTTTTCTCTTTCTTTCAATATTTGTTGTTGCAATTTTACAATTAAAAAGTTAGTTTGAAAAACAATCTTATTTTCATTATTAACGTTGTGTTTGGTACCAAATTAAATCTACAAGTGAAAAGATTACAAAAAACACATTATGTGTGTGGCTTTATACGATAGTTTTTAAAAATATTTGGTTTAAAAACTTTTCCACGTAAAATAGAAGGGTATAAATAAATAAAATAAAACTATTTTTAAAAATAAGTGGTATATTTCTTTTGAATTTTATTTCATTCATACTCTTCGAACATGAAAAACAGCTTCTTTTCCTAAAAAATGTTTAACAATTATTTAAGTACTAGGTATTGCTTTAAATTTATATAATATCCTAAGTCATAATATTTTATAAAGAAGGAACTTCTATTTTGATGTTCTGGACAACAAAGATAAATCAAAGCATTTATGATTTTTTTCTTCTATTGACTATGAAAGGATTTTATTGATTGTGCCCATATAAAGTAGGTTTTATTGATCCAAAAGATATATGCTCAGACCATTATGGTGAGGCAACTTTTAAGGAAGCTCAAATTCCAAAAGATAAAGTATGCAACACTTTCCCATCGACTGGTGTGTCTCTTGTCACAGAAAAGAACCACAGATAAAAGAAAAGAAGAAGGCTTTTCACATAGAGTTATAGAATTCAATGAAATTGTTAGAAAAAGATCTTAGATTCTTTGTTATGAATAGAGACAATCATATTTCTTATAGTTGTGATTAAGATTTTATGTAACTATCGTTAATGATCAAGAATTTAATAGGATTTTTGAAAATTATACTAAATGTTTTTCGATAACTATTATGTTTTTAATGTTTGTAGTAGTTTATTTAGTTTCTTATTATGTTTTCTAGAAAACAGCTTTCTAAAAATTAAAAAATTATAGTAACACAATAAAATATAATTTTAAAGGGGCATCAAGAGCTTTTCAGTATATATCATTTTAAGCAAAATTATAATAATGCATTACTTTAAAGGTTTATAAATAATTCTGTATTTCAAGTATTTTTATTTTTTTGAATAAGGTTGTCTGGATTTTATTTCAATTTAATCCTAATTTAATCATAGTTAATAGGAAAATTATATTGTGCAATATTTCAAAATTTTAGTGGTACCAATATAACTTATCTTTGACAGACTGGTACTCAAAATATTTCCAAAGAATTTATCAAAAAAAATTTTTTTTGAAAGCTATGTTCTTAAAATTAACTCGCTAATTAAATGTACATTTTATTATAATATTTTGAATATACCCATTTTAACTTATTTTTTATATTTGAAAACAATTTTTAGTAGTTACTAAATAGATAGTTATTTAATATTAATTTTGAACAACACCTTATATCCTAATTAGTTTGATTATGCTCGAATTACTACAATTAGATTAAACAAATGGGACAATTATTCAATACAAACTTGCAATTCTTTAAGTAATCGGATACTTTTCTACCTAATAGTAGTTTGGTTGCAATCATTCTTTTCGCGCGCACATTTTATACCTCATTATATTTAAGCGAACTTCCCTGTCGCTTTTCACGACTTTCTACGCACAATATCTATTATAAATAGCCCGTTGTGTAGTGTTTAATAAAAAAGTAATGGAACATTTTCTGAAAGTATACAAAAAATATACCGGGATATTACGCCTGAAAGAGAATGTATTTCAAATCTTAACACTTTCTGAGTTCCTCTACACTCTCTCTTCTCTTCGCTTTTATAAATTAGAATAAACCTACAAATGAAATTCCAAACTAGAACATTAATAAAAAAATATATTAAGATTCACAAATTTTGGTGGCCTTATTTGTTACTGAAAACTTGCTGTAGAGACAATTTTAACTAAATCATTTCCACTGCAAAGGGTGAATCTAATAAAAAAAAAAAAAGAATATTAACCGCCTGCTTTCTTGAGTTAAATGATGTCAATTTGTGTATTTACCTTATGATAAACACAATTGCTCTTATAAGTATAATATAATATAACCCATAAAAACGGAGATTTTAAAAATTCTTTACATGCATTGTCAATTTTTATATTCATTAACACACCGTTGACATCAAAAACATTTCTATCAGCAAAATGTGCGGCAAATTACGTTTCAAAATTTACTTATTAAAAATGAACGTGAATTTATGCTCTCATATCCAAACATCTCTTATTTTTTCTGATTAAATTAATTATATTATTTATGTATTAAAAAATTGGCAACAGGAAAGAGTTTCAACAATGGTCGGTTCAATGCTAATTTAAAGCGATTGAATGACTACTATTTTTTTTATAAGTATTCGTAAAAACGACCGTTTAGTGACTGTAACAGCCCCAAAATTTGATTGAATGCATTGTCATCGACATCGAACCTGTCTGCCAAGTTTCAAACCCTATTGGATGACGGTAATGGGGTTAATTAGGCCTCCGCAGAATCCGCTTCTATCGATAAACATACACACAAAATCGAAGTTAATATAAAGGATTTAAAAAGGATTCTACTAAAAAATAATTATTAAATTCTTTTATCTCTAGGATGTAAGAAGTAGCATACCATACACTAGTAAACAATGACAAGTATCACAAAGGTCTCCATATTATTAACAGCTATATAAATAAAATATTTACACCGAACATCGTATATTTGAAATGAAAATAAATGCCTTTCTGCATAACTCATGGAAAGATATTCAGTGACTTCGATACGCTCATTTAAATAAAATAGAAACGAAGGTTCCAAGTTTCGACAATTCGAGAGCAAATCAAATTGATTATATATATTTTTTCTCCAAAAACCTCTCTTCCTTTTATCCTCGCAATCGGAAGTAATGTTATTGAAGCTTTGGAAATAAAAAAAACTTAAGTGTTCTCTCGGGAGCCCCGCATCTTAAGAAAAGCAAGAAAAGAAAAAGGCTTCTTGACCGCTTCTTTCTAAAAAGTAAATAAAGAGTAGGAGTCACGTTTCTTGAGAGAAAATCGTATTCGCTCCCCCTGCTAACTCAATGAATACGTATTTGGAATGCGGTCATCATTCCTAGGAGTCAGCAAACAGTGGTCGCTTGTTAAAGAAGACTGCTTTTTTACAATAGGAAATAAGGGATAGACGTCGTCACACAGTTTAGTTTGAGAAATACTATCATTTTTTTTTTTAATGAATATCATAACAGAGTGAATGAAATTAAAAAGGAAAAAGCATTGACAAGAGTAGACATATTATTATGGAATTAGCAATTTTTTATAATATAAATTTAACTGCAATTTTATTGCAGAAATTTAACTGAGTTAGATCATCATGTTGTCAAAAATTTATATTTTCATTAAGCGAAGAAGAGCGATAGCACATTTCAACAAATTTTAACTTAAAATGTTTTGACAAAATATATATATTATTTGCATTTCAGTTTTTATCATACATTTCTTAGAATGGAAGATTGGGCAACTTGTTAGTTTTTACCACAGGTCCCCATCATACGCGTAAGCTTAAATATTGTATTTCAAGTGAAGCCTATTTTAATCAATTGCACCCTCCCTATGAGGAACTTTTCTATATGATAAGAGGTACCTTTCAACAAATAAATATACATTTTTTCCTTTGAAATTAAATAAACTCAATTTTACCGAAAACATGTGGATATATTCAAATGTAGCAGAATAGAGATACAAGCGATTGCAAAATTTAATTGATCTTTCTCAACTTACTCATTAATAACACAAAAATTAATAGTATTTGAGATATTTATATTTGACTTAAAAATACACAGAAATTCCAAAGGAAAATTAATTTAAGGAAGTTCATTCTGTTATGCTTACTTCAAGAATTTTCATTTTAATGTTATCTTTCTAAGGCAACTAGAAATTTTATTTTTCAGTTCAAGAAAATTTAGACGAATATCTCTTGATTCACAAGATTTTTACTTTAATAAAAATATCCAAATTTTTCCTAACTTACTTTGACTCCTTTCCTACAAATTCTACAAATGCAAAATTATGTATTTGGAACTATCATTTACAAAACTATTGTTTATTATTTTCCCCAAATTCTGATGTAATATATAAGGAAAAAAAGCACATTCAGATTAGTATTCTAAAGGAGCTTTTCCCAACAGTAAACTTCAGAAGACTCACTCAATAAAACTTTTTTACACGATTGCGCATAGTATGTTTCTTGCATACTTTCTCATATAGGATTTAGTTTTGTCTTTGTTTAAACTTTTTTACGATTTACTGTTCAACTATTATCTCACATTATTATATAAGCTTAGTTCTATTGAAATTTAAATAGAAGCAAAATTGTCAAAGTGTAGCTACTAAAACGTACTATTTCATTAGCCTACCTATTTCAAATTACGAAGTGTAAGTAGTAAGACTTTATGTCTAGGTATAGGAATGTCCCAGATCTTATTTAAGGTACATTTTGTAAATAGGGGATAGAATTTAGTTTTTTTTTCAAAACCATAGAATACTAAAGTAAATATAGAAAAAAAAATCCTCCACAAATGAATCCCAGGCATATTTTTTCAGTAAAGTAACATAATATTTCAGCAGTGCTAAGATATGCCTTCAGAAATTCATTCAAATCTGCCGCGATTCTACATTAAGGTTGAAGTGTTATCTTTCGCTTTAAAATTGGAAATTCCAGAGTTTTTGATTGTACATTTATACTCAGAATTATTTAATTATTATATGAATAAGTTTCACTTTCTTCAATAAATATCATTTTAGAAAAATTACGTGTTAAAATTCAAATTCTGTTTTTTCTTTGAAGAGATCGCAAAACAGAATTCATTGCATAAAAAAGAACTTATTTTTAGAAATGTAGGAAAGTCTATCGCCGAATGTTACATTTTACGAAATTTGATTACTCACCGTTTGCCAATCAAATAACACTGCGAGTAGGGATAAAACCATTTAAATATTCCCCATATTTAAAAGTACTTTCCCTCTCTTCTATGAATGAAATGAGAATTCTTGCCATAACTGTCAAATTTAGTTAATTAAAAAAAAATGCTTTATGGAACTATTCAATTCATTGATAAAACTTCTCTAGTATTGCTACTATTCCCTTATAGAAAAAACTGCTTAAACAAGTGATTGCTACAAAATTCAATCAACGTTTTTATCCAATGTCTTTTTACTGCTGTCTCTTTTTCTTATGCTGTTACAATTTTAGTTGCCTAGAAACATACTTTACTCAAAACGTATTCTGAGAGAAAACAATAACTAGAAAGAGTGTCAATCTCTTATAAAGTTAATTTTTATTTGAAAATCTTACAAATGAACATCAAGTATTAACCTAATGTATAGTTTTATTTAACAAAAGAAAAAGTATCATTTCTGAGCTAATGAACGAAACGTGTATTTGTTTATGAGCATAAAAGTAGAATTTAGCTATATTTAGTAGTTTCTCAATATAATTGGGACACTTAAGGAACTTGAACTAGTCATCTTTCATATTATTTCTGGACATTCCCTTTTATTTAGATCCCTTTTCTCCTTTTATAGAAAACAGAAACTGAAAAATGATTTACCAATTTAAAAGCTAAGACATCCGCTTCTGACGACGGATGGTTTATTTACAATTCAACATTGTGTTATTTGTTTGAAAAATCGAAATAAAAAATCAGAAATAGTAAAAAAAATATTGGAAGTTGTAATAGCAGGTGGCAACTCTATATAGAAAAGAGAAAATCTCAATTTAATTACATTAAGGAAATTAATCGGGTTGGTAACAAATCTTATATCTCTTAGAAAGAGAAATATAATTCAATAAATAGATATTCATAATTAGGAATTACTGTGAATGAACATTTTCTCTGCTACAAAATAAATATAAATAGATATTTAATCCACCCAAATATAGAAAAGTGTTCAAACACTAAATAAAATAAATAAATATCACACAAAGCTCATTATGTTTGGGGAATTAAATAAATAATTCGCTTTTCTCTATCCAATTCAATTTTTATCTTGAAAAGCACAGATGACTTTTTTAATATATATTTTTTCATCGATTGAAGTTCCAGATATCATTTAACTTCCCTGCCATCTTTTCATAAAAAAAAAAAAAAATGATCGAAGAAATTTTTTTTATCTATATATTTGTAAATTCAATCGATTTCAGCTGCACAACAATCGATCTGCAAAAATGCGGATTTATTGCATAACGTGCATTTTACGCTTTCACTGAAACTTTAATATTCTAGTGGGAAAATGGTTGCAAAAATCTCACATAAATTGTATGTAAATGGATCATTATTATTCATAGGTCTTAGATAATCAATGATAAGTATTCACTAAGTAGCTATTTTTTCATTGATCAAAATAGTCAAACTCGTCCTGTGAATATGTACAATGGCTTGAAAGAAACCATGTAATGATTCAGCATTTAAAGAATGATAAAATTGAATGCTACATAGTTACTTCCGAAGTCCCCGAAAAATCGATTACATAGATTAAAGAAAATCGATTTGCATTATCGGAAGTTAGATACACAGCATATTAGAGATTCTATACTCGATTAAATAAAGTAATTGAAAGAATAGATCCAACATACAAGTTCATCAATATAGTATAATCAATACTTTATATAATATATCGTTCACAAAGATAATAGTATTTATTAATTACATTTGTTTTAACGTGTAAACAATATTTGTTTTGTGAGCCAAAAGTTTTTATCCAAATAGAAAATATATTTTGAAATGTGTTGATTTGTTTTAATTACTCGACTTGTGTACTTGTCAAAGTTTTAAATACTATTTAACAGCCCTATTTAAATTTCCACCTTTTTAATAGGAGCAATGTAGTTAATTTAGCCCAAAATTCAATCTAAGTCATTGAGTTAAGTATGATCTTTATAAGAAAACTTCTAGTTGGAAAACAGAATCAGAATGCAGAATACATAACACATTTTTCTTTCAAATATTCATATATTTTATTTTATAAGCATGCATTCTTCAGTTTACATAGGGAATAATCTAACTTAAGAGTACACGCAATTATCGAGGGTTAAATTAGGTGCAATTTGGAGAAAGCAAAATGTAATCGAAAGAGCCTTTCGAAACACTAGCAACTGCAGCTGAAAGCGATAAACAACGAGAAACCAATAAAATAGAATGCAACATCATTCCAGATTTTCGAAGTAAGCTCAATTTTCTAGAAAAAAAAATCCGGAAGAATGTTGTTCTCATGAGATCGTGAATGGAAGACGAAATAAAGCCGGAGGTGATCAACTCTTCAAACACAATTTTGAACTTTTCATCTCCCCAAGGTTTATTGATAAAGAAATTTTTTTCTAGAAAAGTGAATAACGACTCTTTCTATTAATGACTACAAATTTTATACTGGGTTTCCTTTATCTAGATTTCAGTCAGGTATGTAAGTCTTTGGAATATAAACAACGACACTTACTATTAATAACGTGGTACTTTTGAATTAATTTCAAAATTTTATTTCCTAATTTTTATAAACAATAGTTCTTTACCAATATGCTAAAATTGTATATTCACGGAATTTTAAGTAAAACTTGGATACGGTGTGCGAAATAATTCACGTAAATTCTGTCTAGTTATATTTATTTGTGTTTTAATATTCTTAGCATGCAGGGGCGTACTGGGACGTAAAATCAGCCCGGGGATTTTCGATTTATGCTGGCCCAAATTTTTAATATCATTATAAATAAAATTTCATTTTTGATAAAATAATTCCATTAATTAAATAATTAATTTTAATAATTAAATAGTTTCGATAATTAATATACTTTATTATTTAAATGTTCATATTTAATAATTAATATACTTTATTATTTAAATGTTCATATTTAATAATTAATTTTATTTATAAATTTTAATAATTAAATGGTTGTAAAATTTAATTTAGACAAATCAAATTTTCTCTGTTTCTAATATTTATATTTCCTTAGATTTAACTTAGTGTCCAAACATCATTGCTTGTTGCCAAAACTAAAACAAGAAATCTAAATAGTAAAATAATGTCCAGGAATCTCATAACTAAATGTCTATAACTTAATTATATATGTAATCAATAATTCTTAGGATTATTAGAAAATGACATCCGAAATGATGATTTTTTTCACTGGGGGGAGGGGAGTAGTAATCGGGATTTGAAGGCATATGGCTTTTTAATAAAACGTTTAGGAAAGCAACTATTTACAATGAAAAAAAAAATTTAAAAAAAAAAAGCTTCTTATTCAGACCGGCCCATTTTTTACAGACACTGAGAAGCCCGGTGATTGCACCAGACAACCCTATGGCCAGTACGCCCCTGTTAGCATGACAAGTAGATTGAATTAACGTTGAATACCTTTTTGACTAAATTTTTGTAAAAAATTTTAGGAAGCATATCAAATATTGTATTGTTAGAACACCACGGTAATAAAAGTGTTGATAATAATTAATTTTATAATTGTAATTTATGATATTCTACAAGTATCATCTATTAAATTAGGTAAATGTAATGAATAATGATCTATAAATAAAAATTATAACATTATATTAATTGGTGTAAGTCATGTTTAACATTAAATATAGTCTCAAACCATACTATATTTTTATTCCAATATACACTATACGGAGAGAAATTGTGGTTGACATATATCTCAAATATTCTGAAACTAACGATCCCAAGCACTAAGCAACTAACGCAATTTTTAAAATTTGATATTCATGCGTGAAACAAAGCACTTCTATTCTAACTTCATCTTCTGAGCACTGAGCCCCTGAGAACTCCTCATTAAGCATGCTAAAATTCTAGGCATTTGATGATTATTAAATAAATTACAACCCTACAAGTAGGTGAAATAACTCAAATTTCAGTCTTCTAAGTAATTAAGTTTGAACAGTTCAACTACTATACACTTAAAGGGGAGAGCATCCACAGGAAATGAATTAATATCTGCATTCATAATTGTGATTATATTTTCTCGTAGATGACAAATTGGATTATCATATATTTGAAGAGTCAAGCGAAAATAATTAATTATGAGTCGAAATGCAATCGCTTGATTCAACTGATGCATGGAGCTTGATAAGTTTTCAGGAATTATTGGGTAGGATGAAGTAAATTTTTGTTGTCCATATGCCGTCTTTGTAATCGTATACAATATCTCTGGCAGTTACAATGGCAATGATACTGATCTACTGGCAATCATACTGTGTTACACTGAAAGAGTTTTCAGCATGTATTAATTAAACGTATAAATTATTTAGTATATATCCTACATGTAAAGTACAATTTTTCTAATCAACGAGCATATAAACATTCAAAAGAAATTTAAATTTGACAATTATTAGGAGTTTACTATTTGCTCTCTTCGATAAGCACATCGTCAGACCTGAACGAGGCAAACTACATAAACTTAAAACGAAAGATTTAAATCACTTTTTCAAAAGATCCTTTCCATTGTAAAAAACTGTAAATTAAAAAATGGTTTTTAACGAATTATATTTTAAACATAAAATCACATTTTCTTAAAAAAACTAACTAATATAATACTTTGGACCCTTTTGGAATTAATAATGAAGAATAAAATAGTTTACAATGAAAAATTTCATTTTCAAAGAAATATTCTATCAATGTCCTTTAGACGTTTATAATAGCTTTATTGAAAATGATGAGCTGTAAGTCACATCAATTTCTATCAGTGACATTAATTCAGAACCATTTGTCTTTAAAATGTTCAACTGAAGCATGCATAAAGCTTTGATCAATACTCTTGCAAAGATTTTAAAAGTATTCCTAGCACAACTTTTGAATAGAATAACATATTTTACACGTAAAATTGTTTCGTATTATTGATTATTTTGTTAAATATGACTAATAAATATTATTTATGACTAAATATTATTATGAGTAATAAATATAACGTTTGTTCTATCTAGCCATTTTTACTCATAAAACTATCACATTGTGTACTCGATAAAACAACATTTACATTTTAAGTCGCAAGAGAATGATACGAATGAAGCCATAAAATATCTGACATTAAATAATACTAATGATACAGATAATTAGTTGTACTGTCATTTTGCAATGCAATTTAATGAAGGAATTATCTCAATTTTATTAATGAAACTTTGAAATGAAATCTGTTCAATGTATCTTGAAGTATAAACACTACAAATTTAAAAAATATAACACAGTAATTTTGACTTCTTTTTTCAATTTATTTTCTTATAAAACTTAAGTTTTATAAAATGGCATTAAAACAATTGAATAAGAATAAACGACTTTTGCTTTCAATCTCTTGGAAAATAATTCATGCTTTTATATATTTTAATTTAAGATTTTGGTATCGCCAGTTATTCATATGTACCACGTATACTGAAATTTGTTACATTTTGCATTGTAGATAATAGATAGCTGTTTTCGATATTTTTTATATCTAGGGCTTTACGATAGAATCCTACTATAAACAAACTATTTTGGTCAAAATTCTTCTATACATTTGGCATTCATTAGTTGAACATGATAATTTCTGTAACACTCACGTACAGTAATACTCCTAACGCAATACATATAGGAAAATAGTAATTTTTTAGCTTACTACTTAATTATAAATGTTATTCCTTGGCTACATTAAATTTCAATGTTTTCTTCTTAAAATGATTTAGGGATTAGTTTAAAATATTAACAAAGTGTAAATTTATTATTATTGATAGGCTACTTAATACTAGGTACTCTTTTACCTATTATAACAACAATCTTTCAATCAAAATTACAACATTAATGCACGTTCAATAAGATTATCGAAAATTATTTTAAAATAAAAATTTATCTCCAATAAACTAATTAATGTTCAACTTGTTAATAATTATTATGTACTACATTATATTATTAATTTTAATTTTATCTTTCCTCTGTACTAATTAATCTACATTAGATTAATGTTGTTAAATGAAGTGAAAACGACTCTTTTACTATGCAATTGCATTGTTTCTGATAAATAGCAGGTTCCAACTTCAGCATCATTATAAAAAACAATTCTGGGAAATATACGACTTTGTAATTCTCCTGGACCATGCTAATGAAAAATTTCATTTTTATCTATTTTACCCTCGGCTAAAGAGACAAAAAAAATTTTAAATGAAATTCTGTAAAAAGGATTTAAATAAAATTTCAAATGAAATTCTGTAAAAAGGATTTAAATAAAATTTCAATACATAATTTTACTAGTTCTCTTAAAAATTTTTATCATTTTTATAATAAATTTTAAATATTTATATCTTCAGAAATAAAGAACGTATAAATTTTTGGATAATTAGTAAAAGATCCTGAAAAAAATTTATTTTAACTCAACTAAAAATTAAAATTCCATGTAACTTTCATGAATTAGCCAAACAGAAGCTTTTCTATTTTGTGCAATTATACTTTAACATTTTCTGCACTTGTAGAGTGGTATAGTTTTTATACCATGTAATTGCTACACAATGTTCTTTTATCACAATATAATTTTTATACTTTTTTTTTCATTGAAATTAAATATTAAAAGTAATTTGATGCTGTTATTCTCTGTATTTCAATGTATTTAACCTTTGAGTATTTATTATTCATAGCCTTTCTATCATCTTACATAAGAATCTAACTTTAATTGTAGCTATACTTTTCTCTAGTTTTCTAAAGATATTAATTTTAATTTCAGATACTTTCTGGAATATGTTCCTGAATCTTTATGTGAAAAAAGATAATATCTCCTTAAAACTTGTTGAATATTTTTTTCTAATTGTATATTTACAAAACTAATGGTTCAAAACTGAACAGTTTATATAAGACAACCTTTTTACTATTTACAATTCCATAACAAAATGCCCTATATGTACTTATTAAGAAAATAAAAAAAAATTACAATTTTTTTACAATAATAATTTATAGAATATTATTTTTTGTTAACATCGTATTTTTAGTATGATACTGTCATACATCAACCGAAGGAACTCTAATACAATGCCATTAAATTATGTTGATTATCCTATTGAGTACAGTGTCCTAAGTATACTAGTGATTTTTAGTAATTGAACTGTATGACAATATGGAAGCAAATGTTATCTATAGTAGCGAATTTTCGTTTCTTAGATATTAGTATTTAAATTAAAATAAGCAAATGTTATTTAAAATTACAAAGTAATAAAGTGCTTAATTAAATAATCAGAACTATAAATAGGGAAGAACATCTGCTACATACATTACATGCCATTAAATTATGTTGATTATCCTATTGAGTACAGTGTCCTAAGTATACTAGTGATTTTTAGTAATTGGACTGTATGACAATAAGGAAGCAAATGTTATCTATAGTAGAGAATTTTCGTTTCTTAGATATTAGTATTGAAATTAAAATAAGCAAATGTTATTTAAAATTACAAAGTAATAAAGTGCTTAATTAAACAATCAGAACTATAAATAGGGAAGAACATCTGCTACATACATTACATGCCATTAAATTATGTTGATTATCCTATTGAGTACAGTGTCCTAAGTATACTAGTGATTTTTAGTAATTGGACTGTATGACAATATGGAAGCAAATGTTATCTATAGTAGTGAATTTTCGTTTCTTAGATATTAGTATTGAAATTAAAATAAGCAAATGTTATTTAAAATTACAAAGTAATAAAGTACTTAATTAAATAATCAGAATTATAAATAAGGAAGAACATCTGCTATATACATGCCATTATTCTTTTCTTGACATGTAGAAAATTATAAGTAGCAAACGGAACTGAAATTCTTCAAAAAAAATATTGTAAATTTTCATACTTTATAATTCGAATATTTCTACCTACAGTTGTTTAAGTTGTGAGACATCGTAATAATGCCAGTTGTGCGTAGTAATATTAGTATAGATAAAAAAAAAAGCAAAAAGAAAATACGAAATTCAAAAATTTATCGTTTGATAAAAAAAGAATAGTGCATAGTTTTGTTTCATTATTCCTTGCGTTTCTATGTTATAAAACTAATATTATTTAGATTTTTTTTAATAGAATAACATGACTTTATAAAAATATGAAATTGTAAAGATAGTCCTCGAAGTTTAAACAATTTTTATGAAACCATATCTTTATGAATTTGTGCTTCTCAATTGTCTCGTCCTTTTTATGCAAAAAAGAAAAAATCCAAGACAACACGAATGCAATATTTATAAGACTTCCTTCCGCCTTCAAATTTTGATTTCCAGTTCATGTTAAATTCATTCGTTTTTGTTGCCTATAAAAACAGTCTTTCAACGAAAAGAATCCCTTGTGACACATTGATTTTGAAAGTTTCGTGAAAAGAAAGTAATTTATTCCAATGCAACTTCCACTCTCCCTCAGAGCGAGTACCTTTTCTAGAAAGGAGTTTTATTTGCTGCTCATTCACCTTTATTGATCTCAGGTAAAAGACCGGCTGTAAGTAAGTGGGCAACAAAATGTAACGTTAAAAGTGGAATCCTTCGTTAAATAAATTGCGAAATGCAATCTTCTTTTTCCAGCTACAGGATCCAATTACTCTCTCAACAAAATCTTGTTAGCAGCAAGGTGGCCTTAATCTTCGTGTCGTACTGCCTACACATAAAGCCTTTTAATTCCATATTAGTCCTGGACTATTTCCTTCATTTATCGCGGATTTATTTAAAAGTCTTAGGTGAACTATGAACTTAAAATATATACTGAAAAATATATTTTTGACTTACATTGAATTCTACTAATTAGTAAATATAAAGAACAGTACGGGAGAGTTGTCGGTATTGTACCACCACAAATGTTCAATTACGAGGAGATGGTTAATTCGTTTGTCATGCAAACATCAGGTCACCATTAGTCAAGAATCGAAGTCTGTCCAATCAAAACAATGAACGCAACAAATTTTTACAAGTTTTCGAACTTTCCAGTCTAGTTTTCTATGACATTGTTAAGGAGAAAAGCTCCGTCGAACGTAAATATAATATATATATATATATATATATATATATATATATATATATATATATATATATATATATATATATATATATATATATATATATATATATATATATATATATATATATATATATATATATATATATATATATATATATATATATATATATATATATATATATATATATATATATATATATATATATATATATATATATATATATATATATATATATATATATATATATATATATATATATATATATATATATATATATATATATATATATATAGCGGAACGTTTATATACGGATTAAAACCACATTTTGGTTGGAGCAAGTAGAATTGCCACCTGTAGTTTCTCATATTGTTCCACTTACTCCTGATACACTTTAGGAGTCCACATTATAGAAAAATTATGACTAAAATTCAAATAATTAGATCAAAGATTGCACTATAATAACTAAAGTATAATCATTTACACATGTATCACATGTTTTCCTTGAAAATTCTGACTACAGAATTTTCACAGTTTATCTGTAAGATATGTTAACTACTTTTTAACTTTTAATAAATTTTACTCTATTATTGCAATGATTAATTAAAATGTAATATAATTTTTTGTCAATTTATTTATTAGTGACTCGTACGTATTAGATATCTTACTGTTTTTAAAAAGTTTATGACGAAAAAGGCTTATTTAATACTATTATAAATATGAATAAATATTAATTTTTTTAAGGTTTCGTATCAACTTCCTTTAATAAATTTCTTGCAAAAACTTCACAATTGTTACTTTTCATTACTAACAAATTTTTAGGTCTTTAAAACACTGTTATATTACTGCTTTAAGAAGTTGAAAAATTAGATTATATAATAGGATATATCAATTTTATGACACAAAATTCTGAACACAAATTAAAATTATATCTGGGTGCTACAAAAATTCAATGTGAAAACTGTTGCAAGAAAAACTATTATTTCAGCTACTCTTATTATAACTTTAAACTAACATAACCCAGCATGATTCGGGAAAAGGTGTAACTCAGATATGACTCTCAACTTTTAGTGTTTAAAACCTTCTAATGAAGTAGAATATAGTGTTCATCATAGTACAAATTATTCTTAAGCCTTCAATTTGAAAGTGTTAAATATCAAAAATTTTTAATTTTACAATTACTCTTTCAGTTGCAGTTCCCATGGAAAAAAGAAGAACAAAGTTAATGAGTGATGAAATAGAAGAGGACAAGTTGGAAGTTGGAAGACTAGGTGATTAAAATATCCTTACAGAGAAAGTTTTAGCACAAACTTTGATGGTTTGTGATGATGTGTTAGTCTAGAATTTAGTTTCTTAGAACAAAAGACACCGACACTCATTTACTTTTCTTTAAATTATGAATGGCAATTAGTCAAATATATCTCCCTATGACACTATACTAAAACCCCTGTTGTTGAAGGAGCAGACAAGGAAATTATGTCTTCACGAGCATTTTTTTTTTTACATAAAAATTGCAATATGTAACTATGTTCACTGATTTTTATTTTGCCTTTTTAAAATCATCTTACATTTACAAATTGATATACACCTGTTAGTGGGTACACTTCCCGAAAATCTTTTTGCTGGTTGCTTAAGTTGTAAATTAGTAGGTGGGCCCATTCACTTATATGTCAGGTAACTTTACACAAGAGGATTTTTATTTATTGTTTAAAAAACGCACAAACACAAAAAATGCAACTATGCCCCCCCCCCCCCCATAAATCAAATCTACAAATCTTCTTTTGAAATTAATTGAATCTTTATTCTTAAAACTGAAATTTTAGAATATTAAACTTGTCTTTAAAAAAATGGATAAAGTAACCCCAATTGAAGGTACTTGCCTTGCAGATAAAGGAAAGTTCATATCATCAATCAGCAAGCTTAAAGAGATTCTCAAATATGGCATCCTCACAATGTATGAATTTCCATAATGCTTTTAAGTAAATAAAATTGTACTACGTCGGAAATCAATACCAATTATCTTTTGATAGTTTAGTCAAATGCAATTCTAACAAGACATTTTTGTACTGTGACTTTACACGTAAATATTGATATTGGTTTTTAAAATTTTTTAAAAATCATGCCACTTTTCCCGTATGAAGAAATTAGTTCCTTTTGCTATTAACCTATTTTATCAATATTGCCATACTATACTATAAATAATTACTTTAGCTACATAGACGCGTCTCTTTACTTCAATAGGAAATGTATATCCATCAAAAGAATTGCCGGGAATAGTCCCACCCATCAATAAGAGCCCCAATCATCCCCTACAACTAGATACGGAGCTTACGTGCTTTCATCACAACCAAGACACTGTCCTAAACATAGACTCCTATGCTGAGAAGACATGATTAACACTGACCCATCCTTCCTTGTCAACAAGTCGTCAGCTGCTCAAGGGAGCAAAAAAGAACGACACACTTCCCAACTGTCGATTATGAAAATGTGTGTCAATATCTACCAAACGATTCTAGGTAAACACATACAGTATTTGCTCTGTCATCATCAGGCTGCTGCGTTCGTAAAAAAACTGTTTTCATTTGCGTCTGTGTTAACACAAAAAAATGAAAGAGATATTGACTAGAATACTGAGAAAGCCGAACTGGAAAGAAATGGAGCACATTGTTGCAATTATATTCCGCATGAATGAAAAGAAGTATTCGTACTTTTTGTTTTAGGGTGTTTACTTGCTTTAGTGGTGAAATTTATCCTTAGAATAACGCAATTTTTTATGATATACAATAAAGCGATACTAATATGGATAAAAAGTTAAAGAAATTTACCTCATTTGATTTAAATTCTTTTACAAAAACATGTATTGATTTGAATTATTAGTATATTTTGGTGGAGGATATTGCTTACATCATATTAATAAATAAAATCAATCAATAAAATTATCAATAAAATAAAATCAATCAATAAAATTATCAATAAAATAAAATCAATCAATAAAATTATCAATAAAATAAAATCAATCAATAAAATTATCAATAAAATAAAATCAATCAATAAAATTATCAATAAAATAAAATCAAAAATACGTATACATGAAAAAGATCACCAACAAATGTCTGTCAGAGCCATCAGTACTCTCAGTTGTCCTAGAAGCCTTATGAGTTTAAATAAGAATGAAATGTTTATTTTTATATTAATGAAAATTATGGATTGGAATTTTTTTAAAACCAATTTTCAAGTATCAGATAGTAAAAGCAGACTTTTAATTATTGACGGATTGTATGACGTGGTTAACTTTTTAAACCATTTTTATAAACCAGAAAGCACAAAACTTTTCGATATTAACTGAAATCCCCGATTAGCAAAATAAATGGCAAAACATATCTTAAACGTTGTCTTTAATTGATTAGGAAGTGTGAGGACGATATTCCGTCACCACAATATTAACCTTGAATCATCCACTAGTTGTCAACTAGTCAATATATTTCATCTTTTTACATAGTTAGTGATAAAGGTTTAAAATAAATTATCTTGCACCTGAAACTACTTTGAATAAAATAAAACAACACTAGACTTTTTATTCAGTAAAATTTTTTCAAATTTTTATTATTTATAATATTTACTCGCTTTCCTAAACAATTTCAAGAGTCATATAAAAAGATTCGCATTTAATAAATACACAATTTTCAAAATAAAATTAACATCCGATTTTCATAATGTTCTTACACCTTATCTACACAATTTTCTAATATTATTCATAGAGTTTCGACTAAATCAGTTTAACGTTTCCTTAGAAACATGAAGTCAGGCTTACAAATGATAAAAAATATAATACCCTTATTTAACTGTATTTAAAAGAAACTATCTAAGAGGATGAAAACTTATTGTTAAAAACGCCTATACAATTCTGAATAACAAAGGTAGACAGTACAACAAAAGTATTCATTTGTCTTAGAGAGTTTTTATTGTTTTAGTAAGTAGTTTAATTAAGAATACTAAATCTAGAAGAAAAGAAAACAAGACTTACTATAAGAAAAAAAATAGAATACGACACGTTTCAATTAGGATTAAAAAATTCTAGCATTCTCTAATAGATAAAAATATTGTTCTTTAGTGCTATAATTCAATAAAAGGAAAATCATATCAGGATTTTAATTATAAAAACTTAGATAAGGCGTGATTAAATTTTGAAATAAATGTCAAAGATATAAGAATTTAATCCGATTAAACTATTTTATTATGTCATACAAGTCATATGTCTAGAATGAAAAAATAAGAAGGTAGCTGAAAATAAAAAATACGCTTTATTAATCTTCTTAGTACATCAGAATATAATAAATAAAACTAATAAAAAGATAAACAGTTCAAGTAAAATAATTAGCATGTTATATGCCTAACTTGAAAAGATTTTATTAAATAAGAATATTCTTTATATAAAGTACAAGTGTGTTTGAAGAATATTGACAATCCCAAAAATACAAGAATTTGTGTTTATTTATAATGCACGAGTATGTTTTTTTACTTATTCCTAAATTATTTCTTTGTTACGTAAGACTTTTCTTTCTTGATAATTCATATCTTTTATTAAAACTAGAATTTTTCGTTTCAAAAGAAATCCACGCTCCGGTTTCTCTTTTATGATTTTTAGTTTTTGATATTTGTCGCCTATTTCTGATATTAACTCATACACCACACACACTGTTGACAATGCTCCAGTAGAAATGAAATTAAACTCGCGCCTTTGACAATGTTCTGAATGGATTGATAAATGAATTTCAAAGAAAAATGGAGAACAGTTTCCGAAATAATATTCTGTTATCGCATCTAGAGATCGTAACGTAGCTCGGGGCTTTTCATTATTAGAGAATTCCTGGTGGGAAGTTTCAAAACCGATATCTGGGAAATTTTCCGAAATAGCGTGTTTATAAGTATGCAAAAAGGATCCAATCTTAAGGATCTTAATCTATTGAAGATAAGTTTATTTTCCAAAAGAATCCAATTCCAGGAAGCGCTATTGAAGATAAATTCATTTTAAATGTTTGTTTGCTACAAATTGCCTCGTCATATTTTATACATAAAAATGAGTTTTTAGCAACTACAAAATACTGTGTTGTAAGAAGCTAAGAAAGCTTTAGCTCTTTGATAGACTAAGGTCAAGGTTCACTAAAGACAAGAACACTCAATAAATTAAAGGTCTCAAAAATACAAGTTCCCATGGAAGCTTTTACTAGACAATCCATATGTTTGACTAGAAATCAATGAATAAGTTTAAATGTTCAATATACGCAAATAATACATGGATGCAGTAAATACAAAAAAGTTAAATAAGTATGTAAAATAAAAAGTTGACGAAAGTTTTAAACACACCTGAAACATCAAATGAAAAATACTCTTTAGTAATTTAAGAAAAAAATTAGTATCTTCGCTATAAATTGAGTATCGAGCAGTTCATGGATAGTTGGGCACCTAATTGGGTCGTTGATACGTTTTTTATTAATTACTTGGAATTTCATTTCTCAGATACAAGGAAGTGTTTTGTTTGGGATATTGCACCTTGTGTCAGAATTGCTTTCAAATGAACATAAAAATTTTTAAAAAAAATTAATTATACAATAAATTCCATTCACAAAATTGAGCGTAATCAAAAGTAAAAAATTACAAATGTAAGAAATTATCGAATTTCGTGATAAACAGAAAATAGTGGACCTGAACGCAGCCTGGGCATTTAAGATTGCTAAGAGGATTTACTCTTTTGGAAGTTTATCAAAGTTATATATTGCACTCTATTGCTTAGTATAATGATATTTGATTTGGAAAGCAGAACTTGGTTCGGAATGGCTAGTGTAGATTGTCGATCTGGGGATAAATCGTACCTCGTACATTCGTCATAGAGTAACCAATGTAACTTTTAATACTAAAGTTTCATTCCTCAATAAATAGCAAATGGGAATTGTTTGAAGAGAACTACATCTTTACTTGGAATAAGTAATTCATTTATTTATTGTATTATAAAGTACGACGCCAGGAGACGGGGATTCTTGACAAGCCGAGTCGACGCATCCCTTCTATATACTATTCTCTACATTATCTACTCTCATAGAGTATTAAATACTCGTTACATAAAGTCTCCTCTCATTACCAAAATATCGTCTACGTAGAGTTTACTCTTATAGCGTATCAAAAAAATTTTTAAAAAATTCCTTTCGATTTTCAAATAAATAGAAAATGTACAATTATAAACGAACTATTCTTCAAAAGTGAAAGTCTTATCATTTGTTAAATTTGGTTTTGTATAAAGGAAGAAAAAAGATCGTCACAAAATCAACGTCGATAAATAATATATAATACATAATTATTTTAATTGAATTTAAGCGTTGAGTTAATCATTATCTCGGTTAGTTTAATTTGTTTAATCATTATATGCATATTATTCCAAATGTATCTTCGATTACTAGGAATGTTTGAATTGTTCTCGTTGGTCATTACCGAAATGGTTTCCTACTAAATTCATTTTCAGTATTACTCAATTCCTCTTTATACAGCAATATTCTACGGTTCAACACCCAAATATTTTTTATCCTCCTACTACATTCTATTTTACTATACCTAAAATAAGATTGCCAAACCCACATGATATAACGCTGTAATTAATGTTCGTTATTCAATACAATTCTTAATAAGAATCTTATTCTGATTTCATTGCTAATGATAACAACAAAAAAAATATTTTTCCATTTTAAAATAAAGAAACTTTGATAAAGCAGAATTGAATAAAACTAATTTTTATTGAAAAGTTCAACCGAGAAAAATAGTATTCCTTGAACTGCATCTTATAAAATAGAAGACGAAATTCCAACGGCCTCTATAAAGATTTTTCAATTCAGCTAGAATATTCGGGTACCATATTGCAACACTCTTTTTGGAAGTTTAAGACTTCGTATTGGGTTCTTTGATTCAATTGACGGTAAAATAGAATGTATTGGCGTATCGCAGCAATTTTTTTTACCCATAAGTATAAGCTATACAATTTAAATTCAGGACCAAGGAAAAATAAGATTTACGTTTGATTTTGTGACACAATAAAAACAGTAAAGTATAAGAAATGTCTAACCGACTTCACCATTATTAAATTTAAATTCAATGCATGCATTATAAAACATATGCATTGAAATAATTCTAGCAATATAATCCTTATTACAATTGATGCGATACTTGATTGTTTTTAACCATTTCAAGTCAAGTGTAAAGTAAGTATATTCAAATTTATAAATTTTCTATCATTTGAATTATTATTAAAAATTATAATCACATAATCTCATTTATTTATACATTTTAATAAATTCCTTATCCAATAAAAATAATTTAAATTAAATTTAACTACTTTTATTAAGCACAGTTTTTGCATTTGGGTAATATTTCAACTCTTTTTTAATTATTGATATTTATCTATCTCTCCTTTTACTATTGTCTATCAGGAGGATAGCTCCCGTCAGATAGACTGGATGATGGCAGTTGATATAGAAACAAGGTTCATTAATGTAGAATAAGGGTGAAACATTCAGGAAATTAACATCCAAAAAGCTTACAATACGGCAAATTAAGATTTCTCCGGGAATCTCGCGTGGAAAATAGGGCTAGTTTTTTTTCTTCTGTGGAAACAGATAACGCTAGGCAATTTGGTGGAAGCTAATCTTGTGATTGACATTGATGAATTTCTTGTAGTAGAATATTTTGATTTTGAATAACCAATTGAAAACAATTACGTTGCGAATGATGCAGAAACAATATTGAAATTTTTTTTAAATTAATTTTAAAAATTATTATGTACTTGTGTTGCGGGTAGCTTGATCTGTATGCTGTATGTATGTATGTATATATATATATATATATATATATATATATATATATATATATATATATATATATATATATATATATATATATATATATATATATATATATATATATATATATATATATATATATATATATATATATATATATATATATATATATATATATATATATATATATATATATATATATATATATATATATATATATATATATATATATATATATATATATATATATATATATATATATACATATATATATATACACATATATATACATATATATATATATAGAGAGAGAGAGCTCTTTCTTTACGTGGTTACACACTTCCATTTCTTTCAAGACCTAAACATTATAAACTATATGATTCTAATCGTTTAGAATTAGTGTGTTTTTGTAAAATTTTAAAGTAATTTTAACTTCCATAACTTAAGTTTTCATTTCATTCACGGTTAATTATATCTCGGTTTTTATTTACCACAAAATCGCTTTCAATTCAACAAAATAAAGATAGAAATACAGTCGCTTTATCGACTTTCCAATTTGTCATAATAGAAAGATAAACCAAGAGAAATTCAAATGATTTTTCATTACTTATTCAAAGTTTTTTCACTTTTTAATTATTTCTTAAGAAATAATCACAGAGTACCGGAAGATTCTTCTAAAAAAATATCTTGGAAACGATGATGTTCCTTTGTTGCAACATTAACAAAAGCCTCCTTTGTTTTTGGAACCCTTACATAAGGCTATAAACAGAAAGATTAGACTTGATTCTTTCATTTAATCAGCTGATTCATGGAAAATATCATTAATGAATAAATCAACATAATGATAATTATATCATTATTTAAGGACATAACTACGATATTATTTCTATGTTAAAATACTTAAGTTTTTTAGATGTAATATTTTTTAAATACTTTTTTGAAACAAACAAACTAAAACAGAAAATAATATAATCTATATGATTATGCCTTAGAGGTTGAAATAAATCTAAATTAATCAAGTAAGTAAATAACCATATTTCTTTTTTTATCAATGAACATAAAACATTTAGCAACATACCAATACATACTTGTTTAAATAAGAAAACTGAATGATCAAAATAAAATATTAAAAATAAACAATAAGAATTATTGTTAAAAATGTTAATGTACTAATAATTAAAGCAACACATCTCTAATATGAAAAATAACAAAAGTCAGACAAAAAAAAATGTGTATTTTTCCAAAATAACTAAATAATAATATTCTAAACTAAAAGACCCTGATACTTAAAATCGCATAGCTAATATTTAAAAAAACAAAATAGTAATCAAACACTCTCTTATAACTTTGTATACAAATTATTAAAAAACAAACAATTTGTACTGAAATTTTTGGTTATATCTTGAGATATATATTATCTTACTTTTAATAACATTATCTTAATAGATTTATATCTAAAATTTAACAATGATTTCCAAAATTGTTGAATGATGGCATATTTGGAGCTAAAACCCGGCATTTCATCAAAATATTTTACTAGACTCTTGCGCCTCTAGTTACACTGACAAAATTTCATTAAATTCAAATAGCAACACCCATTTTTATGCTTTATTATGTGATCAAAACAAGTAAAATGCCAGGAATGGTGTTGTACCTTATGCATGAGAAATGCCAACGTAAGACACAGACAAAGAAACATATGAAAGCAACCAAAGAAGTCATTTACAAAACTCTCAAAAGATAAACAGTGCTTACGGTGTGGAAAGTAAAATTTATCTTATATTAATTAATTAGATTAATTAAATTTATAAATTTTTTAAAACTATTTTGCTTTTTTTGTCACTTCTCTGTTCTTATTGGATTTTCTACATGTACCATTCCAATACAATACATAGTGCTCACACCACTTAGAAATATATTAAAAGGGCAAAACCTTAAAGGATGCTATCTTTTAAATTTTTCCAAATGTTGTCATGTAATCATAACAATGAGTTTTTTTTTTTTAAAGTACCTAAATACCAAATTAGTCAGCAAACATGTTCATGACCTTCCCCCCCCCCCCCTACCCTGTAGTTTGAATACCATAGAGACTTTTTATCATCCAAAATAAAGTAAAATTTCTAAAACGTTGATCATCAAATCCGATCAATATGTATACACAAAAAAATCTGTTTACGAATCGTTAATTAAGAGAAGAAAATAATATATACTTCTCTGATATATTTCAACAATACTATATGAAAGAAGGACAAGGAACTATGCTTTTCCTATCTTGAACTTTAAAATAAATGAGATTTTATTTATGCTGAAACTAATAATTGAAAACTTATCATCCACTAATAATTGAAATAAATGTTGTAAGTTTGTCCAAAATCTAGGGATTTATTCATGGATAAAGATGAATTCTCAGCGATTTCATTGAAATATAAATATTTAATGCTTTTGCATTTTTTCATAATAAACGCAAGTTAATTATGAGATATATCAGGAAAATATTTTTTAATATAATTTTGGCAAGAGACTTTTAAAATATCACAGAGGAGCTTAACAAGGATACTCAAAGAATATCCTCGACGTAGAAAATTATTCAAAGTATTTCTTTTTCTTTTAGCATTTAATCATTCGTAATAAATGACAACACTTGCATCCCAGGAGAAAAAAAGTTATTTAAACTGAAAAAGTAATGTCAAGTAAAATGCATGTTAAATAAAAGGTATTTAAATTAATGTTTGAAGGGTAACAGTGGAATTTTTTTATTTTAGTCCCATTAGGGTGAATGCAATTATTTATAAAAATAGTTTATATACAGTATACAAATTTTTTAAGCAAAAAATATTCGAAACAAAATTAACTTTATCTAAGAAAGCGAATGTTTACTTTAAGTAAACTCTTATTAACTTCATCTTACAAAAACTATTCATACAACTTTTAGTATATATATTCTTTAGATACATTTTTATTTTAGGTTTTGTAAAAAATGAAATAAGATTTCAGTTACTTAATGTACGGTAATATTAAATAGCTGCGCTTTTCATTTTTATGAAAAATAATGATTGAAATTAAGTTTATTATTTTTGAAAACTAATTTCTATGTTATTATAAAGACGAATGTACTTAATAAAGCTTGCACTGAAAAGAAAACGTTAAAATTTAATATCGATCAAGAAAATAATAAGACAACAGATAGTTAAGAATGATAAGCTAAAAGCGTGATGCAGAAATATGGGAAAATAAAATACTAGTTAAACCTTTTGATGATTAAATTTTTTATAGTTAATTATCTAAGAATAAGTTGATGAAATGGATCAATTATGTTATTTTATGAAGAATAGCTGGTATATAATGCGAATTCAAAAGTAAGATATAGTTTTGAAGCAAATCTCACACAACACAAGTCAAAAAATGTATCAAGATTAAAAAAAAAAGATGTTATTATTCGAAATATTTTTTCATCGACAATTTAATGGTTTTCCCTGAAACACATTGAAAGGTATTTATTTTATAGAACAAAAAAAATCACAGAAGAATTGGACACGTTGAAAAGAAATTTATCAAAAACGCCGTAACACGCGAAAATTGATAAATTGAAAGGGTGGATATTTCAGACCTTTTTTCTGTGAAGGTTGAAATATTTGTTGTTTGTCGCCACTTCCGCAAGGCGAAAATGAACTGAGATAGATGGCACGCGCTCTGCCTATGGAAAAAGGGACTCTAAATTACATTTCACTGCAGCCCGACTTTTGCGGCAGTAAATATGAGGAAGGAACTTTCTTAAGGGGAAGATAAATGTGTGTACAACATTTTTTTTCCCTTTCATCACTCCAAATTTCTTCAGATTGTTTTTGAAAGTAAGGGAAAAAATTGAATACGGGTTGTGTGAAAGCATTACCAAAAATCTATAATTTTAGAACAATTAAAAGACAAAAATATTTTGGACATTAAAAAATTCATGTGTAATTGTTTATGTTGAACTGTTTATAAAACATTTATATAACATTTTTATTGCTTTTGAACGTAGAATATGTATTAAATACATATTATATCAAATAAATTAAATAAAAAACGTTGAAAGCTCCATAGCTATTAAATTGAATATTTACTTATTAAGTAATTAAAATGTGATATTATGGTCTTAAGTTTATTTAGATGAAATTATGCTTTTTATAAAATTCCTGCTATTCATTTTTAATACTTGCTACTCAATTAGTTGTTAAGTAATTAAAAATGGATATTATTTTCGTAAATTAAGTCGATTAGATGAAATATTTCTTGTCATTAAATTCTTTCTATTTATTTACAAATTTAACTATAAACACTTACATTAATTAGTTCTATCAATAAAATGACAATATCATGTTTTATATATAGAAATTAAATAATGCTCTTGTTTCACTATTTATTCTGAATATAACTTAATGAAATTATAATTTTTATATAATATTTTTTCAGCATATTTGTTATTAATTTTTTTAAATTCATGTAGTACTGTAGTTTTAATTATTTAATAAGTATCAATTATGGCACATGTAATAGCTAAGATCATGTTGTAAAGTTTATGTATAATGTAATAAGTATTCTGCTTCAAATTTACTTATAACTCTTTTATTATTTATATATACTTATTTTAATACATATAAAATAAATATTTGTAACCAATTATTAGTATTCCAATTAGCGAAGTTATTAAAAAAAAAATTAATAGAATTGTCTCAATCGTAGTTGTGTAATAAAGTTACTAAACAAACTTTTCACCTCTTTTTTTCTGTATAACATTTTAATTTGACAGAAATTTTGATTTTTTTGGTCAAATATCACAATAAAAAACATGGTAGTAAGGATATGTAAAAAATAAATTACTTCAATGTAAGAAAAATTAATTTTATTGTACACTTTTTTTTGGTTATGCTGGGTTCTGTTTACGGTCATGTTTAAGAACTAATTGCTTAAATAATACATGCAGTCTGTATAAAAAACAATTATTTAAACATAAATTATTCAATATGCCACCTATAATTTGCCTTCATTTCATAAAGATAACATTGTCATTTTGATGAACAATTATTTAAAAATATACTTTCATATTTTTTATATTCCAATATTGTAAGCAATACAATCCTTTAAATTAAAAATCGTAAACATTGAACAAATAAAATATAATATTGATTACTTCTTCTAAATGACGAAATCTATATGTCATCATTATTTACAGTTTTACATAAAAGTGAGTAATCCTTAATGTGTATAATTATTTGTAAATGTCAAGAATATGCTGTAGAATATGAGGAAAATCATGTGCTTTTCGAAAAATCACTAATGGCTTGACTAGAAACAAATTTTTAATCCAAGTATAACCATCTATTTCATTTGCTTAAACAAAAGAGCAGCAATTGAATAAGTTTAAATGTCCTAATATACTATAATAAATATATTTAAATTTCATTTTTATACTAGAAATGGATATTTTTTTTATACTTCATTTATCTTTGCGAAGTACGAGTGCATATACTTAGTAAAGTGGATCGAAAAAAAAATTATTTTTGAAACGCATTCGGTGAAAAAGTTGTTACAAAAGTTGTTTTACAGAAAGATTGTAAAAAAAAAAATTTGAAAAAAATAATATCTTCCGATCGAGTATTCACCTCAAAGTTTGAAGTGTAAATACTAAAATTAACTATTTTTCCTACATTTTTATTTTTTTTATTTTTTTATTTATTTATTTATTTATTTATTTATTTATTTATTTATTTATTTATTTATTTATTTATTTCTAAACATTATATATTTGAAAGACAATGGTTTGCAATGTGTTGTGAAAGGGTGGTATAACACAGGAAAACACTATTCTATGCATTTTAAAAACATATATTAATAATTAAAAATATTCAAAAATACATTTTTTGTTAACAAAAATTTATTATTCTGTAAAATGGATACTAACGTTATTTCTAACATATTTTTGTTAAAATAGTTGATTTTCTTCAATCATTCACTTCACAGTTTTGAATAAATACAAAAAACACATTTTTTCCATCAATTTGTAAAATACACCAATCACTAAATTATCGAGGTACATTAGTTTGTATTGTGTAGAATGAAGTATATAGAACTTGGGAAAAAATGAAATTGGCAATTATTCAATAATAAACGTTCGCGCACAACCTTTGAAACATTGGCAAAAACTGTGTTTTGGCGAGTTTCAAACTGAGTGGCTTTTCCTGTGGCCCCTTCTTTTCCTTTGAAGCTCATAAACTTACTTGCTTATTCATCAGATCATAGCGCACATGGCTGTGATTGGCGCAAATGGATGTGATTGGGACTGCCATTAATACTGGCTAGAAATAATCTGACAGATCAAATTGCACGTTGAGAGATCCTGCCAGTGGAATATATGCCTTCTATTCCTATACTTTAATTATTTCAATGAGCTACCATTCTGACTCCTATTTAAACTCGTAGATAGTAGTACAACAGGACCTACATCTTTCAGTGGGAACATATATAAAAATTTGAAGAACTGTGAGAAATTTCTATTGGCTGATTTTTTACGAGTTGAATGTTCAATTCCTCAAGTTGAGATAAAAATACTGCGCACAGATCAGTTATATCTTCTTGATATTGTTACATGCCACATTTATTTCGAACTAAAAAAAGTTAATTTTCTGAAGAACCTAAGATCACATATGAGGCAATTCGATTGTCTAGACACCCCCCTGAATATTTACTGAAAGTTTTAAACTCTATTATTGAACGAAATGCTTCTTTCCCTCACCCAAAAAAATTGATTTTGGTAATGATTTTGGACGAAAGAAGATATGTAAGAGAACTGGAGCGTCGGGCTCTGAAATCTCGAGAACTTTCCTAGAAAAAGACAATCAGGCAATTCTAGGCAACCAAACTTAACTTTATTGTCACTGATTACGTGAACATAATTAATTGAAATGCTTGTATTAGGAATCCTGCTTTGTAAAGGAAAGTAACAAACGATCATTTATTTGTAAAGACTGGAGCACCCGAGGTAGCACAGCTGTATTGGAGAAAACAGGGAAAGACTGGAAGATAGATTGACCAATTCGGGTCGAGTATAGTTCCAAAATACACGATTTTTAACCAACAAACTTGTTAAAACCATCACGTTTTTGTTCTCTGACCTTTCTCATAAGTACAATATCCCAATTTTAAAACTGCATCAACATTTCAAAAGCTCTGGTATATTTTATCCAGAATTAGGTGAGATTGGTCAATATTAGTTCCAATGACTGATTCACAACGTTCCGCATCGGGATTGGATAATGTCTAGCCACTGAAATCAGACTTCAACTCGTGTCCTTGTCACTCATAAGCTGTGGAACGCTTGTGTACTGATAACACAAAAAATGGGTGGCGCTGACGCCAAAGACGTAAGGACAACACTTTTTTTTTTTTTTTTTTTTTTTTTAAAGATCCATAATGCCTGACTTTTCATCAAAAGTTTCCTTCAAAGTGTATCACTGGGATTGAAAGCTCAAGAAAAAAGTGAACCAAATGATTAAAAGCATGTTTGTAAAAAATAAAACGTTAGAAATAACGTTAGCACCCATTTTATAGAAAAATCATTAATTTTAACAAAAAATAGTACTTCTGAGTATTTTAAATTATTAATATATATTTCAAAAATGCATAGAATAGTGTTTTGCTATGTTATACCTTCCTTTCACTACACTTTGCAAACTATTTCCTTTCAAATTTATAACGTTTAGAAATTTAAAAAAATTTAGGAAAAACAGTTATTTTTTGTATATTTCCAAACTTTGAGGTGAATGCGCGATCGGAATATATATATATATATATATATATATATATATATATATTTACAGTTTTTCTTATCAAGATATGAAACAACTTTTTTCACCTAATTCGCTTTAAAAACAAAAAATAATTTTTTTACGAACCACCAACAATAGAAAAATAATTGCTATACAGTAGTGATACTTTAATTTATAATAAACTTTAAAAAAAGTCTTTCCTACTTCTTGAAAAAAGGGAATTTTTATATAATTTAAAAACAATATTATTTTAATAGGTATTAAAATTAGATATAAGATTGAATTAAAAAATCTTTTATTAGAAGTTTATTCTCAATTATTCGTCGAATTTCCTTATTTCACTTAAATTTCTCTCTTTCATGTTTCGTGGAATCTTTTTTCCTGAAGCTATGAATTATTTTACTTCTAAAAAATATTTATTTGAAATTAATTGCTTTAAGGATTTGTAACTATAACATATGCAGTGCGCAATCTATGCTCAAATAAAAAGTGAAATATGCAATTTCGTCAACATAAATCTTTTTAATAATTACCCTTTTACTTACAATATTACTGTTTTTAAAATAGAGTTGCAAAAATGGAATTTTTTTAGTTTTCATAAAACACTGATAAGTATCACCGATATTTATAATTGATATCAATAGAAGAAAGCGTGAATAAATTTAAAACAAAAACATTATAGTGTAGTAGAAAATTTAATATCTATAACATAGAGATAAAATTTCAGACACAAATTTTAATGTAATTTTGGAGATTCTGGCATAATAGTAATTATAAAAGGATTGAATTCACACAAGTTTATAAGTATTAATTGCAAAGTAGTCTCTTTGAAGCCTCAAGTTGAACTTTATCAGTAATAAACTTATTGAGACACAAGAAAAATCAATTTCAAAATATATCAAAATGATTTAATAATAGTTAATTAAAAAAAAAGTCCTTTTTAAAAATTCAATGTCAGACACAAAATTACTGATGTATGAAATGTATTTGTATTTTTTATGATGTTTAAAATTATTTTAGCAAAACCGCAAATTATACACGAATTTTCTCCGTCTTGTTTCTTTAAATGGAATTTATTGCAATAATTTATTTATATTTCAAAGAATCAGTTCATGTGCTAATATATTAAATTAGAATAGAACAGAATGATTATTTATGCGTATGATAATATGAAAAAAATACTAAATGTAAATTAATTTCACTCTCATTTTATGTGTTATATTAAAAGATTTTTAAACTCTTATTTTTATTTGTAAATTAAAAAAATATATAACGTCAAACTCTACCAAAATAAAAGTTACATATTGAGTAAATATTTGGTCGCAATTATTTTTGATGATAATCTTCTTATCTCTTTGATATTGTTAATATATTAAAGAAAATAATCGAACGTCAACTGTATTTAAATTTTCAATGCTATTTCTAAACATTGTTATTTATGTTAGAGAAATTAAAAGACAATGATAGATGTTTTTTAATATTGAACCGAGAGTATTGTATAATTGAATCAATAATAAAGATAAATAAGAGCATATTACTAAATTAAAAATTAATCATGTATTTTTTCATATAATTTTTTTTTATCAATAATGATTGATTTATTCCTTAGATAACTTTTGAAACTAAAATACAAAAGAAAATCTAAATTTTTGGGCTTACTAACAATGGAAAGTTTTAGTTTTCATATTTAAATACTCATTCTTTTACTTTAAAGTTTACTTCAGATGCAAAATTTGTAAGATTCTAAGTTTGAAATGTGTTAAATTTGAGGGTCTAATCAAAAATCAGGTTTTAAAAAATATTATACTTTATTCACTTTTATTTATTAATACATTAATAAATATTTCTTAACTCATCTTAAACAATATATCAGATATTCTCTTTGAATAAATATAAAACTCATGCTTCAGAGGTAAAACACGCACCGTGTCTATTTATGAAATAATAAATAGAAAATGAATGCATTATATCAATTGAAGAAATTAATACTTATAACCTTAGAGTTATACGTGAAAGAGTGTTTTTTCATGCATAATATTTGGTTTAAAAGATTTAGTTTTTGATCCATCCAAAACATTTATATTTCTTATGAATCACAGTTTATATGAGAAATTACTTTTTTGGGTTTAGAAATATAAAGTTGTTGGAAAGTAATTCATTATAAAGATCTATCACCACTGGATTTGCATTCAGCTGACGTCAATAGAGAAAGAGGAGTCTATATATCATATGAACATAAAATAGGATATGTTTTGAGATGGGAAAATGTCAGTATAATGCCTTGATGATGAATAGTCTGACACTTCAACACAATAAACAACGATGCTGCTCAAAAAGGAAATATCTCAACAGTACTGAAGAGATATTACTTCGTAAAAAAATCTTGCTAAAACACTCTATATTTACATTTTTGCTTTTTGTTGATTCTTGAATCAGAACCATGGGGAAAAGTTTTAAAAGTTAGTGTTTTTGATAAATAAGGCTTAGCGGCATGGCTTTATCACCAGTTATTTTAATGTGTCTACTAAGAACAAACATAAAATTTCAATTTTAAAGCGTCAATTTTTATTAAGGAGTATTTATAAAAAGCTCATATTTTTTTTCTTTCCTATTATTGATGGTGATGATGACTTCCATTTTTCATGTCAATTTGTTTACATAGAAATATATTGCTCTTAAAAATATAAAATAGCAATTCCGTAACTACTCTTGTCATAGTAAAATAAAAGCTCCAAACAAAGATACAAAAGTATCGAAAACATTTACATTGGGATTACAGTAAAAATAATGCTATAATGCGATATCAGAATCAACAATAAGAAAATGTGCTGCATGCCTAAAGATATTTCATTTGCATAAACTAAAAACGTATTCACAAAGATATAATCTGATTACGGATCTGTATTTTTCTATTAACATTTCGGTAGTGGAATATATTACAGAGTTTGTATAAATAGTATTTTTGTTGAATAATATAAGTATGATTATATTTGTATTTAGGTTTATGCGGAATTAATGCCTTGTATAAGTTAAATGTTTTATTTGATAGTTAATGTAACAATGGTAAAATGTAAATATAATTTTATACAAGGATAATGATCTTTCCACTGAACTTACTTATTGTTGAATCATTAATTGTGTTAAATCATTAATTTTATCCTAATTTGTTAGATTTATTTTTAAGGCATACCTCAAAAGCATGTATGATTTCTTTTAAGTAATTCAGACAATTAATGTTTTCAAACCATATGATAATCAATAAATGAATTTTACTATTTTGAAGATTTTAAATAAAGTACTCTTACAAAATAACAAAAAAGAGCTTAGAAAAGGATGAGTATTTTCAATAGATTTGTGAAACGCAGTTAGTAAATTGGTATTAATAATAATTAATAGTAAGAAATGAGTATTTTATTGAAACTCGTAGGTAGATTTTAAGCTAATTTAAATATAAGTTTTAAAAGAGGATTCATTGCAGTGCAAGTAAATTCCCTTAACCATTACTGGTGACGATTTTGTGTGACAAATTTGCGTTTAAGTTATAAGAACGTCAAAGTATTAAAAAGTATGAGACATTCATTTTTTTAATGTTGTTTACTTTTTAATTTCATTTATTGAAATAAATTACTAAAGATAATAAAATTTCACTAATAGAAAATGAGAAAAACTTTTAGAGCTTACATATTGCTATAGATCAATTGAAAGATCCTTATATAAACGCAAAGACCGCAACCAATTATCATAATTATCATGCGATTTTTTTTTTTAATTTTACTTAAGGTTAGTTTTGGTTAAATTTATCATGACATTTTACACCTATTAATAAAATGCTATTTTATATGTAAAATGATTATTAAAGATAGAAAACCACTAAGTGCTATCTCATAATTCATAATTTTTAATTTTCCCCTTTGAATTTCGATTTAATAATCTTATCTCTTGAGATTTGTAAACCATCAAAAATAAAAATAAAAGTATTGATCAAAGTATATTCATTAGTTTTGTTTATGTTTCCTACTTTGCATAAAAATATTAAAGAATAAAAATTAATTATATAATACTATACATAATAGTAAACACAATTGCTTTAATATGAATATCTCGTATTTCTCAAATATCAATATTTTACATACACGCAAAACTCACACATATAGTTAGGGATTTTGTTTATAGGTTTCTAAGAAAAATATGTTAATAAAATATAGATTTCAAAGAAGTAACGAATAGTTCTTAAAATAATTTTTTTTTTAATTTCAATGTGAACATATTTTAAGCTACTCCAGAAATATAAAGTTTTAATGTAAGAGAAATCATAATTTAATTATGCTAACCTTAATATTTGTATTTTTTCAGTAAATCAAAAAAATCGTTTAATACTAAAAATCATTTTAGTCCAGTTCAAAAGAATTTCTCGGTCTCATGTCTAAAATGCCACTTCATTTTTTTTTTTTTTTTTTTTTTTTTTTTTTTTTTTTTTTGTATTTTTAAAAAGTATTTTGTGTTTCTCATTTAGCTAAAGTATTTTTTATACTTTTCATGCTCATGTTTTATTGTTCTTTATAATAGAGAATTTATTTTGCAGATATAAAACATGCACATAAGTTTAATGTGTAATAGGGAAGTAAAAAGTATGGCATAAAAGAAACTGAAATCTATGGTGTTTTCTTTTTCTTCATTTTGCGTCATTTTCATTGTACTAATGTTATTAGTGTAACAAGATTAGAAATTCACAATCACTGTTAGGAAAATCGTAATTTATTTTCTATAATGTCCATTCTATGAAGTAAACATATTTTCCTGTCTTTCACTTTATGATTACATGCAGGTTGTTATCATATAAATTTGCAGTAATGATTCCAAGAATTCAGAAATTAAATATTTGCATTATTTTGGTTGAGTGAAAATTCGTGATCATCCCTATTATAACAGATTTCTGAAATCAACAATTTTTCAATAAAGAAAGCAAGCAGAAGATATGAATCAAGCAGTTTATCCAACTTGGAGGTTGTATAAAATAAAAACTCTATCAGAGTTCCACTCAAAGATATGAGAAATCCTATCGAAACGAAAATTAATCAATCACTTGGAAAGCTATGAAAACGAAAATAAATTAGCTCGATTGGTTATATAAATGATCTGATTCTTGACTAATTTTCAATATAAACATCAGTGTTCAGAATTCATAAATCACTTGTAATTAAAAGACTTGCATTTATTTCTTAAAAAGGGAAATTAAAATGCTTGTTTAAAGAAATGGTTTATAGATTCATTTATCTATACTTTTCAGTTTTAAAGTTCTGTTTGTTTATTTTCAAGATTTTTAAGTGTTTTCTATTTTGTTAATTTTCATTTGGTGATTCATACATCTGTAAACATTGTGTATGGTATCTTGTGGTACATGAGGATCTTTCTTATTTTTGATTAAAAAATGAAATAATTTTTTTTATTTGAGGTTAGCTGAATAAATCATTAGAAAGAATAAAACCGTCATGTAATTATGAAGTTAATAAGTGTTGTAAGACTTTATATAAAAAGAACTCTATCCCAACCATAAAAAATTGTAATTTTACTAAAATATTTTAACCGAATATTTTTAAATAAATGCTCAAGTACCAAAAGTAAAAAAAAAAAAAAAAAATTTTTACTAACATAGTTCAACAGAAATATTTTAAATAGATTATAAATAAATGGTCAAGTATCAAATTTAATCCAGATGGATATAACATTAAGTTTTAACTAATGAATTTTTTATACAGAATCTGCATAAAACCTAAACTTTAGGAGAAACGGAAAGAATTGTATTTGAGTTCTGTCTCGTTTTATAAAGTTAGCTACACTCAATGCACTTCATTAGAGAGTTCAAAACTAATGGTTGAGTGAAAGATACTGTGAAAGCCCAAATTAAAGCAATCTATTAAACTTTATAAATTACCGACTTTATAATTTAATTCAAGCAGCTTTACATTTAAATAAACAATGCTATATGAAAAAGAAAAAAGTTGGCCCACCTGTTGCGACGCACTACTGGACGTCATACTACAGCTGTAGACATGTGTTTCCACGTGTCCGAGCAATTGTCTCTCAGCGCAAGTCCGATCCTAACTTTCAGTTTTCCCAACTAATGATCCGCGCGCCTCTTCCACCATCTCTAATATACATCACTCGCCAAATAGGTCGCCAAGCTCGCCACCAGATCCCTCCAATCAGGTCGAGATAGAATGGACTCCGAAAATGAGATGTTTCCGTTTATTTACAGTTGGATGGTGTTGAAACGCTTGAAGTTCTTTTGCTGGAAATCTAATATAATTTCTTAGTTTAGAAATATTTAGAAAATTAAGAATTTGCTGTTTTTATTTTAATCACTTTCAAATTGATAGCAAATAAAGTTTGGAGCAAATCTTTAAAAGAAATAGTAATATCTAGTTTATTATTTATGAATCAGCAAATCAAAAAGTATTGGTTGATTTGTACGCTCAACGACCCATTCTTTGCACAATGACGGCTAATCAGTCTGTAACCTACAGTTTAACGTGGATTCCAAACCGAAACGAACATCCATGCCTAACCCAGGATTCGAGCCCGGCTCCTTTGGCATGCAAGACCAGAGCGCTAATCCCACAGCCATCAGGTGAGCCAAATCAAAAGGGAATTTCTAAAAACACCATATACAAAATAAAATTTCAAGTCAATTGAAAACAATATTCCGTTTGGCCACAAATACATGTTATAGACCTAAACCAACTTTAGAAGAAGTTGAGTCTGAAATTGAAACTTATGCATTAAAAACCTATAAGTTCATACCCATATATACAACTAAATTCCTTTAAGGAATACTAATTTTGCGTTGGCCAAACTAGTTGCGATGAAAAACAATGGGAAAGAACGGAACACTCATGCAATCTGTGAAGTAGTAGGTCCGATATTACGTGATAAAGGGGATGAAATCAGGGAGGGTGTGTTCATAAATTGGGATTTACTGAACCAATTTTCTATACATATCTTGAACCCATACTATCATGAATACAATTTCATTTCGATATTTCGGGAATAAAGAGTTGGAATTGGACATGCTTATAGCTTCCATCTATCAACCAATTTGAACTAAGTTTTTTAATAGGAATGTTTGCCGATTCAGTTTATGGACAACAAAACTTTTTCTTTTTAGCAAAAAATCGTAGCATACATGTTAGCATATGGGTTCTAATTACCCAATACGGTTGGCTTCAAATATAAACTTTGGTCAATTTCTCTAAGCTAATTACATACCACTTTTAGCATTGAATACTTTATTTAAGTTCATAAAATTAGATATCCCCCCCCCCCCCAATCTAATAAGTATACACTACTATATTCCGGGTTTACGGTAGTACCTACCTAGCTGCATAGTTGGAAATGCAACTAATACAACTAGCATACAGTATAAACGTAATTCAAAATAAAGGTCAACGTTATTTTACGAAGTTCACAAAGACAAATGTAAGTCTTCTATATAAATTCTAAAGTTTAAAAAGCTTTTTCAAACCGAACCTCTCCATACAAGTGTATAAACTTTACATAACTATCCCAACCAGATAAAAATATATTAATAAGTATAATTAAAATTCATATTCATAATAATTCAAAGATTTTTTTAAACAATTATCAAACATAGTAAACTAGGTGTGTGGAACATCGCAGAGCTTCCAATTACACTATAATATTGGTGAAATTGGCGACGTTATTCGATAGATCTTACATTGTCCTTTCTTGTTCGTGAAACAGAAAGAAATCAATCATTGATGCGCGATGCTCAAGGGCAGGGAGTTCTGTGTTAAAGGCACTCATTTTCAACTTTTTACGATTTTATCACATTTCTACCGGAATTTAGGAGGTGAGGATGATTAGAACACCTTAAGAGGAATTAGCACAGAGATTTTAATCAAAATCGTTAGAGCCGTTTTCTAACAATTGCTGAAAAATCTGATTTTTCATGTTTTTTTATGATTTCAATATTAAGCGCATGCGCTATTTCGACGAAAACCTTAATGGTAGGTCCCATGGCCACCGCCAAACCCGCACACCCAATTTGAACATCGTTGGTCAATTTGTTCGGGAGTTATACTGACCACGTACTTACAGACACAAAGACACATTTTTTTTTTTTTTTTTTTTTTTTTTTTTTTTTGTGACCGATTGCTATACTTTTATTACCTTACGTAAACATATGGTTAGTTGAAAGTAAAAAACTAAAATAATAATTAATTTTTTATATATTTTATATTTTAAAATTAAGTACTATTTGCTTTATTTTGATAAGGTCACCCGACTAATGGCATCTTTACGATGAAGTATATGAATAATAGCATAACATTTTGTTCTCAATACTTCCAACATTACAGAACTCGGAAGACGCGATGACTTAATTCACTTGTTGGTTGGTTCGGTAGTGTTTTCTATTTTTTCTCCCATTTGGGAAGCAAATTTGGAGCCTAAAGGGAATAAGGAACAAGTATCAATTGCGTGCGACAAAATATTGGTTTTTGTAATTTCTACAATATATTTTTCTTCGGTGTAATGTTTTAAATTTCGGTGCTTTTAAATTTCAAAATTTTAAAGCAATTCATATATATTTAATGATTACGCAAAAATTATGACATACACCAGTTAATAAAATTAATGATACTGTTCAAATCAAAATTGATAAATATAAAAATGAAGTACGTGTATATTTTAACTGTTTATAAATATACTATAAAATTTGTTTGCAACTGTCTCCCTTCGGTAATTTTTTCAATCACTTGAAAAATTAAGTTTTCTCAACTGTGAGATTAGAAAATCAAATGTTCACATACTTATCTAATTTACACTAATATTTTGAAACGTGATTATAAACTTAGAAATCCTTTTTTCGGTTTCGCTATTTTGTAAGTAACAAAAGAGTAAAGATTTTACCATGGCTAGAAAAAAACATTTGTATGATTTCTAGAAAATATTTCAAAAACTGAAATAATTTCGGAAGATCAGAATATCCATCGTACGGATGGTCTGTACATAAAGAACATCATAATCTGCAATATGATTTAGACTAAAGTGATCAAAATTAAATAAATAATACAAACTAGCAATGTTAAACAAATGTTTATCAGCAGTTTCCAAGAGTATATATATATACTCTTGGAAACTGCTGATAAACATTTGTTTAAAATTATATATATAATTATATATATATATACTCTCTCTATATATATATGTGTGTGTGTGTGTGTGTGTGTGTGTGTGTGTGTGTGTGTGTGTGTGTGTGTGTGTGTGTGTGTGTGTGTGTGTGTGTGTGTGTGTGTGTGTGTGTGTGTGTGTGTGTGTGTGTGTGTGTGTGTGTGTGTGTGTGTGTGTGTGTGTGTGTGTGTGTGTGTGTGTGTGTGTGTGTGTGTGTGTGTGTGTGTGTGTGTGTGTGTGTGTGTGTGTGTGTGTGTGTGTGTGTGTGTGTGTGTGTGTGTGTGTGTGTGTGTGTGTGTGTGTGTGTGTGTGTGTGTGTGTGTGTGTGTGTGTGTGTGTGTGTGTGTGTGTGTGTGTGTGTGTGTGTGTGTGTGTGTGTGTGTGTGTGTGTGTGTGTGTGTGTGTGTGTGTGGTCAGCATAACTCCCGAACAAATTGACCTACGACGTTCAAATTTTGTGAGCAGGTTGGTGTTGGCCAAGGACCTACCATTAAGATTTTCGTCAATAGTGGGCTTGCGCAAAACAAGAAAAAAATCGCATTTTTCAACTATTGCTAAAAAATGGCTCAAACGATGTTGATAAAAATCGCTATAGTAATGTCTCTTAAGATGTTCTAAACATCCCCACCTCCGAAATTTCCATAAAAATCCTATAAAGGTGTAAAAAGTTGAAAAACGAATGTCTTTAAGACAGAATTCTCTTCTCTTCTCTTGAGCATCTCTCATCAACGACCGTTTCCCCTTTCTCCTCTATTTTACTTACAAGAAAGCATAATGTAAGGATTATTGAAAAGTATATAACCAAATTCGCCATTCTGGCTGCGTTTTTTTTTTTTTTTTAATGACCAGTATTATAGTGTAAATGAAAGTTGTGTAATGTTCCACACCCCTAGTCTATTATAGTACTGAATAAATAACCTCATGTAAAATTTGGGTTCAATCAAAGACGAAATTTCCCAGTAATTAAAAGAACATTATATTTTAATATTAGGTCCAGTGTTCATTTGCAACATGCCGAAAAGAGATATATGAAAAGTTTTGTTTTTAAGTTTTTGCTACTAGTAACTTTTTCCTCTAGATAATACGCTTAAAATGTATCGTTACCCTATCTATGTGAATCGATACGCGTAAAAAAGGGTCATGTCACATTTTCTGAAGTTTATAGGAAAGAGAAAATATGCATATCTTCTCTATTAATAGAGTTTTGTAAAAAAAAAAAAAAAATTATTATAATTTGGTGTCTATGGAATATTTAATGAAGCCCTGAGGCAAAATTTCTAATTTCACTTACCGTTTTCATATTATCACTCATTAAATAAAAATGGACAGTTTGGCGATATTTTTGCCAATAATTTTTATACGAGCAAAAAAAAAAGCGCCAAACAGGCAAAGTTGGTGAAATAATTCGATATACAATACATTGTCCTTTCTTGTACGTAAAACGCATAAAATCAATCGTTGATAAGCAATGCTCAAGGGCAGAGAATTATGTGTTAAAGGCACTCGTTTTTTAAATTTTCAAGCTTTTATCGCATTTCTACGGTAATTTCGGAGGAGGGGACTATTAGAACACCTTAAAAGACATTAGCACAGAGATTTTAATCAAAATCGTTAGAGCCGTTTTTAAAAAAACATGATTTTTTTTAATGGCAGCTACCTTATGCGCATGCGCGATATCAACCTAAACCTTAATAGTAGATTCCATGGCCACCACCAACCCGCAAACCAAATTTTGAACATCGTGGGGCAGTTATGTTGACTACAGACATACAGACAGATATTTTTTCTAGATCACTTTTTTGAAATCAGAATGCTCCAAAGCGTGAAGAAATACAAAAAAAAAATCAATTTTTTTTACCGAATGCTATACTTTCATTACCCTATGTATACATATAGGTAATTGAAAGTAAAAATTAAAAATGTAACATGACCCCTTATTACATTTAACAATTCATTTGCAGGCATCATTTTTGTATCGAATTTTAACACTTTACTCCAAGAAGCCATTTGCGTTCAGATTAGTTTATAAATTACTATTTTACGAAGAATCCATCAATTGGTTGGTTGTATTCAGATTATCTGGCTCCGTCAGCAACACGAGGGCTATAATGCGCCGAAACATTTCGTCATTTAACAAACCAACATACATTTACAAACACCCATGCCTACACGGGACTCGAACCCGCAACCTCGCGGTCTAGAAGCCAGCACGCTAACCAACATACCGTTTGGTCGGCGAAGAATCCATCAAATGATGTTTCTAGTGGTAGGAAGGAGTTTAAATATTTTTGATTGCAAAATTGAATGTTCTAACTTTTAAATATTCCCGGTCACATCATTGATCTAGAAATGGTTTTAAGGGGACCGGAGAGGGGGAAAAAATGTAAAAAGTTACATACCAAAATGCATGAAATTTTTTATGTAACTTAATGACTTGATAATAATTGTAAATTTTAAATTTCAAAAATTTATATCAAGTATTTCTCATTTTGCAACATTTCACCTTTAAAATTTTAAATTTCAAAAAAATGCTCCTTGTGTTTCAGTTTTTCACTAAATTATTCAATATATATATATATATATATATATATATATATATATATATATATATATATATATATATATATATATATATATATATATATATATATATATATATATATATATATATATATATATATATATATATATATATATATATATATATATATATATATATATATATATATATATATATATATATATCTCACCTATATAGTGGTATTATATATATATATATATATATATATATATATATATATATATATATATATATATATATATATATATATATATATATATATATTTTTTTTTTTTTTTTTTTTTTTTATATGTTATTTAAATATAAGTTAAAATAATTGGGCATGGATTTTTGATTTGACACATTCTTTCATCAATTAGAAATAAAAATTATTATTGTTACCTGGGGAATTTTTTATTTTTTTCATAACATGCTAATACTAAAACTGAAGTAAAGTAATAAAAACTATCAGATTTTAAAATCCATGCCCAATTATATTCAAAATAGTGACAGGAACTATTTTCCAAAATTTTAAAAGAATATACAAATTTTTAAATCGTAAGGAACAATTTAAATGTATTGAAAAACATGGAAAATACTTTCAGAGAAAAACGCAAATAAAGAAAATAATTACCATAAAAACAAACAGAAAAATTGTTTATATTAGCTTCACGGATATAAAGTCCAACACCATGATAAACACCTTCTGACTTTTGTATGTATTTAAAGCAGGTTATAATTTCAGACCAAAAAAAATCGATATTTTTGAATTTTTTTGCCTACCCTGTCCCCCTTAAAAAGATACCAATAACCTTGGAATTATCTTACGCAATTGTCTAAACAGAACAGAAAGCTTCTCTCAACTGAATATGACAAGAAAAACGACTACTCATTATTCAAAAATGGGAAGTTAAACATAGTGGTAAAATCTAAATCAAAATGGAAATAATATTTTTTTTACAATTTAAAGTTTGTCCACCTTTTTTGAAGTTCTCTACCCTTTGAAAATCTTACTCAGTAAGTAAATTCTGTGTTCACATTTAAGATAAACGATTGGACTTTCTCCCTCTCCTAAGTCTTAGAGCCGACTGCAAATTTAAGATCTCACCGCATACATGATTCTGAATATTTTTTAGGAAGTAGAGAAAGGCTAGTAGATTATGAATATAATGGTCTGCCAGGTCAAAAGTATTACGTCCCTGATGACGTAATATTTATTGTCAACTTTACTCACTTGTTATTTATGCAAGTGCTTCTAGTCTTCACATTAAGGAACATTTTATTTCTATAATACAATTAATAAACTTTAAGAACGTATCACCCGTGGTGCATTCGGTTAAAGTATGGGAAAGTCACACATGTGGAACTGGTAATAAAATTAATTCTACATAGTATAAGTTGGTTGGTTGAAGTTTTATTGCCCAAGGGCTTCACTAGGGCCATGCTGCACCCTATCCTATATAGTATAGGAACTAAATTGTACGCAAAAATGTATTTAAATATTGTGTACCTTAAATACTTCTGAAGTTAACTCAAAATAAATATAAAGTTCATTATAAAAAATAATTTAAAGGATTTTTTCGAGAAGATTCATTTTTTTAATTAGACATTTTGAAAATTGTCTAGTGTTTTTAATTACAACTATTTACAGTCTATTTTGTAAGACAGCTAAATGGAGAACACTTTTTCTAACTTCGACTTCAGAGACTAAAGCATTTCTAAGCAAAAACTTTCAGCTTTTCTCTATCTGCTAAAAAAAATTTCACCTATTTAAAAAGTCGTTTCTGTCTGTACATGTTAAAATTAGTAACACTACATAAAACGCCATGTGCGTCTGAACTGGATCATAAAAGTTACATTATTTTCAAGCGAGATCAGTTGCATAAATGTTTTGTTTAGATTGGTTGTTGTTTTTTTTAAGTATAATGTAAGTTTTTTAATTTAAAAATACCTAAAAACTTCAAAATCTCTGAGAAATCAATGACCAAAATATTTTTATACAAAAAGAAAAGATTATAGCCCCTCATAAATCCAAAGTCATTCAAAATTAGTGATTTTTTTATCAATACACTGTGCATAGCAGCAAAGCGTAATTTTACCAAATAAAAAAAATATATATATATTTCTCTTCAGACATTCTAATTTCAATTTCAAAAAAGAATCGAACAAAATTCAAGTTTCAACCATCATTGCGCATCAGAACGTCGAAAACCAAAGTCGATGAGGCGGACAAAACTTTTTACTTTCAATGACCTAAATGTTTACAAAGGGTAATGAAAGTGTAGCATTCGGTCAAAAAAAAATCGATTTTTTTTTTTTATTTTTATTTTTATTATTATTATTTCTCCACGTTCTGGCACATCCAGATTTCAAAAAAGTGGTCTAGAAAATATGTCTGTGTGTACGTGGTCAACATAACTCCCAAACTAAGTGACATATGATGTTTAAATTTGTGTGTGGGTTGGTGGGCCATGGGACCTACCATTAAGGTTTTCGTCAAAATCATGCATGAGATTGAAATCATGAAAAAATGTTTTTCATCAATTTCCAAAAAACGACACTAAAGAATGTTAATTAAAATCTATGTGCTACTCCTTTAAATGTGTTCTAATCGTAATCACTTGTAGAAAATTCCTGTAGAAATGCTATAACAGCGTAAAAAGTTGAAAAACGAGTGCCTTTAACTTAGAGCTTTTTGCCCTTGAGCATCGTCCATCAACGATTGATTTCTTTCTATTTCACTTGCAAGAAAGGAAAATGACTAGTCTATCGAACAACATCGCCGATTTCGCCATTTTGGCGGAGGGGGTTGCCCATGTAAAAATCATTGCCAAAAATATCTCCAAACTGGCCATTTTTATTTAAATAAGTGAAAATATGAAAACGGTAAATAACACCATATCAAATTTTAATGCAATGACCAATATAATAGAGTAATTGAAATTTGTGCGATGGTCCACACCACTAGTTTTAGAAACAATGTCTTCTGGACAATTATCTTTTCGTGATTATGTTAGGGTACATGATAGTCATTATTTTGTAGAAAGTTAGTGCAAAAATGTAGTTTGTTTATGGCAAATCAATGTTACAGGATTTCATCACGAACAAATTGAAGTATTTTTTACTTTCAATTACCCACATGTTTATATAGGATAATGAAAGTATAGCATTCAGTCAAAAGAAAATTCGTGTTTTTTTTTGTTTTTTTTTTTGCTTTTCTCCACGTTTTGGAACATCAAGATTTCGGAAATGTAGTCTAGAAAAAATGTTTGTCAGCATAACTCCCGTTCAAATTGACCTACGATGTTCAAGTTTGGTATGCTGGTTCATGGAGGCCATGAGACCTATCATTAAGATTTTCGTCAAATTCGCTCATGCGTATAAGGTTAAAACCATGAAAAATCATGTAAAAATCATGTTTTTCAGCAATTTGTCAAGAAAACGGCTCTATCGACTTTGATTAAAATCTCTGTGCTAATGTCTCTTGAGGTGTTCTAATCATCTCCACCTCCGAAATTTCCTTAGAAATGCGATAAAAAATAAAAAGTTAAAAAACGAATGCCTTTACCACAGAGCTCTCTGCCCTTGAGCATCGCCCATCAATGAAAGATTTTCTCCCGTTTCACGCACAAGAAATGGCAATGTAATGCCTATCGAATAACATCGTAAATTTCAAATTTTAATTTTTTTCCCCCATGTTAAACTTATTGCCAAAAATAACGCCGAACTGGCCACTTTTATTTAAATGAGTGAAAATATGAAAACGGTAAATAACACCATATCAAATTTTAATGCAATGACCAATATTATAGTGTAATCGAAAGTTATGCGATATTTCACACCCCGAGATGAGATTTGTGATCTGCTGAAAAGAAATATTGGTTCGACCACTCGTTAACTTCTAAAAAATACTGTCTAGGTATCTAATAGTGGGATCTAATACAAATACTTTTAATAATACCGAGTCGTGAAAGAAGAAGAAATTTATAACATTGATAGTCTGGAAGAGGAAACTGGATATGTCTACAAATTCCAAAAATATAACTCAAGCATCGCTTTCGAATCCTGGGTACCAACAGAAGAAAAACAAACAAAAAAATAAGACATTTTCTTCTGAAACTTGAATCTTCGTACTTAAAATAGTTTCTTTTATATGAAGTTGTGGAGTGAGGACATCATATTGCTGATAATAAGGACCCTGCTTCACCAAAGACTAGCAAGCCAGATTTGAAATAGTTATGGAGAATGGTATATTCTACTATATAAACATATCGAACTGAAACTTAGCGGCGGTGTTAATAAAACAAAAGACAACCGAACACGCTTTATAAATGAAACACCGATCAAAACTTTTCCTCAGAAAGCATAAATGCAATTAACACAACAACAACCTCACTGATAGAGTGTTCCCAAGTGGAACTTTCTACGTTTGATCATTTGCAAAAATGTCCCCGGAGGATACTTTGGGTACATATTTCGGATAAGGACCGCTAACTCGGTAATAAGTTTATATACTTACGCTACGAAAATGCATAGTTTCTTTTGTTGGTTGTTGAGATAATAATGGAAATTTCTGATTTTTAAGGTTTGCTATTTCGTTTAATTATAAAATAGTAACGAAATTCCAATTTATATACCTAGTTTTAATGAACTATACATAATTGCTACATACAGAGTGTTTATAATTAAAGTTCCACTTTCAAGAAGCTGAAGAAAGAAAAAAGAAATACAGGTCAGAATGATATGAAAAATACGCGAAGAAAGAGGAAATGGTATGGCATAAGTAAAAAAAAAACTGATTCGAAGCCATACCACTTCCCTCTTCTTAGCGAAGTTCGGATCAAATTTCCAGTTATTCTGACAAGAATTTTTTTTACAGGTTTTTAAAATTTGAATTTTAGTTACAACCATCCTGTATGTTTTAAAAATTGAAGAACATATTTGATTAGTCAATTAAAAATTCATAAAAAATACTTTTATATATAATGAAGTTTAATAAAAACAAATTTCAAAGATAATAGCTTGTAACCAGAATTAATTGAGGAATTAATATCGTGGAATTTAACACTACCACTCCCAATACTAAATTCTCCCATATCAAACCAAAAACCTAAAATCTCGCTACGTAAGGTGCCATGTAGTGATTCTATGTTGGGATTCGTCTCTTGTTCACTAACCCTTGTCAACTCGCATTTATTCGACTTGAGAACCAGGCTCTCTTTCCTTGCTAAAAAAAAAAATAGACGCATTCAGATTACGTCCTTAGCATATATAATTTTTTGAAACAAAATAAATAGAAAAGCAATTTTTTTTAACTCCATCGTATTAATTCGTACATTTCTCAGAAGAATTTTTTTCTTTTTCCCATAAGTGGGCTTCATAGAACGAACAAACTTCTTGTATCGAAACTGTATTGCTTTCTTCAACAACACTCCCAATCCAAGCTAGACTGCTTAACGATATCTTACAGCATGTCTAGCATTTTTCAATCTCAAAATTTTCATCTATGCTCTCATTTGCTTGTTGAAACACTCTGTTCCCTATTTTATTTTCTTAAATGCCACCACAGCACGACAAATATTCATTTCAATAAAACCGTTCAGCAACCGTTGATTACGATACATAAACAAAGGGTTGCTGTTGTCAATCCGCATATACAAACACGGCTTTTTTTTTATTATTATTGAGCACGCTGGCTCTTATTTTATTTTCTTAAATGTCGTCACAGCACGACAGATATTCATTTCATTTCAACCGTTGATGATGATACATAAACAAATGGCGGATGTTGTCAATCCACATATACAAATAAAACTTTTTTTTATTAACTACGCGTAAAAGAATTATCTATCCATGTTTGTACAGTACTGATTTTTTTAATTCTTCAAAACGACCTTTCATTATAACCATTATTTCTCGTTAATCCTATTGGAGGTCATTGTATATATCGAAGGGTACATACCAAAATTGGATTTATTTTTCATTAAATCTCATTTGAAGAAGTGAAAATCCATTCCTCAATGTCATATATGTTTATTAAGAAATATTAGGATACTCTCTTTACATCACACAACAAAGTGGTAGTGATTGAATGATATAAGGGATGGAATAATCTCCTCAAGTGAAGGGAAAAACTGCAAGATTAAAATGCTTTGCCCGTCAAAATCACTGAAATTTCCGATAGTGATGGGGAAATTGAATTTCTCCCCCTCCCATTGATACCACTGCGGGACAAATACTGTTTCATTTTAAGTATTCTTAATAGATTGCGTTCTTAATAGATTCCGTTGTGGTTAGTGCTCTGTCCTCGCATGCTAAAGGGTTCGTATTCGAATCCTGGTTTAGACATGGATGATCGTTGTGGTTCGGAAGCTAATGGTTCTGGCCTGATTGGCCGATATTATGCACACAAATAGGTCGTTGGGAGAATAAACCAAACCAATCAACTTTAAAGCGGGAAACAAGCCTTTGTAGAGACAGTTTTATTTAATTAGCGTTGCCACCGATACATAACATTCGTAAAAACCCGTCTTACAAAATTGGGTGTATCGTTACTTTATGATAGACTTGTTGGTGGAATTGAAATTACTTACCGCACAAGCACTCAGGCATTTATCTACGAAGGTGTCATATAACTAATGCGAGTTTTTCTAATTAAATGATAAAAAATAATTGTTAGTTGAAAATATTCAGATAAATTAGTAAATTCAGAGTGTTACATAGATTTTTAAATACAGATAATTACATAAATGATAGTTTCATTAAATTTTAATGCAACAATCTATTCAAGTAATTTGAAAAAATAATTTTTTACTAAAGATTAGTTTGAAGGAAGTAGGAAAGCTTGATCACATTCTACGGGAAGGCCCATAACCCTCACCCCCCCCCCCCCCCACTTCTCTCTCCTTCTATTCCAAATCAGGAGTCTAGATGCGCGACTCTTATTTGTACGATGCAATTTGAATTTTTATCTTTGATGTTGGAACCAACAATTGTGCATTCTGGTCTTGAAGAAATGTAGCTGCTGAGAATAACAAACACTTTCATCACAACTAAGTGCATTTTCTGTATTCAATCCTGACTGCAAAATATGATCTTGAAAATTCATTCTTCCTCTTTTTAGACCATCTTTTAAATCATATTTCTACTTTTTCCACTTGTATTTTTTAGTATTTTTATAAATATGTGTATACAATATTAAATGTGCACATTTAATCATTAAACATCTTGAATAATCAAGTCGAAGTCATTCCACAGCAATTCTCTCTAGTAAATAAACATTGTCCCAAACTTATCGAAGTACTTTTTTTTACTGTAAAAAAATTCATTTAGACAATTCTTATATTTACTTTTCCAATAAAAAAGAATATTCTCACCTCACATTTAACGTAATGAGTAGGACAACAAATAATCACCTAAAACTATTTTATAATTTTAAAAAATGCACTGAAATTAAAGTGGCAACTGATAATCTCCATAAAGAAACAGTTATTAAAATGCCAGTGACATAACACTAGCTAACACTCACCGACAGTTTTTGGCCTAAAAACTAAAACTAAATATTCCCCTTTTTAACACACGTCAGCAATTAATGTCACCCTCCTTTGAAATATTGTTTCCACAATTTGTAACAAATATTTCTTTAATATATGTAAATGCATCTAATAATTTAATACCTTGGAAAAGTCCTACATCAAGTTTTGAAGATTAGTGCAAATGTTTGTTTTTTCCTAAATTGTTTACCTGTTTCGGTGGGAATAACCCAATGCTGTTTTAAAATACATATGAAAGCAATCTTATATATTATTTCTGAACGGTGGTTTTAGGACGATTCTTTTTTCGCCCTTTATACAAAACCAAAATTGTTAAATGGTATACTAAATGTAAGGCTCACAGCTTCTGATGAAAAGCTTATTTAAAATTGCACGTTGTGTTATTTGTTTGAAAATTGAAGTTAAAAAAAATCAGAAACAGTAAAAAGAATATTAGGAAGTTTTGATCGGATACAGTAGATGGAGGCACAATAGGAATGAGAAAATGGCAATTTAAGCACGCTGAGAAAATCTAAGTAATCATATTTCTCATCGCAATAAAAAGTATTGTAATATCTAACTCAGATTAATTCCAAATACATACAAATTTATTTCTTAATTTCCAGATCACATATCACTTGATATGACCTATCATAATTAAATAATTAAAAATAAATTCAAATTCTCCTAAAATTCTTTTCCCTAGCATCACTCCAAAAGAAATCGTGACAAGTGGAAATTTCGCAATGCTACGATATCATAATGCATCTAATCCTTTACTCAAGCAATTTTTCCATCGAAATACTCTAAACATAGCTTGCACGTTCTAGTTTGCCTTTCTTCCTCTATTTATTTTCCAACATCTTCTTGTAGTTTCTTAACCTATTGGAGGAAGGAGGGAGAGTTAAATCCCCACATCGTCCCCATCGGGATTCGTGCCCGTTTTAACACTTATGAATGAAGCGTTGCCTGGCCTGGCGTTAAACCAACAGATTTTTGTAGTCGTCTGGTGATAGGATTTAAGGGTTCAACAATTGGTGAATTTAAATTTTATGTTGTCGAATTTTTTGGTTACTTTTGCACTGATTTTTTCAGTCCCTATCCCTAAAATAAATTGTTCCCTAAAAAATTTTTACTAGAAATCTTTTATATGCATGTAATGTTCAGATCACACTTAAAAATGTGCAGCTAGTCACGAAATTGTCTTTTTAAGCGAAGACTATGGTTTTTCTTTAGACAGCAAAAATGAATGATGAGAACTTTGAGTTATCACTAAGCAGTTCAGATTCTTGAATATTAAGTATTTGATTTCTGGGGAAATCGCGGACATACCCTGTCGAAATGTGGAACGGTTAGTGAATGAAAGTGATGATTGGAGAATGAGATTAAAACTAGAACTAGAAGACACTCTTTGAAAGAATAAATTAATTTAAAAGGCGATACTAAAAATAAGCTTATCATTATATGCATCGCCAATTTTTATATGCAATTGCAACTTATTTAAGCGATTTTGATCCCAGGTCGAGTTTTCATCGTGTTTGACTACTACTACTATTACTACCAAAAAAAAAAAGCATCAATTCTGTGACATTGACTCTCTTTCTCTCCCCTCACTCCCCCCACTCCCCCCCCCCCCCCCTTCACAAAGCTTGTTAGAATGCATTGTCATTGACAACGAATTATCTGCCAAGTTTTAGATAGATTGGATTACAGAAAGTGGGTTATTCCAGGGCCTATTCTAACGGGCAGTCGTGGCTCATTTGGGCAGTCGTAAATCAATATTTGAGCAGTAGTAAAAAAAGCAAAAAAAAAAATTTAAACTAATTATTATTTTCTCTCTCTCTAAATTTTCTGTGTTTTGATTTTCTTCCTTTATCAACTTTTCAAAGTTTTGCGAAAGCTTAATTTCCTGCAAAGTTGCACAGATTATTTTTGCATTTACTTCTTTATGAAGTATACAGCTTTGCCATAGCTCAAAAAGCTCTGGCCTTGTGTTACCTAGTATGCAATAATATGGGTAAGTCAAGATACGAATAGAATAAAAAAAATTATTCAAATTGGGTCAGTATAGATCTCAAATTATAATATCTTTCCCCTCATCCTCGATTTTATCCCCTGAATCAGAAAACATACAAGTTATTATGATCTTCTTAAGGGGCTAAAAAGATTAGTATTTGAAATTTCAAGCAGTCAGAAATTTTCCTCTCGTTTTGAAGATCAAGTCTGCAAAATTTCCTCAAAGTCGAATAAAACTGTATATTTTTATTTATGATTATAACCCTTAAAGGATCAAAAAAGGGGAGGAGACTATTTTTCGAAATTTTAACCAGCCAGGAATCTTCTTTGTTTCAAAGATCAAGTGTGAAAAATTTCATCAAGATTGGAACAAAACTGTAGCTTCTTATTAAATAACATGCATAAACACTCTCATTTAAATATATAGATTTTGTTACATTACATTATTAAGCCCAACATTCATATATTATTCAAATTTATTTTGAATGTGTTTTAATGTGTGAAGAAAAAATCTTTTTGCGAGTATACATCATTTGTCTTATTTTTTTTTTTTTAATTTAGGAATATTTTTAGAAATCTAAGTAATTCTTTTCCCATTGTGATGACAAATGCTTCGTTTTTATTTAAACATAATATCCAGTTTTACTTCCTAATATGTGTATAAGGATTTTTTCATCCTATTTTATATTTTCGTGTTTGTTCCTTTAACGACTTCTTTAGGCTTTAGGGCCTAGGAAGGTCTATATTGCGTCTATATTGACCATAGGCTACAAGATAAAAGAATTTAGTGTCACAAAAGATTTAAGTTTAAGAAAAATTTCAGTATAAAAATTCAAATTGATATATAACTCAATTTGATCATTGAACTATAAATCTCTCCAAACGAGGTTTTTGTTAGAATTAAGCTTCATATTATTTGTCGTTTTTAGTCATGCTGTCCCATTTTAGGAAGAATTGTGCAGTTTGTTTAAGCATTTCTTTTCTTTACTCAAATGTGACAATATCATAATCATTCTATTTGCAACTTTGTAAACTTTTCATAATAAATCTATATTTTTTGGCCGTGCATTTACAAATCTAAGCTAATTGCATTACTTGGGTTATAAGGTGTGTTTTTCCAATAGGAAATATGAACAAGAAACTATTGAATAAGAAATCAGTAAACTTCGTGGCGAGTGTGGCAAAGTCGTTTGCAGTTACTACAGAATAAGATGAAATAGTCTTGAGGGATCTTTGACAACTGAGTTTCTTTTTTCCTTTTTTTTTTCCTTCCACATTCTGATTCGCAAGCAAAACGCAAAACCCCTCTCTATGTCCCTTCTCCCTTATTTCCGGTCAGCGGTACTGTTGTAACTCTATCCCCTAGAATGTGGTTGAGCAACTAGGGCGAGGGGATTTTTTTTTTTTTGTTTATCTTACTATAGTGTATTTTTAGGGGGTCGGAGGGTCGGTGACAACAGGTTGTTTGTTGTGGTGAGAAAAGAGTACGAGATTATAAAAAAAAAAGGCTTTGTATTGCTGAAAATGGTGACTGGATGAAGTGACTGATAACCTTTTATTATGAATCCCTCAGAAAGTGAAATAATTTTTATTTATAATTGGTACAATTGCCTCTTGCGATGTAAAGGCATGTCCATTTTTAAATAAATATGAAATATGTAGCAGGGTACAGAATTACTGTATTAAAAATCGAGTTATTGCTTAATTCAAAGATAAATTATCAGATGATATTGATTTGATATTGATTTTAATTTTTAAGTTGAAATTTTTTTGCAGCTTAAAACACAGCTGAATTAACCAATATAATTCAGGAACTAAAGGACAACCTAATGGATGTGGGGTTAAGCACTCTGGTATCGCATGTATAAGATACTGGGCTCGAATCCTGGATAATAGATGTTGATTACGATTCCAGTATTCACGTTAAACTGTAGGTCCTATCTTGGCTAGCCGTTATTGTGTATAAGAATAGATTGGTAAGCGAACAAATTAACTAACCATAAACTAGAGTTTTATTAATGAAAATGAAACATAATAAAATTTTAACGCAGCCATTTTAGAATTCCACATGAATATTTTGAATTATTTGAAAAAAAAATGTACATGTACAAATGCTTAAAAAAAGTGTCAAATTTAACTTTTACTTTTGGAATATAAATCATCAGGGGTTGCGGGTTTGGGCGATGAGGACTTGTGAGGAGAAGCGACAGGAATAAATTTTTGTGCAACTTTTAATTTAATTGCACATTGGAATCTTTAACCCTAACCAATAAAATTGTACTTCAAAGGATTGAAATTTAAATTGATGAAAGTGGTTAGTGAAGGTAAATTTTTTTCCTAATCCAAGTTTTTACAACACATAAAATTCTATGCATTTGATAAATTTCTCAGATACTTACCCCGGCTCCTTAAAATATTATTCGACTGGTATTTTGACTTTTTAATGCATATCCCTCCCCTTCATTCACTTAACCCTTAGATTTTCTACCTGATAAAATGTTTTAAACATGATGACTCAACGAACTTACTTATTTACTCGTTAATTGTAATTTATTTAATATACATTTATGATATTCTTTTAATAAGCACTTTGAAAGATTGGAAGGAATCTTGGTTTCTTTTGATGGATTTAAATACACTTTCATCGCGAAAGAAATTTTGTCTGGCAAGACAAGGGTTTTAGTTCTTGATGAATGCTTGAATGGTTAACTTTGTTAAAACACATACACATTCTTGCTAAATTCAAAGCATCCAAAATACCAACGTCTAAAATCAAGCCCCTCTCGCCTCCAATCTCTTCAAATGCATATCCTGCTTAGGCCACTGTTCAACTTTATTATACATTTTTTTTCCAAGTGGAGAGGTGTGGGGGGAGGTTTGGGGCAGTCGTAAATTTTGCTTAGAATAGGCCCTGGGTTATTCAGCCCGCCAAATATTTTGTCCCCACGAACAAAACCGAAGTTAATATAAAGGATTCAAAAACATCAAAATGGCAGGTTTTCTTTCATCGTATCTCATCAACCTGAACAGGGGAAGATTTCAATCCTTTAATATCGCCAAATTGAACATGCTTGAATATGACTTGGTATCTGGATATTTAATACAAACGTATTTAAAAGCGATCTTTTTATAACAGACTCCAAACTTGATAGAATGAATTGTCATTAACATCGATTCTATCTACCAAGTTTCAGCACTCGCTGACGATAAGTGGGTTAATTAGATCTCCGAAGATTTGCCTATTACAAAACAAAAACAAAATAGAAGTTGATATAAAGGATTTAAATACACATAGTACCCTATAAAACACATAAAACATGTAGACAAATTTATTAAAATAATTTTTGTTATAAATTATTTTAATAATTAGTTTAAACAATCAAATATTGTGTGTTTACTATTTATACTTCTTTTGCTTTTGGGTGAACTTAGTTTCCGTAAACCCTTAGTTTGTTGCAAAAACTAAAATAAAGAGATCTAAATTGCAAAATAGATGTCCAAGTGTATAACTAGTAAATTTATTAGGCAATTACATCCAAAATAAAAATATAAATTTAACCTTAAAAGTTTTACATTAAGTAAAAAGTAGAATATCATATAAATTTTAGTGAATCTATTTTATAATTACAACATAATCTATAAAATTAAAATTATGTAAAATTTTAAGCAATTTTTTAATATGCATACTTTATCTCTCAAACTAAAGTAATCGTTTAATTTTAACAACTATAGTGTGGTTATTAGTGGAAACAAAGCATTAATTTAAGTGTATAACCTAAAAGATTGTAATTTAAAGAATACAAATGTAAAAGAAATTTCAACAAAATTAATCAGTCTAATATGATTTCGCCTCAACGTCTATAATATTTCCTCATTCAGGTGATTTTACTATCATTGCATGCATATATGACACATAATTATTTTTGCTAGTAGAAGTGATTGGGATTTGAATGCATTGGACTTTTTAGAAAAACGTTAAGTAAGGCAACTAGATATATTGAAAAAAAAACGAGGGAAAAAAAGAACTTATGTCCCCATTTTTTAAAGACATTGCCCAGCCCGGCACGTTATGGCCAGTACGTCCCTGAGAATAGTAAAATTATAAATTACAATGGACCTGACATTTTTATAATGAATCAATAGTATAATAGTTTTAATTAGCATTAACAGGTGGCGACACCAAAAACTATTCCATTAGTTCTATTACCTTTTTATAGTACTAAAACTCAATTAATATAGATTTATAGGTTTCAAGCCCCCCTTCCTCCCCCCTCTCCCCGCGAAATATTTTGCATTTCGCTACGGAAAATTTTGACTTTTGGATTTCTCCTCCCCCATGTCACGTTCGAGAGACCCAAACCCCTACGTCAAGTTACTGCCAACCTCCTCACTTTCTAAAAAATTCCTTTAATTAATATTACTACCCACCTCTGTTGTTGCTTTAAAAAATGAATGTTTATAAAGTTTTTAAATTGACTCAAATAGACATAGAATTAAGTCCTTCTTTTGGTCAAAATAATGACTGAAGATAATTTTTTAAAACTTTAAATTCGGAAAAAAAGGTGCTGATTAAATTTTTCTACCAAAAGTGAAATTGCTACGTCTTTTTTTTTTTTTTTTTTTCCCTTTTTTTTTTTTTTTTCCTTTTTTTTTTCTGTAAGAGGGGACGTATACATAAGTTTCCTCACGCGTAAAGAGGGACGGGAGTTTGTCCAACGTGAGCACTTTCTTTTTCCAATTCTTCAACTGCGGAGATCCTGTTCTGAACCGAAAAGATCTCTCCCTCTTCCAACCAACCAAAGCAGGGAAGTCATATTCCTTCAAGTGGCGGGTCATCTGGAAACTATCCATGAAATTTTTTTTATGGTTTGGTTCTTTGCAATCTCTGATTTAAAAATTCCTAAGACGCGACTGCGATTATGACAGGGGGTTACCGACGGTACCCCCCCCCCCCCAAATTGTGTGATATCTTGTTTCACCACCTTCCCCTTCTTTTTTTTTCTGTAACTTGTTATAAGTATTTAATCAAATCTTCGAATGTCATTTTGAAACTTGGAGGGACGCAGGCACCTTGTTCCAACCCTACATAAAAACAAAATCAAGGTATGAGCTTTTTCCTTGTTTATTTACAAAAACTGTTTTGTTGGCCATGTTTGAATGTCAGAATTGAAAAGAGCGCTTGGAATATAGTTGCTGGATATAGTGGATTAAAGAAAAAGGTAGCTCTCTGAATAGACGCTTCGTGCAATTACTCATCAAAGCAGTATTGTTTTTAAGTAAAAAAGAACTTACATTTAGAGGAAGATGTTTTTTTTTTTGTTTTTTTTAATCGAAACAATACAGAATGATTTAATTAATTGTTTTTATTTTATAATGTTACGTAATAAATGTTATTATTTTGTACAAATTAAAACGAAACATGGATTTGAGTATGAAAGAATTTGCTTTCATTTTTTGTGATGTACATACTTGAAATATCGCAAAATTAGATCAAATGTACCTACAGTTTTTCTGCTTTAAAATAATCTCTAGATGGAATTTTTGCAAAATCATAACATTAAGAATGGATATTACGAATAATTTTCAACCATAATTTATTTTCTTGGCTCCATAGAATTCGAGTAATTGTTCAAAAATATGCTAATTATAGCGAGTTAAATGTTAATTAATTAAGTAATTTTTGAATAAAAATGAAATTTTTTTCATGTAAACGTTATTACTAATTATGTACTTTTAAGTGCAAAAGAATCAATTTTTAACAAGATAAATTTTTAAAAAAAGTTCAAGTGTGATTGTACATATGAGTGAAGTGTGTGGGTTGGGGGGGAGGGGAGGGGAGGAAGTTGCCTGTTTCCGGCTGCACTAACATTTTGGATCACGGGCTGACACTGAGATATGGTATTTTTCAGTGGTTTACGAAAATTTTGCATTGCTCTAAAATTAATTATCAAATACATTTTCCATATTAAACTATTCTGCTTCATTCGCAGTCGTATCTACTCATTTATTTTAATCAGAAATTGCCGAGAGTCAAACGTAAACCAGAGAATAAGAGACCAAGACTTCTCTCATACTCGTACAAGGGGCTTATTAAGGATCTAAGCGGAACGGAACAACTAACAGAATAGGCGTCAGGAAAGTGTGTCGCCATCTGTGAATACGAAATGAAACTATTTTATATTGATTCAGTGTAGTGAATTTCTCTTTGTGATCTTTAATTATTTAATCCTTAGGCTTTCAAAAATAAAATATATCTTTATATCCTTATAAACAATTTAGGTCATCGGGAATTTGGGAAACACATTTAAATCAGTTGCTTTTTTTTGCTTATCACATATAATTAGTATTTTACAATTATATATTTTCTCAATAAACGAGATTGTTTCGAAATAACTCTTGCCTTCCAAGTACTGATTGCCTATGGGGGTTCCTACCAATAATCCCAATTTTTTTCATTGAGTACAAGTACCCTAAAGAAGTTAAACGCGACCGCTTAGCGGCAAACATATTAGACTTCACCACTTTTGGATGACTATTTTACTTGACGGGTTTTTATACAGCTCCTAGTTTTTTTAACAATAATAATTCATCTAGATTCACATGCTACTTTTAATACTCTTTAAATTTTGCTCAAACATCTGATTTCAGTTGACATTTTCTTTCAACATCTTATTATTCACTCATTTTAAATGTTTGCTTTGTTTCAGAATATATTTCATGTATGTAAATGATACTGTACTTTCAGAATATATTTCATGCATGTAATGATACTGTATAATACTGTACTTTCATTTTATGGTCAAATCTGAAAGAGACAGCATTTTTTCTCAACGAAATCATGGAATAAATATTCACGAATAAATTATTCCTTGAAATTTAGATAGTAATAATGAAATTATATATGAGGATATAATTATTAAAACTATTATTATTATTATTATTATTACTATTATTATTATTATTATTATTATTATTATTATATCCGAAACTTAGAAGAAATAAAAAAAATTTACTCTTCTGTATTTTTGCACCTCCTCTTTTCTAAACACTGTCTCTTGAATGCCGTGAGATCTAGTTGGATGATAAAAATCGTTACAAATATATATTTTAATATTTTTACTATTTTGTATTCTTTTCTCTTTAAGATGGTTTCGCTTTCAAAAACATATACCATGAATTTAAACTATTCTCAAAGAGTATAATTTATAATGCATGATTATTAATTAACATTTCTAAAATAAATTAATTATTTTGATAAAAATCTAGTCTTGCACCCCTTTGCCAATATTTCTGGGGGCGCCCATGAGTCTCAGTGAAGATATATATATGCCAAATTTGAAGAAGATTGGATAATATTTAAAGTTTGCCCTTGCACACAGATCACTTTTATCTCTAACTAGTGAAATTTATAATATTGAAATGCTTTATACTAATGAGCTTCTCATGCATTTCTTTCATCATTTGCAAGTAATTTACCTTTAAAAGGGGAACCAAAAGAGAAATTTGGCTGCTTGAAATGGTTTCTAGTGTGCGAGTGACGAAGGGGCCGAATTTTCGCATCCAGCAACGAAAAAGTTACTTTCCTAGATTAAAACCTCTTGATCAGACACTCACGTCTACTTGGGATTGAGTACAGCTTTCCATTCGACAAGCAAATACTTCGTTTATAGCAAATCATTCAAGGCTTTCTGGAAGAAAAACGAGTGAAAATGTTAACTACGTCCAAAAAGGTCCTAAAAGACAAAAGCTATCCAAGAGAAGACCAGTGGTGGCGCCAGGAATTGCCCGACAAGGGGGCTAGCCATACCCGACAAGGGGGGCTGACAGGGTTAGAGCGGTCAGTGTCAATAACGTGACATAAAAACTTTAAATTTAAAAGGTATACTTGTAAATAATTTCCTATAAATTTTTATCTTAAGAATTTCTCAAATATAAAAAAAAGTAAGATCTAGGATGTTTTATTGGTGGTTTTTGCGTCTTGGAACGCTCCTGTGTGAGTTCCTGAATTTAACCATTTGAAAATTCCTTTATTCTCCTTTGATACTTTGACTTCATATTTAAATAAATAAATAACCATTTACATTTTGAATCCCAATGCAATGAGGAAGTCACCATTAGTGCGCATTAGCAAATGCATTTTGAAAGCATTTGTATTCCAATCTATATTAGCAAATAAAGTATGATGTCAAAATAACTACAATTTTTCTAAGAAATCTAGCATTTCGGAAGCAAATGCTGTTGTTAAAGATGCTAGCAAAAAATCCTTGAAATTTAGCATATCGTCTTTGAGAAAAATATAGTTTTATGGTTGAAATGTTTGAAAATCCCCTGGGATCATAGACAATTAGTGATTCCTACCAGGAGCACAGCCATAATCAGCCTTTACAAGCTTGTAACTTTAAAATCTACTTAAAAAATTGCATACAATTAACGTTTCCGTTGCTCAAAACATAACTTACTTCACAATCTAAACACAAAGTATTTTATCAATCCGCAACTCCTTAAAACGACATTTAAATATTAAATCCGACCATGAAACAAACTTAGTAAATGCAATCTGCTCTGAGTTCAATAGAATCTAATGAATCTTAGTTGCAATGGAAAATGATCTATTTTAAAATTAAAATTGATTCAATCATTTAAAAAAAAAATTCACTGGAATGTTATTGCAAATTATCATGTACGACAATTGAAAATGACATTCTAAATGTGATTGATTTTTGTACTCATTTTTAAAAGAATCCGTCAAAACTAATTAAAGCTAAAAAAATTACAGCGGGACTGCGAGGTGAAAAGCGGGACGTCTGGTCATATTACTCATAATAATATAAATGTTTTGAGACAATATATAGTTCTACTATATAAAAGATAACGAGAAAAACTTCTTACCATGGATTTCTATTGTTCGTGAAGTCTTACTCTTGCCTGCATGAGATCTTTTAACAAGGTAAATGAAACTTTGCCGCTTTCTAAGTATAGTATTACCAACAAAACGTGAAATGAGTGGGTTACAATGTTTTCCCATCTCTAGAGAGACAGAAAACCGCTCCAAAACTATTTTGTGGGCTATTATAGACGATGAAAAACGGACGAATGTTGCTTTTATTTTTTTGTTAACACGTCGTGGAGACCGCCAAGGAAAGCTGCATATGCCATATGCCCTTGAGAAACAGACAAGAGCAATATAGTAGACCCCTTTGCGACAGAATGTCGAAAAATATATTTCCAATAAAATTGTCTACTCTGGGATAGCTTACAGGCGAATTGCTTGAGGGTCTGCTAATTAGTGGAAAATATTATTGCTTTTTCAACGATCCATCCCAATCCCTCCCCGTCATTCTGTTGTGTTTTGTATCTAGTAGTGTTCGTATTGGAGTGGGGAAGTCGTAATCTGATCCCTTATGTCTACTATTAGTTGCTGAAAAACGGGTAGTGGAACTGGGAATTTGGATGCTGTCGGGGCTGGCGATATTTGGCTGTAGGGGGTACCTGATGTTTGACTGGATTTGTGCCAAAAATAAGAATATTTATTGAAAAATTTAAAATATATTCGTGATATTTCACAAAAATATACACTTTTTAAAAAATGAAATTAAAACTCATTCCCCGACGGAAACCTAATTTTCCCTGATGGGGGGCTAAGCTTGCCTGACGGGGGTTATACAGCCCCCCCCCCCCCCCGTTTACGCCACCTCTGGAGAAGACTAAAAAGAATTATCACAACTCTCACTCTTGTATCTAGGAGGTTGGTCTAAAAACGACTTCAGTTTCAGAATACCATTGGCTTTTCAAAACGTGATAAAAGTATGGATGGGGGACTACAAACTTTTAACAATATTCTTGGCAGGCATTCTACTGTAACCCCATAAGTTCAAAATGTGGTAGTATGGGTCGCGAAAGACAAAATATCTATAAGTTTGGGAATATATATACACTGTAAAATTTTCATTTTCTTGTTGTTCTAAGTGCTAGTAATATGTAAATTTAAGTCTATAAAAAATTATGCTACGCAAAACACGGGTCAAGCTCAACTTTTCTAACAGCTTCTTACATTTCTGAACTACAAAAGCTAGTGAGATCTACAAAATTGACAATTTCACCTAAATGCTTTACCTGCTCAAATAGTTTCCATTTCTCTAAGAAAAGCAATGTCGAGACAAACAGGTAATGTTACAAAAAAAGGGGGGAAATCTAGAATTACCAAATGATTATTTAATATGTTGAAGAAATTTTTAATAAAAATAGTTTTAACTTATGTGTGCATATATTTTACTTGTTTTTAGGGATATAATTGTTTTTTTAGGGATTGAATGAATCAATGCAAAAGACGCCAAAAAAATTCAACATCAAAAGAATTTAAATTTGCCATTTATTGTCGAACCTACAAATCCCATCAGAAAAAGAATCACAAAAATCCGTCGGTTTATCAACAAACCCAAAACGTAAGCAAACTTTATCCCAAAATATGAGTAAAAGGCATTACGACTAAATTCAAAGACACTTCTTATCGCCATAAACATTGACAGCAGTTACATGTTCGTATAAAAAGAACCTTAACCAAAAAAAAGATTATTATTAAAAAATTTTTATTGTAATACTGATGATACTAAATTTCGATAATGTCATTAATTCGGACTTTTAATTTATCCGTTTTAATATACTAGCATTGTGGCTGCTTAAAAGGAAAAGGATGTTAGATATTCTCCAGTCAACAGACACTGTTTGCGGCTGATTGGTCAAGAACATTTGTTCTTGTGGTCACCAAAAAGAACCAGAATTGAATTGAATTGAATTAGTTAGGAGACACATGTTTCAAATTTATACAATCATTATTAACTTTGAATAATTATAAATGTTTTTATGCGTGTAAGTCATTCTGTGAATAATTATAAATGATTTTGTAAGTCAATCTGTATTTTGTATGTGCTTTGTATGTCTTTTATAAATAATAATAAAATTTCTACAGTCCACTACTTTAAATTAACTTAACCGAGCTCTGGTTGGTTGGTTAGGTATTCAGATTATCTGGCACCGTCATCAACACGAGGGCTATAATGGGCCGAAACATTTTGTCATTTAACAAACAACATACATTTACAAACACCCATGGCTAACACGGGACTCGAACCCGCAACCTCGCGGTCTAGAAGCCAGCACGCTAACCACTAATACCGTTCGGTCGGCTAACCGAGCTCTGGACAGACACTACAATCCTCCATTTAAAACTAATAATAAAAATACTTGTATTAAACCATCATTCCTCCCCCCCCCCCCCCCCTGCCATATTTTCCTTCTTCGTTTGCAGTAAATTTTTTAAAACACAAAACTGGAAACTTCACAATATTTAATTATTTTGATGGGAAAAATTGCCAGCAATTCGGATTTTTCAGACGTCACGATTTTTGTCTTGCCTTTTTCTGGGAACGCTCATAGGGAATTTGAACTTAAATGATTTTATTCTGATTTTTCTTATTAGGAGAACTATGATATAGATATTATCATGCAGAAAGATAATTTAACCATCTAGTAAAAAAAGCATTTAAAAAAAAACTAAGGAATGTTTGCACCAAATTCCGTGCTGTACCTGGCAACTTTTTTTCAATCATTTTGACTAATCATAATACAATTATACAAAAAATTTAAATTTTTAAACAATCACAAGCATATATTATATTTTTTGTAAAAAAAGCAATTGATTAAGACGTCACTTATATAAACTTTACTACCTAGTCTTCTTAACACTATATGTAGCCCAAGTCACAAATCTGCAGTTCCAGCTCCCCCCCCCCCCCCCCTTCTGACAATAATAAACAAATTCTGTTAACAATTCATATGCCATCAACTTTCCTTCAATATAATTCGGAATACTAATTTTGCTTTGTATTTTTTTGCAAAAATGCTTCTATGACAGACTTTTAAATCGTATTTATTTTCCATTGAACTGACATTTAACGTTTTTTATAAATATATCTCATTTTTTAATCAACATCACCAGAAGATATTCAGATCTAAAATTTGATGTCCTTCAAATGGAAAATGACTTAAGATATTTTGATAACAATACTCTCAGCCGAAACCGAGCTATCATGAGATGCGCTGAATCAGGCTTTGAGTATCCTCATTCATTCCATTACCAACCACATTCTACATCCACAGGTACGTCTTTAAATATATTTTTGGCATGATTGTATCTGAAGTTCACAAAGTTGTGTTTTACATTTAAATTAAGGGATGATTGCGAAATTTATGGCTCCACTTGTAAGATATATTATAAACCTTTCGATACAGTGCATCATCAAGGCTTTCGTATTTGTAATGGGGCTTTTAGGATGTCCCCAGTAGATAGTTTACTGTCATTAGCATTTGAACCTTCATTGGAGTCCAGATGACAGAGACTTTCTCTTAATTACTTCTAACCAATCTCATCCAATGCTTAACAAAGTTATAAATCCAGTATACCCCTAGTAGCAATCACTACATGGTGTTTCGTCGGCCAATGATCAGAATTCATCAAAGTCATCGGCGATTCCCCAGACTGATATATAAACACACCCGTATTTCCTCGTCTGCCGATGACCCTAAACTCATCGGGAAAAGATATCGGAAAGACATCGGGGACAGGCGATAAAAAACTTATGTTTCTTTTTCTTGCAATTAGAGGTGATCCTTGAATGTATTTCAAATTTAAATCAAGTATACAATTTGCTAAACATTTCGCTTTGGCAATAAGTGAAAAATATTTTAAAAATAAGTGTACGAAAAATTTTAAATGTAAAAATATATTTTGAAAAAATGCAAACCACATAATTATATATTGCTTATCTAATACGTCAATAAAATCCATAAATAAAAGTTTTTATATAGTAAAAAAATATAGGAACAATTTTCTAAAATTAAAAATAAATTCTCCATTTCAATTTCAATATAAAATAAAAATATAGTCCTTGTTTTTAAATAGTTTTCATTATAATTTGCTGAACTCATTTTGGTCAGTTTTTTAAACATCTTTTAAGTAAAATAAAAATATGTTTATATGTTTCAAAAAGTTAATCAAATTGAATATAGTTTTTAAAAAGATCTAAAAATTAAATATATTTTTTAAATGTCAAAATTATTAAGTAAACTCTTAAATTGCATTTAAAAAAATATCATAAAATTTACATGTCAATTAGTTAAAATTTTACAAAATAGATGGCGACACTATATATTTTTTGCTATAATAAATAAATTGATATCATTTTCCCAAATTTATGGAAGATTTGCTATTTTCCGAAAATTCCCCTTATATAAAAAAAAATGTCGGTCAATTTCCTTGCAAAGTCTGTATGATAGTAGAGTTTTGTACTACAATACAATTGCTATACCAAAAATTGCAAGTACCAACAGTCTTCGGAGACGATCATCCTCGGTTCGATGCCAGGGTAAGCAATTTAGACAATTCTGGCGTGAGTAATTTGGTGGTGTTATAACTTCGATTTGTACTCTTAATATGCCACTGGAAATACTCTTTTATGCATTTTTTGTGTCGATGGGTCAATTCTAAACTATCCATAAGTTAAAAAATATATCATGCATTCAGAATCAATGTATTGGAGAATCTACTAAGACATTCTGGAGCTGCAATTCTTTTTTTTACATTATTTAAGTACAGTAAAAGCACGATTATCCGGCATTAAATCAACCGGAAATTTTTGAAAATCAAGTTTGGCAAGAAAATTGGCATTATTTCGCCAAAAAACTGCGATAAGTCGCCAAATCTTTTTTTATTTTGAGATTTTGAAGTTGAGTGTTTTTTTCTCTTTATTTTGATGGTTTTTAATTTGTAATGGCGAAATAGCTGAATTTGCACTCATCATTAGAAATGAATATGTTATTATAAAAAGTGATTTTTTTTTATTCCGGTTTATACGGAATGCTGAAGTTCTTATTCAAACAACTATGAATTCTCAGCAAAAAACCTTAATATTCTTAATGGAAAATGTTTTTTTCCGGAATATATCCGGAAAAATAGATATACTGTGGTTATTTGCCGAATCTATAGAAAAAATTTAGCTTTTTTCAATTGTATAAGAAAGAGGGTTTCGTAATCGAAATTCCATAATCCATAGCATCGGGAAAACATTCTCCACTAAATAATTTGGTTTATCCAGAATTCTTATAAAAAAAAATAAACATTTTGCATCTATTTAATCTTGCATCGTTTATTGCATAAAAATTTATATTTGTTTCTGGAATATATGTAATTTGTATGTGCGGAATCTATAAATCTATGGACTACTTTTATTGTAATTATAACAAAGAAAGGTGATTTTCCACTTGAAATTACTTTCTCAACCGCATCCGGCAAAGAGTAATTAGGAAATTCAAAATTTGTTAATGGTTTGACCAAATTCCGGATAAAATTAATCATTCAGTTTGTAGGCTAGATCTACATATGGAACTTGCATTTCACAAAATTTAAAATTATGTATAACGAATAACATTCTATTCCATACAGTATCGATGCATCCATAATTCATTTATACCCGCGATTTAATTTGTAAATTTTCAACCACATCCGGAAAATGTGCAATTCAGCCGAATTCAACTATTCTAAACATTTTATTCTTTTATCACAAAATATCAGTTTCTCATGTTCAATCAGAATAAAACCTAATTGCATCCATTTAAATGCATTTCCCCCTATAATCCCAATCAAAGTTTCGATTTGTAGGCTAGTCAACCATTTTGTACACAAAATGGAAAATGTTTATTTTTCTTTTTTGTGTACAAAAAGTATGGGTTATATTTTATTGTATACTATTAACGTGTTTTGCAATCAATTATTGTGTGTGGGGAGGGAGGAAGACAATGGAATCATCTGGGTTTCCGAATACAAAAGCTACTTTTCCAGAATTCTCGGAATCTGACCGTGAAAACGCTCACAAGAAAACTTCCCCTCCGGAACTGAAATAGCGATAGTCCACTTAGTCCGCCCGGTAACCCTAAAATATAGGTTCGGTTAGAATCGGTACAATCAAGAGACCTCTCTATTTTTTTTACATATTTTACAATGCTTAAACTTCTATTTTTTTTACGGAATTTCTGATATGAAGAGGATTTAATTTTAGTAACATATTTCAAATTATTGCCGATCATAAGGGTAAAATATAACATTTTAACTAAAAAAGCTAAGTAGAATATTCTTGAAATATTCCAGTTGTGACGTTTTTAATGTTAGGTGTCATCACTAGCGTTATTTACTGTTTAAATTTGGCGAAAAAACATCAACATTCAATTAACCGGAAAATTCGGTTATCCGGAAATCCTAATTTCCCGGCGATTCCGGATAATCAGGTTTTTACTGTATATCAAAGAAATTCAATGTGCAATGTGACTTGTTCTTTTACATTTATTATATAACGAAGTAGTTATTCTTAACCAATGCTACATTATTTATGTGTTTCTTAGTACTTAAAGATTTCACTAATTTATATATCTACACTTATTCATTTAATGTACAGGATTATTGAAAAATCATTACTTTGACTTGCGGAGATTCTGGTGTCAGTTAATAAATTTTAACCAAAAAATTAATACATTAAATCAATTAATTTTGGAGTTATTATTCTTTTAAATATGTCCAACCATTGTTAATGAACTGTATTATGCATGCTTTACCATTTGTGAATTTTTATTCTTTGAAAAGCGGAGTATTATCAAGTATCCATATATTAGTTTTATATTTTGCTGTTTATTTAAAATCATCTATTGTGTTGATTTTTTTCATTAAATATGCTCATGTGTAGGCCCTTTACAAATAAATGAAGACAGAGGAATTCCAGAATGGGAACTTCCACGTTCATACCCAGTTGGTTACAGAACAATCCATCCAGAATACATTCCAAGACACCCAATTCCTTCTCAAACATGTTATCTCACTAATACTCCAACTGAATGGCCTAGAGATACTACTCCTAGAACACAAAAGCAAGTTAAAAGTGAGTTTCTGTTTGTATTTACAGAACTTTTTACTATCAATTTCCCCATATGTAATATAGAGTAATGAAAATTCATAGTACAGATACCTTTGTTTTGGATTGCCCTAAATACAAGAAAGAAGTATTTGGACAAAAATTTCTGCACGTCTATGTATGAATGCTGCATAGCTTCAGAACAAATTGAGTTATGATGTCCAAATTTGTTATACAAATCAGTAGTGCTTTTAGGACATGACAACAAGAATTTCTTCAAAATTGTGTATGTGCAAAAGGTACCAAATGTTTTCAATAAATTGCCAGAAAACCTGCTACTTTTGTCACCAAACTCGCTAACAGTGAGATTCGTCGTGATAATTATCACAAAATTATGAATATTTTTTTAAATGAATGAAAGTGTAAACGAATTATTAATGACCAGTATTGTAGTGTAATTAAAATCACACTACAATACTTTCACATTTCTGCTTCATTCATGTAGCAGATAATAATGTTGATTTTTTTTTCAAACTGTTTCCTAATGCTTATTAAATTTATATTCTGCAAAATTATAACGTACTTCAAAACCTAATGAGCCTAATTCACATTTGGGTAACTTTACAGGAGAGTGAAAAACTAAATCCCACTCCGAATTGGCTATGTATATAGCTCACACTAAATGATTTTGAACTTTTTTAGCGAGTTATGTTCTATAGAAATGTTATGGTTTGGTGGCAAAAAAGTGTTAGACATTTTCTGCAAAAAAAACCCCTTCAAATTTGGATTTAAGCTCATTTTGTTTGGCTCTGAGGTACAGAATTATGAGCAGTACTGTTAAACGATTTTTTAGAAGTAAATCAGTTATTGACTAATTTTATTTATCTCTATCAACAATGTCACAATTCACAAAACTTGTTAGTTTTTAGTTTATGATTTGCAGTGGAAATTTCTACTGTTGTTTAGCACCCAAAAGGTAAAAAGTAGAATAACGCATGAAGTGGATGGATGATCTGGCTAATATTTAGCATACAGCTTGGACAACACATCAGCAAATTAGATCATTTTTGGAAATGATCAGTTCTTTTACTTTGTTTTGAAAAAACTTTTTTCTTTTATATTACATTAATAAGTTAATACTGTATGAATTTAACAGACAAGAGGGTCATTCTTCCTAAACAGGCAACTAAAACATTTTTAAAAAAAGGATGCCATGAATGTATGTTATATATTTTTTGTTATTATTTAGGCTTAATACAAAAAGAAAAATATACCAATAGTGCAAAATTTTTTTAATTGTGAGTAGGAAAAAATATTTTTAAAATGTGCTCATAATACGACAATTTTAGAAATGAGGCGATTTAAATTTTTTTTAATTAAAATAACAAAATTAATTTTTTGAATTTAATTACAATAGTAGTGGGGTACAACTTATATATATTTTATTATATTTTGAATAAATAACAGCATCATTATCCAGGATTGCTATTATTGTGTTCTTTATTTGCCAGGACAATGATGAAACTTATATAATTAGAAGCTGGCACATTCTGTTAAAAATATTTTAATTAAATGCATATATTTTCTAAAAGTTAACTTTATTATGTTTTCTTTATTGTAATATAAACAATTTTCTACTGCCAGGGAAATGATTCTAATTAAACATAACTCTGATGGCAAAGAACTTCACAGTTCCACAAAAAAGAAAATGGTGCCAATTTAGAATAATTATTTGTACAGCTTACTAAAGAAATAAAAGTTCTTGGAATCGACACAAAAGTAGAATGCTACTACCATCTGTAGTTAAAATATTGAGTGTAAAAGCTTTTAATGAAATAATATATTTTTGTCAAACAATCTTATTTAGGCTCATAAGTTATATAATGCATAAATAATATTAACTTATTTTTTCCAGGAAATTTCTGGTTTAATAATTGAAGATTTGTAATTCATACTTTTTTTTAATTAAATGGAAAGTAAATATCTAATGCTATGAGCATCATCTTTAAAATTAATGGTATTACTTTGAGGATAAAATAGGAGAATAAGAAATTATTATTTAAAAAAAAAATCAGTGAAGTTTTATATTTATCTTTTTCAATCATCATCTTATTTCATTCAAGGCACTAATGATAATTGAAATCTATTTTTTTGACTGCCAAATATTCATTATTCAATTAAGTGTTCTGTTTTTACTATTTAAGTTTTAAAACACTAAAAATTTATATAGTACAAAATCCCAATTGCAAAATTTCAAATTATTTTGTTACATGTTCTAAGTATTACAAATAGATTCCCATTCCTGTCAGTATGTGAATTTGTATTTATAGTTATATTCATGTTAGACTCTAAACAAATTATCTATTTAGGATTGATGAATTGTCATTTCAATTTAATTGATCTTGGTATCAGAGATTCACTTTCAAACTTCTGTTAAATTTAAATATTAATCAAAAAATGCCTATGTTTCTGCTACTGATTCTTTGCTCTCTCTTTGTTTTGTAATAGTCACAACTACAGGGTGAGTTTAAAGTCGAAAACATCAAAATTTACCTGCCTGTAAAAGTGCCAGTTAAAGAATTTAATTTGAGGTAAATTATCACAGAGATTAGTTGAAATATTGGCTTTTATTTTTAGCTGTCAAACTTTAGGTGTTACAATAAATGTAAGAAATTATGTTCTCTTTCACTAATACAAAAGCGTGTTCATTGTACCAGATTTTGTGAGACTCTATAGGATTTGGCAGTGTTTGTGTTAGATATACCTATTGTGTGATGTTTGTTTTCCTCTCAGCTATCGTGTGTGGACTATTTAAAAAATGCAGAAACTTTGTTTAAACTACTTTCAGTTTTTCATCCTCCAAAATGGAGGGTTTACCTGCTCTTTACTTGTCATTTACTGATCTAGTTGTCCTGAAACAATGAACTAATTGTGTCATAGTTGAATTATTCAGTACTGCATCAGAATATTTCTTGCAAATCTCTTCAATGATATAAGAATATGGCTTTCAAACAAAATAACACTCTAACATAAATATTCGTTGTTCCTGGCAAAATACCATGTCACCGCCTCGAACAACAAACAGTTTACACATGAAGTCTCTGTGCACTAGATCTCTGATACAGATTGAAATACATTTGAAACAATCTACACTGTTGTCTACTGGAAGGAAATTGAATTCAATGCAATTTCACTGAAATACCGCAAATTAAACTTGGATGTTCACAACTTTAAACTTGCCCTATACTTATCACAACAACTCACTGGCTGATAAAAAAGTTAAATTAGGGGTTTTTGTTTGCTTCCTGATTGGTTATATTTTCCTTAGGAGCTGAATTCTGTGCTGCTCCTATCTTTTTATTCTAGTTTGAATTGAAGTATTTAATATTTCATTTTAATTTATTTGATTTTTTAGAGGAGGACATATGTGTCATGTTAATGAACAAAGTTGTACTATGTGTTGAATCAGAAAATCCTACTCAAGCTACAGTTCAAGAACTCATAGAATTAATTTTACAAGATGACCAAGATCTATCACTTCCGGCTAGTGCTAGAGATGTGTTTTCATTGTGGCTTGTGTCACCTATGCTTGGTTAGTTTGAAATTTCTTGAATATTTTTGATTGGAAAATAATTCAATAAATTTATGTACCCAGGCTTTTGTTCACAACTTGTAAGTAGAATATTGTTTTATTGTAACTAAGTTTATGCTTTATCAGCATTTAAATTTGTATTTCAATTACAATCAATGCTATATCTTATTTTTTAATTTAGTACAGGGTTCCCACTGGTTCTTAAAAACTCCTTAATTTCAGTTTACATTTTTAAGGGTCCTTAAAAACTTCTTATTTGTTATAAAACAGGTCCTTAAAAGCTCCTTCAATTTCCAAATAAATAATCAGAATTTTCTCCCGGTTTACTTTATTAAAGAAATGTTTCACCAATTTTTTTAAGTCGCTAAAGTACAAAACACTGCTTGATTAGCAGGCTCTCAGCTACTTAACAATCAGTAGGTATGGTACTTTTCAGGAATAAGCTGGAGATTCATGATTTTTTAAGTGAATGGATATAGGAATCCCTGGTTTTTTTGTTTTGTATACTTTTCGAAATTAAAAGTCCATTTTACTAAATTTTAAAACTGTTGCTTGATGCACTTAGTGAAAATATGACTGCTAATGGGTTCACACTGTTGTCAAATTTGGGTGAAAAATCACCAATTTGTACCAGCATGCCTTTGTGCTATGAATATAAAAAAAATAATCTGAATTTTCAATAATGTTTTCTATTTTGATTACAATATCCAACGTATTGTAAATACAAAATTTCAACCTTTCAGCTGAAATTATCCAAGTGTTTTACTTGCACGTGATTATCTGGTATCAGATGTTCAGCAGTAAATTAATAGGTACTGATAGGTATGAATAAAATTCATTAGTTTAGACCAACATTATTCCCAATATCAAAGACTTAAAAAAAATTGAGGTTTTTCTTTAGTTTCCACTTTTTCAATTTCTCATCAGGTATCAAATACTTTGCAGCGAATTGATGATGGTAGGTGGTGTCAAAATATTGTCATTTTCCTGCTCCTGAAAATCATTAAATCTTGCTTTCTGCAGAATTTCTTACTGAAAATCAGTATTTCCCGATTTCATTTGCGAAATTTGTCTGAGTTGCAAATTTTCTACTTTGTATTTTGCTTAGAAGCGCTATTTAATTAATTGGTCATCAAATCTTTGGCAACCAATCTGTTTTTCCATAGTGTTCTTTATGATTTTAGAAATTTTCTCTGTATAGTTTGTTAGATTTATTTGTATCCAGCACCAATCAAGCTAATCCATGCATCTTCAGCTGTCTACTATCAGGTTTGTCAAGATTAGCAAACAAAAAAAAAATACTGTTTTGGTCTTGGTGGCTTTCATGGTTCTAAAGTTTAAAATTTCTGACTTTTCTACAAATTTTTGGTTAGGCCTTTTTATTTTGTTAAGCATTAATACTAATGCTAATCAGATATATTTTCAACTACCTTCACTTTTGTCAAGTTATACTAAATATCAAATTTTTTACCTTATTTAATTTAGTCTTACTAAAAAATTTTGGGAATTAGGCCAAAATTGGAAAGGGAAAAAAAATCAGAAACGCGTCAAAGTTCGTCTTTAGCATTATTGGATCATAGGCATTTTCAATTACATGAGTTTTTGTGTGGATTGGCAAATATCGACAAAGCATTGTTACAACTGGTAAATAAAAAGATGTCTTATTCCACAATAATGTGGCTCACCTAGTTTTAGAAAATTTAACAAATACAGAAAATTTAAAGTTCACATGGGAAAAACTGTTTGCAGCATGATTAGATTTTAAATTGTTAATTTCAATTGAAAATTAAAATCCAACTAATTAATCAAATTTTTATTGGAATTCCATTCACTATCTTGTAAAATGAAAGTTTGATAAATAAACCTTTTTGTGTTTAATAAATATCTTCAGTATTCAGAATGTATGCAATTGGGGTAAGCCACATTAAAACAAGTGAAGATGACAATAATCCAATGATGTTAAACTTGATTGTATATCTGTTTTCACTTATTTTTACACTAAAAATTAATTACTTTGTCTTTTTGTTTTCCACGCTTTTTTACACTCAAGCAATTAATTACTTATCTCTTTTGATATATGTTACTGTCTCAACAAACTTACAATCATGAAAATTGAAATACCTGTGTTATTGTATTTAAAAAGAATTAGAATTACCATCATTTACTATTTAATTTATGATATATAAGCTAAATAATTAGAATGTGTTATGAAATGTATCTTTAAAAACACAACTCAGTAAGACTAAAGACATAAAAATTTGTTCTGCTTACCTATAAAGTTTTACTTAAGTGACACATGGGTTTTCTCCCATTCAAAATATTTCCCCTTCACAGATGTTCATCAAGCAATGTCCTATCTCAATTTAGCCCCCTCTTACAGTACTCGCACAAGAAAATCCTTGATATAACCACCTAAGTTATATGCACACATGGTTTGACTGGTCCTTATAAAAGAAATCTGGGTTCTTAAAAAGTCTTTAGAAACTCCTTAATTTTTAATTTGGAAAAAGAGTGGGAACCCTATATTAATTGAGGCCTTTAGTTGTAAGTAGGGTTGCCACGCACCTGGAAACAGGGAAATGAAAATGCCTAAAAAAGGCCAGGGAAAACTAAAAAATGTGACATTTTCTGGAAAAGTCAGGGAATTTCTTTCAGATTCAAGTTTTCTTCCAAGAAGTTTAGTAATTTTTTTTTCAGAATGCACATTTGCATTCTGAAGATTTGATATTTCATATGATATTTTCTTGTAACAACGTGGACAAGCACCCATTGAAAACAAACATTTTTGTTTACTTTGGCTTGGAATAAAACCTGAAAATTTAAAAAAATTGTCTGGAAAACCTGAAAAAGTCAGGGAATTTTGTTTTGCATTTTAAGTGGCAACCCTGTGTAAGGCCTTACTGATCTATTGTTTTTACTTATTATTTGTGCTATAACCAGCAGATTTTATGCTACTGGTTTATTTAATCCATTTTAATTCGATATTTTTTTCAAACTCTACGATAAGTTATAAGATCTTGGCCTATTTATTAGGTACTCTAGTACTAACATAATACTTTGACAAAGTTCGGGGAATTTTTTAATAGGAGAAGGCCTATTTATGATTAAGTTGCTGCCATACCATTTAAGCTGTGTGAATGTGTATACACCATAGGCTCTACTGTATTGCCGTCATAAGTTAAAAAGCCCTAAATCCAAAAAATGTAATTGCCTATTTCAACACTTTTGTGTTATTGAAGAGGTTTGTATGACCTAAGAACTTGAGCCATTCAATGAAACTAGGGGGCTTCGCCCCCTGCTCGCTAATGCTCGCCAACCCTATTTGTTGATTGAAATTGTCATTCATGCACATGGTTATTTGGGAGATACTAGTGTTGTGCTAATAAAGTATGCATATGCTCCTGGAGTTGAACTGACATTATATTATAACTTGACAGTCTTCACCCTCTTAAAACCTAGAAAAGCTGGTATCCCTCTTTGAGCAATTATTAGTAGTGTCCACCTTTTGAAATCCTCCACCTCAAAACTATTTTGCCAAACAAAACTGTTAATCAAGCAATTATGACATTGCACTAATAGAATTTGACACTTGTTTGAACTTTGGCAACTTTCACCAAGATATTTGTGTTAAAATACTCAAGTACCAGTTATTATTATTTCTGTAATTATTAATTTTGTAATGTTTATAAAAAGTGTACACATTTACATTCATGTGCGCATTTCCTCATAAACCTTGTTTAGATTTATTGAAAAACAGTAAATTAGTTATTTTTCATTTTAAATTGAATTTAAATTACTTACGAATGCTTCTTGTAATATTTCTTGCAATGCTTAAGTTTTTTGGTTACTATGACATCTGCTGCTTTTTGTGAGCAAATGTAACATAGATAATTGTTTTTGTAGAAAAATATTAAATATGTTTTGAAGGTTAAGTATGTACTCCATATGTATATATACAAGCTTATCCAACCAAATGCTCAACTTGGTCAGATTTTTGCTTTTGCATATTACATTTCTTCTTCCATCAGTTCAAATAGGCATATAAGAACTTCTCTTAAACTGTTTCACTGCTATATGTATTTTGGGATGTTGATGATCTGAATCCATACTCTTACAGAATCTTGAACAGCTTCAAGTTTATAGCTTGACTACAAATTGGTTATTTACAGCCAACATTCTCTTGTTTGTTAACCTTTAATTTCTGTATGTGATCTGACAGACTGCGAGTCATTTTTTGTGGAATACTTTCACCTCATAAGTTATTTCATCTTAGACTTTTACATGAATTTTTCTGATATTATGTTTTCTTAACCAATTTTTGGCCAAGCATAAAAATTTTATAAAATGTGGTATTGTTTTCATTAAAATAGGTTTAAATTACATTCATTAAGACACAAAAAGAGTTTCATGCATGAAGAATAATATTTTATTTAAGAAAAAAAATTTACCATTGGCCAAATCAATGAACAAATCATTTTGTTAAACAATTGTATTATAGTTGAATTTTTATATTTTTTATGGAAACTTTTTTAACGTTTTGGATGCAAATGGACTTGGCATTTGATGCACAAATAAATCGTGTTGTTTTGCACACTTGACATTGTCTACACGCTTTTTTCTTTTTCATATTCACTTATGGTATGTCCGATTTTATCAGTCCATATTTTTATAAGTAGAGCTGTGGATGATAGACTATCTTCATTAGGATGAGTCATTTGTAATGTATTTTCACCAGATAGATTATTCTTGCTTTCAGATTTTAATTGGGTAATTGCTATATTAAAATTAGTGAAAAATATGTGTCACAGTATTAATAAAAAAATATGTATTGAAATGGTGTGTTTACGCACCTTTGGCTGAAAGTGGGTTAAATTTTAAACCTATGTTCACCAATTTGTTTGGCGCAGTATAGACCACATGTTGCCCTTGCACCAAAAATATCAAAACAACCATAGCAGTTAAATGTTAATGATCTTCACTGTGTCATTCATATCTTTGTTTTCTTCAGTAGAAGTTTTTTTCAATAGATGCTCTCTGTTCATCAATGAGGGACTAAACAAATCCCCTATTGTGCTTACCAAAAGTATTCAATACCTTTGAACCTGTAGTTCAAATAGGTAAATTAAGGTAACAGAGAAATTTTTCCCTTAAGTCTTAATCTTCACTATAGCTAAGGAATGAAACACAACTTTACCTCACTAGCAAACAAGAACATGTTTTCTTACTGCAATTGATTCATCAAGTTTAATTGCAAAACATCTTCCTTTCTTTATTCCCTCTCAAAGAGAAACATTTTGAAATAGATATGAAGTAATACATGTAGGAAAAGTTATGTGTGAAGTAATGAAATGCTTTTCCAAACTTTTAAAGTAGCATGTTTGTAAAAACTTTTTTACTATTAGGCAGTATTTTTTGCAGAAGATTTAATACATTATTTTTGTTTTAAAATCTGGAAACTTCGAAGCAAAATTAAAATATTTTATGGACTAGCAATATATTTTTGCTAACTGGGATCGATCTGTCAACCAATGGTTGAAGACTATTGTTCCATACTAATCAGTTGGTATTTATTAAGCTATATTTATGTAATTTACAGAATTACAACTAACTGGATTTCAACGACCTTATCACACAAGACAGCAGTGGTTGACTTTGCTTTTGAAATACACTTCTGCATCAACAAAACACTTAGATAAAGGTATGAACAATTTTAAGTTTAGAGGAAAAACATTTATTTAGATAAATCTGCTTGCATTAGAAGCATATAAAGATATAATATTTCATTCAAAAATTGTTAGGATACTCTATTTATTTCCTCAAATTTTAACACACAAAAATTTAAAAATTGTGCTTCTCTATGCTTTACTATTAAATTTTATTTTGTTCTCAATTGTAGTCTAGATAATTTAAAAACACTGAAGCGTGGAGCAAATATCAAAACTTATCTCTTTAAAAGCCCTTTGCTTTTAAAAAAATGTTCACTCATCTTGGTTTATTGCCAAAATCTATCTTCCTTTTTTCATTAAAATTTTTACACTTTGGCATTTTTTTATTTTCTCATTATTTACTAACAAATCTGACTGTACATTGCATGCTTGAAATGTCTCCTTCCGTTCAGTAGACTGCAAATGTAGAGAACGGTTAGTGTTATCTTAAGTAATGGTTAATGATTTTATCATCCATTAAAATATAGAATGTGACTGGAAATCATTTTATGGTTCTTAGGGATTGTTTTCCTAACTAAAACTAGATAAACACTGCAGTATGCTTTGTAAATAGTGCAATAATATTTATAAACTTAAACTAAAAAGGAGAGTTTCAAAACTTCTTTCTAAAGAACCTAGATTAAACTTTCATAATTTTGTGATAGAATTTACATGAACTAGGCAGGGTTTCACATTAAAATTTCTCTGAAAAAAATGAAAGAAAGATATTTGCATTATGCACAAAATTTCCGTCTTGTCTAATACAGAGTTTTCTTTCAAAAGTGAAATGTCACTTTAATCCTGTATGTCAGCTTAAACAAGGTAATATGATAGTACTTTTTTATAATTCCTAGATTAACCTGAAATTTTCTGATACCAAAACAATCAGACATTTTTATTTTTTTTTAAATCTTATTATTTTTTATATTATTGATTTAAATGTTCTTATTACTATTTGTAGTATACATAATAATACATGCTCATAATTTCTAGATGAACCTGAACTGTTTCTTAGAAGAAATGTCTTCTATGACAAGCAAGATGAAATGAGAGTAATGTATTTTTTTTTTTTTTTTTTTGCTTTAATATATAAGTATAACATATTGTTACTATTTCAACTAATAATTATCCTGACATGTATAAGAAGTGCATGCAGGTTGGTTGGGGGAAGGGCCTATTTTGACTGGACAATAGAGAAAACCCTCTTAGAGAGGGTTTTGACTAATTTCTGAATTGCCTCAAGTCGAATTTTTCCATTTCTTCTGCAAAGCCGATGCTGGTTGAGCTGTTGAATATGAAGTGATGGTCAGGTTAATAGTTTGTTTTATAATTTATCCCGCATATTCTCAGCTTAGTGGCGACTGGGAAGTAATATGGGTTAAAAAAATCGTTTTACATTCATATTTATACTATTTTTTAAAAAATATTAGATACATGCTAATAGATTTAGCAGATTATATTTTATGGTAAATGGTTAATGAGATCCCTAATTTTTCATGTTAACCATAGGCATAAAATCCTATTTAAACTGTAATGATGTAGACAGGAGTACCAATACTGATTTGGAATACTTTAAAGATCTTTTCTTCTGGGGTTAAATTTTACTTTTTTTTGTAACATGTGTAGTCGTCATCCGTCCGACTTGACTTCTTACCTGTATGACTTCCGATAATGGAAGAAAGTTTTTACTTGCTATTGGCATCAACTAGAACCCATTCATATGGCAACAATACTTCTTTAAAAATAACTAAGCTTATGCAGCTTGTGATTTATTTTACGGCGCTTATCAACTGCCTTTTTATACTTCAATATAAGTGGTCCATCTAGTTGCAGAATATGCTGATATGGCAATATATGCAGGTATCTGGACAGTTATTTGTGTAAGCAGTGTCTTTCTTAATTTATTATTGACATTTTACTTTTAAATGTTCATTTTTATATTATCAGACTTTATTTTTAACATTAATTTTAGATTTGTGACATGAAAATTTTGGAATTATTGTATGAAGAAGCAAAATATAATGTCTTGAAAGGGCGCTATCCTTGTGAAATTCAAGATTGTGATGTTTTAGCTGGTATACAAGCTCGTTTAGAACTTGGACCTTTCAATCCACAAATTCATACTGCTGAGTTTTTTAGGTAAGTTTACTAATCTATTATTTCATTTGACAAGATAAAGCATGATTATAAATGAAAACCTTAATAAACAACCAGGATGAGTTATATAAATTTTTATTTTATTTCTTTTATAGTTCTGTACTCTACGTACAAATATCTGATAGGCAGTATGTTTTAACCCTTTGCACTCGTAATTATGCTTTAGAAAATTTACAAATAACTCAGAAATTTTTTTTATGTTCGATTTAGATGAATTTTTTTTATGGAAATGTGTTCTTATTTAACAAGAAGGTTTACTATCCTTAAATCAAAAATTTAAAAATATAGCCCCTGAATACAACCCTTGACTTAGGATGGGAATGTGGCCACATAATATTTTATTTGTCAATGTGTCAAAATAATTTATTGAAAAAACTTACTTAAGTATATTACACTTCACTGCATTAACCCTTTGCACTCCTCTGTCCCCTCTCAGGGGACATTGTAATCTAGCATATCACTCGGATGTGCCCTCTCAGGGGACATTAAAGTTTATTAGTGATTACGGAGAATTAACTTTTTCCAGCCCAACTTTTTGAGAAATACATGTTTCCCTGAAGTTTTCTCTTGAAATGGCACAAGAAATCAAATCAAAATATGGTAAAATTACCAAGATATATAAAAAAAACATTTCAGCTGGGTTTTGTGTCAAAAGAAAACTTGAGAAGTGTTGGTTTACGATGGTCCGAGCACTTCTCTGTGCCACTTGAAAGGAGCGATAAGGAGAGTTTGTCGATGTTTGGGTTTGTTGAAATTTACTGGCGCAAGGGCAACGCTAGAGCTGAGCTGCTGGTAGCCGTCCAGAATGGTTCGAAGTGCAAAAGGTAATAAATCTAAGAAATGTAATAATATGAACAAACTATATAAACAATATTTAGGGGTGGAACATAATGCCGGCACCTCCACCAAAGCAAATCAACTTAGAAATACTTCGAACAGAAATACTTTGGTTAAGTTATCACAGTTTTCCCAAAGAATTTCTGCTGTCTATAACTTGTAAGAAGTAAGTAACTGTAACAAAACTAACTAAAAGACAATAAAAACAACAAAGAAACTAGAAACAAAATAAAAAGCACAACATAAAGAAACAATTACATTTTATAATTTTGCAGAGTATGATAACGCTTGAAACAGTCCATTTGCATGAATTGCTCCCTTCTGAATATGGCACTAAAGAAAGGAATTTTAGCAATGAAGTTTTGGGATCAATATTCCTGCAGATGGCTAACAGTTATTGCACCCATATTTAGAATAACTCCTAGAAAGGCCTGAAATTCTGATTGCGCAATCCTTGCTGTGTTTTTCCTATTTCTATGGTGACATACGAACGCAACGGTACAGATGCGATGTCCCCTGTATGGGGACATACGAGCACGATGGTAAAATTTGTATTAAAATTTGTATTTTGTAAAATTGATGTACCCCATACAGGGACATACGAGTGAAAGGGTTAAGTTCAGTTTCGTTGAAATCATGATTTTACATTATTTTGTTTAAATATCTACTAAAGAAAAAAATCATTACATCCATTCATAAATTGCTCCAAGTTTGGAATAAAACTTATACATACTGTGATTAATTTCCTCAAAGTTCAATTGTCTTCACCCTTATTTAAAAAAAATTGAGGAATATGACTCATAATATTTTCTTTTCATGTCGAGAAATGTATCTATATTAAAAAAATATATATATCGTAGGATTTTCACAGTAGAACAAGGAATTAGGCATCTGGCTACTATTTTCTTGCTTACAACACAAAAAGTTACATTCATAAGAAATGTTTAGGGAAAATGTTAAATATATTTTATATTTTTTTACTTATAATGTTTTAGGATTTGCCTAATTTAAAAGTTCAGTGCAGTCCCATAAAGTTCCAACTATAAACACTCAAGCTAAATTATTGTACTTGTTTGTTTTGAATACAACCTTTGATCTTTTTCACAAATAGATGTGCATATGTATATTTAATAGGTATATTTAAACAAAGAAAATAGGTAAAATTTATTTTATGTTTACCCCCCCCCCCCCAATTCTTTCATGTTTTCTTTTTGTACTATTTCTTCGAAACATTTAGTATGCATGAAACGTAACAGTTGGGTCACTTTTCTACCCACAGTGTAGTCTTTATTCTCACAATATTATGTATTTTTAGGAGCAAGATTACAGATTATCTGCCTGAATATGCTTGTAAAAACCGTTGGTCTTTTCTTAATGTCAGTGCTAAACCAGGTCCAGAACATAGACTCTTAGATAGATACCGAAGTATATCTGCCAACACTGTGCGATATAAACTTCTAAGGAAGTATATGGAATTTTGTTGGGCTCTACCTTATTATGGGTAAATATTCCAAGTCATGAAAACTATACCTTTCATTTTCATTTGTTGATAGAATATGCAAAGTAATTTAGCTATATATTATTAAAACAACCTAAGGTGCATTGTAAAATTTTGACCTCACTTAGTTTTTTCTTTGGCAATGAACAAATCAAATGCACATCTAAAACATAATCTGGGGAAATTGCATGTGCACACTTAAGACATGACACATGACTTCTGGAAAACAACTGTGATTGGGTTGTAATAGAAATTAGAAATTTACATATCAGATATTACATAATGATGACCTCACCTAGAAAATTGAATCACAATCTGACACAAAGCATTTGCATGCCAACTTTTACACTGCAAATGTGTTTCAAATGTTTAAATGTTGCTGTTTGTAAATTCTGACTGATTATATGGTTGATTTTATTTTAAAAGGAGTCGATTATAACACAAGTTCAGGAAAAGCATGAAAAAATCAAATGAAGGCTTACAAAGGTACCGGCCTTTCTAATGGAGCGATAGGATTGAAGATGGGATGATGTCCATATGTTATAAATAATGTACTGAATCTTCGTAATCAATAAAGCAACAAAGAGTTACCAAACCAAGTTCACTGACCTTTAGGCAAAAAAGATGCAGCATTAGTAGAAGGATTAGCAGTGGCGAAGAATTTTTGGAAGAGCTAACTTGTTACTCTAACATTACTGTGCACAAGCCAACTTTATCAAGAATTGTAAAAAAAAATTGGAAATCTTAAGTACAAGAAGAAGAAAATTTAATCCATATGGCCAAAACTCACAGAGCTGCTAGCCTATGGAAAAGAAAATTTAAACTGGGGTGACAGGTAGAAAAAAAATAATGTTTAGTATTGAAACAAAAATCAATTTGGATGGTTCTGACGGTTGCTGTTACTACTAGCATGACCTTCGTAAGTATGAGCAAATTTTCTCAAAAAATAACAAGGTGATTGATGTCTAATGGTGTGGGGTGGATATATGATGACAAAATAAACCTTGCATGTCTATCAGGTGTATGAAGATGACCAACTACCAAGAGCTGATGGAAATGTATCTTTCGCCATCTGGAGAGGCAATTAGAGATCATATCGGATCCAGCAACAAGTTAAAGCTTCAATTAACATTGCTAAATCAACTTGGGAATGGTTTCTCATTAATGGTTTGAATACCATGGCCTGCCATTTCTGCTGACCTGAACCAAGTGCAGAACTTAAGGGAATTCTGGCCAGGGTTGTTTATGAAAAAAGTAGCCAATATAATCAGGCCCTTATTTTCCATTAGGCCCATGCCTAGGACCCCCGAATTTTCAGAAAAATTCTTCTCAAAATGATAAATAGTAAAAGAAAAAAGTATAAAAAAAATAAACATGAATCATAATTATATATTGAATTTGGAATAACTCTCTTTGGTGAAGTTTACTAGTAAAATACTCTAAAAATAGTAAATGCACCAAGTTCTTAAACTTCGTGTGGGGACCCCTCACAGAGCCCAGATGAAGTAGAGTTTTCTAAAATGCATGACAATGAATCTTATTGTTGACAAAAATAAGTAACTTCTATAAGTAATTCTGCAATATTTAAAGTTTCGAATGATTTTGTTAGGCTTTGAATATATTTTTTATTACTTATACTTTTATTTAACTTTAAGAGTTATTTAACTTAAAAAACATAATTATTAGTTTTAAAAAGCAGCTGAACTGAAGTGATAGTAAATAGACAACAAAAAATTGCTGTCACGTGGTCTACTGTCTAGAGCTTTCTGAAAATTATAAATTTTTGAAATATACATATATTTTTTATTTTGCTACCATAATGTGGCCCCGAAAATACCCCTCGGGCAGTTCGAAGAGGAAGAGAAAAGTAGAAAGTTCTCTGTCTGAAAAGAAAATGAATTCTACTCTGGAAAAGTTTATTGTACAGACTGATAGAAATGAAAAAGAAAATGAACCAAATGATATCAATCCGATTCCCATGGTGGTAGTGGTAGGAGAAGCTTCAACATGCAATGGAAATATGGATGATATAAATGTTATGGATGCCGAAAACCCCGAAACTTTATCAATGGAAAGTGTACAAATAAATACTTCTGTAACTAATGCTGACACCACTACTGAAAATTTTATAGAGCAAGCAATATGTTACAATGATCCAGCGCTGTGACCTCTTGTAAATCAAATGTTACGAGAGTACTTTGCGAAAAACAAACTGGATCAAAACGTGAATCATCTACAAATTTTAGGCAGAAGTATTGGATCGAAAGTTTGCTTTTGTTCAAAAAACAATTTTTTAAGAGTGAAAAAAAAACAGCTAAAAAGTTCAATGAGAGTGGTTGGTATATTCCATTAGTAGCAATGCATTATTTTGCTATGTTTGCAAACTTTTCAGCAACAGTGATTGCACACTTTGCACAACTGGACTTACATACTGGCAAAATGTGACGTCAAGACTGAAATCCCATGAAAATTCATCAGTGCATAGAACGTCAATTTGTTCGCTATCTCAACTTTCTTTGACTGCAGGATGAATTGATTGCAAAATGATTGAGCAAAATGAAATCGAAAAAGATATTGGAGAAATATTTTGAGTCGTGTGTGAGAGTCGTGGAAGTGATCAAATTTATTGCAAAAAGGGGTCTTGCTTTTTTCGGTGACAATGAAACTCTGTCATCTGAGCAAAATGGGAATTTCCTGGGAATTCTCGAACTTGTCAGCAAGTTTGACCCTTTCTTAGCTGAAAATTTATCTTCACATGGAAACAAAAGTCAGGGACATACAAACTATCTTTCATTCACCACAGTTGCTGAACTAATTGAAATTATGTCTGAAAAAGTTTTAAGTGTAATAGTTTCTGAAGTGCAAAGCGCCAAGTATTTTGGAATTATTGTCGACTCAACACTAGACATTTCTCATGTCGATCAACTGTGTGTAGTCATTCGTTATGTAGATGAACAAAACGAACCAGTTGAACGTCTTTTGACATATGTGCCAATCCATGGTCATGGAGCTAAATATTTGTATGACATATTAATTGAGTTGTTTGAAAAGTTACAAATTAATATGCAATATTGTCGTGGTCAGTCATACGATAATGCCAGTAACATGGCAGGAAAATATTCCAGCCTGCAAGCTCGACTAAGAGGTGATTTCCCTCTTGCTGAATGTGTACCATGTTCTACACATTCCCTCAATTTAGTGGGCGTGAATGCTGCTGACTGTTGCCGAAACGCTGTTTCATATTTTGTATTTGTACAGTCGTTGTATAATTTCTTTTCTGCATCTCCCCGACGATGGGAGATTTTACATTCTAAAATATTAAACGGTGTTAGGGGCCTCACAATCAAATCATTGTCTGGTACTAGATGGTCAGGAAATGCTGTTGCTGTGAATGCACTTAAAAAAGGCTATTCCACTATTTCAATGACATTATCAGAAATTTCCAATGATGAGAATGCTGCAACAAGATATGAAGCAAAATGTTTATTGAAGAAAATTTAAACTTTTGAATCAATAGTGTCAGCAAGGATATACAATCGTCACTTGTGATGTATCTGCAATAGTCCCTCTTTATGAGTCATTAGAAAACTTTGTTCAAACTGTTCGAGAAAATTTCACTCAATACGAGAAGTTGGCTGTTGAGTTGGTGCAAAAAGTTCCCTATGCACCGACCAGAAAAAAAATTATCCCCAAGAGTAAAACTCTGGATAGTGTAAATAATGATACAAGTTTAACTGTGACTGATCATAATAGATTTATTTACCAGACACATTACGTGATATGTGACAATTTAATTTCTCACCTTAGTTGAAGAAATGCCGCATATTCACTTTTGGACTCTAGGTTTGGTTTTCTGTACTGTAGAAATGAGCCTAAGATGCCTCTCTATAAGGCAACAAAACAATTCCAGGAAATATATCATGCAGATATAGATGAGGAATTCTGTGAAGAATTTTTACAATTTTTAGAGTTTCTCCCTGAAATTGTGGATGTAAATGACGTGCTTAAAAGTATAAGGAACCTTGATATTGTACACATGTTTCCAAATGTAGAAGTGGCATTGCGCATTTTCTTGTCAATTCCAGTGTCCAATTGTTCTGGGGAGCGCTCTTTCTCTGTTCTTAAACAAATAAAGAACTGGCTGAGGTCAACTCTATCGCATGAAAGACTAAAAGGGTTAGCCTTGTTATCTATGGAGAGTGATATCACAAATAATTTAAATTTTGAAGACATTCTTAACTATTTTGTTTCTCTCAAAACTCGAAGGAAACCAATGTAATTTTCTTTGCATTGCAAAGGTAATGTAAGAAATCCCAAATTTAATTTGATTTGTGCTAATTTATGTTTAGTCTATGGTAGAAATGCAATGAATAGGTTTTTTTTAATATTCTCTTTGATCTAATACTGAAAGATATTCAGTCAACCATCAGACTGAATAGTTTTGTACCGAATTTGGGGGAAAAATCAGGTTTAACATGTATATATTCAAACATAAATTTTTTTATATTTGGAATTCAGCTAAATGTCGCATCTCTACTATTTGTCCCATCTCTAGTACCTATATGGTTTGTTGAGATATGGCTTCTATCTTAATAATTTAAGAAAAGAGTTTATTATATCTTAATTAATGTACCTTTTATTTAGTGGATATTTGTTTTAAAAAAATAGGAAAACAAAATTTCTTTTTAACATAGAAAACAGTATTTTGAAACTTTTGACTAATTTACTTTGAAATCCCTTACAATATAAATTTACTTAATTTATTGTGCCAATAGTTTTACATTCACTTGTGGCTGCAGTAGTGAATATCAGTGTTTCTTAAATTATTTTAATTAGTTTTTATTTGCAGTTGTTACAAAATAAATGTGGTTTTTTTGTCATAATGTATATGTAATTATTGAATAACTACTAATATTCTGTTCATTACACTTGTTCTTTAACATAAAATAGGGATATATAATTTAATAACTCGTTAGTTTTTAAAAATTTAATATTGTTACATTAATTTAATCAAGACGAGAATCAAAATTGTCATGATTATATAAATATCAACAATTGTCAATGAGGGGGGCCCCCATATGTATGTTGTGCCTATAGTAGTCTGTTTCCTAAATCAGGCCCTGAATATAACAATACTTAGGATTTGAAGGCTGTCATTATTCCTGCATGGGAAACCATTGATTTTATGGTGTTAAAAAGGCTTATAGATGGAATACTTCGTCACTTTTATCAGTTTCAGTCGATAAAGAATCATTAGTAGGACATTAAGTGGACAGAGGTCATCTTTTTGCAATATTTTCTTCTCAATGTGTTGTCTCCAGTAGTCAACAAAAAATTTTGTTATTATTTAATTCTAGTAAAATGCTTTACACCTCAACCAAATGTCTTTCATTTGTGTTCGTCAACACATGTTACTGTACACCAACTGCAGTTCTTAGTAGTACATACTCTAAAATAAAATGAAATAATCGAAGTAAGGTCAACATTTTGTAATGCGCCTTACAAATTATAGCAATAGTTTGGTTAAATTATATTTAACAATAGTTTGGTTAAATCTGACATATATCTGCACATGAAAATAAATATTAATAGATCATTATAACTGTGTTAATTGCATAAGCTATGTTAAATATTGATAACATGCTATTTATTCAGTAAATCACTATTATTCAAAAGTTATAAAAGTAGAAGAATTGCCAAAAAGTGCACTCTCAGTAGCAGTAAAGCTGCAATGACAAAAATACGCAGCAGATTTTTTAATGAGTACTACAATTTTTTATAATGTACTGCTTGTTTTTATCACAATTGTTTAGTTTCTTCAATTTTAAGACAAAGGTTAATCTGTACTCAATCAATAAACAATGCAAACATGGTAAATTGTTATTGCATTGATATTTATTTTTATTATAGATATTCTTCTTCTCGTTATAATTTGACTTTTTTTTTAAATTATGTTTAATTGTTCATAGAATAAAATGGTTGTTGAAGTAATATCAATAGCTCTAAAATACAGTTAAAAGCAACTGTTTCATTTCCTGATCATGTATTTCTTTTTCTGATTGAAAGCATCAGAGTGTCTAGATATTGGATTATGCACTTATTACTAAACACAAATTATACCTTTTTTCTTCAATTAATCTGTTTATGCTTATATTGTTGCATATAATCTACTATTTTAAACTCACTTCATAAAGCACACAAAAAGTAAAGTTATTTCTCTATGTCATTGATATTTATTGATAACAAATCACTAGTAATGTTTAGATGTAGAAGAAGCAATCATCTGCCTCTCTCAACTCGACTGGTTCCGTTATATACTTAGATGGAATGTTCATCCGGAAGCAGAAACAAGTTATATCGGAAGTGCACAGAAAGTTCTAGAAGGTTCTGCTTAACCACGAAATGAATGGAAATTAAAAAGTATTAAAAGTTGGTCCCAGTGAAACTTGAGCCACCGACCTTGGGAACACCAGTCCGATTCTCAACCACTGGATATAATGCCTAATATTAGTTACAAAATGCGGCAGTAATGTGTGAACACTAAAACTAGACTACTACAAATAGATTGTTTTGATAAAGACTAGATTGAAGAATTGATTTTGATTTTTGAAAATTATATGTAGCTCCTATGGATAGTTAACTACAGTTATTAAGTTGTAACATGTGCACCTAAGACACCTTTTTGTATTGACCCATATATTCACTAATTTTATAATTATTTTTAAAACTCAAAGATAATATTTTAAATGCTAAAATTGTTTGTTGAGTAATTATTTGTGTCAAAAGGTTAGCATGTGTTTAAACAAAAATATGAAGACTGAAAGAATAGTTCATCTTTACTTGAGTCTGCTTAACATGCCTCAATCAATAAATTAAAATTGCATAATATCAAAATAATTAGGATGACCAAATTATTTTAATGGTATAAAGACAAACTTTTTAAATGTTTCTATTTGTTATGAAGGAAGTATACCATTATCTTTAAAAACATTCAGCTTCAGAGATAAATTTCAGTTTCTAAAATATGGAGGATTAGTCATATATTTTCTGTGTAAACAATAAAAGCTAGATGGTTACAGATGTAAAAAGAATTTTTTTTCTTTCAATGTGTGTTTTTATAGGAAGCTACAGTTTCTCATCGATCTCGATGAAATTTTGCACACTTGTTCTTTGAAACAAGTAGAATGCTCATTACTTACAATTGATTGAATTGGGTTGTACCAGGCCACAGCTTCTTTAGGCTGGGCAATACCAAGTACTTCAGCTAATTTTGTTATAAATGTTGATTTTTTAATTCTTCAAACAGATCTGCCTTTTTTCATGGTCAAATCGAAAAACCAACTAAAGGATTTGCTCTTTTGTTGGACCATTTTGACAAGAAAGTATTAATTGGAATTAACAGAGAAGGCATTCATATTATAGATGCTGATGATCATGTAAGTGAAATTTAAATAACTAAGTCTCTTATAGTTTATTTTAATTTTTTAAATGTGTGTAACCTCTATTTTAATATGCATCTCTAAATACAGTAAAATCCCAATTATCCAGCATGCAATTAACAGGAAAACTATATCAAACAAAACAAAAATTTAAATCAAGTTTGGCAATAAAATTGGCACTATTTTGCCAAAAGATAGTGATAAGTTGCCAAATGCAATATTAAAAAATCTTTATTATAATCTTGACTTATTTTTATACCTTTCAATAGTCTAATAAAGATTAGCTGAATAATTTTTGAACTTTTTTTAAATAATTAATAAAACTTATTTTTAAAACTTTGTGCATATTCCTCAACTTAATGGAACGTTGTGTAGGAATACAAATTTTTTAAATATCTACATTATCTGAAAGTAATGAAACGTTTTATGTAAATTCAGTCCCATCCACATGGCTATTATCTATGCTTTTTACGTAAGGTTATTATCTATGTAGTAATTGTCTAATGTGTGGGTTTTTACACTTTTCTGATATTTCCATAAGTTTACCGTTGACCCATGAGGTTGAATTTTTGTAAATTCCTTACGGTTTCAAATGCATGTTGGTTTGCATTGCTCTTTTTCTTGGTGCAAAAATATTTAAACAAAGAGCACTAAAATATCGTAACACTATGATTACCGATATTAGTGAAAATTTTAAGGGATAATGCCTTATAGAAAGGTCTTTTAAAGGATCTTTTTGCATTTTACTATCAAATAGGAGAAGCTTCAAATTAATCTAATGTATTGTTGGTCTAATGTAGTACTGTACAGTTGATTTCACATTCCCTGTTATGTCTATTAATTTTTCTTAACGAGAGCACTGAAGCTGAGTATCAAACCAGAGGTTTTTACATGCTAGGCATGTGTTTTGTCTATTATCCAGGAGTTTGGCTTCGATCGCTGGATATAAGCTAATAACACTTCTCAAAACTTACCTCTTACTAAATGTATGATATTTTAATATACAGGATGTTCACAACTAAAGTTCAACTTTCAAAAGCTAAAAAAAATAGTTAGAATAACCTGGAATTTTATCTGTAAATATCCAAAGAAACAGGAAATGGTATGGCATAAAACATATTTTTTAAATATTTTTTTTTCTTATGCCATACCCCGTCTTTTTGAAAGCCATTATCTGATATAAGAAAACATTTTATATATTTGAAATCATACTTTATAAACATTGATTTTTACTTTCAATTAATGTTTCATTTCATATGTTTACATAGGGTAATGTAAATATAGTATTCAATCAAACAAAATATTTCAATTTTTTTTTTTTTTTGCATTTCTCCAGGTTTTGGAACACCCTGATTTCACTAAAGTGGTCTAGAAAAATGTCTGCGTGTACATGGTTAGCATAACTTCGAATAAATTGACCTACGATGTTCAAATTTGATGAACGGGTTGGTGGTGGCTATGGAGCCTACCATTAAGATTTTCGTCAAAATCGTGCATGCGCATAAGGTTGAAATCATGAAAAAATCCTGTTTTTCAGCAATTGCTAAAAAGTAGCTCTAACGATTTTGATTAAAATATCAGTGCTAATGCTGCTTGAGAGGTTCTAATCATCCCCACCTCTGAAATTCCTGTAGAAATGCGATAAAAGCATATAAAGTTGAAAAATGAGTGCATTTAACACAGCTCTCTGCCCTTGAGCATTGCTCATCAACGATTGATTTTCTTTTTGTTTCACTCAAAGAAAGGACATTGTAATGTGTATCGATTAATGTCGCAACCTTTTGTTTATTTTTGCCCTTGTAAAAATTATTGGCAAAAACGGTAATTAACATCATATCGAATTTTAATGCAATAACAACATTATAGTGTAATTGAACGTTGTGCGATATTTCACAACCCTACTTTACCTTAACTAATCTTTCATTGTTTTCAAATGTTATGTGTTATATGATCCCTTAAAGTGAGCCTCTTTTTACATTTTCGCTAAAAAATTCAAAACCAAAAGTCAAAATGGAAAGAAAAAAATTCTGGAGGGGTTTTAGACACTGATAAATCGAATGAAAAAAAAAATACACGTTTCTATCAAAAAAAATTTAAAAATTGTTTTATTAATTAATAATTCATTATTAAAAAAAGTTTGGTGCAAAAGTTGATTGCTATTTATGTTTGGTCATTTATAAACTATCTTGTGAAACAAAAAATGCTAAAATATATGTGGGGGTTAGTGGTTCGGTTTTTTAAATGTCTAGGGGATTTATTTAGGGAAGCAAAAATGAAATAAAAGAGAAATAAACTTCCAAATCAGAAACGGAAAGTACAATTAAATTTATTAAACGAAACATCACAATCACTTTCAAACAAAACAAAGGGGGAAAAGTATTAAATATTACTAGCCAAATGGCAGCACAAGTCGACGAAAACTAAGTGTTTAATTAGTACATTACCCAATTAGCGAAGTGAGTTGAGTGCACCCAAAATTGGCGGACAGAGTTCAGCGTGTTTGTTCCCGAATGGGATCCGGTGTGCTTCTGCTTAAAAAAAATAAAATCGCGGAGTACGAATACTTATTCGTAATGACAAAAAAAAAGAAGAAACATCGTCTTGCAGTGCCATCTGTCTTTACAAGAGGAAATTGAAATGTACGGTAAACAATTGATATGGGATAATAAAAATCCTACAGATTCGGCCATCCTGTAGATCGATGACCTCATCGATGAAACACATGAAAATGGGCAAGACATATGATAATACTTAAGTAAAAGCAAATATAAAACCAAGACCAAATGAAAACATTTCGTTGAAGATCACAATGTTCATTTGTAATTGTTCGAAAAGTTCAGGATCAAGTCTATTTGAAGATGGTAGGAACTGCATCAGTGGCTGGGTCCTATGCTATGGCTGGAGTTGCATGATAAATTGAATATCAAACAATGACATATAAAATGAAGAATAATGACGTTGGGCGAAAGACAATTATGGCAATGTTTGCATATTATTTTTGAAGAGTGTTTATGTTAAGTTAATTTATTTAGTAGTATAAAATTTCATTAGATCAGCGGATGTAGAAGTTATATTAGGCCCTTCCTGGTTACCTATTTTTTGTACGTCATACCTATCTTTGGGTTTAACTTTTGTAATTTTATAGGGTCCTAGGAATTTGGGTCTTAGTTTTAACCCAGAACCGAACTGCGTTCGCTGGATTGCCACCAAATCACCTTCCCTATAGTTCGGAGCTTTCTTGCGTTTCTTGTTATAGGTCCGTTTGTTTTCGGCTTGAATCTTTTGGATGTTCCTCTTTGCTTCTTGTCGCAGTGAGTTCCTTTGCTCCTGAAGCTCATCTTCTATCTCTTCCATGAGTAGATCTCGTATTTTCAAGTCGTCCTTATTCCTCATGGTAACACCTGTTAAGAGTTCAAAAGGTGTCCACTTGGTACTTCTATTAGTCGTGCTGTTGAGTATTCGTTGTAGTTGGTCGACATATTTGTACCATTTTGTCGAGTCGTCTAACGATAACTTGGTTAGGACAGGTATTAGAGTGCGATGGATCCTTTCTACTTGACCGTTTCCCCGAGGTACTCCGGTAGCAATTTGCAAGTGTTGAATTCCTTCTTCAGTGCAAAAATCAGTGAAGGCTTTCGAAGTAAATGCTGATCCTCGATCTGTGAGTATTCTTTTGGGATTTCCGAAAGTTTTTTGTTGTAACCTTAGTTTGTCTATTAAATCTTCCGCAGAAGTACACTTCACTGGATACAGCCATGTGAATTTGGTAAATGCGTCAACAACAGTCAATATGTGCTGATATTTTTTGTTGGTAGAGGGCATTGGACCAATAAAATCTACGTGATACGTACTTAAGGGAACGTCTTCTTTCGGAATTGGATTTAGAAATCCTTCTTTCTTTCCGCTCTTCTTGTTAGCTAAAATGCATGGGACGCAGTTGTTGATGACATTGCGGACTAAGGCGTTTAAATTTGGAATGAAGAATTCCTGTTTTATGACGTCTTCCGTCTTAGAGGTCGAAAAGTGTCCTTTCTCATGCGCGAGCTTGATTAATTCCGTCTGCATGTCCTTCGGTGCTACAATTAATTCGCGACCATTTACGAATTTGTAGAGGATTCCGTTTCTTTCACAAAATTCTGACGACCCGTTGTTGTTGAGGACTGCCTTCAAAGTACTGATGTTTTCATCTTCTGCTTGAGCTTTGCGCAATCTAGCTGTGATTGTATCGCTCTCAATTATAAAGACTGGATTTCTGCTCAGAGCATCTACATGTTTCATCTTTACTCCAGGTCGATGCTCGATCTGATAGTCAAATTCTTCTAAGGATAATGCCCATCTAGCTATGCGAGTAACTAGATCTTTTTTATCCATAGTCTTCTGGAATGCCGAACAATCGGTGACTATTTTAAAATGGTTTCCCAGAAGATAGACGCGGAATTTCTTTAATGCGCTTACAATAGCTAGCACTTCAAGCTCGTAGCTGCTGTATTTCATTTCAGCTGGTGTTGTCTTCTTAGACATGTATTGGACTGGATGCATCTTTCCATCGGTGGACTCTTGCAGTAGTACAGCTCCATAGCCGTGTAAACTGGCATCAGTGTGTAATTCTGTCCTCTGACCTTGCCGGAAGATACTTAAGACTGGACTTTCTGTAAGGAGTTTCTTGAGTTTTTCGAACGCTTCGACTTGAGGTAGATTGAACGCAAATGGAGTTTCTTTCTTAGTCAGGTCGCTTAGTGGCTTTGCTATTTTGGAGTATTCTGGTATGAACTTGCGGAAATAGCCGGTGAGTCCGAGAAAGCTTTGTACTTGCTTCACGGTTGTGGGTACGGGAAATTTCTTTACTGCTTGCGTTTTAGCCAACGATGGTCGTATTGTACCGTTTTCCACTATGTGTCCTAGAAATTCTATTTTCCTTTGCAGGAATTGACATTTCTTCCATTTTATCTCCAAGCCGTATTTTGATGCAACTTCTAGTACTGACTGTAAGTTTCTTAGACCTTCTTCTTCATCCTTTGAGGGAATTACCAAATCATCCAAATAGATTATTACGATGCCTTTTCTCATTAGATCTCGAAAGATGTTGTACACGTACCTTTGAAATACACTGGGACTGGTACTTAAGCCAAAGGGTACTTTGTTGAACTCAAATTGTCCATCGGGGATGATGAAAGAGGTTAGCTTGCGGCTCTCTTCATCTACTTCAACATGAAAAAATCCATTCTTGAGGTCGAGTGTAGTATATACTTGAGCATTTTGTAGCTTGTCGAGAACATCTTCTATCAGAGGTAAAGGAAATCGATCCTTGACTAATTTTCTATTCAATTTCCTATAATCCACACAGAGGCGGGTGGAACCGTCTTTTTTCTTCACTAGTACGATAGGACTGGCGTAGTCTGACGAGCTTGGTCTGATGATTCCTTGTTCTAGCCATTCGTCGATTTGCTGATTGACCTCTAACTTTTCTGAACTCGATAATCGTCTCGCAGGTTGGTAGACTGGAACGTCGTCTTTCAGGATGATTCGCATGGATACGTCTGTTGACAAAGTTTTGTCAGGCTTGTAAGTTGAGATAACTTGCTTCAATACGTTCTGTATCCTGATGTCTCTTATGTGGGCCAACTCTATCTCTTCATTAGGACTTCTTTCGGAGATGTGCATGAACCAATCAGCGGGCTCATCTTTATGAAATTTCATACCATTCCTGGACGTTGTAAACGTAGCTTGATTCGTAACATCCATTCCGATAATTGCTTGGAAAGATAACTGTGATTGTGGCACTACATGCCATGTTAGAGAAAATTCTTCTCCGTCGGTGGTGAAACTCATTTCGAATGATCCTTTCGTTGTGACTTGGGAATTTCCTAAGCCTGAGAGAGTTCTTCTTTGTTTCGAAAGCTTGGATTCATCGATGATTTCTTTGGCTATGTCGTCTCGAACGAGACTGAGTGAACTGCCTGTATCTACGAGTGCGGTGATGAGTTTGTTTCCCATAACGATTTCTTTAAATTTCAACTCTTCTGATGGGATGATTGTACATGTCGGTACAGAATTGCTCGGAGGATTGTTGGATTCTGCATCTTTTCGGCGCTTGTCGCAGTTAACGTAGAAGTGTCCTGGTTCTTTACAATAACTGCAGAGTGACTGTCTAGGCCTGACAGTGTCGGTATTTCGATTACTGTTGAAATGGTTCCTTTCTGACCGGTTTGGTCCATATCGGCGATTATCAGCTCTTCGGGGAGGGCTTCCACGATTATTCGATGATCCGGCCTCGTATCGGTGACTGTCGGTTTTTCGGGAAGGGTTCCCATAATTTGACGATTTAGCCCCATATTTTCCTTTGGGCAAGGAGTCGAACTGCTTTGACTTTAACGTTCTGCGGACATCTTCGTATTTTTCGAACTTTTGGGCCAGCTCTCTGGGCGAGTTGATGAGTGTCCATTCATCTAGAAAATGTTCTTTGAATTCGTACGGAGCTCTTCTTTTTATCTGATCTGCTATGATGAGGTCACGAAGCTGGTCGTAAGTTTTTATTTCAAGACCTTCCACCCATCCATCGAAGTAGGTTTGCAACTCATGGAGGAAATCCAACCAAGTTCCTTCATGAGATTTTTGGTGTGACACGAACATCTGGCGAAGTCTTTCTGGAGACAGTTTGAACCTTCGTAGCAGCAACTGCTTTACGTGATCGTAGTCGTGAGACTTGTCGGGGGACTCCCGCGCAATTAAGTGTGCAACGTCGACTGGAAGTAGGCCTATGAGGTGCTGAACCCATTCTTCTTTAGGGATAGATGACAGCTCTGCATGCCTCTCAAACAGGATGAGGTTAAGATTCACATCTTCTTTCATATCGAACTTGTGGAAGGTATCACGTGAAGGTCTGCTTGGTACTTGGTTTGTTGTGACGTTTTTCGAAGATGAATCCTTCTGGCTTTGAATTCGTAATTTCTCGAGCTCGAACTCTGCTTCTCGTCTCCGTTCCTCGATGGCATCTTGACGTTTCCGTTCTTCGATGGCCTCTTGACGTTTCCGTTCCTCAATGGCTTCTTGACGTTTTCGTTCCTCGATGGCGATGGCCTCTTGACGCTCTTGCTCTTGCAACCTTTCCTCGGTGATGCTCTCGAGAAGTGCTTTTACTTCATCTTCGTCATACTTCTCATTTCCCAAGATTAAATCCTTGATGATCGGCTTGGTCATGGTAGCGGTTATCTTTATGCCTAATTCCGTGGCTAAGTTCAATAGATCCTCTTTTTTACTTCTTAGAAGAAAAGTCATGGTGATCTTTAAATTTGGTGGAAATCCAGTGAACTTTGTGATATTCGTAAAAATGAAATTAAAAGATAACGACTAAAAGGAAAAAGCTTGTAGATTTATGTTGTGTGCTTTTCCTCTCTCTCTCTTTTTTTTTTTTTTAAATGGAGTATGCTGCTAAGAACACTACGAAATTAACGAAGATACATTTTAAAAATGAAGAAATATATTTTTGCAGAAGTTAATCAACTCTCGGTCAATCAGATAATTCACAAAAAGTAAAAGAGTACTACAGTAAGAAAAAGGTTTTAGAATTTCATGAACTTTTGTACGAGAACAAGTCGTCAGAAATTTTTTACTGAAAAGATTTTTTTTTTTTTTTTTCACTTGGACAAGAACACGATAAACATACCAACTTATAATAATGTACTTACTTTGTATTGCATAATATTTTAAAACATAATACTGCATAAGTTATGCTTTGTATTGCATAGAAAATTAATTGCATAAGAAATTATAACAGCAGCATTTGGAAAAGTAAACTATGAATAAGGATGCGAATAATATATTAAGTATTCAAAACAAAATATTACCCAAGGATATTTTATAAAAAGAACACTTTAACACGATAAGTTTACCTCACTTAAATCACCTAACTTCCCAAAATAACAGCTGCATTTGGAAAAGTAAACAATGAATTATTACCCAAAGTTATCCGTCAAAATAATGTATATTGAATAATATTTTTTGTATTAATTCAGACAAAAAGAATAAAAGGGAATATAGAAACAATTTAAATGTAAGCTATTCTTTGTTGCGAAGAGTTTACCCAAGCAAGAGGTTTTCAAAAAAAAGTAAATAAAAAAAACTAGTATGCAATTCTTAGAAAAAGAAAGTATCAATGATTCAGAACTTATCTGAAGGAATAAACTGCTGGCTTTGAAGACGTCGGTTGTCACTGCTTAGAACACAAAATTAATGTAGTAGATAGTTTCGGAACACACAGCACTAATCTTGGCAAATTATCCGGTAAGGGCCTCGGATAAAATTTCAGCACTTCGGGATTGAAGATTCGAAAATTTTAGACGAACACTGATGAAGACGAACACTCATGAGACGTTGAGACACCGGTTGGAAATGGCACGCTACTTGTTGAAGACTCGTTGGCGAAGAATTTCGCTTGAAGCTGGATGCTTTCTGGCTAAGAACGACGACTGGAACTTTGAGAATTTCTTTACGACGAGTTCAAATTAATTTAATTGTAAATTTCATCTTCGATGGGTTCGAAGGAATAAGGGTGATTTTCGATTAAAACGGGTGCACTCATGAAAAATATTATTGAACTCATGTTACCAAAACGAAACAGGTTACTAGGCATACACTTGTTATTATACCAAATAATTTTGAAAACGAACAAAAAAAAAATGAATCGCTACAGGGACGTGGTTTATTCAAAAACCAAAAATTACTCGAAATTAAAAAAATTTAGAAGCAATTCCCCTTTCAAAATTCTTTTTCGCTAATCCCGGCCGAGCCCCCAAAAATATGTGGGGGTTAGTGGTTCGATTTTTTAAATGTCTAGGGGATTTATTTAGGGAAGCAAAAATGAAATAAAAGAGAAATAAACTTCCAAATCAGAAACGGAAAGTACAATTAAATTTATTGGACGAAACATCACAATCACTTTCAAACAAAACAAAGGGGGAAAAGTATTAAATATTACTAGCCAAATGGCAGCACAAGTCGACGAAAACTAAGTGTTTAATTAGTACATTACCCAATTAGCGAAGTGAGTTGAGTGCACCCAAAATTGGCGGACAGAGTTCAGCGTGTTTGTTCCCGAATGGGATCCGGTGTGCTTCTGCTTAAAAAAAATAAAATCGCGGAGTACGAATACTTATTCGTAATGACAAAAAAAAAGAAGAAACATCGTCTTGCAGTGCCATCTGTCTTTACAAGAGGAAATTGAAATGTACGGTAAACAATTGATATGGGATAATAAAAATCCTACATATATTAATTATTTAAGAATTTAATGACAAAAGAGCAACTTTTCATTTAAATATTAATTTATCATTTTCTTTTTATCATTTAAATTAAACCATTCATTAGAAAATTATGAATTTTAGTATTTCGACTTTTTGGGGGGGATTCTAAATCAAAATATGGCATAATTTTATGAGTTTGCTTTTTAAAGTTTGATTCTTTTTTAATATGTAAATAGCCCCTTATGACAAAAAAACTATGTGCAATTATTAAAAACCTTCCACAATTTACAACGGTACATTTTGTTTATTATTTCTTTAGTTAGAGCACATGATATAGCCATTGTTCAGATTCTATTTTAATATGTTGATGACCCCTTATGACGTAAAAAAACTACATATATCCAATTATTAAAAACCTTCCATGATTTACAATGGTACATTTCGTTTATTATTTCATCAATTAGAGCACAAAATATAGCCATCGTTCAGATTTTTTTTTTTACTTACTGTACTAGAAAGTGTTATATTCTTTCAAAATTTGTTTTTGAATAATTATATAATTAATTTTTAGTGTCTGCTTCTGAGTATGAAATTCAGGAATTTATCTTGGGATTATGCTGCTTTTAAACCTGATAATCCAGACTGCCTCCCATGTTTGTTTATTCAATTTAAAATTCCTGGTCAAAGAGCAAGAGATTCCAAACTTATACAGATTTTCTCTAACCAAGTTAGTACAATCCCTCTATTTTTCTTAAAGCATATATGTTGATTTAGATGGCAATATGCAAGAATCGTAAAAGTAATTTGTTAAGAATTATTCAAAAAACATTTTTCATCTTAGCTGGCTAAGAGTAAATATTACTTATTTGCTTACAATTAGTTCCTTCTATTTTAAATTAAGTACTTTGAAGTAGTTGAATTTCAGCATAGCTTGGCAAGGCATGTCAAACAATATCCATAGCTAAATTTTTTTAATTTGTGATTCTTGTCTGGTTTTTGCATATTGTTGGGTGGTCTGAAAAGCTCTGATGTATTTTTCAACATATTTATTTGTATTAAGTCTCATTTTTTATACCAGAATGTCAGTGATGTATAGCCAATTTTTGTTATTATTGCAAATTTATTTTAAAGTTTATCTAAATTTGTCATCAGTCCAAATATCATAGTAATAACATAGATATGAGTGATTCTAGTGCCTCAAAAATGAACTATGTCTTTTAGTTCCAAAATGCATCAATACTTTTCCAACAACTCGATGGATTGATTAATTTGGTAGCCCTTTTTCTAAATTCACTCTATTTTTGTAAAATGCACCAGAAAAGATGTTAATTTGCAAGTCATATATTAGATATGCATTGGAATAGTATTGAAACTTGAACCAATTTTGTTCTTAATAAATATGATATTTCTAAAAAAGTGGTAACAAAGATAATCCACTCTTAAGTCAATATCAGTTGATGGTTGTTAACTATGATTTTAAAAAGTTGCTACTTAGGTCTTTAAATTTTTTCTAGTACCTAATAAAATAGTTAGGTATTGTATTTTCCTAAATATACCATTGTATCTGGCATGTACAGTCACACCCCCATTAACTCTTAAGTCGATGGGGCAGCCAAAATGTTTCGCATTAACAGAATTTTGTGTTAATTGTCTAAAAACTTGTTCGATTAATGCAGATTTAAACTACTAGCTGTATGTGTGTTTAATACCTCTGTTTTTACTTCACATCTTCATTTTGGCCTGTCCGCATCCTTTCCATTGCAAGTTCAAATTGATTTACGGCATAAGTTTCTTCAATCTTTTCCCAATTATTTTAAACTGTTGATAGCATGCTGTTGACGATTCTATACTTGGCTACAATGTTTTTTTTACGAAGAATTTATCATCAGTTTCATTTCCAAGGTTTCAAATTAAGCTATTGTTGCCCAAATTGTCTGCATATAGTGTAAATAGTGACGTATTATTTCAAAATTCTATTTTAATTTATTTTTATCTTATTTTATTTATTAACGGCGATTATACAGGTTAGAAAAAGGTGGCAACACCTAAAGCAGTCGAGAATTTTCGAGATGTTTCTTTTCCGATGATTTGGCTGGAAATTTCTGGAATATTCTCTCGCTCCAACTATAAATATGACTGGGGATCGGGAAAGTTTTCAGATTGACTTCGGACTCCGTTGAAAGCTGATCGCTTTGTTTACCTATTGGAGTGAGCTTGTATAATCGCTGAATTCGAAGTTATTTTCGTTGAAGCTTGAGAGTAATTAAACTGTTGTCTGTGAATAAATTTTGTGAGTTTTCTGAAGAGAGAATAAATATTTTTAAACCGTGAAAACTGTGCCATCATTGCCTCAGTGGAAAAATTCATAACAGTGGTGTCAGAAGTGGGATCAAGTCATCTTGAATGCCGACAACTAGAGGAATGATGGAAGACCAAATGAAGCAGTTGATGGAAATGATTGCTGGAATGAAGGCCCAGCAGGAAACCACCGCAGCCGAAATGAAAGCCTGCCAAGAAACCGCCGCAGCCGAAATGAAAGCCTGCCAAGAAACTGCCGCAGCCGAAATGAAAGCCTGCCAAGAAACTGCCGCAGCCGAAATGAAAGCCGGCCAAGAGTCCACCGCCACCGCAATTGCCGCTACATCATCGGAGATTAGAGCTTTAGCCGCCAAGTGTGAAACAACATCTGCAGCAGTGAATGAAATCAAAGAAGAAATGAAGATGGAGCTAGCCTCAATGGTGGAATCAACCATAATAGAAACTACCTCAAATGTTCTGCTATCCGTGAAAGAAGAAGTATTCAATGCAGTAAGAAAGGAAGTTGATGAAAAGTTTGAGGAGTTTAACGGAAAAGTTTCCATCGTGCAAGAAAAAGTTTCCACCATTCAAGAAAAAGTTTCCACCGTACAAGGAAAAGTTTCCACCTTAAAGGAAGAGCAAGACAAATTCATTGACGTTGTAGAAGAAAGGCTGCGAAAATTTGAAACTTGCGAAGCTGTGACCATTGCAACGCCTAATTGGGATAATATTTCCACTCCCTTTATTGCGCCACGTTCCAACATCAAAGTGGCCACTTTTGATGGGAGGTCGTCTTGGCGCGTTTATCAAACGCAGTTTGAAATGATTGCTTCTGCGAATGGTTGGGACGATACTTCGAAAGCGTTCCATCTTGCAGCATCTCTTCGAGGTGAAGCTGCTGACATTTTACAGACACTACCTGAAGAGAAGCGGGGAGAGTTCGTGGCGCTGGCAAGTGTGTTGGAGTTAAGGTTTGGTGAGCAGCATCTTAAGGATTACAACAGGCTGCAACTGAAAGTGAGACAGCAGAAGGCCAATGAAACTCTTCAAGAATTGGCGTCAGATATAGAAAGACTGTCGCTCCTTGCTTTTCCCGACTGTCCCCCGGATGTGCGAGACGATCTTTCACTGCAGTATTTCATCGACGCTATTGAAGATCCCGATGTGCAGCAGGCGGCGAGATTATCCCAAAACAAAAACCTGAAGTCTGCCCTTGTGTACGCCATGAGAGTAGAAGCCGCGCAGCTAACTTCTGGAAAAGACCGACGATATGTGTGTGGTGCATTAGCCGAGGATTCTTCTGACCTTCTCACCAGTAAGCTTCGAGAACTGGAAACCAAAATTGATAGAATGATGAGAAGCTATCCCGGAACCTGGGATCGAAAGACAAGAATCATTTGCTGGCACTGCAAACGGGAAGGGCATCTACGACGTAACTGCCTTGATTTGAAAAAGAGAAGGGATAACACTACCACGGAAACTCAACAATTGAATCTAAGAAGATGCCATCTCGCAGGGCAGAAGCTGCGAAGTAGAACAGGTGAAGCCCCGACCAGCCGTTTTCACGTTTCATCTCGTCAAGGAGGAAACCAGGGTTTGTTCGTGAAGGGGGAGATCAACGGAACTCCATGTCGTCTAATCGTCGATTCCAGAGCGAACGTAACGATCGTAAGGACGGACGTGGCTCGCAGCCTGAACAGCCGACTCCTCTATACAGCGCCCTCTGTTTCGCTACAAACTGTGTCTGGTGGCAATATCTCTGTGCACGGAAAATTGGAAGTGGACATTGCCTTTGGATTTAACACCTACAAGCACACCGTTTATGTTGCCGAAATTGTAGATCCGTGCATTCTCTGACTAGACTTTTTGAAGAAAAATGGAATTACGCTGCATTTTGAGAAAAGCAAGCTGCAAACATGGAGAGGCGAAGTTCCTTTGCACGATCTAGACATGAAAGAGCTGTGCGTATATCGGATTATGGCTCATGAAGACAATGTCATAGAGAATGCTGAAGAGTCCACATCTATGAAAAGTACCTCTCCAGCCTCGGAAAGAGAACTGAAGAAAGCGACGTTGATGAAACCCTCCCAGGAGGTGGTTCATGTGGAAATGGACAAAGTTAGTGAAGAGGGAATCGACATCCGTGCTCCTGTTGCAAGCATCGAACGGAGGTCCCGGGATTTATCAGCTGCACCCGCGGATGATTCAGACGCAATCACAGAAAATCTTACTGAAGATGATGTTCGGTTGAATGGGAATGGGAACTCTCTTTCTGGAAGTTCATGTCCGGAAAGCAGACGACGTTCATCTGCAACGAAGTTCAAATCTGGAACACCGGCGTTCTCTTATCAACAACCAATCTCAAAATCATGTAACCAGCAAGATGGGGATCAGAAACTTTCACCGCTTCTGTTGGCATACGGGAATGCAACTCACGAGACCACCGGATTTTCTCCATCTCTAAAGATGTTTGGAAGAGACCTTAGGCTCCCCTGCAACCTCATCTTTGGACAACCACCAGACACTCCTTCCTCGCCTGTCTAGTATCTAGATGATCTCCAGGCACGTTTGGAAGCCGTACATCGGTTCGCCAGAGAAAGAATCAACATCATGACAGAGCGCATGAAGGTCCGCTACGATGCCAAGGCCATGGAACGTTCATTCCAGGAAGGTGACAAGGTGTGGTTATGGAATTCTAAACGTCGGAAAGGACTCTCCCCTAAGCTCCAGACGAACTGGGAAGGGCCGTATGTGGTCCTTAAGAAGATCAACGACGTCGTGGTAAGGATTCAACGGACACCCTCCTGTAAACCTAGAGTTGTACACTACAATAGACTAGCCCCATATTATGGTAGAAGTGATTGAATGGCCTGTCTTCTTAAGGACTTCACTGCCCGGGACTCTCCCCTAAGCTCCAGACGAACTGGGAAGGGCCGTATGTGGTCCTTAAGAAGATCAACGACGTCGTGGTAAGGATTCAACGGACACCCTCCTGTAAACCTAGAGTTGTACACTACAATAGACTAGCCCCATATTATGGTAGAAGTGATTGAATGGCCTGTCTTCTTAAGGACTTCACTGCCCGGGACGTGCAGTCTTTAAGAAGGGGGAAATGTTGCCCAAATTGTCTGTATATAGTGTAAATAGTGACGTATTATTTCAAAATTCTATTGTAATTTATTTTTATCTTATTTTATTTATTAACGGCGATTATACAGGTTAGAAAAAGGTGGCAACACCTAAAGCAGTCGAGAATTTTCGAGATGTTTCTTTTCCGATGATTTGGCTGGAAATTTCTGAAATATTCTCTCGCGCCAACTATAAATATGACTGGGGATCGGGAAAGTTTTCAGATTGACTTCGGACTCCGTTGAAAGCTGATCGCTTTGTTTACCTATTGGATTGAGCTTGTATAATCGCTGAATTCGAAGTTATTTTCGTTGAAGCTTGTGTTGAAGCTTGAGAGTAATTAAACTGTTGCCTGTGAATAAATTTTGTGAGTTTTCTGAAGAGAGAATAAATATTTTTAAACCGTGAAAACTGTTTATCATTGCCTCAGTGGAAAAATTCATAACACCTTTAAATTTCATCTCAAATAATGAAGGCTCATTTTTAAAAAAAGTGCTTTAATGAGCAAACATAAGCATCGTCTTAAGCGGGATTTCATGTTATGTAATTTTGTTTCACACAAATAAATTAAGTTTAAGCCTCTTCGTAGGGAAAACTGCAAACAAAAAGAGAATATAAAAAACTTATATACGATTTGTGTCTGGTAACTGATTGACTTTAAATGGAATCTACTCTCTCAAGATTTTTCTGCCAGTGGTAACTTACTCATAAATTAAAGTTAAGTCATCTATGCTTTAACAAGCTAATTGTATTTGCTCTTGTGAAATTGATAATACTATATATTTTTTGTAAAAAGTTTGTCTCAGTATAAATATGAATCCCACTATGATTTCTTTTATTTATTATATTTGTATGTATACTGTTTGGGATTTATGTAAAAGATTTCAAATGAATTATGCATATTCGCAGAAAAGCATCATTTTTACAAATGTTTTACTATGATTTGAGAGATTTATTGTAGGCATTACCACAAGATAAATGTTTCGTTATAAATGTTAAAAAAGTACTGATTTTTGTTTAGATTTCATTTGTATGCAGTTTGTTAAATGGAACTAGGCAAAAATGTACTACGAATATTTCATTCAAAATTTGCTCTTGAAAAACATAAAATGTTTTAATTGTCTAAGAAAAGACCAAATATATATTTTTTAAACATGAATATCTTATGAGAGTATGTAAATAAAATTTAAAGGATTTTAATTAAAATTGGATTGCAATAAAATCTGGTATTATTTAAGTTGGAAAAAAAACATTTTAATACTTGGACAAAGTCTATTTTCCTAATTAAATAATTGTGAATGTAAAACACCCAAAATAATTGTGCATTGGTGTCCTTAACTTCCATTGGTGGTCTCAATTGCAATATTCTGAATCAAAATTTGATTATTTTTTTTTTTAATGGTATATATGGATCATTCTATATGACATCAATACAAAACAGATACATTTTTTATTGCTTCCTTCAAAATTTAATTAATTTTTATAAAAAAAAATTTATAGAAAGAAAAAACAAAGAAATACACATAAATGCAAATTTTGACATCTCTTGTTATACAAAATCCACCACAGCTTTTTTTTTTCCCTAATTATAGTAGAGGTATGAATTTGGTATAATTTAAAAATGCTTAATTTGGATTCATGTGATTATTTGTGTAGTGTTTAATATCAAGGTCAAACAATTTGGTCTTCAATATGTCCTTTTATATATATATATATATATATATATATATATATATATATATATATATTATTTAACAATAGTTTTTAGTTAGGTCATTAGATTGGGACTGCCATTGAATTTTTGATTGTGAATTTATATGTCCAAAAACCTTTTATTATGTTTACATTGTGAAAAGAAAGTTGAAAGTTATCCCAGGTTTTATGATTAAAGTATTTTTATGGGAAAATGCAATTCTAATTTCAATTTGATTTTATTACTTAACTTCCATTGGTGGTCTCAAAAGGAAATTTATAGTCGTTACAGAAAATTATTATAATAAAATTCAATATTTAGAAAAATATAAAAAGGCAAATTTTGAAATAGTCAAAGATCAAATTATGTGACATTATAGGATTTTTTTAATGTAATAAGTTAGCCAAACTTCATTTAATTCTGCTCTTCTTGTGCTGGGAGCTGTATTTAATGAAATAAAATGACAAATTGAGGCTTTTTGTGTGTACAAAAAAAATTTCACAAAACTTTTTAACTTGACTGCTATTATATTTCTAAGTGCAGAAAATTTGTAGAATGTGTTTAGTTATGACATTTTAAGTTGCAGACATTAATTTTTTTTCTTTTTCCTAGGCAAATATGATGGATAAGTTGATTACAAAATTTGTTGAAGAACTGAAACAACGACCTTCTTGGTGTGAAGATCAAGTTGATAATTTCATATCAATTCCACATGAAGATGATGATGGTAAAGCATCTTCTGTATATCGATTCTAAAAAGTTTTTCAATTAATCCACTATTTTAAGCTAATGGTTAAGAATAAATTACAGTGGAATTTTCAGAATAAAAGTAAAATAGTATAGAAATAACTGTAAAAAGAGAAAATTAAATTTTAGATTATTTTATTATGTTAGTATGTTGAAGTTAATTTACATTATGTATAATAATCTTTGACAGTATTTTCACTTTGTGAAAAAAAAAACAATATCTTAAGAACTCATTTATGGATGTAGACATTTTTAATTTATTGCTATTTTCCTACTGTATATTTACTCTTGCATCAGATGGTGCATAAACTTCAGTTATTAAATTTTTCCAGATTAGCAGTATTCATTTGGCAGTCAATTCAAACCCCCTGAAACTTCATCAGTAACAAGTAATCACTTTTGTCTGATGATTCGAGTTTTATTGCAGCCTAGTGTTTGCCTCAGGTTTGATTCAAGTCTGGTTCCATAGCGGATTGGTTTAAGTAGCACCCTTAGACCAGAGGTCGTCAGTCTTTCCTATGCTAAGAGCCAAAGATTTCAAAATCAGAATCGTGCAATGTTTAAAAAGCCGCAAAATATAGGCAGTTCCAATATGAGATTTTAACTACAAACATTGTTATATACCATTTTTTGGTATAAAAATCGCAGCAGATAAGGCAAGTTGGCAGTCTATTTTTGTTTAGAATGAATGCATACAATTCAGTCCATTCTCTCTTAAATTCATGATTTTCTTCATAATTTTTTCTCTTCCTTTAAAAAGAAGTTGAGGTTATATTTTTCCAATATATAGTACTATATCAAAGACAAAAAGGGGCTACTTACCACAGATGGAGACAAGAGAACTACAAACTTCAACAAAAGCATGATGCAACTGAGACTATGACACCTGGTAGGTGCACTCCTATGGGCATTTTGATTGTTCCATATTTCTATTGAGAAGATGCCAGGGGACACTGTGGGCAACAATTTTTAGTTGGTATTTGAGAACAGTATTACCAGTCCATCTCTTCTCTGTGTTTCTTCGTGTTTTCCTTATTTCTCGGGTTTGAGATTGCCCAGTAAGTTTATAAAAGGTTTACCCAAACCAATCTAACATTTAATACCATTTGTTTTATATTAGTTTATTCTTAGTTTGAATTACTTTGAAGAGCTGCACATGGCTCCGAAGCCGCGGTTTGCAGATCTCTGCCCTAGACTGAGCATATGCAAAACCTTTCTCCCGCCACCTTGTAAACTTCATTGTGACGCGCTATACGCTATACCCACATGGCACAGGGGTTTTTTTTTATTGTTTTTTTCTATCATCCTCTTGTTCAACTCTGCAAGGTAAAGACTGTGGTAGTCACTTCAAAACCCTAGAACTTTCCTTAGGCTCGAACTAATAATACCTTTGTCTTATACGTTAGCCGAAATTCAACTCTGACCTGGTTCTATAGCAAATTTACTTGAAGGGCACATAATGATTTCGTTGAAGGGTTTGTTTCCGCTTGTACTTACTTTACTTACAAAAATAAAAGACAGGATGGTGATTGTGACAAATAGTGTCACATTTATTTTTAATTTGGTCAGTGGATACTTTTCATTTTTTTCCCTATTGGATGTGCAAATTTGTTTCAGCTTCCCTTTAAAAACTTCTTAAAAGCATGTTTATGAAATAGGCTTCTTTGTACCATCCTTTTATAACTCTTGATCATGATTTATCTAATACAACCAACCATTGAAATTAGTTGCTAAAAAGTAAAATCTTACTAGATTAAGCATTGTACATACAGTTTACAATTATATGCTACCTACTTTTTGGAATAATATTTTATATACAGGAATAGTCTAAATGTAACATTTATAAATTACACCTTTACAAAATTTTCATAATCATTGTCATTTTCAAATAATGCAATAATGTCTGTTAAAATATTATGCTAAAGTAATCTGCATGTTGCTCAGTACTATTTTGCTTCTAGCCTTGCTTTTCAGCTAGGAAGTTGTAATATTTTTGTTCTTAATCGTAAATAATCCAGGATGATGTTGTGTGTCTTATGGGTTCCATGGTACCAAATTCGTAAAAATGAAACATATATTTATTATTGCGTAACACCGTAAAGAACGGAGCGCCTAGACGCGCGTCCAATCTAATTTAATTACATATACAGAGAGAGAGTTACATGGGAGGGGAAGGGTTTTTATCTTCTTCCCACGCATGCGCGCAGGCAGCAGAACACTTATTCGTAATTCCCAACAATTTTAAAGCACAGGCTTAAGATAATTTGTAATAACTTTCAGGAATATATTCAGATTAATATTGTTTACAAGAAGGCATATATTTACTTAAATATTGTTAATCAAAAGATGTCCCTTTGATTTTATTTTGTGGTATATTTTAATTTACTGAAACATTGAATGTACTGTATTGTTTTTATACAGTTTAATTTTTGATCTTATGGAAAATATGCTTATAGATTATAATTTCTTTTAATATTTGCAAATCCCTCCTTCTTACAAATGACTATTAGATAATGTAAAACGTTTTTTTTTTATTCTGATAATTTATCTACTTCAATGATTTTCTAGCAATCTTGGACCACAGCTAATTATTCTGTATATATACAGACTTGATTAAAGAAATTATATGAAAAATTATTGTCTAAAGTGAATTCTATTCTCTATCTCTGTCTAAATGTTATTCTATATTATTTTAAGTGCTTTTAATAAATATTTTTTTTCAAATGGGTCATATTTTAAGTAAACTTTAAATTTATTTAGTCCTTCCCATCACTACAAAACGGTTATCATCTGAAAGCTATCTTGAAGAAAAGCTGAAAAGACTGTCACTTACTACTTTTAATGAATCAGGTAAATATTTAATACCATTACTAACTGTATCTCCATGTTTAAACTCATTAACCCAAGATTCTTTTTATCCTTATTTCAATTAATGATTCTATTTTATGATAAATTCACATGTTAAAAAACTAGTTAAATTTAACTCAGATTTCAGAATATAACCACAATTATAAACTCCATTTGAGGTTATATGTAATGCATAGGCCAGCGGTTCCCAACCTTTTTAGTTGTGTGGACCACATATTTTGTAAAAAAAAACTTTGAGGCCCACTAGTTAATACAATACAATAGTGTGTGTGTGCTTCAGTAATTAGTAAAACATACTGTACAAGGTAGATTAAAAAAGAAATTATTAAAAAAAGGAACTTTATTGTTTTCGCTTTGCTATTACAACAATTAGAAAACTAAAAAACAAGTGGTCAAAGTTAAATTAAAAAGTTAATTGAATTTTTGACTTTGGGAACAAATGTAGTATAGGGGCGATTCCGTACTCGCGGGTGCAACATTTAGACTCACTCAAGGCTTCTTACTAAGAAAATAAAAACTTTTTTTAAAGAAATGACTAGTCGCAGGATTACATTGTAATCTGTTTTACAAAAATTAATATAAAAAACATTTAATAAAATGTATAAATAGACTCAGGAGAGGTTCAAAGTGCCATCGCTGGTGCAACGAAATCGGCCCACCATTAAAGGTCATGATGCTAGAATGAAAAAAGTCTGTTACTTATGGAATATTTATTAAATTATTTTTACATTATTTAAAAGAATACAAAACAAACTAATTATTAACTTAAATAAAATTATTAAAAGAAATAAATATTATAAATTATTCACTTTTTATCCAGTCGCGGGTGCAACGTAAAATTATCGCGGGTGCAACACGTCTCACTGTAGTGAATATAAACATTTCCATGTAACTTTAAATTAAAGATATGAGATCATAGATGCTGTATCATTAATTAGCACTTTTCTATGTAACTTAAATAAATTATTTTTTTGGAATAGTCGGCGATTTATCAGCCTTAAGGTTCATCTTCAGAATCGCTGTAAACATCAGAAACGCGTAACTTTTTCTGTAACTTTTCCACGTTTTTTTTTAGTAGCATTTGTCAAAACTGATTTGCTTTTCAAATTAGACTTCGACGTTCATGCAACACAAATGCTCTTACCCTCCTCAAATTGAAAAAAATGTTTTGATTGAATGGCTGGTATATTTTTTAGTCCTTTCCACCTATCATCTAACATGGTTTTTCCTTTTTCAATTTGTTTTTGGGGTACAAATATAAAAGAAATTTTTGGAGAAAGGCAACCCTTTCTCGACGGAGATGGTTTGCAAGAAGTTTAGGATTTTCCTTTAGTTTTCGCCTATATTTTTGAGAAGCAGTCTCCTTTTGCTGTTGTTCTGCCATTTCATTTGATCTATTTACACAAAAAAAGTAAAAAATTAACAATAAACTCTTATTAAATAGGAATCAGTAATTATAAATAAGATATGAAGTTATCAAAAACTTAATAAATGAAAAATATATAACAAATAACAATGTAATCGTAAGAGTCATAACTGTTACACCCGCGATTCTAATATTTTGATCGCGGGTGCAACTCATTTTAGTCAACGTTAATTTTAATTAAAATGACAACATACCTTCTATTGCGACTGAATCAAGTTTTCCTTTTATTTCTTCTTACTTCTACAGAGTTTCAAAAAATTACCAATTTATTTCTTTAAGAAAACCAAACTTTCATTTCTTTTATATCGCGGGTGCAACTGACCAACAGTGGTTTCTTATTTAATTAATATTGTTAGAAAAATAATAATAAATATTTAGTTTTTTTATATAAGGCAATAAACAAATGTTATAACTTCAATATTTATCAGTGAAATATAACCTCAAACCAGCGGTAGTAGCGATTTCGTGGAAAAATTATCATGTGTCGATGAATGGTTTGCATCAAGTCTTCAGGCGCCACCATTTCTGAGCGCGCCAAAAAATTCAAATAATAACTTAAGTTCTTAAAAGTTTATTTATTATTAAATTTATATCTTTCTCTTTGTATTGGTATAATAAAAAGAAACAAATACTGTGATTTAAAAATTTATGTCAAAAATCGTCTCCCGTGGAATCGCCCATAGGTCATTTGACAAATTTTTTCATTTGGAAAGAATATGCAAATAAACAATAAAATATGACATGATATGCTAATTAATCTAAAAAAGATTAAATTGTGTTGTAAGGCGACACTTGGCGTTTTTGAAACTTTTCCGCAAAACATAAACAATATAGAACTCCGACGCTAAAACAAACACACAACAGCAGAAAATGAAAATTTCAGAATCAAACCTACTCCATGATTTGCAGTTTAGGAAGTCCACTGCCAAAGCCGTTAAGCTATGATTGCAATGCAAGTTGCAGCAAAATTAAGTATTTTTGCTTTTGATCTCAGTAACATGTATATTAAAAACGTACAACTGGGGAAGAAATTAAAATATGTTGAGTAAGTTTATTCCATATTGCCGAAAATGAAGTTGCAAACGATAATTGAAAAATAATTTAAGCAATTAAAATTTAATTTCAAATAATTTGTAAAGGTAAATTTGTAATTTGTAAAATTTCATTAAACTGTTACATTAATTACAAATATTTAACTCCTTCCACAATATTTATATTTTTAATCACTTGCTAAAAACTCTAAAAAGTAAGGTGTGCGAGTGCTTCGTGCACTAAAATGAAAAATTATGAACTATTTCATTGACCTTACAGTCAATTGAATCTAAAAAAATACCCCTACCTACTTCAAGCATCTCACCCCCAAAAGCTCTTGCTTTTTTAATTATTTGGCACTGTAAAACTCTCTAAAAGGCAAGGTTTAAGCGCGCTTCACGCACTAAAAGGAAAAAGTGTGACCTATTTCGTTGACCTTACAGCCAATTGAACCTAAAAAAATACTCCTACCTATTTCGAGCAGTCATTTGTGGCATCTCACCTCCAAAATCTCCTTTTTTTTTAATTACTTGGTACTATAAAACTCTCTAAATAGTAAGGTGTGAGTGCTTTGCGTTCTAAAAGGAAAAAGTGTGACCTATTTCGTTGGCCTTACGGTCAATTGATCCTAAAAAAAATACCCCTACCTATTTCAGGCAGTCGTTTGTGGCATCTCACCCTCAAAATCTCTTTTTTTTTTTAAATTACTTAGTGCTGTAAAACTCTAAAAAGTAAGGTGTGCGCATCCTAAAACTCATTTTACACACTATTTTGGAGGCCAAACGACCACCAAAATACAGTTCCAATTTTTATTGGACTATGGTTTCAATTCCAACATCACAAACACTATAAATAAAAAGTTGTGTTCAATTAGAGATACACACCTAAATCTTCCATCCGTTCTCCCGGAATGTTATATGTAGTTATACGTTAACACATTCGCTGCCGATCACTTATCAGCGCTGAATGTCTTGTTACTCCCCATTAGTCTGTCCTGATCAGACTGTACCCGATCAGAGTTTGTGTTCATGCTAAAATTAACTGAAGTAACAAATTAATGTTTGTCATGTGACATAAATAATGGATACATTTTGTCTTCCTTTCCTCCATAAGGTTAGGTGGAAGCTTGTGTTTTTAAAATACAGTTTTAGGTAATTGCAGCATGAACGGAAACTCTGATCGGATAGTCTAATCAGAACAACAGACTACTAGGGAGTAACAAGACATTCCGTGCTGAGACATGATTGGTAGTGAATGTGTTAAAATTCTAAGGATTTATCCTGGGTAAAATTTCCAAAGTAGCAAAAAATTATTTTATTTGATACACGCCAGTTCAACGCAAGTAATCTCATATATTTTAAAAGAACTGTCATTGTTAAAAATCTAGACTTTAAAACATGGTTTCTGCATTCCCACTTAAAATACCCATACGTAACTCATATTTATGATGTAACAAAATAAAACCAATCGTTCTTCAGCTGGTTTTAGCTTTCAACAAAAGATAAACACTGAAATGAAGAAAGAAACATAAATCATGCAGTTTGCCATTTTTGTAACTATATCATGAATTTATCAAAACCGAACCCCTCCAAATAAAACCGCGCCAAACGAATGACCCATACTATATCTGTACCTGACTTTGTTTGATCCCCAGGAGAGAGTCAATATCTGGATTAAAACTGGAGGATAGTTTTAGCCATGCTGTTGAATTCAGGCATTATTCATTCGTTACCCCATCAAAGAATGCAATTGAATAATTCGATCATTGCTATCAATCAAATAACTCGATTGTTTCCATCTCTACCCCTGAAACTCTTGTAATATTTATCTTGGCTTAGATTTTTGACCAGCGTCCACAGTGGGCCGCGACCCTTGGGTTGGAAACCTCTGGCATAGGCTTTTCAGGATTTCAGAAGAATCCCTTTTTACTAAAAAGGGATTCCAAAGAGAAAAGTTGGAACTATTTGTTATTTCTTTACTAAGTTACGTATGTCTATGCTTTGGCAATCTAGAAAAAGTTATAAATGTATCCTCCTAGAAAACCATTGTATGGATATGGAAGGGATTGAAATATTCTGATTCTAAATCTGAATGAAAATGCAGTAGGGTGTCTTCAGTCACCATTTCCTCCCCTGGGATTCTAAAAGCAGTAAAATTTTAAAATGCTATATTTTCCAGAAAATTCTAAAGAATCCTACATCAGGTTTCAAAAGGGAATGTAATATGGATACTTTATAATTTTTACCTTTTCCAATGCATTTGTGAAAACATTTTCATATTGTGAAGGTGCACAGTAGAAAAAATACATTGGCTACTTGCAGTAGGACCAGCTGCCATACCAACTTTTTACCAAATTATGTATGGGGATTTTTTTCAGAAATAGTATGTATATATGTTTATTGTTTGAAATCAATAAATATATTTTTTTAATCGAAATTTTACTGTGTTTAATTAATGTTTGGATTTTACTAAAAAAAATTCATTAGCTTTAATAAAAGAGAGGATATCCCAACAAAAACATTTCTGTAAAAAGGCACCAAGTTCTTCATCCAGTGATTATGGCCATGAAAAATATTGAGATCTAAAGTAGAGCTAAGTTTAAAGTTGGCAATGAAATTACTGGCAATGAAAATTAGTAAAATTTTCTTCTCAAAGTCAAAATTCTCCTGCATAGGCCTTAATATCTAGCTAAAAGAAATATTTGTGACACTTGGCCATTATGTATTCTGGATCACTGATGCGTAATGGCCAAGTCACACAAGCATTTTTGTAGTTAGATATTTAGGCCTATGCAGGTGTATTTTGACTTAGAGAAGAAAATTTAACTAATTTTCATTGCCCCTAATTTACAACAACTTTAACCCTTTGCACTCCAAACTATTCTAGTCCTCAGCGCGACTTTGTGGCATTTATGAATCCTCATATTATTTAGTACAATTTTGGAACCAAGTAACGTATTATAATGATATTGGACTTATATGAATTGGTTGGCATCAAGAAATATATATTTGCAAAAAAATCAATATTTTATTTTTTCTAATTTTTTGCAGTATGATAAACTTAAAAACAATCCCCAATATACATTGCAGGCTGATTTGTGCACGTTTGACTCTAATTAGTAGTTTGACGTCTTCCACCAGGGGTTTTCCTATCGGAACAAAAAATACAATCCTGTTTTCTTTCTCCCTTATTGGGAATATGTAGCTTATTATTTAGTCAGTTGTCCCCCAAAGATGTGGATGGACATGTTCCCGGAAATCACCTCTCAACTGATTTATAAGTATTTTGGCAAACTTGTAATGTGTCATTGGTGTTTGATTATTTTTTTCTGTTTATTTATTTATATCTAGAAATATCACCATACAGTGTGAAGCAGTTAGTATGCTCGCATGCCAACCTTTCTTCTACAAACTCTCTTTCTCAGCTCAGCTTTGCCCTAGCGTCCATAAAGTATTAATGCATTTAATGTGAATGATGATAATAGAAAATTATTTTAAATATACAGTTTATTCAGATATACAAAAAAATTGGCGAAGAGAAAAAAAATTAACAATTGGCGATAGTTTCGTAGGCAATGAAATATTGCCAATGATCGATTTTATAATGCCCTGTACCCCTTTTTTATTATTTCTTGAATTTAGAGGCTTTCCGGCATATGGTGAGTTTCTCTTCTATTTATATATGCTAAGAGCTACTAGTATTCTAAGTTTTATAACTCTAGTCCCAATAAAAGTGTATTAGAATTGAGATTCAAATTTTTCGAACATTGCCCCCTTCAGGGGATTCAGTGATTAAAATCTTGATTTTTAGATTTTTCCCCTTGTATACATGTGAAACCTTACAAGCACACCAAATCACACCAAATGTCATAGTTCTAGCTCTTCTAGAAGTACCTTAACGGTATAGTGGTTAGGGTGCTAGCTTCTAGACCGCGAGGTTGCAGGTTCGAGTCCTGTGTAAGGCATGGGTGTTTGTAAATGTATGTTGGCTTGTCAAATGACGAATGTTTCGGCGCATTATAGCCCTCAGGTTGCTGACGGCGCCAGATAATCTGAAAACAACCAACCAAATCTAGAAGTACCTTAGTAATTTGATGATCAGTGAGCGAGTTTGTGGGTGGATCTCAAAATATGTTGTTTTCTGCCTTTTTCGAATTTGATTATCTTGACAACCTATATAATTGGAGATTTGAAACTTAGGGGTCTTACTAAAATGGCTGACAGCTACCCATAAAAAAAAATTCAGCTCTCAAGCATACTGTACTATGCAGATATGAGAGGTCAAAATACTGCTGAGTAGATTCAGATAAAAGATGGCTGGCAGTGAACTTGGCGGGTGCACTGCCAAAGCACCTAGATAATAAGAGATAGTTATTCTATATTACACAAGCATGGCTCTCATAAAACCAAAAGTAGGTTATGGAATTGGAATCGTCTCCATATAATTGTATCACTTTTGCAGTGAGTGATACTTCAGAAAATTCAAAACCATTTTTTTGCTGTCATGTTCGCTGAAATTTAAAGCAAGATGAAGGGAGGGTCTGTCTCCTGCTTGTCCTTTCCAAATGCTGTTACAGTGTATTGATCTCTGATTTTAATTAATAACAGAATATTTATGCACATTGCATGTTTGCTTACTTGAAAAAGCAAATTTCTGCAACGATTTTTGTTTTCTCTTTTTTTTATGGAGTATAAGTTTCATTTCGGAAACATCAGAAAAAAAATGTAAGATTGCCCACTGAACCAATGACTACCAAAAGCAAGCGAAAAAAATGACAACGACCAATTTATGAAGAACATTCCAACAGGGTGCGTACGTGGCCTGGAAAACCTGGAAAGTCCTTGAATTTCATTATTTTTTTTCAAGGCCTTGAATAGCCTGGAAAAATAGGATTATTTCTAAAAAAGCCTGGAAAGTCCTTGAATTTCCCCTTTTCAATTCTAAAACCATAAAATTCTCGTTCCCGTATTACCATTATTCTGACGTCACACTTTCTAGCCGGTTCACTTTTGGCGGATCTGTCAATCACACTTGAATCGGTTCCTCCCGAGCGGCACTGGAACGGCACGGTCACTATGACCTTTGACCTCCCCCCGAACGGGACAAAAAGTTGCACGATGAGTATCCGGTGGAAAGAGGGTGTAATTTGATATGCAGGATATTTTCGCTTTTCTCTCTCTCTCCCTCATTAGGTGCATTCTCAAACGACCAAAATTTTCCTCCGAGAGGATTTTGTGTTTGTTCGAAATGGAATAAAAAAGAGCGCGCTTAGCATATTTGTATATAAAATATCGAAGGAAAAAGTATCGAATTAATCGCACTATGTGGATTCATCCCATTGTTTAGAGCCGATCAACATTCGGTATGTTCTTCTGTCTTTACCCGCAGTTAAGAGAAGACAAAGTAAAAATTTTCAACTTTTTCCGGATGTCGATTGAGAGCTTCGACGAGTTGGTGAAGAAATTATATTCCAGACTGCAAAAACCCGACACTAACTATCGGAGGAGTATATCGCCTACAAAGAAAATAGCAGTTACTCTTCGGTATTGTATTATGATTTATATCATTCTTTCATTTATGTCGATTCCCATTTCAAGAAAGAAGAATTTCTTTTTCTGTAGAAGGGGAAGGATATGTAATTTTTTATATCAATTACTAAAATGGCCTACTTTAAAGCCGTGAAAGTTATTAACTAAGGTTGCTGGAAAAAAACCTTCCAATTTTATTAAATTTATTTTGAGCTCATTAAAAAATTTCTAATTACAGGGATGTAAGAGCTGTTCCAATTGATCCGAAGTGCGCCAAACTGACTACTCTGCTCCAAACTGCGCCAAAAACCTCTTTTTGGTTAAGATTGCGCCGAACTGCGCCAAAAAATCATTTTTTGACTTGAAAAATTACTTGGCGAGAATTTTGTCTCGAAATTTTTCAAAATTATCATGAAACATCACCAACAAAGCAATAAAGAGTATTTTGCCCTTCAAGGGCGTTTTTCGTCAGTTAACGTGCCGGAAAAGGTTCGCACTTGAAAATACATATTACAATCTCTCAGTTTTGTTGTAGGTTTTTCAAACTATAAAGAAGTAGTAAATGAATCAGTGTGCATCTGATTTAAATCTGTTTTCTTGGCTGATTTTAGGTATAGAAAATTAATACTTTTTTTTTATACATATAGAATACATGATTTTTTTAAAAAAATTTTTACTGAGACTCCGTGCTAAAAATAGAATACAAGTGTTGTATTTTTCACACAAGCAATCTTAGTGCATCTGGTTTAGATTTGCACTCTTGCCTGGTTTCAATAATAAAGAAATATATAGCTTTCTTTAAGCTAAAAAAAAATCGCGAATATTTTTTGTAATTTCTAAACTTAATCCAATTGACAGCCCCCCTCCCCAAACATTTCCATGCTTAATTTCTAAGTCATCGGTAAAACGGGATTTGAATTTTGAACTTGCCTTTTTGATTATCTGGAAGGATTGGTGACTATTAGTAAATGATTTTTTGGCAACCCTGGATGTTGGATCATGATTTTGACTTAGCAACGAACGGGAAAACGCATATTACGTCATTCTTTTATTGTAGCCAATTCCCAGAAAAAGCGCCAAGTCGTACCGTAGGTAGACTAGAAATTCTATGAAGAACTAGAATGGGGATGGGAGGAGGGGGGGGGGGATTTAAACTATGTCTCTATTTTTAAAAAAAGTAAGGATTTCTTCTATTTACAAATTTTTGTTCCTTTAAATTAGCGATAGGAAAGATCAGGGATTCGCGGCAGTATGCCCCTTGCGCCGTTAAACTTCAACCAACCAACCAGGGATTCGCGCTTTAAATTCAAACTGTAGAAGGCATGAAATCAATCTTTATGCATCCAATTTGGATATTTTTTACTTGCCTGTTTGTAAGTAAAAATAATAAATATTTTTCTTAGTACTTTAAGAGTGCATGATTATTTTTTTTTGGCATATATTTAAAAAAAAAAACTAACCAAATAACCACAGACTTAAGATCATTTTTTTTCCATTGACCTTGAGATTTCACATGGGAACCCTCTATAATCCATTTAGACAATGGAGAGTGTTAGAAAACAAACCACTACAATTTTTTTTTTTTTTTAACCTAGTTTTTTCCTTATCCTGGTAAGAGGTATAATTATCAATAAATATATGTGGTTGCATCTTAGTTGTTAAGTAATAAGTATTTAAATTTTTTTTGCAACTTCGTTAATTAAAAAAAATATATAAAAATTCAATTTTGGTATCGACTCTGCAACGATAAAATAGGGCCTTGATTTTTGTTGAAATATCCTTGAAAAGGGCCTTGAAAGTCCTTGAATTTCACTTCCAAAAAAGTGTATGCACCCTGTTCCAAAAGAACACCCACTCTTCTGACAAGATATCCAAACCTACTCAAAAGGATCATCAAGTAGAGAAATAAAATTCATTATTACAACTTTTTTATTAACAGTTTTTTTACGACAGGATAATTTTTCAACAGGATAATTTTTCAACAGGATAATTTTTTTCATTTTATTTTATTTCAGTTTCATTGATATTCCTGGCTTGATCACAATTTTTGTTTTGAAATTCCACAAAATTTAAACTGGTTGATATTTAAAGAGGACTTATACAAAATTTAAATTTGACTTGCCAAAAGAAATATTTCAAAATAAATTCTTTCCCCAATAGATAAATTTTTTATTGTAAAATACTCTAGAGATACATTGGATTTTAATTTGCACTGTATCTTATCTCAGTAAATTTTAAATTTTACTAGTATAAACCATATTAAATATGCTTTTTTTTTATATAAACAGAAGGATTTGGTAATATTAGTCTAATTTTTAGAAGAGGGGGTTCAGCAATATGACATAATTTTAGGGAGAGGTGTCAAACAAGCGTGATGTGGGGAAAGGAAGTCAAAATTTTGTGTGACATAATTTATGTATGTGCTTTTTTACTCATGATATCCCAGTCATCCTAACTTTAAATAAATCAAACAAATTCAGTGTTTTCCTATGTAAATAAAGTTATACACATGATTCATATTAAAGCAGTTATTAGTGTTTTTGTCTAATTAATACTGAAAGCTTATTTTAAACAGATTAAATAAATAGTTTATTGTTATATTATTCGTTATATTTTCTTAAAGTCCAGTTTGACTATATTTGTAATCCATACATAGTTTTGCTCTTTTGCCTATAAATATTTTTTAAAAAATTGCAAACAGGGAAGATGATTAACTACCAAAAAGAACCAAACATGTAGAAGATCGTAAACACAAAAAAAATGTGAAGCGTTTTTTTCATTGGAGATAACTAAAAGTCCACATAAAGTGTTGGGTCCCTTGCCCTCCTCCCCTTCTTCCTAATTACTGCTAGCCACAGGAAAGATTTGATTAAAAAATATTTGAAGATTTGTTCAACATCCTCAAATGTTTGAAACATTCGATACCGAAGCAAAGAAGAGACGTCGCAACCGTGCTTTTCTTGCCATACCTCTAAAAAATAAGTTCCAGCGCCACTGGCTCCTTACAAAACTCCATTGCTGATTCAAAAGGAGGTAAAACATTATTAAATATATATTTTTCTCAGGTGATTCAACATAGTAACATAATATCATTCATTAATGATTTTCATCCTAAAAAATAAGTCATTCCGTTTGGACTTGAAAGCTAAAGTTTCAAATCTTGATTTCTTTGCAGCTTCTATACAATTCATTATCAAATAAAATTTAACATGACTATTCTTATGTCAAAAATTAATTAAATGAGATTGCATTAACTCTAGTGAGTAATAAACGATATGTATTAATCAATGTGTTCTAGAGGCATTAAACATTTAAAAAATTACAGGGATAGTTCTCTATGATGTAGGAATATGCTATGTGACTTTCAATATAAGTCTGTCCTTCTAGGAGTTGCAAAATGGTTAAATATTTTAAATACATTGATTTTCCTGGATTTATACTAAACCAAATTTAGTATGTTTCCATTCCCCTACCAAAAATATTGTGGAAATTATCAACTCTATAAATTGTTAAAATCTTAAATATTGTTATTCTAAATACAGTCAAACCCTATTAACGCGAAGTCAATAGGGCCATCAAAATTGTTCGTGTTAACCAAATTTCATGTTATACGAATAAATTAACATTACGTTTTAAGTTCGGATAATTGCTTTTACTTCACATTAAACGGGATTTTATGTTCAGCAACTTCGCCTTAATGGGGTTTGACTGTATGAATTTACTAAAGTGCTTTATATCTTTCAGTATATTCATCACAAATTTGAAATTATAGTTTGTCTACTCGTCTTCACTAGGTTTTTATCAAGTTGTAATTTTTAAAATGAGTAAATTTGTGGTAGCAATTATTAAAGTTTTGTTAATGAAAACTCTTTTTTGCATTTCTTTTTGCTTAAATGTTGATACCGTATTCTTTAAAAGAAAATTTTGTATTGTAGGTAAACCGGTACAGTCGTCAAGAACTTGGTCTTTGAAAAAATAATTTGAAACTGTTCTAATTAAAAATACTTGTATATTTCTATGAAGATCATCCAACTTTTCATTCCTGTAAAGGTTTTTACCTTTTTAACAAAAATGTCTCATTTGATGTTTTCTACATTGTGTGGAGGAATGTTTTGAATGTATTTCATCTTATCCAATGTCTTGTTATGTCTTCACATTAAACAGTGAATATTTTTTATCCTTCATAATTTATTCTATCTTGCATTTTAAATGTTTGTCTTCTAGACATTTTAGCTATTATTATAGTTTTTCATTAATACTATGATGATCTTTCTTATGTAGTGTTTTATGATGAAATTGTGGCAACATTTTAGCTTTGCAAGTAGACCATTAGATTATTTTATATTCACACAAAATAATGTATGTAGTATTTTATAAACCAACAATGTGAAATATAGCCAGTTTTAAGCTGTTTTATTTATTACTTTCCTTATGGCTTGTCATTATTGTGGTTACTTAACTTGAAATTGCATTCCCAGTATGTCTGTGGTCAATTCAAACGCCTTTTAGGTTAGCCGTAGTGTTATTGAACTCACAAATGTTTTAAACGTGGAATTGCTTTATGAATTTAACATTTATTGCGATAGAAATACTCGCCAAATCACCCACTCTTTAATAACAAAGAGGTGAAATGTTTGAATATTTCTACTAAATATCATATAATTGTCTATATTTTATTTAGTCTTAAACTTGTATTTTTATTGCTGAAATGCAAGTTTAGTTTTATCTGGTAAAAACATATGTATTCGGATGTTTTTACAAAAAGGGTTGAAATCTAGTTATTGATCTTAAATCTGCAAATTTTTTTAATGTCTCGCTATAGGAGTGTTTGATATGTCATAGGCTATGCATTTTGTAATTTGTATGATAGAGTCAATGGGTTGATCTAACTTAACTGCATAAGTCTAAGCTAATCTCTATTTAATATAATAATATAAGGTCCCAGATAACAAGAATGAACGTTGGAATGTTTTTCCCACAAATTACCTCTCACTGCCATTCCTTGCATCTTGCTTCTCCTTCTAAGTACTCTGTTGTAAATTGTTCAATGGTCATGTGGATGGCTGGAAACAGATTGCACAGATGTTAATGGTCTGAGTAAAATTTATGCACAGATATTTTTCTTCTGCTGAAAGTGCCTGTGTGCTACTATATAGTTATAATCATCTATATTTATAATTATCTTAAGTGCCACCCAAATTCGGCTGTATTTCTGTGAGCAGAATGGCAACGACTTCAAACATCCAATCTGAAATCTTCTAAATGTACTTTAAACACGAATTTCCAAATTCAATTATCCAGCCAATCACATTGGGTCTTTTGAAATTTGACTAATACATCTGGCAACAGCCAACAACTTGAATTCACTATTTTTTGTTTTTCTTACCATAGATATGAACTATTGCCTATTTAAAACGTATTGATTTAATATTTACGATGATGCAAGATGTGTACATTTCTTTTGGATTAGAATTCCGGACAAACCAGACTTTTAAGAAAAATTATTTGCTTGAACATGCTCCAGAAGCTGTAGATAATAGAATTTCGAATACAAAACTTTCTTTTTTATACAATTAAAACAAGCCAGATTTTTTTAGATTCAGCAAGTAACCGCAACATATTTGAATGTGAACGTTTTCCGGATATATGCCAATAAAAACTGAGCATGGAATTTCCATTAGGAATATAAAGATTTCTATGCTGAAAATTCACAGTAGATTGGTCAGTGTGCTACTATATAGTTATAATCATAATTATATTATGTGTAACTTATTATGAATGGCTACAGCTAAGCAATTGGAACAGTCACCTATAGACTGTTTTGAGGAAGGGTTACAGATACTGAGATAAAATAGTCTATTGTGGTATATGTTTTATAAAATGGACGTAGCAAAAACTTTTTCTGCCATTAGAGATAGGCAACTTAAAGTGCAAACATAAAGAAGAAAAAAAAATTAAAAATCTTTTTAGGGGTAATTTAATTACAGTCCATCAACAGAAAAGATATGGAGAACAGGGAAATATTAGAGAAATTTATGATTTTGAAAGCATAAGAGTTTTATCATGAAATTTTTGAAAAATAAATAATAAATCGGGGAATTCGATTTCTTTTTCCATCCAAAGATTAAAAACACGGCAGAGAAATTCCACTTGTTAGACATCCCATTTCTACAATATGTTATTCCACTCTTTGTTTTATAATGTGAAGCATTTCACTAAGGTTTCTTTTCCAGTGTTTTGAAAAATCATTCAATTTGAGATTTTATTTGATATTTAAACTACAACATTGATGGTTTTCTGAAATTTGCAAATTCATATTTTGTACAATAAATATCTTATAATTTAGTTTTAATTGCTTATGTTTGCATTGTTGTAAGAGGCCACCACACTATTGAGCTTGCCATGGGCTGTACATCTTCTTACTATGAGAGGTACAATGGGCTCATCAGGCCTTATGCTTGGTTTTGACACACACAAACCTAATCTAAACTGCTTTCCCTTTGGACCCATTCAACTAACCTTGAGAAGTGTATCTACCATTAGCTTTCAATTACAAAAAAAGCCTTACATGTACGTGGTAGCTTTTCGTTGCATTTATTTGGAATTTAGCGTTATTATAAAGTAATTTTTCAGTGTATTTATTTGAAGATTAGTTATTACATGATAATATCTTGTTATATTTATTTGGTATTTGATTTTATTTAAAAATTTTGTAAATATGTGCCTTATTTATTAACATTTTTAATACAATACGAAAAGAAGCGAGTTTTGATAATTTTCTATATGAAAAATAAAGTAGTTAAATTTATTTGAATGTATTTATAATTTTTTTTTATTTGACATATTTTGACAATAAAGTTGTTCTATGTGATAATATGCTTATTTTATTTTTACTTCAATATTCTTAATTTAAGTTTCATAAATCTCAAAACTACCTAATTTTTGCTGCAAGTCTCAAAGTTTTTGGATTTCTTAAAAGTTCTTTTGCAAGTCGTGAGAGAGTATACAGGGTATCTTATCAGGACCACCCAAACTCTACACTGCTAGATTCCATGCATGGAATATATAAAAAATGCCTTTGTACTTCTATGATCCATAGTTTTCAAGAAAAATACCAAAGAAAAGTATGTCATATCCGATGCAAGAAAAACTTTATTGGAAACGTGAACTTGGTATTTGCATATGTTTACATAAGAAGATGTTCAAAATGTCCTCTGTGCATATTAGGCATGCATGCACATGCAGTGGAAGGACTGACTGCACATGTTGCAGCATGAAGATGAGCAACTAAGTCAATTTGTGTGGTAAATAGGTCTGGATAAACCATTTCCTTCAAAAGACCTCATAGTAAAAATTCCAAAAGTGTTGAAATGGTGATTCTGGCCGCTATAAAACTATTTAAACATATGTTTAACCAATGTTCATGTTTCACAAAAAAAAAATCTTGCACTGGATATAACATCATACTTTTCTTTTGCTTTTTTTCCCTCCAAAACTAGATCGTAGTGGCACAGTTTGAACATTTTTTATGTATTCCAAGGGAGGAATCTGGCTTGCAGAGTTTGAGCGGCCTTTTGATTGGACACCCTGTCTATAAAAGACTTTTTTTATTGTCACTAAGAGCCTGATTCTCACCTCCGATCGAATCGGAAAAAAAATCGTGACCGGCTCTCTCGGAATCTGGTCATTTCTCGTTCAGTAGATAAGGAGTGATTCTGACCTCAGTTTTTCCCGAAATCGAAAAATGACGCACTTCCTCCGCTGAAAACTGCGCGGTTAGGAATGCGCAGTAGAGTTTTCAGAACCATGTGCTGTTTTGACTTCAATTCAATGTTCATAATTTTCTTGAGGAACTCGTCTTCTCCTCGTGGTGTTGCAAGAAATGGTTTCCAAGAAAGTTGAACAGATACTAAAATGCATTAAAACATTTATTAACTTTTCTGATGATAACAAAGGAATACCTTTGGTACCTCTAAATCACAAGACAGCAAATTTTGAGAATGAATGACTCAAAAAAAAAAAAAAAAAAAAAAAAAAAATAGTAAAACTTTTATCAAACACAAGCTAGGCGGTATTTATGGCTTTTATTGTGCATTTTAACTCTTTGTGATGAACACAATGTTTTGTTTATGATTTAGAACATAGTGATAAAAATTATTGGTAAATTAATAATTAATAATTGATAAAAATTAATAGCAGGCACCCAACAGGAGATAAATTTATGCAACAGTTTTAATTAGAATATTGATAAGAATCGCAACATGCAAATACTAATTTGCTAACTGTTGGCTGCCGTCTGAATTACATGAATCACGTTCTTGCCTGATACCACCAAAACTATTTGGCAGTCAAAGGAAAAATCAGGTTGGTTGTTTTCAGATTATCTGGCGCCGTCAGCAACACGAGGGCTATAACGCGCCGAAACATTCGTCATTAGACAAGTCAACACACATTTACAAACATCCATGCCTAACACGGGACTCGAACCCGCAACCTCGCGGTCTAGAAGCTAGCACGCTAACCACTATACCGTTTGGAAAGATCAGGGGTTTTTTTTCGTAAATGTAGTGAACATATAAGAATTTATCATGATTACTTTTTCCTTCCTGTATTGGCTCCGTAGCTTTATGTAAAACTTAGGAGAAATGAGTCTTAATAACAGAAAAAATAAAGTAGTTCAGGGCTCATATTTCTTTTTTTCTGGCACTGTGTGGCAAGTACACTTCTAATTTCTTCAATTACCAGCCATGCTGCAGGTTTCGAAAACCGAAAAATTTCAATAAAATGAATATCGTGAGAGTCAAAGGGATTTGTTTTATCTCTAAATACTCTTTGTCTTCTCAATTCCCTGTTCACTAAATACTGGGTAAAATTCATAAAAACTAATGTTCTTGCAGGATCCATTTTGATGTTTGTTGTTTTAAAACAGCAGCAACAATAGACACTTCAACATACAATACAACTAGAACAACCAATCAGAATAAACTTCGCCGAGATCTCGATAATCGTCATGGCATCCCAAGAGCTCCAGAGCAACCGAGACGCATTCCGAGAGATTGGACATCTCGTTAAACGAGATTTTGACGTGAGAATCGCAAATAATCGGAAAGTCACGTGACACCCCCCTTTCCGATTGCAATTCCGATTCGAGAGTAGGTGAGAATCAGGCCCTTAAAGTTTTCAGCTATTTTTACTTATTCATGTACTGCAGCTTATAAATATTGGACTATAAAAATAAATATCTATATAGATACTTTATCTTTTCAATTATTATGATCAAAGGCATTGTAAAGGATGGAACACAAAATCAGGCACCATTGCTAGTATTAAAACCTAAAACAGAAGTTCTAAAAGACTGATTTACAAATGTCGCTATTGAAAAATTCAATAGATTTATAATTCTGAGCAAGCACCATTTTCTAAGTTGCAAACAAACATTTTAACCCACCAGTAAACAACCAGTTATAGATTATGTTTCGGCAAATAATACAAGGCTTTCAGAAAAGAGCACATTAAATGTTATATAAGATATCTTGCTGCCTACTCCCTCTTCTGAAAAACTTATTTCTTATTTAGTGCAGCGAAAGTTTGAGAAAACTAGATTTGGAAATTGGTGAAACAAAAAGTAGTAATTACTCCTGGTCCCTTGCCTTTGCTTGACTTAAATAGAACTGTGCTCATTGAAATACAAGGTGGTCATAAAAAAAAACTTTGCCGATATATGGACCTCTAGCTTCCGTTGCGTTCAGCAAATCGAGATGAAATTTCAGATATAGTTATTCAAAGGTATGAGCTCGGGTTTCTCTGAATGGCAACAAAATGGCGCTCACGGTTACGGTTATAGTTACAAAAACTCAAAATGTTCGAATGGCAACACCTACTTTTTCCTGTTGCAAAATGCTCAACGTATGCCAAACCCCTAAAAAGCTTTGAAAAGGTACATTTATCACAAAAACGGACGCGTTATACACGCACAAAAAAAAATCTCTGCAAACGGCCAACAAAAACACGATCGGGGCGCATGGTGTAAATTTGCGTATGACTAAGGCCAAAGTTCACATGGGTGCCAACACAGGTATTTTTATAGGTTTTCTATGCTGAATATCTGGCAAGCGGCCTCCGTGCGCCCCGATCGTGTTTGCCGTTCGCAGAGCTGTGTTTTTATGCGTGCATTTTTTTGTGATACATGTACTTTTCCAACGCTCTTTAGTGTTTTCGCATGCCCTGAGCATTTTGCGATAGGAAAAAGTAGGTGTTGCCATTTGAAAATTTCGAGTTTCTGTAACTATAACCGTAACCGTGAGCGCCATTTTGTTGTCATTCACAGAATCTCGAGCTCATACCTCTGAATAACTACCTGAAATCTCATCTCGATCTGTTGAACGGAACGGAAGCTAGAGGTCCATATATTGGCAAAGTTTCTTTATGACCACCCTGTATTTTGTTGCCGACCAAACGGTATAGTGGTTAGCGTGCTAGCTTCTAGACCGCGAGGTTGCGGGTTCGAGTCCCGTATTAGGCATGGGTGTTTGTAAATGTATGTTGGCTTGTCTAATGACGAATGTTTCGGCGCACTATAGCCCTCGTGTTGCTGACGGCGGCAGATAATCTGAAAACAACCAACCTGTATTTTGTTTGTCTGATAGATCAAAAGTCTGCATTTTACCAAAAATGTTTTTGTTGTGACTTTATTTGGAACAATGTTCATAAAAAAACACTTGTATTTGAAATCCTTACTTAATTTTGCATTTTTCAGGACTAGGAAAATTATATGACTCAAATGAATAAACTTGGCTAGGGTCACTGGTGGTCAAAGCTGTGGTAAATGTGTAAATTGGCACGGTAATTATTATTTGCAAAATTTGTACACATTGAGAAATGTTGAGTTTGCATAAAACAGTTTTCTTGAAAGCTTCAATAGCAGATTTGATCCTCTTTACTATATGAATAAAAGCTAGTTAAATGTGAATGCTCAAATACTGTTTTCTGCATACCTGATCAATGTGAGCACTTGCACATATCCTACTTACTCCCATTCAAACCAAACCCACTCCACTTGACTCAACAGCATTGTAACCATTAAAGATAAGATCAGTAATTCATATGGCTTTTTTGTTATTCTGTGCACATGGGCGCTAGTAGTATTATTGTCAGAGAGGTGCAGATGACTCTCAGGGATAACAAAATTGATTAAAAAAAATTCTCAAACATTGGTTAATAAATGTGAATTGAATTCCGTAATGAAATGTTAATAGTATTAGGCATGGACATTAGTTTTATGTTCAAATAAATAATTTCGGATCTAAATTGTATTTTTTCCTATGAATTTTACTGACTTCATTTCATTTTGAATTTTGAAAATCCAGGATGGGTGGTACAAGCGTACCTTCCTTGTAATGTCCATGCATGTGCAGTTGTAGTACTTTTAGCATGTGAAATATGCTTTGTGAGGTTTTATGCAGTGAATTGAGGTTGGTTGTTAGAGGTTTTTGGGAAAAGATATTGTGATGAAGCTATGTTTCATCACACTCGAAATTCATGGAGGGAGACTCCAACAGAAATATTACGACATTTCCCCCCTCCCCCTTCTCCCCTCTTGGGTCAGTTCAGAGCTGCGACGTGTAGACACGGTGTCTGACCAACGAACAGAAATCCCACTCCTTATAAAAATGTCTCATAAACCCAGTTGTCAGAGAAGTCAGACATTGGCGCCATTTTGGACACTTTTTCGACAGATAAAGAATTTAAGAGTACCACTCGCCGTCACTAAAAAGACCAACCACCTCACTACTTACAGGACACAAGGGCGGATTTGCGCCAGACTTCTCTCCTTGGAGGTAACCAATGGTAAGGACTGAACACACCTCTCGGCGATACGACCATTACAACCCAAGTAGTAGCATGACGTGATAAATGATGTGATTTTTAGGGCATCTTTTCTCGAATGACGTTATTCAGTAAAAAATCACTTCAGTTTTGAAATCATCTAATGGTCATACAAACTGGCGTTTCTCAAATCACGTCAATTTTTTGGTCATCATATGACACAAATTTTTTTGGTCATGAAATGACGTCTTTTTGGGCATATTAAATGACTCAAATAATTTTGGGTCACTTTATGCCGTCATTTTTTAGTCATCATATGACGGGAATTTGATTTTTTTTTTTTTTTTTTTTTTTTATACGGACTCACGACAGAATGCACACTTCTACTTGTGAAGCCTACTTTTTTTTATAAACTTGTAGCTTGTATTACTTCGAGTATTTACTAGAACCAGAAGCCACAAAATAAATAAAATTATAAGTATAACAAATAGGTGAGTAATCTCTATGTAAGTAATTGATTCGTATTTAGTGTTTTCTGGTAAAGAAAATCTCATGTTAATCGCTTGAAATTATAAAGTGTAGTATTCTATTTTAAAGTGAATGTAAAATAATTCTATTCTGTGATTTGGTAGAAATAAAAAATGAAATACATATTTGTAATTTAATATAGTTTCAAGAAACTCATACAAGAAATTATTTTTAGTTGAGTTTCACTTATTATGCTCTTTTATTTACTTTTCAATTATCACACATTGTAATGTTTACAATTTAATGTTCATTTCTAGACATGGTTAGTCAGTGTTAAAGCCTAGTATGCTGATAATGTAAACAAACTGATTCTTCTTTAACATCACAAACTTAATGCTGATATTTATCCGTAACTCTATCTCTATTAGTAAATACATATGCAGTCGCTTCTTTCATAACTTATTCGAAATGATTTTGCTATGTTTTTTATCCTGGACCTTACGCCCAAGGGTATTGTTTCCGTTTGATCATAAGTGTGGTCCGCATTATTCGAGGTATGGAAAAAAAGGCTTCAAACAATGTTAGCCCTGGCCGGTTCTCGATGGAGGACATTGAATGAACAGTTCTATCGTTATAATAAATTTTTTATTTTTGCTTGTAATTTTTTGTTTGGATTCGGCAAAAAATTTGGCCGAATCCAAATGTTAACATATTTAAAAGATGTGTAAATGTATCTCCAACCCTAAATGTTTACTACTGATAGCTTAGTGCTGATGCTTAGTAAACTGTATGTTGTATGATGATCAGCCATTCTGATGCTAAATTATATTCATTTTTGATTGTGTGTTATATTCAATTTCATACTTTCAATAATGGATGTTTTTTGGTTGGAATAATCAATTTCAAAATATTATCATAAACAATGTTTTTCATCGAATTCTCAATTCTTAATGCTGTTTTGATATGTATTATTAAAAAGGTTAATTATTAATGTTTTTAGGAAAAACTTATAGTTAATGTAATAGAGCAGACGAAACTTAGTTTTTAAAAATGGTGTAGTTTTTTAGAAAGTTATTAGGCCTCCGCTCCTGTTAGAAGTCGAAGAATACACCTTAGTTTTTCTTGTTCAGCAATGATCTTAACATTTTTCACTAACATATAAGAATGAAAAAACTGAAAGTGAAAAAATATTTATCTTGGCTGTATATGGTATAACATAGCTTTTTAAAAGTTTGTAATAATTTTAGGTACTTACGTATTAACACCAACGCACCTACAGATTTGGCGGTTTTTAAGTGCTGCCAATAAAGAGAAATCTTGTTGTTCGCACGCGCACTCAGTTATTTAAGTGTTTTATTTTATGATTTGTCGCAAAATTTTTAGGTGTAGATTGGCGGCACTTAAAAATCGCTAAATCTGTAGCTGCGGTGGCGTTAATATGTAAGTTCCTAATTTTATCATTAAAATTTTCTTTATATTAAATAACAAGAGTGATGCAGCTCATAATTAATTTAGTTCTGTAATTCAAGTACACAATTTGATTGTGAAAGATGATACTATATGTTTTTGATACCAAATTCACAGAAAAAAAGTAATTTTATAAATAGCCACTTTTATCTTCAACAGTGAATATGCTTCTTGTAAGATTATTAAAGAATGTATACACAGAAATATCTTGAAGGAAAGTAGTGAGAAAAGGAGAGTCCTGAGCCAGGGCGGTGCAGGGATGGGGATAATGACGTCACCGGAAGTGGTCTTGGTACAGTATGACATCACCGAATGTCACGTGACCGGAAGTGGAGTGGAGTTGTTTCCCTCCTGCTGTTGTTTTAGTTTCGGTTTCGTTATATTCTGTTTATGTATGACGTCATAATTTGTTTATATCAAAGTTTTGAGTGGTGGCAACACTTTTTAGTTTTGGTTTACCTTTCAGGTGGAGTTGAATTGTTCTAGGGCTGCTTGTAAACGAAAACACTATAGTGATAGGTTTTTATTGTATGACGTCACAGAGTGGGAATGACATCACAATATGTTTTATATCAAAGTTTTGAAAGTTGGAAACGGATTCCAGTTTTGGTTTTCCAAGTTGAGTTGTAAGTATGCTGCTTCTAAACGAAAATATTCAAGTAATAGGTTTTTATTGTGTGACGTCACAGAGTGGGAATGACATCATAACTTGCTTTATGATAGGGGTCGACAAAATACTCACTTGTGATTGGTCAGATTTAAACACGTGATTAAATGGACGCTTGTGATTGGCTGCACAGTTTAGTAAAATAGTTTTCAACAAAATTTTATGTAGTAGCGCCATCTAGGGGTGAATTTAAGAGTCATTTACAGGAAATTTCTAAGATCAGAGATATATGCAAATAAAAATCTTAAATCCTGAGACTCAGCTCCAATATTGTGAAGCCGGCATAAATCGGCCGATTCAGCATGAGACTCTTCACCTTCCTCTGTATCGCCGCCAAGCTGTTATCAAATTTAGTGAAGGCATGAAAGGCAGGAGACGCGACCAGTTTCTTGGCTTTCTGCGGGCTGTTCACCAACTGAACATCCCCTCTATTCCTCAGATTTTCCATAGTTTTCCCGAACACCACGTTGTTGAGAAGTTTGAAGAAATCTTTTTCAAACGATGTTTTGGCCAGCTTCCTCTGCTCCGTATTAAATGCTATGTAGTCCTTCAGCCAAGGTTGTTGGTAGAATTTTAGAACTCTATGGACTTTAGTTAGCTTCAGTCCCAAGGAAAGGTATAGCTTCAGATTACGGTAGTGTATAATATAATTCTTCTTTGGCTGAAGATTCAGAACTAGTTTCTCGCTGGAGGAAGCTGGCTTCATCTGTATCTCTTCCAAAATGTCGAGGGCGGTAGGAGACAGCATATTTGGCATTATGGTGAGGCGTTCGGGAGCCAGGGGATAATCATTATGGAGATCGTGGAGTTCAGCAGTATAGTCAAGATCCACTTCTATAATGAAATTCTCATCCGCATCATCTGCCTGGTCCAGGATGGTTTGAGTAGAGATGTTTTCAGGGTCCACCCACTGAAAATCACCAATAGGTAAATATTGAGACATGGCCCAACCTGAAAGAAAAATCTAATTAAATCATTCAGTATTAACATAGAAGCTAAATAATATACATATGACAGTTTTTAAGTAAATTCATGCTTACCATAGAGGTTATTGGCATCCAGGTACAATATATGTCTTTTCTCCTCAGCAGCATTATATCCAGGACAGCCCGGAATGTTGGCTTAACTTATGACGATGGGTGATGACGGAGACTCCTCCCCGAATGCCCTTTTCAATGAAGAGATGCATGTTAATGTCGGTGAATAAATCCAAACCGACATCTGACATCTTGAGAGCGGCTTGCCACGCTAACCCCAGAGACGTCATCATGTGGGCGGCGTCTAGCTGGTAAAAGTCCAGAGTTAGGCGGCGGAAATTCTCGAATACGTCTGTGAGGAGGAGCACATCCGTCTTCACGTACAGATCGTGATATTCGCCAAGGTCCTTGATGCCGAAAGCTTCCCAAACAGCTTGAGCGTGGTTATAATCTGCATCGGTGATGGGGGAGTTTGTAAGGGTGCTATAGAAGGCTTGCTGAGGTGGCAGAGATGTTTCTACAAATTTGCTGAACGAGTCCATGTACTCAAAAGGGTACACACCCTTCTTTAACAGGAGATCTGAAATAATAAAAACAAATTAAATGATATTGTTAAGAGAACATTTATATAATATTAACATTGACTATATTACGTATTATGGTTAGATGCGATAGAACTCTTCAAAATGTGAAACTTGTCTCTCTCCAGATTATCGACAAGTTTCTGAAGCGATGCATTCAGAAACTGGAGTCTGTCAATAAACTGGAGAGTCACCGGGATCTTGTCAAGTTTCTTGGTGATGGAGAAGGAGATGTATTTCTCCATCGTTGTAGGGATGACTCCAATGTCATGGTCAGCAACTTTTCCTAGCCCCTGCATGATCAAATGTACATCATAGTTCTTCAGGTTGTGGAAGACGCAGGGAATCATTTTCCGCAACCTGAAGGCGAGGTTACACTCATTGTGGAGCACTTGGCGGAACTGACCGGTCAAGTGATTGTGGTCGTTCACACGATCAGTTCCTAGTCGGCCCTTGCAGAGGCCACAGTGTGTTGCAGCATTGATAGCTTGCTGGTCTTGGGGAGTGAGATTCATAGGGACAATGGAGGTGAGTTTGACTGCAAGTTCATCCTTTTCATCAATGATGTTCTTGATGAAATGATCCACCTCATCTTCTCCTCTGTAAACTGCAATAGGTTTTGTAGGCTTCCCATCAGGATCTATAATGACGTAGGCGTATCCGCAGGGAATGTGGGTAGCCGTCTTCACAGTGCTGGAGGGAGTGGTGACATCTAACTTCTCCACCAAGGCCTCAAAATCTGCGTAGATTACATAGGGGATTTTCTGTTGGAATTTATACTGACTGAATTTCAGTACACAGTCCTTTGGAGTCGGCATCTTGATGCGTTGGGGTGAGTGCTCGTTACAGTAAGGGACATGCGCTTTAAGAGTCTCCTCCTTGGCAAAACGATGGAGACAAGAATAACAATAGAAACGCTTTCCATTGTGCTTAGTGAGGTTGGTGAGGAGACGACTCATACTCTTAATTAGGCAATAATGCTGCCTCTCTCCTTCTATGATGTAGAGAAGGTTGATTACCTCAGGGTCCTCCCTCTTAGAGATATAAAGGGGTAATATCTCATCATCTTCATACCCGTAGATATTTATCCTCAAGTTGTTGAGGTTTTCAATTATCCGGACTTTGCACGGCTGGAGGGGGCAACTTACACTTCCCATCTTGAGCTCCTGCTCGTATTCTGCATAGTGAGAAACTCTGTATGGATGATCTGTATGAGCAATAGGATGGAGGGCAGCCAGGACAGACCAGATGAAACATTTATTGTCCTTATTTTGTATGTTGAGGACGGCCTTCTTTGCTGCCAACTTGTTGGGTAACTTGAAGTGGCTAGCAGGGGCTAAAGGTTGGTACGTGGCAGTCTTCACCTCCAAATGAACAATTTCATCGAGGATCCATCCAGATCCCCGCTCGATGAATTCATCGAAGGAGGACTTGATTTTGGCGAAGGCCTGGTCGATGTGTTCATAGAGGGCTCTGTCATCTAGCTCCATCTGCACCTTGCTCCAGAAATAGGGCGTCGCATATTCTTCGTCCCCCTCATCACTCTTACGAACAAACCGGATCTTGGAGACCGCGTACCATTTGATGGCACGCTTCTCCTCTAGATCCTCCTTCAATACAGCATCCACTTGAGGATGACTTTCCCTAATGAAGAGAAGCAGGTCTCAAACTTCCTCTTCATTCGGGAATAGATGGCGGATGGCAAAGACATCTGACGTCTTCACCTCAACTCTCCTCCTTCTGGGCGCAGGCGGTGCAGGTTGATTTTCTCCTACTTGGGCAACTCGAAGGTGGGTGAGAAGATGTTGCTGAACATGATCCTTACGGCTGAAGCTCTTCCCGCAGTCAGGACAAGCATGAGGGGTGACGGATTGATGATTCAACATATGTCGATCCAGATCAGAATTACGTGTGAAGGATTTGTCACATATTCCACAGACAAAGTCTTTCTTCCCCGAGTGAGCTTTAAGATGACGAGTTAAACTTCGCTTCTCAGTGAAGGTCTTGCTGCATACAGTACAAACCTATAAGAAATTATAACTTTTATAAGTTTCAAGAAATAATTTTTTTTCTTTAATAGAAGAATTATTATTTCAAATTTGTCTTTTCTTAAAACACATTTTATTGCAAAAACTTTATTTCAAATTGGTCTTTTCCTAAAAACACATTTTATTGCGAAAACTTTCTCTTCTTCTTCTACTAATAATATATATTAAACAGTAAACACTATAATTTAAATTTCGATAAACGGTTAAAAATTTCTGCTTTGAAAAAACTGGGATCTAGAAACACATTCTTCGAGGGAAAAAAAAATACTTACATGGTAGACATTTGAAGTTTGTGCAAGATGGATAGCATGAGGGGGTCCAGCAACAGGAACCTGAAAAAATTAGTTAACAATTAAATAAACTATTTTAACATATTCTTAACAATAGTTTATCCTTTGAATGTAATACTTACACTATAATAAAATGTTAATTATTTTACTATATGTATTAGGGTTAAGAATCGCGAGCATTCAAATCTTTTCTGTACTCAAGGCCGTCCTCAACATACAAAATAAAGACAATAAATGTTTCATCTGGTCTGTCCTGGCTGCCCTCCATCTTATTGCTCATACAGATCATCCATACAGAGTTTCTCATTATGCAGAATACGAGCAGGAGCTCAAGATGGGAAATGTAAGTTGCCCCCTCCAGCCGTGCAAAGTCCGGATAATTGAAAACCTCAACAACTTGAGGATAAATATCTACGGGTATGAAGATGATGAGATATTACCCCTTTATATCTCTAAGAGGGAGGACCCTGAGGTAATCAACCTTCTCTACATCATAGAAGGAGAGAGGCAGCATTATTGCCTAATTAAGAGTATGAGTCGTCTCCTCACCAACCTCACTAAGCACAATGGAAAGCGTTTCTATTGTTATTCTTGTCTCCATCGTTTTGCCAAGGAGGAGACTCTTAAAGCGCATGTCCCTTACTGTAACGAGCACTCACCCCAACGCATCAAGATGTCGACTCCAAAGGACTGTGTACTGAAATTCAGTCAGTATAAATTCCAACAGAAAATCCCCTATGTAATCTACGCAGATTTTGAGGCCTTGGTGGAGAAGTTAGATGTCACCACTCCCTCCAGCACTGTGAAGACGGCTACCCACATTCCCTGCGGATACGCCTACGTCATTATAGGTCCTGATGGGAAGCCTACAAAACCTATTGCGGTTTACAGAGGAGAAGATGCGGTGGATCATTTCATCAAGAACATCATTGATGAAAAGGATGAACTTGCAGTCAAACTCACCTCCATTGTCCCGATGAAACTCACTCCCCAAGACCAGCAAGCTATCAATGCTGCAACACACTGTGGCCTCTGCAAGGGCCGACTAGGAACTGATCGTGTGAACGACCACAATCACTTGACCGGTCAGTTCCACCAAGTGCTCCACAATGAGTGCAACCTCGCCTTCAGGTTGTGGAAAATGATTCCCTGCGTCTTCCACAACCTGAAGAACTATGATGTACATTTGATTATGCAGGGGCTAGGAAAAGTTGCTGACCATGACATTGGAGTCATCCCTACAACGATGGAGAAATACATCTCCTTCTCCATCATCAAGAAACTTGACAAGATCCCGGTGACTCTCCAGTTTATTGACAGTCTCCAGTTTCTGAATGCATCGCTTCAGAAACTTGTCGATAATCTGGAGAGAGACAAGTTTCACATTTTGAAGAGTTCTATCGCATCTAACCATGGTACGTAATATAGTCAATGTTAATATTATATAAATGTTCTTTTAACAATATCATTTAATTTGTTTTTATTATTTCAGATCTCCTGTTAAAGAAGGGTGTGTACCCTTATGAGTACATGGACTCGTTCAGCAAATTTGTAGAAACATCTCTGCCACCTCAGCAAGCCTTCTATAGCACCCTTACAAACTCCCCCATCACCGATGCAGATTATAACCACGCTCAAGCTGTTTGTGAAGCTTTCGGCATCAAGGACCTTGGCGAATATCACGACCTGTACGTGAAGACGGATGTGCTCCTCCTCACAGACGTATTCGAGAATTTCCGCCGCCTAACTCTGGACTTTTACCAGCTAGACGCCGCCCACATGATGACGTCTCCGGGCTTAGCGTGGCAAGCCGCTCTCAAGATGTCAGATGTCGGTTTGGATTTATTCACCGACATTGGCATGCATCTCTTCATAGAAAAGGGCATTCGGGGAGGAGTCTCCGTCATCACCCATCGTCATAAGTCAAGCCAACATTCCGGGCTGTCCTGGATATAATGCTGCTGAGGAGAAAAGACATATATTGTACCTGGATGCCAATAACCTCTATGGTAAGCATGAATTTACTTAAAAACTGTCATATGTATATTATTTAGCTTCTATGTTAATACTGAATGATTTAATTGGATTTTTCTTTCAGGTTGGGCCATGTCTCAATATTTACCTGTTGGTGATTTTCAGTGGGTGGACCCTGAAAACATCTCTACTCAAACCATCCTGGACCAGGCAGGTGATGCGGATGAGGGTTTCATTATAGAAGTGGATCTTGACTATACTGCTGAACTCCACGATCTCCATAATGATTATCCCCTGGCTCCCGAACGCCTCACCATAAAGCCAAATATGCTGTCTCCTACCGCCCTCGACATTTTGGAAGAGATACAGATGAAGCTAGCTTCCTCCAGCGAGAAACTAGTTCCGAATCTTCAGCCAAAGAAGAATTATGTTATACACTACCGTAATCTGAAGCTATACCTTTCCTTGGGACTGAAGCTAACTAAAGTCCATAGAATTCTAAAATTCTACCAACAACCTTGGCTGAAGGACTACATAGCATTTAATACGGAGCAGAGGAAGCTGGCCAAAACATCGTTTGAAAAAGATTACTTCAAACTTCTCAACAACGCGGTGTTCGGGAAAACTATGGAAAATCTGAGGAATAGAGTGGATGTTCAGTTGGTGAACAGCCCGCAGAAAGCCAAGAAACTGGTCGCGTCTCCTGCCTTCCATGCCTTCACTGAATTTGATAACAGCTTGACGGCGATACAGAGGAAGGTGAAGAGTCTCATGCTGAATCGGCCGATTTATGCCGGCTTCACAATATTGGAGCTGAGTAAAGTACTTTTGTACGAATCCCATTTCAATGTCATTAAAAAGAAGTATGGAAGTAATGCCCGGCTGCTCTTCACAGACACGGATTCCCTTACCTATGAGCTCACTACTCCCAACCTCACAGCAGATCTGGAGGAATTGAAGGCTCACTTCGATTTCTCCGACTACCCGTCGGATCATCCCCTCTTCAACACCACTAATAAGAAGAAGCTGGGATTTTTTAAAGATGAACTGAACGGGAAATCGGGGATCGAATTTATCGGTCTTAGGTCCAAGATGTACTCAATCCTGAATGAGGATGGAGTGAAGTAAACCGCTAAGGGGATCAGCAGGAGAGCGGCCAAGCAGCAGCTGAAACATCAAACATATAGAGATTGCCTCCTGAGCCGTCAGTCTGCATCAGTTATTTAGCAGCGGATTGGGAGTGAAAAACATAACATCTTCTCACTCCAACAAACCAAGAGAGCCTTGTCGGCCTTTGACGACAAGCGATACCTGCTGAAGGATGGGATAACTAGTTATGCCTATGGTCATCACAAAATTCCTTAAATTATAAATTTATTTTTTATCTCTTTAAACCTTAATTTAAATAAAATATTACTTAAACTAGTTTTTTTTAATAAAAACTCATTTAACGTTAATTTTTTTTCAGGATTTTGTATGTGACCATTAAATTTAACTCATGAGAGAAATATACGTTCTCACAAGTCTTCTTAAAAGACTTTCTATGGACACTCTTAAATTTAATTCGTAATTTAAACATGTTTAACTTTTCTAGAAATAGTTTGTGTACAGCAATAGTTTTTCGGCTTCACATTTTCTAAAATTCAAAATTGATTAGGATTTGAGGTGATGATGTCTTTTTAAAAGATATTATTGGATGGTTGGTTAGTGACCTCATATTTCAAGGAAATATACGTTCTTTGGAATAATTTTTTTTTATATAGGGAGGAGTGAGGCGGTACCAATTCTTCCTAAAAGAGGTACCGGGCTGGAGGTGGGTCTTCACTTTTAAAACTTAGCTTCAAAATTTATTAATTGTAATTCTATAATCTATCAAATTAGCTTATTCAAAATTGGTTAGGGAAAGGGGGGGGGGGTAGATGAGTTACCATGAAGGCAACGTCCGTTAGTCGATATTTTAACAATTGTTTGGTAAAATATTGAAATGTCACGTGTAGCTCGGGGTTAGGGTTCTTTAAGACCCTTAGCAAATAGCCTTCACTTTTATTAAATTTAAAAGATGTCTCAGGATTTAAGATTTTTATTTGCATATATCTCTGATCTTAGAAATTTCCTGTAAATGACTCTTAAATTCACCCCTAGATGGCGCTACTACCTAAAATTTTGTAGAAAACTATCTTACTAAACTGTGCAGCCAATCACAAGCGTCCATTTAATCACGTGTTTAAATCTGACCAATCACAAGTGAGTATTTTGTCGACCCCTATCATAAAGCAAGTTATGATGTCATTCCCACTCTGTGACGTCACACAATAAAAACCTATTACTTGAATATTTTCGTTTAGAAGCAGCATACTTACAACTCAACTTGGAAAACCAAAACTGGAATCCGTTGCCAACGTTCAAAACTTTGATATAAAACATATTGTGATGTCATTCCCACTCTGTGACGTGATACAATAAAAACCTATCACTATAATGTTTTCGTTTACAAGCAGCAAACGTACAACTCCACTCCATTTAACTGGAAACAAAAACTAAAAACCGTTGCCATCGATCAAAACTTTGATATAAAAAATTATGACGTCATTAATACTGTGACGTCACACAATAAAAGCCTATCACTATAATGTTTTCGTTTACAAGCAGCCCTAGAACAACTCAACTCCGCCTGAAAGGTAAACCAAAACTAAAAAGTGTTGCCACCACTCAAAACTTTGATATAAACAAATTGTGAAGTCATACCCACTGTGATGTCATACATAAACAGCCTATAACGAAACCGAAACTAAAACAGCAGCAGGAGGGAAACGACTCAACTCCACTTCCAGTCATGTGACATCCAGTGATGTCATACCCGACCAAGACCACTTTCGGTGACGTCATCATCCCCATCCCTGCACTGCCCTGGCGCAGGACTCTCCTTTTCTCACTACTAATGAACTTCCAAATATGTTATTTCGTCTTGCCTCAATAGCTATTTTGAGTGTTTGCTATTGTTTCATCGTCAATAAGTTCCTTGTTTTGCAAAATCATATCAACAGTAAGCGCAAACCACAAAATGACTGTCATCAAAAAACAAAAATATACATTTTGAAAATTAGTATAAGGATTATGCTTATCATTGATTGTAGTAACGCTGTAAGTGAAAGAAGTTGCCGAAATTGTGTTAATAGGAAAAAATAAAAGATAATTCAATATGAATGCATACATTTATTATGCAATGTGTGCTTCAATCAATTCAATGTTGTGTTTCGGGATAATGGGCCTGATTCTGATCTCCAGGCGAGACGAGCAGAAAAGTCGAGTAGCCCGTTCGCGGAATGGAGCCCATTTCCCGTCCTGTAGAAGAAGGGTGATTCTGATCTCTCCTTTTCTCGACATCGAAGAATTGACTACTCTACCATGACTCTACTCTTTAAAAAGATGCGTCGTCGAATGCGCAGAGGGTTCAATCTGTTCAATGCGCTAAGGGATTGCGCAGAAGGTTTTTCAAAAATGTTTATTTTTTGCGGATTTGAAAAGCTCGTGTTCATGTTTATAAAACGTTAATATATCTTGTTCTTATTTTTCACAGATGTGATGTGTCAGTTTGTATTGAAACTTGATGAATAATATGTAACGATTGGTTAAAAAAAAAAAATAATAATTTCAGAAATAAATTTTGCAATGCGATCTTTTAATTTTTTGAAACACTGAAGACGTTTTGCAGCACATTTTTATGCTGCAATTTTAATAATAATAAAAAAAAAAATCCCAGAATCGTTAAGCATGTTTTATTCATTAGTATATACGACTTTTTACTCTTCGTAATGTTTTAATATATTTTCACTTAATGATCTTACACAGTCTTAAAAATCAGAATAAATCAATCCAAAAGTTCTCATACTGATATAAGTAGTTCTAATTTTATTGGATATTGAAGATTTAGTATTCCTTATACATCAAAAAAAGGTATTACATCAACAATTTGTGCGTTCAGTTTCATGAAAAAAATCCCTTAAGAATTTTTAAAATATAAAAATATTTTCTTTCAAATACATACGAAATACAATATTTTAAGAGATAATAAAAAAAAAAAAAAAAAAAAAAACCACTGTTTTATGATTCTAACTAAAACTATATGGGTAAAAGATTACTTATGACAAGAAAAATATTGATTGTCAGGCTGCCTGATCAGTTGTTCCAGGTTTACTCCCATACGGAATACAAATGCAGGACTGTTTTCTCTTGACAAATCAAATGGAAAGATTTCACTCTTTTACACTTAAATTATTATTGCATGCATCTTGCTGTTATGATGTTCTGACACAAGATATTTACACTTAATGATCTTACACAGTCTTATAAATCAAAATGAATCAATCCAAAAGTTCTCATACTGATACAAGTATTTCTAGTTTTACGGGATATTGAAAATCCAGTATTCCTTATATATAAAAAAAAAGGTATTACATCAACAATTTGTGTGTTTAGTTTCATAAAAAAAAATCGCTTAAGAATTTTTAAAATATATATTTTCTTTCAAACACATACAAACTACAACATTTTAAGAAATAATAATAAAAAAAAAACACACTGTTTTATGATTCTAACTTAAAACTATATGGGTACAAAATCACTTATGACAAGAAAAATGTTGATTGTCAGGCTTTCTGGGGAGTTGTTCGAGGTATACTCCCATGTAGAAAACAAAGGCAGGACTGTTTTCTCTTGACAAATCACCCAGAAAGATTTCACTCCTTTACATTTAAATTATTTATTATTGTTGTAATGATGTTCCGACACAAGATAGCTTTCGTATACTTTCTGTAAAAGAAAATATCCAATCTTAACTTTAATCATACAAGATTGAGTCAGGAAACTACCATAACACCTGCGTTTAAAAACCACCAAAGCCTCAATGTCATGTTGTGAAAATGAGAAGTGCTAGCTCGAGTGTCAGTGCAATCAAAACCTAGTTCAAAATTGTGAGGCATGATTATAGATGTTATAGCGCAGCATGGATGTTGTGTAACCGTTGCACCTGAAAACTCCAAACAATATCTCGCTCATTAAATGCCTTTCAAGGAGAATTGCTATACATTTGAGACTAACAAACTGTTATTAATTAATTAACAAATAGAGTACTGACTAATAAATAATAGACTAAACTGACTAACAAATTGAGGTAAATTAACAGTGATAGATCATTTGTCACAATTTTCTATCGTGTCTATTAATTTTTTTAATAGATTTAAAAGTGCCACAATTCTAGAAATTAAATCCATGCCTCGATACATAGTTTAATCTCTATACCACTAGTTAAGCTAACATTCAATAGAATTCTGCGATTATTAACTTTTTTCAAACATTGCTGATCAAAAGTTATTTAAAAACAATATGTTATTCCTGCACAACAACAATTAGCTTGAAAGCAGAAGTACCAAGGTACCATCTCTCATGTACATAAACATTATTTTAATCTCAAAAATGACTGTAAAAATTATTAAATAAGGATTCTATACTACAGTAAATATGAAACAAAAAAAAACATTTGTTTTAAAAATTAATATTCTAAAGAGTGAGGGGGTCAAAGCCCTATTTTTATTCACCATTAATCCCCCCACACCAGCTATTGCATTTAAAATTCAACCCTGTGCTACAGTATCCACTAATACCATTACACAAAATTATATTTCCAGTAAAATTTTCATGCTCACAAACTACTGTTAACCAAAACTGCTCGGCATCCACCATTTTCCCTATGTGGTTATACTTTTATAATACATTAGTTTTATTGTTGAGGGTAATAGCTGTCTGTAATGTATACTTTGAAAAATGATTTTTATAGAGAATTACAATAAAAAAAATATATATATAAACAAACAATATAAATAGAAAAACAATCTTAATATGTTCAAGATAAAATAACACATACATGAGTAATTAGAATGAAAGTAGATTTGCAAAGATAAAACATGTGATCATCAAAACTTACCAACATTCAAGGCTGAACTTGTGAGTGCGAAAAGTCGAATTGAGACTTGTACTTTTGTATAAACTGCTAAACCAAAGGGTGAATTATCTCCGAGAAGATTTATTGAAACACCTTCTCAGGAGCAAAGCACCATTTAGTAAATAAACTGTGTAGAATCTATTAGCAAAAATCAGAAAAGACACATTTTACCAAGACTGTAATAATTTATCTGCTAGGAGAGCAGTCAATATTATATACATAAGGAATATAGGTGTTTTTCTTATTTGAGTAAAAAATATTTTTAAATTGCTTATGTTGTTTTCATTAATCGGTACTCTTCTATAAGCCAGGTACCAGATAAAAACCACCAAATTGCAGCAATAACTCATCCACACTAACAACCTTTAATCATTCATAGTTCCTTAAACAATATAAACATTAAGGCCCGGCGACACATTTACGCTTCATGTAAACAATTACACTTGGCTCTAACTGGTGGTCGGCTACCAGAAGAGTACCTTATTAATCTTTTCCACTCTTACAACAAAACAGATTCACATTTATTTTTTCTATATTTCCCAAAGAAAACAGCTTCTAATAGAGTAAAAATCATCATAAATAACTTTTCATCTGTCGACAGTTAACTTAAAAATCTCATTTTAGCAAATTTGTAAGAAAAAAACACACCCTCATCAAATTCATTTAGAAAAAAACTTTTTTATTTTAGAATAATACTTTTGTTAAACAATTGATGTTTGTAATAAAATAATTTTTGCCGGCATATGCATTAGTGAAGCGGCATATATATTGGTTTTTGTAACTATTCTTTTTCATTAAAATGAAGTAATACCGAGTTTATTAAATCAAATTATAACTATACACATGGCTTTCAATGACAGATTGCACCAATATTTTTTAATAGAGTTTATGGTTAGCATAGCTAATGTGGCCATTCGACTACTCAAATAGAAAAAGTGGATTTCCGAGAAAGTATGCTTTAAGCGAACAACCTACATGTACATTTTCTCACAGTAACTTATTTTCCTTGAAAACCTTGTCTTACTTATCGGTTAGGTTTAACACGATTTCACTAATAATTATACCATTAAAATATTCAGGTACAGATGCATTATGAAACCAGGTAATTTGACCCACATTTTGAGACAAAAATATATGGTCAAACACTAATAATTGTAACTATAAAACTCGTTAGAAAATGTGGAAGGGTGACAATCTAAAACTATTCACTTTTCAAAAAGTAAATTTATTAAACATATGTTGTCTAAAGTGCCCTGTAATGATATTTACTTCATTTTAGCTAAAGAAAGTACTTAGTAAGTTAAAATGCCATCTTCGAAATATAAGAGTTTTCAAAGTCGTTTTTAGTTTTGACCATCATGGTAAAATATAAAATATTTTTGACTTAAAAATTCGATAAAATATAAAGGGTTACCCTATACTACACTTTTAGTCAAGTCTTTTTTTAGCTTAACACTATTGGTAAGATCAAGTAAATTAAAGCTCGAATGCTTTTTACTTGCAGAAATAGGGAGTGACTAGTAAGTCGTCTATATTCAATAAATTTAGAAAAACATGACATTTACCTTTTGCTCAGGACTCATTCTTTACTGTTTAATCTGTTAACATATCATACCACTGGTTTCGACAGATTAAACATTTGTAAAATGTGTACTGTGACTGTCAAACAGATTGGATTTGTCCAGCAAAAAAATCTCCATTGCATTAAGGATAAATGTTGTGTAAAAATTGAACGACCAAAGTAATCACAAGCTCCATTTTGTTTAAACCTAATGCCAACTTAAACTACACAACTAGCACACAGGGTATGGAATATGTCCCTTCATATCGCTAACATAAAAGTACACAAATACAAAAAGGACGATCAAATTCAGACTCTGACTTATCAAAATAAAATTTAACGAAATGAATCATCATCATCATAAAAAAAAAGAAGAAAAAAGAAAAAGGGTAGGGTACAAAGTTATGGAAATGTTTGAACAATAAATTGCTACAACTTTACTTGATAGAGACGAAATAATAGGATACAAAATAACTGTTAAGATAAATTGTTCTTACGATAAAATTTAAAGTGTACGTTTTTGTTATCGAACACAACATTTTATTATATACATAGTTGAAACGCACAAATATGCACTATAGGACCCTAAGGATTTTTTTTTGCATAAAAATTAAATACTTTCAAATGGAAACCCTTTAATTCCTTCTTATCAAAGAGAATTGGATCAATCGAAACAAGGAATTTTCTGTATTTCTAATATATTTACTAAATAAAATATCTCGCTAGCTAAACTATTCACTTCATCAATGAATAATAATGAATGACTCAAGTTACAAATAAAATATTACGAAAAGAATAGTTACCCTGTTTTTCCCAAATTTGCTTCAAGAAATTATGAGAACTTGCAAATCTGTTACAGTATTTCATTCGACATTCTATTAAAAAAAAATAACCCCGGGTAATTCGCAAAGAACCAATCAAAAATTATTTCTTCCGAGATTCCGACAGTAGTTTGGCTACTCGCCTACTCCATACTAGCCGAGTAGTATTCCGTAAAGTCGAATAGCCCGTCAAACGGAATTTTGAGATCAGAATCACAAAAAGTCGAATTGTCTCCAACTATCCTCGATTACGCCTTTTATTCCGACTCGCCTTGACATCAGAATCAGGCCCTACTCCAGGAACTTTATGGAAGCCAAACACTATGTCAACAAATAGTTTGTGTGAAGTGTCTGTTGTATTCATCATTTTTATATGGACGCCTTGTAATTATCTACTCTATAATAAAGTTATTTCTTTGTAATAGTTTTTAATTTAAATAGTATTTAAAGTTTAGTTATAAAAAGTTAGTAAAGCATAGTTTTTAAAGTTTTAAAGCATTATACATTACTGCATAAAAAATGTCAGAAAAATAATTCTAAAAATAAAGATTTTAGAATTTTGAGTCCCAGACCCCCTTAAAGTAATGTTGAGGTACTATTATTTTAATAATAGATAAGAATTATTGAAACATATGTTCATATTTTATGGCATTGATCAGCAGATCAGGTGTGCTGAACAGAACGTTGATAGTTGTATAATAATTCAGAATTTTTAAGGCAATTTTGGGCCCTCCAAAATTCTGGGGTCCTATGGGCCTTATGGGAAATAAGGCCCTGGTAGGACCCAGGGTTGAAATAAAGACAATTTGCAATCATCATTATCTACAAAAACTTCTAATTTATCACAATAACATGGTTAAAGGACATTATTATCTACATTAATTCGTGACGTCAGACATTTCTGACGAACTGATATATCATAGTTTATGAAATCCATCATATAATATGTGTTCTATGACGTCTTCATGTGTAAAGTTCATCGGATTGCAAGCATGGTTGATTGTCTGTAACTGTAGCAAAAACAGCAACTGTTTACTTCTGATCTGACGGTTCTAAGTTCTGTTATTACCGCCATCATTTTTCGATTTCTGATCCAAGTCCGAAATGGGGCTCAACATTTTTTAAGTTGAAATTAATGCTATTGATTTGCTCCAACCCAATTATTTGATACTGATCGTAAACACCGAACTGTATTAGTATGTGAATCTTACGAGAGGACTGAACGATGGCTAGTCCTAACAATTTTGTTTTCTTTATTTGCATCATCTTATTTTCATTAGAATTTTCCGATTCAGTTCATGATGAAAATAAAGAAAATTTAAGCGATGTTAAAAGCAAAGAGAAGGCTTCAGAAAGACGTATGGTCAAGGATTATACCACATTACCACCTAATCCAAAGACGTGGGTAGATCCATGGGTTGTTCCGATGATAAGAATACCTGCTAAAGAAAGTCAAGAAGACTTGGTTGAAACTACTACTGAAAGTTTTGACTTAAATTCAAATTACCCTATCTTAGAGGCGGATGATCAACCTTTGTTTAGTGACGTTAATGGCAATGTAATTGTCGAAAAAGTAATCGTGACACCTCATCATAAAGTCATCAATGACTTGGACTCTGGAGGCTTTTTTAAAAAGGATCAACAGCAAATTTGTGTGCTAGATAGCTTTTACATTTCTCTGTGGTTGGAAAAACTTATTTTTAAAATTGAAAATGAATCGAATCAGGGAGCCAGTGCTGTAAGTTTTCAATTGGATTCAAATATACTTAATAGTTTAAAAGAAATATCTGCTGCCAAACCTCTTAAAATAACTGAACTTGACAGTTTAATTTGTAATATGTTGTCCCAAATGGTTGTTGTAACAAGAATAGAAACATTTGATTGTAACATTTTACGAGACTGTTGTACTGTTGCTTTATGGGCAATTGTGTATTTTGTAAGTGTTGGGTTTATTATGTATGGTGTTCATTGTTCTTTCAAGCAACATCCTAAACTTATGCTTTTTGTTTGTGGATTAGTCATTTTTATTCTTTGGCTTGGGATATTTTTATACCAACATCTTAAAGCCTATAATCATGCAGAACTCTCAATAACAAACTTTCCTGATGAGTGCAAAAAGCACAATTTTCAATTATTTGAGCATATGCAAGAATATATTGCAAGCTACTTCATTAACAATGAATGCAACAAATATTATGAACCTTTCCTAATTGACCCATTCTTGGAAGTGAGTTTTAATGTAACTGTGCTTGAAGTTATAAAAACAATTCTGTTTCTACCATTTTCCACCACATCACAAATTAATTGTGATATTACACAAGTACATGATAATTGGTTAATTTACATACTTTCATTTTTTGTAATGTTTAGCTTTCTGTTGATAATGGTTTATCACTATGGAATTAAACAGTTTTACAGAGGTGCATTCTTGTTACTAACTAAGATTTTTAAGTCTCCTTCAAGTATTCAAAGTATTTGTATGAAGGCAACTCTCAAGCAAGATTCTGATGATTCTGCCAGTCCTTCTGATTTCTTGAAGGAACAAAACACAAGCTCTAATTCTAATAGTTTTTTCTTCAGTAATATTGATACTGACTCAAATATGCAAGAAAACTTTTGTAGTCCAGAGTGTTTCTGTGACAGCTACGATGCACATGATCAATCCTGTAGTGAGGATGATAATTCTTATACTTACTCAGATAACACAAGCTGGAGTGACAACTCATTTGAGTCTCAAGATTGCCCTTGCTGTATCAACGACAGTGAACTGATACAAGAGTTGCATGTTGGCTGCAGAGTTTGCGACAATAATAATGCTACAACTGGAAGTGCAGGCACTTCTAGAGATGATTTATTTAAAAATGAATCAGCTGATTTCACTGACCAACTAACATCTGTGCAACAAAGAGATCAAATATTGCATAAAGGGGAAACTGCACATTCTGATGGTTGTGAAAGACCCATAAGAGATCCATCTGCAGGTTGAATATGTTTTTCGGTATTTGTACCATCTATGAACTTATTTTATGGTGTAAATTTATTTTATTTAATTTACTGCTAGTCATTTTAACAAAACAATTTGAGGTTTTTCTTTTGTACAAATTTGAAATTTAATTTATTTTTACCTCATATTTAAAAATATTATCTAGTATATGTCACATTTAGGACATGTTGATGATCTTAAAATTTATGCAATTTGTTTTATTGTAATTAGTTACTTATATAAAATGGATGGTTGATGTTTTTTTCTAATACTTGAACTTATAAATGTATAAAATATTTCTAAGAAGTAAATTCTCTTCTAATTGACAATTGTTGAATAATTAAAGCACAGAATTTAAGAAGCTTTTGTTCAGTGTTCTTAAATCAACTTACAAATTGCTATCCAAGCAATTGTGTAGTTTTACTTAAATAATAAAATAGTGCTGAACATGCCTAGTTTTTGGATTGTTCCAGTAAGAAACACCCTTATGATTGATGAGAAAATATTTAAGTATTTTATTCATCTTTTACTAAGGTAAAAAGTTGTGAATTGCTGTAAGTATATGAATAATATTTTTTAATTGTTTTAAAAAAAATTCTTAGTCAGAAGTCATTAGAACTTTTTAACACAAGTAGAAAAATATTTGCATTATATATTAAATGTTTTCTTTGAAAATTTATATTGTGACTGTTGTGAAGATAACTTTAAACCTGTTAAAGAAAGAAAACACCTACAAAAATATATCATATTTATCAATCCCCTGTGGCTATTTTCCATTTACATAACAATGAAGTTTTAAACGAGTCTGTTAATATATATTTTTTTTATTTTATCCTAATTTTGTATACTTTATTTTTATTAAAGTTGACATATATGTTATTGCTTCTTTTATGTATAATTTCCAATATGCTTGTTTTATTTTTTTATTTAGTATATTTTAAGGATATAATGCTTTCAAAATTCATTATCGGATTAATTATGTTTACAGCAGTAATAGGTTAACAGTATAATTATGTATTTTATGCGAGATTCTGGCTGTCTATTTCCTTTCCAATTCTTGTTCCACTTATCACAGATGAATAAGCCTGATAATTTTACTTGGCTAGATGGTTGACATCGAAGCAGACATTTCACACCACATCAATGTGAGGCTGTAATGTATTTGTTGTGCTGAAATTTCCATTATTTACTCGCTGTTTTACAAAGGTAATAATCAAATTCCTAATCTTATCCAACCAGACCACTGTTAGCTAATGACAAAGTACTTATGTCGTATTATCAGAATTTTATTAAGGACATTTTCTTTTCCTTGAAGTAACATTAAAAAAAAAAAAATTAGCTACCCATCGGAATTTTTTTTTAATTTTTTAAAACATTTTTGTGAGGATATTAAAATTGGATTACTACTTGTACAGTACAGAAAAAAAATCTTAGAACTGATTATATTTTTAGTTCTAAAAGTCGTAGAATAAAGATGTTTGCAGAAATGTAATTCATTTATGATTTTCTACAACTGTGGTGAAAAAAAAATTCTTAGGAGGGCTGCTTAATAAGTAAATTGAACTCCAACTTTGAAAACTTCAAATATAAACCCTTATTTTGTACTTCATTCGAAGACTTCGTTTGTCCTAAATATAGGATTTCAGTACTGATGTTGAAAACAAAGCAACTTATGGGCCTTAAAATGTGTCGGGGCAGGTCTCAATAATTAAAAGTGTATTTTTAAGGATCAACAGTAAAGCAAAGAAACAAGTGGACGTATTTCAAGAAGTGGAAAAAAAAAAATAAGAGCTAGTCTAAAATTACATTTGTATTATATTTAATAAGAGGCTAATACAAAATAAGTAACTAATTCAGTAATGAAGTTAAATATAATGCAATTTACTTAAAAAGTTGAAGAGACATACTTAAAAAAAGAGCAATTTTTTAATGCAGAAACGTAACACTATAAACACTAGTGTTTAATATGAATTTTAAAATAACCTATTGAAATTGATTAGACATTTTTTTTTTTAAATAATTGTAATTAAAGTATTTAGAGGTTTCGAAAACTTTACAAAATATATTATTAAAAATATATAAATATGTAGCCTTATTTATAGCCAGAAACAAATTTATAAGATGTGTAGTGACGGCCATTGTCATTACATTTCCTAAAAAAATTAGCCTAACTTTTTTAAATTTTTTTTTTTTAAACTGTGTATATTTTTTATATAATCAATTCAAAATTGTCACGTTATGGTATTATCTGACTATCATAAAATGTTTTATTAGATTAGTCTAATTTCTTGTACATTTCAGCAATCTAAATTTAAATTATTTAAAAAAATATTTCATTAATAACACATATTCCTTTGCAACTTTGTGTATAATTTTCAACATAATGGAACTCTGCATAAGAAATCACACTAGTTAAATCCCTATATTATTTGGCATTGATGTGACAGCTTATGGAAATTCAATTCCACCGTTAAGGACTTTCACTATATTTTTTACTAAGGATATAAACTATGTAATAATTCTCTATTGTATGTGCTTTTGTTTTTATGAAATATCCATAAGTTTCCAGATAACCCATGAGGCTGAATTTGTGTTACCGTATTATAGTTTTGAATACACCTAGTCTACATCTTTTTTTCTTTTTTTTGTGATGCAATGTTATCTAAATAAAGGTTATGCTGTGCCAACATATCACAACACTTAGATTGCTGATATTAGTACAAATTTAATGGGAGACTGTCTGAAGGAGGACTTTTAGTAAGGAATTTCTTTGCATTTTATTATCAATTGGAAATTCTTCCATTTCATTATTTAAATCACTAGTCACTCATTGAAAAATTAAACTTGGTATTTATAGATTTAGTTGAATGTTAAAATCAAATATAAAATTATATTATAGGGCTGCCATTGAACTTTTTAGTGTTTGGTTCAGTTTTAATATTGTAGGTAAATGATCCATTACGATAAAAACATGACATGTATTAAAAACCTTCCAGAATTACAATGATATATTTTTATTTTGGCAATCAGATTGCATGATATAGCCAGCGTTTGAATTTTTTTTTATAAACTGAAAATAATCATCATTCATAAACTTGGTTCTCAAAGATTAATTACATGCCATTGAATTCGGCTGCTTAAAGCTTTTGGGTGATCATAGTTGCGCCTCAAACCAAGTTCCCTTATATTATTCCTTTTGTCAAACACCATTGTTATGAGCAAGTTTTTAGGATGGGCAAAAAATCAATTGCGCAGTATCACTGGATCTATTAATTGTAGAAGATTTTCATCTAAGTACCTTGATAATTGTATTGCCTTGAAAACATGTTTTGGACCATCTATGAAAGAACTCTCCTTCTTAACAGCAAACCAAACTGGAATATAGCACTTCAAAAGGAATGTTACTATCTGTTTCAGTTCATGTGAGGGTTCTTTTGGTGATATGTACAACCTTAGAAAGTTATTAGCAGCCGTCAACCATCTAAAATTAGATAGAGGCCCAGGATCAGAAACAGCAAGATCTGCTGGACAAAATCCCTTTTGTATAGCTCGAGATATATTGATAAGATATTTTTGATCTTTACTTAGAACTGCTCCATCTAGAAGAGGAACTTCACACTCAATGATTTCAAATTTAACAATTGTTAAATTTTTGCAGTCACGAAGTGCCTTGCCAATGGGTCCGAAAAATGTGTTCGGTCCTGTGGTTTTCCCATCCAAATACTCAAACAAATGTCGGAATGGCAATTCATTAAAATGCAAAAGACAAACAGACCACTGTAGGGGTCTGCGAAGATGCAGTTCTAATTTCCGTATTATTCCGTTCCTGCAACCAGTGTTTGTTACTCTTCCGTCACATCCTGACAACATCCAATTCACCTAATAGTTTTTCTTTTATCTTTTGTTTTGGCGCAGTATAGCCCTTGTGTTGCCTTTGCGCCTTAAAACCTCAAACAATCAACCAATTCACCTAAGGATATGTTTTGCTAAGATAAGTATGAAATAATACTAGAACTGATTTCTGAGGCCGTACCTGACTGGGGAGATACATGGCCGATATAATTAGATCCTGGCTCCTGAATCAGAGAAATGTGCTTCTCTTTCACGACTCTACGAAAATACTTTTTATGGATCGGTTCTATGACCAGTGTATCATCTTTACGGCCGTCAAAGTATAAGCCTTGAACCATTGTATTAAGGTCACATTGCAATGATCTTCTTGTCTGACACTTCTGCCTCCTTATTTTATTTTTGTCTATCACCATTGACATATCTGACTCTGTTATTATGCCTATATCCCGAGGAATACTAGTCGCAACTGCAGCAGCTGCTCTGTCAGACTCATTATACCTGTCACAAACCAATGCAGTAGATTCCAGTTTTTTTTCTCATCTGCGAAGTGGAAGGTAAATCAGGTATTGATGGTAGAAACATTTCATCTGTACTATCTGATTCTGTAGTAGCCTCCTCGAAAGCGATATCAGTTAAATCAGTGGGTGTCTGGGATTTTCTCTCAGACTCCGAAATGACAGAAGCATTGAGTTCACGTTGTGGTTCCTTCCTGAATAGCCTATTAGTAAGTTTTTCTGTTTCTTGGATATATATGTTACCAATTCTGTCATTTCTTTGGTCATGAAGAAATCTTAGCTCCATTACAGGTACTTTTCTCGATTTATCACAGCCACAAGTGATAGAAATTTGGCACTTACAACTATAGGTTCTTTTTCCACAGTCACAAATGAAAGTCATTGGGCATTTGCAAGCTGCAATGTCGAAAAGTTTAGTAGCTTCCTGTTTGAATTTCCTCAGCTTAATCTTGTAATTTTGTTTATCCTTATCTCTATTGTAGGACTTTCTCAGATTTTGGTATACGTCATGATATCTACTAACCATTTGTACGATTCTTGTTTGACTTACTGTGGGAATAGAGGCCATATCGAACAAGCTTTTGACTTGTCTTGCCACTGATTCAGCAACAATGGAAAAGTTGACAGTCGTATAATTAGCTTCCAACGCCAACTCAAATCTTTCTTCAAAACAACAACGTAAAATGTCCTCGTATGTGGGGAGCTTCGATGAAGGTAAATCTTCTGGATTGCCAAGTATGGGACAATTAAAAGCCTTCCTTGTGATATACTTTCTTGTTCCTTTCGATTCCTCCATTGTGAATCTTTTTGAAGAAATACTCACACAAAAAATTGATTAACAGAAACGCACTAGCTCGCTGCAAACCAAATCACTAAAAAAATGTGAACTGGACGAGACACATTCTTCATTGCATAGACAATGAAAGGGGAATTCCCCTCAATGAAAGCAAAGACAAAAACGGAAGACATAAGTGAGTGGAAAGGGGTGAAAAAAAAAGCTAAATTGATTATTTATCGGGATTGTGATTTACCCTAGAGAAAGTATTTCTTTGATGCCTCAACGTTTTAATAATTTCGTTTTGTTCGTTGGAATTAGTCCCCTCCTCCTTCAACTTAGAATATCATAATTTTAGCAAATGATTTCTTTAGTGCTTATGTATCATATATTAATAGACTACAATAAAATATAAATCTCAGAAGCAATGTTTTAGAAAAATGGAAAAATACGTAAAAATAGTAAAATTTTCAAAACTTTGACCTTGATGCGCAAAGGTCAAACATTTTTTTATTTAAAAATGTGTTGCTTCTTTCGGTTTCTATTGACCTATAGCAACTTTTCCGCACTATTAGATTTTGATCTAAAAAACTTTATTTTTTTTCGGCCCACTCTAACAGACAGCTCGTTTTATAATTATAGATGACACCCGAAATGATTATATATAACCTTAAAAATTATAAAATAGGTAAAAAATCGGAATACGATTATATATAAGGTTTTGTGCATCTATTTTTTTTTAAATACAATGTAATATGTAAAATTACATTAATGTGAAATTTTAAGCAATTTTTTAATATACAAAATATATCACCTAAATAAAGTAATAGTTTAATAATAGTTAATAGTTTTGGTTTGTGTAATAGGAAATTGAATGCATTAGGGTTCTAAAAATAATTTTAAGGAAGGCAACCATTTATATTAAAACAAATAAATCTTATGTACCGCACCGGCCCATTTTGTACAGACACTGAAAGGACAGGTGATTACACCGGACAACCCTAAGGACAGTTATTGCTGCCTGCATCAGTGTAAAAAAAAAAATTGGAACATGTGCTTCTTTGGTCAGCTTGCTGTCATCATGTTGAAGAAGTCATTTTGTCTCATGTGTTTGATGACTTAAAGATCGAGTCTTCAAAGTCACCAGATACAATCTTGTTCAAACAATTTTAATCATCTTGAATATTTTGATAGTGAATTGGAATCTTTTGACTCTAAGTCAGTGAATGAAAAGCATAATTGATATTCTTAGAGCCAGTGCAATCCAGACAGCCAAATCTGCCATTGATTCGGAGAAAAAGTCTGATGGCCATATGGAGTTCATAAAGCTTTGCCTAAAATATACTTAGACTTTCTCAATATTACCCAAGCAGCAGAATTAAATCGACTAGGAATCTTGCACAAAGCTAATATTGCAAATACTACAGCAATTATCTGCTGGCTCAATAACTTCAAAATAATAGGTTGCCAATCCATGTGACTTTGTTCCTCTCATCTACAGCATCTGGTGGTTAACCTGTGATTCTGCCATAAATGCACCTTTGAATGATCAACAAATGCTTCATTCTCTTACATACATACACTAAACTGTCCACCACATTATATGAGAGTGCAATCAGTGCCTTTAAAAACCACTACTGGTATATCTTACAGAAGAAATTGTGTCATTGGCCCTTTGGAGCAATAGTTATCCCACAAGAACGAAAAGCTATCGCTAAAGCAACATTAGCTACAAAACCAAATTCCACTGATACTGCTTTTAAATTGCAAGATAGATATGATGTGGATTTTGAAAAATCTAAAAAATCTTACTCTAAATACAACTCTTTTCAAAATCGACAAAAACAGAGAAATCTGTGAAAAGGGCCAAAATTGACTAAACAAGTGTACTTATATGAATTAAATTGAAATTAGAAAATTAGTAGTATATGATTATATATCCTCTTATTATATAACAAAACAGTCAATTGCATTATTTCTCTTTAGAATATACGTTAATGACAAGGTTAGGATGACCAAAGTGGTAGAAAATGCAAGCTCAAAAAAAGTCTGCATGGATTAAGACAGGCTCCACATCAATGGTTTTTAAAATTTCTGCAATTTGTGTTAAAACTAGGTTTTAAGCATTTAATATCTGAACCCTGCATTTTTATTAGAGAAGTGAACACAAAGAAAGTAATCACTGCTCTGTATGTTGGATGATCTTTTAATTGCAGGTTCTGATATTTGTGAACTGAATGTTATAATAGAATTGCCATCTAACGAGTTTCAAATATCTAAAGCAGAAAAAACGTCTGAATTTTTAGGTATTAGAATGGAGTTTACTCTAAGTGCACTGTTTTTTGATCAAGAGAACTACATCACGAGATTATTAAACAGGCTCAATATGTCGAATTGCAAAACTTGCACCGCTCCGATTGAAGCAAAGGCAGCAGTAGCCAATTTTGAAAACGGGACTGCATTTAATAGCCCTTATCGTGAACTTGTAGGTTCATTGCTATATCTTGCTTATGCTACATGACCCGATATTTTATTTGCAGTAAGCTGCTTAAGTCAACTCTAAGAGAAACCAACTGAAATTGCTTGGTTAGGGTTAAAAAGAATTTTAAGATATTTAAAGGGTACTTTGAACTCTTCAAATTGAATATAATAAGTGTGATTTTGAAGATTACAATTTATCAATGTATGTAGATGCTGATTGGGGAGCAAATCCAAATGATAGAAAGTCCATTACTGGCTTTATTGTAATGTTAAATTGTTGTTCTGTACTGTGGCCATGCAGAAAGCAAAATTGCATTACCTTATTTTCTACAAAATCTGAGATAATAGCTTTGGGAAAAGCTGTCCAAGAACTTTTATGGTATAAAACAATTGTCTGTGAAATTGCTAATCTTTCAGATATATTGGTATTAGAGGACAATCAGTCTTGCATAAAATGTGTAACAAATGAAAATAGCACAGGTTGGTTAAAGAACATAGATATAAAGTTAAAATTCATTAGAAATGCTGTAAGCATGAATAATATTAAAATTGAGTATATACTCAAATTTGCCAACATGTTCACAAGAGCTTTGCCGAAATTTAAATGTCATAAGCTTTTGCCTTTGTGTTGTTTGAAAAATAAGTTATAATGTATTGTTATTTTAATATGCGATTAAGGGCAGGTGTTATAATATGCATGATGTAATCGCATAGCATTATTGCGTAATCGAATGTCCCTATTTCATCATTAAGTAGCTTTCTTGTAGGTTTGCTATTTTGCATAAATATAAGAATCACATTTTTCAGCTCTCTCGCTTTTCAAATAAATTGCTTTTGATCACACAGAGCTTCACCTGCTTCATTTTAATGCAGCAGAATTTAACATGGTTCGTACACTTGAAGGAGAAAAAAAAATCAAGGACTATTCAAGGATACATTATCAATTCAAACATTAACAAAAATTCCATTTTTTTTTATTGGCAAATGGTGCATGTTCAAATCGAGTAAATACAATTAATGTTTTTTAAGTTTCAATAAAAGAAAACGGTAAGGTTACAATAGGAAACAAACCTTCCAATCTATCAGAAGCAGTACCATATCCCATAAAAAGTACCCCATAAGTAAAGTAGCTAGTACTCACTTGGTAATTACTCCAATATCGGATGTGAACATCCGTTTGATTTTTTTTTTTTCATCATATTGAGACTTTCGTCAAATAATAATAAAAAAAGTCGAATTGATTAAATGTCTTCCAATTTACTCTGAAGGCTTGAATCCAAATACAGTATAAAATGCTCTTTTTTTTCTCCACATGAAAATTTAGATGCAATCACACTACCGGCAAACATTAAATTACAGAATTTATCAATGTTTTCATTTAATTTACGAGAGCCGTGATTTCTTATGGTTTTCAATATCCATTGTCAATCAATAACAACATATTCAATATCAATTGTATTTCAATATCTAAAACTTCATTTTCAGTTACATGTGCCTCCATCGGGCTGACAAAGTTGATTGTTGTGAAATATATACGATTTTGGGGTACTTTTTATTATTAGAAATAGTTCGAACAATCCTCATCAAATTTCTTGCAGAAACTAAATCCATAATATGTTTTTTGCTCTTTGCATGGCTTTTTAAAGCACTTTCTCCCATCATGACATTTTTGGCACTCAAAGTGCATCGTGCTAAGTGCCAATCCAAGACATAGGCTTCAAACCATGACATTATATTCTGGCTTTTCAAATCAGATTTAATTGTAAATGCATTTCCCCGCCATTTTTAAACCGTGCGCAAAAAATTAGCACACACAAAACAAAACAAAGATCACTCGACTTGATCGGATATTCCAAATGGCCAAATGCGCAAAGCTGTACTCATCCAAGGGGGAATGACGAAATCTTTGTATGTTCAACTATGCTGTTTTCCTAGTTGCTGATTGGTTTAACTAAATTCAAAAGATTTTGCTCACTTGTTGACAACATTTTTTTAAGATGCTATATTTTTAGAAAATAATATAAAATTCAAGCACTTTAAACGTATTTTTACAGAATTCAAGATTTTTAAGCACTTGAAAATGAAAGATTTTTTTTCAAGGTTTTTTAAAAACGTACGAACAATGTTTAATCACCTCATTTAGAAAATTGTCGAATTATGAGCACCATTATCTTAGCGTAGGGATTTTTTAAAAATATTTTTCCTAACTTACAAATTAAGAAATTATTGAGCTACTGCTATTTTTTTTCCTGTTGTATAAAGCCTAAATAATAAATATATATATATAACATACATTTATGGTAGTCCTTTTTAAAAAATGTTTTAATATTGAAAAGTTGCCTGCTCCGGAAGAATGTCCCATACACTATCTATTTTTGGCTTCATTATTATCCTCTCTCTCCATATAATTGCTTCTAATTTTTCTTCTTCCACAAATAACATACAACACCTATAAAAATTTTACACCAAAAGATTTTACTAAAATAATATTTTTGTTTATAATTTCAATGACTTTGAATGAAATGAATCATAAATTTACAATATTTACATTATTACGGCCATTGAGAATTATGCCAATAAAGAAAACATTTAGGTACAGTAAAATACCTGAAATCCGAACCTTTTCCAGCACTGCTATCTTAATTATTTTTTTTTTACAGATATTTTTCCGTCTGTATCCGAAAGCAAAAACGAAGTGGTTAAGGAAAAAAATACTTAGAAGCAATTTGTTCGAAGCGTTAGACACTGCAAGTAAAGGATTAGAGCAGAGGCACAACTTAAGAATAAGAAATAATGAAGATTCAAGGACAAAAGTTTAGCCAAAAGTCTAAACTATTAAAACAATCTAAAAACAAATGTTTTTCAAAACCACATCAAGTTATATATAAGGATTTTTTTTTTTTTTTAGTTTACTCTATTTATCAGTGTTATTTTATTGATTTTGAGTATGAACAATAATATGTTCTAAAATACGGAACTTTTTAAAATCCGGAAATCTCCGATTTCCCAGCGATAACGCATTTGAGATACTCTACTGAATATAAATTGCTGCACGAAAATTAAGTTACCTCTCTTTGGACCAAGGGTCTAATGGATCCAATATTGTAATGAATGATTTTGAGACACACTACTATAACCACACAAACCAAAATTCTGATCTTCATTTCTTAGCCCAAAGGATCTCTTAGTTAATATAGGGTTACTTATATAAAAAACAAGATCAGAAACTTAAACAAAAAGTAATTATCAATCATATTTAACACATATATTACTATATACATAATACAATAGGTATAAAACAGATATTTAGATAAAATCATAAAAGTTAATAAAAAAAAAAAAAGCTTTGTTTAAAAAAATTTACAAACTGAAAAAAAAAAGACACTATAAAAGACGCATCTAGCTCAAAAATAGAAATTCAGACAAGCAAAATAAAATACTAAATTTCAAGTAAAAAACTACATACTTTCTTAACTAAAATTTAAGAATCCTGTAGCATGTTATTTTAAAAAGGTTGGTTACAAAAAATGACATTTAAACGTCAATTCAATAAACACAGCACCCATTTAAAATCAGAAACTTTTTTAATTAATAAAGGCGCTAAAAACAGATTTTTTTTTAAACCTCTATTTGTGAATTAACTTTCAGAAACATTGATGAGGACTAATGTAGTTGTTATACCAAACATAAACTAGTTTTGCCTATGCCTTGAAAACCAAGTATAAAATTAGTGTTCTAACATAGAAACATTTCACTTGAATTGTATTTCGGTATTTATTTGCAGTTATGAAAATAGGTAATTTATAAACTTAATCTACTAAAAGGAAAGTACCTAGATTAAAATAATGAAATTGAGTTTTACACAAAAAGAGTAGAAAACATCATCAGAAGATTTCAAATACAGCTTAAATAACACTTCAGATAAGCATGTATAAATCATAAAAAGCTTAAGTTAACCTCCATAAACAAATAAGAAATTGTAGAAAAGAAACATGTTTACATATGCAACATGACAATTATTATGAAATTTATTCTTAACTATATTAAAGTCATTCATAATTTCTTTAAATCTATTTCTAATATCAAGAAACTAGTCACATATTGTCATTGGTTTTGGTTCGAATGGACTGGAACTCTTATCATTGCACACAAGAGTTTCTTAAGAAGACATTGTACACCAAATCGGATTTTTTGGTTTTTTATGCGAGGTATTTCATTCAGAATTCTCTTGCCTGATTCTAGATCAGTTACATATTGACGAGCATTAATTAACTTTTCTTTCAAATCGGGCGAAATTTCTTGATGATTCAATACAAACTGCTTCAATAGCTTCTGGCAGTATAGGACTTCCTTTTTACTCATTTTTTCTTGGGTTTTCTTAATCATCTTTTCCAATAAACTTACCATCGGAATGTTGTTTACGTCTTTTGCTAGTTTTTTATACACTTTTAAATCAGCAATTCCAAGTGTGGTTGTATTCTTACTATGCATGGTGCGGTTAAGAGATTTTTTCAGTTCTTTTGTGTATTCTTCACTAACGACAACAGTATTCACCGAGTTAGTAACTAAGGATCGAATGGAAATGTCTACTCCTCCCTGATTAGCAGGATATCCTGGACTGATGTGTTCATAATATAAACGAGATGAAAGTCTTTCTAGTTTCACAAAAGGATTGAAATTTTTCAAAGTAACTTCATGAGGAGGTACAATTTTATTCTCCACTGGTGTGTGCGTATTGTTGTTGTTGGCACTAGTCATTTCATCTTGAACGAAGATGTGGGGACAAGTTTTCTCAAGATTAAAATTTTCCGAAAGAGCCTTTGGGCAGTTTTCCAAGACTTCTTCACTGATGTCAATTTTAGTACTTGCTCGAAGACTACCCATTAACTGATAGCAATTGTCCTCTTGCAAAACAACATATCCATTGATCATGCATTCATGATACAAATGAGAAGAAAGCCGTTTGATTTTCACATAAAGCAGCTTATAATCACTTTCTTGTGGCTTGTGTGTCTTGTTTTCACAGACACTAGGAAGTGCATCGATTTCTGGTTTCTCGGCTAACTTAGTTATTGGAAATTTTTCTTTTAACAATTCAGATTCGTAGACCGCAGAGTGCTGCACAGAAGGAATGCTTAGTTTGTAGGTGGTATTTAGTTTTTCCTTAACCTGACGACATATGGCCACTGTATCAGGGTGAAATAATGAATAATGCAATGTCTGAGAGCGAGCTGGAAACATATCATCACATACGTGACAGGTTACAATTTTGTCACCAGTTGCTCGTTTTACATGATTTTCAAGCTTTGCAATGAGAACTAATGCTTGAGGGTGACTTTCATCTACATGATTGATAAACATGCTTATTGAAATTTGCTGAAGACATACATTGCAACGAACGTGAGCGGGAGATTTCATTTTTAGTATCTCACGAATCTGAAACAGTAAAATGATACTCTCCGATTGACATACTTCAAAGTGATCAACACCTTCATAGGGTGAACCACCACAGTATGGACAGCGATCCATAGCGGTAAAACTTTTTTTTTTTCCTAACGAAAACACGATATTTCTTTGATTTAAAAAGTAAATTAGTAATTTCAATCTCAGTCTCAGCTGTTGCCAGATGCCAAAGGGTAGTTGGATATGTGGCAGTTTGTAAATATATTTTTAAAAATAGTTTAAAACCTAAACAAATTTAATATTTTTATTTAATAAATATGATATTAGTAATAAAAATGGTTTATTTTCTCTCCAAAACTTTTTTCAATCCTCCTAGATAGATTTTTTACAATAAATGGCAGCATGCTTCCAGCTAAACCGAGGAGGTTAGAAGAGAGAGGAGGTCCGAGCAAGCTTGGCGCGAAGAAGCAGACTTTGGCAACCCTACTCTCACTTGAACTAAGCCTATACAAACCGACTTTTTAGTACGCTCTTCTACGGGAAAAAACGTGGGTAGGTTTTGAAATTCTGCAAAATTTTTAATATAGTTTTTTAAAAAGCAATTTCTGTGGTTGTAGGCTATAGTTCAAGACCTGAACTATCAAATGGTATGCGTATTACTCTTCACAGCTAATAATTAAGCAATATTCAACGGTTTTTAAATCCCTCACACTAACTTCGATTTTGTATGAGACGTGCAAATCGATGGAGGGCTAATTACACATTTGCCGTCATTCAATCGAGAAAAAAACTTATCAGATTGATTCGATTTTGATGACAATGCACTCAGTTAAGTTTTGGGGGCTATTACTATCACTAAAAGACTGCTTTTACACACGCTACTATTGGACTAATTAGCCCACTTGCCATCCACCCATCAACCTGAAACTTGGCAGATGGATTCAATTTGGATGACAATACATTCCAAATTTTTAGGCGAGTCACTACCACTAAAAGGCCACTTTTACAAGATTCTTTTTATTGACGCTTTGGTTTACTTATAAACCCATTTCCTATCATGAGATTAAACATTTAAACTTGGCTGACGCACTCGTTGTCTATGACAATGCTTTCTATTAAGTTTTGGTACTGTCAGACAACGGCAGTTTTTACATACGTTTCTATTGCCTTACGTTAGAATTATCAGTAGCCTTTATTACTCACGTTCTATTATCCAGATACAAAGCTTAATTCAAACATGTTCAATTTTAGCAATATTTAATGACTGAAATCTTCTACTATTAAAGTTACCGAGGAAAAATATTCAAAGGGCTAATTAACCCACTTGCCGTCATCTAATTGAACTGAGACTTGGCAGATGTACTCGTTGTGGATGAAAATTTTAAAAATGGATTCAATATTTTAAAAAATGGATACAATATTTTTTTTACCTTTGCACACTACGTAATTTAATCGTTTCGTAATCTATTGGAAATATTTTACACTAGCTGCGTTGTTCCTCGTTGCCGATATCCATCATTGGTGTATAGGTCTCATCTCAGCTTTTGGGGCTTTACTCGCAGAGAGGTTCATTGCCACGCTAAACCAAGCTCACTTCGCCTGTTGGAAGTTTAATTGTAATATAAAAACAGCTCGCTTCACTGGCTGAAAAGTTTATTGACACATAAGAACTGGCTCGTTTCACTCGTTCAAAGGTTAGTTGCTACGCAAATACAAGCTCCCTTCGCTCTTTGCTACGCCCGCACAGACTTCTTTTGTTCACTGGAAGGTTAATTATTGCGCAAGCATATGTTCACTTCGCTCACTGAAACTCGTATTCTACGCTTATTTGAAGTCACTTTACAAAGAAAAACTTTAAAAACTTTTTAAAAAAATTAAATTAAAATGTTAGCATTTTGTTTAAGAAAATCAAAATTAGAAGGCAAGATCTACTAATGCCGAAAATTTCAGAGCTCTACCCTTATTTAAAATCACTTTATAAAAAAAGCTTAAAAAATAATTAAAAAATATTAATTAAAGTTTTTGGTTGTTAATTCGATTGATTATTTCGTTTTCCGTGCGTCAAATTCCGAATGTCCGCTGAAATCTAAACCGTAGCTTTTACAATGACATACTTTTGAAGACTTCTCGGTGCTAATTTGTAAAGGGCAATTGAGGTTCCGCTGTCAACTCCGTGGGTGGGCATGAAACGAGATGCGAGAGCAGGTTTTTTTCCCCCTTGGTGGCGGGTGACAACAGCGTCGCCCCTCTTTAATAATTTGTAACGGACGATGGGTATAGTAGGGTACAAAAGGGTCCGAAAGCAAGTCCATTATCACTCCATGGCCTGAGGGAGGAATAGGAACAGAGAAAAGCCCCCTGCTATTGTGACTTGTACGCCGAAGTTTTACGACTTGTCGATGAACAAGGCGGCTTCTTTTTTTAGTTCTTCAGGTATTTGGATTTCGAACTTTATGTTCGAAAAGAAAAGGAATAATGGACAAAAATTTGATTCTATTGAAAACTTTGGATGCTCTTTTTCGATTCGAATTGTACTAAAATAGTTTTACAAAACATGATTATTGTAATATCATGGGTAATCAGATATTCTCCACGTTGCTTTGGTTTAATTTATATTATTACTTATGAAGCCCTGATGTGTTTTTGGAATATTTTACGTGATTGAAATACTGAATTCAATAAAAAATGCTCACAAAAGTAATTAATTAAGAATAATTTCAATACTGTAATTCGCCAGAAATCAATATTAAACTCGTATATTGTAAGAAAAAATTGATAAAAGAGTAATGAAAAAAAAAAAATCCTGCCAATTTCTTTACTGCAAGATCTGTCACATTTGTTGCGGCATTGTCGGATGCCACTTTAAACTTTTTCCAATGTTCATGTATCTTTTGTTATAAATTTTCTTCTATTCATGAATTAGACTCATAATAAAATTCTCAGTTCAGTAATGAATAACTTTTTTCATGCATAGCACTATCCTTTAAAATATAATGCACTGTACTAAATAATATTATAATTTTTATTTATTTACCAATTAGAAGAGAAAATTCTTCAACGCAAATAAAAAAAAAGCTTTCAAAAAGCACTGAAACGGTTAACAATAATTATTATCATCAGTTTATATTGACATTATTATATAAACCTACATAATAAAACTCAGAATTAAAAATTAACAGATTTATCTAAACTTTTACAAACTACACAGAAATTACGGCTCCAGATTAGAGGAACCACCTTTTGTTTTATTTAATAATGTAATCTTATTAAAGGGTAAATATCTGAAGTACAGAAAGAAAACTGTTCGATGATTTAATTATTTATCTCATTAACATCTTAAATTCAAGAAGTCTTTTTACTATTATAACTCATAAAAACAAAGTTTCTAATATAAATCCTTTATATATATGTTTTATGTGTTAAGTCACTGAACTCAGATCAAGTTTTGATAATGTTTGATCACTAAGGGGAAAAAACAACATCTATTCCGAAATATTTACTAGTTTCAATACTTGCTTGAATACATTTTCATCCACAGCGAGTCTATCTGGTAAGTTTCAGTCCAATTAGATGAAGTGTGATGTCATCCGAAGCGACGATAGTTGCTTGTGTAAAAGCATTCTTTTATAATAGTGTCAGTCCCCAAAACTTGATATAATACATTCTTAGCGAAAATGAATCTGTCTATCAAATTTCAGCGCGATTGGATGACGGTAAGTGGATTTATTAGCATTCAGAAACGATAATAGAAGCCTGTGTTAAAGCGATCTTTTTGAGTGTCTGTGACAGCCCCCAAAACTTGATACAATGGATTGGAATCTATATCAAATCAATCTGCAAAGTTTCATTTCGACTGGATGACAGAACGGGTGCTAATAAAAAAAATCATTAGAAGTGACAATGTAGTGTCTGCAATAGCGGTCTTTTAGTGACAGCCCCCAAAACTTAATACAATGCATTTTGTCATCGATAACGAATCTATGTGACCAATTTCACCCGATTGGTTGGTTGGTTCGCTCAACGACCTATTTTTATGCACAATAACGGCTAATCAGGCCAGGATTTACAGCTTAACGTGGATTCTGAACCACAATGAACATCCATGGCAAAACCCGGATTCAAACCCGGCCTTTGGCATGAGTGGCCAGAGCGCTAACCACACCGCCATCAGGTTGGTCAGCCTGATTGGATGACGGTAAGAGGGTTAATTAGCCATTCGCAGATTTGTAGGTCACACACACACACAAAATCGAAATTTATATGAACAATTTTTTAAAAAAGGTAATAATTTGTAAGTAACTGTCAGAACAAATGAAATACAATCATTTGATATAAGTTGAAACTTATTGTGACTTACCATAATTTCCAAATGTGCACCTGCATCTTATTATTTGTTTTTCAACCTTCTCGTATATTATACTTGTATGGTCAAATCGCTATTCTCAGAAAAAAAAATTTAATGATTTTTAGAAGAATTTTGTTTATCTATACAAAAGTATCATCAAGTCAATAACGCCACTGCTTATAAAGCAATGTTAAACAGTAAACAAGCCCATTTTATAATTGTTTTAGAATAATAAAAGCTACAAAAATAATACTAACTCAACACAGATTCTCCCGCAAAACAAGTTCCCAAACAAATTGGGAGAAGGGGAGGGGGGGGGGGGTACAGAAGAAGTTCTCTTTGACAAAGAGAAAAATTATATTGTATAAAACAGCGGTTTCTAACCTTTTTAGTTGTTCGGATCAACTATCTATATTTGAAAAAAATATACTGTACACGAAAAATTAAATTATATTTTTTTATAAAGTGAGGAACTTTATTGCACTTGGCTGTTACAACAATTAGAAAACTAAAAAACAAGTGACCAAAGTTTTAAAAAAAAAAATCATCGGAATTTTTGACATTGTTTATCCCCCGTCAATGAGAGAGTCAATATCTAGATTAAAACTTAGCCATGCTGTTTAATTCACGCATTATTCACTATCGATGTTATTCACTCGTTACAACATCGAAAAATACAATCGAGTGGCTCGATTGTTTCCATCTTAAACCCTGAAGCTCCGATAATATTTATCTCGGCGATTCTCTACCAGCGTCCACGGCCCAGTACCACGCTACTCGCGGTCCGTGGGGTAGGAACCGCTGGTAGAGAAAATCAACTAAGCTTGGCGCAGTTGGGAGTTTGGCGTCGAAAAGGGCTTAGTTGCTTGGCTTAAATGGCGATAAACCTGCTTCATAGGTACAACCGGTTTCGAATGGTTTTCCAGCTTGCTCACAAGTAGTTAGAAAAGGACAGTCCTGGGCCATGGACTGACCGAGCGACGGTATGGTATGGGGGCGTGACCGGAAGGGGGCGTGTCCGGATATGAAGTCACAGGAAGTGACATCATCGGATATGACGTCACCTGAAGTCACGTGACCGGAAGTGGAGTGGAGTTGTTCCCCTCCTGCTGTTTTAGTTTCATTATAAGCTGTTTGTGTATGACGTCACAGTAGGTATGACGTCATAATGTGTTTTATATCAAAGTTTTGAGCGGTGGCAACACTTTTTAGTTTCGATTTACCTTTAAGATGGAGTTGAGTTGTTCTAGGGCTGCTTCTTAGTGAATAAGTTAGAGTGATAGACTTTTATTGCGTGACGTCGCAGTAGATATGACGTCATAATGTGTTTTATATCAAAGTTTAGAGCGGTGGCAACACTTTTTAGTTTCAATTTACCTTTAAGATGGAGTTGAGTTGTTCTAGGACTGCTTCTTAGTGAATAAGTTAGAGTGATAGGTTTTTATTGCGTGACGTCACAGTAGGTATGACGTCATAATGTGTTTTATATCAAAGTTTAGAGCGATGGCAACACTTTTTAGTTTCGATTTACCTTTAAGATAGAGTTGAGTTGTTCTAGGACTGCTTGTAAATGAATAAGTTAGAGTGATAGGTTTTTATTGCGTGACGTCACAGTGTTAATGTAGTGGGGATGACGTCATAATGTGTTTTATATCAAAGTTTAGAGCGATGGCAACACTTTTTAGTTTCAATTTACCTTTAAGATGGAGCTGAGTTGTTTTAGGGCTGCTTCTAAACGAATAAGTTAAGAGTGATAGATATTTTTACTAGTGACGTCACAGCGGGTATGATGTCATTCTATGTTAAGATTTACGTTTTAAGTGGTGATAACATTGGATATATACTAAATTTAGTTTTCAGGTGTTGGCAACGAATTCTGATCGGTCAGCTAAATGCTCGCTTGTGACTGATAAGTTTTAAACATGTGACTAAAAGTTAACTTCTGATTGACTGTTTGGTTTTCTAGCGAGTTACTTACATATCCTTTAGCCAAGTTAAAATACCTGCAACAAAGTTACACAAATAAAAAAAATGTTACATTTGAAAAGTTAATAAAAGTGAAGGCCATTTGCTAAGGGTCAAAAAGAACCCTAACCCCGAGCTACACGTGACATTTCAATATTTTACCAAACAATTGTTAAAATATCGACTATCGGACGTTGCCTTCATGGTAACTCATCTACCCACCCCCCTTCCCTAACTAATTTTGAATAAGTTAAGACTTTAGAATTACAATTAATAAATTTTGAAAAATTATTTATTAAAGGTGAGGACCCACCTCCAGCCCGATACCTCTTTTAGGAAGAATTGGTACCGCCTCACTCCACCCTAACAAAACAAAAAAAAAATCTTATTCCAAAGAACGTATATTTCTTTGAAACTTGAGGTCACTAATCAACCATCCGATGATATCCTTTAAGAAGATATCTTCACCTCTTAACAATTTTAAAGTTTTAGTCTAAAAGATTAATGTTGGACACAAACTATTTCTAGAATAGAGTTACATTAAAAATTAAATTTAAGAGTGTCCAGTTTTTTGAAGAAGACTTGGGGGAACGTATATTTCCCAAAATTAAATTTAATGGTCACTAATAAAATCCTGAAAATATACTAATTTTAGTTTTTATAAAAATTAAGTTAATGTAATATTTTAGTAAAAATAATGACTATAGTTAATGAATTGCGAAAAATTAAGTTAGAAGAATTAAATTTAAGGAATTTTGTAGTGACCATACGCATAACTAGTTATACCATCCTCCAACAGGTATCGCTTGTCATCAAATGCCGAGAGCGCTCGCTTTCTTTGCTGGATGGAGAAAATGTGATGTTTTTCACTACCGATCCGATGCTGAACCACAGACGAAGGTTGTCGATTGAGAAGACAGTCTCTATAGGTCTGATGTTTTAGCTGTCTTTGAGCTGCTCTTGCGATTCCCTTGGCCGTTTGTTTCTCACCACACTCACTTAAAATGGAATACATTTTGGAACGAAGCCCTATGAACTCCAAAGCAGATTTTCCGTTAAGTTCATCCTTAAAGTAACCGATCTTCTTCTTGTTAGACACATCGTGTAGGGGATGATCTGATGGGTAGTCAGAAAAGTCAAAAAATCCCTTTAACTGATGTAAGTCAGCAGTCAGATCTGGGGTGGTGAGTCCATAAGTGAGTGAATCTGTGTCGGTGAATAGTAGGCGGGCATTACTTCCATACTTCTTCATGATGACATTATAGTGGAAATCATACATTAAAACCTTGCTCAGTTCTAAGATGGTGAAACCAGCATAAATGGGTCTATTAAGTGTGAGACTCTTCACTTTTCTTTGTACTGCTGCCAAGCTGTTATCAAACTCAGTGAAGGCATGGAAGGCAGGAGACGCGACCAGTTTCTTGGCTTTATGTGGGTTGTTCACCAACTGAACATCCACTCTATTCCTCAGATTTTCCATAGTTTTCCCGAACACCGCATTGTTGAGAAGTTTGAAGAAATCTTTTTCAAACGATGTTTTGGCCAGTTTTCTCTGCTCCGTATTAAATGCTATGTAGTCCTTCAGCCAAGGTTGTTGGTAGAATTTTAGAATTCTATGAACTTTAGTTAGTTTCAGTCCCAAGGAAAGATATAGCTTCAGATTACGATAGTGTATAACATAATTCTTCTTTGACTGAAGATTTGGAACGAGTTTCTCGCTGGAAGAAGCTGGCTTCATCTGCATTTCTTCCAAAATCTCGAGGGCGGTAGGAGACAGCATATTTGGCTTTATGATGAAGCGTTCGGGAGCCAGAGGATAATCGTTATGGAGATCGTGGAGTTCAGCAGGATAGTCGAGATCCACTTCTAGGATGAAGCCCTCATCTGCATCATCTGCTTGGTCCAAGATGGTTTTAGTAGAGATGTTTTCAGGGTCCACCCACTGAAAATCACCAACAGGTAAGTATTGAGACATGGCCCAACCTGAAAGAAAAATCCAATTAAATCATTCAATATTAACATAGAAGCTAAATAAAAAATGACAGTTTTAAAGTAAATTCATGCTTACCATAGAGGTTATTGGCATCCAGGTACAATATATGTTTCTTCTCCTCAGCAGCATTATATTCAGGACAGCCTGGATGGTTTGCCTGGTTATGACGATGGGTGATGACGGAGACTCCTCCCCGAATACCCTTCTCTATGAAGAGGTGCATGTCGATGTCGGTGAATAAATCCAAACCGACATCTGACATCTTGAGAGCGGCTTGCCACGCTAACCCCGGAGACGTCATCATGTGAGCGGCGTCTAGCTGGTAAAAGTCCAGAGTTAGGCGGCGGAAATTCTCGAATACGTCTGCGAGGAGGAGCACATCCGTCTTCACGTACAGGTCGTGATATTCGCCAAGGTCTTTGATGCCGAAAGCTTCCCAAACAGCTTGAGCATGACCATAATCTGCATCGGTGATGGAGGAGTTTGTAAGGGTGCTATAGAAGGCTTGCTGAGGTGGCAGAGATGTTTGTTGAAATTTAGTGAACGAGTCCATATACTCATAAGGGTACACTCCCTTCTTCAGCAAGAGATCTAAGGAAAAAAATAAAAATTAAATGATATTGTTAAGAGAACATTTATATAATATTAACATTGACTATATTACGTACCATGGTTAGATGCGACAGATCTCTTCAAAATGTGAAACTTGTCTCTCTCCAGATTATCGACAAGTTTCTGAAGCGATGCGTTCAGAAACTGGAGACTGTCAATAAACTGGAGAGTCACCGGGATCTTGTCAAGTTTCTTAGTGATGGAGAAGGAGATGTATTTCTCCATCGTTGTAGGGATGACTCCAATGTCATGATCAGCCACTTTCCCTAGCCCCTGCATGATCAAATGCGAATCATAATTCTTCAGGTTGTGGAAGACGCAGGGAATCATTTTCCGCAACCTGAAGGCAAGGTTGCATTCATTGTGGAGCACTTGACGGAACTGACCGGTCAAGTGATCGTGGTCGTTCACCCGATCAGTTCCTAGTCGGCCTTTGCAGAGGCCACAGTGCGTTGCAGCATTAATAGCATGCTGGTCTTGGGGAGTGAGTTTCATCGGGACAATGGTGGTCAGCTTCACCGCCAGCTCGTCCTTCTCTGCAATGATACTACTGATGAAGTGGTCCACTGCATCTTCTCCCCTGTAGACAGAGATGGGCTTGGTCGGCTTACTATCTGGACCTACTATAACGTATGCATATCCACAAGGGACGTGGGTAGCTATCTTCATAGTGCTGGAGGGGGTGGTGTCATCCAACTTCTCTACAAGGGCCTCAAAGTCCGCGTATATGATATACGGGACTTTCTGGGTAAACTTGTACTGACTAAATTTCAGTACACAGTCCTTTGGAGTCGGCATCTTGATGCGTTGGGGTGAGTGCTCGTTACAGTACGGGACATGTGCTTTGAGAGTCTCCTCCTTGGCAAAACGATGAAGACAGCTATAACAGTAGAATCGCTTTCCATCGTGCTTAGTGAGGTTGGTGAGAAGCCTGGACATACTCTTAATTAAACAGTAATGCTGCCTCTCTCCTTCTATGATGTAAAGTAGGTTGATAACCTCAGGATCCTCCCTCTTAGAGATATATAGAGATAATATCTCATCATCTTCATAGCCGTAGATGTTTATTCTCAGATTATTTAGTGCCTCCACAAAACGAACTTTGCAGGGTTGGACGGGACAGCTTACATTTCCCATTTTGAGCTCCTGCTCGAATTCCAGATAGTGGTCGACCCTATACGGATGGTTACCATGAGCAACTGGATGAAGAGCAGCCAGGACAGACCAGATGAAACATTTATTGTCTTCATTCTGGATGTTGAGAACTGCCTTCTTTGCTGCTAACTTGTTGGGCAACTTGAAGTGGCTGGCAGGGGCTAGAGGTTGATATGTAGCAGTCTTCACCTCTAAATGAATAATTTCATCGAGAACCCATCCAGATCCCCGCTCGATGAATTCATCGAAGGAGGACTTGATTTTGGCGAAGGCTTGGTCGATGTGTTCAGGGAGGTCGCTGTCATCCAGCTCCATATGCACCTTACTCCGGAAATAGGGTGTGGCATATTCCTCGTCTCCCTCATCACTCTTGCGAACGAACCGGATTTTAGATACAACATACCACTTGATGGCCCTCTTCTCTCCCAACTCCTCCTGCAGCACATCCTGAACTTGAGGATGACTTTCCCTAATAAAGAGAAGCAGGTCTCCAACTGCCTCTTCACTCGGGAATAAATGACGGGTGGCAAAGACATCAGACGTCTTCACCTCTACTCTCCTCCTTCTGGGTGCAGGGGATGCAGGTTGAATTCCTCCTACTTGGGCAACTCGAAGGTGGGTGAGCAGATGTTGCATCATGACATCTTTACGTCCAAAACTTTTTCCACAATCAGGACAGGCATGAGGGGTGGCAGATTGATGAGTCTTCATATGTCTGATGAGGTTTGAGTTGATGGTGAAGGATTTGTTGCAAACTCTACAAGTGAAATCCGTAGCACTTGAATGTGTCTTCAGATGTACGTTGAAGTGACCTTTGTGAATGAAGGACTTCTCACAAATAACGCAGACCTGTTGAAAAAAAAAAAAATTAGGATGAGTTTCAAGAAATTATTCGAAGTATGCAAGATAGAAATAGTTACATGACAGTTATATCTTTATTAAGTATTAAAAAAAAAAATTATTGAAGGCCACACATTTTTTCCAAAACTTTATTTAAAAATATCTTCTTCTGGAAAGCTCTCATGAAAACACATTATTTGCAGAAATATCTAAAAACTTTATTAAAAAAAATGGATTAAAAATCTTCAAATATATTAACCTAAAACATTTTACAAAATATGTCTTCTCTAAAAATTACTTAATTTGTAAAATATCTGAAAACATTTTTTTATTAAAAATACTTTATTTCTATAAACTATCTACATCTGTGAAACATACTTTATTTTAAATCTCGATAAACTGTTAAATTCTTCTCTGAAAAACTATTAATTCTAAAAATTCATTCTCCAAGAAAAAAAAAAAAAAAAAAAAAAAATACTTACATGAGGTTCAACATTGGAATTCCTAGCATTGGAAGGTCCAGCAATTGAGGATGCAGCATGTTGTGAGGATCCAGCAGCAAGTACCTGAAAAAATTATTTAACATTTAAATAAGCTATTTTAACATATTCTAAACAATAGTTTATCCTTAGAATGTAATACTTACAGTTTTCTGATGGATTTTCATGTGCCGGGTAAGAGTAAATTTCTGTGTAAAACCCTTCTGACAGATCGTACAGACCTGTTGAAAATAAAACTTTGAGTAATATGTTTCTTAAAGTTAATATTCTTTCACCTAAATGATTGAAATAATACTTACATGTAAACCGCGTGAGGTGGATGCAGCATTAGAAGGCCCAGCAGCAGTAGATTCAACAACAACCTCCTAAAATAAGATATTGAGAAATTATTCTAAGTTTTTTACGTCAGAGAAAAATTTTGACATGAATTTGGAGCGACTTTGAATAGTTACAATATTGAAAATTGCTAAGTACAAAAAGTAATGAAAATTTTGGCGTGAATTTGGGGCGACTTTGAATAGTTACTGCACTGACAATTACTAAGTACAAAAAGTAATGAAAATTTCAGCGTGAATTTGGGGCGACTTTGAATAGTTACAACATTGAAAACTACTAAGCATTGAAAATTTTGGCGTGAATCTTATACTAATATTCAAGTGAATGACATTTAGAAAAAATACCAAGTACAAATTTTGGCGTGAATCTTATACTAATGATCAACATTTAGAAAAAGTTTTACGGAATATATTATTGACATGAATTTTAAATATAATTGAGAAAGTTTTAAGTGAACAAATCAATTATGCGACGTTAAATAACACAGTTCAAAATTTATCTTAGACATTAAACATTCATCTACTTAAAAGCAACAAGTTTAACCTTATTTAAAGAATATTCTTTTAGATACATAGTAAGTAATTTTGAAATAAATACAATCTATAAGCATTCAAACATAATTTAAAAATATACTACTAAAAGAACACTTACTTGGTCATTAACTTCCATAACGATATCCATGGGAGAAGGAGAACGTGATGATGACATTATAAATAACTGAAATTTAAAAAATATATATAAATATCGAAAGAAAAAAACATACATTTTCAATACAAGTTGGAAATAATTTTTATGTAATACTTGAATCGACTACTTTAACATACTTAACACATTTTAATATATATATTACTTAAAAGATACTAACATTTCACAAATAATAAAAATTTACTTACCGAATAATTCAGATGAAATCAGAAAAAAAAAAGCTAAAGTAGCAGCAAAATATGATAAACAAGCACAATAAGCAAATACTAAGCAAACACGATGAACGTCTTTCGCACTCAGGAATCTAAGTAGAAATGGAGAGACGGCAACCGGTAGCGTATATATATATATGGGGGGGGGTGATCACGTGACTTCACCGACCAATCAGATTTCACGGTAGAGGGCGCTGTTTGGTTCTAACCGATCAGAGCGGGTGGGGAGTGAGACTAGGCATGTTTCAACACGCTTCAACGCGTTTGTGAGTTGAGTTGTTGATAATGATTGCAAAATATAAACTCATTGGCTTTTAACACATGACGTCATAATGATGATATGGCTGGAATCTAGCATTTAAACAGATAAGGTATTGGCGCTTATTTATTAAATGAATATTTATTTATAGAAAAATTATCACGTGGGTTTTTAACGTTGATACTTGTTGAAATGGAAAGATTTAAGTAATAGTTGATGAATAATTATAAAATATATTTTAAACTAATTTTAAAACTTGCAGAAAAATTACCACGTGGTGGGAATTGAAGATAGGGTTCTTGCTTGAAAAATATTTATGTTACGTCACAGAGGGGCTATAGTGGGAATTTTGCATTTAAACGGAGTTTCAAGGAATTTTAAGGTATTGGTATGATCTTAAGGATATTAATTTTATCAAGTTTTGTTCTTTATAAGGTAAAGTTTATAGTTGAATGTGTTAGTTGCAAGTATGGTTCTATCGAGTGAGGTTGTGAATACTGCATACTTGTGTATTTGCTTATGTGTTGCATTATTATTTATTTATTTTTTAAGTAGTTGTGATCGATTCGCTATCGATTTTACGCTTCGTCTCAATGAAACTGGAAACTTATCTATTTCAATGTGAAAATGTTAAGACTTAGGATACAGATAAGAGTTAATAAAATTTCTTGCTGTAATGAATGCGACGTATCAAGACCCGGGTCATGTAGCAAGTTTCGGTGGTATCGATGCATTATACCGTGCCTCAGGAAGAAAGATTCCCAAGAAAACGATACAGAAATGGCTAAAGGGGGTGGATGCGTACACTCTACACAAGTCCATTCGTCATAAATTTCCTACGAATCGGGTGATTGTTTATAACATTGATCAGCAATGGCAAGCGGATTTGGTGGATATGTCAAGTCTTCAAAAGTTTAATGATGGTTATCGCTTTATTTTGAGTTGTATTGATGTGCTATCAAAGTTTGGATGGCTAATTCCTCTGAAACGAAAGAGAGGTATAGATATTGTTGAGGCTTTTCAAATAATATTCGATCAACGAACTCCGAAATCACTTCAGACTGATCAGGGAACGGAATTTAAGAATAATCTATTTCAGACCTTGTTAAAAAAGAAGGGGGTTAGATTTTTCACGACATATAATTTGTCGAAAGCAAACATAGTCGAGCGTTGGAATAGAAGTATTAAAACTAAAATGTGGAAGTACTTTACTGCTAAAAATACGCATAGATACATTGACGTATTACAAGATTTAGTGAAAAGTTATAATCATACTTACCATTCAAGTATAAAAAGAGCTCCCGTGGAGGTGAATGCCGAAAATGAACAAGATGTTTGGTTCACTCTCTATGGAGATATGGAGAATTTACCTAAACCCAAATGCGTATTTAATGTAGATGATGTAGTTCGCATTTCAAAGAAGAAATTAACCTTTGAAAAGGGGTATGAAACGAATTGGACGGAAGAATTGTTTGTCATAACAGAGTGTGTCAAGAGACAACCTGCAGTGTATAGAGTGAATGATTTATTAGGAGAGCCTATACAAGGAACGTTTTACGCACAAGAGTTACAAAAAGTAACAATGAAAGACGAATTTCCTGTTGAAGAAGTTTTAAGAAAACGCATGCGTAAAAAGAAAATGGAATATTTTGTGAAATATCGAGGATACCCCGACAAGTTTAATCAATGGATCCCCACTTCAAACTTACTAGCCCTATAAATACTACTAGCACATGTTGCAAGACTCATTTGCTATCATGAGTTTCTACATAACACTCATCTCGGATAGTTCCATGTCCTATTTTCCTGAAAATAAAATTTCTCATTTTATTACTCGCTTACCCATACCAATTGAACTGAAAGGAGAATGGGAAGTTGGAACGGTAGAGTTTTTATATCCGCATACTTGGTATAATGTGAATCATCAAAATAATTTAATTGGATTCGAGACGAGTGGAAAGTTAGAGGTAGGAAGAAGATTACCTCCGGGTTGTTATGAGACAGTTCCTGATATTTTAAAGGCTATTTATGTGAAAGAACATGATGATAAAATTGTCACAAGTTATAATGCGGTAACTAAGCGTGTTCAGATAACTGTGAAAAATAATGCGAAACTCATATTATATCAAGGACTTGCTGAAATGCTTGGATTTGAACCTATGGAAATAACTTCGTTTGACGCAAGTATAGAAGCAACTGTTGTGGGTCCATTCGTAGCCGACCCCTCTGCACATTATCGCGTATTGATGATTTATACGGATATAGTGGAACCATAAATTGTGGGAGATGTCTTAGCACCTCTCCTTCGAGTGGTTAGAGTAAGAGGACAAGATGGTGAGATGATTAGCGAACAGTATGATAGACCGCACTACTTACCTGTAAACCGGAAAATTATTGAGACTTTGGAAATCGTTATAAGGACGCACTCGGGATGTTTAACGCCATTTGAACGTGGGCGCTCATACGTGAAGTTACACTTTCGTCAGAAGTCTCTCTCATAATGTATGTCCCTTACCAGTGTTGTCAAAAATCTTTCGAAGATTATTATGTGCAGCAGACGGGAAAAGGCTTGAATTATTATCAAGGAAGTTCTTATCAGAGAGGATATGGATTAGGAGGTCTATTCAGATCATTTTTTCGTGCCGCAGCTCCGCTACTGAAATCAGGTGCTAAAGCTATTGGGAAACAAATGTTTCACAGCGGTGTCAACCTGATGAATGATGTTTCTCAAGGTCAAGATTTTAAAATGGCCGCCAAACGAAGACTCAAAGAAGCTGGAAATGTGTTAACAGATAAAGCCGCCACCAAAGTCAAGACTATGATTGGTAGTGGAAAAAGACATAAAAAGCGTATGCAGAAGAAAAAAACCATCATTCCACGTTCAGCCAAGAAGAAGTGCACATCGCATGATATTTTCTCCTAATGGCTTCCTTCATCTACAAAGACTCTGCTCCTTGCGTCAAGTCGGAATTAGATTTATTTTCAATTCCCCCAACCCAGACCGTTATCGAAAAAGGACAATTTGTCGAATTTCATCCCCTTTCAAGTGTACGAGATGGTGGACCGATTGAATTTTCAATATCAGGAAGTAGTGAAGAATATGTGGACTTAGCTGCTTCCTATCTACACGTGAAAGTGAAAGTGATGAAAGCAGATGGAACTAAACTACCAGAAAAGGAACCAGTTGCTCCCGTCAACCTTTTCCTACATTCGCTTTTCAGTCAAGTAGACGTTAGTTTAAACGAGAGAAATATTTCTTCTGCAAGCAACACTTATCCTTTTAGAGCCTATATAGAGACATTGTTAAATTATGGGGAAGATGCCAAGAAAAGTTTGCTGACCTGTGAAGGATTCTACAAAGATACGCAACCTGATATCATAGACCCCATAGATGAGAAAGCTGATGCTGGATTGAAGACGCGTTACAATTTTATCAAAGACAGCCAGACCGTAGAAATGATTGGTCAACTCCACTGTGACATTTTTCAACAAAATCGTCTAATGATTAACTTGGTAGATATCAAAATTAAAATGATACGTAGCAAATCCTCATTTTGCTTAATTTCAACCAAAGTGGATGGGGATTATAAGATAGTTCTAGAGCATGCTTCTATATTTATAAGAAAAGTGAAGGTTAGCCCTGCCGTTGCTATTGGGCATGCTAAGGCTTTGGAGAAGACATCGTGCAAATATCCAATTGATCGTGTGATTTGCAAAACTTATAGCATTGCCAAAGGGAGCTGGTCCTTTTTACAAGATAATGTGTTTCTTGGACTCATGCCAAAACGTGTCATTCTCACCTGTTTAGGAAATGCTGCAATGAATGGGCAATATTCAAAGAACCCATTTCTCTTTTCTCACCATAGTGCAAACTTTGTATCTATTTATGTAGATGGACAACCGGTTCCCTGCAAGCCTTTAGAGCTTAATTTTGATTCCAACAACTACGTTCGGGCTTATCATAGCTTATTTTCCGGATTTAATCGTGATAAGGGAATTTACTTATCTCAAGAAGAATATGCCAGAGGTCATGTACTTTACGCATTTGATCTAAGTCCTGATCTTTGCGACGGAGAACATTTTAATCTGCAACACCAAGGAAATTTAAGTGTGGAAATTAAATTTTCCGAGGCTATTACGGAAACTTTATCAGTGCTCATTTATGCAGAGTTTCAAAACGTGATTGAAATATCCAAATCACGTCACGTGGTGTGTGACTTTCCGAATTAATGGATACTCTACAAATAACTAGAATTCTTTCTGGAAATGCAAAAACCAAGAATATATTCTTGGGTGTTTTCTCAAGTGATCGATTACCAACATATGTTCGAAACTTTCCAGCCTGTTTTATTGCCAACACTGACAAGTCCAATCAAGAAGATACCCATTGGGTGGCTTTTTATATAGAATCACCTACAGAAATATGCTTCTTTGATTCGTTCGGAAACCCACCGTCTTATTTTCCCGGAGGAATATCAAGTTATGTAAAGCGTTATCGACATGTAGAGTTTAATCCTATGATACTTCAATCGAATGCGAGTTCCGTGTGTGGACAATATTGTATTTTTTATTTATATTCTAAATGTAATGGACGTTCTATGAACGATATTCTCTTGTCTTTTGTAGCCAATCAAATATGTAATGATATCAAAGTGCATCATTTTGTAATCAAGCGCTTTAGAATTGTAGCACCATTTTATCAATAAAGAAAGTATTTAAACAGTAGCACTATGTCTCGTCTCTCATTCAACATGGAATTTCCAAAGTTGCAACATTCTTTTACGATGGTAATCGCCGGTCCCACAGGATGCGGTAAAAGTTATTTTGTGCGGGATTTGATAAGTGAAAAACAGGGGATGTTTTCAATTGTTCCCGATAAGATTGTTTGGTTTTATGGAATACATCAACCCTTATATGATGAAATTGATAATGTGACATTTGTAGAAGGTCTACCTACGACATTTAAAGAATTTTTGGGCCAGAATACACTCTTCGTAATTGATGATTTAATGTCAAATGCTAACAGTCATTTAACTGATCTTTTTACAAAAGGTAGTCATCATTTAAACCTGAGTGTTATCTTCATAACACAAAATTTTTTCTACAAAGGGAAAGAAATGCGTGACATTACATTGAATGCACACTATTTAGTACTGTGTAAAAATAGACGAGACGTGAGTCAAATTTCACATCTAGGAAGACAATTATTTCCTCGACATGTCAAGTTATTTCAAGAAGTCTTTGAAGATGCAACGAAAAACCCCTATTCCTATTTATTTATAGATTTACGTGCCGAAACACCAGAAGAGTTACGATTACGTACCAAAATTTTACCTACTGAAAGACAGATCGTGTATCAATTTAAATGATATAAAAGTGAATGACTTTGAAGATAAGTATCATTTAGCAAGATGACGCTTAAGAAGGAGCAACTCAATCAATTACGACTGTTGCAAATTTGTCCTTTAAGGTTACGAAAAACTTTATTAAGTAAACTCAATAAGAACTGTATAAAAGCCATATGCGAATGTTGCATTAACACATTGAATGGAAATATCCCATTGACTGCACGACAGAAGAAGACGCTCTCTAAACATAAGAAGATATTGCGTCATTTAAGTAATCGTAAAGTGTCTTTACCGAAAAAACGTCAAGTCATTTTACAGAAAGGAGGTTTCCTCAACATACTTATTCCTGCAGCCTTGAGTGTTTTAACTACATTATTTCATGGCTCAAATTAAGAAGTTTGCTCTTATACCCGAAGAATTGGTGACAAAACATACTGTTTCCAATAAAAGGCTTAGTGAGCTTGATAAGGCAATGATACAAATTTTACATAGTGACTTACCTGATCATGAAAAATTGGTCCTCTATCATGAACTGTTGAAGAAAAGTTTAAATCTGCAAGAATTTAATAATTCACGTCCGAATGAACAAAGTAGTAAGACAGCTGAAGAGAAGAAAGAAGAAGTGGAGAAAATAGAAGATAAGAGGAAAGTTGAAGAATCTGTGAAAGTAGAAGAAATAAAGAAACTTCAAAAAGATGATAATTATCAAGAACTTATATTAGCATCACTTTCTAAACCCATGCGAAGAAAAGCTGAAAATACACTTGCTCTCATCAAGAATCAACCTGATATCTTATCATGGAATTCCAAGGGTCAAATCTCCATTCACGGAGAAAAAATACCAAACTCTAACATTATCGACTTTTTCAATTATATGTACAGTACCAAAAGTAATGTATCACGGAAAAGTTTATTTAATACTGTTTTGAAAGATTTAAATGTTCCGAAGCAGTTTATCGGAAATAAGAAGTTGCTAAAGTCACCTGTAAAAATTGTCCAAACAAAGTTGAGACGAAATGTAAAACCACCTAAAAAGTGGGAAAATTTATGATTCAATAAAGTGATATTGCTTTAACATTTTTTTTTTTATTATTATTTCACATAAGAAAATCACACACACATATTTCCATTGAATAATTTTTATTTACAATTTCAAATAATCTTTCAAAGCACCATAAACTGTATAGCCAATGAAATCACGTGACACATTTCAACCAATGAGAAGAGAGTATTTGGTGATGTGTCTAAAAACCGACCAATCGCAAGCAAGTATTTTTCCGATCTCTAACATAAAGCAATTCATGACGACATATCTACTGTGACGTCACTAGTAAAAATATCTATCACTCTTAACTTATTCGCTAAGAAGCAGCCCTAGAACAATTCAGCTCCATCTTAAAGGTAAATTGACACTAAATAGTGTTGCCATCGCTCTAAACTTTGATATAAAACACATTATGACGTCATACCTACTGTGACGTCATACACAAACAGCTTATAATGAAACTAAAACAGCAGGAGGGGAACAACTCCACTCCACTTCCGGTCACGTGACTTCAGGTGACGTCATATCCGGACACGCCCCCTTCCGGTCACGCCCCCATACCATACCGTCGCTCGGTCTATCCATGGCCCAGGAGCCCTATTTTCTAACTACTCTCACACCTCCTTCTCTTCTAACCTCCTTGAGCTAAACCTAAATACTCGAGGGGCACGCGCTTGCATGACGTGGTTGGTTGCGGTTGTTCTTCTAGCTTTCTGTTCTAGAGCTTTTTGGCCGACCAAACGGTATAGTGGTTAGCGTGCTAGCTTCTAGACCACGAGGTTGCGGGTTCGAGTCCCGTGTTGGCATGGGTGTTTGTAAGTGTATGTTGGCTTGTCTAATGACGAATGTTTCGGCGCATTATAGCCCTCGTGTTGCTGACGGCGCCAGATAATCTGAATACAACCAACCAACTAGAGCTTTTTGAACTTCATACTGCGGTTTCCTGTCCTTTTCCAGTCCGGTTGGGCTGCTTAAGTATTATTTACGTCTTCTACTGTTTAGTATCAAACTTTACTGTTATTGTGTTCATTTTCAGGAACGCCCCCGAGAAGAGGGTGTTCCACGGTGATAATGCAGGAGACGCTCAAGCGTTCCCGCGAAGATTCCGAGGAAGATTGTTTTCTTACCCCAAAAGAAGCACGTCTCAGCGATAGAGTTTACGCGGCGAACATTTCGAACATCGAAAAAGCGGATTACGCTTTTTCCAATGGTTTCTCGGAAGTCCGGGTAATCTTCTCAGCGACCCATGATTCTGGATTTATCCCGACCTCAAAACCACGGGCCTGATTCTCACCTACTCTCGAATCGGAATATCAATCGGAAAAGAGGGTGTCACGTGACTTTCCGATTATTTGCGATTCTCACGTCAAAATCTCGTTTAACGAGATGTCCAATCTCTCGGAATGCGTCTCGGTTGCTCTGGAGCTCTTGGGATGCTATGACGATTATCGAGATCTCGGCGAAGTTTATTCTGATTGGTTGTTCTAGTTGTATGTTGAAGTGTTTATGATGTTTTTAAACAACAAACATCAAAATAGATCCTGCAAGAACATTAGTTTTTATGAATTTTACCCAGTATTTAGTGAACAGGAAATTGAAAAGACAAAGAGTATTTACTATCTAGAGATAAAACAAATCCCTTTGACTCTCACGATATTCATTTTATTGAAATTTTTCGGCTTTCGAAACATGCAGCATGGCCGGTAATCGAAGAAATTAGAAGTGTACTTGCCACACAGTGCCGAAAAAAAGAAATATGAGCCCTGAACTTCTTTATTTTTTCTGTTATTAAGACTTATTTCTCCTAAGTTTTACATAAAACTACGGAGCCAATACAGGAAGGAAAAAGTAATCATGATAGATTCTTATATGTTCACTACATTTACACTCAGCAGCTTTGGGTGCTGTTCCATGAAAGTCAACATCGTTTCGTACTGACTAAATGAAGTTTTCTTGTCAACAACTTTCTCGGATGCCATTTCTTGCAACACCACGAGGAAAGGACGAGTTCCACAAAAAAAGTATAAACATTGAATTGAAGTCAAAACAGCACTTGGTTCTTAAAACTCTACTGCGCATTCCTAACCGCGCAGTTTTCAGCGGAGGAAGTGCGTCATTCTTCGATTTCGGGAAAAACTGAGGTCAGAATCACTCTTTATCTACTGAACGAGAAATGACGCGATTCCGAAAGAGCCGGTCACGATTTTTTTTCCGATTCGATCGGAGGTGAGAATCAGGCTCCACTTCTCATTAGGGATACTTTCTCAAGCATTAAAGGAGTTAATGATGTTTTGTCTGTAACGAGATAAAATAAGTTGTTGTTAGTGATCAAAAACCTAGAAACGGTTCATAGGCTTGACTCAGTGGAAAAGATCGGAGTTGTGCCTGTCTCGTGGCATTTAATAGAAGATACTATTGTAACAAAATTCCTGATCCGAGGGATCGACCCGGATGTACCTCTTGAAGATATCGCTATCGAACTCGAAGAGGCAGGTGTACACTTTTCACAAATTGTCAGATTCACAAAAAAAGGTTCGGATTCCCCCATTCCTATCGTGTTAGTGAAAGAGCTAGGTCAAGTCACCCGTCAGAATATCTCCCTATTTGGAATAATTTATAAAACTACTCCCTTCGTGGAATTCCCCAAAATTTGCCACAAGTGTTTAAGATTCGGACATTTTCAACGATCATGCACTAATAAAGATAGATGTAAATCTTGTGTAGACAGACATCCACCCTCCGAGGAGTGTGTGAGGGACCTTGCTTGCTTCCGTTGTGGTAGTGCTGACCACGAAGCCACCAGTTCGTCCTGCCCAATCTACATAAAAGAAATATCGAAGATCAATAGTTCCAGTCTAAGAGGCCCGATTCAATCGGGGAACAAAGTTCACCTTCAAAGTGGATTACCACCGCCGGCTTGGTCCTCCTCCGAGTTCCCCCCCCCCCCCCTCCCTAATCAAGACTCCCTTGCTAGTCTAAGGAATGAAGTTGAAGATTTAAAAAAAGTCGTCGAAGATTTGAAACAGATAGTAATATTAAATTGTGTCCCTACTCAAAATCCTGATAGAGCCTCAGAGTCCTCTATTCTATTGAAACAAATCTCGGATCTTCAAAATCTGAACCTCAATCTTGTTCAAGAAATCAAGCGCCTCAGAGAAGAACTTGAATTAGCTAAATCAGGCTTCAGTCCTAGCAGAGGAATCAACGAGGTTTCATTAAACGAACTGAACTTCCCTGATAGTCCTCTCCCTGTGCTGGACCCGGGTCCCTTCCAGAGAGGGACTTAGCCAATGTTACTTTTTAGTATCACTAGTGTTAATCTTGCCCAGGGAGTAAGTTTCCTCCCTTACGTTTTTTGTAGCATCATTTTTCTTCTTGCTATTCATCTCAGTATGGTGTTCCTCATGTCTTGGAACTGTAGGAGTATTGCTTCGAATCTCACCTCTTTTCATTTTCTTGTTCAACACCTTGATCCTCATATCATCTGCCTTCAAGAGACCTGGGTGGACGACGCCAGTTCTCTTCTTCACCTGAAAGACTATATTTTTTTCAGTAAACCTAGAGCTGACAGGATTAGAGGTGGTGGCCTGGCTATTTTGGTGAAAAATAATCTTCCGGTGTGGCTCTTGCCATCCTTTGTGAGCTCGACCACAATGGAAATACTGTGTATTAGAGTGGCCTTTGACAATCATATTTTTCAAATCGTTAATGTTCATAGGACATCAGGCCTCCTCTCCTCCGGCGATCTCCAACTTCTTTCCAGCGCTGTTTTCAACCCCTGTTTTTTCTGTGGGGATTTTAACGCAAGGAGTCGTTGCTTCGGTAACTCCATCTCAACTCCAAGTGGCAATGAATTAGCTAAATGGGTGGATTGTAATCCACTTATTCTCCTCAATCATGGCACCGTCACAAGTGAAAGCTCAGCCTCCTCTGGTAGTGTTTTAGACCTAATCTTTGTGTCTCCCTCTTTTTTCTTTCGTCTTTCATGGGGAAAAGCCACTGAAAAGGGCACAAGCGACCATTTCCCCATTTATTGCGACTTTAAGGCTAAAGGCCCTCCCCGTGTCGGGAACCTCAAAGCTTATACAAATTGGACGGCTTTTGCTTCTTCCATTGAAGATGTCTTTCAAGTCCTTCCCCCCGTGACACAGTCGTCTGGGGCTGAAGTTAACATTATCGCTTCCCGAGTTCAGAAATCCATCTCGCGGGCTGTTAGGTTCAATTCTTCCCTTGTTCCTTCTGCTAAAGAACACAGTCTTCTCTCTTGGTGGAATCGAGCCTGTTCTAGAGCAAAGAAGATAAAGAATAGCTCTTTTAGGAGAGCACGTAGATCACTCTGCAGAGTTGATTGGGATGAGTATAAGAAACAAGCTTCTATCTTCAAAAAAGTTATTCTTGCAGCTAAACGTTCTTTCTGGGGTGCCAAAATCTGCGCGATCTCCTGCCCTAAAAAGCTCTTTGGCTTAGTGCACAGCATCAACAACTATCTCTTCCCCAACAAACCTGACAGCAACTTCTTTTTCCTAGAAAGCAACAACCAGGTCACCTGTCCGTATCGGCAAGCTAATATGCTTGGTAAGGGTTTACTTAAAAAATCTCCTCTTATTGCTTTGAGACGGCCCATTCCACCTGGCGGAGGGAATTCTCCCTCTTTTCCGAAGTTATCACTGTCTGAGCTTAAAAGAGCTATCGCTCTCCAAAGGTCCTCAACACCGGGCTTCGATGGTATCTCGGCTAAGGCATTCAAAATCCTCCCCCTTTCCGCTCTACTAAAGCTGCTGGAGATTTTTAACTCTTGTCTCTCCTCGCTCTGTTATCCTGCTCCTTGGAAAAGAACCATCATTGTCCCTATCCAAAAACCCAAAAAACCGTCTCACTCAGTGGCAAGTTACCGTCCCATCGCTCTTATTCCTGTTATAAGCAAAATTTTAGAACGCATGATTCTTTTTCGTCTCTCTTGGTTTGCTCAGAAAAGAAATTTATTCCATCCCAATATGTTTGGATTCCTCCCAGGGCGTTCGGCCACAGATTGTCTTCAGAAAATGGTGTTCCTTATTGACTCCCTAAGAACAGAGAAGAAATGGGTTACAATCTTGTCATTGGATATAAAGGGTGCTTATGACGGAGTTTGGGTGCAGGGTCTCGTGGAGAAACTGCACTTGGCTGGGCTGGAAGATTGCCTTCTTTTCCTATTGCAGGATTTTGTTTTCGAACGACCTTTTCAAGTTAGATGGAGAGGAATCCTTTCGGACCCTTTTGTCATATCTTGTTTGCCGCAGGGCTCAATCCTTTCCCCGTTTCTCTTTAATGTTTACATGATGGATCTTTTTGAATCCATCCCGACTCACTCTCATCCTTTTATTTACGCTGACGATATCTCCATCATTATTCCTGGTTCCTCTGCTGAAGAATGCATTGGTAACATCCAACAGACCATACTTGAGATCCAGTCGTGGGCCTTGAAATGCAAAATCTCTTTTGCGGTGGAAAAATCGTCGCTTTTGGATCTGTCTCCCAAACGTGTGAAACTTTCATCGCCGTGTAATATCGGAGGGGCCCCCATCCCGTGGGTCACTCAAACAAAGATCCTTGGCTTGATCTTTCAAGCCAATTTCAAATGGAAGGCACACGCGATCTCAAGCTGTGCAAAGGCAAAAAAATTTCTTAACATAATTAAATTCATTAGTAATAGAAGAACTGGATTAAAATCCAAACAGATCACCCAAGTCATTTCCCAGGTCCTCCTTCCCCGCTTGGATTATGCAAACTCACTTCGATTCAAAGAGAGCAACTCTATCCTACGGATGTATGAAGTAGTTGAGAATTCAGCTATTCGATTCGCCCTGGGTGTGTTCATTTGTGCCCCAAATGAAGTTATACGGAAATTAGTGGAGATTCCTCCTTATCGTATGCGGGCCAAATGGGCTCAGATCTCCCACTTCCTTAAAGTCATCTCTCAACAACAAAAGTCGAACTTTCTCGAAACTTGTCTGAACAAACTCCATATTTCGTCTGTGGTTATGGACACGGCCAAGGCTTTTTCCATGGAACACAACGTGGTTCGCCTGAGCCTACCCCCTCATCCTTCCACCTCTCATAAACTTCTGTGCCTCACAGACTTTTTTCCAAGCAGCAAGTCTAAATTTCCCCAGCTTATCTCGGCTTCTTATCTTTCTCTTCGGGAACGCTTCACAGATTATGAATTTTGGGCTACAGACGGATCCAAGAATAACGGTGGGGTGGGTTTTGGAATTTCCAATTCGGATTCGTCTACCACCCGCTCTATTCGGCTCCCATCTCTTTCCTCAATCTTCACGGCAGAGACAGCGGCTCTGTTTTACCTTTTTAAATTTCTTTTGAAAGAGGGTCCAGTTGTAATCCTCATCGACAACAAGGGGGTAGTGGAAGCGATTAAAACTGGTCGTGCAAAAAGAGGTTCCCTAATTGATGAAACTATCCATCTCTTACATCGTTTCTCTGTGACATCGCCCACTATTCTCGTATGGTACAATGCCCATTCTGGTATCCCCCTTAACGAGGTGGCAGACAAGTTAGCAGTTCATGCTACGTCTAATCCCTCTCTGCCAGTTATCCCTATTATAGACTTCCAAGACGTTAAACGCTACATTAAATCACGACTTTCAACAGAATTTAACGAGTCGTGGGCTTCTTCGACTTACTTTCATCGCTTCTCAAAACAAACTCTCGAGCGGCCATTCTTTGATTGGGTCCCTTCTAGACATTTAGAGACTAAGATCTTGCGCATTCTTGCCAATTCATTTCCGTTAAACAGCATCTTACACAAAATCGGTTTGGCTCCTTCGCCTCTTTGTATTTCTTGTAAGTCAACCGAAAACCTCTCACACAGATTACTGCAATGTAACCGTTTCAGTGTTCAACGCTCTCTACTCTTTCCTCTCCTCGGCCTTTCTCCCTCTTCCGTCTCTTCGATAAACGACGTCATCTCAACTACGAATTTCCAGTCTCCAAGAGTGGGTCGTGTCATTCTCTCTATGTTCCCCTAGTTTATTTGTTCTACTTCAGTTTTTCTAGAAGTCTTTTGTAGTTGGTACTCTTACATATGTACGCGGAGGCAGGTGCTTAGTCACAAGTCCTTCCTTTTTACCCTCTCCTCGGGGGTTCAACCAACCAACCAACCATCGAGGGGCACGTGACATCATAGGGACGGTTATTTTCTACGCAACAAGAAACGCGAAGAAATCAGCTCTATAAGGTCAAAACTACTTATGTTGAAAATTTCAGAGCTGTACCTCTATTTAGAGTCACTTTGTAAAAAAATTAATTAAAAAAGAACTAATTAAAATTTTAAAATTCTGTTTGTTATAGGTGTAATTAGAAGGCCAAAACTACTTACGTTGAATTTCAGTTCTACTCCAATTATTTTAAGTAGCTTTCTGTAGATCCACAGACAGACAAAGACACACAGACAGTAGAGTGGGCCGAAAAAAATAGTTTTTTAGATCAAAAACTAATAGTGCGGAAAAGTTGCTATAGGTCAATAGAAACCAAGAGAAGCAAAAAATTTTGAAATAAAAAAATATTTGACCCTTGCGCATTAAGGTCAAAGTTTCGAAAATATTACCATTTTTACTCATTTTTCTAAAACATTGCTTCTGAGATTTATATTTTTTGTGATCTATCAATATATGAGCACTAAAGAAATCATTTGTCATAATTATGATATTCTAAGTCGAAGGGGGGAAGAAGGTGGTAGGAAATATTTCACCCAAAATTACACTTCAACCATTACAGCAGTAAGGTTCAACTGACTATGAAGTGGAACATCGCGATTAACCCCTAACACATACATTACGAAGTGTGCAGCTCTTAGCTCATTAAAATGAGTCAGAACTCACCACGTGAAGGTGGCTGCAAGTCGAGTTCCACCCTCAAACTTACCAACCATCCAACCACCGGCAAGGTTCTTTTTTGCCCAGAAATATTTATTTGTGCTCCTTTATTTCTACAAGATTGAATTCTCTTTTATGGTTAAATTTAGGCATAATATTCCTGGATAGAAGAGTGGATCGAATCAAACCATCCCGGGTTTCTGAGCCACAAACCTTCTTTGCTGCCTCTGTGACAAGCTTAACGCACCTCTCTACCGCTTGTGTGTGACAAGGGAAATGGTACACGTTCCAATCTGGTAGAGTATCTGATTTGATAAGTGCGTCGATGAAATCCGAGCTGATATTGCGCAAGATAAAAAGTGTAGTCAGCTTACAAGAGTTCCAGTCGATCAACTCGGAATAATCTGTGGCAGAAAAATTGATAGTAGGAGGCAAAAAAGTGCGCACCATTTTCTTTGTCGGGCTTTTAGAATGCGCCTCAAACCAAGTTCCCTTATATTATTCCTTTCGTCAAACACCATTGTTATGAGTAAGTTTTTAGGATGGGCAAAAAATCAATTGCGCAGTATCACTGGATCTATTAATTATAGAAGATTTTCATTTAAGTACCTTGATAATTGTATTGCCTTGAAAACATGTTTTGGTCCATCTATGAAAGAACTCTCCTTCTTAACAGCAAACCAAACTGGAATATAGCACTTCAAAAGGAATGTAACTATCTGTTTTAGTTCATGTGAGGGTTCTTTTGATGATATGTACAACCTTAGAAAGTTATTAGCAGCCGTCAACCATCTAAAATTAGATAGAGGCCCAGGATCAGAAACAGCAAGATCTGGTGGACAAAATCCCTTTTGTATAGCTCGAGATATATTGATAAGATATTTTTGATCTTTACTTAGAACTGCTCCTTCTAGAAGAAGAACTTTACACTCAATGCTTTCAAATTTAACAATTGGTAAATTTTTGCAGTCACGAAGTGCCTTGCCAATGGGTCCGAAAAATGTGTTCGGTCCTGTGGTTTTCCCATCCAAATACTCAAACAAATGTCGAAATGGCAATTCATTAAAATGCAAAAGACAAACAGACCACTGTAAGGGTCTGCGAAGATGCAGTTCTAATTTCCGTATTATTCCGTTCCTGCAACCAGTGTTTGTTGCTCTCCCGTCACATCCCGACAACATCCAATTCACCTAATAGTTTTTCTTTTATCTTTTGTTTTGGCGCAGTATGGCCCTTGTGTTGCCTTTGCGCCATAAAACCTCAAACAATCAACCAATTCACCTAAGGATATGTTTTGCTGAGATAAATATGAAATAATACTAGAACTGATTTCTGAGGCCGTACCTGACTGGGGAGATACATGGCCGATATAATTAGATCCTGGCTCCTGAATCAGAGAAATGTGCTTCTCTTTCACGACTCTACGAAAATACTTTTTATGGATCGGTTCCATGACCAGTGTATCATCTTTACGGCCGTCAAAGTATAAGCCTTGAACCATTGTATTAAGGTCACATTGCAATGATCTTCTTGTCTGACACTTCTGCCTCCTTATTTTATTTTTGTCTATCACCATTGACATATCTGACTCGGTTATTATGCCTATATCCCGAGGAATACTAGTCGCAACTGCAGCAGCTGCTCTGTCAGACTCATTATACCTGTCACAAACCAATGCAGTAGATTCCAGTTTTTTTCTCATCTGCGAAGTGGAAGGTAAATCAGGTATTGATGGTAGAAACATTTCATCTGTACTATCTGATTCTGTAGTAGCCTCCTCGAAAGCGATATCAGTTAAATCAGTGGGTGTCTGGGATTTTCTCTCAGACTCCGAAATGACAGAAGCATTGAGTTCACGTTGTGGTTCCTTCCTGAATAGCCTATTAGTAAGTTTTTCTGTTTCTTGGATATATATGTTACCAATTCTGTCATTTCTTTGGTCATGAAGAAATCTTAGCTCCATTACAGGTACTTTTCTCGATTTATCACAGCCACAAGTGATAGAAATTTGGCACTTACAACTATAGGTTCTTTTTCCACAGTCACAAATGAAAGTCATTGGGCATTTGCAAGCTGCAATGTCGAAAAGTTTAGTAGCTTCCTGTTTGAATTTCCTCAGCTTAATCTTGTAATTTTGTTTATCCTTATCTCTATTGTAGGACTTTCTCAGATTTTGGTATACGTCATGATATCTACTAACCATTTGTACGATTCTTGTTTGACTTACTGTGGGAATAGAGGCCATATCGAACAAGCTTTTGACTTGTCTTGCCACTGATTCAGCAACAATGGAAAAGTTGACAGTCGTATAATTAGCTTCCAACGCCAACTCAAATCTTTCTTCAAAACAACAACGTAAAATGTCCTCGTATGTGGGGAGCTTCGATGAAGGTAAATCTTCTGGATTGCCAAGTATGGGACAATTAAAAGCCTTCCTTGTGATATACTTTCTTGTTCCTTTCGATTCCTCCATTGTGAATCTTTTTGAAGAAATACTCACACAAAAAATTGATTAACAGAAACGCACTAGCTCGCTGCAAACCAAATCACTAAAAAAATGTGAACTGGACGAGACACATTCTTCATTGCATAGACAATGAAAGGGGAATTCCCCTCAATGAAAGCAAAGACAAAAACGGAAGACATAAGTGAGTGGAAAGGGGTGAAAAAAAAAGCTAAATTGATTATTTATCGGGATTGTGATTTACCCTAGAGAAAGTATTTCTTTGATGCCTCAACGTTTTAATAATTTCGTTTTGTTCGTTGGAATTAGTCCCCTCCTCCTTCAACTTAGAATATCATAATTTTAGCAAATGATTTCTTTAGTGCTTATGTATCATATATTAATAGACTACAATAAAATATAAATCTCAGAAGCAATGTTTTAGAAAAATGGAAAAATACGTAAAAATAGTAAAATTTTCAAAACTTTGACCTTGATGCACAAAGGTCAAACATTTTTTTATTTAAAAATGTGTTGCTTCTTTCGGTTTCTATTGACCTATAGCAACTTTTCCGCACTATTAGATTTTGATCTAAAAAACTTTATTTTTTTTCGGCCCACTCTAACAGACAGCTCGTTTTATAATTATAGATGACACCCGAAATGATTATATATAACCTTAAAAATTATAAAATAGGTAAAAAATCGGAATACGATTATATATAAGGTTTTGTGCATCTATTTTTTTTTTTAAATACAACGTAATATGTAAAATTACATTAATGTGAAATTTTAAGCAATTTTTTAATATACAAAATATATCACCTAAATAAAGTAATAGTTTAATAATAGTTAATAGTTTTGGTTTGTGTAATAGGAAATTGAATGCATTAGGGTTCTAAAAATAATTTTAAGGAAGGCAACCATTTATATTAAAACAAATAAATCTTATGTACCGCACCGGCCCATTTTGTACAGACACTGAAAGGACAGGTGATTACACCGGACAACCCTAAGGACAGTTATTGCTGCCTGCATCAGTGTAAAAAAAAAAATTGGAACATGTGCTTCTTTGGTCAGCTTGCTGTCATCATGTTGAAGAAGTCATTTTGTCTCATGTGTTTGATGACTTAAAGATCGAGTCTTCAAAGTCACCAGATACAATCTTGTTCAAACAATTTTAATCATCTTGAATATTTTGATAGTGAATTGGAATCTTTTGACTCTAAGTCAGTGAATGAAAAGCATAATTGATATTCTTAGAGCCAGTGCAATCCAGACAGCCAAATCTGCCATTGATTCGGAGAAAAAGTCTGATGGCCATATGGAGTTCATAAAGCTTTGCCTAAAATATACTTAGACTTTCTCAATATTACCCAAGCAGCAGAATTAAATCGACTAGGAATCTTGCACAAAGCTAATATTGCAAATACTACAGCAATTATCTGCTGGCTCAATAACTTCAAAATAATAGGTTGCCAATCCATGTGACTTTGTTCCTCTCATCTACAGCATCTGGTGGTTAACCTGTGATTCTGCCATAAATGCACCTTTGAATGATCAACAAATGCTTCATTCTCTTACATACATACACTAAACTGTCCACCACATTATATGAGAGTGCAATCAGTGCCTTTAAAAACCACTACTGGTATATCTTACAGAAGAAATTGTGTCATTGGCCCTTTGGAGCAATAGTTATCCCACAAGAACGAAAAGCTATCGCTAAAGCAACATTAGCTACAAAACCAAATTCCACTGATACTGCTTTTAAATTGCAAGATAGATATGATGTGGATTTTGAAAAATCTAAAAAATCTTACTCTAAATACAACTCTTTTCAAAATCGACAAAAACAGAGAAATCTGTGAAAAGGGCCAAAATTGACTAAACAAGTGTACTTATATGAATTAAATTGAAATTAGAAAATTAGTAGTATATGATTATATATCCTCTTATTATATAACAAAACAGTCAATTGCATTATTTCTCTTTAGAATATACGTTAATGACAAGGTTAGGATGACCAAAGTGGTAGAAAATGCGAGCTCAAAAAAAGTCTGCATGGATTAAGACAGGCTCCACATCAATGGTTTTTAAAATTTCTGCAATTTGTGTTAAAACTAGGTTTTAAGCATTTAATATCTGAACCCTGCATTTTTATTAGAGAAGTGAACACAAAGAAAGTAATCACTGCTCTGTATGTTGGATGATCTTTTAATTGCAGGTTCTGATATTTGTGAACTGAATGTTATAATAGAATTGCCATCTAACGAGTTTCAAATATCTAAAGCAGAAAAAACGTCTGAATTTTTAGGTATTAGAATGGAGTTTACTCTAAGTGCACTGTTTTTTGATCAAGAGAACTACATCACGAGATTATTAAACAGGCTCAATATGTCGAATTGCAAAACTTGCACCGCTCCGATTGAAGCAAAGGCAGCAGTAGCCAATTTTGAAAACGGGACTGCATTTAATAGCCCTTATCGTGAACTTGTAGGTTCATTGCTATATCTTGCTTATGCTACATGACCCGATATTTTATTTGCAGTAAGCTGCTTAAGTCAACTCTAAGAGAAACCAACTGAAATTGCTTGGTTAGGGTTAAAAAGAATTTTAAGATATTTAAAGGGTACTTTGAACTCTTCAAATTGAATATAATAAGTGTGATTTTGAAGATTACAATTTATCAATGTATGTAGATGCTGATTGGGGAGCAAATCCAAATGATAGAAAGTCCATTACTGGCTTTATTGTAATGTTAAATTGTTGTTCTGTACTGTGGCCATGCAGAAAGCAAAATTGCATTACCTTATTTTCTACAAAATCTGAGATAATAGCTTTGGGAAAAGCTGTCCAAGAACTTTTATGGTATAAAACAATTGTCTGTGAAATTGCTAATCTTTCAGATATATTGGTATTAGAGGACAATCAGTCTTGCATAAAATGTGTAACAAATGAAAATAGCACAGGTTGGTTAAAGAACATAGATATAAAGTTAAAATTCATTAGAAATGCTGTAAGCATGAATAATATTAAAATTGAGTATATACTCAAATTTGCCAACATGTTCACAAGAGCTTTGCCGAAATTTAAATGTCATAAGCTTTTGCCTTTGTGTTGTTTGAAAAATAAGTTATAATGTATTGTTATTTTAATATGCGATTAAGGGCAGGTGTTATAATATGCATGATGTAATCGCATAGCATTATTGCGTAATCGAATGTCCCTATTTCATCATTAAGTAGCTTTCTTGTAGGTTTGCTATTTTGCATAAATATAAGAATCACATTTTTCAGCTCTCTCGCTTTTCAAATAAATTGCTTTTGATCACACAGAGCTTCACCTGCTTCATTTTAATGCAGCAGAATTTAACATGGTTCGTACACTTGAAGGAGAAAAAAAAATCAAGGACTATTCAAGGATACATTATCAATTCAAACATTAACAAAAATTCCATTTTTTTTTATTGGCAAATGGTGCATGTTCAAATCGAGTAAATACAATTAATGTTTTTTAAGTTTCAATAAAAGAAAACGGTAAGGTTACAATAGGAAACAAACCTTCCAATCTATCAGAAGCAGTACCATATCCCATAAAAAGTACCCCATAAGTAAAGTAGCTAGTACTCACTTGGTAATTACTCCAATATCGGATGTGAACATCCGTTTGATTTTTTTTTTCCCATCATATTGAGACTTTCGTCAAATAATAATAAAAAAAGTCGAATTGATTAAATGTCTTCCAATTTACTCTGAAGGCTTGAATCCAAATACAGTATAAAATGCTCTTTTTTTTCTCCACATGAAAATTTAGATGCAATCACACTACCGGCAAACATTAAATTACAGAATTTATCAATGTTTTCATTTAATTTACGAGAGCCGTGATTTCTTATGGTTTTCAATATCCATTGTCAATCAATAACAACATATTCAATATCAATTGTATTTCAATATCTAAAACTTCATTTTCAGTTACATGTGCCTCCATCGGGCTGACAAAGTTGATTGTTGTGAAATATATACGATTTTGGGATACTTTTTATTATTAGAAATAGTTCGAACAATCCTCATCAAATTTCTTGCAGAAACTAAATCCATAATATGTTTTTTGCTCTTTGCATGGCTTTTTAAAGCACTTTCTCCCATCATGACATTTTTGGCACTCAAAGTGCATCGTGCTAAGTGCCAATCCAAGACATAGGCTTCAAACCATGACATTATATTCTGGCTTTTCAAATCAGATTTAATTGTAAATGCATTTCCCCGCCATTTTTAAACCGTGCGCAAAAAATTAGCACACACAAAACAAAACAAAGATCACTCGACTTGATCGGATATTCCAAATGGCCAAATGCGCAAAGCTGTACTCATCCAAGGGGGAATGACGAAATCTTTGTATGTTCAACTATGCTGTTTTCCTAGTTGCTGATTGGTTTAACTAAATTCAAAAGATTTTGCTCACTTGTTGACAACATTTTTTTAAGATGCTATATTTTTAGAAAATAATATAAAATTCAAGCACTTTAAACGTATTTTTACAGAATTCAAGATTTTTAAGCACTTGAAAATGAAAGATTTTTTTTCAAGGTTTTTTAAAAACGTACGAACAATGTTTAATCACCTCATTTAGAAAATTGTCGAATTATGAGCACCATTATCTTAGCGTAGGGATTTTTTAAAAATATTTTTCCTAACTTACAAATTAAGAAATTATTGAGCTACTGCTATTTTTTTTCCTGTTGTATAAAGCCTAAATAATAAATATATATATATAACATACATTTATGGTAGTCCTTTTTAAAAAATGTTTTAATATTGAAAAGTTGCCTGCTCCGGAAGAATGTCCCATACACTATCTATTTTTGGCTTCATTATTATCCTCTCTCTCCATATAATTGCTTCTAATTTTTCTTCTTCCACAAATAACATACAACACCTATAAAAATTTTACACCAAAAGATTTTACTAAAATAATATTTTTGTTTATAATTTCAATGACTTTGAATGAAATGAATCATAAATTTACAATATTTACATTATTACGGCCATTGAGAATTATGCCAATAAAGAAAACATTTAGGTACAGTAAAATACCTGAAATCCGAACCTTTTCCAGCACTGCTATCTTAATTTTTTTTTTTTTACAGATATTTTTCCGTCTGTATCCGAAAGCAAAAACGAAGTGGTTAAGGAAAAAAATACTTAGAAGCAATTTGTTCGAAGCGTTAGACACTGCAAGTAAAGGATTAGAGCAGAGGCACAACTTAAGAATAAGAAATAATGAAGATTCAAGGACAAAAGTTTAGCCAAAAGTCTAAACTATTAAAACAATCTAAAAACAAATGTTTTTAAAACCACATCAAGTTATATATAAGGATTTTTTTTTTTTAGTTTACTCTATTTATCAGTGTTATTTTATTGATTTTGAGTATGAACAATAATATGTTCTAAAATACGGAACTTTTTAAAATCCGGAAATCTCCAATTTCCCAGCGATAACGCATTCGAGATACTCTACTGAATATAAATTGCTGCACGAAAATTAAGTTACCTCTCTTTGGACCAAGGGTCTAATGGATCCAATATTGTAATGAATGATTTTGAGACACACTACTATAACCACCCAAACCAAAATTCTGATCTTCATTTCTTAGCCCAAAGGATCTCTTAGTTAATATAGGGTTACTTATATAAAAAACAAGATCAGAAACTTAAACAAAAAGTAATTATCAATCATATTTAACACATATATTACTATATACATAATACAATAGGTATAAAACAGATATTTAGATAAAATCATAAAAGTTAATAAAAAAAAAAAGAAGCTTTGTTTAAAAAAATTTACAAACTGAAAAAAAAAAGACACTATAAAAGACGCATCTAGCTCAAAAATAGAAATTCAGACAAGCAAAATAAAATACTAAATTTCAAGTAAAAAACTACATACTTTCTTAACTAAAATTTAAGAATCCTGTAGCATGTTATTTTAAAAAGGTTGGTTACAAAAAATGACATTTAAACGTCAATTCAATAAACACAGCACCCATTTAAAATCAGAAACTTTTTTAATTAATAAAGGCGCTAAAAACAGATTTTTTTTTAAACCTCTATTTGAGAATTAACTTTCAGAAACATTGATGAGGACTAATGTAGTTGTTATACCAAACATAAACTAGTTTTGCCTATGCCTTGAAAACCAAGTATAAAATTAGTGTTCTAACATAGAAACATTTCACTTGAATTGTATTTCGGTATTTATTTGCAGTTATGAAAATAGGTAATTTATAAACTTAATCTACTAAAAGGAAAGTACCTAGATTAAAATAATGAAATTGAGTTTTACACAAAAAGAGTAGAAAACATCATCAGAAGATTTCAAATACAGCTTAAATAACACTTCAGATAAGCATGTATAAATCATAAAAAGCTTAAGTTAACCTCCATAAACAAATAAGAAATTGTAGAAAAGAAACATGTTTACATATGCAACATGACAATTATTATGAAATTTATTCTTAACTATATTAAAGTCATTCATAATTTCTTTAAATCTATTTCTAATATCAAGAAACTAGTCACATATTGTCATTGGTTTTGGTTCGAATGGACTGGAACTCTTATCATTGCACACAAGAGTTTCTTAAGAAGACATTGTACACCAAATCGGATTTTTTGGTTTTTTATGCGAGGTATTTCATTCAGAATTCTCTTGCCTGATTCTAGATCAGTTACATATTGACGAGCATTAATTAACTTTTCTTTCAAATCGGGCGAAATTTCTTGATGATTCAATACAAACTGCTTCAATAGCTTCTGGCAGTATAGGACTTCCTTTTTACTCATTTTTTCTTGGGTTTTCTTAATCATCTTTTCCAATAAACTTACCATCGGAATGTTGTTTACGTCTTTTGCTAGTTTTTTATACACTTTTAAATCAGCAATTCCAAGTGTGGTTGTATTCTTACTATGCATGGTGCAGTTAAGAGATTTTTTCAGTCCTTTTGTGTATTCTTCACTAACGACAACCGTATTCACCGAGTTAGTAACTAAGGATCGAATGGAAATGTCTACTCCTCCCTGATTAGCAGGATATCCTGTACTGATGTGTTCATAATATAAACGAGATGAAAATCCTTCTATTTTCACAAAAGGATTGAAATTTTTCAAAGTAACTTCATGAGGAGGTACAATTTTATTCTCCACTGGTGTGTGCGTATTGTTGTTGTTGGCACTAGTCATTTCATCTTGAACGAAGATGTGGGGACAAGTTTTCTCAAGATTAAAATTTTCCGAAAGAGCCTTTGGGCAGTTTTCCAAGACTTCTTCACTGATGTCAATTTTAGTTCTTGCTCGAAGACTACCCATTAACTGATAGCAATTGTCCTCTTGCAAAACAACATATCCATTGATCATGCATTCATGATACAAATGAGAAGAAAGCCGTTCGATTTTCACATAAAGCTGCTTATAATCACTTTCTTGTGGCTTGTGTGTCTTGTTTTCACAGACACTAGGAAGTGCATCGATTTCTGGTTTCTCGGCTAACTTAGTTATTGGAAATTTTTCTTTTAACAATTCAGATTCGTAGACCGCAGAGTGCTGCACAGAAGGAATGCTTAGTTTGTAGGTGGTATTTAGTTTTTCCTTAACCTGACGACATATGGCCACTGTATCAGGGTGAAATAATGAATAATGCAATGTCTGAGAGCGAGCTGGAAACATATCATCACATACGTGACAGGTTACAATTTTGTCACCAGTTGCTCGTTTTACATGATTTTCAAGCTTTGCAATGAGAACTAATGCTTGAGGGTGACTTTCATCTACATGATTGATAAACATGCTTATTGAAATTTGCTGAAGACATACATTGCAACGAACGTGAGCGGGAGATTTCATTTTTAGTATCTCACGAATCTGAAACAGTAAAATGATACTCTCCGATTGACATACTTCAAAATGATCAACACCTTCATAGGGTGAACCACCACAGTATGGACAGCGATCCATAGCGGTAAAACTTTTTTTTTTTTCCTAACGAAAACACGATATTTCTTTGATTTAAAAAGTAAATTAGTAATTTCAATCTCAGTCTCAGCTGTTGCCCGATGCCAAAGGGTAGTTGGATATGTGACAGTTTGTAAATATATTTTTAAAAATAGTTTAAAACCTAAACAAATTTAATATTTTTATTTAATAAATATGATATTAGTAATAAAAGTGGTTTATTTTCTCTCTAAAACTTTTTTCAATCCTCCTTGATAGATTTTTTACAATAAATGGCAGCATGCTTCCAACTAAACCTAAATACACGATTGACTAACGCGACAACCGGCACCTGAAGAAGGTTGCAACTTGGCTGAATTTTATGGAAGCCAATGTTTAATGCGCCAAAATTGAAATTCGTCAATTTTGGAATTCGACGCCAACCACCGAGCGATAGTGAACGTTAGGGTTATTATATATAGTAGCCCCGCCATTTCAGATGTGAATTGTGATTGTAATGCGCCGTAAATAGTTTTCTCTTCAGTCAGATTGTGTATTTAAGTTATCTTTATTTTAATAATTGTATAATGAGTTCATAGTTTTGTCTGAAGTAAGATTTTTCTTGCTTTTAGTTGTTCATTAGTGCACGTATATTTTCTGTGTTCTGATTATTTCGGCAATTTACGATGCTTACTATTTTGTTGTAAATATTTTTATTGTGTATTGCATTTGTAAATCTTGGCCTGTTGGTGTGCTCGCTTGAAGTAGGAGTTAATTAAAATGTTCTGTTTTACGAGTATACTTGCCGGCTGTTATTTACATTAAAATAACTACTTTTTATACTAATTCTATTGGTTGATGTATTATGGCTAATTGAACGTTAGGGTTAACGTATATCCGCACCATGTGATATTAATGCAGTCAGTGTGCATATAGTTTTCCCTTTAGCAAGATAGAATTATTTATAAGAAATTATTTTTATTTCATAATTGCACAATAAGGTTCATAGAACATTAAATATTCTTCATAAAAACAGATGTTTCGAGCAGGCATAAGGATATTTTAAACTCCACGCTTCTCTTTTAGTTCATTTGTACACAAATATTTACTAGATTTCATGTTTTATTGTATATTGCATTTGTAAATATTGGCCTGTTGGTGTGCTCGCTTGTAGCAGGAGTTAATTAAAATATTCTGTTACACGAGCATACTTGCTGGCTGTTATCTACTGAAAACATGGAACATTAAATATTCTTCATAAGCACAGAAGATATTTCGAGCAGGCATAAGGATATTTAAATTCCACGCCAGTTAGTACAACATGTAAAATGCTGATGTTTTGCCTGAACTGAAGTAAGATTTCTCTTGTGAATGTGTGTTATTTTCTACATGACAAAACTATAAATCGAGTTAATAATTTTGGAAGTTTTCTTTTTACAGTACAGCACACCTATTGAGGTTTGAAAAAGTCAATTAAAAGAATGAGTAATAGAAAATGTCATTAAAAATAATGAAAAGGTACTAAATACTTTTCTACTACTTAATAGTTTTAGTTTTTAATCTCTTTTTTAAAATGCTTTCTTAAAGTATTAGAGTGGCCACAGAACCTGGAATTCAGGGAGCTTTTTGATTCTGGAAAAAAAAATCCGGGAATTTTATAACATTTCACAAAAATCAGGGAAATTTTCAGGCAAGCATGTTTTCACGTTCTTCTGTATTTTGGTGCCTTTTACCAAAAGATTTGTTGTGGTAATTGTTAGAAGTTTAATGTTACAGAATAATTTAAACTTTTCATTACCACCAAAACTATTTTTAAAAAATTGGCTTGTTATCTCTTTAGCATACATATTCTATATGATCAAGGTGTCTACACATCTATACTAAACTCCAACTTAACATCACTAGACGATAGATCTTCACCGCGCTCATAGGCATTTAATCCATTTTAGCGGAGTGAAGACAATTCTCGCCAAACTTTATAGCCTTTTGTTCTCTACAGGGTTGTGGTTTGGCAAACATTATGCTTTCATGCTGCCAGAATGGATTAAATGCCTATGAGCAATGTGATGATCTACCGTCTAGTGATGTTAAGTTGAAGTTTAGAATAGAAAAATTGGGGAATTTTAAAAAAAAGTTTACTGTAAAATCCGGGAATTTTTTAGAAATCTGTCGGTCAACTTTTTTCCTGAATTATATGGCCACCCTGTATTAAATTTCAGTTATAGAGCACCCATACTATTTTTGGAGGGTTCATTTCCATTGTAAAGCGTGCCTAAACTCTTCCTTGCACACCAGCTTATCGCTCATAGGCCAGCCCTGTTGATGGGTTAATATTTCGTTATTCATCAGGTGTTTAGAGTTTGGTACACAAAGTGTTCTAAAATTATGAAGCACATTTTATATTTGAATGTCGTCATATCCAGTTGTGGGAGTTTAAATTTTATTTTTGCTTTGAATTTTTTTTTTTTACATGAAATGTGCAATGCACACAATAACTTTTGACCACCCTGCTTCTTCCAGATGGCACTTGACAATACGACTTTTTAGTAATGTTGGTAGTAGACTTTATTTATTGGCCATCAAACAGGAAGCTGCATGCTTGTATATTTGCCTATTATCATGAAATGTAATATGTACTGGTCTGTTGGGGATTTAAATAAGTCATATGGTTTATTAAATTCTCATCTTTTAGTTGACTTAATTGATCTGAAATTTAAACATGCACCAATTCAGTAGAAATGCAAATTTCATTCATTGCTACACAACATCTCAAAAATTCCTACCAAGCTAAGCTCATTTTTTTTGTTTGTTATGGAACTGTTGCTTGTCTAAAATATCCTTTACAACTACCAAAAAAAAAAACTGAATGTTTTGATGTGAAAGATAATGACTTTCAAATGTACAAAATACTGCCTTATTTAAAGAATGTATAAATGTAGCACTTTGGCTCTTCTAGAAACTAATATAATTTAAAATGTTCTAGAAACTTGCCTTTATTGATACAAGTATATGGAAACAAACAATATTAAAAACTTGGCTATTGTTAAGATTCAATCTAGGAACTTATCCATTTAGCTGCTAATTATAAAATTTGTTCAATATTTAGTTTTCAGAAAAAGAATGCCAAATATTTAGTTGCTAATATACAATTTTATTATCGCCAATTTAGAGGAGGGTGGCAGTGTGTATTTTACTTAAATTTACCTTCATAACCTAAATGATTTTATTAAATCAAGAAACAAAAATTATTTGATTACTTTCAGCCCTCGTTGATTCAATTAGATGACTATAGTAATTGTTAGTAGTAATCAATAGAAAAGCATGGAAGTTTTATGTTACTGCTTATATTTCTATTAAAATCCTTTGTCAAATTTAACAAACAATCAAAAAATATGCTAACCTGCATCATGTGACATTCTATCAATTTTCATCAAAATTCTAAACTGAAGTAACGCAAGAAGAAAAATTTCTTGCTTTAGAATGCATCAATACTTTACTCTGCACTCTTCTGTTAGACAGGGGTACCAGAAAAAATCGCCAAATTGCAGTGGTAACTCGTCTAAACTAAAACTATTATAGGGGTGAAATAACAAACCTATTACAAACCGTATTACCGCTTGGCGATATTTGTGTCACTTAAATGTATGAACATTTAGGCTTGGCGCCAACTGGTACCTATCTAATGGAAGAGTATCAAAATAATAAAATAAAGAAACTTGCACAATTAAACATTGGTGTGTTTTGGTATTTATTAACTTAGTATAAAAGACTAATTCAGTATTCTTACACAGGTGCTTGTGTATTTCCGCATCGACCATTTTCAGCAAAACAAAAAATGTTGCAGATGTCAACATAAAAGGAATGTTAAACAAAGCAAACAAGGAGGCTTCAGTTACTAAAGTGTGCAGTTTGTAATGCCACTTATCTGTTATTAGGGCTAAAGCTGCCTTTTGGCAATAGTTCCTAGTTATGTTGAAATTGGTCAAAGTGATATGTACCATTGCATCTTCAATTTTCACTATAAAAATGTCTGACAATGCTTGGCTTTATTGTTTTTAGCTCTAAAGTTACAAAAATCTCCTAGTTACATATAGTGCATGAATACAATAAATGTGGATTTTACAAACTAAAATTTAACAAACCATTTTGTCTTGTTGGGAGACATTTTAGCAATGTATATGACAATATCATTTCCTCCGTCGCAAACTTTCATAGTGAATACAAATCCCAATAAAAACACAGATGGCACAATACAAACAGATTGACAAACTCCATACTAAGAGTCTTTCCTAAGCATCAGTTAAGAAAAATATAACTGGTGACAATTGGAAGTAGCACGACTTAAGATATTATAAAGCGAAAAGCATATTTATTCGGCAGGGAATTAGTTTTTTTTTATTGGTGGGGGGGGGGGGGTATGTAAACAAACGAGTATTGCCATTCCGACTATACAAATACCAACAATTGGCTAAATTGTATTATAATATTCTTCAATAAACGAAAGATCATTTTTATTCTTTAAACATATTCCACGAAATTAGTTGTTCAATTTATTTGCGACATATTGGCGGCGCTGTGTATATGGCCCCGCCCCTTTTGTTTACAATTTAGGTTTCACGCGATATATATAAAAAATCAGCTCGGTCATTTTTAGTATTAATTTAATGCATGTCTTTACAGCATGGATCCACCTTATATTGTATAGAAGTAATATTTATGAACAGTAGTTTTAGGATAAAATATTTTTGTACGCATATATATAACGGTGGAGAGTTACTTTTGAAAGGATTGTTTAGCCAACATGCTTTTTGCCACAGTAAGTTAGTCTAATCGTTTTATAATGTTTTTGCATTGCTCTGAGCTGGTGTATAAAATGATGCATTGTTTCTGGAAGGAGATTTCTACATAATTCTGCTACATTGGCCTGTTGGAATGTTTGCTTGAAGCAGAAGTGAATATAAATATTCTGTTTCAGGCACATTCTTACCAGCTATTTCTTTTAATCCAAGAACATTCTAAACTTATATATTATATTTAATTTTCCACCACCCAATTAAAATTGAGTGGAATAGGTTGAAGTTTTTATGCAGGTAAACTTAAAAAGATTGTTTCAAAGTTATACAAGTTTCTGAAGTGATGTCAAATACTTTTTGGTGTTATAGGGATCATAGTCGAGTTTCTTTTGCTATTAAAATATCACTATTTTCTTCATTTGAGATGCAAGAGCAGAATAATTTCAATTTAAAGACCGGTACGGATTCTACGTCTTAAGTGATTTTTGCCAAAGAATGGCAGCCCCACCATTTTTTTTTTTAATGACAAGTGAACTTTCAATGGTTTCTTTTGTGTAAACAATTCTTAGCGCAGAATCTATACCGGACTTGGAATTTTAACCTAAAGACTTTCTGCAAGTTTTTCCATTCACATTTCAGTGGAGTATAGCCCTTGTACAGGTAAGTACAAACTAATTAAATACTTATGAATACCCTTCGATAAATTGAAATATCACTTTTTATCAATAAAATCAAACAATATAACAGGCGTCAAGATTCGTTAAATTCTTTATATTAACTTCAATTATGTTTGTCGATGGTGGCTAAATCTGCGGAGGCCTAATTAATTCCCTTACCGTCATCCAAACAGGCTGCTGAAACTTGGCAGATAATGTGCGACTCTTAATTATATTCATCGGGTACATTATTCTCTTTATGGTAATTCATACTCTAATTCGGAGTAAATTCATTAACGTCCCCTGTTCACTATAATGGTTCAGCAAAAATTATCAAAAAATCTATGGAAGCAGTAAAACTCTTAGGAAAAAAACTATAGGCACTGCAAATAGATTAAAGCTATTAAAAAAAGAACAGATTAATGTAAATTCAATAGTTTATTATTAAAAAATTTCTCGGAGGAAATGACGTCACAGCTTTTACAAAATAAAAGCTGTAATTCTTCACTTAAAGACTCACAAAAGTTCTTTGAAACAACAGTGAACTCGTTATCAAGCTTAAATAATAGCTTTAGTGCTTACAACTTAAGGCAGAATGATAATTCAGGCCCCACAAAAGTAAACAAGCAATAGGCTACCAATACCAACTAACTCTCTGCGCATTGGAGATATTTAAATACTCGCTGGCAAACTTTCCTGAAAAATAAAATGCAAACAATTTGGCAATCAGAACACAAAGAATAATCGAAAATGTCTTGATTAACTTGTGTATCGCCAACTTTTTTCTCCTAGCCAGTATTATCGCCGTTGACAAATAAATTTAAGAAAATATACCTTTGAAAAGAATTATGTACACTATTTACAATTATATACAGATAAATTGCTTAACAGTATCCAGAGAGGAAATTTTAAATTCCCAGTCACCTGTATTATTTATATATATCACTTGCAGTATTGAATTATTTATGCGTGATAGCAAAAGTAAAGAATCAACAGTCAAAGAAATATAAATAGTCAGAAAATAATGAAAGCTTTTAGTATTCTAAGCCAGCATTTCACAATAAATTTTGTAAAAAGCTCAAACTATGTTTCTTAACTTCAGAGGTAGGCTGCAAATATTTGTATTGAATTATTTACGATTATGATATTTAAGGTAATTAAACATTAATAAATAAATTACTAAGTTGAAATTTTAAGTTCGCAGTGTAGCATTCAACCTTATTAGATCAAGAATACTGATTATAACAGTCAAATTTTCCTAAAATAGCTAAATACTTTATCACCAACAATTAATGGTGAATTCCATTAATTGGGATTTTTGATGATCTAGTGATGCCTTGAGCAAGAATTCAAATTCCACTTGAACAGCATCATGTCACTTGTAGTGAAGGAGTCTTGGCTTTGCAGCGATTGTCGGGTCACAATTCTGTATGTGATGCCTCGAGTAGTAGGATTGATCTAATTATGAGGAGCGCATAGCGTTTTCAAATCCTTCGGATTTGGTAATAGTCTGATAGGGCACAGGTGGTAATTAAGAAAGGTAGAAAAACTGGACACACATTGATCTGGAAGTACGCAATTGAGTTTAGAAGTAAATGAGTCTTCTGATTATTTAACAAGTTAAATACTTCAGAAAGTCAGCACCATTGATTGGAATTGGGAAATCAATGACAGTTTTTTTTTTCCTTTCTTCACAGGAATGGTTTGCACACATCAAAATATTTGTTTGCAGCTGTTCAAGTAGAGTTATTGGTATTATTTGCAGCATATAGGGTAAAGCTGGTATCTGGGAACTTCTTATTGAAAGCGTAAAGCAAGTACCACTGAAATTCTTTGGGCAGAGTGAATGAGAAAACTTCAATGATTACTGGTTGGATAGCTTTATCGCTCTTGGTTGGTATTTCCCATAATGTTAAAGCATGCTTGTCTGTCAGGAGTTCTTAGAGTGATTTGTTGTGGGAATAAAAAGATAATATTCGAAAGTGTTGACTAGTTGAAAGTTCACAATCTTATAAAGAAAAATGGGATGCTTGATTATACTGATATTTGAAAAGAGGCACATCGTGACACAATTTTTCACTCCAGGCACATACACTAACAGCATCATTTGTAGGTAGCCGTTCTTTTTGTAGGATTCCTTCGGAAACACCAATAATTGTGAAGATCATTTTTTGTCAAAAGGTGGATCCTATCCAAAGTATCAGTAAGCGAGTTCCTCACATCATCAATACATTTTTCAGTAGAAATCCCTTGAGACAACTTTCCTGAAAATAATATAAAATTAAGTAAATAGATAAAATTACTACAGGCATTGAGAATTTTTTAGCAATAAGCATATATGAGGCATTGAGCGCCAGAACAGACTGTGGCGTAGCCTTTAAATGCTGGATAAAAGCTTCTATGCAGCGGAGTATTCTTATGCATAGCAGCAAGATTTTCAGCTTGAGAACTAAAGGTCCTACGATCAAGGCCCCGGTGACCGCACTAACCAGCTTCGCCGCAAGACCATCCCACAATTTGACTTTTGCTGTTTCTACCCAGTTTTTCAAAACCATTCATGCCAGAATGGACCAAATACAGTTTATCCAAAGACCAACTTTTCAGAGCCTCATATAATAGTGTGGTGCACAGTGCTTATTCCATCAGACGCACTAATTTTATCTTAAATAATAATGGAACCAGAATATATATAAAAATATAACTAGATTAAAAAATATAACTAGATTAAACTGCAAAATTTTATTAAAAAATTTATTGTTTATTAACGTCTAATATTCAAAGTGAGCAGTATGTTTCTGAAATTTTTTAATTATACTGTATTTGTGCATTTTTAGTGGCAACAAAAAAACTATTATTTTGAATTATATATTTTCTTTTATTAGTTTCATAAAATCATATTTCTAGAATTTTAAGAAACGAGATGATTTGAAAAGAAAAGCAGATTTGAACAAATTGAGGTAATATCACCAATTATTAGGTACAGCAAGGTTGTTCAGTAAATAATGTTTAATATTCTTTAAAGTTAACCATATTTTGATCAATATGTTACAACTGGAGCTCTCAGTGTACCCACTTTGTAAATTGGTCAATGCAATTTTTTAAACATTTAATTGAAATGCATATCTACTTCTTAAGTATGCATTGGTTGTGTTTATTACTATTTAAAATAAGTATTTTGATAGAACTTGGTTGTGATTTCGATTGTGGTACAGAAGTGTCTTAGGAACACCTTAGTCTGTGACAATTTCGAGAAAAATACAAATGAACATTTTTAATCTTGCAGAGGGCACATTAACGCATTCGTGTGGCTTATTTTAGTTGAAATTTCATTGCTTGGCGACACAATAAAAACAATTTCATTTCAGAAAAAAGTCCCTTGAACCTAAACGATTTATGTTGCGAGAATGAGGTTGAACCTTTCAAGGTTTAATTTAAGAACAGCAATTGATTGTGCTAAAAATAATTTCCAGTTTAAATTGTGGATTAAAATATTGTGATGCCAATTAACATAAAAACACGAGACATTTAATATTACCATTACATTCAGATTCATTAATAATAGGTTTTACAAAAATATCATTGATTAAATATACCTGTGTTATTCAGTCAGTACAGCGAAGATTATTTCCAATACAGATCCCAACACATAAACAATCACGAGGACTTCACAAGGGCAAACTTTACATGGAACTCTACTTTCTAAAGTTTAGGTATATTGTTTAGTTTAAAATATATATACCATTTGCATAGTAAAAACCATTGCTTTATGTATTTTATGATTACCTTGAATAAGATACAAGTCTCTACAAGTTTTCAAAAAAATTAAATTTTACCCAAGTACATGATTAAAAAGATATCTATTGTCTACCCAGGGGTCAGAAATGATAATAGTTTGTGCACCACTGCTTTAGAAAAACCACCAATTCCTATGCATAAAGTTTTAGAATTAAAAAGTTTTTTCTATGATCATAATTAAAATGAGTCATCTAACTTTCATTATATTTGTGTTTCGTTAGCCATGTCTCAGCATTGGTTGGTTGCGTGGATTTTAATGGCACAAGCCAATATTGGCCAAGCTGCACCAAACATATTTTGTTTTACGAAACTATATAATTTTTAGCAGGACTTATTCAAAAAGAAATAAGTCAAATTAAGTATGTAAAACCAATGTCTTTCAAAAATGAAAACAAATTTGGATGTGGTTCGTCTGGCAGTAAATCCTTTAATGTTAAATTAGTAGTATGGTCTAGGCATTGATTGGAGATGATATATTCCATTTAACTTACTTGCTAAAGAATCTCTTTCCAATTTTCTTTTCAGAAAATAACATATAATAGCATGTTGATGGTAAAAATGAAATCATCATGATCACGTGTACAGAAGTATGGTATATCGCAGTTACGGTTAAATAAATTCGTATTCTAGGCGATTTAACATAAGTAAATACTACCACATTTGGCGTTTTATGTCAACTCCAACTAAACTGTGTTGCCAAGTAAGAAAATGGTGATTTTGTGCCAAATCTGGTACTTTCTGTGCCAAACATATTATGACATCATTTTAGACCAATCATAGTGAGGTGCCGGTTGTCCCGTTAGTCAGTCGTCCTAAATACTCGAGGGGCACGTGACATCATAGGGACGGTTATTTTCTACGCAACAAGAAACGCGAAGAAATCAGCTCTTTTCACCTCGATTTCGTCAAAATTTGATCATCAAGAGTCATTGATAAATAAAAATTACAATTTTAACTAAGTCAAAATATATTTCAGAATATCTAATATACATTTTGAAGGTCTGTTACTCGATTACTTGAATCGATTAATCGAATTACTCGATTGAAACTTGATTATTTACAGTTTTATTGCAATACAGTCACAAATTCCCATTGAATCCTGTGCTTTACAAGCCAGCTTTCAGCCCACCCGGAATGTCTAGGAACCGATTTTAGAACCGGTCGTGTAGGCAAATGGAAAAGCGCTCTAACAAAAAATAATATTTTCTTAAAATCTATTGCTGTGTAAAATATTAAGGAGGTATGCATAAAATATTATGTTCCTAATAAGAAGAATGAAGACCAGAAGAATAGGAATCATATTTATATTACTAACTGCTAGTCCTCACCCGGAGAAAGCATTGAAATGGCAACTACACAAAATTCCTTCTGCACCGAAATGATTTGGTAACACCCCCTTTTTTTATTAGTTCTTTTTTTTTTTTCTTCTTCAACTTGTACCAGAGGTGGTTCTCTTACATATGTATTCGGAGGCATCAGGTGCTAGTTCTTCCTTTCCACTTCCAGCCGGGAGTTCAACCAACCATATTTATATTAAGTATTTGGGCTCTTAAATAATAATAAAAAAATCATACAGGAATATAAATACATATATGGGTCAATCTCCCAAAACGATAAAAATGATTGTCACAGCTTTATACCACTTTAAAAACAACTATGAAAATAATGAATAGCCTTTTAATAAATTTTGCAAGTTCCAGGCTAACTTTCTCATCAATAACAAATTGAATTTTTTTTTACATATAAATGAATTTAAAAATATATCAAACATCCAAAATTCATTAACCTGGCTTGTCACTAGAGCCATCTATGCAATGGCTGATCCAGCCAGGGGGCGCGCGCCCCTCCCTCAGCTTGAGTCTTATTTTTTTTTTACAAAAAAAAATCCACATTTTGTTTTTTCCTTTTTTAAATAAGTTCACGCAACAAACATATTTCGAATTTCATCTAATTTCCGAAAAAAGCAACAAAAAAAAGCTTATTTTTGGATCAAGTTTCTTTTTATAGCCTTCTCCCTTCTCATTCAAACGGACGTTGAAAGACTGTACTCTTGAAGACATCTTCACGACACTTCAAAACACATCCCTTTCTGTTTAATGTATAATTGGATTGAATTATCAATTAATATTTTTTCCGTCCTCCAGGACCAAAGATACCTTTTTCTGTCTAGTTTCTAAAATATTATCAATAAATATTCTTTCCGTCCTCCAGGACAAAAGATAGCTTTTTCTGTCGCGTGAGAGGAAGAGATTTTGACTCTCATATGGGTAATGTTCGTAATGAGTAATAATACGGGGAAAAAGAATAACGAGAGGTTGACTAGTTGGGTTACCCCCCCCCCCCTCCTCGGAAATTGCCACCTTCAGTCAGTTGGACATGGTAATTGGCTAAACTTTAAAGTTTTGTTAGAAAGGAAGAGGAAGGTTGTTTATAAACTGCATAAGAACTCGTCCAGCTCTAGCTCGTGATTGTGTTTCGGCTTGTAAATAAGCGCCATGTTTGAATTCAGATTAATAATCCTCCTTTGCAACACCACAGTGGAAAGGTATGCCAATTTTTTACAAGAAATAGACTTACAATAAGTTTTGTAAAAAGTATTATCTGTGTAAAGTAGCAGTACTCGGTGGGTGCCCACGGGAAGCAGGAAGATCTACTTTTTTTAGTTTTAGTGATTATTTCGGGGGGGGGGGGGAGGGTGTCTTGTTTTACGATATTATATAATGTAAAATTCTATCACTGGACTTTTTCATTTAACTTTTTTATTTGTTCTTTAGACTTTTACATGTGTAGGTATAACTATTGCCAATAGAGACTTCGAAACTGACATTTGTTTTGTAGTAATTGATCAATAATTAAATCGTATTTGTTTCTATTGCCTTATTAAAAATGTTATTTATAATTATTAGTAAAACATTCTCTTTGGAAAACAATTTTTCACTACATACTTTAGATTACTCGAGTAGCTATGAATTATCCAGTAAAACTACGTATTTTTACTTATTACCCAGATAGCATTTTATCCTTTTAAAACCCTTGTCCAAACCTCTCAAGCGAAAAGGGAGTAAGGTTCAGATGACAAGGGAGTAACCTTCATAAAACCTTGAAGAAAGGGTCCTAGTCTCCAGACGTCAAGCTTTTCGTAACCATTTCATGACCCCCCCTTGCCACAAGGCTTTCGCCGTAAAGGGTATGTAAACCTTTTCGTAATAAGCCTGCCACACGGTTTTTGCCGTAAGGGTTGTATAAGCCTTTTCATAATAGGCTTGCCAAAAGGTTTTCACTGTAAAGGGTGTGTTAACCTTTTCACTCTGAGGTTCCCACCCTGTAGATATAGGAGAGGTTGCAAAAACTTTCCTTTATAAAGTATCATTTATCTTTTGTGTTCAAAAAGAAACACTTAATTGGGAGAGTTCCAATATTGTCGGAAAATGCTTTAAATTTAGTAGCTAATGAAAAATTAATATTTATTCTTTAGGAATTTAATTACAATTTGCCTTTAATGGTATCAATCATAACCCAATTTATTGATAAATTTTAATTTATTTGCAAGGTAGAACTTACTAGAATAATAAACATAATTTACTTTTTTTTTTTGTAAAGAATTTAAAAAAAAATAAAGATTCAAAATTCAATAAAAAATTATGTATATATTATTAAAAAAATGCATTGAGATCTTAGTAGGTTGCGTTAGACAATTTAAATTGCATTAAAATCTGTTTTAAAGGGTTGATCCAAGCTACTTATAGTTTTATTGTTAGAAACATATACAACTAAAAATGCATTTTTACTGATCATTTTTTAGATAATTCTTTATTTTGAAGTAAACAAACACAAATGAGTTGCTTTTTCATTTTATACAAAGAATATAATTTAAACATGATTTTAAATATATACTACAAATATTTCTTCATTTATTTGCTGCATCTGACAAGAAGTTTCTGGAAGATTCTTGAGGAAAACTAAAGGGAATCCCATTCATTTCTCTCTGAAAAAAATAAACAAATTTAAAATCTATAATAATAAAACAAGCTGTGGGTCTGTCTGTCTGTTTGTGGATCTGTTACAGAAACCTACTTAAAATTGGAGTAGAGCTCTGAAATTTTCAACACAAGAAGTTTTGACCTTCTAATTTTATGAATGTCAAACAGAATGTAAAATTTTAATTAGTTCTTTTTTAATTAATATTTTAACTAACTTTTATTTTACAAAGTGACTTCAAATAGAGATACAGCTCAGAAATTTTCCACATAAGTAATTTTGGCCTTCTTATTGAACTATTGAAAAAAAAGAATTTTAAATTTGTTGTTAGTTTTTTCTTTAATTAATTAATAAATATTTTACAAAACGGTTTCTAATAGAGCTACAGCTCTGAAATTTTCAACATAAGTAGATTTAGCCTTCTAATTGGACTTTTAAAAAACGGAATTTTAAATTTTTATTTAGTTCTTTTTAATTAATTAATAACTATTCTACAAAATGATATCCAATATTGCTACAGCTCTGAAATTTTCAACATAAGTAGTTTTGCCTTTTATTTGGCCTTTTTTTGAAAAACAGAGTTTCAAATTTTTATTTAGTTCCTTTTTAATTATTATTATTTTTTTTAAAATTTATTAATATATATTTAACAAAACGATATCTAATAGAGCTGCAGCTCTGAAATTTTCAACATAAGTAGTTGTGCCCTCCTAATTGGACGTTTGAAAAACAGAATTTTACATTTTTATTTAGTTCTTTTTTAATTAATTAAAAAATATTTTACAAAACGATTTCTATTTGGGCTACAGTTCTGAAATTTTCAATACAAGTAGTTTTGGCATTCTAATTGGACTATTGACAAACAGAATGTTAAAATTTTAATTTGATTTTCGATTAATTCTTTTAATTATTATTTTTTTTAACAAAAAGCGACTTCTAATAGGCCTAGAGCTTTGAAAGTTTCAACATAAATAGTTTTGGCTTTCTAATTTTGCTTTCCACAAATACGTGTTAAAATAATCTTAACCTCCTGAAACCTACAGCGTCCGAAACCACCCGAGAACTATTTGTTCTGCAGAGGGTTCTCGGGCGTTTTCGGGCGTTTTGCGATCTTCGAGGGGTGGAGGGGTTTGGGGGTTCTGGTCAACTTCCTCAACTCCTGTGGTGTTGATTTATAGGGGGCAGTTCACTCCTGTCAACTCCGAGAAGCAGAGTCTTGTGGCGAATTTTTTTTTCTTTCTTTTGCATGGGACATTTAGTAGAAACTCCTTCCGCGCGGGAACTTTTACTAGAGAATTGCCAAGTTTTACAAAATAATTTGCGTTTTGGTTCGCAAAACTTTAAATATATATGAAATAAACCATGCTATTGATATTGTTAAATAAAATTATAATATTTAGCTAAACTTCTTGAAGAAATTAATTATTTCATCAAGACAGATCCCTCTATAAATTGTTTTAGTCGCATACAGCTGCGAACTCAAATATTTGTGAATTTTTTACTCATTTTCAAATGACGTTATTTTTTTTTTTTTCTTCTTTTTTTTTCGCGAGACATAATTATATAACCCATGAAAACAAAGTTTTAAATATTAATCCTTTATATACATCGCCAATTTTTATATTCATTAACACAGCGCCGATTCTGTTAACAGCGTGTGCTTGTATCTAATTTTAAATATCAAACGCATTTATATCAGCAAAATGTGCGCAAACTACGTTTCAAAATGTATTTATTAGAAATGAACGTGCATTTATGCATTCACATCCAAACATCTTTTTTTTTTTTTTGATTAAAACAATTTTATTATTTATTTATTTAAAAAAAATTTGGCAATATCAAAGAGTTTCAACAATGATCGGCTTACTGCTATTTTAGTGCGATTGGATGAAGGCAAGTTAGTTTATTAGTAAGTATTCCGTATAAGCAACTTTTTAGTGACAATAACAGCCCCAAAATGTAAAAGAATGTATTGCCATCGACATCGAATCTATCTACCAACTTTCAGCCAGCTTGGATGACGGCAAGGTGGGTTAATTAAGCATCCGCAGACTTGCACTCAATCGACACTCACACAAAATCGAAGTTAATTTAAAGAATTTAAAATACATCCTTTATTGAAACTTTAATGCCTCTAATACGTACGTTATTGAAATATTCGATTTTTCTTAGATGCTATTTTATAATTTTAGGTGAAATGAAAATGAATAGCGAAAGTTATAAATTTATGTGATTTCTATCTCCCTTCTCATGTTGAGTATATTTCTGTCCCCGAGTAATGAGATCAGTATAAGCAGTTAAGATGAAATATATATTTTAAAATCCAGGCACGTAGGATACTTAGTATTATGTTTATTTCAGTGACAGAATGTTCGCGATGTTTTTTAAAATAAAATTTTTTTGTTGACCTATAATATTTTAAAAATAAACAAAGTCAAATGCCATTAAGTATTTAATGAATTAAAGTGTTTAGGTAAACTACTTTCAGGAAGGTCATTACTTCATGGTGTAGTATTTACTATAGATTGTTGATGGATTACGAAATAATTTATCAAATAGTAATCTTGCAAAGTAAAGCATTTTTCAATTTACATGTTGAAGGATATCTTTATTTTTGGTTTTATACATAAACATGAATTTATTTACGTATATTATTTTTGTTTTCATTGCATAAAATTGTTCACCGAAAATGAACTTAGCGAATGAAATAGGGGTCTAAAAACAAAGGAATAGTGAAATATGTATACATTTCTCATTCTCAAATTACATTACTTTTTTAGAAATACAACTAATTAATATTATATAACCTGCCTTGAAAATCATTGGCAGTAATGAAATTAATGAAGTAATTAAGTTCTTTTGTATTAAAATTAGAATTTGTGGCATGATCAAATTATACATTTTAGTTGAAATTAAAAGTGCGAAAATATAAACTTCTACTGTTTTTTCCTAAAGTATGTACATTTTTCTAAATTTTTAGAAGTACTCAACCACTTGCGCTTGTTTATAAATAAAATGATATGATTATTTTCATTAAATTAAAATTCATTGCAAAATATTTAGAATCATCTTGAAAAACTAAAAACAATATATGCCGATGCACTTTCATTCAAGGAAACCATTTTCTTATTTTATGATGTAGCGCTATAGTTAGTAGTTAGAGAAACATACTGCTTTTTTATTCAATAGGTTAGAAAACAATAAGTTCGTTTTGTATCTCCTGTAAAACTTCAAAATTCTGACTTTTCGGAATTCGAAGTAGCGTTCTTCGTTTTCTACACTTGTTTGTTAAGAGAGAGGGAGTTCAATATTCTATCCTAGCAGTGCAAGGTGTCTCCCCTCAGTAATTATTTTAGCACAATGGTGTATCGATAAGAAAGTGGAAATGGGGAAGGGAAGGACGTTTTCACTGGGGGTGGTCCAGGGCGATAGGCAATTATCTTTTATTCTCTTCTGAATAGGGTCAACTTGAAAATCAGCTTATGAGTGTGGGAGTACTTTTTCTGTTTGAGATTTTTTCCACGTTTGTAATCGAAGTTTTTCTTCATCCAAAAGACTTTCTTTTATTTCTTTACATACTCGGAAGTGATAAATTACAAGCCAGCAAGTGTCATCTGAAAGGCTCAAAGATTCTCCCCTTTTCCCTCCCCTGTCCAAGGAAACTGGAGGGAGAGTCCATTCTGCAGTGTGGCATTGAAATTCCTCCAGTCCCCTGAGGTAGTGGGTTTCAGTAGCTATTTTGAAGGGGTGTAGGATTCACAGGGTTAAAGGGGTGTTGTATTATTGTATTAACAGGAGGATTTTTTTTTTTTGTCTCCACAGGTGAGAGGCTTCTAATATTAAGGCTTTACGTAGCAATTATAGACTTTAGTGAGTGAAGCGAGCTTATGCTTACGCAACAATAAACCTTTCAGCGAGAGAATCGAGCCTATTCTCGCATAGTAATTAGCCTTTCGACGAGTGAAATAAGCCTGTACTTATGTGTCAATGAACTTTTCAGTGAACGAAGTGAGCTCGATTTTGCGTAGCGATAAATCTTCCTGCGAGCGAAGCACCAAAAACTGGGATCTATACACCAATGACGGATTTCCGTAACGCGAAGCCTCATAGCTAGCTAAAATATTGCACATGTTAAAATTTCGTAGCGGTATAACGGGTATTCAGCTAGTTTAATTAATAAAAATGTGATTTTTCATGTGTAAGCTTTCCTGATAAAAAAAGTAAAAGCTACACATCAAAAAGGAGCTACGTCAAGGGTGGCTATGGTCCAATTGCATTATTTTGCAATTTGACACTCTGAATAAAGTAGTACCCAACCAAAATAGCTATGGCCGTGAAGAGTATTGATATCTAAAATAGAGAGAAGTTTAATGTTATAAATTCCAGCAATGAAATTTAGTAGGATTTTCGTCTTAAAGTCGAAATTTCCCTTCATGTCCTAAAAATTAAAATGTTTGCGACACTTGGCCATTACATATTTTGGATCACTTGTTTGTTGTAATACTGCTGTAAAGCGTAATGGCTAGTCGTACAAGCATTTTTTGTAGCTTGATATTTAGGTCTGGGAAGGGAAATTTTGACTTTGAAAAGAAAATTTTCCTAATTTTCCTTGCCCGTAATTTACAACAACGTTAAACTTGGCAACAAATTTACAGGGATGTTATTTTTAGGATTTCACTTCCTTTTATACAGTACCAATTTTAAATTTATTACTTATTTAAACACTGATAGATAATTTAAGTAGGGGTGTGGAACATCGCACAAATTCTTGTAATTTATATTATTTGGTTTTAAGAAACCAGATCACAGTCCAAGAAGTATTCAGGTATTCAATGTGAATGATAAAATTATTTTAAATAGTTTATTCAGATATGCAAATAATGCTGGCAAAAGAAAAAAAGAAAAAAAAAATGGCAATCACTTCATAGCCGATTAAAGGTTGCCAATGGTCAATTCTTTAAGTACCCTTTTAAAAAAAAAAATTCTTGGTTTTAAGGGCTTTGCGATGTATGGTGAGCTTCTCCGCTGTATATATATATGCCAATAGTATTCTAAGTTTTATAATTTTTACCCCAATCAAATATATTACAATTAAGATTTATAGCTTTTGAGCATTGACCCCCCCCCCTCCCCCCCAGACGATTCGAGAGGGATGGGAGACTTGGTTTTGAGATATTTTTTTTTGTATACTTGTTAAAATTTACAAGTCTACCAAATTTCATAGTTTTAGCATTACTAGAAGTACCTTAGAATATTGATAATCAGTTAGTCTCACAATGTGCTGTTTTCAGCCGTTTTGGAATTTGATTACATCGACAACCATTATAATTGGAGACTTGAAATTTTGAGGTTTTACTTAAGTAACTAACAACTAGCTATTCATAAAAAAATTTAAGCTTTCAGGTACACTTTAATGTGCACATATGAGGAGGTCAAAATGCTGCTGAGTTGCTTCCAGTAAACTTGGAGGGTGCACTACCTTGCACATAGATAATAAAAACTGGTATGTATCCAAAAAGTCTAAAAGCTGTTTTCAAAAAGTGTTAAAAAAAGTGTCAGTTATAAAAAGCAAAGTACTCCCCTCGCTCGATAAAAATTTAACACTCCCTGTTTCACCACGATTAATAATTTGTTATTGAAGATCAGAACAAATAAAGGATTCTACTTACGTAGGATTGCTTAGCCATATGAAGTCCGTGGCGTATACAGGGAGGAGGCTTATAGGGCTACAGCTCCCTGAAAATTGAGAAAAATTATATTTCCAAGTGTAATGTAACAATTTTTGTAAATAGTTAATACTTAATATCCTCATTTAACTAACTTTTCGAGTCAGTCATTTTTTCAAAATAATTATAACAACGAGAAATGAACACAAAAATACAAGCACATCTATTTCATTTCAAACTCTTCCGATTTTACATTTCTTTCTCATTTCTATATGCTGGGGTCATGACGTCCTTCAGATGGTCAGAGCAGAGAAAACTTACTGGTTCCCTGAAAGAGCATGCGTAGACACAAGACTTCTCCCTCCTGATACCAATAATACAAATCTGCCATAGAAAATCTGGTAAAATTTTATGAAAGTGATTTTCTTGGTTTTCAAAACATCATCGAAGCAGATTAGGAAATATGGAAAACAAAATACAGGGTTACTAGAAAAGAATCATTCATTTTCAAAACCCGACTTATTCAAAAGTATTATACTTACAAATATGATTGGTACAAGAAAACAACCGCAAAATATTTAAGTTTTATGCTCCAGGTGGTACTCAAGTTTACCCGATTTATTCAAAAGTATAATACTTTTGAATAAATCTTGTTTTGAAAATGAATGATTCTTTTGTAGTAACCCTGTAGAAAGGTTTTCCTGATGCTTTCGCAGAATGTACTGTAGACATATTTCCGAATATACGTCACTTATTAAAAAAAAATTGTATTTTACCAGTTTCAATTGAAACTTCTGAGCTTTCAACTTTGTGATCATTAACATCATATTAAGAAATTCTATGAGCAAAACAAGGTTGAACAGACTGGCACTTTTTGTCGATTCACAACAACATAAAAATTTGGTTTCGGTAGCCAATGAAATTGCCTTGTTTAGGGGATTTAGAATACACCAATAAACAGTGTTTACATTATATCATAACAGTATTTAACATTTAATAAATTTCACTGTATACACCAGCGTTGACTTTTTAACATGTTACTTCTTGCGTTGTTTGTATTATGTGTTTAAAGTACGATTTTGGGGTACTTTTTATTATTAGAAATAGTTCGAACAATCCTCATCAAATTTCTTGCAGAAACTAAATCCATAATATGTTTTTTGCTCTTTGCATGGCTTTTTAAAGCACTTTCTCCCATCATGACATTTTTGGCACTCAAAGTGCATCGTGCTAAGTGCCAATCCAAGACATAGGCTTCAAACCATGACATTATATTCTGGCTTTTCAAATCAGATTTAATTGTAAATGCATTTCCCCGCCATTTTTAAACAGTGCGCAAAAAATTAGCACACACAAAACAAAACAAAGATCACTCGACTTGATCGGATATTCCAAATGGCCAAATGCGCAAAGCTGTACTCATCCAAGGGGGAATGACGAAATCTTTGTATGTTCAACTATGCTGTTTTCCTAGTTGCTGATTGGTTTAACTAAATTCAAAAGATTTTGCTCACTTGTTGACAACATTTTTTTAAGATGCTATATTTTTAGAAAATAATATAAAATTCAAGCACTTTAAACGTATTTTTACAGAATTCAAGATTTTTAAGCACTTGAAAATGAAAGATTTTTTTTCAAGGTTTTTTAAAAACGTATGAACCATGTTTAATCACCTCATTTAGAAAATTGTCGAATTATGAGCACCATTATCTTAGCGTAGGGATTTTTTAAAAATATTTTTCCTAACTTACAAATTAAGAAATTATTGAGCTACTGCTATTTTTTTTCCTGTTGTATAAAGCCTAAATAATAAATATATATATATATATATATATATATATATATATATATATATATATATATATATATATATATATATATATATATATATATATATATATATATATATAACATACATTTATGGTAGTCCTTTTTAAAAAATGTTTTAATATTGAAAAGTTGCCTGCTCCGGAAGAATGTCCCATACACTATCTATTTTTGGCTTCATTATTATCCTCTCTCTCCATATAATTGCTTCTAATTTTTCTTCTTCCACAAATAACATACAACACCTATAAAAATTTTACACCAAAAGATTTTACTAAAATAATATTTTTGTTTATAATTTCAATGACTTTGAATGAAATGAATCATAAATTTACAATATTTACATTATTACGGCCATTGAGAATTATGCCAATAAAGAAAACATTTAGGTACAGTAAAATACCTGAAATCCGAACCTTTTCCAGCACTGCTATCTTAATTATTTTTTTTTTACAGATATTTTTCCGTCTGTATCCGAAAGCAAAAACGAAGTGGTTAAGGAAAAAAATACTTAGAAGCAATTTGTTCGAAGCGTTAGACACTGCAAGTAAAGGATTAGAGCAGAGGCACAACTTAAGAATAAGAAATAATGAAGATTCAAGGACAAAAGTTTAGCCAAAAGTCTAAACTATTAAAACAATCTAAAAACAAATGTTTTTAAAACCACATCAAGTTATATATAAGGATTTTTTTTTTTTAGTTTACTCTATTTATCAGTGTTATTTTATTGATTTTGAGTATGAACAATAATATGTTCTAAAATACGGAACTTTTTAAAATCCGGAAATCTCCAATTTCCCAGCGATAACGCATTCGAGATACTCTACTGAATATAAATTGCTGCACGAAAATTAAGTTACCTCTCTTTGGACCAAGGGTCTAATGGATCCAATATTGTAATGAATGATTTTGAGACACACTACTATAACCACCCAAACCAAAATTCTGATCTTCATTTCTTAGCCCAAAGGATCTCTTAGTTAATATAGGGTTACTTATATAAAAAACAAGATCAGAAACTTAAACAAAAAGTAATTATCAATCATATTTAACACATATATTACTATATACATAATACAATAGGTATAAAACAGATATTTAGATAAAATCATAAAAGTTAATAAAAAAAAAAAGAAGCTTTGTTTAAAAAAATTTACAAACTGAAAAAAAAAAGACACTATAAAAGACGCATCTAGCTCAAAAATAGAAATTCAGACAAGCAAAATAAAATACTAAATTTCAAGTAAAAAACTACATACTTTCTTAACTAAAATTTAAGAATCCTGTAGCATGTTATTTTAAAAAGGTTGGTTACAAAAAATTACATTTAAACGTCAATTCAATAAACACAGCACCCATTTAAAATCAGAAACTTTTTTAATTAATAAAGGCGCTAAAAACAGATTTTTTTTTTAAACCTCTATTTGAGAATTAACTTTCAGAAACATTGATGAGGACTAATGTAGTTGTTATACCAAACATAAACTAGTTTTGCCTATGCCTTGAAAACCAAGTATAAAATTAGTGTTCTAACATAGAAACATTTCACTTGAATTGTATTTCGGTATTTATTTGCAGTTATGAAAATAGGTAATTTATAAACTTAATCTACTAAAAGGAAAGTACCTAGATTAAAATAATGAAATTGAGTTTTACACAAAAAGAGTAGAAAACATCATCAGAAGATTTCAAATACAGCTTAAATAACACTTCAGATAAGCATGTATAAATCATAAAAAGCTTAAGTTAACCTCCATAAACAAATAAGAAATTGTAGAAAAGAAACATGTTTACATATGCAACATGACAATTATTATGAAATTTATTCTTAACTATATTAAAGTCATTCATAATTTCTTTAAATCTATTTCTAATATCAAGAAACTAGTCACATATTGTCATTGGTTTTGGTTCGAATGGACTGGAACTCTTATCATTGCACACAAGAGTTTCTTAAGAAGACATTGTACACCAAATCGGATTTTTTGGTTTTTTATGCGAGGTATTTCATTCAGAATTCTCTTGCCTGATTCTAGATCAGTTACATATTGACGAGCATTAATTAACTTTTCTTTCAAATCGGGCGAAATTTCTTGATGATTCAATACAAACTGCTTCAATAGCTTCTGGCAGTATAGGACTTCCTTTTTACTCATTTTTTCTTGGGTTTTCTTAATCATCTTTTCCAATAAACTTACCATCGGAATGTTGTTTACGTCTTTTGCTAGTTTTTTATACACTTTTAAATCAGCAATTCCAAGTGTGGTTGTATTCTTACTATGCATGGTGCAGTTAAGAGATTTTTTCAGTCCTTTTGTGTATTCTTCACTAACGACAACCGTATTCACCGAGTTAGTAACTAAGGATCGAATGGAAATGTCTACTCCTCCCTGATTAGCAGGATATCCTGTACTGATGTGTTCATAATATAAACGAGATGAAAATCCTTCTATTTTCACAAAAGGATTGAAATTTTTCAAAGTAACTTCATGAGGAGGTACAATTTTATTCTCCACTGGTGTGTGCGTATTGTTGTTGTTGGCACTAGTCATTTCATCTTGAACGAAGATGTGGGGACAAGTTTTCTCAAGATTAAAATTTTCCGAAAGAGCCTTTGGGCAGTTTTCCAAGACTTCTTCACTGATGTCAATTTTAGTTCTTGCTCGAAGACTACCCATTAACTGATAGCAATTGTCCTCTTGCAAAACAACATATCCATTGATCATGCATTCATGATACAAATGAGAAGAAAGCCGTTCGATTTTCACATAAAGCTGCTTATAATCACTTTCTTGTGGCTTGTGTGTCTTGTTTTCACAGACACTAGGAAGTACATCGATTTCTGGTTTCTCGGCTAACTTAGTTATTGGAAATTTTTCTTTTAACAATTCAGATTCGTAGACCGCAGAGTGCTGCACAGAAGGAATGCTTAGTTTGTAGGTGGTATTTAGTTTTTCCTTAACCTGACGACATATGGCCACTGTATCAGGGTGAAATAATGAATAATGCAATGTCTGAGAGCGAGCTGGAAACATATCATCACATACGTGACAGGTTACAATTTTGTCACCAGTTGCTCGTTTTACATGATTTTCAAGCTTTGCAATGAGAACTAATGCTTGAGGGTGACTTTCATCTACATGATTGATAAACATGCTTATTGAAATTTGCTGAAGACATACATTGCAACGAACGTGAGCGGGAGATTTCATTTTTAGTATCTCACGAATCTGAAACAGTAAAATGATACTCTCCGATTGACATACTTCAAAATGATCAACACCTTCATAGGGTGAACCACCACAGTATGGACAGCGATCCATAGCGGTAAAACTTTTTTTTTTTTCCTAACGAAAACACGATATTTCTTTGATTTAAAAAGTAAATTAGTAATTTCAATCTCAGTCTCAGCTGTTGCCAGATGCCAAAGGGTAGTTGGATATGTGACAGTTTGTAAATATATTTTTAAAAATAGTTTAAAACCTAAACAAATTTAATATTTTTATTTAATAAATATGATATTAGTAATAAAAGTGGTTTATTTTCTCTCTAAAACTTTTTTCAATCCTCCTTGATAGATTTTTTACAATAAATGGCAGCATGCTTCCAACTAAACCTAAATACTCGAGGGGCACGTGACATCATAGGGACGGTTTTTTACTACGCAACAAGAAACGCGAAGAAATCAGCTCTTTTCACCTCGATTTCGTCAAAATTTGATCATCAAGAGTCATTGATAAATAAAAATTACAATTTTAACTAAGTCAAAATATATTTCAGAATATCTAATATACATTTTGAAGGTCTGTTACTCGATTACTTGAATCGATTAATCGAATTACTCGATTGAAACTTGATTATTTACAGTTTTATTGCAATACAGTCACAAATTCCCATTGAATCCTGTGCTTTACAAGCCAGCTTTCAGCCCACCCGGAATGTCTAGGAACCGATTTTAGAACCGGTCGTGTAGGCAAATGGAAAAGCGCTCTAACAAAAAATAATATTTTCTTAAAATCTATTGCTGTGTAAAATATTAAGGAGGTATGCATAAAATATTATGTTCCTAATAAGAAGAATGAAGACCAGAAGAATAGGAATCATATTTATATTACTAACTGCTAGTCCTCACCCGGAGAAAGCATTGAAATGGCAACTACACAAAATTCCTTCTGCACCGAAATGATTTGGTAACACCCCCTTTTTTTATTAGTTCTTTTTTTTTTTTCTTCTTCAACTTGTACCAGAGGTGGTTCTCTTACATCCCAGATAGCATTTTATCCTTTTAAAACCCTTGTCTAAACCTCTCAAGCGAAAAGGGAGTAAGGTTCAGATGACAAGGGAGTAACCATCATAAAACCTTGAAGAAAGGGTCCTAGTCTCCAGACGTCAAGCTTTTGGTAACCATTTCATGACCCCCCTTGCCACAAGGCTTTCGCCGTAAAGGGTATGTAAACCTTTTCGGGATGAGCTTGCCACAAGGTTTTCGCCGTAAAGGGTGTGTAAACCTTTTCGTGATAAGCCTGCCACACGGTTTTTGCCGTAAGGGTTGTATAAGCCTTTTCATAATAGGCTTGCCAAAAGGTTTTCACTGTAAAGGGTGTGTAAACCTTTTCACTCTGAGGTTCCCACCCTGTAGATATAGGAAAAGTTGCAAAAACTTTCCTTTATAAAGTATCATTTATCTTTTGTGTTCAAAAAGAAACACTTAATTGGGAGAGTTCCAATATTGTCGGAAAATGCTTTAAATTTAGTGGCTAATGAAAAATTAATATTTATTCTATAGGAATTTAATTACAATTTGCCTTTAATGGTATCAATCATAACCCAATTTATTGATAAATTTTAATTTATTTGCTAGGTAGAACTTACTAGAATAATAAACATAATTTACTTTTTTTTGTAAAGAATTTAAAAAAAAATAAAATTCAATAAAAAATTATGTATATATTATTAAAAAAATGCATTGAGATCTTAGTAGGTTGCGTTAGACAATTTAAATTGCATTAAAATTTGTTTTAAAGGGTTAATCCAAGCTACTTATAGTTTTATTATTAGAAACATATACAACTAAAAATGCATTTTTACTGATAATTCTTTTTTAGATAATTCTTTATTTTGAAGTAAACAAACACAAATGAGTTGCTTTTTCATTTTATACAAAGAATATAATTTAAACATGATTTTAAATATATACTACAAATATTTCTTCATTTATTTGCTGCATCTGACAAGAAGTTTCTGGAAGATTCTTGAGGAAAACTAAAGGGAATCCCATTCATTTCTATCTGAAAAAAATAAACAAATTTAAAATCTATAATAATAAAACAAGCTGTGTGTCTGTCTGTTTGTGGATCTGTTATAGAAACCTACTTAAAATTGGAGTAGAGCTCTGAAATTTTCAACACAAGAAGTTTTGACCTTCTAATTTATGAATGTCAAACAGAATGTAAAATTTTAATTAGTTAAAATATTAATTAAAAAAGAACTAACTTTTATTTTACAAAGTGACTTCAAATAGAGATACAGCTCTGAAATTTTCAACATAAGTAATTTTGGCCTTCTTATTGAACTATTGAAAAAAAGAATTTTAAATTTGTTGTTAGTTTTTTCTTTAATTAATTAATAAATATTTTACAAAACGGTTTCTAATAGAGCTACAGCTCTGAAATTTTCAACATAAGTAGATTTAGCCTTCTAATTGGACTTTTAAAAAACGGAATTTTAAATTTTTATTTAGTTCTTTTTAATTAATTAATAACTATTCTACAAAATGATATCCAATATTGCTACAGCTCTGAAATTTTCAACATAAGTAGTTTTGTCTTTTATTTGGCCTTTTTTTGAAAAACAGAGTTTCAAATTTTTATTTAGTTCCTTTTTAATTATTATTATTTTTTTTTAATTTAATAATATATATTTAACAAAACGATATCTAATAGAGCTGCAGCTCTGAAATTTTCAACATAAGTAGTTGTGCCCTCCTAATTGGACGTTTGAAAAACATAATTTTACATTTTTATTTAGTTCTTTTTTAATTAATTAAAAAATATTTTACAAAACGATTTCTTTTTGGGCTACAGTTCTGAAATTTTCAATACAAGTAGTTTTGGCATTCTAATTGGACTATTGACAAACAGAATGTTAAAATTTTAATTTGATTTTCGATTGATTCTTTGCATTTTTTTTTTTTTTAACAAAAAGCGACTTCTAATAGGCCTAGAGCTTTGAAAGTTTCAACATAAATAGTTTTGGCTTTCTAATTTTGCTTTCCACAAATACGTGTTAAAATAATCTTAACCCCCTGAAACATACAGCGCCCGAGAATTATTTGTTCTGCAGAGGTTTCTCGGGCGGTTTCGGGCGTTTTGGGATCTTCGAGGTTTTGGGGGGTCTGGTCAGCTTCCTCACCTCCTGTGGTGTTGATTTATAGGGGGCAGTTCACTCCTGTCAACTCCGAAAAGCAGAGTCTTGTGGCGAATTTTTTTTTCTTTCTTTTGCATGGGACATTTAGTAGAAACTCTTTCCGCGCGGGAACTTTTACTAGAGAATTGCCAAGTTTTACAAAATAATTTGCGTTTTGGTTCGCAAAACTTTAAATACATATGAAATAAACCATGCTATTGATATTGTTAAATAAAATTATAATATTTAGCTAAACTTCTTGAAGAAATTAATTATTTCGTCAAGACAGATCCCTCTATAAATTGTTTTAGTCGCATACAGCTGCGAACTCAAATATTTGTGAATTTTTGACTCATTTTCAAATGACGTTATTCTTTTTTTTTTTCGCGAGACATAATTATATAACCCATGAAAACAAAGTTTTAAATATTAATCCTTTATATACATCGCCAATTTTTATATTCATTAACACAGCGCCGATTCTGTTAACAGCGTGTGCTTGGTGCTTGTATCTAATTTTAAATATCAAACACATTTATATCAGCAAAATGTGTTGTAAACTACGTTTCAAAATGTATTTATTAGAAATGAACGTGCATTTATGCATTCACATCCAAACATCTTTTTTTTTATTTTGATTAAAACAATTTTATTATTTATTTATTTAAAAAAAAATTTGGCAATATCAAAGAGTTTCAACAATGATCGGCTTACTGCTATTTTAGCGCGATTGGATGAAGGCAAGTTAGTTTATTAGTATTCCGTATAAGCAACTTTTTAGTGACAATAACAGACCCAAAATGTGAAAGAATGTATTGCCATCGACATCGAATCTATCTACCAACTTTCAGCCCGCTTGGATGACGGCAAGGTGGGTTAATTAAGCATCCGCAGACTTGCACTCTATCGACACTCACACAAAATCGAAGTTAATTTAAAGAATTCAAAATGCATCCTTTATTGAAACTTTAATGCCTCTAATACGTACGTTATTGAAATATTCGATTTTTCTTAGATGCTATTTTATAATTTTAGGTGAAATGAAAGTACTCCCCTCGCTCGATAAAAATTTAACATTCCCTGTTTCACCACGATTAATAATTTGGTATTGAAGATCAGAACAAATAAAGGATTCTACTTACGTAGGATTGCTTAGCCATATGAAGTCCGTGGCGTATACAGGGAGGAGGCTGATAGGGCTACAGCTCCCTGAAAATCGAGAAAAATTATATTTCCAAGTGTAATGTAACAATTTTTGTAAATAGTTAATACTTAATATCCTCATTTAACTAACTTTTCGAGTCAGTCATTTTTTCAAAATAACTATAACAACGAGAAATGACACAAAAATACAAGCACATCTATTTCATTTCAAACTCTTCCGATTTTACATTTCTTTCTCATTTCTATATGCTGGGGTCATGACGTCCTTCAGATGGTCAGAGCAGAGAAAACTTACTGGTTCCCTGAAAGAGCATGCGTAGACACAAAGACTTCTCCTTCCTGATACCAATAATACAAATCTGCCATAGAAAATCTGGTAAAATTTTATGAAAGAGGTTTTCTTGGTTTTCAAAACATCGAAGCAGATTAGGAAATATGGAAAACAAAATACAGGGTTACTAGAAAAGAATCATTCATTTTCAAAACCCGACTTATTCAAAAGTATTATACTTACAAATATGATTGGTACAAGAAAACAACCGCAAAATATTTAAGTTTTATGCTCCAGGTGGTGCTCAAGTTTACCCGATTTATTCAAAAGTATAATACTTTTGAATAAATCTTGTTTTGAAAATGAATGATTCTTTTGTATTAACCCTGTAGAAAGGTTTTCTTGATGCTTTCGCAGAATGTTCTGTAGACATATTTCCGAATATACGTCACTTATTAAAAAAAAAATGTATTTTACCAGTTTCAATTGAAACTTCTGAGCTTTCAACTTTGTGATCATTAACATCATATTAAGAAATTCTATGAGCAAAACAAGGTTGAACAGACTGGCACTTTTTGTCAATTCACAACAACATAAAAATTTGGTTTCAGTAGCCAATGAAATTGCCTTGTTTAGGGGATTTAGAATACACCAATAAACAGTGTTTACATTATAACATAACAATATTTAACATTTAATAAATTTCACTGTATACACCAGCGTTGATTTTTCAACATGTTACTTCTTGCGTTGTTTGTATTATGTGTTTACATTGATTTTATTTATAACATTCATGCTTACGTTTTTTTAATAACACATGCTTAAGTTGTGTTTTAGAAACGGCACTAATGCTTATTAAATGTTCTTTTCGTTATAATGTAGAATTGTAAGATTATTTGTTTTTCAATACCTTAACAGAATAGTTGTGAAACACTGCAGTTTTAAATTTCCTTTCATAATGTTAAAAAGTGAGTAATTTTAATTTATAACTAGTTTTATTATTTTTTAATATTAGCTGCCCAACCCTCTTTCCTATTATGATCAAATGTTCAGTTTTTAAGGCGTTACATGAATATGGCAAGAGCAGACAAAAGTCTTTTTTTTCTTTCAGAAAACCAAAGAAAAAAACTAAATAGTGAGTAACTATAATACTACTAAAAAAGTGTAGTAGAAGTACTGATCCTCCAATTCTAAAATGTGACTGCAAAAAATTAATAATCTAATGAAATAATAAAATAAAATTTTAAAGATTGAGACTGCTCTACAAGAAAATAGCCTATAAACACACTAAAAAAAATGGTGACTAAATAAAAATAAACATTAGAAAAATTATAATTTCACTCCATAATACTAAAAAAACATGAAAAAGTAATAAAATAAACAACAGAAAATAATGAAGTAGTTCTTGAAGAGCTGGTCAACAAGGTTACCAGGAAAGCGACTAGCAGAAGAATTCATTGTTTTTAACACTACGCACATTTGATTAAAAATTACAAAAGTAAAAAAAAAAAAGCTTACCTCAAACTTCAGGAGATAGCTTTGAGTTGGGTTTCAGCATTTTGTAGTCAGATCTTTTGAGTTGTGGAACGCAAATTTTCTGAGAAATATTGGAAAATGTATTTTAAACAGAGTTTGAAAGGGACATTGGGCATTTGGCGAATTTTCTAATCGCCAAAAATTAAAAACACAGTAACTAAAATAAAATTTAAATAAAAACAAAGAAGGGCTTGTCAAGAAGAACCCGCGATATCTTGTTTTACTAAAACATTTTAAAATTTATTGGATCCATACAACAAAACAAAAAGACAAAAGGTACCGAATTTTTTTTTTTAACTTCAGATGGAGAAAAGCACCTCCTCTATTTCTAACCCCCGCCCCGCAAACCAAGAAGCACTTGGGCTCGGTGTATCTGTCAATACCATTCAACAGCGTTATAGCCTTGGGAAATTGGTTAATTGGCCACACATGCTGCATGTCTGCTCTTTGACAAAAGACCAGACATGCCTTGGGGATGCACCGGAGTGTCCTTAAAGTGGGCTTGCAATATACGATTGATAAGAATGTATGAGTTCAGAGTAACATTTAATTTTAGTATGTGTGTCAAGATTTAGAATTTATACATTTAAAATTGAATTTTTTTTAAACTAATTTCAAAAGCTAGCTATCGATACCAATAAAAGTAATTTGTTTAAAGATTTATTTATTTAAAGTTTAAATAATTATTTTTCAAAATACCAAGTTTACATTCTCAAAAGCATTTGTTATTTGGGTAAATGGTATTTATATTATTCATTGATTTAAAAAGGAAATGGCCGACCAAACGGTATAGTGTTTAGAGTGCAAGCTTATAGACCGCGAGGCTGCTTGTTTGAGTCCCGTGTTAGGCATGGGTGTTGGTAAATGTATGTTGGCTTGTCTAATGACGAATGTTTCGGCGCATTATAGCCCTCGTGTTGCTGAAGGCGCCAGATAATCTGAAAACAACCAAGCAATAAGGAAATGATAAATTCATTACTTATGTAAGAACGTATCACCAGAAATTAATGCATATCTAAAATGATTATTAATTCATTGTGTTTGTAATTTATGTAAAAAATTTTTAATATTTGAGAACTACCTGGTTCAATTTGCAGGCAACGTTTTGTAAAATGTTAGGCCCTTATGATATTATTTTACCCTTTTGATTATTTTACCCTTAAGTAATACTATTGGGGGGGGGGGGGGAAAGAAAGAAAAAAAAAATCTTTTTTTTATACTGCTTTTTTTAAAAATGTCCGTAAAATTGTTAAAATGGTAAATACGTAATTGTTTTGAAATCCAATACATTGATTTGTTTGAAAATTTTGCCTTGAGATAAAAATTATCTAATAATCATTAGTTAATAAGTTTTTCTAAAATATCAGAAAATTCTGTAAAATTGTAGTACTCGATTAATCGACAGCAAACTTTTATAATTGAAATTTTATTTTAAAATTTAAAACTTTAAAAAAAAAAAAATCTTTATATTGTTTTTGTCCTATCCTTTCTAGTTTGTCTAGAAAATACGATATTTTAGTATGCTGATTTATAAGTTTATATGTATTTCTTGGCCTATTATGTTGAATATGCAATAACCTCGAATACCATGAAATGAATTTAATTGAGACCTTAAACTGTTTAAATAAAGGTCACATAATCTAAAATGCTGTTTTCGAAAGTTTCCAAAATGTCTGTTCGTTGCTTTTCTTTCTTACAAAAACTATCAGTTGGAAATATTTTCTAGCGTATGGGAGTTTGCCTCTTCATTTTTCTACCTAAATAAGCCAATAAAATAGCTTTCGAAAAATGTAACCTCTTACTAGGAATAAATAAATGGAAGCCGATATGCATTTCACAAGATGTTTTAACAAACTATTTTCTTAAAAATCAGTACACATAAGGACATTTTAACTTTTATTGAAACGAAAAAATTAAAACAATAATTTATTTTAATTCTTGTATTTTAATGTTTAGAAATGAATATTATTGAGATAATTTTTTTTTAGAGGCTGTATTACAGTATTTTATAAAGCCAAAACATATCATGAGAGCACCCAATTAACGCTGGTGTACTATTTCTATTACCAAAACCTTTTTTACATTTACCAGGGTTCGGCAGACGTTTCTGTGCAAAGAGCCAAACATTCAATAATCATCAGAATCGCAGTACATTTAAAGAGCGGAAATACGAGTTTTTAACAACGAACATTTTTATAGTATAAAAATCATGGCAGATGAGACCAGGCCTGTAGCCAGAGTGGGGCAAGACCTGGAAAAATCTTCGCCTGTCCTGGAAAATTTTATCCCAATCATTTGTAAACCTTTATATCTATGATTGAATAGAAACGAACATTTTGCTGCTGTTGATACCTTCGGTTATAGCACAGCAACTTGCGAATCTACCTTTTCCACTTTAACGGTCATAAATTGTCCCTAAAGAATGTCAATGGGCCACGAAAGGATGGCAAATCTAGTGTTTTGGGCATTTGAAGTAGAGATAAGAGTTTTGAAATTGTTTAATATGGTGTAAAGATAGGAAATTGCTATTATACTAACATTTATCATTTTATTTTAGATTTTTTTGTTACGCTATGTATTTTAAAAAGTTTCAAAATGTTTAATATAAGACCAAGAATAGAAAAATGAATTTCTATTATTTTATATTATAATTAATAAAATATGCAAATAAATAGAAAAAGGATTTTTATATTATAATAGTATCTGATAAATTTTTCAGAGTATTGAAAATGATAGGAGAAAATAAAGGAAAATGCAATTCTATTAGTAATGTGTGTATATATATATATATATATATTAAAGATATAGTTTTTATATAAAAATGTAAATAACTTTTTATTGCTGAAAGAATTTCTTAAATGAAAAGTTTGTTAAAGAGTTATGTAGCTGTTCCACAAGACCAATGATAGAAAAATGTAATTTGCTTAACAATATATATTTTTAAATAGAAATGGTAAGAACAGAACTTCGAAAAAACTTTTTATGTTAAAAAAACTTTTTATGTTAAAAAAAACTTTTTATGTAAAAGTAACTTTTACTAATTTTTATATTTGTAATTATTTTTAAAGTAGATATTCTTAAGTTGAAATGTGTGAAAAATTAAGAGATGGACAAGCATAGAATATTTTAAAGGAATAGAATTGTATTAAATATACTTTAAAAAAATTTTAATTGAAAGTTTTGCTTTTATCAAAAAAATTTCTGGTGTAGAATCTTTAAAAGAATTAATAAAAATAAAATTACATAAAAAATACATTAACAATGTTTCTTTTTTAAATATTTTTTTGTATATGTACTTCACAAAGTGCTCTGATAAATACTCTTTTACGAATTGTAAAAATTGTGTAAATTTGTAATAATTGTGTAAATTTGTAATAATTGTGTAAATTTGTAATAATTGTAAAAATTTCAATTGTAAAAATTAATTGAAAACCAATTAAATAATTTATATTTCTGCCCCTCCTGGGAAAATTTTTGCCCGTCCTACAAGCTTTGGCTGGCTACGGGCCTGAATGAGACAAGTCAGCTGTCCAAATTTGGTGTTAATTAACGCATACGATTTAGTTCATTCTTTTTTAAATTCTCGATTTTTCACATCAATTTTTTTCTTCGTTTTGGATGAAATCGAACTCGGGGTTTTTCCAATCAAGTGTATAAAAAGCAAAGGTCGTTTTAGCAACACGCGCATGTGTAAAATTTTACAGCAAAATTTGCCGTCTACCTCAGTCGGAGACAAGAGAACAACGAACGTCAACAAAAGCTCGATGCAATTGGAATTGTGACGCATCATGGGCGCACTCATATAGCGCATTCTGATTGCTCTGTATTTTGACTGGGAAGGTACCAGGGGGCCGCTAACTTTAAGTTGGTATTTGAGAACAGTGCTATCAGTTCATCTTACTCCTCTAATTTATCTTTGTTTTTTCTCATTTTCTCTATATTTCTGGTTTGAGAATACGCAGCAAGTTTAGTATTTGTTTACCCAAACAATGAAAAAATGTATAATAATTTATTGCTTCCTCTTATTCTTAGGTTAAATGTCCTGAATGCATGTGGTTATAATAACTGTGGAGATATTATCTTTTTAGTATCGACGCTAATATGTGTATATGGGCGAGGGAGGGTAATTGGGCCCGAGTTACATTTGCATAGGGGCCGAAAATCCTGTCGGCTGCCCTGTCTGTATTTAAGGGAATGTTGGTGAAACACGGCTAAATTTCATTTCATTATGTTAAACTTACAGCACATAAGGAACATTTCTGTACCTCAGAAGTAAACTATCATAAAATGCGGGATCCCATAAATTCAATTTAGTGTTTAACATTGCACTCCTGGTAGTTTATCTTAAGTACAGATTTATAAATTGTAGTATCGTAAAAACGTGTTACGAGGTAAAAATTACGCTCAGAGTGAATTATGGAATTAAGCTATTGTTTATAACAAAGCATGTACTATTTAAAAAATTCTACCCCAACGCAATTCAATAACTTTTCGCCACAAAAATAGCTGATTTTTTTTCGGCCCATAAAACTTTTCGAAGAAACAAAAAAGTTACTTGTCTATGAAAAAATTATTAATGTTTTCTAGGCTGCGTTACTATGTGTCAACAACTAATTAAGCCTATTTCTTTAAGAATTTGATAAAACGTTCCAACGCTTCCGTTTTAATAATATTATTGCAGATTGATAAAAAATTAATTAATTATAATTATAAAACAACGTACGTACCGGTTTTTACAGCGGGAATTAAAGATGAAAGTATTTCATCTTCTGTGTCCGTCAAGCTCTTGGTCAAGCTCTTTAACCAACATTCGAATGCCAAACTCAAAACCGGTTGCAAGATACGTTTAGTCACACACGTTTTACGGGGGAGATCTTATCTGATCTGCGGCAAGGGGAGAGGAAAGACTGCAGCCTTTGGAATTCGACCCTTTACCTACCCTTTCGAAAAGGGGGGGTTGCTGATGCCCTGGAATTCGACCCTTTACATATCCTTTTCGAAAGGTGTTACTTTCCAAGCTTTTTACGGCTGCCCTTTTCAAACCCTTTTATTAGAGGGGAAAGACTGCAGCCTTTGGAATTCGACCCTTTACCTACCCTTTCGAAAAGGGGGGGTTGCTGATGCCCTGGAATTCGACCCTTTACATATCCTTTTCGAAAGGTGTTACTTTCCAAGCTTAGAACTGCAAGTCTAATGACAAGCATATGACAAGGTTTTCGTAAGCTTGCATGCTATCTGGGATATGTATTCGGAGGCATCAGGTGCTAGTTCTTCCTTTCCACTTCCAGCCGGGAGTTCAACCAACCATATTTATATTAAGTATTTGGGCTCTTAAATAATAATAAAAAAATCATACAGGAATATAAATACATATATGGGTCAATCTCCCAAAACGATAAAAATGATTGTCACAGCTTTATACCACTTTAAAAACAACTATGAAAATAATGAATAGCCTTTTAATAAATTTTGCAAGTTCCAGGCTAACTTTCTCATCAATAACAAATTGAATTTTTTTTTACATATAAATGAATTTAAAAATATATCAAACATCCAAAATTCATTAACCTGGCTTGTCACTAGAGCCATCTATGCAATGGCTGATCCAGCCAGGGGGCGCGCGCCCCTCCCTCAGCTTGAGTCTTATTTTTTTTTTACAAAAAAAAAATCCACATTTTGTTTTTTCCTTTTTTAAATAAGTTCACGCAACAAACATATTTCGAATTTCATCTAATTTCCGAAAAAAGCAACAAAAAAAAGCTTATTTTTGGATCAAGTTTCTTTTTATAGCCTTCTCCCTTCTCATTCAAACGGACGTTGAAAGACTGTACTCTTGAAGACATCTTCACGACACTTCAAAACACATCCCTTTCTGTTTAATGTATAATTGGATTGAATTATCAATTAATATTTTTTCCGTCCTCCAGGACCAAAGATACCTTTTTCTGTCTAGTTTCTAAAATATTATCAATAAATATTCTTTCCGTCCTCCAGGACAAAAGATAGCTTTTTCTGTCGCGTGAGAGGAAGAGATTTTGACTCTCATATGGGTAATGTTCGTAATGAGTAATAATACGGGGAAAAAGAATAACGAGAGGTTGACTAGTTGGGTTACCCCCCCCCCCCCTCCTCGGAAATTGCCACCTTCAGTCAGTTGGACATGGTAATTGGCTAAACTTTAAAGTTTTGTTAGAAAGGAAGAGGAAGGTTGTTTATAAACTGCATAAGAACTCGTCCAGCTCTAGCTCGTGATTGTGTTTCGGCTTGTAAATAAGCGCCATGTTTGAATTCAGATTAATAATCCTCCTTTGCAACACCACAGTGGAAAGGTATGCCAATTTTTTACAAGAAATAGACTTACAATAAGTTTTGTAAAAAGTATTATCTGTGTAAAGTAGCAGTACTCGGTGGGTGCCCACGGGAAGCAGGAAGATCTACTTTTTTTAGTTTTAGTGATTATTTCGGGGGGGGGGGGGGGAGGGTGTCTTGTTTTACGATATTATATAATGTAAAATTCTATCACTGGACTTTTTCATTTAACTTTTTTATTTGTTCTTTAGACTTTTACATGTGTAGGTATAACTATTGCCAATAGAGACTTCGAAACTGACATTTGTTTTGTAGTAATTGATCAATAATTAAATCGTATTTGTTTCTATTGCCTTATTAAAAATGTTATTTATAATTATTAGTAAAACATTCTCTTTGGAAAACAATTTTTCACTACATACTTTAGATTACTCGAGTAGCTATGAATTATCCAGTAAAACTACGTATTTTTACTTATTACCCAGATAGCATTTTATCCTTTTAAAACCCTTGTCCAAACCTCTCAAGCGAAAAGGGAGTAAGGTTCAGATGACAAGGGAGTAACCTTCATAAAACCTTGAAGAAAGGGTCCTAGTCTCCAGACGTCAAGCTTTTCGTAACCATTTCATGACCCCCCCTTGCTACAAGGCTTTCGCCGTAAAGGGTATGTAAACCTTTTCGTAATAAGCCTGCCACACGGTTTTTGCCGTAAGGGTTGTATAAGCCTTTTCATAATAGGCTTGCCAAAAGGTTTTCACTGTAAAGGGTGTGTTAACCTTTTCACTCTGAGGTTCCCACCCTGTAGATATAGGAGAGGTTGCAAAAACTTTCCTTTATAAAGTATCATTTATCTTTTGTGTTCAAAAAGAAACACTTAATTGGGAGAGTTCCAATATTGTCGGAAAATGCTTTAAATTTAGTAGCTAATGAAAAATTAATATTTATTCTTTAGGAATTTAATTACAATTTGCCTTTAATGGTATCAATCATAACCCAATTTATTGATAAATTTTAATTTATTTGCAAGGTAGAACTTACTAGAATAATAAACATAATTTACTTTTTTTTTTTTGTAAAGAATTTAAAAAAAAATAAAGATTCAAAATTCAATAAAAAATTATGTATATATTATTAAAAAAATGCATTGAGATCTTAGTAGGTTGCGTTAGACAATTTAAATTGCATTAAAATCTGTTTTAAAGGGTTGATCCAAGCTACTTATAGTTTTATTGTTAGAAACATATACAACTAAAAATGCATTTTTACTGATCATTTTTTAGATAATTCTTTATTTTGAAGTAAACAAACACAAATGAGTTGCTTTTTCATTTTATACAAAGAATATAATTTAAACATGATTTTAAATATATACTACAAATATTTCTTCATTTATTTGCTGCATCTGACAAGAAGTTTCTGGAAGATTCTTGAGGAAAACTAAAGGGAATCCCATTCATTTCTCTCTGAAAAAAATAAACAAATTTAAAATCTATAATAATAAAACAAGCTGTGGGTCTGTCTGTCTGTTTGTGGATCTGTTACAGAAACCTACTTAAAATTGGAGTAGAGCTCTGAAATTTTCAACACAAGAAGTTTTGACCTTCTAATTTTATGAATGTCAAACAGAATGTAAAATTTTAATTAGTTCTTTTTTAATTAATATTTTAACTAACTTTTATTTTACAAAGTGACTTCAAATAGAGATACAGCTCAGAAATTTTCCACATAAGTAATTTTGGCCTTCTTATTGAACTATTGAAAAAAAAGAATTTTAAATTTGTTGTTAGTTTTTTCTTTAATTAATTAATAAATATTTTACAAAACGGTTTCTAATAGAGCTACAGCTCTGAAATTTTCAACATAAGTAGATTTAGCCTTCTAATTGGACTTTTAAAAAACGGAATTTTAAATTTTTATTTAGTTCTTTTTAATTAATTAATAACTATTCTACAAAATGATATCCAATATTGCTACAGCTCTGAAATTTTCAACATAAGTAGTTTTGCCTTTTATTTGGCCTTTTTTTGAAAAACAGAGTTTCAAATTTTTATTTAGTTCCTTTTTAATTATTATTATTTTTTTTAAAATTTATTAATATATATTTAACAAAACGATATCTAATAGAGCTGCAGCTCTGAAATTTTCAACATAAGTAGTTGTGCCCTCCTAATTGGACGTTTGAAAAACAGAATTTTACATTTTTATTTAGTTCTTTTTTAATTAATTAAAAAATATTTTACAAAACGATTTCTATTTGGGCTACAGTTCTGAAATTTTCAATACAAGTAGTTTTGGCATTCTAATTGGACTATTGACAAACAGAATGTTAAAATTTTAATTTGATTTTCGATTAATTCTTTTAATTATTATTTTTTTTAACAAAAAGCGACTTCTAATAGGCCTAGAGCTTTGAAAGTTTCAACATAAATAGTTTTGGCTTTCTAATTTTGCTTTCCACAAATACGTGTTAAAATAATCTTAACCTCCTGAAACCTACAGCGTCCGAAACCACCCGAGAACTATTTGTTCTGCAGAGGGTTCTCGGGCGGTTTCGGGCGTTTTGCGATCTTCGAGGGGTGGAGGGGTTTGGGGGTTCTGGTCAACTTCCTCAACTCCTGTGGTGTTGATTTATAGGGGGCAGTTCACTCCTGTCAACTCCGAGAAGCAGAGTCTTGTGGCGAATTTTTTTTTCTTTCTTTTGCATGGGACATTTAGTAGAAACTCCTTCCGCGCGGGAACTTTTACTAGAGAATTGCCAAGTTTTACAAAATAATTTGCGTTTTGGTTCGCAAAACTTTAAATATATATGAAATAAACCATGCTATTGATATTGTTAAATAAAATTATAATATTTAGCTAAACTTCTTGAAGAAATTAATTATTTCATCAAGACAGATCCCTCTATAAATTGTTTTAGTCGCATACAGCTGCGAACTCAAATATTTGTGAATTTTTTACTCATTTTCAAATGACGTTATTTTTTTTTTTTTCTTCTTTTTTTTTCGCGAGACATAATTATATAACCCATGAAAACAAAGTTTTAAATATTAATCCTTTATATACATCGCCAATTTTTATATTCATTAACACAGCGCCGATTCTGTTAACAGCGTGTGCTTGTATCTAATTTTAAATATCAAACGCATTTATATCAGCAAAATGTGCGCAAACTACGTTTCAAAATGTATTTATTAGAAATGAACGTGCATTTATGCATTCACATCCAAACATCTTTTTTTTTTTTTTGATTAAAACAATTTTATTATTTTTTTATTTAAAAAAAATTTGGCAATATCAAAGAGTTTCAACAATGATCGGCTTACTGCTATTTTAGTGCGATTGGATGAAGGCAAGTTAGTTTATTAGTAAGTATTCCGTATAAGCAACTTTTTAGTGACAATAACAGCCCCAAAATGTAAAAGAATGTATTGCCATCGACATCGAATCTATCTACCAACTTTCAGCCAGCTTGGATGACGGCAAGGTGGGTTAATTAAGCATCCGCAGACTTGCACTCAATCGACACTCACACAAAATCGAAGTTAATTTAAAGAATTTAAAATACATCCTTTATTGAAACTTTAATGCCTCTAATACGTACGTTATTGAAATATTCGATTTTTCTTAGATGCTATTTTATAATTTTAGGTGAAATGAAAATGAATAGCGAAAGTTATAAATTTATGTGATTTCTATCTCCCTTCTCATGTTGAGTATATTTCTGTCCCCGAGTAATGAGATCAGTATAAGCAGTTAAGATGAAATATATATTTTAAAATCCAGGCACGTAGGATACTTAGTATTATGTTTATTTCAGTGACAGAATGTTCGCGATGTTTTTTAAAATAAAATTTTTTTGTTGACCTATAATATTTTAAAAATAAACAAAGTCAAATGCCATTAAGTATTTAATGAATTAAAGTGTTTAGGTAAACTACTTTCAGGAAGGTCATTACTTCAAGGTGTAGTATTTACTATAGATTGTTGATGGATTACGAAATAATTTATCAAATAGTAATCTTGCAAAGTAAAGCATTTTTCAATTTACATGTTGAAGGATATCTTTATTTTTGGTTTTATACATAAACATGAATTTATTTACGTATATTATTTTTGTTTTCATTGCATAAAATTGTTCACCGAAAATGAACTTAGCGAATGAAATAGGGGTCTAAAAACAAAGGAATAGTGAAATATGTATACATTTCTCATTCTCAAATTACATTACTTTTTTAGAAATACAACTAATTAATATTATATAACCTGCCTTGAAAATCATTGGCAGTAATGAAATTAATGAAGTAATTAAGTTCTTTTGTATTAAAATTAGAATTTGTGGCATGATCAAATTATACATTTTAGTTGAAATTAAAAGTGCGAAAATATAAACTTCTACTGTTTTTTCCTAAAGTATGTACATTTTTCTAAATTTTTAGAAGTACTCAACCACTTGCGCTTGTTTATAAATAAAATGATATGATTATTTTCATTAAATTAAAATTCATTGCAAAATATTTAGAATCATCTTGAAAAACTAAAAACAATATATGCCGATGCACTTTCATTCAAGGAAACCATTTTCTTATTTTATGATGTAGCGCTATAGTTAGTAGTTAGAGAAACATACTGCTTTTTTATTCAATAGGTTAGAAAACAATAAGTTCGTTTTGTATCTCCTGTAAAACTTCAAAATTCTGACTTTTCGGAATTCGAAGTAGCGTTCTTCGTTTTCTACACTTGTTTGTTAAGAGAGAGGGAGTTCAATATTCTATCCTAGCAGTGCAAGGTGTCTCCCCTCAGTAATTATTTTAGCACAATGGTGTATCGATAAGAAAGTGGAAATGGGGAAGGGAAGGACGTTTTCACTGGGGGTGGTCCAGGGCGATAGGCAATTATCTTTTATTCTCTTCTGAATAGGGTCAACTTGAAAATCAGCTTATGAGTGTGGGAGTACTTTTTCTGTTTGAGATTTTTTCCACGTTTGTAATCGAAGTTTTTCTTCATCCAAAAGACTTTCTTCTATTTCTTTACATACTCGGAAGTGATAAATTACAAGCCAGCAAGTGTCATCTGAAAGGCTCAAAGATTCTCCCCTTTTCCCTCCCCTGTCCAAGGAAACTGGAGGGAGAGTCCATTCTGCAGTGTGGCATTGAAATTCCTCCAGTCCCCTGAGGTAGTGGGTTTCAGTAGCTATTTTGAAGGGGTGTAGGATTCACAGGGTTAAAGGGGTGTTGTATTATTGTATTAACAGGAGGATTTTTTTTTTGTCTCCACAGGTGAGAGGCTTCTAATATTAAGGCTTTACGTAGCAATTATAGACTTTAGTGAGTGAAGCGAGCTTATGCTTACGCAACAATAAACCTTTCAGCGAGAGAATCGAGCCTATTCTCGCATAGTAATTAGCCTTTCGACGAGTGAAATAAGCCTGTACTTATGTGTCAATGAACTTTTCAGTGAACGAAGTGAGCTCGATTTTGCGTAGCGATAAATCTTCCTGCGAGCGAAGCACCAAAAACTGGGATCTATACACCAATGACGGATTTCCGTAACGCGAAGCCTCATAGCTAGCTAAAATATTGCACATGTTAAAATTTCGTAGCGGTATAACGGGTATTCAGCTAGTTTAATTAATAAAAATGTGATTTTTCATGTGTAAGCTTTCCTGATAAAAAAAGTAAAAGCTACACATCAAAAAGGAGCTACGTCAAGGGTGGCTATGGTCCAATTGCATTATTTTGCAATTTGACACTCTGAATAAAGTAGTACCCAACCAAAATAGCTATGGCCGTGAAGAGTATTGATATCTAAAATAGAGAGAAGTTTAATGTTATAAATTCCAGCAATGAAATTTAGTAGGATTTTCGTCTTAAAGTCGAAATTTCCCTTCATGTCCTAAAAATTAAAATGTTTGCGACACTTGGCCATTACATATTTTGGATCACTTGTTTGTTGTAATACTGCTGTAAAGCGTAATGGCTAGTCGTACAAGCATTTTTTGTAGCTTGATATTTAGGTCTGGGAAGGGAAATTTTGACTTTGAAAAGAAAATTTTCCTAATTTTCCTTGCCCGTAATTTACAACAACGTTAAACTTGGCAACAAATTTACAGGGATGTTATTTTTAGGATTTCACTTCCTTTTATACAGTACCAATTTTAAATTTATTACTTATTTAAACACTGATAGATAATTTAAGTAGGGGTGTGGAACATCGCACAAATTCTTGTAATTTATATTATTTGGTTTTAAGAAACCAGATCACAGTCCAAGAAGTATTCAGGTATTCAATGTGAATGATAAAATTATTTTAAATAGTTTATTCAGATATGCAAATAATGCTGGCAAAAGAAAAAAAGAAAAAAAAAATGGCAATCACTTCATAGCCGATTAAAGGTTGCCAATGGTCAATTCTTTAAGTACCCTTTTAAAAAAAAAAATTCTTGGTTTTAAGGGCTTTGCGATGTATGGTGAGCTTCTCCGCTGTATATATATATGCCAATAGTATTCTAAGTTTTATAATTTTTACCCCAATCAAATATATTACAATTAAGATTTATAGCTTTTGAGCATTGACCCCCCCCCCTCCCCCCCAGACGATTCGAGAGGGATGGGAGACTTGGTTTTGAGATATTTTTTTTTGTATACTTGTTAAAATTTACAAGTCTACCAAATTTCATAGTTTTAGCATTACTAGAAGTACCTTAGAATATTGATAATCAGTTAGTCTCACAATGTGCTGTTTTCTGCCGTTTTGGAATTTGATTACATCGACAACCATTATAATTGGAGACTTGAAATTTTGAGGTTTTACTTAAGTAACTAACAACTAGCTATTCATAAAAAAATTTAAGCTTTCAGGTACACTTTAATGTGCACATATGAGGAGGTCAAAATGCTGCTGAGTTGCTTCCAGTAAACTTGGAGGGTGCACTACCTTGCACATAGATAATAAAAACTGGTATGTATCCAAAAAGTCTAAAAGCTGTTTTCAAAAAGTGTTAAAAAAAGTGTCAGTTATAAAAAGCAAAGTACTCCCCTCGCTCGATAAAAATTTAACACTCCCTGTTTCACCACGATTAATAATTTGTTATTGAAGATCAGAACAAATAAAGGATTCTACTTACGTAGGATTGCTTAGCCATATGAAGTCCGTGGCGTATACAGGGAGGAGGCTTATAGGGCTACAGCTCCCTGAAAATTGAGAAAAATTATATTTCCAAGTGTAATGTAACAATTTTTGTAAATAGTTAATACTTAATATCCTCATTTAACTAACTTTTCGAGTCAGTCATTTTTTCAAAATAATTATAACAACGAGAAATGAACACAAAAATACAAGCACATCTATTTCATTTCAAACTCTTCCGATTTTACATTTCTTTCTCATTTCTATATGCTGGGGTCATGACGTCCTTCAGATGGTCAGAGCAGAGAAAACTTACTGGTTCCCTGAAAGAGCATGCGTAGACACAAGACTTCTCCCTCCTGATACCAATAATACAAATCTGCCATAGAAAATCTGGTAAAATTTTATGAAAGTGATTTTCTTGGTTTTCAAAACATCATCGAAGCAGATTAGGAAATATGGAAAACAAAATACAGGGTTACTAGAAAAGAATCATTCATTTTCAAAACCCGACTTATTCAAAAGTATTATACTTACAAATATGATTGGTACAAGAAAACAACCGCAAAATATTTAAGTTTTATGCTCCAGGTGGTACTCAAGTTTACCCGATTTATTCAAAAGTATAATACTTTTGAATAAATCTTGTTTTGAAAATGAATGATTCTTTTGTAGTAACCCTGTAGAAAAGTTTTCCTGATGCTTTCGCAGAATGTTCTGTAGACATATTTCCGAATATACGTCACTTATTAAAAAAAAATTGTATTTTACCAGTTTCAATTGAAACTTCTGAGCTTTCAACTTTGTGATCATTAACATCATATTAAGAAATTCTATGAGCAAAACAAGGTTGAACAGACTGGCACTTTTTGTCGATTCACAACAACATAAAAATTTGGTTTCGGTAGCCAATGAAATTGCCTTGTTTAGGGGATTTAGAATACACCAATAAACAGTGTTTACATTATATCATAACAGTATTTAACATTTAATAAATTTCACTGTATACACCAGCGTTGACTTTTTAACATGTTACTTCTTGCGTTGTTTGTATTATGTGTTTAAAGTACGATTTTGGGGTACTTTTTATTATTAGAAATAGTTCGAACAATCCTCATCAAATTTCTTGCAGAAACTAAATCCATAATATGTTTTTTGCTCTTTGCATGGCTTTTTAAAGCACTTTCTCCCATCATGACATTTTTGGCACTCAAAGTGCATCGTGCTAAGTGCCAATCCAAGACATAGGCTTCAAACCATGACATTATATTCTGGCTTTTCAAATCAGATTTAATTGTAAATGCATTTCCCCGCCATTTTTAAACAGTGCGCAAAAAATTAGCACACACAAAACAAAACAAAGATCACTCGACTTGATCGGATATTCCAAATGGCCAAATGCGCAAAGCTGTACTCATCCAAGGGGGAATGACGAAATCTTTGTATGTTCAACTATGCTGTTTTCCTAGTTGCTGATTGGTTTAACTAAATTCAAAAGATTTTGCTCACTTGTTGACAACATTTTTTTAAGATGCTATATTTTTAGAAAATAATATAAAATTCAAGCACTTTAAACGTATTTTTACAGAATTCAAGATTTTTAAGCACTTGAAAATGAAAGATTTTTTTTCAAGGTTTTTTAAAAACGTATGAACCATGTTTAATCACCTCATTTAGAAAATTGTCGAATTATGAGCACCATTATCTTAGCGTAGGGATTTTTTAAAAATATTTTTCCTAACTTACAAATTAAGAAATTATTGAGCTACTGCTATTTTTTTTCCTGTTGTATAAAGCCTAAATAATAAATATATATATATATATATATATATATAACATACATTTATGGTAGTCCTTTTTAAAAAATGTTTTAATATTGAAAAGTTGCCTGCTCCGGAAGAATGTCCCATACACTATCTATTTTTGGCTTCATTATTATCCTCTCTCTCCATATAATTGCTTCTAATTTTTCTTCTTCCACAAATAACATACAACACCTATAAAAATTTTACACCAAAAGATTTTACTAAAATAATATTTTTGTTTATAATTTCAATGACTTTGAATGAAATGAATCATAAATTTACAATATTTACATTATTACGGCCATTGAGAATTATGCCAATAAAGAAAACATTTAGGTACAGTAAAATACCTGAAATCCGAACCTTTTCCAGCACTGCTATCTTAATTATTTTTTTTTTACAGATATTTTTCGTCTGTATCCGAAAGCAAAAACGAAGTGGTTAAGGAAAAAAATACTTAGAAGCAATTTGTTCGAAGCGTTAGACACTGCAAGTAAAGGATTAGAGCAGAGGCACAACTTAAGAATAAGAAATAATGAAGATTCAAGGACAAAAGTTTAGCCAAAAGTCTAAACTATTAAAACAATCTAAAAACAAATGTTTTTAAAACCACATCAAGTTATATATAAGGATTTTTTTTTTTTAGTTTACTCTATTTATCAGTGTTATTTTATTGATTTTGAGTATGAACAATAATATGTTCTAAAATACGGAACTTTTTAAAATCCGGAAATCTCCGATTTCCCAGCGATAACGCATTCGAGATACTCTACTGAATATAAATTGCTGCACGAAAATTAAGTTACCTCTCTTTGGACCAAGGGTCTAATGGATCCAATATTGTAATGAATGATTTTGAGACACACTACTATAACCACCCAAACCAAAATTCTGATCTTCATTTCTTAGCCCAAAGGATCTCTTAGTTAATATAGGGTTACTTATATAAAAAACAAGATCAGAAACTTAAACAAAAAGTAATTATCAATCATATTTAACACATATATTACTATATACATAATACAATAGGTATAAAACAGATATTTAGATAAAATCATAAAAGTTAATAAAAAAAAAAAGAAGCTTTGTTTAAAAAAATTTACAAACTGAAAAAAAAAAGACACTATAAAAGACGCATCTAGCTCAAAAATAGAAATTCAGACAAGCAAAATAAAATACTAAATTTCAAGTAAAAAACTACATACTTTCTTAACTAAAATTTAAGAATCCTGTAGCATGTTATTTTAAAAAGGTTGGTTACAAAAAATGACATTTAAACGTCAATTCAATAAACACAGCACCCATTTAAAATCAGAAACTTTTTTAATTAATAAAGGCGCTAAAAACAGATTTTTTTTTAAACCTCTATTTGAGAATTAACTTTCAGAAACATTGATGAGGACTAATGTAGTTGTTATACCAAACATAAACTAGTTTTGCCTATGCCTTGAAAACCAAGTATAAAATTAGTGTTCTAACATAGAAACATTTCACTTGAATTGTATTTCGGTATTTATTTGCAGTTATGAAAATAGGTAATTTATAAACTTAATCTACTAAAAGGAAAGTACCTAGATTAAAATAATGAAATTGAGTTTTACACAAAAAGAGTAGAAAACATCATCAGAAGATTTCAAATACAGCTTAAATAACACTTCAGATAAGCATGTATAAATCATAAAAAGCTTAAGTTAACCTCCATAAACAAATAAGAAATTGTAGAAAAGAAACATGTTTACATATGCAACATGACAATTATTATGAAATTTATTCTTAACTATATTAAAGTCATTCATAATTTCTTTAAATCTATTTCTAATATCAAGAAACTAGTCACATATTGTCATTGGTTTTGGTTCGAATGGACTGGAACTCTTATCATTGCACACAAGAGTTTCTTAAGAAGACATTGTACACCAAATCGGATTTTTTGGTTTTTTATGCGAGGTATTTCATTCAGAATTCTCTTGCCTGATTCTAGATCAGTTACATATTGACGAGCATTAATTAACTTTTCTTTCAAATCGGGCGAAATTTCTTGATTATTCAATACAAACTGCTTCAATAGCTTCTGGCAGTATAGGACTTCCTTTTTACTCATTTTTTCTTGGGTTTTCTTAATCATCTTTTCCAATAAACTTACCATCGGAATGTTGTTTACGTCTTTTGCTAGTTTTTTATACACTTTTAAATCAGCAATTCCAAGTGTGGTAGTATTCTTACTATGCATGGTGCAGTTAAGAGATTTTTTCAGTCCTTTTGTGTATTCTTCACTAACGACAACCGTATTCACCGAGTTAGTAACTAAGGATCGAATGGAAATGTCTACTCCTCCCTGATTAGCAGGATATCCTGTACTGATGTGTTCATAATATAAACGAGATGAAAATCCTTCTATTTTCACAAAAGGATTGAAATTTTTCAAAGTAACTTCATGAGGAGGTACAATTTTATTCTCCACTGGTGTGTGCGTATTGTTGTTGTTGGCACTAGTCATTTCATCTTGAACGAAGATGTGGGGACAAGTTTTCTCAAGATTAAAATTTTCCGAAAGAGCCTTTGGGCAGTTTTCCAAGACTTCTTCACTGATGTCAATTTTAGTTCTTGCTCGAAGACTACCCATTAACTGATAGCAATTGTCCTCTTGCAAAACAACATATCCATTGATCATGCATTCATGATACAAATGAGAAGAAAGCCGTTTGATTTTCACATAAAGCTGCTTATAATCACTTTCTTGTGGCTTGTGTGTCTTGTTTTCACAGACACTAGGAAGTGCATCGATTTCTGGTTTCTCGGCTAACTTAGTTATTGGAAATTTTTCTTTTAACAATTCAGATTCGTAGACCGCAGAGTGCTGCACAGAAGGAATGCTTAGTTTGTAGGTGGTATTTAGTTTTTCCTTAACCTGACGACATATGGCCACTGTATCAGGGTGAAATAATGAATAATGCAATGTCTGAGAGCGAGCTGGAAACATATCATCACATACGTGACAGGTTACAATTTTGTCACCAGTTGCTCGTTTTACATGATTTTCAAGCTTTGCAATGAGAACTAATGCTTGAGGGTGACTTTCATCTACATGATTGATAAACATGCTTATTGAAATTTGCTGAAGACATACATTGCAACGAACGTGAGCGGGAGATTTCATTTTTAGTATCTCACGAATCTGAAACAGTAAAATGATACTCTCCGATTGACATACTTCAAAATGATCAACACCTTCATAGGGTGAACCACCACAGTATGGACAGCGATCCATAGCGGTAAAACTTTTTTTTTTTTCCTAACGAAAACACGATATTTCTTTGATTTAAAAAGTAAATTAGTAATTTCAATCTCAGTCTCAGCTGTTGCCAGATGCCAAAGGGTAGTTGGATATGTGACAGTTTGTAAATATATTTTTAAAAATAGTTTAAAACCTAAACAAATTTAATATTTTTATTTAATAAATATGATATTAGTAATAAAAGTGGTTTATTTTCTCTCTAAAACTTTTTTCAATCCTCCTTGATAGATTTTTTACAATAAATGGCAGCATGCTTCCAACTAAACCTAAATACTCGAGGGGCACGTGACATCATAGGGACGGTTATTTTCTACGCAACAAGAAACGCGAAGAAATCAGCTCTTTTCACCTCGATTTCGTCAAAATTTGATCATCAAGAGTCATTGATAAATAAAAATTACAATTTTAACTAAGTCAAAATATATTTCAGAATATCTAATATACATTTTGAAGGTCTGTTACTCGATTACTTGAATCGATTAATCGAATTACTCGATTGAAACTTGATTATTTACAGTTTTATTGCAATACAGTCACAAATTCCCATTGAATCCTGTGCTTTACAAGCCAGCGTTCAGCCCACCCGGAATGTCTAGGAACCGATTTTAGAACCGGTCGTGTAGGCAAATGGAAAAGCGCTCTAACAAAAAATAATATTTTCTTAAAATCTATTGCTGTGTAAAATATTAAGGAGGTATGCATAAAATATTATGTTCCTAATAAGAAGAATGAAGACCAGAAGAATAGGAATCATATTTATATTACTAACTGCTGGTCCTCACCCGGAGAAAGCATTGAAATGGCAACTACACAAAATTCCTTCTGCACCGAAATGATTTGGTAACACCCCCTTTTTTTATTAGTTCTTTTTTTTTTTTCTTCTTCAACTTGTACCAGAGGTGGTTCTCTTACATATGTATTCGGAGGCATCAGGTGCTAGTTCTTCCTTTCCACTTCCAGCCGGGAGTTCAACCAACCATATTTATATTAAGTATTTGGGCTCTTAAATAATAATAAAAAAATCATACAGGAATATAAATACATATATGGGTCAATCTCCCAAAACGATAAAAATGATTGTCACAGCTTTATACCACTTTAAAAACAACTATGAAAATAATGAATAGCCTTTTAATAAATTTTGCAAGTTCCAGGCTAACTTTCTCATCAATAACAAATTGAATTTTTTTTTACATATAAATGAATTTAAAAATATATCAAACATCCAAAATTCATTAACCTGGCTTGTCACTAGAGCCATCTATGCAATGGCTGATCCAGCCAGGGGGCGCGCGCCCCTCCCTCAGCTTGAGTCTTATTTTTTTTTTACAAAAAAAAATCCACATTTTGTGTTTTCTTTTTTTAAATAAGTTCACGCAACAAACATATTTCGAATTTCATCTAATTTCCGAAAAAAGCAACAAAAAAAAGCTTATTTTTGGATCAAGTTTCTTTTTATAGCCTTCTCCCTTCTCATTCAAACGGACGTTGAAAGATTGTACTCTTGAAGACATCTTCACGACACTTCAAAACACATCCCTTTCTGTTTAATGTATAATTGGATTGAATTATCAATTAATATTTTTTCCGTCCTCCAGGACCAAAGATACCTTTTTCTGTCGAGTTTCTAAAATATTATCAATAAATATTCTTTCCGTCCTCCAGGACAAAAGATAGCTTTTTCTGTCGCGTGAGAGGAAGAGATTTTGACTCTCATATGGGTAATGTTCGTAATGAGTAATAATACGGGGAAAAAGAATAACGAGAGGTTGACTAGTTGGGTTACCCCCCCCCCCCTCCTCGGAAATTGCCACCTTCAGTCAGTTGGACATGGTAATTGGCTAAACTTTAAAGTTTTGTTAGAAAGGAAGAGGAAGGTTGTTTATAAACTGCATAAGAACTCGTCCAGCTCTAGCTCGTGATTGTGTTTCGGCTTGTAAATAAGCGCCATGTTTGAATTCAGATTAATAATCCTCCTTTGCAACACCACAGTGGAAAGGTATGCCAATTTTTTACAAGAAATAGACTTACAATAAGTTTTGTAAAAAGTATTATCTGTGTAAAGTAGCAGTACTCGGTGGGTGCCCACGGGAAGCAGGAAGATCTACTTTTTTTAGTTTTAGTGATTATTTCGGGGGGGGGGGGGGAGGGTGTCTTGTTTTACGATATTATATAATGTCAAATTCTATCACTGGACTTTTTCATTTAACTTTTTTATTTGATCTTTAGACTTTTACATGTGTAAGTATAACTATTGCCAATAGAGACTTCGAAACTGACATTTGTTTTGTAGTAATTGATCAATAATTAAATCGTATTTGTTTCTATTGCCTTATTAAAAATGTTATTTATAATTATTAGTAAAACATTCTCTTTGGAAAACAATTTTTCACTACATACTTTAGATTACTCGAGTAGCTATGAATTATCCAGTAAAACTACGTATTTTTACTTATTACCCAGATAGCATTTTATCCTTTTAAAACCCTTGTCCAAACCTCTCAAGCGAAAAGGGAGTAAGGTTCAGATGACAAGGGAGTAACCTTCATAAAACCTTGAAGAAAGGGTCCTAGTCTCCAGACGTCAAGCTTTTCGTAACCATTTCATGACCCCCCCTTGCCACAAGGCTTTCGCCGTAAAGGGTATGTAAACCTTTTCGTAATAAGCCTGCCACACGGTTTTTGCCGTAAGGGTTGTATAAGCCTTTTCATAATAGGCTTGCCAAAAGGTTTTCACTGTAAAGGGTGTGTTAACCTTTTCACTCTGAGGTTCCCACCCTGTAGATATAGGAGAGGTTGCAAAAACTTTCCTTTATAAAGTATCATTTATCTTTTGTGTTCAAAAAGAAACACTTAATTGGGAGAGTTCCAATATTGTCGGAAAATGCTTTAAATTTAGTAGCTAATGAAAAATTAATATTTATTCTTTAGGAATTTAATTACAATTTGCCTTTAATGGTATCAATCATAACCCAATTTATTGATAAATTTTAATTTATTTGCAAGGTAGAACTTACTAGAATAATAAACATAATTTACTTTTTTTTTTTGTAAAGAATTTAAAAAAAAATAAAGATTCAAAATTCAATAAAAAATTATGTATATATTATTAAAAAAATGCATTGAGATCTTAGTAGGTTGCGTTAGACAATTTAAATTGCATTAAAATCTGTTTTAAAGGGTTGATCCAAGCTACTTATAGTTTTATTGTTAGAAACATATACAACTAAAAATGCATTTTTACTGATCATTTTTTAGATAATTCTTTATTTTGAAGTAAACAAACACAAATGAGTTGCTTTTTCATTTTATACAAAGAATATAATTTAAACATGATTTTAAATATATACTACAAATATTTCTTCATTTATTTGCTGCATCTGACAAGAAGTTTCTGGAAGATTCTTGAGGAAAACTAAAGGGAATCCCATTCATTTCTCTCTGAAAAAAATAAACAAATTTAAAATCTATAATAATAAAACAAGCTGTGGGTCTGTCTGTCTGTTTGTGGATCTGTTACAGAAACCTACTTAAAATTGGAGTAGAGCTCTGAAATTTTCAACACAAGAAGTTTTGACCTTCTAATTTTATGAATGTCAAACAGAATGTAAAATTTTAATTAGTTCTTTTTTAATTAATATTTTAACTAACTTTTATTTTACAAAGTGACTTCAAATAGAGATACAGCTCAGAAATTTTCCACATAAGTAATTTTGGCCTTCTTATTGAACTATTGAAAAAAAAGAATTTTAAATTTGTTGTTAGTTTTTTCTTTAATTAATTAATAAATATTTTACAAAACGGTTTCTAATAGAGCTACAGCTCTGAAATTTTCAACATAAGTAGATTTAGCCTTCTAATTGGACTTTTAAAAAACGGAATTTTAAATTTTTATTTAGTTCTTTTTAATTAATTAATAACTATTCTACAAAATGATATCCAATATTGCTACAGCTCTGAAATTTTCAACATAAGTAGTTTTGCCTTTTATTTGGCCTTTTTTTGAAAAACAGAGTTTCAAATTTTTATTTAGTTCCTTTTTAATTATTATTATTTTTTTTAAAATTTATTAATATATATTTAACAAAACGATATCTAATAGAGCTGCAGCTCTGAAATTTTCAACATAAGTAGTTGTGCCCTCCTAATTGGACGTTTGAAAAACAGAATTTTACATTTTTATTTAGTTCTTTTTTAATTAATTAAAAAATATTTTACAAAACGATTTCTATTTGGGCTACAGTTCTGAAATTTTCAATACAAGTAGTTTTGGCATTCTAATTGGACTATTGACAAACAGAATGTTAAAATTTTAATTTGATTTTCGATTAATTCTTTTAATTATTATTTTTTTTAACAAAAAGCGACTTCTAATAGGCCTAGAGCTTTGAAAGTTTCAACATAAATAGTTTTGGCTTTCTAATTTTGCTTTCCACAAATACGTGTTAAAATAATCTTAACCTCCTGAAACCTACAGCGTCCGAAACCACCCGAGAACTATTTGTTCTGCAGAGGGTTCTCGGGCGGTTTCGGGCGTTTTGCGATCTTCGAGGGGTGGAGGGGTTTGGGGGTTCTGGTCAACTTCCTCAACTCCTGTGGTGTTGATTTATAGGGGGCAGTTCACTCCTGTCAACTCCGAGAAGCAGAGTCTTGTGGCGAATTTTTTTTTCTTTCTTTTGCATGGGACATTTAGTAGAAACTCCTTCCGCGCGGGAACTTTTACTAGAGAATTGCCAAGTTTTACAAAATAATTTGCGTTTTGGTTCGCAAAACTTTAAATATATATGAAATAAACCATGCTATTGATATTGTTAAATAAAATTATAATATTTAGCTAAACTTCTTGAAGAAATTAATTATTTCATCAAGACAGATCCCTCTATAAATTGTTTTAGTCGCATACAGCTGTGAACTCAAATATTTGTGAATTTTTTACTCATTTTCAAATGACGTTATTTTTTTTTTTTTTTTTTCTTCTTTTTTTTCCGCGAGACATAATTATATAACCCATGAAAACAAAGTTTTAAATATTAATCCTTTATATACATCGCCAATTTTTATATTCATTAACACAGCGCCGATTCTGTTAACAGCGTGTGCTTGTATCTAATTTTAAATATCAAACGCATTTATATCAGCAAAATGTGCGCAAACTACGTTTCAAAATGTATTTATTAGAAATGAACGTGCATTTATGCATTCACATCCAAACATCTTTTTTTTTTTTTTGATTAAAACAATTTTATTATTTTTTTATTTAAAAAAAATTTGGCAATATCAAAGAGTTTCAACAATGATCGGCTTACTGCTATTTTAGTGCGATTGGATGAAGGCAAGTTAGTTTATTAGTAAGTATTCCGTATAAGCAACTTTTTAGTGACAATAACAGCCCCAAAATGTAAAAGAATGTATTGCCATCGACATCGAATCTATCTACCAACTTTCAGCCAGCTTGGATGACGGCAAGGTGAGTTAATTAAGCATCCGCAGACTTGCACTCAATCGACACTCACACAAAATCGAAGTTAATTTAAAGAATTTAAAATACATCCTTTATTGAAACTTTAATGCCTCTAATACGTACGTTATTGAAATATTCGATTTTTCTTAGATGCTATTTTATAATTTTAGGTGAAATGAAAATGAATAGCGAAAGTTATAAATTTATGTGATTTCTATCTCCCTTCTCATGTTGAGTATATTTCTGTCCCCGAGTAATGAGATCAGTATAAGCAGTTAAGATGAAATATATATTTTAAAATCCAGGCACGTAGGATACTTAGTATTATGTTTATTTCAGTGACAGAATGTTCGCGATGTTTTTTAAAATAAAATTTTTTTGTTGACCTATAATATTTTAAAAATAAACAAAGTCAAATGCCATTAAGTATTTAATGAATTAAAGTGTTTAGGTAAACTACTTTCAGGAAGGTCATTACTTCAAGGTGTAGTATTTACTATAGATTGTTGATGGATTACGAAATAATTTATCAAATAGTAATCTTGCAAAGTAAAGCATTTTTCAATTTACATGTTGAAGGATATCTTTATTTTTGGTTTTATACATAAACATGAATTTATTTACGTATATTATTTTTGTTTTCATTGCATAAAATTGTTCACCAAAAATGAACTTAGCGAATGAAATAGGGGTCTAAAAACAAAGGAATAGTGAAATATGTATACATTTCTCATTCTCAAATTACATTACTTTTTTAGAAATACAACTAATTAATATTATATAACCTGCCTTGAAAATCATTGGCAGTAATGAAATTAATGAAGTAATTAAGTTCTTTTGTATTAAAATTAGAATTTGTGGCATGATCAAATTATACATTTTAGTTGAAATTAAAAGTGCGAAAATATAAACTTCTACTGTTTTTTCCTAAAGTATGTACATTTTTCTAAATTTTTAGAAGTACTCAACCACTTGCGCTTGTTTATAAATAAAATGATATGATTATTTTCATTAAATTAAAATTCATTGCAAAATATTTAGAATCATCTTGAAAAACTAAAAACAATATATGCCGATGCACTTTCATTCAAGGAAACCATTTTCTTATTTTATGATGTAGCGCTATAGTTAGTAGTTAGAGAAACATACTGCTTTTTTATTCAATAGGTTAGAAAACAATAAGTTCGTTTTGTATCTCCTGTAAAACTTCAAAATTCTGACTTTTCGGAATTCGAAGTAGCGTTCTTCGTTTTCTACACTTGTTTGTTAAGAGAGAGGGAGTTCAATATTCTATCCTAGCAGTGCAAGGTGTCTCCCCTCAGTAATTATTTTAGCACAATGGTGTATCGATAAGAAAGTGGAAATGGGGAAGGGAAGGACGTTTTCACTGGGGGTGGTCCAGGGCGATAGGCAATTATCTTTTATTCTCTTCTGAATAGGGTCAACTTGAAAATCAGCTTATGAGTGTGGGAGTACTTTTTCTGTTTGAGATTTTTTCCACGTTTGTAATCGAAGTTTTTCTTCATCCAAAAGACTTTCTTTTATTTCTTTACATACTCGGAAGTGATAAATTACAAGCCAGCAAGTGTCATCTGAAAGGCTCAAAGATTCTCCCCTTTTCCCTCCCCTGTCCAAGGAAACTGGAGGGAGAGTCCATTCTGCAGTGTGGCATTGAAATTCCTCCAGTCCCCTGAGGTAGTGGGTTTCAGTAGCTATTTTGAAGGGGTGTAGGATTCACAGGGTTAAAGGGGTGTTGTATTATTGTATTAACAGGAGGATTTTTTTTTTTTGTCTCCACAGGTGAGAGGCTTCTAATATTAAGGCTTTACGTAGCAATTATAGACTTTAGTGAGTGAAGCGAGCTTATGCTTACGCAACAATAAACCTTTCAGCGAGAGAATCGAGCCTATTCTCGCATAGTAATTAGCCTTTCGACGAGTGAAATAAGCCTGTACTTATGTGTCAATGAACTTTTCAGTGAACGAAGTGAGCTCGATTTTGCGTAGCGATAAATCTTCCTGCGAGCGAAGCACCAAAAACTGGGATCTATACACCAATGACGGATTTCCGTAACGCGAAGCCTCATAGCTAGCTAAAATATTGCACATGTTAAAATTTCGTAGCGGTATAACGGGTATTCAGCTAGTTTAATTAATAAAAATGTGATTTTTCATGTGTAAGCTTTCCTGATAAAAAAAGTAAAAGCTACACATCAAAAAGGAGCTACGTCAAGGGTGGCTATGGTCCAATTGCATTATTTTGCAATTTGACACTCTGAATAAAGTAGTACCCAACCAAAATAGCTATGGCCGTGAAGAGTATTGATATCTAAAATAGAGAGAAGTTTAATGTTATAAATTCCAGCAATGAAATTTAGTAGGATTTTCGTCTTAAAGTCGAAATTTCCCTTCATGTCCTAAAAATTAAAATGTTTGCGACACTTGGCCATTACATATTTTGGATCACTTGTTTGTTGTAATACTGCTGTAAAGCGTAATGGCTAGTCGTACAAGCATTTTTTGTAGCTTGATATTTAGGTCTGGGAAGGGAAATTTTGACTTTGAAAAGAAAATTTTCCTAATTTTCCTTGCCCGTAATTTACAACAACGTTAAACTTGGCAACAAATTTACAGGGATGTTATTTTTAGGATTTCACTTCCTTTTATACAGTACCAATTTTAAATTTATTACTTATTTAAACACTGATAGATAATTTAAGTAGGGGTGTGGAACATCGCACAAATTCTTGTAATTTATATTATTTGGTTTTAAGAAACCAGATCACAGTCCAAGAAGTATTCAGGTATTCAATGTGAATGATAAAATTATTTTAAATAGTTTATTCAGATATGCAAATAATGCTGGCAAAAGAAAAAAAGAAAAAAAAAATGGCAATCACTTCATAGCCGATTAAAGGTTGCCAATGGTCAATTCTTTAAGTACCCTTTTAAAAAAAAAAATTCTTGGTTTTAAGGGCTTTGCGATGTATGGTGAGCTTCTCCGCTGTATATATATATGCCAATAGTATTCTAAGTTTTATAATTTTTACCCCAATCAAATATATTACAATTAAGATTTATAGCTTTTGAGCATTGACCCCCCCCCCTCCCCCCCGGACGATTCGAGAGGGATGGGAGACTTGGTTTTGAGATATTTTTTTTTGTATACTTGTTAAAATTTACAAGTCTACCAAATTTCATAGTTTTAGCATTACTAGAAGTACCTTAGAATATTGATAATCAGTTAGTCTCACAATGTGCTGTTTTCTGCCGTTTTGGAATTTGATTACATCGACAACCATTATAATTGGAGACTTGAAATTTTGAGGTTTTACTTAAGTAACTAACAACTAGCTATTCATAAAAAAATTTAAGCTTTCAGGTACACTTTAATGTGCACATATGAGGAGGTCAAAATGCTGCTGAGTTGCTTCCAGTAAACTTGGAGGGTGCACTACCTTGCACATAGATAATAAAAACTGGTATGTATCCAAAAAGTCTAAAAGCTGTTTTCAAAAAGTGTTAAAAAAAGTGTCAGTTATAAAAAGCAAAGTACTCCCCTCGCTCGATAAAAATTTAACACTCCCTGTTTCACCACGATTAATAATTTGTTATTGAAGATCAGAACAAATAAAGGATTCTACTTACGTAGGATTGCTTAGCCATATGAAGTCCGTGGCGTATACAGGGAGGAGGCTTATAGGGCTACAGCTCCCTGAAAATTGAGAAAAATTATATTTCCAAGTGTAATGTAACAATTTTTGTAAATAGTTAATACTTAATATCCTCATTTAACTAACTTTTCGAGTCAGTCATTTTTTCAAAATAATTATAACAACGAGAAATGAACACAAAAATACAAGCACATCTATTTCATTTCAAACTCTTCCGATTTTACATTTCTTTCTCATTTCTATATGCTGGGGTCATGACGTCCTTCAGATGGTCAGAGCAGAGAAAACTTACTGGTTCCCTGAAAGAGCATGCGTAGACACAAGACTTCTCCCTCCTGATACCAATAATACAAATCTGCCATAGAAAATCTGGTAAAATTTTATGAAAGTGATTTTCTTGGTTTTCAAAACATCATCGAAGCAGATTAGGAAATATGGAAAACAAAATACAGGGTTACTAGAAAAGAATCATTCATTTTCAAAACCCGACTTATTCAAAAGTATTATACTTACAAATATGATTGGTACAAGAAAACAACCGCAAAATATTTAAGTTTTATGCTCCAGGTGGTACTCAAGTTTACCCGATTTATTCAAAAGTATAATACTTTTGAATAAATCTTGTTTTGAAAATGAATGATTCTTTTGTAGTAACCCTGTAGAAAGGTTTTCCTGAGGCTTTCGCAGAATGTTCTGTAGATATATTTCCGAATATACGTCACTTATTAAAAAAAAATTGTATTTTACCAGTTTCAATTGAAACTTCTGAGCTTTCAACTTTGTGATCATTAACATCATATTAAGAAATTCTATGAGCAAAACAAGGTTGAACAGACTGGCACTTTTTGTCGATTCACAACAACATAAAAATTTGGTTTCGGTAGCCAATGAAATTGCCTTGTTTAGGGGATTTAGAATACACCAATAAACAGTGTTTACATTATATCATAACAGTATTTAACATTTAATAAATTTCACTGTATACACCAGCGTTGACTTTTTAACATGTTACTTCTTGCGTTGTTTGTATTATGTGTTTAAAGTACGATTTTGGGGTACTTTTTATTATTAGAAATAGTTCGAACAATCCTCATCAAATTTCTTGCAGAAACTAAATCCATAATATGTTTTTTGCTCTTTGCATGGCTTTTTAAAGCACTTTCTCCCATCATGACATTTTTGGCACTCAAAGTGCATCGTGCTAAGTGCCAATCCAAGACATAGGCTTCAAACCATGACATTATATTCTGGCTTTTCAAATCAGATTTAATTGTAAATGCATTTCCCCGCCATTTTTAAACAGTGCGCAAAAAATTAGCACACACAAAACAAAACAAAGATCACTCGACTTGATCGCAGGGACGGAACTAGGTCACTTTTTACCCGGGGCAAGAATTCATTTTGGCGCCCCCACACAATAATTTTTTTAGATTTTAAGCTAACTATATATACATTGAAAATTAACAAAGGTTTTTCCTTTGTAAAATTCTGTTTTGAAACAAACAATAAAAGAATTAATTAATTGAAATTTTAAATAAATATATTTGACAAGCCCTTATTAATGACCAGGGTTCATTCTGCTTGCATAAAGATTTGCATAAAGACAAAAAAAACAACTAATGAATCAATACAAATAATGTCAGTTACAATGAAATAAAAGAACATAGTTGAATGATATGTAACACTTTTTAACACAAAATCTGGTTAACCTGGTTTCAAAACGTCTTAGATCATAAACAATTAAGCTGTTTTACATTTCAAAAAATATTTTCTTCTGTAAAATACTAATACAAAAATTTAAAAAGCTTCCGAATATTACCAGAACTCATTGAACACAAAAGCAAATTAATTTAATGACTTGTCTACAAAAATCATTGAATAGTTGGTTAACACATAAATGTTTATTTTAAAACAATTAATTTAAACTTATTGAAACTCATTTTAATAATAGAATGAATAATATATTACTTACTGTGCTATGTGTGAGTTCTCCATTTTCTTGGAGAATTTAAAATTCTCACCTATGCAATGGACAAAATTTGACGAACATGACATCTGTTTGGTGAAAAATAATGCCGTCAAAATGACAATATAACTCACGCTGAAAATTTGCACCTTTTTCTCGTAGCATGGAGACTGGATTCTTTTTATTTTATTTATCACTTCCTGGAAAATACTTTCTTTTTCGTTATTTTTTATGAAAAATAAGGCCTTGAGATCTATTTTTAGAATTCATGCCTTGATGTTTTATTATTTTTTCATTATTTAGGAATAGATAAAATGTTACACTTAGGCACTTTTATGCTTCCGTTTTCTCTTTTTACGAAACATGTTTGAATGCTTGTGTATGATCAAAAATGATAAGTAGGAGTGTTAATAATTATAAGAATTATCCCTTATAAGAATTATCAATTTATTAACAATAAAAGTATTTTTTTTTAAATGATTTATTAAAATGCTTTCGAAACTCCGCGTCGATTAAAAAAAAAAAAAAAAGTAAATTCCTAGTTCACGTTTATGGGTTGGCGCAATTTTGAAAAGTTGGCGACAAAGCCAGAATGTCGCCAATTCGGAATTCCAATATGAAAAATTGAGAAACGAACCAGCTCCATGATTTGTAGTATAGGAAGGTTGAAGCCAAAGCGCGTCAATAAAAAAAATGGGATTGCCAAATTTAGAACTGTATCGCCTACAAAACAGCGCCAAATCGGCTTGGCGATATTTTAACGTCAACTAGGAATAGACCCAATGTATTGTCATGGGCTTTAAGCTAATTGGCCAAGTTTCAGGACGATAGGATGATGGGAAGGGGGTTAATTAAGCATCCGCAGATTTGTACGCCAGGCTCAAACGCACACTCAAACAAAAGTGAAGTTAATATAAGGGATTTAAAAATATATTGTTAAAAATATATAGTCACATATTTAGTCAGTGCATTTAAATTGAGATTTGGATAGGATGTAATTTACTGTTTTCGTTTTTATTTTTAAAAAATCGATATGTTTTGTGATAAATAGGAATTCTTGTGCTCAATAGGAATTCTTGTGTCAACTTTTTATCGCATAATTTTTTTGCATTTCTTCACGTTTCAGAACATTCTGAATCAAAAAAGTGTTCTAGAAAAAAAGTTTGTGGATCCGTGTGTTGTCTGTGGTCAGCATTACTTTCAAACGGATTGACCTACTTTGGCCATTACACCTGGCGTTACGGTTTTTGTCAAAATCGTGCTTGCGCTGTCATTTTTACAGCCAAAATAATTGCTAAATTAAATGAAGGAAACAGTGGGAATTGAAAGTTGTTCAAAGTTCAACACCCCCAGTTTTTTTAAACTCAGCACGATTCAAAATGTGTAAAAATGAAAAAAAAATCTGTTTTTAGCTGAAGAAATACTAAATTATTCTCTTAAAGAAAACGTTTCAATCGTTAATTATTTCAATTTTTAATTAACTCTTTGCTAATTAATTTTCATTAGGAATCGCAATGAACCTTTAAAGTTAATGATAATCAACCTCAAAAACAAAAGTAAACGATTTCTAAACAATTCAACATCTTGCAGCCCCCTGTAAAAATTCCTTTCGGACTCCTAGAGAACAATAAATATATTTGGAAAGAGATATATCCCAAACGTAACCCTTGTCCTTAATACACATCTTCCGAAGTTTATTAGGTTACAAATTTAAAAAAATTCTTACCTTCATTGGTTTCAGTCTCGTGAACTAGCCAAGATGATAAAAGGTTGGGATATTCTTGCAGTTTCTTTTGCTTTTCTGCGATTCTGCGCCCCAGATAATTTCTTCGACATATTTCAATTTACGAAAATTTCAACAGCATTAAATTGTTGTAATGCTAAATTTTATCTAACTACATTGCGACTATATTACCAATGCGATTTTAAATTAGCATTTCTGGCAGCCTGCCATGTAGCACAAACCTATTCTTCATCAGGGGGTAGGGAGAATTCGTTGTCATTCTTTTGTAAAAGGATAGATTATTACTTTCTTTGTACAGAAATGTATTATTTTTTTTTCTAGTGGATTTTTTCTTCTGTTGGATATCTTAAAGATCATCCAGAATTTTAAGAAAAAATGAAAATTTATTTATGAAAAATTATCCTTTCGTCCAAATATTAAAATTTATACAACAAATAGTGCTTTGTTGGCTTTTTGGCGCCACCTCTGGTTAGCGCCCGGGGCAGCTGCCCCGCCTGCCCCCCCTAGTTCCGGCACTGCTTGATCGGATATTCCAAATGGCCAAATGCGCAAAGCTGTACTCATCCAAGGGGGAATGACGAAATCTTTGTATGTTCAACTATGCTGTTTTCCTAGTTGCTGATTGGTTTAACTAAATTCAAAAGATTTTGCTCACTTGTTGACAACATTTTTTTAAGATGCTATATTTTTAGAAAATAATATAAAATTCAAGCACTTTAAACGTATTTTTACAGAATTAAAGATTTTTAAGCACTTGAAAATGAAAGATTTTTTTCAAGGTTTTTTAAAAACGTACGAACCATGTTTAATCACCTCATTTAGAAAATTGTCGTATTATGAGCACCATTATCTTAGCGTAGGGATTTTTTTTAAATATTTTTCCTAACTTACAAATTAAGAAATTATTGAGCTACTGCTATTTTTTTTCCTGTTGTATAAAGCCTAAATAATAAATATATATATATATATATATATATATATATATATATATATATATATATATATATATATATATATATAACATACATTTATGGTAGTCCTTTTTAAAAAATGTTTTAATATTGAAAATTTGCCTGCTTCGGAAGAATGTCCCATACACCATTTATTTTTGGCTTCATTATTATCCTCTCTCTCCATATAATTGCTTCTAATTTTTCTTCTTTCACAAATAACATACAACACCTATAAAAATTTTACACCAAAAGATTTTACTAAAATAATATTTTCGTTTATAATTTCAATGACTATGATTTGAATGAAATGAATCATAAATTTACAATATTTACATTATTATAATAATAATATTAAAAATAATAAAACTAAACAAATCACCAGGATAAATTTTTTTCCCCAGTAGTTCAAACAATGACCCTCATGGTTTCCCACTGCCATTTCGGCCATTGAGAATTATGCCAATAAAGAAAATATTTGTGTACAGTAAAATACCCGAAATCCGGACCTTTTCCAGCACTGCTATCTTAATTTTTTTTTAAGGATATTTTTCCGTCTGTATCCGAAAGCAAAAACGAAGTGGTTAAGGAAAAATATACTTAGGAGCAATTTGTTCGAAGTGTTAGACACTGCAAGTAAAGGATTAGAGCAGAGGCACAACTTAAGAATAGGAAATAATGAAGATTCAAGGAGAAAAGTTTAGCCAAAAGTCAAAACTTTTAAAACAATCTAAAAACAAATGTTTTCCAAAATTACATCAAGTTATATATAAGGATTTTTTTTTTTTTTTAGTTTACTCTATTTATAAGTGTTATTTTATTGATTTTGAGTATGAACAATAATATGTTCAAAAATACGGAACTTTTTAAAATCCGGAATCTCCGATTTCCCAGCGATAACGCATTTGAGATACTCTACTGAATATAAATTGCTGCACGAAAATTAAGTTACCTTTCTTTGGACCAAGGGTCTAATGGATCCAATATTGGAATGAATGATTTTGAGACACACTACTATAACCACCCAAACCAAAATTCTGATCTTCATTTCTTAGCCCAAAGGATCTCTTAGTTAATATAGGGTTACTTATATAAAAAAACAAGATCAGAAACTTAAACAAAAAGTAATTATCAATCATATTTAACACATATATTACTATATACATAATACAATAGGTATAAAACAGATATTTAGATAAAATCATAAAAGTTAATAATAAAAAAAAAAAGCTTTGTTTAAAAAAAATTTACAAACTGAAAAAAAAAGACACTATAAAAGACGCATCTAGCTCAAAAATAGAAATTCAGACAAGCAAAATAAAATACTAAATTTCAAGTAAAAAACTACATACTTTCTTAACTAAAACTTAAGAATCCTGTAGCATATTATTTTAAAAAGGTTGGTTACAAAAAATGACATTATAAACGTCAATTCAATAAACACAGCACCCATTTAAAATCAGAAACTTTTTTAATTTATAAAGGCGTTAAAAACAGATTTTTTTTAAAACCTCTATTTGAGAATTAACTTTCAGAAACATTGATGAGGACTAATGTAGTTGTTATACCAAACATAAACTAGCTTTGCCTATGCCTTGAAAACCAAGTATAAAATTAGTGTTCTAACATAGAAACATTTCACTTGAATTGTATTTCGGTATTTATTTGCAGTTATGAAAATAGGTAATTTATAAACTTAATCTACTAAAAGGAAAGTACCTAGATTAAAATACTAAAATACAGTTTTACACTAAAAGAGTAGAAAACATCATCAGAAGATTTCGAATACAGCTTAAATAACACTTCAGATAAGCATGTATAAATCATAAAAAGTTTAAGTTAACCTCAATAAACAAATAAGAAATTGTAGAAAAGAAACATGTTTACATATGCAACATGACAATTATTATTAAATTTATTTTTAATTTTATTAAAGTCATTCATAATTTCTTTAAATTTATTTCTAATATCAAGAAACTCGTCACAAATTGTCATTGGTTTTGGTTCGAATGGACTGGAACCCTTATCATTGCACACAAGAGTTTCTTAAAAAGACATTGCACACCAAATCGGATTTTTTGGTTTTTTATGTGAGGTATTTCATTCAGAATTCTCTTGTCTGATTCTAGATCAGTTACATATTGACGAGCATTAATTAATTTTTCTTTCAAATCGGGCGAAATTTCTTGATGATTCAATACAAACTGCTTCAATAGCTTCTGGCAGGATCATCTTTCCAAATAAACTTACCATCGGAATGTTGTTTACGTTTTTTGCTAGTTTTTTATACCCTTTTAAATCAGCAATTCCAAGTGTGGTTATGTTCTTACGATGCATGGTGCGGTTAAGAAATTTTTTCAGTCCTTTTGTGTATTCTTCACTAACGACAACCGTATTCACTGCGTTAGTAACTAAGATCGAATGGAAATGTCTACTTGTCTCTGATTAGCAGGATATCCTGGACTGATGTGTTCATAATATAAACGAGATGAAAGTCTTTCTAGTTTCACAAAAGGATTGAAATTTTTCAAAGTAACTTCATGGGGAGGTACAGTACCCCCTAAGAAAATCAGAACGATGGCTATATCTTTGGTTCTAATTATCGTAGATTCTTACGGTTTGCACCAAAATGTTTTGCTTACTATTTTCCATATATCTGACGCAATTTGTTTTCTTAAGGGGCCGTTTACTAAGTAAACGTAACGCTAACTTCGAAAATTTCAATACGAACCCTTATTTTTTATCATTTCATTCGATTTAGAATACATCATTTACTCTATATACCAAATTTCAATGCATTATTTTGAAAAACACGCCACTTATGAGCGAAAATGTCTAGACCATTTTTGGACCGATCTTCAGGGAGAATTTCCATAAAACGAAAGGTATTTTTAAGGTTCTACTTCACAGCGGGAGAAATCGAACGGTCAGTAATACAAATATTAATCTAAAATTGCATAGAAACTACTTGGATTTATAGTGTCATGTTTAAGATTAATACAAAATTAGCAGGTAAACGCAAAAGTAACATAATTTATTTACAACATTAAAGATGTGCATTCTTCATACGAAATAAATAAAATATCGAAAACTGTAATTTCAGAAGTATAATGTATACTGCTGATAATTAGAAAATTAATAAATATAAAATGTAGGCATTAGTAAACAGCATTAAGCAAAGCGTGATAATTTATTTTACAGAAACATTTCACTGTAAGCACAAATTTAACAGGTTCGTTGAAATTATTAATAAAATGAAAAATCACACAAGTCAGTAAAATTTTTAAAGGATAACTTATGAAATTGTTTAAAAAGTGCTGTTTTAAATAAATGGAATGTAATGAAAGTAATTTTAAAAAAAATCAAAAATCAGTAGGCTGTATAGTGTCCCATCGTGATCGATAACTTGTTGCATCCATCGTGGCAATGAATAGATCTAACTGAATTTGATATCCGGATCAGCCCGTAAGGATTTCCAAGAGTTTTCAGCAGCTCTCCATACTTCTGCAGTTGATTGCACACAGGAAAAATCAATCCTGGCTTTCCATAATGCCCACAAATTTTCCATGAGCGCAATTCCCGAATAAATGACTTGCGATGTTCAAATTTGATTTACGGGGTGGTGGTGGCAATGGGAACTGGTTTTCGTCAAAATAGGGCATACGCCTAAGGTTGAAATCATGAAAAAATCATGTTTTTCAACTAATGCTAAAAAACGGCTTTAACAATTTTGATTAAAATTTCCGTGCTAGCCTCTTAAGGTCATTCCCCCCTCTGGAATTCCAGTAGAAATGCGATACAAGCTTATGAAGTTGAAAAACGAGCGCCTTTAACTCAGAGCTCTCTGTCCTTGAGCATCACCCAACAACGATTGAATTTTTTTTCTTGTTTCATGCCCAAGAAAGGACATTGTAATGAGTAAATACCATAACCATTTCCCCCCCCCCCCTTCTTTTTTCTTTTTTTGTCTTTGTAAAAATTGTTACCAAACACGGTAAATAACACCATACCAAATTTTAATGCAATGACCAATATTATAGTGTAATTGAACGTTGTGCGATTTTCCACACCTCTAGTTAACCTTGAATTAATCTTTGATTGTTTTCAAAAGTCGTCTACTATACGGTCCCTTAAAGTGAGCGTTTTTTACATTTTCGCTAAAAAATCGAGAACTAAAAGTCAAAATGGGAAGAAAAAAAATTATAGGGGGGGGGGGGGGGTTAGACCATGGTAAATTTAATGAAAGCAAAAAAAAATATATGTTTCTATTCAAAAAAAAAAAAAAAAAAAAAAAAAAATTGTTTAATTAATTAATAATTAATTATTAAAAAAGAAATTGTTGCAAAAGTTGATTGCTATTTATGTTTGGCCATTTAACAAACTATCTTTTAAGAAAAAATTACTGAAATATATTAATTATTTAAGTATTTATGGCCAAAAAACTAACTTTTTTATTTAACATTAATTTATCATTTTCTTTTTATCATTTAAATTGCAAACCATTCATTAGAAAATTACAAATTTTTGTACTTCGCCTTTTTTTTTAATGCTGAATCCAAATATGGGATAATATTATGAGGTTGCTGTTGAACTTTTTAAAGTTTGGTTCTGTTTTAATATGTAGATGACCCCTCATGATAAAAAATACTACATGCAATTATTAAAAACCTTCCACGATTTACAACGGTACCTTTTGTTTGTTATTTCAACAATTAGAGCACAAGATATAGCCATCGTTCTGATTTTTTTTGGGACTGTACAATTTCATTCTCCACTGGTTTGTGCGTATTGTTGTTGTTGGCACTAGTCGTTTCAATCATCATTTCATCTTGAACGAAGATGTGGGGACAAGTTTTCTCAAGATTAAAATTTTCCGAAAGAGCCTTTGGGCAGTTTTCGAAGACTTCTTCACTAATGTCAATTTTAGTACTTGCTGGAAGACTACCCATTAACTGATAGCAATTATCCTCTTGCAAAACAACATATCCATTGATCATGCATTCATGATACAAATGAGAAGAAAGCCGTTTGATTTTCACATAAAGCAGCTTATAATCACTTTCTTGTGGCTTGTGTGTCGTGTTTTCACAGACACTAGGAAGTGCATCGATTTCTGGTTTCTCGGCCAACTTAGTTATTGGAATTTTTTCTTTTAACAATTCAGATTCGTAGACCACAGAGTGCTGCACAGAAGGAATGCTTAGTTTATAGGTGGTATTTAGTTTTTCCTTAATCTAACGACCTATGGACACTGTATCAGGGTGAAATAGTGAATAATGCAATGTCTGAGAGAGAGCTGGAAACATATCATCACATACGTGACAGGTTACAATTTTGTCACCAGATGCTCGTTTTAAATGATTTTCAAGCTTTGCAATGAGAACTAATACTTGAGGGAGACTTTCTTCTACATGACTGATAAACATGCTTTTTTGAAATTACTTGAAGACATACATTGCAACGAACGTCATCGGGAGATTTCATTTTTAGTATCTCACGAATCTGATGCAGTAAAATGATACTCTCCGATTGACATACTTCAAAGTGATGAATACATTCATAGGGTGAAGCACAGAATGAACAGCGATCCATCCATAGCGGTAAAACTTTTTTTTTAACGAAAACACGATATGGTTGGTTGAACTCCCGGCTGGGAGTGGAAAGGAAGGACTTTGTGAACTAGCACCTGCCTCCGCGTACATATGTGAGAGAACCACCTCTCTAAAACAGGTTGAGGTAGAAAAAAAAAAAAAAAAGAAGAAAAAAAAAAGAAAAAAAGAACAAAAAAACGGGGTTATCAAATCATTTCGGTGCAGAAGGAATTTTGTGAAGTTGCCATTTCAATGCTTTCTCCGGGTGAGGACGTGGACACGCACGTCGAGCTGCTCTCTCAGCTATCCAAAAAACACGATATTTTTTTGATTTAAAATGTAAATTAGTAATTTCAATCTCAGCTGTTGCCAGATGCCAAATGGTAGTTTGATATGTGGAAGTTTATAAATATATTTTTAAAAATAGTTTAAAACCTAAACAAATTTATTATTTTTATTTAATAAATATGGTATTAGTAATAAAAATTGTTTATTTTCTCTCCAAAACTTTTTTCTACATGACTGATAAAAAAAATGAAAAGTTGATAGATTTTTTTCAATAAATGGTAACATGCTTCCAGCTAAACCTAATATTCGAGAGGCACGTGACATCATATAGATGGTTATTTTCTACGCAACCAGAAACGCGAAGAAATCAGCTCTTTTCACCTCGATTTCGTCAAAATTTGATAATCAAGAGTCATTAATAAATAAAAATTACAATTTTAACTAAGTCAAAATATATTTCAGAATATCTAAAATACATTTTGAAGGTCTGTTTAATGAACCCATTGACGGTCATGCACGTATATATACGTCTTAGGATCCCCAGTTTTTCTAGCAATACACAAAATTTTTAAGTTTATAAATAAAAGTTAAAATACGATATATTTTAGATATTTTTATTAGAATATTCTATAACCTATTTAAAATAAAATAAATAAAAAATAATCAAAAAAAATTATGTATTTGAATTAGAAATATAATTTAAAAATTATTGCAGGGAAAACAACTGGGGAATTTCGCCCATTCCCATGACCGTCACTGGGTTTGAATGACTAGATTGAAACTTGATTATTTTCAGTTTTATTGCAATACAGTCACAAATTCCCATTGAATCCTGTGCTTTACATGCCAGCTTTCTGCCCACCCGGAATGTCTAGGATCAGGGCCGTCTCGAAGCACTAGTTTCTTTTTCTACGGGCCTGCTCCTTCAACTGATGACGTCACAAACGTAATCTGCTTTCCCCGACGGAGAGAATTCACTCTTCTTCGTATAAAAGATATTTCGCTTCTAAGTGACCCTGATGATCATTTCATTTGGTATTTTTCTTAATATGAAGTATTAAGAGCCAACTTAAAACATAATAAACATAATTTAAAACAAAATAAGTTATCTTTTCTGAAAACATTATATTTCATTAAAATTCATAATGCTGGAAAAATCACTATATCTAAAACTCATTTAGAAATTAAATGTTATTGTAAAAGTTATATATATATATTTTTATGTTAACTGTTTAATGAAATGAAATTTTTCTAATATACACAGTGCAGGGTAACTAGAATACAATGAAAGAAAAATAAAACAGTACAGAAAAACATTTTATTTACAATAAATCGCACAAACATAAATTATTGAGCATAATTTACACACAAATATGAATACATTATGTGATTCCTACTCATATATTAGCCAGGACATCCAGTTTTCTTTTTGTACTTCTTGGTTGTTTGTCATTTTTTACTTTAGTATAGTTATTTAAAAACACATTTGAAATGACAGACAAACATTGTTTGATTAAAAATACTATTTGTTTTCCACAACTACTACAATTTACGTTGAAATCTATTCCTAAGATTTCAATTTTTTCCATTGTTAAGTGAATTATTAACTGCTTAGGTTCCGGAAACTTTAAAAACAAATTTTCATACCCTTCGCCAATAAGTTTCTGAAAAATTTGATATGCATTTTGCATGATGAAAACTAATATTTGTTGAGGCCATTTTAATCGTCCTCTATCTGTTAACAGAAAGTATTTGAAAATTTCAACGGGGCAATCTAGTTCCAATGTTTTGTCTTTTATTAAAAAGGAAATACAATCATTGCATTTCAAAATATGAGAAACTTTATACGCTACGTATCCAGCAATATAAATTAAAATACACATAGTATCATCTGAAATTTCGGAATCATCTTTGCTGTTAAACACATCATAAAAAATTTCCGGAATTTCAAACTCTTTTTCTACTTCAGAAGTTTGCTTAAATTTAAAATCTCTTATTTCAAATTTCCCTTTTTTTTCTGAATACATACTCAATAAATTTAGTATCCTCAATTTTTTCTCTGTCTCCATAATCTGAGCACATGAAATGTTGTAGTTGCCCCCACTCATTTGACGATATTGCCCAAATCTAGCTTCAATACTGTCGGTTTGAAATTTTCCCAAAAGAATATAGGCGAAACCTAAAGTTTCAAACATGTATTTTATGAGGGCAACAAGAGTTTGCGTTGTGTGGTTTAGCGCAAAAAAAGTTTCTTTTGACAAAAAACCTCCTCTCCCAGGAACACCTAACTTTTTTTTCTCTTTAGCTTTTAAAGAATATAACTCTTGCCATTGCTTTAGCCAAACGCAAAAAATTTCCAAAAATTGAAAGTTACTGTCCGAGAGTGATGTTATGGGATTACATTTATCATCGTTAAGATGCTTACCTTTGAGAGTATGCTTGACATTTACAACTTTCCACCATTCGGCAATTAATTTAACAAACTGTTTTGTACATAACATGTTATTATCATTTAATTTATTTCCATAGTCACTATATTACTATCATGAAACAAGTTTAAAGCTGTTTGTACATTTTGCTTTTCTATTGAATTTGGATATAGTGTCTTATGGGAAAGTTTTGGGGCCATCTTTAGAATTTGTGTCTTTTCTTTTTCATAAATATCCTCTAAATGTTTCATATCTGCCTGTATAATATTACCTTCACGAGGACATTGTGTGAATAAAATCGTCTGTTTGAGCCAATTATTGCGGATGCATTTAATAATATGAACCGTATCAAATAAGAAAAACATTTTTAAATCAGAATCATTCGGATTAACTATACAAGGTTTTAGTGTGCCACCGCACAAAAGTGTAAACATGTTTCGATTGACACGGTTATTATCCGAAATCAATGTTAAAACCTTAAAGCCACAATTGTGCAACATTGATAAAACTCGCTTAGTATATTCGAGTAAAATATTGGCAGTAAGGTTTCTAATGGGATACAGTGCAACAATATCTTTTGAATGAGAAGTTACCGAAGTAATCATGAATGCCTGTACAGTTGTAGCAGCAGAGTTTGAATTTTCAGAAATGCCGATGAGATGGCCTGCTTTGTAGCAATAAGAAGGATTTACATAAATCTCATCCAGCAATAAATTGACTGTTTTTTCATGATTTCCTAACAATTTAACTTTATTTTTTAAAAAGGAAACATGACTTTCAGAAGAGTAAGTGGGGCTACATAAATGAGTCAATTTTCTTAAGTATGAGGGATGGGGTAAAGTCATAACTTTGCTATTTCTGATTAAAATGTAAGCAGCAGGAAAGCTAAAGTAAATTTTGCAACACCATAAAATAGAATCAGTTGTGTACCTAATTTGCTTTTGATTCAAATGTTCAATTTGTTGAATTAAAAACTGTATTTTCAGAAATACATTTTCACCAGCAATTGCATCATTTTCAATACACTTTTTTAAATTTTCAATGGCATACAATAAGTTATCATGGTAAGTAATATTTTGTTCATTATAAGTTGATAAAATGCTTAAAATGTTTTCAAATTTTGACCATTTATCACATTTATGCTCAGAGCCTAGAACCCAATCAAAGGAAGAGATTTCAACTATGTTATTGTCGTAGTAAACTTCAACACTTAAATCAGAAAATATTTTAAAACATACAGTAACTTTTGGAATGCCTATTTCCTGTAGAATAAAAAATAAAGCATACTCACTGCGTACGATTGTCATCCAATTTTCATTTGTTTTACACACATAATTATCAACTAAATCTTTAAAAGAGTTAATTGAGTCTTTATTGCACCACTGAACAAACTGTTGGTCATCTCTTAGCTTTAATTCTTCCCATCGTTCACTAGGAAGTTTTCTTTTTGGGGGCAAAGGTGTACTTAGGTAAGTAGGTAGGCTTTCAAATATAGTTGGGTAGGCATCAGCTGTAAGAGTTATTTTTTTTCTTGGCACAACCAATTCGCTTCCATCATCTCGTCGCATTCTATCTTCTCGTATAATAAATTGCTCTTCAAAATGTTTTATGCAGACAACAGCAGAGGGACTTGGAGTATAGTTGTCTCGACTTATTTTCCGTATCCATAGTTGAAGTTTCTTGGGATCCTTAGGATATTTGAAGACGGTTGTATACTCCGCTTCGTTGTCATAGTTTGAACGACATCCAGGGGCACTGCATTTTTTCCCCATTTCTGCAAAGAAAATAATATTTTATAGTGTTTTCAATTTTTGCATTTGCAAAATAGGCATGATATTTAGAGGTTCCTACAACAAGCTGTTTTATACAAGTTTTCTGAAGTCACGTTGGAAAAAAGTGTAATTATATAAAACATATTAAACTTTTTCAACATGTACAGTCATTGAGTATTTTTATTTTTCATGTTCTGTCCTCCGAGACATAAGTTTTAGTTTAAAAGGATTTAATCTTATTTTTGGGGTTATATAATTGTACAGCTCATGCAAATACTAAGGAGTGTGTTGCACAGAAAAATCAGGAGATCAATTAACGTTTACCTGGACTCAAAAAAGAAAAACCAATTAAATCATTTTAGAACAAGCAGTATGATATGTTTATCTTTTGTAATGCATTTGTTTACCTTATCTGTAACAGGAGAACTGCTATGTTTTTCACATTATTCGAACATTGTCAAGTTAGCAAGGAACACCATGTTCTGTTGTTCAAATTCCCATTAAGATAAAATTTTGTTTAACTTGACTCACTACCAAACAGAACAAAAGCAAAATAAACAGACAGATTTTGAATCAGTATGTTAAACTATTGATACATTCAATAACGCTTGTCGTAACCAAAAAATCTATAAAGGAATGATATTTAAGAAATAATATTAAAGTACTTACTTGCAGATTATTTTAAATGTTGTCGCCTTGCTTTTCCCAGGTAAAAGATGCGCCTATATTATAAAAAAACAAGCGTCTTTAAACCATCACATAAAAAACAACGTGCTCCGAAAACGTACTAATGGCGATTCTGGCCTGTTGTCAGATCATAAGTACGCACAGAGAAGAGACCCCGTTTGTGACGTCACACTCGTTTCCCGAAGGTAGGATCGGGCCCGCTAAAAAGACACTAGCGCGTGAATGCGCTCTCGAGAAGGCCCTGCTAGGATCCGATTTTAGAACCGATCGTGTCGGCAAATGGAAAAGCACTCAAACAAAAATAATATTTTCTTAAAATCTATTGCTGTGTAAAATATTAAGGAGGTATACATAAAATATTATGTTCTAAGAAGAAGAATGAAGCCAAGAAGAATAGGAATTATATTTATATTACTAACTGCTGGTCATCACCCGGAGAAAGCATTGAAATGGCAAATTCACAAAATTCCTTCTCCACCGAAATGATTTGATATCCCCTTTTTTTTTTTTTTTTTTAGTTCTTTTTTTTTCTTCAACCTTTTCCTTAGAGGTGGTTCTCTTACAAATGTACGCGGAGGCACGTGCTTGTTCACAAAGTCCTTCCTTTCTACTCCCAGCCGGGAGTTCAACCAACCAACCAGGGGGGGGGGGGGGTCTCCCCCCCCCCTCCTCGGAAATTGCCACCTTCATTCATTTGGACATGGTAATTGGCTAAACTTTAAAATTTTGTTAGAAAGGAAAAGGAAGGCTGTTTATAAACTGCATAAGAACTCGTCCAGCTCTAGCTAGTGCTTGTGTTTCGGCTTGTAAATAAGCGCCATGTTTTAATTCAGATTAATAATCCTCCTTTGCAACACCACAGTGGAAAGGTATGCCAATTTTTTACCAGAAATAGACTTACAAATAGTTTTGTAAAAAGTATTATCTGTGTAAAGTAGCAGTACTCGATGGGTGCCCACGGGAAGCAGGAAGATCTACTTGTTTTAGTTTTAGTGATTATTTCGGGGGGGGGGGGGTCTTGTTTTTCGATATTATATAATGTCAAATTCTATCACTGGACTTTTTCATTTAATTTTTTAATTTGATCGTTAGACTTTTTCATGTGTAAGTATAACTATTGGCAATAGAGACTTCGAAACTGAAATTTGTTTTGTAGTAACTGATCAATAATTAAATCGTATTTGTTTCTATTGTCTTATTAAAAATATTACTTATAATTATTAGTAAAACATTCTCTTTGGAAAACAATTTTTCACTACATACTTTAGATTACTCGAGTAGCTATGGATTATCCAGTAAAACTACATATTTTTACTTATTAAGCTCACTGCATTAATATTTTATGAATATGTTAAATTCTGATGTACAATTACTGATTTCCCAATTTGATGTAAGTATAATGTAAGATTTATACTTAGTCAGTTAGTTGCAAATAAACGTAGCAAGTTCCCACTTTCATTGGAATTTCTTCAGTATAATCGATACCTCCGGAAATGTAACTTGCTTAAATATTTACTATGTAAGGTACATTTTTAATACAATTTTTTTATTGAATAAAATAGTAAATGAAAAACCAAAAGGACAGTGTTAACCACCTTACGCTAAGATAGCAAGTCAGAAATGCGACGAAAGAAGGGGAAGTGGGGGTCAATTAATGGATATGGATTATTTTGAAGTATATTTCTTGAACGCTGCATAGATTTTTTGACTTTTTTTAAATATTCAATTTCGTCCTGACTAAGGCACGGCAAAGTGTTGCACCCCTCCCTCAGGAAAATCCTAGATCCGCCACTGTATGGAGCAATACATTTTTCACTGTATGATATTCTAATTCCAGCATTATGGCCGAAAGAAAAATATTTTTGACTTATTCGATTAATTTATTTCATCCTGAGAGAAACCTAGCTTTTAAGTTCTTAGCCGATGATTGTGTACTGCCGTGGATTAATGTAGTGGGGATTTTATAATAAATGAGAGAAAAAAAAAGTTGTTTGAACGATTTTTTTTTTTTAAAAATAAGCTTTTGAATGGTCGAAGTGTTGGATAATGTTGCTTTTCATAACAGAAAATGTAAGTACTGAATCCATTTAAATATATTAAAATTTTATGAAGATAACTGTGGGTTATTAAGTGCACGTTAAAGAGGAACTGTGATGATATAAATTATGGAATTTTTTCTTCTTTTTTTTTCTTCCCAACTTGCTCATGAATATTGTCTATAAAATGAAACCATGGTAATGTAATTTCTTAAGTAACTACAACTGATTTTTGTTAGGACCACATTGCAAAATATTTTCGTTCCTCCGTACATTTTTTTAATTAAAGAGTCCTACTGAGAGTCTAATTTTTTCTTTTCTATTAAGATCTGAATCAAAAAATTTCATTATAATTACCATTAGGAAATTTATCAAAATAAGTCTGCTTTTGACTTACACCAGGTTTTTTTTTTTTTTTTTTTTTAAACACTCTATAAAATTGTAAGAAGGTGTATTTCTTGTTAGGACCTTTTTCAAAATTTACTTTTTACGAAAATTTTCTTCATATTGTTATTTATAATACTTCGCCGAATTTTCTAATTATTGGGAGATCGGGTCAATACATCTATACAAGTTTCGCAAATGGTACTGAGGTATAAAAATTTCGTACTCTTAACTATAAGATTGACGTTCAAATGTAAATTTAGTTATATTACAAGATTATCTGAACAGTAGCTTTAAGTATTAAAAAACATATACCTATACTTGGTATCCTTTTAACAAATAATTTAATTTACTATGCAATAAATTTCATTTCTATTATGAATAATCGTTATTGTTAAATAACCTTCCGACAGATAGCACCACTACTGCAAAACTTTCATATGAGATTTTTGAAACTAGGGAGTCTTTATGATTTTTAATAGGAGCAACTCGAAAATTTCTCGATGGTAGTATTTGGTAACTTATTTTGCTTAGTATTCGCGCCCCAGCAGTGTACAACAGAATTACCGTATATTCATTTGTACATCCTAAAGATAACCCCTTTAATTGTTAATTGCACTGGTTGTGATGTCAAGATGCGAACTCCATTTCATGACAAATTGAATGATATAACTTTTCTAGGTGTGGCAACACGAAAATCTGTTTAGACAGTTTTAGTTCGTGTTTTTTTTTGTGTGAAATAAAGTAGAGCCGTTAAGTTTACGTCTGAGTTAGCTCTATTATTTATATAAATATCTTAGAACTAGGTGAGCCTTGGGTTCTAGTTGAAAAGATAAATTAATCCGTGTCAAAATAGACGTGTTTCTGAAGCGTAGAAAGTTTGTAGCTATTTTATAGAAGAGCAATTCTTCACATCTGGAGTCCGTGACAGGACCGGTAAACGTCAATATGTTTAAATCTGTTAAAGGCTTTAAAAAGGAAGAGTTAATTTACTTGTGCCAAGATATTAACGAGGACTTACCGTTGAAAGTTACCATATCTATCTTGAAAGATGTTATTCTAAACAGTAAATGCTATACAGAAGATCCGGACTTTGTTTCAGCCGTGTTAACCACAACTGTTTCTGAAAGGCAGGAAAAAGAAGAAGAGGCTGAAATTCAAAAACTTCAAGAAGAGAAAGAAAGAAAACTTGAAGAAGAGAGAAAGCGTCAAGACGAAGAGAGATAGCGCCAAGACGAAAAGAGAAAGCGCCAAGTCGACGAGAGAAAACGACAAAGACAAAATGAGTTGGAAATAGCGAGATTAAATTCCCGAACAGGCTTTAGATGCTCAAGAAGATGATCAATCTACAGAATCAGGTAGTGTAAAAAAGAAATTTCACTTACCTAAGTTAGAATTACGGGAGATTTAAAAGACTGGTTGCCATTTTGGAGCCAGTTCGAACATGTTCATAATGATGTAGATATAGCACCAAAAAATAAATTTCAGTATTTAGTGCAAGCAACCGTTAGGGGATCGCGCGCTCGGGAGGTAGTGGAAAGTTTTCCACCAACCGGCGCCAACTATGCCAAAGCTGAAGAATCGTTAAAATCGCGTTTTGGTCGAACTGATTTACTTGTGGAATTCTATGTCCGTGAGCTTTTAAAATTGGTTTTGGAAAACGCTTCGCAAAGTTTTACTGTTAATATATGTGCTCTGTGTGACCATTTGGAGTCTCAGATCAGGGCATTAGAGACACTTGGCGTAACAACGGATAAAAGTGCTGCTCTGCGTCATCCTTTGGTTGAGTCATGCTTACCGGAAGATACACTAAGAGTATGGCAAAGACAAAGAAGTCCTGGTTTCAGCCACAGTGTGGAATCACAAGAAAGGCTTAGTAGCTTACTAAAATTTTTAAAATCTGAAGTAGAATCAGAGGAAAGGATTTGTTTGGCGATGCAAGGTTTCGGCTTGAACAAAAAGAAATACAGTAATGGGTTTAGAAATAAGAAATTTGAAACAAGAGTGAAACAGAATAAAACACCCACAGCCGCCGGTCTTTTTAACAATCCTCATACTCAAGAAACCAGAAAGTCGTGTGTATTTTGCGAGAAAACTCATTCCAGCGCAGACTGTTTTTCTGCACAAAGGATGAGTTTACCTGAAAGACAAAAGATTTTAAGGGAGAAAAATTGTTGTTTTGCCTGTCTGGCTCCCTGTCACCCCGTCCGAAAATGCCGTTCATTTTTTAGATGAGTAATTTGCGGGAAGAAGCATGTTCCCTTAATGTGCGAAACAAACGAGTCAAGGAAAAGTGATTTCAAAATGACAGAAGAAGCTGAAGTTGTCAACGAGGTCAACATGTCTAACCTGAGTGTGGGTCCTAAAGTGTTTTTACAGACTCTAAAGTGCAAGCTCATATCAGATAAGAAGGACATTGTCGTGCGAATTGTTTTGGATACCGGCTCACAAAAGTCTTATATTGTAAAGAGTCTTGCTGAAAAAATGGAATATGCACATGTAAGGAAAGAAACTCTAGTACATTCACTGTTTGGCGGGACAAAATCCAAAGAATTTGTGCATACATGTTACAGAATTAGATTGAAAAAGACCAAGAACAATTTTGCGCGCAACTTTGAAGCATTGGATCAAGAAACTATGTGTAATGATGTATCACCTGTGAATTCGGGGCCTTGGTTAAAAGAGCTTCAAGAAATGGATATAACATTAAGTGATGTTGGAGAAAAGGCACATCCCGTGCAAGTACTTATAGGAGCTGATCTTTTTGGAAAGATTTTAACCGGTCAGCGTAGGGTCCTATCAAGCGGATTAGTGGTCATCGAAACTTTGCTTGGATGGACTTTGTTAGGGAAAGTTCCTGAAAGTGAAGTAACGTCAAGCAATGCCATGTTGGTGACATCACTTTTCATTAAAGAATTTTACATTTCAGATTTCTGGAAGCTGGATTCTATTGGGATCAAGAATCCTAGTGAGAAATTCTCTAAGAAAGAGCAAGAAGATCTGACTACTGAAAATTTTCTTCGAACTGTTAGGTACAACAAAAATAATCGCTATGAAGTTCACTTGCCTTGGTTGGATGACTCTGTACCTTTACCGAACAATTTTGAACAAGCTAAAAGAAGATTAGACACCACAACCAAGAAATTATTTCAGGAAAATTTGTACGACAACTACGAAGGCATATTTTTAGAATGGCTACGTGAAAGAATTATCGAAGAAGTACCAGTTGAAGATAAAGATTTGCCTGCAAATTACCTACCTCATAGGCCTGTTATCAAAGTTAGTAAGACAACTCCAATTTGCCCGGTTTTTGATGCATCTGCTCGAATAAAGGGACATCCGTCCTTACATAGCGGGCCAAACTTGATTGAGTTGATTCCTGATATTTTGCTGCGGTTTCGAGAAAAGAAGATTGGCGTAATCGCAGACATAAAGAAAGCCTTTTTGCAAATTGGCCTCTGTAGAGAAAACCGTGACTTGTTGAGATTTCTATGGTGGACAAATAAAGCTTGTGAAGACTACAGATTTTTTCGTCATGCAAGAGTAGTTTTCGGCGTTTGCAGCAGTAGTCCATTTCTATTAGGAGCTGTATTGAAGTACCATCTTGAACAGAATGCTGATATTGATCCTTTTGTAACTGGCTGCCTTTTGAACAGCTTTTATGTGGATGATCTTGTAACCAGTGTTCACAATGAATCAGATTTGCCGCGATTAATGAGTACTTCTAATGAGTTAATGAAGAAAGGTGGTTTTATTCTGCGGGATTGGGAGTCTTCATCTTCACTAACAGAAGATGGAGGATCTAATACAGAGGATCTTCTAGGCCTTCAATGGAATAAAATTAAAGACTGTTTTTCGTTAAATATCAACTGGTTGAAAGAAGTAAATGTCGAAAACATCACCAAACGTACTATATTATCTATTACTCACAAAGTGTTTGACCCTTTTGGTTTTTCCTCACCTGTAATGCTTTGCCCCAAGATTATGCTACAAAAAACCTGGAAATTATCATTGGGATGGGACGAAGAAATCACTGGACCCCTTCGACAAGAATTTTTACAATGGTTTAGGGAACTAAAAGAATTGGAGAACATTAACATTTCTCGCTGGATCAAAATTACTTCAGAAAATATGAAGGCCTTCTCTATTCATACATTTTGCGACGCAAGTAGAGATGCATATGCCGCCGTTACGTATCTTGTACAAAAGGGAGAATGTGAAATGGTGCATTTTTTAGCCTCGGGATCCCGAATATCTCCTCTAAAAGTTGCGACAATTCCAAGGTTGGAGCTGCTTGCTGCATTGGTGGGAGCAAGATTAACGAAATCAGTGTTAGATGCTTTTGGATGGACGGATATTATATGTTTTTATTGGAGTGATTCTACTACCGTTCTTACTTGGATCACTAAAGATGAAAATTGGTCTATTTTCGTGAATAACAGAGTTAAAGAAATACGGAATATAAACCAAGCATCTTCTTGGCGTCACATTTCTGGATTTGACAATCCTGCAGATTTTCCCTCCCGAGGATGCAAAACAAGTACTTTAATGAAAACCAAATGTTGGTGGGAAGGGCCAGAATGGCTTAGTTCATTTGAAGACGAAGGACCAGGAAATGAATATGATGACCTGGATGAAGCTGAGGTACTAAAAGAGAAAAAGACAAGTTCAATATTGGCTCTGGCATCAGTAAATAAATATTCATCTACAGGCTGGCTTTATCAGCGCTTTTCAAAATATGAAAACATTGTGAAGCTAGTGGGGTAGATTTTGAGATTTGTAAAGAACTGTAGATTCGATGTTCAGCTGAGAAAAAAAGGAGATCTGGATGCTGAAGAATACAGGGCAGCAGAGAAACAAGTGATAAAATTAGTTCAGTCTGAATCTTTTTCAAACGAGCATGATGAAAAACTAAAAGCTTTGAGTGCGCATAAGGATATTGATGGAATAATACGGCTCAAGACGAAAATTGTTTTCCGTCAAGATACAAAAGATTTTAGGGAACCAGCTGTTCTTCCGTCCAATCATGAAGTTGTCAGAAGGCTAATATTTTCTCATCATATAAAAAATAATCATGCTGGAACTCAGATTCTGCTTAATATTTTGAGAGAACATTTTTGGATTTTGAGTGGAAGAAAAACAGTGCGCTCTGTCATTTCAAAGTGTGCCTCTTGCAAAAGATTTTCTTCTAAATGTTGTGATGCTCTGTCTGCTCCTTTGCCTGAAGATCGAATACGACAAGCAAATGTGTTCGAGATCTGTGGAACTGACCTGTCAGGGCCTTTATTTTTAAAGGATAGAAAGAAGGCGTGGGTATGCATTTTTATATGCGCTGTATATAGAGCTGTCCACTTAGAGATTGTTACATCACTATCTACCGAAAGTTTCTTTCTAGCTCTACGGCGATTTATTGTTCGGAGAGGCCGATGTGAAACCATATACTGCGATAATGGCAAGAATTTCGTCTGAGCTTCCAATTTGCTAAGAAGTTTAAACTGGGACCGCATCTGCAACGAAAATGTTATTCATCCAATTAGGTGGAAGTTTAATCCCCCTTCTTAACCCTGGTGGGGTGGATGGTGGGAGAAGCTAATTGGTATTTTGAAAAGTCTTTTCAGAACAATACTTGGAAGAGCAAGTTTGACTTACGAAGAATTAGTGACTGTTATTTGTGATTGCGAATCTGTTATCAACCCACGCCCTTTGACTTACATCGACGAATGTGACTCAGAATTTGTTCCACTTACCCTTGCCATGTTTTTTCAGGATATCAAGCTCTTTGGTGTTCCAGACTGTGATGCTGCTGATCATAAAAGTCTTTACCATCGTATCAAATACTGGCTAGCTTTGCAGAAAGACATTAGAAAAAGATTCAGGTCCGAATATCTTGGATCTTTGATAAGGAGGTCAGAAAAGACTGAAATTTCGAAGATTACTCACGGGGATATTGTTCTCATAAAAAGTGACTACGCTAATCCAATCGACTGGCCACTGGGACAAGTGACAGAAATGCTGCCAGGGAAAGATGGTGTGTCGACTCATCAAACTTAGAACTTCGCGTGGAGAAATTCTGCGTCCGATTCAGCGCGTCTTCCCTTTAGAGATTTCTTCCAGCGAATCGCCTTTTCCAATGGATAAAAACGCACTATCTACGAAAGTTGCCTCTATGAAGAATGTTCTGATGACAACTCCATCGACTCTGCAATTGTTCAAACTAAGACAAGGCTAGGTCGAACTGTAAAAATTCCCGAAAGACTGGATCTCTAATAGAGTTGTTGAGTTGTGGAACTTCCACTACTCAAGGTGGGAGAATGTGATGTCACGATGCGAACTCCATTTCATGACAAATTGAATGATATAACTTTTCTAGGTGTGTCAATACGAAAATTCTATATAGACAGTTTCAGTTTCAGTTCGTGTTTTTTTTTTGTGTGAAATAAAGTAGAGCAGTTAAGTTTACGTCTCAGTTAGCTCTATTATTTATATAAATACTTTAGAACTAGGTGAGCCATGGGTTTTAGTTGAAAAGATATATTAATCCGTGTCAAAATAGACGTGTTTCTGCAGTGTAGAAAGTTCGTAGCTATTTTATAGAAGAGCAATTCTTCACACTGGTATTTTTTTTTAACTTGCTACACGTCTAATTATATATAAGGGGAAGTAGTGCAGTCGACAAATGGGTATTGCACGGTATTTATTTTGCATTACCAAAAATTTTTATGGTGCAGTTTGGCCTTTGTGTTGCCCTTGCGCATTGGAAATTCAAGTTACCAACCAAAAATGTTTAAAAATAAATGTCTTTGACAGTTCTGTGACAAACACTGCTACCTCACTGAAATTCACAGTGAAATTTTTTAAAGAAGTCAACATTCTTTCAATGTCTACAAAGATACCTATTCATCCATATAGTTTGGCAGGGAGAAATATTGCATTTTTAGGCCAATAAAGTATGAAGGACCAGTTAAGTAATTTTTTTTTAATTCTATTAAGAGTGACGAAAGACAACCAAAACAAGAATTTTTTTTTTGAAATCTGTTCAATATTTCTCGAGTTATACTCGTTTCAATTTCCCATTCTTAAAACCGCGCAAAAACGGTGTCACTCTATACGTCATATTCGTAGTCACTCTACGTCTTATAAAAAATGGCGTCGTTTGACGTCACTCTACGTCATAATCTATGGTTGGTTTCGCGCGGTTATTGAAGCTATCGTGAATTTATTCGCGATTCGAATGTCTTTTAATTTTGTATTCTTTTTATCGCTGTACAATTATGTCATCAAATTGAGCGTCAAAATATTTTTTCCCCCGAAATGTAAGAATACTTCAATGAATAACACTGCTAATCAGTGTTCCTAAACAAGCAGATATTCGCAAGAAGTGGCGTAAAACCATAAAACGAGACGATGTTGCTGCAAAAAGTATCCTAAACGTTCGTGAAGATCATTGTGATCTGAGTATTTTACATCTATTACTTTTATTTTTACTTAATGACCTAATTATTTTGAAAATCTATCATTTATAGTGGCTCATGATAAACAGTAGCTCTCAAAGTTTTCGTATCAATTTAAAAATTTGTAGAAAAATTGCTATAGCCTAGAATTGAATTCGAATTCCTATATTTTTTTTGATAGAATCTTTATTTAATTCTGAATAAAACCTAATACTTTTAAAAAAGTATTGAATCGTGTTTATGAATTAATACTTTTATAACAATATAAACTCATAGAATTAAAGAAAAAAAAATACCGCAAAGGTGTTCGTGCACCACAAAATTTTCTGTTCAATTCATTAATAGAATTATTTTCCGACACTTTTTTTTTTAATTTTCGCATTGTGGAAACATGTACAAAATTGATTGTCTGTAATATTTGCTTTCTCAATTCATTATAATCTATGTATTATTTAAAATGGCTCGTAGTCGTAAAGAAACAACAAACAGCATTCTAAAATTGATTATATATTTCATCATAATAGTGGTAAATGTTATGTATTGATAATATATTTAATTTTCTCCTCTTTTTCGTTGCATTCCATAACAACGTTATACGGATTGGTTTTTACTCGATGTTCTGGGGTTACTTTCCCTTTCACTGTGCAAATTTCCCCATCTTATGTTTCTCTCGTAGATCTGTAAAAAAATGCAAATAAATAGTATGGATTTTAAAATCATACCGGTATAATTATTTTTGTTGGATAAAACTTTTAGAGGCTTTATGAAAATAGCAAACAAATTTGGAAAATAATCGTTTTTTTGGTAATATCCTATATTAAATTAAATATTATATTAACTATGTAAAGGCAAAAGCTATATTTACATAGCTAGTAAATAAAGCAACATCCATAATGTTGTTTATGCTTGTGATTTTGAGTATATATATAATTTGTTATATTGTCGAATGCAAAACAAATACACATCTACAGGTATATATCAGGGAAGGAAATAAATGGCAAAGAAGTAATGCTAATTGATGATGCGAACATCACCTGACATCGTATGAAGTATGTGTAATTCTTTTTTCTGTCAAACATCAGTTTGTATTTCGGTTTTATTGAAGATAGTTGTCTTTCATTTGCTTTTATTTGTTAAATCTGCATTTTTAAAAATTGCATTCGATTATTAGTAGATGCACGTGCAAATACTTTTTGTTGTTGAACATGTTCGATTAAAAATGATCTCGTTTTGGAATAAACCTTCCTTGAATGATCTCATTTTGTTTTCGAGCTTGCAGATCTATAAATTAGAAAAATGCTTAATTCATCATAAAACACATTAATGAAAATATGGTAAAATAATTTTATATTGTGCGTTTGTAGAGAATAACATAAAGGTGAAAAAAGAAAATATTTGGTATAACTTAACCCGGGGGGAAACCCGGGAAAAACACCACTTCTGAAGCGCAAGATTCTAACGGGTACTGAAACAAATATTTCAATTCAACTTTTTAATCTACTTCACAGTGTAGATCTGTACGCTCGAAGGCATTTGATATATAGGTAGTTCTGAAACTGATAATCCAAACGTGTAGCCTTAATATTGAGTACCCTTAATATGAATTCGTACATGCATTTAAAAATTGATTGAACAATGCTCTTTTCTCTATTGGTAAACCAAAAGTTTTAAAGTTTTGTTCAATTTCTGTAAAAAAAAAAAAAAAAAAAAAAAATCAAAAGATAAATTTTGATGATCGTCGAATTTTCACTTGCGACCTCTGTTATAGATTGCAACATCAAGATTTTCATGTCAATATCCAGAAAGCAGCTAGACCAGCTAGGTAATGAATTCCACAAATAAATTGTAAGGGCTTGCTTGAAAAAGACAAAAGTTGAAGCTAATATTTGTGTAATTGTAGAATTTACATTTCATGAAAAGGAATTAGCCCTTTACTACATGCAAGTAGTCTACCTTTTCTTTCTTAAAATTATTTTCTGCTAAGAAGATGCAATTACGTAGACGCATATTTTGATTTTTGACTGTTGAATTTCCAAAAGATTTAATTTACCTAGCTGTACCAGGCAGTAATCAGTTTAATATCATGGAATGAAAGCTATAATCTTTGAGCTAAAACAATTATTAAAATATAAATACAAAAATGATAACCAAGTTCAGGCACAACTTCCGTCTAAGTTGGTGTTGTTTTACTTTTCTAAACAATTCCCCAATGCAGATCTAGATGTCTTTCAAAACTGTTAACGTCACTACAATTTACGATGTAGTCTGGCAGATTGTTCCACGTATCAACTACTTTATTGTAATAGTTTAACGTTTTCCGTTCTTCATGTTAAGATGCGATTTAAATAACTTGCATGCATGACTTCTTTTCCTGTCCCCGTATTTTACTCTAAGCCCTTGAAATCGCCCTGTTTGATAAATTTAAACATTTGAATCAAATCCTTTCCAGATATTTTTTTTCTTCCAATGTATAAATATTTACGTTCCTCAATCTAGAACCATAATCAAAACTCGAGCTCTCCTGTATAATTTTTGTTGCTTTACTTTGAAACTTTTCCAATAAATCAATATCCTTCCTAATATGAGGTAACAAGAATTGCACTGTATACTATAAATGTGGTCTAACCAGTCTTTTCTACTGGTTTTCTAACATTTTATTAGCTTTTTTATTTGCTATCTCACAATGACCCCACACTTAAAAGTTCCTTTAATTGACACCCATTGGTCATTAATGATCTCATCCTCATTGATTTTAGCTTCTTGCAAATAATAGGTGGCATACATATTTTTGTGACTGAAGTGTATTACTTGATATTTATCTATATTAAAAAATATGGTTATTCTCCCGAAACGTCCACTTTTCTGTCCCAAATCTACAAAACCCATAATAAAGCATTTCAATTAATAATTTTTTACATGCCTTTAGTAGCTGTCAATTGAAAAATGAAATGAATTCTAATTGATTTTTTTTCTCAATTATTTTTCTGAAAACCACTAAATTAATATTGAAATGTCATTACCATCCGATGTCACTTTTTACACATTTTTTCTTTCAAGGTCGATAGATAGTGCATAAAATGTGATGTATATTTTGAAATATTCTTTTTTATTAAACATCATATATTTCAATTACAAAAATATAGTCTTTCCTTTAAAAAGTATTTAAAAATATTACTGTGATTTTCAACTATTCACTAGTATTTTGTGTCATTACCATCTGATAATTTTTATATCCTTTTTTGGCCACTAAATGACACTACTGATTCAAGTAACATTCTTTGAGAGCAGCAGCCCTTTTAGGGTTCTGCTTGGAATAATGATATTGCTTAGAAATTTTTTACATACCGTAGTTAGGATTGCTGAAGCTAATAGTTAGTAAATATATATTTTTATTGTTATCATAACCATACTTAATATTATTTCATTACATTAAATTTTCTTTAATCTTATTATGTTTTCTATGCTTTTGTAAGATGAAACTTATCTTTTGAATTTGTAAGTTTTTTTTTTAAATTATCATTGTTTACTTTATGACTAATAAAATATGGTGAAATGTCATTACCATTTTCATACTAAATTTTAAAGTCGTTAATTAATTCCTTTTTTAATATTTTATTGATAGACTTTTATATATTCGCTCTATCAATATTTTGCAAAATTCATTTTATTTAGAGTTTTATGCTAAGTAGTAAAAAAATTATATATTTTTTCCTTTCTACGAAAATAGTAGCTATACAAAAACATTCACTTTATTTAAAGATTTATGCTAAAAATTAACTATTTGGTATATTTATCTTGTTTGGTGTATCCATCTAATTATTGACTTAAAAAACTAAGACAATTCCATATATATATGATTTCTGCAGGATTTAGGATAGTAATGATTTCTTCTGCCTAGTTTACATGTTTAAGCATAATTACCTTTAAAATAAATTTCACGAACCTCATAGTTTTATAAAGGTACAGTTCTCAGCTTCCTAAAAATTGCCTAAATGTACCAAAAATGAAATCAATTTTCAATCAAAAATCAAATGTACAAAATCAATAAAAAAAATTTGAAGATTTTTTGAAAATTTTGAATTTAAAAAAGATATCATTTTGGGAGAATAACCCATATCCCCCATTTAACTGCTTGATCTGATAACTTTTTTAAACAACAATGCAACTATACGATTTGTTGCATACAATTTATTGTCCCCGTAATCAAAAATTCTGGCCTTTCTCAATAAAGTAATGCTAATATCCTTAATGAAAATAAGAAACAAAAGTTGCCGAATGCTGTGGTAACACCACTTTTAACTTCAGTGAATAAGTACCCTTAATAAGATCTCTTTGCTTTCTTCCAGCTAACCAATTCTTAAATTCCCTTTAAAACTTTGCTACGAATCCCAATTATCTCCAACTTATAAATCAAAGCATCGGGTAGAGCTTTTATTAAAAGTCTTCTGCAACTATACGTGAACAACACTCACTCTGTTTTGATTATCTAATTCCTTATAGTAACTTTATCATAAAGCTGCAAAAGATAAGTTGTGAACGATTTTACCTTTTTGAACCCAAATGACTTTTTTTTGAAAAGTGGGACAACATTTACCACTTATCAATTCAGTGGTACCTCCCCTAACTGTAAAAAGTCTCAAAGATAAGCAATAACACCTCTCCAAGTTGCTCAGTGTATTTAAAGAGTATTTTGTGATAAACGTAATCCAGCCCATGATTCTTAAAATATTTAGTGCTATTTAAACAACCCATTATAGTATCCCCATTAAAATTAAATTTCTGAATTTCCTCAAAATTATCTGTAGTGTCATTGGAATCCAAAGAAAAATTCTTGTTGAAAACACTCATAAAGAACTCATTTAAATTGTTGAAATTCCTTCCTTATCTTGAATTATAATCTATTGGACCAAGACGAAATTTTGTCTTCCCTTCTCACTAGCAAATTTGAAAAAAATTCTTATGGTTAATTGTAATATTCCTCGCAAGCTTTTCCTCTAACTCGTACTTCTGTTTTCTAAGAATCTTACTTAGATTTCTTGCAGGTAACTTGAGCCTCTTCTGATTGAAACCGTTTTAAACTTTTGCGAGCTTTTGTATTGCCTTTTGTGCTTCCCCTCCCCCCACAATAGAACCACATTGTATCCATTTTGTGAGAGATCTCTTTCTTAGTAAATATTATGTTTTTGAAAACAGTATAAAGTTTGTCCTTGAACTTTAGTTAAAAGTTGATTGGAAATAAAAGCTGTTGTAGAAAGTGATACCTCAAATTAGATCTTAGATTTTAAAGCATAACTACTTTTTAAATGATTTTGAGTACAAATTACTACTACCAATTACTATATGTTAGTATAGAATAATGAAAGTCATTCGGTAAAAGATTGATTTTTTTTTTGCATTTCTTTACCCTAATTGATTCCGATCTGAGTCCCAAAAAGTCGTCTAAAAATGTGTGTGTGTGTGGTCAGCATAGCTTCCACAAGAATTGACCTACGATGTTCAATTTTTGTATATGGGTACGTGGTGACCATGAGATTTGTAAATTAGGTATTTGTGAAACTAGCGTATGCCTAACAGGTATCTGCCGTTGAAAAGATGTGCTTTTCAGCAACTGTCAATAAAAGGCTTTAACGATTTTGATAAAAATCGCTGTGTTAAAGCTTTTTTATGTGTTGTAAACACCTCCCCTCTAAAATTCCAATAAAAATTTGACAAAAGCTTGGCAGTAAAAACCGAACGTCTTTAGCATAGAATTCTTTTCCCTTGAGCATTGCCCATCAAAGACTGTTCCTCCTCCGTTTCACTAATCTAAAAGGAATAGTGTAATAATTTAAGGGAGAAATATCTCCAAATTCGTAATTGAAAGTTGTGCGATGTTTGACACCCCTAGTTCAGTGTTTTTATTAAGGTTTTTAGTAATTTGTAGAAGTCAGCAACAGAAGAAAAATGAAATTTCAAAGTCACTTGTGCAAGGATTAGTATTCTTAGTTTCATAATAACTCATGGATATTTAAAAAAAAAAAAAAAAAAAAAAAAAAAAAAACTTTTTTTTTTGTTTCGTAATTTTTCAATTGTACTTACGTTACATTTTTTGGCAAGAATATTAGTTTTTGTATTAGACTATTTAGCTGAAAAAGATTGTAAGCAATGTGTGTTCTCTTTTCATTTTCTATGGAGAAAGCTATATTAAACTAAAAATATTTAAATAAATGTTAGAATGAGAAAGAACAGTTGTTACGCCACATGTAATTCCCAGAAAAATTCTTTTAATCAATTCTTATTTATATTTATAATGATGGGCTGAATGTGACAAAGTAATTATCAAATTACTTAACACATTCAGGCCATCATACTCAGTTTACTTAAACTAAGTTCTTCTAACACAATCATAAACAAGAAGCATCAAATAATGTTACACTTTACTATATTATGTTGTATACATTCAACTTGGGTTATTTTGTCCATTTTTCAACTACAAATTTAAAAATATAACAGTTAACCCTTGGTTAGTCGTGCGACCTTTTGTCTCGCGGGCAGTTGCGTGGGGGACAAATGACCCCCAAATTCAAATTTTCGTGCATACCATTAAATTCGTGACCTAATATCAAAGTAAGTGGGTATTTAAATTAAAAGACAACATTATTGAACAGAGTAAAGTACAAATTAAAAAATATTTTAAAAATAACTTTAAAACAAAACCACTTTAAGAATAAAAAAATAAAAAAAAATAAAAAAATTAAAAAAAAAAAAAAAAGCTCATAATTATTATTGAAATGAACTTAATGAAGATTCAAATTTATTTTTAAAATAGTTTTAAATTCAATTAGCATAATTATATTAAACATTGTTGATAAAGTTATTGTGAAAATATAAATTTACATCTAAAATAGTATAGAGACAATTGTATAAGACAGAGAAATAGATTTTATGAAAAAAGACATTCAGCTTCGCTCTTCAACATCTGCAAAATTTGCACATATTTCAGTCTGAATTAAATGGTCCTTGCTAACCCATTTTTCACAGTTTTTCATTTTCAGTATTACTTGAAATCTAAAAAAATATTAATAAAAAAGGGAATTCATGTAAAAAAAAAAAAAATTGCATAAAATTGTTTTTATTGCTGAGAAATAATGTGTCAATCAAATCATATCATAAAAAGTAACATTCCCCCCTCACAAAATATAAAATATAATAAAAATGGAAGAAAAAAAAAACACTTTTTGATTACTTACCAAAATTAGAATACAATGTTGGTCACGTGAAGGATAAACGACGACCAAATAGGTTCTGTGTCCTGGGACGGGCTTTGATCATGGGCTGCTATCTATTCAGAAATTGACAAAACAAGTTTTGTGGGGGACATTTGTCAACAGCGCGACTAACCAGGGCCGCTCTCGAGAAGGCCCTGGACTAAGACTTAAATGGGTTTTGGATTAAAGCAAAAATAACTAATTTTGTGTGAGGAATTTCAGATTTGATTTGTGGCATAAATTTAGGAACTCGGTAGTGTTCCTCTCCAAGTTCTTTGTCAAAGCGGCTGAACCTGCAAGTGTATATTATATTGACAGAGCTAGACTAGTTTTTGACTCCTCACAGTTCAGCTTCTATCATAGCTAGAGCTCTGATTTTTCTTATGTCATCGTGTTGCCCTGGGTGAATAAACGAAATATAGCCATAAATTTGTTAACCACTGAACAAAGAAACATGGCAGCAAATTCCTTTGAAAATCAGCGAAGTAGCCTGAATTTCGTTCTTTTAAAATCCTTTATATTAACTTCGTTTTTGTTTGTGTGTGACGTACACATTTGGGGAGTGCTAATTAACTCACTTGTCACCATCCAATGAAGCTGAAACTTGGCAGGCAGACATGTTGTCGATGACAATGCATTCTATCAAGTTTTAGGGTTTGTCACGGTCATTAAAAGGCTCTTTTTACATACGCTTCTATTATCGCTTCGGTTTACTAATAAACCCACTTGCCGTTATTTAATCAAGCTGATACTTTGAAACTGGGCAGATACACTCATTGAAGATTATAATATTTTCCATCAAGTATTGGGGCTATCACTAAGAAGCCGTTTTTACACACGTTTCTATCGCCTTAAGTCAGACTTACAAGCTTTTACTCGCTTTCTAAAATCCAGATACCAAGTTTTGCCGACCAAACGGTATAGTGGTTAGCGTGCTAGCTTCTAGACCGCAAGGTTGAGGGTTCGAGTCGCGTGTTAGGCATGGGTGTTTGTAAATGTATGTTGGCTTGTCTAATGACGAATGTTTCACCGCATTATAGCCCTCGTGTTGCTGACGGCGCCAGATAATCTGAATACAACCAACCAGATACCAAGTTTTATTCAAACACGTACAATTTGGCGATATTTAATTACCGAAACCTTCCCCTATTCAGGTTGATGGGGTAAAATCTTAAAAGAGGGCTGCCGACCAAAAGGTATAGTGGTTAGCGTGCTAGCTCCTAGACCGCGAGGTTGCGGGTTCGAGTCCCGTGTCAGGCATGGGTGTTTGTAAATGTATGTTGGCTTGTCTAATGACGAATGTTTCGGCGCATTATAGCCCTCGTGTTGCTGACGGTGCCAGATAATCTGAAAACAACCAACCAACCAACTTAAAAGAGGGCTAATTAACTCCCTTTTCGTAATCCAATCTAGCTGAAACTTGAGAGATAAAATCACCGTGAATGACAATGTATTCAATTAATTTCGGAGGTAAACAAAAGTTAGTAAATAGTTCGAAATATATGTTATCTTCGTTGTAGTCAAACACTATGAAAACTCGATCTAAGCTCAATACCTTACCATTGTATATAAAAATTGGCAATGTATGCACAGAATTTATATTAAAAAAATTGTTTTTATTTGTTATATTCTTCTTCTGGTTCTGATTATAATTCTTCTGGTTGTGATGAAAACTTTAACCAGATCTTCAGTTAAAATTATTTGGCGAATTTTGTCCATCATTTTTTTTTATTCTTCTCAGTTTGATTAGGGGATTAGAGGAACTGCCTTTTGTATGTTTTAATGCGTACGAGGGTATATACCCAGTAATGATCCTGGAAGTTGGGACTAGTGTAATGACTGATGATCAACGGATTTCGGATATTCTTTTGTTCAATTTTAAAAATTGACTGTGATACATTAAGCTGAACCAACAGTGTTATTAGAAATAAGTAAAATTTGCTTATTTTTTATATTGCTCATCAAAACCCTGAAAACACGTGTTTCCATTTTGAGTTAAAAAACCACTTTCATTTGAAATATAATTTTAACAAATGAAGGTGCCTGTACCTTGTAGTTTGAAGCTTCGCGGTTTCTTATCACTTGCCCGCCATCTTAACGACTGCACCACTGAAGTTTACTTGAAAAATGCTCTCAAAATTATAAGAAATATGTTGTTGAAAAGCGAAAGTTGTTTTGAAACACGCTTTTTTCTACCTATTCGTATATAAAGCTGATAATCCTCAATTATTTCCTATATAAAGCAATTGATATTTACTTTTTATAATTTATTTTTTAGCATGTATTTGTATTCAAGTTAAAATTAGTAAGTAGGTACATATTTTTAATTATGAATAAACACTTTTTCTTGGTGTGATAAAGAAGATTTATACTTGAAGTAAACAAATTGGATTATGATTGCAAATTTAAATATTTCTACAATATTGCTTCATGATATTTATTGTCTCTCTCAATACAAGGAGTAGTAAGTGAATCTAATATTGTTGTCGCTTACATCATTTTACGATGTTTAAAGTGCCGATATGATTGTCTTCGCTAAATCACCCATCGTCCGTATCTTTCCCATTTCGAACATAGCAAACACAACAAAAAGAATTCATATCGCCCCCCCCCCCCAAAAAAAAAAAAAAAACGCTTAATAAAATGGTCAGCCAGAAAAAGTTATGAAATCTATGTTTGGCCGCCAAGCTGCCACATTGAATTTCTTTAGATTTTTCAATGAACTAATTTTGGATTGTTGGGAGGATAGCCCCCATAGATAATCAAAACTTGGCTGATTAGAGTTTGTATAGAATTAATCTCAATTTAGTGCAGTGGGTACAAAGTTGCTCAAACATATGAAATGAGATGATTTCGAAATAACTTTAGCTAGCAAGAACTGATTGCCTATGGGGTTTCCTCCCAATAATTCTAGTTTAGTTCGTTGTGTACAAGTACCCAAAAGAATTTAAACGCGGTCACTTGGCGACCAAACATTAGATTTCATAATTTTTTCTGGCTGACCATATTATTTGGAGGGTTTTGTACAACTTCTAGGTTTTTTTTTTTTTTTTTTTTTTTTTTGAGTTTGCATTTTTACATTGCACTGAACCATCAGTATCGAGACTAAAGTTTTATTCTAAGTTGTGTTCAGTTAGTTAACCAAAGCTGTTATGTTACGTTTGTAAAGTTGTTTATTAAATATTTATATCGTTAAACTATGGAGTCTAAACCTTTATTTAAACATCACAACACTCTCAAGTTGTTTGATCTTTAAAATATACAATACTTTTGCTTTCACAGCCCATGGTCCATTGATGATTAAAATTAAATACCACTGAGGATAAAAATTATGATAAACTAGTGGAACCATGCTGAATACATTTGTTCATTTAAGATTTCTCAGAGAATTGAGAGGAGTAATGATGGTTGATTTGGAAAGAAAAGCTCGTAACATCATGACTCTCGTGCAGCGGACGGCCTGGCTATAAATCGTATCCCGTACCCCCATATATAGTATCTAAGGAAAGTTTGAGAACATTAAATTCGATTTATCAACAAATAATGAAAAGAAATGTTAAAAGCGAACTAATTTGTTACAATAGTAATACATTTATCTTATATAGTTTAATGTGCGACGGGAGAAGAGGGGAACATTACCGAGCCGAGTTGATGTATCTTCCTACATAGAGAGTACCTTTATCATAGTGCCCTATCAGAGTACCAACATAATCTCTGCATAAAGTCTCCTCTTATTGTCTTGCCAACATTCCAACTAATTACCTTTCCCCCATCAGTGTTACAGTAGTCATTTGAGTAAGAAATCTCCACACATACATTTTTTCAAAAGACAAAGCTATCCCGGTGTCAATATAACCTCAGTTGACAGTACTAGCTGAAGTAATTTCTCCTTTATAAATTCCAGTCGTCAAATATATAAACATCCGGCCATTTTTATATTTTAGAATATAAAGTCAATAGATAGGAAATAATATTTCAAGTAATTCTGAAATTTTTACTTTCAAATACCAAAAGTGAAATTCAATCCATTCATCCAATTCATCTTTCAGTAAGTTATTTTTAGATAAAACCTCAAAAGTACCTTTCAACACCATAAATACCTAGTTAAAAATGCACCTTTAAAATAACTATTATTTTTCTGAGGTGTATTTTCAGCTGTGGTATCTTCGCAGTTTAAATAATGTTTTTTGTTTATACTATACTTATAATTTTCCATTAGAGGATTTTTCCAGCATATTAGTCCGCTGCAAAAATCCAGCAATGTGAAACTTCCATACAATTTATTTCTATATAGAGTTAGTGGTGGAGCAAATTATAAATATTAAACTAGGTGTACTGGATATGCGATTATAAAGTTAAAATAAAAATAAAAAATTAATTATTAAATGAATAAAAAATTCATTAACACTAATAATTTCGATAAAACTTCACGAAGTCCTTTCAAATGGCAATCATTTTAATAATAATAGTGTTGTATTCTCTATGATTTAATAAATATTGTGTTTTAGATAAAAATTAATTATGGATAAATGGATACTTATGCGAAATCCATTAATAAATCTATTAATGGATTTCGCATAAATATATATAATTTAAAAAATATATATGTTAAGAAAGGAATTCAAAGTTTTCACAGTAATCGTCCATTTGTTGATTGATACGTTACCACAAGTTAAATATTTTTCAAACTGTTTAGAAATTTTTACAACATTTTTATAAAAATGTATACCTACATTTTATTTTCTTAATTCCCAGAAATATTAAGTCTTTTTGATAGCATGAATAATATGTTTACTAATTTATAAACTTAGAATGTGGCTGTGAAATAACTTATATTGCACGAAAGATGTTATAGGGTTTTCAATTAATCAAGCAATTTTAACTGACTGCCATTTATTTAGTACTAGCTGAATACCCGTGCTGCGCTACGAAATTTTACCATTAGCATTTTAGCGATCAAAAGACATTCATGTATTCTACACTTCAGACGTTTGCTCCCTTTCGATCCCGACAAATTGATTTATCAAAATAGGAACTTTCCTTTGTTGACATTTTAAACGAAATTTATAATTGTGAATAGTAAACTGGAATAGTTTATTGTGTTTATGTTTGCTCTTAGTTCTAAATTTCAAAGTAGTAGCTGTATTGGAATTAAGTTAATTAGACATTAAGTTAATCCTCGTATAGTTTCAATGTTGCGTCGTCTTTTCATCCCTTAAAAATACGTTAATCGATTTTGGAATGACTTATTTTCTTAACATTTGCAAAAAAATATCAGAAAAATGACTACATTGGAAGAGGAACATTCGGATATCCCTCGTTTGGAACATTTAACCCCTTTTCGACCCCTTAAAGTTGGTTAATCGAGAACAGAATAGCTTACTTTTTCTATGTTTAATCTTTTTTGACATTTGTACCAAATTTCCGAGTTGTGACCATATGGGAAGTGGTACATTCGAATATTCCTCGTTTGGAACGTTTAACCCCTTTATCACCCCTTGATCCACCGGAGATCGGAATAGTTTACTTTTTCTGCGTTTGTCTTTATTGATATTCACACCAGTTTTCAGAATTGTGAAAATATGAGAAGTAGGACATTCGAATATATCGCTCGTTTGGAACGTTTAACCCCTTTTTGACCTCTTAAAGTGGGTTAATCGAGATCTGAATAGCTTACTTTTTCTATGTTTACCATTGTTGATATTTGTGCCGATTTTCAGAGTTGTGACTATGTGGGAAGTAGGATTTCCGAATGTCCCCCGTTTGGAACGTTTAACCCCTTTTCGACCCCTTAAAGTGGGTTAATCGAGATCGGAATAGTTTACTTTTTCTATTTTTACCATTGTTGATATTTGTGCCGATTTTCAGAGTTGTGACTATGTGGGAAGTAGGATTTTCGAATGTCCCCCGTTTGGAACATTTGACCCCTTTTCGACCCCTTAAAGTGTGTTAATCGAGATCGGAATAGTTTACTTTTTCTATTTTTACCATTGCTGATATTTGTGCCGATTTTCAGAGTTGTGACTATGTGGGAAGTAGGATTTTCGAATGTCCCCCGTTTGGAACGTTTGACCCCTTTTCGACCCCTTAAAGTGTGTTAATCGAGATCGGAATAGTTTACTTTTTCTATTTTTACCATTGTTGATATTTGTGCCGATTTTCAGAGTTGTGACTATGTGGGAAGTAGGATTTTCGAATGTCCCCCGTTTGGAACATTTGACCCCTTTTCGACCCCTTAAAGTGTGTTAATCGAGATCGGAATAGTTTACTTTTTCTATTTTTACCATTGTTGATATTTGTGCCGATTTTCAGAGTTGTGACTATGTGGGAAGTAGGATTTCCGAATGTCCCCCGTTTGGAACGTTTAACCCCTTTTCGACCCCTTAAAGTGGGTTAATCGAGATCGGAATAGTTTACTTTTTCTATTTTTACCATTGTTGATATTTGTGCCGATTTTCAGAGTTGTGACTATGTGGGAAGTAGGATTTTCGAATGTCCCCCGTTTGGAACATTTGACCCCTTTTCGACCCCTTAAAGTGTGTTAATCGAGATCGGAATAGTTTACTTTTTCTATTTTTACCATTGCTGATATTTGTGCCGATTTTCAGAGTTGTGACTATGTGGGAAGTAGGATTTTCGAATGTCCCCCGTTTGGAACATTTGACCCCTTTTCGACCCCTTAAAGTGTGTTAATCGAGATCGGAATAGTTTACTTTTTCTATTTTTACCATTGTTGATATTTGTGCCGATTTTCAGAGTTGTGACTATGTGGGAAGTAGGATTTTCGAATGTCCCCCGTTTGGAACATTTGACCCCTTTTCGACCCCTTAAAGTGTGTTAATCGAGATCGGAATAGTTTACTTTTTCTATTTTTACCATTGTTGATATTTGTGCCGATTTTCAGAGTTGTGACTATGTGGGAAGTGGGAGAATTAGTGATGAGTGAGTCAGTGAGTGAGTGAGTGAGTGAGTGAGTGAGGGCTTTGCCTTATATATATAGAGATAAACAGTTATTAAAATTTGTAATTATATGTGTAAATGCATGTATATCTGTGTATTTTTCTCTTATATTTCTTAACCCATTAAAAACGATTGTAATAATCCATGTAAATTATTAATCTAAGTAAATGGATTAATACTTAAAAAGTTGTTTTTTTCCTTTTTAAATTTTGAATGGTAGAAATGAGCTTAAAATGTTATCAATTTCTAGCATTTATAATGGTATTCTGATTAGTTTGGAGTAACATTTTCGCCTTTGTTAAAAATAGAATAATGCACAAAACGTTTAAAAAAAAAAAAAAAAAAAAAAAAAATTCGAATGATGGCTATATCTTATAAACTAATTGATAAAATAAAAAATAGAAAAGTACAGTTGTAAATCGTGGAAGTACATAGTGTTTTTTGTCATGAGGGATCATCAAAATATTAAATTAGAACCAAACTTTACAAAGTTCAAAGACAACCCCATAATAATATGCCATATTTAGATTAAGCATAAAAAAGTCGAAATACCAAATTTCATAATTTTCCAATGAATGGTTTGTAAATTAAATGATGACAAGGAAATGATAAATTAATGTTAAAAAAAAGGCGTATTTTAGCCTTAAATTTTTAAATAATTAAAATATTTTAGTAATTTCTGTTTCAAACGATTAGTTTGTTAAAGGCCAAATATAAATAGCAATCAACTTTTCCACCAGTTTTTTAATAATGAATTATTAATTCATAAAACAATTTTTTAAATTTTTTTAATATAAACGTATATTTTTTTTGCTTTCATTAGATTAATCATGGTTGAAAACCCCTCTATTTTGACTTTTGGTACTCAATATTTAGCAAAAATGTAAAAAAGCTCACTTTAAGAGACCGTTAATAGATAGCATTTGAAAATAATTACAGATTAATTCAAGTAAAAAATATTTCAATGTAAAAATCTGTGAGTATTCATAGTATCTTTACTAAGTGTTAGAAGCATAGGTAGTAAACTTAAAAATTTATATATTTCAGTAGTAAATCAAATGGTCACAAACTTACAGGATATCCAATAACGCGCAACACTAAGAAGGAAAAAAAAAAAAAAAACTGGTCAGCATGGCTTGAAATTTCATTTGTATAAAGCCGAGGAAATGGGAGATTTTATGGCATACAAAATATTTAGAACAGTTTTTTTTATAACATACCTCTCTTCCCTTTTTGCGTTTATTCAAGTACAATTTTAGGTAATTTTGATGAGTGTTTTTTAAGCATTTTGAAAGTAGAACTTTGATTATAATCACACCAGGATGATTGTGATAAAAAAATCAGTGTTTATAAAGTATGATTTCAAACACATTAAATTTTTTCTTATATCAGATCATGTCTTTCAAAAAGCGGGGTATGGCTTAAGAAAAAAATAGCTCAAATTATTTTTTGTTTCATGAATCCCCTTATTCCCGAAAACCACGTAAAATTTCACTAAAGAAGACAAAAACTCAAAAACCAACTTTCTCCAAAAATAGTGACCGTATTTTTCCAACTACAAAACTTCAAACAACCAAAGAATAATTATATCAAAAATAATGATTCTTAAAAACAATATTTTACTTTTTGTAAACTTAAGAAACATTTTGTTAAATATACAGTGGTCAAAACAACTCAACGATATCACTTAGCATGTCCCTTCTTCATTCCTTTTCTTCTGTAGATGATTTTTGTTGATGATGGGGATTACAGGAATAATATAATTGAGTATAGACGGAAAATTATAGTAATGTTGTATTTTATTTTTATGAAAAATGCGGACTCAATGAAATTTACTAGGTAGAGTTGTTTGTTTGGTTACTGAAGATAAGCGAATAATATTAATAAATACAAAAATTATGTTTTTTTATATATTTACTTTAATATAAAACGATATCTTATATGTTAATTCTAAAATCGGATTTTTTTTATGTTTTTACTATTTTTAAAAGAGTCCCTGAAGTCCAAAAGTTTAGTTTAGTTCTGTCAATTCTAAAAATTATTTAGTAAATTCGTTTAAAAAAAAAAGAGACTCTTAAAAGAAATATAAAACCTAAAGCAATTATTTATAATAAAACCTTTTGCCTAAAATAAATATCAGCAATGTTTTGAAATTCAAAGTTCAATTTTAAATCTTTCTCTTTCCTTTTATTTTCCCCTGGCAATCTCTTTTATCTTTTCCGCAATTTATTGGACTTCTTTCGTCTTTTACTTCAAAAACCACAGTCGCCCACTCTTTGACAAGACTTTCACGTTCGTCTAAAAAAAAGAAAAAGATGAAAAGTTCATTGTTCGTAACGACTTTTCTGGGAACTGGACAAATGTTTAAAAATATCCCCAACTATTCTTTCAACTCTTTAAAGTATGTGACATTTCTTTTTACAGACTCCTAAAGTTCTTCAAGATTTTATGTTTGCTAACATTATTTATTTTTAACTACGTATAATTTAAACATACAATAGGTAAGTCTAAGATACAGGGAACAAGTACATTATGATAAAGATAAACAATTTAATTTTTTTAAAGTTATTGACATTTAAAGGTTTCAAGAAAAGTTTGAATAATGAATTAAAATTGTAATAATATACTACACCACAACGAATTGTCAAATTTAATTTTATATCAATAAAATGTGTCTGGAAGTATGCCAAAAAATATACAACCTGAATTATGTGTTAAATGAGGTATGATGGAAACAAGTTATAAAAATGCCGTATTCTACCGATTTGGTCTAATTGGGTTGTGATATTCTAAACTCAAATACAAGAAAGGACGACTTACTACAGACACAAGGCTTATCTAGGTTGATTTAATTTGATAGTACAACTTACGATGTGATCTGGCAGATTGTTTCATTTATCAACCACTCTATTGCAAAATGAATGATTTCTATTTTCCAAGTTAAAATTCAATTTAATAACTTTTACGCATAATTCTTATTAATGAGTTGTATGCATGACTCGTTACAGTTTCTTAAGGCAAAATCATAATTGGTTGCTAAATTTATAATGAATATACTGGTATAGGACAAAATAGGAACACCCATTTCAAAATGTGTCGTACTTCGATCGTCCAATATAACTTCTCCACATGTTTCAACAGTCTGCCACCTAGTGGTAGAAAAAGGTATCAGTCGAACACTTGCCGGTATGAGAGTTGTATGAGAAAATTCTGATCCCAGCAAAAATTCTTTATGTGTGATCTGTCTCACGTGCAAAGAGGCATGATTATTGGAGCTCGTTTCACTGGATCCTCCGTGTCTAGAACAGCCAACCTTATGGGTGTTTCAAGGTCCATTGTGTTAAGGGTTATGACAGCGAAACTGGGAAAGGTGTCCCATGCAAAGCAGAAGAGCGAGCAATAGTCGAAGTTGACTGACCGGGATAGACGAGTGCTGAAGAGGATAGTCACCCGAAAACGTAAGACTACACTGCCGCAGATAACATCCTAAGTGAACACTTATCTCCAGAACCCCGTATCCATCAAAACTATTCAACGGGAGTTGTATGCGGCGAACACTTATGGCAGAGTAGCCATCTCAAAGTCGTTAGTGTCGCTGCAGAATCTTATTATGCGACGACAGTGGTGTCGAGACCGCCACAACTGAACACAGCACAATGGAAACAGATAATCTGATATGACGAATCATCATTTACATTATTTCAGACCACCGGATGTGTGCTCGTCTGGCGCACACCAGCAGAGGCAATTTGTGATGATTGTCTGGTTCCTACCTTGAAGCATGGAGGGGCTATGTGATGATGTGGGGACCGATATCTTGGTGCAACTTGGAGCCACTTGTAGTCCTGAGGGGGATTATTTACACCTTATGCCTCAGACTCTGTTTCCTGGAGAGCGTCCTCTATTCCAAGGTAACAACGCCCCTGTACACACAGCTCACTGTGTTCAAACATGGTTAGATGAGCATAATGATGAAGTGGAACATCTCACTTGGTGTCTTCAGTCTCCATCATTGAGCTTTTATGTTGAGTTCTAGAGAACCAAGTCCGTGCTCGGTTTCCACCTCCAAGCATACTACCTGAATTCTAGACTGTTCGGCAGGTGGAATGACTGTGAATTAAATTAAACGTTGTGCACGACCTTTATTTGTCAATCCCACGTCAGATACAAGCTGTAATTCAGGCCAATGGTGGCCCAATTCCCTACTAATAAAAATTTTGCATCCTTTCACAGGTGTTCCTATTATTTTGTCCTACATCTGTAAGTGGTTACAATATCGCTAATTTTTAAAGCTTTTTAAACGAAGATATTTATGAATTGTGGCCCACCTTAACAAAGAACTGCCCAAAGGCTAAAAATACAAAGTTTAAAAAGAATTTGTCTTAGAAAAACTTATTTGTAATGCCAAGTAAAACTAATGTACAAAACTGCAGGGGAAATAAAGAACGGAAAACTTTTACGCATATCACTGTCGCAGACAAACACACAAAAAAAATTCTAAAAAAAATAAATAAAAAATCAGAGTATGTTTTGAAAGGTAGGAGAATGGAAGCAGAAGAACTGGTTATATGCAGTTTAGACAATTTTATTTGTGGATATTAGATAAAATACTTTTCGGCTACTGTTAAATATAACTTTTTCCACAAAAAGTTGGGAGAGTTTTCATAGTAATTCAGAACATTAACTAAGTAATGATAGAATCTTTGTAAGAAATCTAAAAATCATAATCAGTGAAGTAAAAATTTATTAGTTTTTTTTTTAATAAAGGGTCTAAAAAAAAACTTTCACTAGAAATTTTGAGAGAAAAATTATGAAACTCATGACAAATTAAACAATATTCCAGCTCAACGCGAAATGCATGAGTGAAAATGAATTTTCCTTTTTATAATTGCAACTAATTTCGAAAACCTTTCAGATTTGTTGATTTTCATTCAACCTTTTCAATTTAATTCTACTTGCCTTGTGTCTGTTAAATAAGATTTGTGTGGTCAAGAAATTGAATTTGACCAAGTAAACGAATGAATAAATGATTGGACAGATGGACAAACAAGTAAATGTCAATATTTATAAGTACTTTATACATAACTTTTTATAACTTTTTACAACACGAAATATCGTTCTCTCTTATAGAATGGTGCTTCCTCCCCCCCCCCCCCCCATGATCTTCTGCCACTATACCCCTGAACAATAAGCTTTTGTGCAATTTTCTAATGAAGGCAATTACTTAAAGTTTAAGACTAGATGGGGGAGGGAGTTAAAATACCGAGTTATAATAACATGCCGTTTACTTAGTAACCATGCTATCAATATTAAATACAATTATTCATATTTAATCAACCATTAATATAATTAATATTTTCACTAAAAATTTTGAAAAAAGACTTTACTAAGTGTTTTGCGTTTTATCCATTACATACTGTATAAAATATGATTATAGGGCGAAACATAGAAAATTTTCTGAACTAAAATTTAGTTGATGAATTTGCAATCCAAATAATAAACAGTGAAATTTTGTTAATTATACGTACTTTTTTTGCAATCAAAAACTTTAAAACTACTTTAAATTCATATTTTAAAATTTTTTCCGCTTGATGTATGACCAAATATTATAATTATATTTTCCATTTCACTTGCCAATGCCTTATCGATTTATTACTGGGCATACATATTTAATCTTAATGATGATGCAATTTTCCTAATAAAAATTAATAATTTAAAAAAAATACAAAAAAGGAAATGTTTTTAATATGAGTTGGCTTAGTCAGAACCTAACAAGCTCTTTTTAAAACCAGAAACAGAACAGTGATTGGAATACTGACATGAAAAGGTACCAAGTTAAAATCCTAACGCGTTGTAATGTTTCGTGAGAACATTTATTTACAAACGTTTAATTTGTTTAAACATATATACTATTTTTTCAGATTTCAATACCAATTATCGAGAAAATTAAACACTGTTACCTGATTAAAGAAGTAAACGATCTTATTCCAATTTATGTCTATGGTTTCCACAAAAAACTGCTATGTAATATTCCGGTTTTTAAGTGTGCTTGTTTTTTAATTGCATTGAAAGTTCATATAAACCTCATCTGGGTCACATTTTCAATTTTTTAGTTGAAAACAAGTTTTATTTTCAATTATTACATTAATGAGGACATTACCTACCAATATATGTTTTTATACGTTTGTTCGTTTATGAGTTACGACCTAAACAATAAAAAAATTAGACTTTGTGGGAGGAATTCATGCCCTGTTGTTTTTCCGTCTTTTTGCTCAAGTGAACCAATTAAGTTTATTCGTTAATTTTTATAAATTTTAAATTTCTGTTAGTGTAAATGTTCTGGTCGGAAATTTTGTAGGTGATCCCCAGTATAATATAGAATAAGTGTTTTAGCAATATACGTTTTAATATTTTTTTCATTTACGAATTACTATTTAAACAATAAAAAATAAGACTTAGTGGGAGGAATACATGCCATTGTTGTTTTTCCATCTTTTTTCCGAGACAGTAAATGAAGGCCATATTCTAATTTTTTTCAAATTAAATTTCTTTAGTTCTTAGTATTCTGGTTTGAAATTATTTCCTAGATGATCCATAGCTTTCTGAATTTATTTCAAAATAACTGCAAGACTTTTGAATAAAGTTTTATTCGGTTAATAGAACTAAAGATCTTAATGAGCACATTTAACAAATCCAATTACAAAACATTTATTTGTTGTGTTTTAAATCTTGTTTTAAGCTCTCAATTTCTGACTAAATGATGAATATTACATTATAAAAATAATAAAAACTGACAATATTTAAAAATCAGAAAATTGAACATTATGCTTAAAGTTAAATCTTTTCTCTCCATTTAGCAGTTTATCATTCTCTTATAAATGTAGCTTTTATTGTTTTGGAAAACAAACTAACTACAAATGTAAGAAATGGATTTAAAACTCAACATTTCATTTCATGTACTTAATTTGGCATCTCATTACAAAGAAAAGTGAATGTTTTATGCAAAAAATGGAATTACATTTGATAACACTATTATTCATTCATGATGTTTCAATAATCAGAAATTTGATATTGTGAGAGATATTCGTGAATAATAAATAAACATTCATTTCAACTGAATCGTAACAAAAAAGCTAAATTTGACCTTTTAACTGGAGCGATGAGCGATATATTAACTTAATTATCTTATATCTGTAGTATCTCATATTAAATTAATATACCCTTATATTTGTTTAACTTGTCGTTAAATGTCATTAAGAATATTACGAGATATACGCGATAAATATTATCGAAATGTAATTAGTTTTAATAAGATTGAACATACACTTTCTTCTTTTATGAATACAATTCTGCAGATATAACTCAATGAAAATGTCGAGTGACATTTAAAAGAAATATTTGTGAGTTAAATTTGTATAAGCTTACCTTCATATATGACGTACAATTAATGTCCTAGCTCCAGTAAAAGGAAATATTTGAATGAATAAAAATGCTAAGTAGCACTGATGTCGGTAGCTTTAGAACTTTTGATTACACACTTTCTAAAAATATCGGACTCAAAGAACTTTCATCCACTTAGCTACATTGCCTTTCTGTTAATATGCTAAAATTCTTTTATGTCTGCAAAATTTACTTACGGAGTGTGATTTAATTACATTAAAAATTATTTAGAATAGTAGAGCAAGATAGAAAAATTGTGTTTTGCTTTGCTATGAAATAGAAATTCAAGCGTTTTTGCCTGACACCTAGTTGCCCAAAGGACGTCAATAAAAAATAATCTTTTAACTGATGAAACACTTATTGCAAACTTGTAATGTACTACATAGTTTAGGTGGTTTCAAAAAGGTTGAAACGCATTTTATTTATTTACGTATGAGAAAACTAATTTAATAATTAAGATTTGAAGATGTTAAACTTGTAAATGTGTGACGGTTAAGGTTCTCCTTTACTAATGAATTTATTTTGTTAATTTTTTAAAAAAAGTAGTTTAATACTAATTTATGTGGCCTTGAGTTAATAATATTTTCTAATAGAAAAAATTGATTTTTCTCCACCAATAATTGAAAGCTTGAGTAAAATTTTCCTCCAACAAGTACAACAAGTATTTCTAAGAATTATTTCTAATTCCGTAGAGCTTCTATGAGAAAGAGGGGGGGGGGGGGGGGGGGGGGGGAAAGAAGGACAAAAAAAAAAAAGACGAGAAACACATTTTGCGATACTCTAATTATTGGAAGAAGAAGAAAATTACATTTATACAGTAGATTGTTTTCATTCTACCAACTGAGTTATTACTTTAGATTTTCCAACAAAAATCATAGATCTGAATCATATGGAAAAAATGCAGGCTTATTTAGTGTAAATTAACTATATTGATTTTCAGCGAAATAATACTAAACAGAATTATCAGATTTCTTTACAAAATCGTGGAATCGAACATTAAAAAGTGCTTCATTGACTTGTTGACTCGATGCAACATCAAGTTCATTTTATTGTTAAAAAAATCATGGACGATAAAATATACATTTACTTATTTTTTATTTTTTATTAATCGCGCACTGTTTTATTTTTTATTACAATAAATAATATAACTCATTAATATTTAACCCTTTTTTAACATATCTTATGAATCATTTTACCGAATCATTTTGTTAAATATATCATTTGAATGTTATTAATTAATTATGTATAACAAACATCGTAGTCTTAAACTTTGGTCCCTGATTTATTTATTTAAAATAAAATAATAAGCAATTTCTGAAGGAAAGTTTTTATCTAAGAATTCATCGTAATCAGTATAAAGACATATCGCTTTGTTGAATGGCAACTAACTTAAGGTTCTTTAATTGTGGGTCAGTAAAGTTTAAGAACGTGTTGTGAAAACAATTCAAAGTAGAACAAAGCAGAGGTCGATTATTTAACGGTGCTTGTAACTACATCTTAGTGTACTCTCTCGGAACCTACAAGTTATTTAAACACCGAAATCAACGGGTTAATTTTCATTTTAAAACAATATCTCATATTGTAAAAAAAAAGTTTGTTTAAAAGATTTTATCTATGTGTTACTTCATTACCTAAATTCTATTTTGCCCACTTGAAAGTTGGCGGAAAAAAAAAAAAAAAAAAAAAAAAGGAAAAAAAACCGTCTTACATCAATGCGTGGTTTCATTATTTAAAAACATAATGAGCTGAAGTTTTAAAATAATCTATACATTATATTTCGATTTAAATTTCAAAAGAAAATATTGCGGGTTTTAAATGTATTAAGTTTTATTTTTGAGTACTTTTTCAAATTGTCATTCTTTGTTTGAATTTTTTATGTTTTTAAAATACTTTCATTATTTGTTGATATATTGAACTTAAATGTTAATTTTTTTTTATTGGAAACTTTAGGATGGATGTACGAGATACGATTCATCACTAGACCGATTAGTACGAACTGTGCCGAGTTCTTCCTCCCAAATTAAGTTTCATTATATCTCTCATAAATAGAATACAATATCTAACTCTTATTAACTTCCAAAAAAAGTAATTCCTCTAAGTAATCTTGAATGCGCAGATCGCTCATAGGTCCACTAGTTGAGTCATATTCTTCTTATAGACTTTAAATTAATAGTTAGTAACATAATGTCAAATGGTGTAGTTAACTTTAGAGAACATTGCACAAATTTTAAACTGACTTTAAATAATCTTCAGAAGTTTTTGCATTTATTACTTAAACTTAAATTTGTGTAATGGATTGGGACATATATACTTTCAATGCAGCAGAAATCTAAAGAATAAGTGTAATGGAATTTAACTTTCAATACAGCAAAAATCTAAGGAATAAGTGTAATGGAATTTATTCGATATAATTTGTGAAAAGAATGATTTTCAGAAAATTATCCATGAAAAAGTTACCTGTAAGGATACTTTTGTCCCGTAATATATCTCGCAATACTGCATCTAATTCTGTAAGATATTATGGAAAAATAAAATATCATTAGTAAGACATAAGTAATTCAAAAGTAATAGAATATGAAGAAAAATTGTTTAATTACAAATTAAAATATATTTAAATCAACGTAACTAAAAACTTTCCATGAAATTAAAAGTACTCGACTTTCAATATTTTTATTTAAATTTCAAAATTGTTTAAAAGTGTTAAGAAAAGGAGGAACTTTTAAATTTTCTCAATTAATAATTTTATTTGTTATAACATTAATAGTAGTACATTACAAAAATTATTAATAGTAAGCAATCTATAGCAATTTTAAAATATTATAGAGAGCAAATAGTCATGATTGAATAAAAAATAATTTGTGTTTTGGATGTGTTGTGTGTATCACAAAAAAAAATTTGCTATCAAATGAATTTTTAATAATTAGTAGTCATCAATTCCAAATAATGCGACAAAATTGTATTTGTATACAAAATTAACATCCTTATTAATTGAAACGCTAAAAGTATTCAAATTCTTATGAAGGGTTAGGTGTAAAATACAAATATAGTTGTTCTTACATTTATAATTATCGTGCATCAGAAAAATATGTCATTCATTTAAATAATTATGTGTTTAAAACTTATCAGTGAACCCTTATGCATTCTGCGCATTTAAGATTGCTTAGAGGAATTACTCTTTTGGGAGTTCATCACAGTTAGATATTGTATTCTATTTCTGAAATATATAATAAAACTTGATTTGAAAAGCAGAACTTGGCACTGTATGGCACAACTCGTGTAGCTGGTCTCCGGTGATAAAATAATATCACGCACATCCATCATAGAGTATACAATGTAACTTGTATTGCATTTAAATTTGATTTATCAACAAATATAATTTAGGTACATTTATAAAACGGAGAACTACATATTTTAAACAGTAACATATTAATTTATTGGAGTTTAAAGTGCAATAGAAGGAAAAGGGATCATTGCGGATCCGAGTCTGAGTATTTCTTTCATAGAATATCCTCTATATAGTCTCTTCTCATAGAATATCACATATCCTCTACATTGAGTACCCCTCTCATAAAGTACCAAAATAAAAAATAATTTTTTTTTTAAACTTGCACTTGTAAATAAGCTATTTGTCATAAGAGAAAATCTTGAACTTTTATTGGTATACCACTTACCATTTTTGGTTTTACATAAAGGGATAAAAAGGGATCATAAAATAAACCACCATCCAAAAATAATATATGAATACTATTTGCTCAACTTTTTCGTACGAATTTCACAAGTTGGGATAATCCTCAAATTGCGCCAGATAAGAGATGAGCGCCAAATCTGGCTCTATTTTCCTATCTCATCTTTCCCAAATCCCCATAAAAGAGCAAACGTCTACTGTCCCGTCCACTTCTCAGCATCGACTTCTCGATTTTATTTTCCGATCTCTCTTAAGTAAGGTAAGTTTTCCTCTTCTTCTCTTTCTCAAAACTCCTTTTCTGTTATTTTATAATATGGATGTTTACTTAAGTAATTGAAAAGAGTTATTCTCGTTAGAAGTTGGTTGCAAAGATAAATCGAGGTAGTATCGATAGTTTAGAGTTGTTGTTGTTGTTGAGGAAAGTTTGTTTAGATGAGGTGTACGGGGTACTCCAAAAGGGGTTACTTTGGTGGGATACTTAAATCATTTATTTTACTATTGAGAAAATATATTAATTAAGTCCTGCTTATCAATTAAGACGTTCTTAAAATTATATTTTAGGATTGAATATAATTGTACAACACTTCTGGAAGAGTTTAAAATATGTTTTACACCAGTATAGTTTTAAATTACTGTTTTATGTTACCTACATAAATAGTAAATCATTAAGATTCTATTATCTAGTTATAGTTCTGCTAAATGGAGTATTACATTGATAATTATTATTTTCAATTGTGATTTTTTAGTAATTTTTCGTTCTTTTTACTAAGAAAGTAGGAATAAAAGCAGAGATAGTGAAAGTATGTTAAACGCTTTAAGAAATTTTAAAAAAAACCTAGTATATATACCAAAAAAGCTTATAAAATTTATTTTTTTCAATTAATCATAAAACAATTTATTTTTAAATAAAATGGAGTTATTTTGGGAATAATATATCATATGAGCCTAATTAAAAAAGAATAGAAAATTGTAACCTTTAACACTATACTATATCATTCTTAGAGAATTTGATTTTAACTCTTAATTAACAACAATATAATATATTTATGTGCGAAACCTGAATGAACTAATAACTAAACAGGCTACCAAGAGTATGTAAATAAGTAGTCAAGTGTAAGATGTTTATGCAATTATTTAAATTAGACAATTAAATATTTATTTTCTATGACATTTGATTGCCTTTTATTGAAAACATATGCATTAGCAACATCATTAATTAAGCAATTGATAATATACTAGTATAAAATAATTTATTTTTTTAATTATTTGCTTTATAGAGTTTTCTTTGCTTTTAATTATGTAAATGTATTGTTGAATTAGATATTTTTATCAGACACTGTTAGCTGTGAAATATAATCTTTCAATACTTTTTAACCCACTTTTCAATGTACAAGAATTTGAAATTTAGAATACATGGGTAATCGTAGCTTAAATATGCATATTATGCTATTAAAATATCAATCATAATTGAATAATAATACTACACTTAATCCACATTTGATTATTGCACTTATAAGTTCTTCGGGAAACAGTTATAATAAACTAGACTCTAAAAGGCGCTTAAGACGTCCGTTGAAAAATGACGAATATAATAAAAACTTTAATTCAATAAACGCAAATGAAAGTTACTTCTGATATATGTATGAAATAATAAAAAAATTAAGTTGAAATTAAAATTTTCCTTACGTACTTTTGTGCAAGTAAAATTTATGCGATACTAGTATCATTTTACCGTATTATAGATACTAGCGCCATCTTACAGCATTTTAGTGAGAGAGTGAGTCAGTGAGTGAGTGAGTCAGTTATGAGAGTAATTCTTATAGTAATAGATATAATAATACAAGGAATTCATGTTTATATCCTGGAGAGTGTTTTATTAATATGGATATTAACACGATGGAAAATTTGAGGTATGCACAACTTAAAATTGTAATTTGGATAGAGGACATTCGGAAACAGTATAGTAAGTAGAAATACCAATATATAAAATCTAAGTTCTATATCCTGAGGACTCCATACCCAGTATACTAACACGATCGATGATATAAAATAAAATATTTTTTAAATGAAGTTAATGTGTAGTAAACAAAAGTAATGTACTATCATTAACGACAACCCTATAATTAAATCCACCAAACAAATCATTTATAAAGCTTTAACTTCAAAATAAATATAAACAAATTCAATATTTTTGAGCAGATTTAAAATATTTATTTAAAAGAGGGATTAAAACTCAAATCTTTCATACATTTTTTATCCCTCAGTATTGTGTAAATACTGGAACAGTAGCAATAAGTAAAATGGCATTTCTATAGTGAATTTAGTTAATCTTCATACTGTGTGATCATTGTCACATTGATATTCTTCATCGTAAAGCAGAAACATCCTTATAAAAGCTTATGTATACTATAATTGAAAAACAATAAATCGAATTAAATGTGATAAGTAATGGAGTAAAAAACATTAAAACTTTAAGAAGTAATTAACTTTAAGAAGAAAACATGTATTTATCAAAATGTATTAAAAATAAAACACAAATTACCGTCAGCTTTTTAATATGCAAAATTAATACTTAACAAGTAAATGTTGACTACTTAATAAGAAATTACTTCTTAATAAGTAAATGTTGAATATACTGTAGAAGTAAAAGTAAAATAATGCAAATAAACATAAAATAATTGTAGCATCATCTTCTTTACTACTTCTTTGTTTTTAGAAAATACGCAACTGATCTAATGTACACAAATTTTTGAACAAGTTAAGAAACAGTAATATGATTACACAAAATTCGTGTGTACTCAAAATTAGACTTCTATATCTAATTTGCAAAAACAAAATTAAATTAAAAATAACTCTTTAGCTTATTCCATAGTAATTAAAAATCATATATCATACAAGTTTTACAGTTCAATAGAAAAATTCTGTTGCTAATTTTTCAAACAAAATTTCATTTGAGTAATTATTAATTTTCGTTCTAGCTAATAGAATGGTTCCTAAATGTTTTAATGCCTAAATTCTACTTACAGAACATTTTTATTATAGGTATAATTTCAATTTGTTTGAAATACTTAATTTCCTTTTTAAATAGTATTAAATTAAAATAATACATATAAAAAACAGATTATGGTCAGTAAAAGCCCAATACTTAATGTTCAACAATTAAATCAATTTCAAAATCTTAACTTGAAATTATAAACTAGATTAACGTTTCTTTGGAATATTCAAAAGAGTTTTTTGAAGAAAAAAACTTCTAAAATCATGATACCTTTCCTCGTAATATAAATTGTGTATTTGTAGAAATAGTGAATGATTAAATGCTGTACAGTAAATTTGGCTAAGCATCAAAGTTGTGCTTAGGCAAAATGAAACTGAAATGTCAATTAAGTTATTAACGATAGTAATAAAGGATTGATATCACTTCTATAATTATCCTAATACACTTTACCAACGTCATTTGAATTATCAAATCTAAACTGTTTAAAGGTCGAGTTTGACGGAAAGGTCATCTGTCTCATCGTCGATAAATTTGCGTGTCGCTAGTTCCTCTTTCATTATTAAATTTACTAAGGGATCAAATCTACTTAATTTATACATCCTGCTAGATTATCATATCTTCCAGATTTATACATTCTGCTAGATTACCACATCTAGTTTTACATTCTGTATATTATCACATTTTCAAGATTTATTCAATTTTACTTCAATTCCCAATAGTAGAAATCATCTTAATAATGTACAAGTCTGACTTTTTCCTCATAGCCTATTCTCCATGTAAAAGTACTTTCCTTACACTAATAGTCACTCGGCCGATAAGCCGGAAGCTGCGAAACAACTGTCTTTGGACAGATTCCAAATAATTATCGGAAAGTCCTAAACAGGAGTTCACTTTTTAGAATTTACAAAGATAGGGAAAAGCAAGACATCTTAAGGTAAATTTAAAAATTGTTCCTGTTAACTTTGGGAACTCTAACATCAAAACAGAAAAGATGTCAATAAATAAATTTTTCAATGAAATATTCATAATCAGCTTATATAATAATACAACAGAAAGGAATGATTAATCTATCGAGGTAAATACATTTTTCGATGTGGAATTACATAAGTTCTTTTTTTAAATTTCAGGAATTTCTGTTTCAAAATTGAATAATTCTAGTTTCAAATTTGATTTTTAAGTAGTTTTATTTATTTATTTATTTATTTATTTATTTATTTATTTATTTATTTATTTATTTATTTATTTATTTATTTATTTATTTATTTATTTATTTATTTATTTATTTATTTATTTATTTATTTATTTATTTATTATTTTATTTTTTTGTTTTTATATTTGTAGACTAGCAGTGGACTGCTATTGATTAATGGCGCTTATAATGTAAAATCAATGAAATTGGTGACGGAGAAAATCGTTAACATTTTATTTTAAATGATGAGTATAAATAAACATGAATATCTAAAAAAAATTTTAACGTATAGGTTGAAGTTAATTGCATTTTGACATGCCATTTTTCTTTTAACGCCTTTTCTATTCTAGTAGTAAATTAAATATTTGTAAGGGATTTGATAATTTTTCTCTTATGGGCATGTAGCACATTGAAAGTTTCAAAGTTTAATTTTTTATTTTAAATTTAGAAATTGAATTGAATTTTTATGCACCGCCAAATATATTGTTCTCTTTCTTCATATATACAGTCAAACCCCTTTTAACTCGAAGTCAGGCCACTGAAATTGTTATCGTTAATCGAATTTCGTGTAAAACGAATAAATTAACGTTAAGTTTTAAGTACGGAGAACTGCTTTTACTTCACGTTAAATGGCATTTCATGCTAAGCAATTTTGCGTTAACAGGGTTAGACTGTAATAAGATTCTGATTACAATATATATTAAATACACTAATATAAGATTTGCATAGTTAAATTTTATTTGAGTCTAATTATTCATATTTCAACTATATCAGTAATTAATTTTGAGAGTTTACTTTATTATTTTAGAGTTAAGATTATAAGTATTTGATGGGCCAAAATACTTAAATATATTTCAATTGAGATGAGATTAAAATCAACTTATTTAGACATATACTTATGTAAATGCGTTATTTTTATTTTTTGCGCATCTCTATCATATAGAATTATTAAAGTTCAGAATATACAATTATTTAGATTAGAACATCACTTCCTAAAGTGTAAAGAAATTATATGTAAATCTATTCAGAATGATTATAAAAATGTAAACAAATAATTTTTATTAGTTTTTCAAACATAATGATTTAAATTTGTACGAATCCAATAAATAAAATTTTGTATTTAGCAATTCGCCGTTCCAAAGGTTTAAGAGGAATAAATATTTGGGAAATAACATACAAAAAACTCCATCAAAAACATTAACTCCCTTTGGAATTCCTAGCAAATCTTCTCTGCTGTAAAATCCTATTTTCCTTTTCTGCAGTTAATCGGAAAAGTACCTTGTAGAATAAATTATTTTTCCTTTGCAACGAGTTTCTTTAACTTTCTTTATATAAATAATAGTCATTGAAACTTTTCTAAAGTAGAAAAGTTTTTTTGTTGTTGAAAAGTTGGAGTTTGCTGGAATTTGCTGAAAAGTCTGTAATGACACGAGCAAAAAAGATATAACTTGTTTTTATTAGATGAGAAATTGAGTTTAGGAAAACATGTTTTGCTAACGCTATTTAAATGTGATCTGCGATCTCAATTAAGTAAAAATTTTCTAAAGTGTATTTCTACCTCTTTTTTTTTATTAAAGAATGTTTTCTTTAAATTTAACAATTAAATCAATCTAATTTTTTATTTGAAAGCAATATATTAATACTATATCAAGATCTTTTTATAATCTTAATATCTGAATATTCGTCCTTTGATACCAACTTTTACCATGTGTATATTAATAATTAAAAGCCATTCATTCATATTTCATCTCTTTTCCATGAATTAAAAAAAATCAGTGCGTATTAATAAAATAGTCGTATTACCTTTTCATTAATGTTGCCTAGTTCATATTGGATTTTCAATTAAGCGTTTTTTCGGTTGCTTACAATCTTTAATTACAAAACATTGAGATGGATTTAAAAATATCAATTTGACTATTGTAATTAAAGAGTAAATGGAATTTTAAATAATAAACGAGGAGATTCCAAACTGCTTCTTATCAGGAGGCTCGTCGTTTCTGGGTCTTTCGATGTTACCGGGCCTGTAATTATAATAGTTTAATTGTTATTATTCTGAGTTTATATTTCGATTAGTTATGTTGCAAATGCATGACTTTAGAATTATAATTTGTTTTTACTTCTTTTTCATAGTGTATATTTTCATATAAATTTGTATTGGTAGATGGAATTAATATATAAAAGTCTTGTAGTTTATTAATATTTAAGTATATGGCTAGTTTTATTTAACTGTTCACAGGTTTGGAAAGATGGGAAAAAACCTTCAGCAATCTAGATTAATGGGGAAGTTGGAGATTGGGAACATTATACATTTGAACATTTCGACTCTTTAAAATTATTTATTTGAATCGGAATAGCTAACTATTCCTATGCCTTCTCTTGTTGACATTTGTACCAAATTTACGAGTTTGGGTTCCATGAGAAGTGGTAGAATTAATGATAAGTGAGTGAGTCGGGGGTTTATCTTTTCTACATACAGAAGAACAAAGCCATTCAAGTTTCTATTACCATACCGACTTTTTCGTAGGTGGTTGTTTTGAATTTAATACTTAATCTCACAAATGTATATTTTGAATTTAATTGCATTTTTTTTTCTTATAGAATTTATAATGGGAATGGAAGTGATCTGTTTTTGTTCGTTGATGGCCTTAGCCTCTTCCCTCGCTTACCCATCAACAGACGATGATGACTTATATCCTGAACAGGCTGGTAATTTTTTCCGATATCTTTTACTCTCAAGATATGGACTCGACTCTCCAGAATATCCTGCACAAGAACTCACCGATTATGTACAACCGATGACTTTGGATGACAAACAGATGGACTTTGATGTCGAAGAAAAGCCATTGTCTTTTAATAATGATGAAAAGTTAATGCCTTATAATGCCGAAGACTTTTCGTTTGACAATGTGAATCCTGTCAGTGAAATACACCCCTTTCGCATAGCCATTCAAAAATACCAAAGGGAACAAACGACTACTGTAAGTATTTTCCTCCTAGAAGTCAGAGAGGGGATTGCAAGTTTAGGTACACATCGAATATTATTCAGAATTTTTTTATATAGAATGTGAGGAAAAGTTAGTTGATTATGAATATACTGGTATACTGGTCTGCCGGGGCCAAAGTTATCGAAACTAGTAAAAATCGACTTTGAATGAGTTGAACTAAGTCTAATTGCTAAATATGTCGTAACTTGCCAAAAAATGAGAAATTTTTTGTTATGTGTTTACCCATCACTATTTAGTTTTCAATGCAGAGGAGTGCAGAAGATATTTTTTTCTAAAAAAATACTTCAATACTTCCAGCTTTTAAAAGGGAGTCAACTTGGCGATAAATATTACTTCACTGATGACGTAATATGTATCGCAAACTTGGCTGACTTTTAAAAGATGAAAGAACTTGATGCCATGAAAGCAACCTTCTTAATTAAAAATTAAAGAGTGGTGGGTTACCTGACAAAAAAGGATGTTCATTTTTTGGCAAGTTTTGACACATTTGGAAATCAGATTTATTTTAACTCATTCAAGGTGAATTTTGGAATAGTTTCGACCATTTTTGTCCCGGCAGACCAGATGATTTACGATCTAACTAACATTTCCCCATTTTCTATAAAAAAATCAGAATGATTTTTGATGAGGTACCTAAACTTGCAGTCGGCTCTCAGTCTATAGGTTTTTACTTTTAAAATTTATGAAAGTTTTAATATAGTGCAGACAACTGTTTAAGTACTTTATAGTTCTACAGTAAGCGTGAAAATACAACTTTTGTAGTTTTGTATTAAAGAAGACAGTATGTGCATTCCATTGTTTCGTTTCAAAGTTGATATTACTCAACATGTATTATTATGGTATGATCACCATGTTCAGCATTTATGTGGCATTCAACGACTTATTCGATTATAAAAATAGGCATTAAACTTTATTAATATCGAAGTTTCAAATGGCTTTTGTATAGCTTACCAAAGAGTTAAAGTACAGCCACTCAAAATTGGACACAAAAGCTTTGAATTTAGGATTTTGACTTCCATATTCTTTGTAAAATTTCAGTTATGTTTACAGTAAATGAAAACAATTAATTAACATTACAATTCTATAGTGATACTTAGTACAGTATATGATTTATTGTGAAACAATATCAGAAAACACAAAATTCCTCATTCATTTTTTCCTAAATCTCAGAATAAAAGTTAAAGCATTCAAGAATATAGAATAATATTATTAGGTTTCAAAGGTATAATATTATTTTGGACTGTCTTAACATCTTACTTTCAAAACGTTTTGGTCATGTTCTACATTTTGGCATCACGTTGATGTTGAATAACACTATTATCAAAACAAATAAATAAGCATGAAATATAAAGGTGCTGTAGTATCTTATTTAAGAAAATTAAATTTAAAAAAAAAGTCTACAAAATGATTTGCGTGTGAGTACCAACTTACACTTAACTAGTTTTTCATCTACAAATATTTGCGTAATGCTTTGTCTAGTTAAACACTTTTTTAATGTATTGAAGTTATCTACCCATCCTAATAGTTTAATTTCCAATAACGGATCATCCTTTTTTCTCTTCGTATCATTATTCAAGAGGTTGGCTGAATTTTATTCTTCGCATCAGCAGGTATAAAAAAGCAAAATTTTTAAACCTCCCTTTTAAGTCCTAATTATATAATTATCTAAGGTTGTCAAATATCACTTATTCTGCGATACAATAATCGATCTTTATTTATTCTTTTACATATTTTATATTATTATTTGCCAGTGTTCACTTTCTGTATGACCCCCTCATTTCGAAAACCCGAGAGACTGGAGCAATTTATTGCGAGGATGCTAACCTCATTAATCCATAACATTTATCATGCTTTTATCGTGGAATATTGCTTTATGTGCTAGGCGTACATCATTCACTAGTAAAAGTGGTTTATAGTACAGTGGTTTATACTATTATATAACATATTATAAGTATCAATAAAACAATATGAATTCATATACAAACCTTAACACAATAGGAACAAAAAGAAAACGTATAAGAAGTTAAGTTTTTGCATAGAAGAAGAGTTTAGTTAGATATGCTTAACTTTATATTTAAAGAATATATGAAAGGTATTGTATTTTATGTTATTTCTAAAGTTGATGTATCAAGATATCTTATGAAAAATAAGACAAGAAAAAAAGAAAGGACCAGTGTAGAAAATGATATGGTTATTTTCTTCAAAAGAAAACTGTCGTAAGTGGTAATGAAAAGAAGAGATACATTTTTTATAGGATAAAAATATCATATGGGACAAAACAACTTGATTTATAATGTGGTATGATAATCAAATAAAACAAAAGAGCTTTAAAATAAACTCATTATCTCATATTTTGTGGAACACTATAAAAGAAGTTTAGATGCAGTTTAAAATAAACAAATAAAACAAAACTCTTACCCACAATTTCTTAGAACATTTATAAATAATTCCCTTTTAAACCGATCGTTGGAAATCTCGAGTATTAGGTTTCCCTTTCCGTATTTCATTTCACCCATAATCATAAATCTATTTTTAATTGAACCAATTCTCTTGTCAAGGGAAGTATTATTCTGGGTAGAAGTTTTGCTGATGTGTTTTTGGAAAGTTGAAAATTCGAGATATTTTAAATATTACAATATCATATATTATTTCTGGACAATGTTTTTTACTTTCAATCACCCTTATCTATTATGCATAGGGTAATGAAAGTATAGCACTAGGTAAAAAAAAATCATTTTTTTTTTTTTTTTTTTTTTTTTGCATTTCTCCATTTTTTGGAACACCCTGATTTCAAAAAAGTGATCAGAAAAAATTTCTGTCTGTATGTGCGTCTGTGGTCAGTATAACTCCCGAAAAAATTGACCTACGATGTTCAAATTTGGTGAGCAGGTTGGTGATAGCCCAACGACCTTCCATTAAGGTTTTCGTCAAAATCGCGCATGCACATAAGGTAGCTGCCGTTGAAATAATCATGTTTTTCAATGATTGCTAAAAAACGGCTCCAACGATTTTGATAAAAATCGCTGTGCAAATGCCTCTTAAGATGTTCTAAACATCCCCATCTCCGAAATTCCCGTAAAAATGCTTTAATGGCGTAAAAAGCTGAAAAACGAATGCCCTCAACACAGAGTTCTCTTTCCTTGAGCATACCTCATTTTTCTTCTCCCCACAGTTTCGCTTAAAACATAGGATAATATAAGGATTATCTAAAAGTATATCGCCTATCTGGCGAAGTTTTTTTTTTTTTTTTTTTTTTTTTTTTTTTACGATCAATACAAGAATTATCGCAAAAAATACTGCCAAACTGACCATTTCTTCTAAATGAATGATCAAAATATTAAAACGGTAAATGACACAAATCCACGTCAGTGTTATAGTCTAACTGAAAGTTGTGCGATGCTCCACACCCTAGTTTTTTTTTTTTTTTTTTCTCTCTTTCTTTGTGACGAAACCTTTTCCGCCCTTTACACAAATAACAAATTTAATAAAAGAAATTATTTAAATAATATGATAAATAAATAGTTTAAAGGTGAAGATCCCCACTTATTTTATTTACAATTGTACCTTATGTTATTTGTTTAAATATCGCAGTTAAATACTTTACTTGGATACTCTATGAGAAAAGACTTTATGAAGAGGTTATTTGTACTCTATGTAAAGGGTACTCTATATAGAAGATGTACCGACTCGTTATTACTGTTTTAAAGATGTAATTCTCCACTTTAAACAATTGCCTTCATTATTTGTTGATAGATCGAATTTAAATGGTAAAAAGTGATATTGCATAGTTGTAGTAAGGGATACGATAAATCCCCAGATCGACCTCCTACACGAGCCGTGCCAAGTTTTGCTGTCCAAATTAAATTTTATTATATCTCTCAGCAATAGAATCCAACATCTAACCGTGATGAACTTAAAAAAAAGCTAATCCCTCTAAGCAACCTTCGATGCTAAGGCTGCAAACGGACCTATTAATTTTTAAATATCATATACAATAATTATTAACATTACTATTACATATATTATACAATAATGATTAATATTACTATTACAAATTATAGTTATTAAGTTGTTTAGAGGACAAACAAAATGGCCAGTTTTTCTCTTTCAATAATTGTCAACTTCATACTTTAACTAAAATGACAGTATGCTGCAAAGAGTTTAAGGGGGTCTGGTACTCAAATTTTTTAAAATTCTCAAAAAAAAAAAAAAAAAAATCTTATTGTAAAAGTAAAAAAAAATAAAATCCAAATATTTTTGAATAAAATGGCATAAAAAATTTGTTTCTATCGTTAGAAGAACTTGAAATATTTAAGTTTTTGTTACATGACAACTGTATCTCAGATATGCTATCTTGAAACTTTGAAACAGTTTTTCTCGGCGATGACTTTTGTCCATTTTTTAAGTTTAAATTGATATAACTTAAAAACTACTCGTTTTAAATCTATGAAACTTTCCGCATTGATTTTTCATATATATTTCCTTAATTTGTCTTCAGGAATTATATATTTTTATTTAACTTCTTTTAAAAAAGTTTTTGGAGCTTAGCATAAGTAGTTAGAAAATGCCGATCCGAAGCCATGGACTGACCGAGCGACGGTATGGTATGGGGGCGTGACCGAAAGGGGGCGTGACCGGATATGACGTCACAGGAAGTGACGTCACCGGAAGTCACGTGACCGGGAGTTGAGTTGTTCCCCTCCTGCTGTTGTTTTAGTTTCATTATAAGCTGTTTGTGTATGACGTCACAGTAGGTATGACGTCATAATGTGTTTTATATTAAAGTTTTGAGTGGTGGCAACACTTTTTTTTAGTTTCGGTTTATCTAGCAGACGGAGTTGAGTTGTTCTAGGACTGCTTCTTAGCGAATAAGTTAGAATGATAGGTTTTTATTGCGTGAAGTCACAGTAAGTATGACGTCATAATGTGTTGTATATCAAAGTTTAGAGCGATGGCAACACTTTTTAGTGTCGATTTACCTTTAAGATGGAGCTGAATTGTTCTAGGGCTGCTTCTAAACGAATAAGGTAGAGTGATAGGTATTTTTACTAATAACGTCACAGTGGGTATGACGTCATTCTATGTTAAGATTTACGTTTTAAGTGGTGATAACATTGGATATATACCAAATTTAGTTTTCAGGTGTTGGCAACGAGTTCTGATCGGTCAGCTAAATGCTCGCTTGTGACTGATAAGTTTTAAACATGTGACCAAAAGTTAACTCCTGATTGACTGTTTGGTTTTCTAGCGAGTTACTTACATATCCTTTAGCCAAGTTAAAATACCTGCAACAAAGTTACACAAAAAAAAATGTTAAATTTGAAAAGTTAATAAAAGGAATGCCATTTGCTAAGGGTCTAAAGAACCCTAACCCCGAGCTACACGTGACATTTCAATATTTTACCAAACAATTGTTAAACACACATATTAATAATACGTTTTGTATAATTCCATCTTACCGTAAAGCTATCAAGATAAATTAATTTGCATAACTTTTGTTTTACTTTGAAACTTACAATTAATAAATTTTGAAAAATTATTTATTAAAGGTGAGGACCCACCTCCAGCCCGATACCTCTTTTAGGAAGAATTGGTACCGCCTCACTCCACCCTATCAACAACAACAACAACAACAAAAAAAAAAAAAAAAAAAAAAAAAAAAAAACTTATTTCAAAGAACGTATATTTCCTTGAAATATGAGGTCACTAACCAACCATCCAATAATATCTTTTAAGAAGACATCATTACCTTAAATCCTAAACAATTTTAAATTTTAAAAAATCTGAAAAGAAGACTTGTGAGAACGTATATTTCTCTCATGAATTAAATTTAATGGTCACATACAAAATCCTGGAAAAAAAAAATTAACGCTAAATAAGTTTTTAAAAAATTAGTTAAAGTAATATTTTAGTTAAATTAAGGCTTAAAGAGATAAAAAAAAAATTAAGGATTAAATGAATGATTTAAGGAATTTTGAAGTGACCATAGGCATAGCTGGTTATGCCATCTTCCAGCAGATACCGCTTGTCGTCATAGGCCGACAAGGCTCTCTTGGTTTGTTGGAGTGAGAAGATGTTTAAAAATTCACTTACCGAATAATCGAAACGAAATCTGCGAAGCTAAAATAACTGTGAATAACTACACAAGTACGAACAAAATCGCGATGAGAAAAAAAACACGAAGTATTAAACACGTCTTTCACACTCAGGTATCTAAGTAGAAATGGCGAGACGGCAACCGGTAGCGTCTATATATGAGGGGTGATCACGTGACTTCACCGACCAATCAGGTTTCACGGTAGAGGGCGCTTTTTGGTTCTAACCGATCAGAGCGGGTGGGGAGCGAGACTAGGCATGTTTCAACACGCTTCAACGCGTTTGCGAGTTGAGTTGTTGTGTAACGATCTTGCTTGAAACAGTTAAAGTGATAGATAATTTGTTCGTGACGTCATAGTGTAGCGAATAGGTTTTTAGCGTAGACAGTTGTTTCAATTGGAGTAATTATGAAATTTATTAAATATAAAGATAATATTTACTAATAATTATCAGATTTTATTATTATTATTATTATAAAAAATAAACTTATAAAAAAAGTGAACGTGAAAATTTACTTTACGAATAAAAATCATGTCTTTAAAATGTGTACGAATATCACTAAATAGGAGAAAAAAGTAACATACTTAAACTCTTTACGACAAATAACTTTAAAATTAACGAAAAAAACTTACTTTACACATAAAAATCACTTTAAAATGTGTAAAAATATCGCTAAATAAGAGAAAAAAAGTAACTTACTTAAAATTTCTAAGATAAATATTTAACCTTTACGCGAAAATTCCCTTCATGTATAAAAATCACGACTTTAAAATATAACATGCAAGAGAAAAGTAACGTACTTAAACTTTCTACGACAAATAACTTTAACATTAACGTAAAATTTTACTTTACACATAAAAATCCCGATATTAAAATATGTAGAAATATCGCTAAATAAAAGAAAAAAAGTAACACACTTAAACTTTGTACGACAAATAACTTTGACATTAACGTAAAAAATGTTCTTCACATATAAAAATCACGACTTTAAATTTGAAATGTAGGATGAAAGTATAACATACCTATAATTTCTACGACAAAGAATTCAAACATTGCCGTTCATGTCTTTAAAATGTATAATGACAACTCTAACTTTTAGAAAAAAGAAACACTAAAAATTTACAAGGCAAAGAATTTAAAATTAACTTTACATGTACTATCATACTCTTATATCAACGATAAATAAGATAAAAAAAAGAAACTCTTAAAATTTATAAGGCAAAGAATTCAAATAATACGCGAAAATTTACCTCACATATAAAAATTATGTCTTTCAAATGTGTAAGAATAACGCTAAATTAGAGAAAAAGAAATATTAAAAATTTATAAGGTAAGGAATTGAAACAATACGCGAAAATTTATTTCACACATAACATTTTTATCTTTAAAATGTGTAAGAATAATGCTAAATTAGAGAAGAAAAAAAATAACATACTTAAACTTTCTTCGACAACAATTTAAACAATACGCGAAAATTTCATACACAATTATTTTCTTAGGTTAAGGTAAAATAATGGGAAATTTAACAGAATAAAAATTTCAAAGATAAAGAATTTTAACCTTTACACGAAAATTTACTTCACATATAAATATCATGTCTTTAAACTTTAACGTGACAATTTACTTCTCATATACAATTAAACTCTTAGGTTAATGTTAAATAAAAGAAAAAGTAACATACTCAAAAATTTCTAAGATAAGCATAACGTAAAAATTTCATATCATGTGTTTAAAATGTAACATATAAGAGAAAAAAAAATAACATACTTGAACTTTCTATAGCAAAGAATTTAAGCGTTAGCGTAAAAATTTACTTTACATATAAAATTCACGTCTTTAAACGGGGTGATAAGCATGTGACGGTAATTAGCCAATCAGGTTAGCGGTAGGTGATACGCCACTTGCCGGCATTTTTAGACCGGAGGATGAGTCACGCTAATACTTGTTCAAACAGGTCGGGAGACTTGTACAGCAAGAACAACAGCATCGACGCGCAAGCAGCGGGTGATGCTGCGGTGTGTCAGCAGGTCTTCGAGATTATCGTTTTCCTACTTTTCCTTTTTCATAATGAAATGTTTGTGAAAACTTGGAATGAATGAAGTGGATTTCAAAGACACATTAGTAAGTGAAGGTAGAATTCGCATGGACTTTCTTCCAAAAAGTATGATTCACTTGGAGAATTTAAGATCATTTCTACTTGAAAACTTTTCTATTGTCTAAAACATTGAATATTGTTCAAACTCAGTGAGATTATATGCTACAATACGGGTAAAACTTAACAAAATTGTTACATTGAAGAAAAATAATAAGAGATTTAAAATAAATACTAGTTATAGATACTCCAAGGAAAAAAATTCACCTCTACTTTTCAATCGGAAAATCAATGCATGTTGGAAATTTATGTTACTTCAAGAAAGACTTAGACAATTTACTTTGTAATAATATACGTTAAGGTGTCGTATTAACTCGTGCAATACATGCTGACTAAGGTTTATTTTACTTATCTAAGAAAGGTGAATTGGGGGAAAATATTAAATAAATTGTAGATATTAAATACATTGTAAATATGCATTTAAGTTTTGAAAATCACCTGCAAGACTTTTAAAACATCTTAAGAAAAATTGAAAGAAACTTGCGAATTATATGTAAACTATATAACTTTTTATACTCTGAAAGGAAATCACAAGTAATTTAGTTAACTTTTTTCATGGTAACACTCATATTCAACGACATGTTTTTAAAATTTAACCTTCTTTACATGATAATAGTTATAAATTTTTTCAATCTCAGATGCGATAATACTATTATTTCTAACATATATGTTACGAATTGTGTAAAGTTTTTAAAACTGTATATGCAAATCACCAATCAGAAACATAAAAATCTAACATCAATCAAACAAACTAAAATAATAAGATATTTTCCTTAGTGGAAATAGTTAACTATACTCATGTGATGGAATATACTTAGAAAATTTAAATACTGAAAAAAGTTTGCTAGGCAAACTTAAAGAATATTTTTTTTTTCTTGTGAAAAACTAGCATAAATTTGGAAAATGTAGAGTTTGTTACTACGTAAAATTGAACATCATCTGGACAAACTAAATTATACATGAATTTTTTTTTTTATTTGAGAGGTGCTGACAATATATCATTAATATAGAGATTTTTAACTTCCACCCATAATTTCTAAATAACTTATACATAAATTTCAGAAAAACTGAAACGGAATGTGTTTTACAAGAGGCTTATTTTGTAAGATGAATATTCAATATTAATATAACTGAGCAAAGTTCATTCCGGAAAAAACTTGTAAAAGATACTTATATTTTGAAAATAGTTTGAAATATCCTTTTAAATTTATGAATGCTCGCTTTCGAAAGACACAAATAAAACTGATATTACTCATGATAATTAACACATACATAACATTAGTCAAACAAAGTGAAATTTTTATTGCTTGTGACCGATAACTTTTCAGTGAAGCAGAACTTACATAGGAAATTTGTGCACACTTTTTCAACTTTTAAACCAAGTATCATGTAAAATTATAAATTACGATAGGAAATAGCATACTTCAGAATCGGAACAAGTCTTGTAGTTAAGCTAAATGTATTTCTCAAGGAATTGAAAGCATACCAGAGAAGTCCTTATCATTTCGCATCTTTTCTCATGTTGCAAGAAGACATACATTGTAAAAGATCGTCTTAGAACTTAACAAAAATCAGTAAAAATAAATATATTTTCTATGGCAAAGATAAAACTTCACAACTTAATTACTTAAATTTAGCTAAGTTGCATATGGTTTATTCACATAACTCGCATGTGCTTTGAATGTTGAAATATATTTGTCAGTTGAAATCAAACTCATCGAAAATAAATGCTATCTACATTTTCAAGTCGGAAATTACTATTAAATAAACTTTACATGTAAGACATTATCATGTTAAAAAGAAAAATCTACAAAAATGTAAATGATAATTTTACTGTTGGTACATAAATGATGAGTAATTTATGATTTTATTCTAGGCAAACGTTTTATTGTCTAACAGAGAACTTAAACTTTAGCAGAAAAACGAAAAAATACAATTTTTATATCCTATCATGCTTGTCGAAAATTGAATTTATTAGCTGTTGTAATAGATTTTTATTGTCCAAATTTCTATAGTTCTTCCCAGTGCAATAATATTAAGTTCATGTGTAATGAGTAGGTTTTTTTATTTGTTGAATCTTATAAATTTAATGAAATTATTATGACCTAAGAGATTGAGTGAACTGAATAAATCAATGATGTAAATTTAAACAGTGACTTGAACTGATACATACTATAACTGTAAAGAAGTATGACAAAGTGATAGATGAAGTGAAAATAGAAGTTGAGTGAAATGTGTTGAAAAAAGTTGAAGACGACAAGAAATTCATAAATGAGAATTATCATTGACTTATATTAACTTCGTTTTTCTTGCTTATGACAAGAAAATACACTCTTGTTTATTAAGAACCAACTTGATATCTTATCATAGAATGACAATGATGAAATATCTATACATTAAAAAAAAAAAAATACCAAACTTAGACATAGCAAATTTCTTGAAATTCATGTATAATGTGAGAAGTTTTACTGGAAATATAGAAGATACAACATTGAAAAATGTGAATGTTTCGAAGTACTTTATCAGAAATTAAAAAAAAAAAAATGCGCTGAGGTCCGCTATAAAATTTTTTAGGAGAAAGTTTAAACAAAATTTAAAATCAAACATGCTTTTAAGTGGGAACACATATATTAAAACTATAGCACATTTAACAATTTATATTATGTCATCTCAGTTGGTATCAAACTGAATAATATGAAAAACAATCACAAACTGAATAAACATGAAAATTATCAATATATGTGGAAAAGTTTCCTTTTTTCACATATAAAAAAAAATATAACACATTGACATACGTTAAGATCACGAAACATGCGTAATCATATACCGATAAGAGCAACCAATGTTGCGGGGAGATATTCACGTGATGGACAATATCCCATGAATAAATTGAGTGACTTAATTTCTAATGCTAATTCCAATAGTATTCCACGTAACTTCAACTTTATATGTTACACTATAGATATATTTATTTTTCAAATATATTGACTTTCGAAAAATCATCCTTCAATATAAGAATGATCATAGTAAGAATAAAAGAAAAGATACTAAGCATTGATTTAAAGTGTATTTATTTCAACTTAGCAACAAATCATATGCGTGAAACGAAAATTGCCTCGAACCAAAGTATAACTATCCAACTTCATTGATTCCTACAAGGAAATTTTTCTCATCTAGTAATCGAATTTTTTTTTTCTCGTACACATTATAAGTGTTGTCCAATCAGGTGTAGAATAGCTGAAGATATCCGACCTCTTTCTAAATATTAATAAGTCACTGTTGAAAAACTTATAAAAATTTCAATTTACACTTAAAGTTTTTTTATATATATATATTTCAAAGAATTTTTTCAAATCAATATGTATATTTAAATACTGAAACTTATTCACTTCAATAAATGTATGTTTAAGTTATAAAACTTGTCGTATGTATTGAAAAATTGTAACTTTTCGTCTTCGTATAAATCGATAACTTATACACTAGTTCTTCATCAATTAATCTTCTAAGTAAATCTTTCAAAGGCAAAAACATACCTATAGCTTTACATTTGTAACAAGTTAAATTGTACATGTTTCTCGTGAAATTAAAATTTTATATGTTTTTCATGAAAATATATAAAATTTTGTAACTTTCACATGAAACATGTACAATTTAACTTGTTACAAATGTAAAGCTATAGGTATGTTTTTACCTTTGAAAGATTTACTTAGAAGATTAATTGATGAAGAACTAGTGTATAAGTTATCGATTTATACGAAGACGAAAAGTTACAATTTTTCAATACATACGACAAGTTTTATAACTTAAACATACATTTATTGAAGTGAATAAGTTTCAGTATTTAAATATACATATTGATTTGAAAAAATTCTTTGAAATATATATATATAAAAAAACTTTAAGTGTAAATTGAAATTTTTATAAGTTTTTCAACAGTGACTTATTAATATTTAGAAAGAGGTCGGATATCTTCAGCTATTCTACACCTGATTGGACAACACTTATAATGTGTACGAGAAAAAAAAAATTCGATTACTAGATGAGAAAAATTTCCTTGTAGGAATCAATGAAGTTGGATAGTTATACTTTAGTTCGAGGCAATTTTCGTTTCACGCATATGATTTGTTGCTAAGTTGAAATAAATACACTTTAAATCAATGCTTAGTATCTTTTCTTTTATTCTTACTATGATCATTCTTATATTGAAGGATGATTTTTCGAAAGTCAATATATTTGAAAAATAAATATATCTATAGTGTAACATATAGAGTTGAAGTTACGTGGAATACTATTGGAATTAGCATTAGAAATTAAGTCACTCAATTTATTCATGGGATATTGTCCATCACGTGAATATCTCCCCGCAACATTGGTTGCTCTTATCGGTATATGATTACGCATGTTTCGTGATCTTAACGTATGTCAATGTGTTATATTTTTTTTTATATGTGAAAAAAGGAAACTTTTCCACATATATTGATAATTTTCATGTTTATTCAGTTTGTGATTGTTTTTCATATTATTCAGTTTGATACCAACTGAGATGACATAATATAAATTGTTAAATGTGCTATAGTTTTAATATATGTGTTCCCACTTAAAAGCATGTTTGATTTTAAATTTTGTTTAAACTTTCTCCTAAAAAATTTTATAGCGGACCTCAGCGCATTTTTTTTTTTTTAATTTCTGATAAAGTACTTCGAAACATTCACATTTTTCAATGTTGTATCTTCTATATTTCCAGTAAAACTTCTCACATTATACATGAATTTCAAGAAATTTGATATGTCTAAGTTTGGTATTTTTTTTTTTAATGTATAGATATTTCATCATTGTCATTCTATGATAAGATATCAAGTTGGTTCTTAATAAACAAGAGTGTATTTTCTTGTCATAAGCAAGAAAAACGAAGTTAATATAAGTCAATGATAATTCTCATTTATGAATTTCTTGTCGTCTTCAACTTTTTTCAACACATTTCACTCAACTTCTATTTTCACTTCATCTATCACTTTGTCATACTTCTTTACAGTTATAGTATGTATCAGTTCAAGTCACTGTTTAAATTTACGTCATTGATTTATTCAGTTCACTCAATCTCTTAGGTCATAATAATTTCATTAAATTTATAAGATTCAACAAATAAAAAAACCTACTCATTACACATGAACTTAATATTATTGCACTGGGAAGAACTATAGAAATTTGGACAATAAAAATCTATTACAACAGCTAATAAATTCAATTTTCGACAAGCATGATAGGATATAAAAATTGTATTTTTTCGTTTTTCTGCTAAAGTTTAAGTTCTCTGTTAGACAATAAAACGTTTGCCTAGAATAAAATCATAAATTATTCATCATTTATGTACCAACAGTAAAATTATCATTTACATTTTTGTAGATTTTTCTTTTTAACATGATAATGTCTTACATGTAAAGTTTATTTAATAGTAATTTCCGACTTGAAAATGTAGATAGCATTTATTTTCGATGAGTTTGATTTCAACTGACAAATATATTTCAACATTCAAAGCACATGCGAGTTATGTGAATAAACCATATGCAACTTAGCTAAATTTAAGTAATTAAGTTGTGAAGTTTTATCTTTGCCATAGAAAATATATTTATTTTTACTGATTTTTGTTAAGTTCTAAGACGATCTTTTACAATGTATGTCTTCTTGCAACATGAGAAAAGATGCGAAATGATAAGGACTTCTCTGGTATGCTTTCAATTCCTTGAGAAATACATTTAGCTTAACTACAAGACTTGTTCCGATTCTGAAGTATGCTATTTCCTATCGTAATTTATAATTTTACATGATACTTGGTTTAAAAGTTGAAAAAGTGTGCACAAATTTCCTATGTAAGTTCTGCTTCACTGAAAAGTTATCGGTCACAAGCAATAAAAATTTCACTTTGTTTGACTAATGTTATGTATGTGTTAATTATCATGAGTAATATCAGTTTTATTTGTGTCTTTCGAAAGCGAGCATTCATAAATTTAAAAGGATATTTCAAACTATTTTCAAAATATAAGTATCTTTTACAAGTTTTTTCCGGAATGAACTTTGCTCAGTTATATTAATATTGAATATTCATCTTACAAAATAAGCCTCTTGTAAAACACATTCCGTTTCAGTTTTTCTGAAATTTATGTATAAGTTATTTAGAAATTATGGGTGGAAGTTAAAAATCTCTATATTAATGATATATTGTCAGCACCTCTCAAATAAAAAAAAAAATTCATGTATAATTTAGTTTGTCCAGATGATGTTCAATTTTACGTAGTAACAAACTCTACATTTTCCAAATTTATGCTAGTTTTTCACAAGAAAAAAAAATATTCTTTAAGTTTGCCTAGCAAACTTTTTTCAGTATTTAAATTTTCTAAGTATATTCCATCACATGAGTATAGTTAACTATTTCCACTAAGGAAAATATCTTATTATTTTAGTTTGTTTGATTGATGTTAGATTTTTATGTTTCTGATTGGTGATTTGCATATACAGTTTTAAAAACTTTACACAATTCGTAACATATATGTTAGAAATAATAGTATTATCGCATCTGAGATTGAAAAAATTTATAACTATTATCATGTAAAGAAGGTTAAATTTTAAAAACATGTCGTTGAATATGAGTGTTACCATGAAAAAAGTTAACTAAATTACTTGTGATTTCCTTTCAGAGTATAAAAAGTTATATAGTTTACATATAATTCGCAAGTTTCTTTCAATTTTTCTTAAGATGTTTTAAAAGTCTTGCAGGTGATTTTCAAAACTTAAATGCATATTTACAATGTATTTAATATCTACAATTTATTTAATATTTTCCCCCAATTCACCTTTCTTAGATAAGTAAAATAAACCTTAGTCAGCATGTATTGCACGAGTTAATACGACACCTTAACGTATATTATTACAAAGTAAATTGTCTAAGTCTTTCTTGAAGTAACATAAATTTCCAACTTGCATTGATTTTCCGATTGAAAAGTAGAGGTGAATTTTTTTCCTTGGAGTATCTATAACTAGTATTTATTTTAAATCTCTTATTATTTTTCTTCAATGTAACAATTTTGTTAAGTTTTACCCGTATTGTAGCATATAATCTCACTGAGTTTGAACAATATTCAATGTTTTAGACAATAGAAAAGTTTTCAAGTAGAAATGATCTTAAATTCTCCAAGTGAATCATACTTTTTGGAAGAAAGTCCATGCGAATTCTACCTTCACTTACTAATGTGTCTTTGAAATCCACTTCATTCATTCCAAGTTTTCACAAACATTTCATTATGAAAAAGGAAAAGTAGGAAAACGATAATCTCGAAGACCTGCTGACACACCGCAGCATCACCCGCTGCTTGCGCGTCGATGCTGTTGTTCTTGCTGTACAAGTCTCCCGACCTGTTTGAACAAGTATTAGCGTGACTCATCCTCCGGTCTAAAAATGCCGGCAAGTGGCGTATCACCTACCGCTAACCTGATTGGCTAATTACCGTCACATGCTTATCACCCCGTTTAAAGACGTGAATTTTATATGTAAAGTAAATTTTTACGCTAACGCTTAAATTCTTTGCTATAGAAAGTTCAAGTATGTTATTTTTTTTTCTCTTATATGTTACATTTTAAACACATGATATGAAATTTTTACGTTATGCTTATCTTAGAAATTTTTGAGTATGTTACTTTTTCTTTTATTTAACATTAACCTAAGAGTTTAATTGTATATGAGAAGTAAATTGTCACGTTAAAGTTTAAAGACATGATATTTATATGTGAAGTAAATTTTCGTGTAAAGGTTAAAATTCTTTATCTTTGAAATTTTTATTCTGTTAAATTTCCCATTATTTAACCTTAACCTAAGAAAATAATTGTGTATGAAATTTTCGCGTATTGTTTAAATTGTTGTCGAAGAAAGTTTAAGTATGTTATTTTTTTTCTTCTCTAATTTAGCATTATTCTTACACATTTTAAAGATAAAAATGTTATGTGTGAAAAAAATTTTCGCGTATTGTTTCAATTCCTTACCTTATAAATTTTTAATATTTCTTTTTCTCTAATTTAGCGTTATTCTTACACATTTGAAAGACATAATTTTTATATGTGAGGTAAATTTTCGCGTATTATTTGAATTCTTTGCCTTATAAATTTTAAGAGTTTCTTTTTTTTATCTTATTTATCGTTGATATAAGAGTATGATAGTACATGTAAAGTTAATTTTAAATTCTTTGCCTTGTAAATTTTTAGTGTTTCTTTTTTCTAAAAGTTAGAGTTGTCATTATACATTTTAAAGACATGAACGGCAATGTTTGAATTCTTTGTCGTAGAAATTATAGGTATGTTATACTTTCATCCTACATTTCAAATTTAAAGTCGTGATTTTTATATGTGAAGAACATTTTTTACGTTAATGTCAAAGTTATTTGTCGTACAAAGTTTAAGTGTGTTACTTTTTTTCTTTTATTTAGCGATATTTCTACATATTTTAATATCGGGATTTTTATGTGTAAAGTAAAATTTTACGTTAATGTTAAAGTTATTTGTCGTAGAAAGTTTAAGTACGTTACTTTTCTCTTGCATGTTATATTTTAAAGTCGTGATTTTTATACATGAAGGGAATTTTCGCGTAAAGGTTAAATATTTATCTTAGAAATTTTAAGTAAGTTACTTTTTTTCTCTTATTTAGCGATATTTTTACACATTTTAAAGTGATTTTTATGTGTAAAGTAAGTTTTTTTCGTTAATTTTAAAGTTATTTGTCGTAAAGAGTTTAAGTATGTTACTTTTTTCTCCTATTTAGTGATATTCGTACACATTTTAAAGACATGATTTTTATTCGTAAAGTAAATTTTCACGTTCACTTTTTTTATAAGTTTATTTTTTATAATAATAATAATAATAAAATCTGATAATTATTAGTAAATATTATCTTTATATTTAATAAATTTCATAATTACTCCAATTGAAACAACTGTCTACGCTAAAAACCTATTCGCTACACTATGACGTCACGAACAAATTATCTATCACTTTAACTGTTTCAAGCAAGATCGTTACACAACAACTCAACTCGCAAACGCGTTGAAGCGTGTTGAAACATGCCTAGTCTCGCTCCCCACCCGCTCTGATCGGTTAGAACCAAGCAGCGCCCTCTACCGTGAAACCTGATTGGTCGGTGAAGTCACGTGATCACCCCTCATATATAGACGCTACCGGTTGCCGTCTCGCCATTTCTACTTAGATACCTGAGTGTGAAAGACGTGTTTAATACTTCGTGTTTTTTTTCTCATCGCGATTTTGTTCGTACTTGTGTAGTTATTCACAGTTATTTTAGCTTCGCAGATTTCGTTTCGATTATTCGGTAAGTGAATTTTTAAACATCTTCTCACTCCAACAAACCAAGAGAGCCTTGTCGGCCTATGACGACAAGCGGTATCTGCTGGAAGATGGCATAACCAGCTATGCCTATGGTCACTTCAAAATTCCTTAAATCATTCATTTAATCCTTAATTTTTTTTTTTATCTCTTTAAGCCTTAATTTAACTAAAATATTACTTTAACTAATTTTTTAAAAACTTATTTAGCGTTAATTTTTTTTTTCCAGGATTTTGTATGTGACCATTAAATTTAATTCATGAGAGAAATATACGTTCTCACAAGTCTTCTTTTCAGATTTTTTAAAATTTAAAATTGTTTAGGATTTAAGGTAATGATGTCTTCTTAAAAGATATTATTGGATGGTTGGTTAGTGACCTCATATTTCAAGGAAATATACGTTCTTTGAAATAAGTTTTTTTTTTTTTTTTTTTTTTTTTTTTTTTTTTTTGTTGTTGTTGTTGTTGTTGATAGGGTGGAGTGAGGCGGTACCAATTCTTCCTAAAAGAGGTATCGGGCTGGAGGTGGGTCCTCACCTTTAATAAATAATTTTTCAAAATTTATTAATTGTAAGTTTCAAAGTAAAACAAAAGTTATGCAAATTAATTTATCTTGATAGCTTTACGGTAAGATGGAATTATACAAAACGTATTATTAATATGTGTGTTTAACAATTGTTTGGTAAAATATTGAAATGTCACGTGTAGCTCGGGGTTAGGGTTCTTTAGACCCTTAGCAAATGGCATTCCTTTTATTAACTTTTCAAATTTAACATTTTTTTTTGTGTAACTTTGTTGCAGGTATTTTAACTTGGCTAAAGGATATGTAAGTAACTCGCTAGAAAACCAAACAGTCAATCAGGAGTTAACTTTTGGTCACATGTTTAAAACTTATCAGTCACAAGCGAGCATTTAGCTGACCGATCAGAACTCGTTGCCAACACCTGAAAACTAAATTTGGTATATATCCAATGTTATCACCACTTAAAACGTAAATCTTAACATAGAATGACGTCATACCCACTGTGACGTTATTAGTAAAAATACCTATCACTCTACCTTATTCGTTTAGAAGCAGCCCTAGAACAATTCAGCTCCATCTTAAAGGTAAATCGACACTAAAAAGTGTTGCCATCGCTCTAAACTTTGATATACAACACATTATGACGTCATACTTACTGTGACTTCACGCAATAAAAACCTATCATTCTAACTTATTCGCTAAGAAGCAGTCCTAGAACAACTCAACTCCGTCTGCTAGATAAACCGAAACTAAAAAAAAGTGTTGCCACCACTCAAAACTTTAATATAAAACACATTATGACGTCATACCTACTGTGACGTCATACACAAACAGCTTATAATGAAACTAAAACAACAGCAGGAGGGGAACAACTCAACTCCCGGTCACGTGACTTCCGGTGACGTCACTTCCTGTGACGTCATATCCGGTCACGCCCCCTTTCGGTCACGCCCCCATACCATACCGTCGCTCGGTCAGTCCATGGCTTCGGATCGGCATTTTCTAACTACTAGCATACTATGGATATTATACAGTTTTTACAGAAAATATTTTTTTAAATTTTTTCTATTAACTTTATTGAAAAATTATGATGACAATTTTTATATGAATTATTAGAAGTAATTTTATGCAAAAATTAAGTGATTTTTTAAAAAAAATTTTTAGATATATCAAATTTAGAAAGTAACAAAATGTTGAAGTTTTTTAATTTTTTGAAAAAATATTTTTTAAATTTGAAAATTAAAAATATTTTTTTAAGTTTCAAATCATCATACATTACTGCATAAAATATTTCAGAAAAATAATTCTAAAAATAAAGATTTTAGAATTTTGAGTCCCAGACCTCCTTAATTTTATTGCTCATGAAAGTAAGATTAGAATTTTAATTAGTTCTACTTAAGACCCAAATAGCTTCCTTCTACTCTGAGAAGGTGTAACCCGATTATAAAGAGCTCTGTACAAATTTAAATTAGAGCATCAGACTTTAGATTAAATTTATTAAATCTTGTCTGAGGGACTGTCTGGAAAGATAATTGCGTGATACAGCAAAGTATAGCTGCAAAATTATAAATTGTATTGTCACAGGAAGGGTATAATTCTAACGGGATGTAAATAGCTTGCTTCAAATACTTTCGTTGGAGGGTTCAATAATTCACAATTTTAATGAATATAATTCAGGCTTCTGTGAGACAAAAAACTAAAGTAACCGTCTACAACCGGTAAATGCATTTGGAAGTATTCTCGCTGTTTCCATTAGTTTCCATTTTAATGTTATTAGATTTGAAAATTATTACTAGCATATTATTTATAATTTAGAAGTTAATTTTAATTGGATTCGTAAATTGCAAAATTTATTTGTTTGTAATATATAACGCATTATCGCATAGTTAGACACCATTACTTTAAAAATTTTGTTGAATATATTAAAATTATTTTACTGGTAGTTATATAACTTCTTTATCGAGTCGATGAATTTCATTCATGATTAGTTTTTATAAAGTATTTCATAATTTTCATTATGCTGGGTACAAATTTCAGTTAGGATGATAACAATTTTATATCACAAATTTTTCTTCCTAAAAACTATAAATTTAAAGGTAGGTAATAAATTTTGATACTGTTTTTGTATTAACATTACATACATCTGCTTGTTTACAAAAAGAGCAGGTTTTTAAATGCAGATTTCTTTTTATTTATATCGATTTTATCAGTTAATGTTATAAAGATTTTGAATTCCAAAATTAGAAACAAAATGCATTTATTTTTAAATATTTCACTTTAACTTCTATTTTTTTTTTTTTTTTTTTTTTGTGGCGTGGAAAAATCTTCAGATGGCTACTTAACTCACTTGCCGTTTTCCAATTGATCTGAAACTTGGCAGATTGACTCGTTGCCGGTGACAATGCATTTCATCGAGATTTATAGGCAAAACGAAAGTAAATCAATGGCACAGAATTGATGGCTTTTATTGTTAGTGGTCAAACACTATGAAAACTCGATATGAGCACAAAATCGCTTAAAAGAGTTGCGATTGCACGTAATAGTTGGGCATGCATATAAGAACTTACAGTAAAAATCTTATTTTTTGGATTAGTTTTTACTTTCAATCATCCATTTGTTAACTTAGGATCTTTTGGGGAAAAATTGCATTTTTTTCACATTTTGGAACATCCTGTTTTCAAAAAAGTGATATAAAAAAAAGTTTTTCTGTGGGCACTCGATCAGCATAACTCTCAAACGAACTGACCTACGATGTTCAAATTTAATGTCCGGGTTAGTGGTGACCATGGGACCTGTCATTAAGGCTTTCGTCAATATTATGCAAGCGCAAAACATGAAAGCATGAAGAAAACATAAAAAAAATCATGTTTTTCAGCATTAAAAAACGTCTTAAACGATTTTGATCAAAATCGCTGTGGTAATGCCTCTTAAAATGTTCTAAACATTCCCACTTCCGAAATTCCCGTAAAAATGCTATAAATGTGTAAAAAATTGGAAGACGAAAGCCTTCAACACAGAGTACTCTGAGCATCACTCATCAACGATCGTTTTTCTCCTCTCCTCTGTTCACCTACAAGAAAGGATAATGTGAGAATTAAGGAAGAGTATATCGCCAAATTCGCCATTTTTTTTTTTTTTTTTTTTTTTTACTCGTGTAAGAATTATCATCAAAAATATAGCCAAACAAGCAATTTTTTCAAATAAATGAAAGTATGAAAAAGGTTGTAACACTATTCCAAGTCTAATTTAAATATGGTGACCAGAATTATAAATGTAATTGAAAATTGTGCGATGATACACACTCCTTCTTACTCGTGAGTTGCTTCATTAATATTTGAAATGTATTTAAAAAAAAAAAAAAAATTGATACGTTTTTAAATTACATTTACTGAGCAAAGATTATAAAATTGAATACCAATGAAATTTATACGAAGTAATTCTGTTACTTAAATATATGCTTTAAAAATAAGGAACGATTCTATTTATAAAAAATGAAGCGAGTTAATTGCAATTACTTGGCAAGGGACTATTCAAAGCGATAATTTCCAAAGCAAAACGACTTGTACTGTACACATTTATCCAATACTTTTAAAAACACACTTATAACATAATTGAAGAACAAAATATTGCTTTGAAAGAGAAAATAATCAAATTTTTAAAAATCACAGCTTTTAATATGAAAACTGAGATAAGTATCAAATTTCATTTAAATCGTTCTAGTGTCTGTGTAAACTAAATTAATCAATGTATTAGTATTTTACGTTCTTATCGACATAATAAAAATGTTGCTTTTTTTTTATTTTGTCTGTACTTAATGCTTAAAATAATCTCGTTTCAACAAATATTTTAAATCTAACCCGAATTCATAAATATTAAAAAAAAAAAAAAAAAAAAAAAAAACTTGATCTTAAAGAGAATAATATTTTTTTTTATATATTAGAATGATATTGGTTAAATATCTGTGGCCTAAAACAAAATTGGAAAGCAGTAGTCTCATTACTATACTGATTCCTATAAATGAAATGAATAGAATTGTTGAGGTCTAAATGTTGCTACAAATATTAAATACCCATTGAATGCCTCTTAAAAGAAATAAGAGCATTTCCTTTTATTTTGTTGGGTATAGTGGTTGCGACAATGGGCTTATACAACGAAATACCTCTGCCTTTCCAATTCTCTTTCAGTTTCAATCAACAGTATATCGCGAAAAAGCGCATTCTGTGAGAAGGAATGTTATTCTTAAGAAACTGAGATGGGTCACTTTGGAATCTTCATCGAAAGTAATCGATAAGATCTATTCCTTTGGAATAGAAACTTCCATTTATTGTAGTATTAAACGTACCTTAGAATTTCTTTCCTTAAGAATATTTTGAAGTAAGCTTTATAATTACATTCTTTTCTGCAATAATTTATTGCTTTCTAAAAACTTTAAATGAAATTTTTTGACGCAGCCATATCATTAAACAAAACCAAATGAAATGTCAAATATTGTACCGCACTTTAAACCTAGCGTAAAAAAGTTTTTGATTTGCCTGGTAAGAGTTTTTAGGGTTACTTTAATCGAGATGAAAATAATATGGTCTATCATGAAATTTCTTCCGAAATGCCAGACATTCTTTCATTTTTCATTCATTCCTAGAAAAAATAAAAAAAGTTTTGTAGGTCACAGTGCTTTACTTTGCTATCTCACTCTAAGAATTTAATTAAACGTTATTTATACATTCGTTTAATGTTATTTTGATAAAATTAAGTTGGATTTATTTACAACATATTTTTCATACTTATAAAATCCTATAAATCCTTTGGAAATGTCAACTATTTAGTATCTCTTACTCTTCCTGTATTCCAAACCTGCACTTGATGACCAATGACTTGTAGACTTGACCAACATAACTCCTACGTCCAACTACATTCTTAAAACCTTGAGTAGTTTTTAAAAATGTATTCCTAGAATAAAAAAAAATTATTCTAAAATTCAATTAGAATTAAATAATACAATATGAAACAGAACAATTATCATTTGTAGACATGTAAAAATGAATTCAACTATAGATAGTATTTTATTAAAAAATTTCTTTGGATTCTTTTTGTGGATTAGATACTAGTATTGCTATTTTTATTTAAGGGCTTTAATTAAATTGACCTTTTTTTATTTATCTGTATCAATTTAATGTTAACAATATAACCTTATCTTACAATAAATTACTCTCCATATTCATAGTTTTCATGTATGGACACTTCATGTCCTATTAATTATTTATAGACTGTATTTTCTTATGACGATCCCGTTTCCTTCCTTTATGTAAGACCAAAATGGATAAATTATGCACCAATTTAAAGGTAAAGACTTCCGTTTCTGTCAAATCGCTTACTTACAATTGCAAAATGTGTTATTTGTTTGAAAATAGAAGTTAATTATTTTTATTTTGGCACTCTATGAAAAAAATATTGACACTCTATGAATAGAATATTTTGCTACACTGTAATTAAAGACTCTATGTAGGGATGTGTCATCTTGATCCAAAAATTATCTCCTCTCTTCGTACTTTAACTACAATAAATACTTATATTATTGTTTTAAATATTTAATGCTCTAATTTCTTTTATTGATTATTGATAAATTGAACTTAAACGTTACAAAAGCTCCGCCTGATATACTGGATACAATTTATCATCAGACTGACCGGTTTCACAAGTCGTGCCATGCCAAGTTCTACTTTCCATATCAAAATTCAGTTTATCTCATAGTCAATCTTCAGTAAATCTACAATATCTAATTATGATGAACTTAAAAAAATGGTAATTCCGCTAAGCTATCTTAAATGCGCATGCAGCGCCAGGGTCCAATAGTTTGAGACTTCTCCTTCATATAGGTTATAAAAATATAAAGAATTCCATTTTTTTAATCTTATTTTATTTGTTGTAATGTAATTTAAGATGTAATTTTTTACCTATTATCATGAGGTTATTCAAATCATCTGAAACTAACTGTAATATTCATTAATTTTTGGCGATAAATCCAAATTGTTAGTAACTCATCTGGATTTAATTTTCTTTGCTTTTCTTTTGATTTTCTCTCCGTTTACATAATTTTCTAATCCTATTATCTATTCTATTTTTAATGCTATTGGAGGATTTTGTTTTCATTGTTCCGTTAAAAGGATTATTTTCCTTAACTCTATGTTGCTTTCAAAATTTAAATACATCAGATTTAATTATTGGGTATTTTCTTTCAGTCATTCATGCATTTTGAACAGCGCTCAAATTATTATTGGTTTTCCAACTATGTAGAATACATTTGTATTAACGACTACTGTGCGATACTGCAGTGATAGATAAATAGATCATATAAAGTAAAATGATCATCTCCTTAAAAGCATATAAAAATCAAAAAGAATATTTGAGAAGATAAGGAAATTTTGTAAAGAAGGTTTCAGATTATATGAAATAAAAAAAATTAACTGTATTTTACTTTTTTGATGACTGTAATAACTTGTTTGTTAAGTTAGTATGATTAGAGTAACAATTTTGTAAAAGTGAGAAATGCCCAATCAAGACAAATAATTCATCTCATATGAAACCAACGTTCTCAGTACCAGATTGAAGAAATAAAAAAATATCTCTTACTATTTACTTAAAGTTAAGAAAAAATCACAAGGTACACACTTTCATTGCAATTTCATTTTATTCGCTCGTCGATTGGTTGGTTGTTTTCAGATTATCTGGCGCTGTCAGCAACACGAGGGCTATAAGGCGCCGAAACATTCGTCATTAAACAAGCCAACATACATGTACAAACACCCATGCCTAACACGGGACTCGAACCCGCAACCTCGCGGTCTAGAAGCTAGCTCGCTAACCACTATACCGTTTGGTCGGCTATTCGCTCGTCGATAAACAGCATGATAAGAAAAGCTTACTCTTGCTTATAACTTGCAACACCTACAACTTACACTGTATATAAAATGCGTGAAACCTATAAATGAATTTATTATTAAAAAATATAGAATATAGTCTTTAAATCCATATAATATTTTGCAAATGGTTAAAAACTAAAATTGGAGGAAAAAAAAAAGGAAAAAAAAATCTTCTCTTAAATGTTGAGATTGAAATCCCAACATGTATCTCAAATTTTTAATATCATATTTTTAATCTTTTGTTTATTACTCAAATAGTAATGGGTGGTTTTAATTAAATCATTGCTATTTAGCTATGTTAATATCTAGTTTTAATTATTAATTCTACATGAAGTTTTGGAGAAGATCATTTTGAACTCATTTTCGTATCTGAATCTTTCTCAGCATGGTCTCAATACATTGCCCCAAATTATGCAAAGATATTTAATTAAAGCAAGCAGCTCTGTGAAAATGTGTTTTAAATACAAAACCCTTTATACACTTTGGATTTGTGTTATTAAAGGAGGCATGAATTTTAATTAAATATGCCATTTATTATTTTCTAAAACTAATTTAAAATAATTTTTTTACCTTTTTAAGTTTTTTATACTCTATTTCCATGAATTTCCTTTATCAAATTAATATATTTTAATGTTTTTTTAAGTGTTTGTTTTTAAAACTCTAATACACCCGTCAGAAGTCAAAACTTTTATAAAGGAGAACTCAAAGATCGTAAGAACAGTTAAAAAAAATGTTTAAAAAGAACTTATTAATAACCTTCACTATAATACGTAGTTACATATCTTAAGTGTTAGTTTTACAATCATGAATTTTATGCATATTTTTATTCAGTTAATATAGCAGTCCTTATTTTATATTTGAGCTATGAGAATAAGGATTTATTAAACTTTTGATCCTTCACTATAATTCAGCATCGAAGTGAAAGCTGTTTTTATTCTAATAAAAAAAAAGTATTTCTGGAAATAAATTTCATTTAAAATGTAAACAAATGGTTATTAAAACGCTTTACTGTAGATTTCCCGATTGAAATAAGTTTTATTTTGTTTTTGAACTTCATGTTCTCACTTTCTCAAAAGACATTTCATTGCTAGACTCCTTCTATGGATGCACTTCTCCATGTTGCCACTCTTAAATTATTTTGAAACTCTTAAATGTAGATGGCACTCAATTTTGTAAATTACAAGGGTGTCTGGTGCCGAAACTCTTCAGAATTGATATGCGACTCCAACAAGGATAAGAGTCAGCTTAAATTGCATATTAAAATGCTCAATAATAAATTTCCTGTCTTTTATAATCGTGTCATGATGTCGTCTGTCTTCAAATAAATCAAGAAAATTGCCAAGCAGAGGAGTCTTCATTTTAGTGATAAGTTTTACATTGCAGTGATTAATTACCAAATATTTCACCCCTCTTCACCCTAAATATAAATTTAAATGTTAAAATACAAAAAAAAAAAAAAAAAAAAAAAGATAACAGAAGTGGTTGTTTTCAAAATATTTCTGTTTCAGCTTGAAAAAACCCTACTGCTTAATTATTTTAACTTATATCAATTTTTCTTTAAAGTCATCTTTACTATTACATATTATTTTACATTTAATTGGATATTTAGTTTTATTTCTGATAAATTATCAAGTATTATAACATTATTTTGTAAGACCAATAGTGTTTAGACTGTTTTACGAATTACTTATTTCTTTTACAGGTAACTCCATCAAAAGAAGATATTGCACCTAAAAATCTAACTACTACAACATCTGCTCCTGACGGCCTGGCGTCCATGCCTCCTGTGATACCTAATAAAGGACAGAAAGAATTCGTCATGCTGCGCCCACCTTCAGATAACCATAGGAAAATTGAGCACATAATGGAAGAAATGGCTAAGGACATGGGAATGCAAAGTCACAGAGTGGAAAAGAAACGATGGGTACATTTTCATCAAACAATCCTATATATTAGTTCTGGATGATGTGTTTTGATGACGATCCATTTTTCTTCCTTTATACAAAGCCAAAATTGATAAGTGATGTACCCATTTAGAGGCTAAGGCCACTGCTTCTGACGAATAGTTTATTTGCAATTGCACATTGTATTATTTGTTTAAAATTGATTTTGATTTTTTTTTGGTACTCTATCTAACTGTGATGAACTTTCAAAAAAATAATTCCTCTAAGCAATATTAAATGCGCCTGCTGCACTTGTGCCAATTGGTTAAATTAGTATTTATAAAATGAAACATGACGCTTTTCCTAAAATGTGTGGTACCTAGTAGTACGCTTCCTAAATTTGTAGTATTTTTTCAGTTTACATCAGTAGTATGGTCAATTACCTATTTTTCCATACAATAACTGCTAATTAGGTCAGAACAGCTTGAAGTAGCCTCCGAAGCAATTATTTGGGATTTCATCAGTGCTTTAAAATTAAATTAAAATATTTTAAAGTATTAAATTAAAATAATTTTTTAAATAGTATTTCATAATGAATGTATGTTTATTATCTAATCAATTTAAGAGTCATATTGATGTAATTTATAATATTAACTCGTGGATTCAATCGGAAATAAAATAATTTCAGTCTCAAAGAACTCATTCGGAAATAAATTTATTTAAACTGAAAATTCCCTCTCGGGTGACCGATGTGTTTGATTTAATTTTAAGAAATTACTCGATTTGAATTAGAATACTAGTTAACTCCAGCTTGTATAAAGCAATGAAATAAATATGCGTAACTTTGCTACAATGAAGAAGATGCATTGTTCATTGAATGAAACAGCATAAAATATGCAAATTTATGCAAACATCATTCACTTCGTTAGTTTCTGGCAATTAAAAATGAAATGGGAGCAATATAGACTAGAGATAACTAGTCTAAGGTTAATAATTTTTGATTAATTTAATCATAAAGCAATATGTCTTATTATTATCAGATAGTAAATGTATCTATTATATATTAATTTATTAAACTCTGCAGTTATTATTTTGAGGAATATGTTTGGATGTGAGGGATATTTTATACTGAATTATCTCTACTTTTCTACCAATTAAATAATTATTGTTTTATAAAAAATAAGTATTAATAAAAGATTTTCAACTATTCAATAACCCCTGGTTTAAAACTTCAAGGTATTATTAAACATTCTTATGTCTTAATAATAAAAATAAAAAATTAATTTAAATGTAAAAATCAATAATCGCACCATCCGAAATTCCATTTAATTGGATTTTCAAGTAAAATAAAAAAGCTAATTGAAACACCTCGGCAGTCACTTTTGTTCGTTTATGAATGAAAATTTTTTATGATAGAAAATGTGATAAAATATTTTTAGAAATGAGCCCCAAATATTCCGAAAAGATTGCTTTCATATCTTTCGTTGAAAGAACTCTTTACCCGATGACGTCATAGAACCTTCAATGACGTCACTCCTTCCCCTCAAAGTGGAAAAGTTATTCCAGCAAGTTTAATACTCATTAATTTGCGCTCCTATAGAATAAAGACGTAATTGCCATGTAAATGGATTTTATCGTCGTATCATGATGATTTTAGTTTATGAAAGAATCTCTTTTAGTACCATTCGCTAGAGTTAGCCAAACACTATAAAAATGTTATATTTCTTACTTTATAAACAATGAGTTCTGGTTTCGCTATTTATATAGAAATATATAATAACTTCTACAAACTAAAAACTTATTGTTAGTTTATCACAACATGGTTACATTTTATTTTATTCCAGTGTGAATTTTCAATTTTATATATTGAACTGTTTCCATATTCCTGTATTTAAAATTTTAATTTTATTTTATATATTTGTTTAAAGAATTTTGGGTTTAGTAGAATAGTCTGGTAATAGGATAATCTGACATCTAAACTACTAAAAGCTACTTCCAAATATTGCTATAAAGTTCAACAATTAGGGTTCATTTTTAACTACTTTCATTGTGAAGCGAAATTTATTTTTGATAATCATGAAATTCCTGCAGTTAAATTTAAAAAAATCTGTTTTAACTGTTAAAAGTTGCTTATTCTTTGAGACTAAAGGTTATGTATACTCAAAGAGTTGCAGTTTTTATGAAATGCCTTTTCATTTGATGACTTTTTCTACATGGAGTATTTTTTCTAAAATGGCGTATTCGGTTATAGGGAATACTAAAATACAATATGCTAGTTCTCTGTGGATCCACTTTGATTGTGTTGACGTATTTAAAGTAGAGTATATTTGTGATTTCTACAAATGGATGAAACTACATAAAATCTTTATATTTTCTTGTTAAATTTACTTGGCTTTTTTCAATTTAAAACCCCTCTCCACATTTCCCAGTTGATTATAGGGCATAATTCTCATATTTCCCAGTTATTTTTTGCATTAAAAATTATAAACCTGAGGCTGCATGAAAATTAAAATTCTGTAAATTTTAAAATATATTACCCATGGAAATCACATTATATTTTTATTCTTCCATGCTTTATTTTGAGCATTTTTGTTACTTACACTCACTTCCTATCTGTAATAGCTAATTAAATAAACCTAGTAACAACCTTTCTGGTACACCCTGTATATTTTTACCATTAATGACGCAGTGTCTGTAATGGACTTGCTAATAATGCATGTAATGTATCCCCCCCCCCCTTTTGCCATTCTGTAGTGTAGATTTTATTTTGGTGAAGTAATATCTTACTTTCTTATATCAAATAAATAAAAATATATAGATAACACCTCATTTCAGTAAATATGTTGTTTATGAAATAGGTTCAGAATACTCAGTGTTGAATTGTTATTTTAGTTAAAATTATATTCACCAGTTAAACAAAAGAATGAACGAAATTCAAAAGTCAAGAAAGCACTCAAAATTGAGGTATGAACTGATAGATACAGTCTCTAATATATAATATGATATTGTATGACTGCTTTGAAAAAATTCTGTCTCCAACTCACATTTAGATCAAATAATATTTCCTCTCTACACAATAACAGCATGAGCTTGACAAAGGAACACATTGCTCTTTTTGAGAGCTGTCTCTAACTGAAAGCGTAAATTTTACGATAAATATTTTTTGCTTTACTGTCACTGTTAAGGCTGCCAAAAGTTTCTCGTGTAAAACTATTTATTTGAAACGTAAAGCATTCTTCTACTCTACAATAGCACATGAGTTGGTAAATTAACACCATCTTTAATACAGAAATATATGTTAAATACAAGTTTAAAAATACATTTTTCGCATCTTCAGCATCTACTTCATTTCTCATTATTTAAATGGCGCCTTATAAAAATTACAACTACAAATAATTTATTGATTATTACAATTCAATTTTATTACAATTTAATTTATTGATTGCTTAAATAAATATTTGATTCAACGAAATCTATATAAGAGGTAAGTATAATGGTGTAATTGTAAAAATTGTAAGCAACATCATTTTAGATGTTAAACATGCATTATTTTATTTGCCTATTTTCATTAACGTATTTCGTATTTTACAGGCAATGTGACGTGTATGTTCATCTTTGGAAATCCTTTTCATTTCATTGAAGTAAAGCTATATTCCTTGCATCAATAGTGAAAGATACAAGATCTCATCTTTTACATAAATATTTTTCTCTTACAAACTTTTCTTGATAAATAAAAAATTTATTTTTAAATGTTTTAAAACGTTGAATTACGTTACTTTTTATCCTATTTATTTAACATGGATATTTTGTTCTTTCTCAGCTATTAAGTTGAAATATTTGTCAGCTTCAAATTGATGTAAAACTGGATTTAATAAATGTATTATAGTTCTAAAATGGATCATCCTTTCAAATATTTTGCTATCATTAAGATTTATGACTCAAGATAAAATTCCCAGGATAAAACTTCCAGTTTAAAAAAAAACTCAAAATTTTTTCTGCGAAACATCTGCTAGTTTATATATATATAAAAAAAAAACACCGATGAAAGTGATGTGAGCAGTCTATATAGATTTTAAGTCGACTAACTATCCAAATTCATTAACTATTCTATTCTCAGGTTGCACAAAGACACGGATTTACGTGGGCCTTCTTGAGACCAACTTGGGTTAGTTGAGCTTGTGTGGATCTATCTGTAAACTTCTAACCTACGACAAACAATGTTGTCAATTTAACTAAATAGGTTACTTTAATTTAAATTACTGATAATAAAGATAGCATGATCATGGTTAGTTCAGGGCCTTTAAGGTTAGTCCTCTTGAGTTCTGATGGGCAGACCAGACCATATTAAAATCACGCAAACCGAGATTACATGAATTTTATGTTGAAGCACATGGATCTACACAGAAAGCTCTTGTGGGCTATTTTCGATTCCCACGGACGGAATTTGATAGAAATTCTATATGGATTCACAAAGGTATATATATATATATATATATATATATATATATATTTCCCACGCTTCCCATTTTTTAACAGATCACAGTGCGCTTTCTCGTATGATACACAGGGCATTCTATTGGTTTCTTTCATACTAGTAACACGTAACTTGTTACTCTCTCTGTCTCCGTGCTAATCTGAATAAATGTGTTCGATTGTCCCACAAAGACTGTTCACTGATTCCACCACGACACTGCAATAATGTAAGTAAATATATATATATATATATATATATATATATATATATATATATATATATATATATATATATATATATATATATATATATATATATATATATATATATATATATATATATATATATATATATATATATATATATATATATATATATATATATATATATATATATATATATATATATATATATATATATATATATATATATATATATATATATATATATATATATATATATATATATATATATATATATATATATATATATATATATATATATATATATATATATATATATATATATATATATATACTGTTAAAAACATTTGTCCACCTTGCACCAAAATTTGGTTCCCATTTAGCTGCCACCAACATTTGGTGCTTAGTTTCGCGATTTAATGGTGCTTACGGTCCGAGGTTGCACCATTAAATCGTGAAACTAAGCACCACATGTTGGTGGCAGCTAAATGGGAACCAATTTTTGGTGCAAGGTGGAACAAAATTTTTAACAGTGTATATATATATATATATATATATATATATATATATATATATATATATATATATATATATATATATATATATATATATATATATATATATATATATATATATATATATATATATATATATATATATATATATATATATATATATATATATATATATATATATATATATATATGTATTTGGAATTTCTCCGGAATAATTATTGTTGGCGATCAGCTTCTAATTTACCACAACAGATGTATGGTTTCGTTAATTGTAATAGCGCGTTCGGTCATTCCTCCAGTCGATGATGTCTTTGCATCAGCGATTCCCTAAGTTCTCTTGGTGGCAGATGCTATATATACTTTTTATTTCGACACATTGGCGGCATATCAGCAAATTTCGAAATGATTTGAAAGTTTTCAGTGAATTTTAATAATCTTCGCCAAATCTACGATTGAGGCTACAAGTGATGAAGTCGAATTGAGTCGAAATAATCCATTGCTATCACTCTCATCAAATGAAGTTAGATTTATAATTTAAATTAATTCAGCCAAAAAAATTTGACCATTTAAAATTGTGTAAACATTGAAATAATATTACAGCTATTAGTTTTAATGCTGAAAAGAATTATTTGTATATTTTTTTAATATGTACAAAACACCGGTAAACATACTCAACAAAATATGCCTGGTGTCTATAGCGCAGTTCTAGCCTCTATTTTAAAAATAATCATTGAAATGTTGTACCAAGTTCTCAATTTTTGTTTTAAAATAAAACAAAATCTGAATGAAGAGAAAAATTAACAGTCATTGAAACGATAGCGTCATAATTGTCCGCCAACCGAAAAGTTATCGTCAAGTGGCATGAATATAACGTAATAGTACCAATATTGGTCAACGTGGTGCCACATAACACACCTAATGATATACGTAGTTGTTTCACATTAGATGGCCTTCTTACTTTTGATCTTGTAATGGACACATCCTGGAAAAAAGATATTATAGATTTATTAAGTTAACCAAAATTCGACTAAAAACATCCCATAACGGCCCAAACGCATAGTGGTCAATTAATTATGTTGGCAAACGAACTTTTAGACGTTAAAGATATAATAACTGTAGTGCATAAGATATTTGCTAATAAAATACAATGGAATTTAACGCATTTATTTTGTTTGAATGTTATTAATATTCATTAAATAAAATCAAAATGTCAATACCCGCTGAGCACAATACATCCTTGACGACAACACAAAATGTAAACAAAAATGATGCATAAAAAAATAATGCCTTAAAACCGCACATGCGTAGAAGTGTCAACGACAGTAAATATATGGAAATATTACAATAATATTGGTATTGCTTATCGGACAGACGATTGTAATACATAAAAATAAGGGAGACACATTAAAATAACTTTTGATTTTATTCTGATATAATAATTTTTTTTGTTGCCATTCCTAATTTTTTTTTAATGTCATTAAAAGCTACTAATTTTACTAATTACTAATTTTAATAAAAGCAACTTTTAATTGAATTTAAAAGTTTTCCTCAACAATCTCCAAATACTAAAGCTTCTATGTACCAAATTTCGCACCTCTAGGTGCAAAACTGTGGATTTGTATAAGGTTCAGACGTACAGACAACTTACTTTTATACATATATATATTCAATGAAATGAAATTTCATAGTTATTTGATTGTTATCTTAAATTAAATTATTGAAGGTGAATCAAATTCGAAATATCAATAATTATGCTTTCGCATCTTAAAATTTTATCTCTCATTAGAAATCATTGATTAGTGAATTACTATAAGAAATTATTTACAAGTAATTATTCACTTTTAGTTCTTTGCTAATATTTTTCCAGTGGAACAACTTAGACAAATGATATTCATCTCAAAGATAAATCTGGTATTAGGGGAAATCATGCTTTTTAATAAAGATCAAATCTTTGAGTTGCATGATTTTTAGCATAGATGCATCGATAAAACTGCACACTAATAATACTCCATTCTCTTACATTTACTACCACCGTACACTGTATTTATTTAAGTGACTTTTTTCATTTATCATTATGATACATAAAGATTTTTCTTTGTTGTAAATGTTATGCTTCTAAACAGCTCCATTGGAAAGTTATTAGGAAAAATTTATTTTCTTTAAATTTTGGATATGGGTGTGCACACACACAAAAAAATTGTAATATCATTATGGTATGTAAATATTTTTCTTTGGAATGAATTAGATGTTTATAAGCAACTCCAATGAAATGTCACTAATAAAAAATTTATAATCTTTAAATATTGCACATGAGTGTATATTAACACAAAAATTGTAATATCCTACATAATTCTAATTAGTCAATGTTTTATCATCTCATATAACACCTTGATACACTGATGAATAGTCACAAAAGAGTGTTTCATACAATTTAATGCTATGTATATAAACATCTTAAGTATTGAAATCTTTAATTAATACTAAGTATTAAAACATTAAACTAAAACTTAGTATGAAAACCTTAAGTTAATACTAAGTGTAATGCTAAGTATAAAAACCTTAAATTTATACTAAGTATTAAAAACTTAATGCTGAGAATGAGAAAAAAAAATTCTATACTTTTAAATATTTTTTTCGAATCAATTTGTCTTACATTTAATTTAGGTGCGATGGGGGAAATGGGGAGCAATTGAAATTGGGCAACACATAATCTGGTTACATCAAGCTTTTTTCTATATATTAAGTAAAAAAAATTCTAATCCTACTAATAAATGTCATTAATGTTAAATAATCAGATTTCGGTTTGATATTTTTCACTTTTAAAGAGTTTAGTTTTTATATACTTTTAATTTATCGATACGAGTCCTCTTTATTCATATTATATTGCAATTTGTATAATGTGGAATTATTAGCTTGGAATAAATCATATTTTGCATATTCCTTAGAAAAGAGATATTACTTTTCCCAGTGTGTTACATGTTTTTTTAGCTCAATTTTTTTCTAAAAATAGATGGGGGAAAAAGGTATGCAGAAGATAAGTATTAATAAAATATAACATCTAATAAGATAACTATAATATTTAAAATAATACACTAGATTGACATTTAAATAAATTAAGAAACGCAATCATTAAACTAACCATTGCATATTAAGAGAAAATATGTAACATTTTTGAAGAAATAATGATAACAATCTACATATTTTTAATTATACTTTGTAAACATATTTGAATGACTGTCTGTTTGTTTAAATATCATCTTTGAAAAATTAATTAACAGAAATACAGGTTTTATTGTGACCTATTCAGTTACTTCCATTCGACCCCTTATTTTATTCTACTCAATCCCGCATTATGATTGAATGGGAAAGCTCAGCTGTAAATGAAAAAATGGTTTTATGATATACCTGTTTACAAATAGAGAAACAAAATTATTTGAATTTATCCTTTTGAATAAATATTATATTACTATCAATTGAAGTTTTATTTCAATTTCGTATTAGAATTGTGAATTAAAATTAAATGTATCCCATTTTCTTCCACTCTAATCTTTTTTAGTTATCTAAAACGATAACAGCAATGGATACATGTCTTTTCGCATATGGAAACATATCTTATCTAATCTAACAATTGGATAGTATTCATCACTAAGATTTTAGTCACATTAAAGTTTAATAACTTTATACAAAGCAGAAAGGATGGCTTTCATATCAATTACCATAAAAAATTAAGCCATTTGTGTCTAACTTCATTTATTTTAGCAGCTTTATAACATATTACCAATAATGTTTGTATCTTATTGAAAAGAAATTCAATCTTAATTATATTCTAAACCAAACATTTAATAAGAAATAGCATTTTAAAATTGAGTTCAATTTAGTTAACAATCCAACCGCTAGCAATATTTTATCACGACGGCATATCCCAATAATTGAATAGAATTCTTGAAAAGGGATAATTAAGTTGCCCGTAGTTAGACGGATAATAAAGCTTTTTCTGAAGAAAAGTTGGATAGTTTCTTTTTATAAAATGTTTTTTAAGAATGAGAGTTAAAATTAACAAAGCAATTAATTAAGGTATCCGACTACGTTATAAAGGTTAATTTTGAAAAAATTTACCTTTTTTTTTTTAATTATTATTCTTTGACTTTTTTGCCCATATTTTTAACTTTCTGAAACAGTCATTACTTTTTATGTTAGAAGTGAAGTTATAAAGTTAAACGTAAATGTATGCAAATAAAGTTACACATAAATGAAAACTATAAACGCTTTTTCTGGAAAAGGAATTTTTCATTAAATGTTGTGCTCGAGGACATGATTTCACAATTTTTTTTATAGATTTCTGAAAGAAATTTTCAGGAAATGTTTATTACTGTATTGAAGGCAATGAACTAGAAATGCAACATTAGGGAGATTATCAAAATCTGGGAGCAATGAATGTTAACTATAATAAATATTTAAAAAAAATCCAATTTAACCCCAATTATTTTTACTGTGTAGTTTTTCATGCTATAATATATTACGTAAATATGCGTATAATATATGCGTAAATATATTACGTAAACATTAAAAACCAGAAAGTGTTCTAAAAATTACGAATTTAAGCATATAATCAACTGATCTGTAGATAACAGATATTGGACATTGTTGTCCTGTAGGTTACACAATTTTGGAAATAATTGTCCTGTAAGTAATTTTTTCGACTTTTTCTATGAATAAGTTTTGTTTATTAATTTACGCATGCATTAATTGCTTTTAGCAAGAGAATATATAAAATTGATACTCCACTTATTTATCTGATAAACAGAAAACTGTTTTAATTTTAACAGAAATTTTTTCTTGAAATGTACTAATATTTTTAAGATATTAAATGCTCTTTAATTAGTTTATTAATTTTAATATATGTATTAGAAATTGCATGTCTACCAGCTAATAAATTTTACTGTCATCTTTAAATGTTAAAAATCTCAATTTACCTTAACCCTTTACAAATACAATAAATAAATTAAGAATGGAAAAAGAGAGGTTACTTTAATTTGAGAACCACTCGCATGCTATTTTTTATCTTTTTTTTATAATTTACAAACCGAATTGCAAGGTCATTTTTTTATGCACAAATGTTTCTTTAGCAAAAGTAAAGTCTGCATTTGATGTTACACGATAAGGCAGGGATGGTGATTTGAACAGAATATCTTCATTGTTTAATTTAGTGCGATCGTGTTTTTCTAGATAGTGAAACCTATTTGAATTAATCTCTTCTTGAGGAGTCGGAAAAATTACATTTCTTTGACTATCGGCGTTTTGATCGTTACACGGTTTCGACATCTCTGTTAATTTTAATTATTTGCAAATATTATTTCGGCAAAGAAAATGCATGAAAAAAATAATTAAATTTGATATTTCCTTTTAAAAATAGATAGGTAGGTTTTAAACACAGATTTAAGTCATTCATTTAGAACATAATGTACAAAATTCCGTAACGATCGTAAGTGCCACCATTTTGTACCGATGGTACTCATAGTTGGACATGTTTTCATTCATGATTTTAACATCTTACGGACAACAAATAATTTTTTTTCTGCAAAAAACTCTTGGTTAACAAAAGTAAGATCATAATTAATACTTTGTTTTAAGACATTAGAATTTCAGTAACAATATCTTTATTAAGAAGATTATCGGTGTTGCGATCGTTACTCGATTTGGACATTGCTGTTTAACAAATAATAAAAGTGTATTTACAAGAAATAAATTGCACAAAAAGACACAAAAGCAGTTGGTAACATTAAAAAATTTATTTTAAAAGACAAATAAATGAGTTTAAAATATTTATTTCATAAATTTCGTATTCAAATATAGATTTGTTTCGATCATTACTTTTGGACCTAGCAAAATGTGGAATATTTCTTTCTAGAACAATCCTTCCATCTCATAAAATTTTTTAACCAGTTCTGCCACTTACTGTCCTAAATTAAAAATACTCATCTCTTTTCTTGATTCATTTATAGTTTTTCTATTGAAATTCTTGGAAACAAGTTATAACCTTTTTTTCTTAGTAATACTGAATCAGTTAACAATTTAGATGTCCAAAATGAGCCAGTTTCAAGTAATTTTTTAAAAAAATATTTAGAATATCTTTTGGAAATAAAATATACAAATCCTTGTCTCTAAACAGAATTAAAAACTCAATGAGAAAAATAATTTAGGTTATCGTAGTTAATTTATTTTTGCTGTCAGAGCTAAGAATTAAGAAGTGTGTCAAGCTCCCCCCTTCTGAAAAATATTCATTAGCATTATTTACTTTTTAATATGTAGCTGGTTTTTTTTAGAACAGTCGACGTAATTTTTACAAAAATTCATGAATACCAATGTACATTGTTTACATTTTTTTTTAACTGTTTAGAATATCTCTTAGATTTTTGGTTCATTGCTCTCTCTACTATCATAAATGTATGGTTGTGAAAGGAATTTGGGATATTAATGATAGACTTTTTGGAGAGCGTTTTTATTATGTGATAAATTTTTCTTAAAATATGTCTAAAACTGCTTTATTTTTATAAAAAAAATTATCTTTACTTTATTTTTTGCTTTACTTCATACTTTTGTATTACAAACTTAATAAAAAATGTCCCTAAATTGTACTTAATAAGCCATTTTTAAAAAAGTTGTATCGAACGTATTCGGATAACTTAAAGAAAAATTCACACATCCCATTATAATTCTTGTTACAAAAAGTATTCTCAGTTACAAAAGTAATCTAGTTGGCTAGTATACTTTTAGTGAATAGCTATTCTACTTACGATAAATATTAGTATATAGGCTTGTAACAAACTTCAAACTAAAAGATACTCATATTGCGTTTCTGAAAAGTAGATCCAACTTATAATTTTTTTTTTTTTTTTTTTTTTTTAAAGAATTCATAGTATTTTAGTAGCATTTTTACTGATGAATAAGTTTAACAAATAACTTTATTTTTTGTCATACAATCAATATTTAAATGAAAAACATCAATAGGAAATAATTGTTTCAAAATGTTAGGCCAAAAGCAGTTTTAATAACAAATTCTTTCCAATTTTTCAGAATTAATTTTGTAAACCTCTTATACATAATTTCCATGATATTTTGTAAGTAGTTTTTGGAAATTTCCACCACTTAAACAAAATAGTTTTCTTTAATCTTCAATGGAGCTATATTGCTAAGACCACGTCAATAAAACTGGCAACCGTCTGACCTTTCTAAATGAAATGTTTTTCGTCCCTAAAGATTACCGAACGTCAATCATTCTTCCGAGCCATAACTCCCCGCTCAAATTCCAAGCGCTTTTCTTTGTAAGCTGCTGTCATTTCGGGAGCTAATTTTCTTTTCTTCTAATTCAACATGCCAGATCTTTTTATAGCTCTAAATGCTGCAGATTAAGATATTGGAGAGTTTTGCTGTCGAACTAGTAGACAAGCTTGTACCCAACACAAACATCTCTGTAAAAAGGCGCTAAGTTTTTCATGCAATGATTATGGCCATGAAAAGTATTGAGGTCTAAAGTAGTGCCAAGTTTAAAATTTTTGTAAATTACGGGCAATGAAAACTAGTAAAATGTTCTTCTTAAAGTCAAAACTCCCCTGCATAGGCCTAAATATCTAGTTGCAAAAATGTTTGTGACACTTCGCCATTACGTATTCTGGTTCACTGACGTATAATGGCCAAATCACAGAAGCATTTTTGTAGCTAGATATTTAGGCCTATTGCAGGGGAATTTTGACTTTGAGAAGAACATTTTACCAATATTCATTGCCCGTAATTTACTACAACTCTAAACTTGGCTCTACTTTAGATCTCAATACTTTTCACGGCCATAATCATTGCATGAAGAAATTGGCTCCTTTTTACTGAGATGTTTTTGTTGGGATTTCACTTCTTTTTTTCTTTTTTTTTTAGATACTAACGTATTATTTGCGCAACAATAACTAGTTTTAAAATGTTTAGTTTTCATAGTTTTTAAACTTGCTAGAAAACTTCCTACGTTTGAAAGGATTAAGCATACACATTTTTTTTTTTTTTTTTTTTGTACTTATTACATAGTCGACCATTGAACCACTCTTTGCTGGCAAACAACTACGAGATCTATATAATTAGTCGACTCCTTTATTCTTTTAATTATTATTTGGTTATAAGGACGTTTGAGGTCAGAAATGATGTAATTCTCCTTTATACATACAAATGGTATTTTAAATTATAATGCAATATAAATGGTATTAAACTACACTTTTTAATGCATACAAATGCTATTAAACTATAATGACAAATTTCTTGGTGAAGATTAGAATAAATAGTAGAACATTTTAACAATTAATAATTAGAAGTTTGTGGTCAGAATTGATGTAATTGTCCTTTATTTTTCGTTTTATGTTTTCTTTAGATGTACAAAAAAGCATTTTTTTTCTAATTAGTACTTTCCTCGCAAGATTTTTGCGTTCACTTAATGGGTTAAAACTCAGTTTTATTATTAAAATCTCGTCATTGTGTACTTTAAAAAAATTGTGATTGTCAAAAATGTTTTTAAAACAACCATTAATGTACAATAATTTTATAGTAATGGATTTGTTTCGACATTTAAAATAGTGTTCTTGGAAATAAGTAGACTGTTGCTATTTTCAAGAAAATTCAATTTTAGAATAAGGCCTTAACTCACTTTTTAATTCTGAATCAAAAAGAATTTATTCACCTGATTTTGAAAGGAAAAACTTCTGGTCGTAGAATAAAACACATGACAAGTGGAGTTCGTGTTATATTTCTCAATATAATAGAAAATATTATTTCCCAAATCAAAAGCGAAAATAGTTTTTCAGATGCTGATCTTTTGTATTATAAAAAAATTTGCGATTTAAAAGAAGGGAAAAACTTCCCATTACGAAATGCGTAAAATAGTTTAGAACTGAGAAAATAGTTTATGATATCACTTGTATCAATGTTTATAACTTGTATTTTTCAAAAGCTTGATTTTATAAAATTTTTATAGAACTTAAGATGAGTAAATGAATGTTTTAGTAGAATTTCTTTCTCAGTGAATTTACAAATAAATAAAAAAAAATCAAATGAAAATTTAAAAAAAAAAAAAAAAAAAAAGAATGCTAATGTTTACAATCAAATTTGTGAGTCTATTTTAGCACCTTGCTTCTTTTATAAAATCGAAACCTTCAAAGAGGATTTTTTAATGCATACAAATGGTAATAAACTCTAACGCAAATTTCTTGGTAAAGATTAGAATAAATAGCAGAAAATTTAAACAATTAATAATTAGGTGTTTGAGGCCAGAAATTCGGAAACAAAATATTAGGAAAGCAATGCTCAATTTGTTACTGAAAACACAATTGTCGAGAAAAAGAGTAAAAAATAAATGGGAAAAATAAAATTCATCTGCGAAATTTACATTCTAATCTTCATATTTTAAAGAAACTACAATATTTGTCTACAATCGGGATGATATTAATAATCACCTACATGAATCTTTTTATACACAAAAGTTTAGTGAAGAGTATTTGCAATTGCATTGAAGAATCAGCTTTGTGAACTTAGTACCATAATGTCACTAATTTGACTTTCACACAACCCAGTTACGAAATGTCTTTCTTCTGAAGTCTCTCAAACACCTATAATGTTTTCATTGATAAATCTATGTTGCATTTGTAATATTTTAAACATATATATCATATTTAAAAACGACTGTAAATCCCCATAGGTCAATATAATTTTGTTTCAATCTTTTTGTTTTTGTGTCTCCGAACATAGAGCTTCCTGTCAATGGAAAAATATTTAACTTTTAAGAATTAATGAGTTCTTCAATCCAAGGATTTTATTGAAAACAGGAAATAACTTTCGTAAGATTTATCACATTAGTTAAATCCCATTTGCATTCCGATCAATAATATAACTATTTAAGCTTCTTCCAAAAACTTCTAAACTAATTTAAAACTAATAATGAGCTAAGAAGATAAATCAATACGGAATGGAAGTTATTATACTAAGTACTTGGAATGATTAAACTTTAATGAGAGATGATGAAATTTCTTAAAGTTTGGTTTAATTTTCTGGAAAGATGTTATAACTAAGAATTCTATAATTACAAGGTGTAGTTGATGAATATCTTTGAATAAAAATGGTGATATTATACAAAAGATGTAAGAAGATTTTATTAACATCTTAAAATAAAATAGTTTACAATCATTAGTAAGCTGCGTTGTTATTGGAGGAGAATGACGTGTAAAGTCTTGTATGATGGTAAAAACGAATGTTTTACTTATAATATTCTAATATTTTAGTGTAATACATTATTATCTGCAACTCTTCATAAATATTTCTATTAGCATCTTTTTAGCGCATTATTCAACTTTCCATAATATATTATTAGCTGTAATAATACAGGATATCCGGGCTAAAAGTATCCAATAGTTATGGCTTATTTTTATAGAACTAACAATTAGAATGAAAAAATAATAATTTAAATATACAAAACATCTCACCAAGTTTTAAAATCAACTAATTTCCATGTGTGGTCTTTTTGTAGCACAACAAACATCGTCCAAACTGTAATCCAATTCACTCCAAGTGTTTCGAAACATATCAGGAGTCTATTAGGCAATTGCTTGAATGATACTCTTCTTCAACTCATACACTGTTTCAATTTTTTTGTTTACACTAAACGAATTTAATAAATGCCAAGATAAACGTGTCCCTTAACAGTGTGCTCTACGAAGGAAAATCAACCAATATGACATTTACGTGCATTCCTAACTATACATTGACTATAGGTGTATCCCTTTCTTGTTCAAAAAATCTCGGAGTTGTTTCCCATCTACGGAGAAGTAATCTATTATATACTAATAGGTAGATTCGTAATAATAAGTAGAATAAGTAGTACTTTTGGATATTTTTAGCCTGTCCAAACACCCGGTATAATATATTAACTTAGTTCGAATAAATATATAATTTAAAAAGCAAAATAAATTTATCCTGAAAAATTTATACATCTGCTTCAAATTACAATTCTTAAAGATCAAACATGCATTGTTGAGAAATTAAATTATTATTATTTGAAGAGTAAACTGATTCAAGTTACAAAAATAAGGTTTTTAAAATAATTAGTATAAGTTTATACATTTTGTTTCATGTAAACCTAAATGCATGTAACAGTATGAATGGATAAAAAATATCTATCAAGTACCAACAAGAAACAAATTAATTAAATATTGATATCGAAAATAATTGTATAAAAGTCATTTACTGTGTAATAGTAGTTTCCAATTTAAACAAAACTACTTCAGTGAGAATTTGACAACCCTCGGACTTTTTAATTGCTTGAAATATTGACACAAAACCATTTTATTTTGTTGTTTCAAAATCAAACTGATCAAACATGAGTACCTCGTTAGAGAATAATATATTTGCAATGATTTCTACATTAAAGCTGGTGATAAATCGCGCTTCCACCCGCATGATTGAATACAAGCCGTGCGCTATTTAAGAAATAAACAGACGCCTGCGTCGACAGTATCGACCGGCGCATGCGCTTGTTTAAAAACCCGCCATATTTGGCCAAAAACCACTTGAACCGTTAACAGAGAAGATGCAAAGATCTAGAGGGTGAGAAAATTTTGTTTTTCTGAATTGTAATATTGTCACACACTACACTTACTATATTTTTTTGATTGACATTGAATGATAAGTTGAGTAGGTAATTAAATCAATTATTTTAAAAGTTGTTTTATATTTTAAAATAATTGTTTGAAACTGCTGAATTTTCACATGGAAAAGAGTATGAGTTGAAACAAAATGCTCTTTTAGTTACGACATTGTTTTGTATTTGCTGTTGACGGGCGTTTTAGATTTCGTTAAATACATCTTTTGCTAAAAATTAAAAGTTTTTTTTGTTTGAAATAAATATCTTGAAAGTTTACATGTTAAATATTTAAAATTTTCTTCCTTGTGTTTTTAAGAAAGCTTGCGATAATATAATTTTATGACAACATTTAATAGCTACATAACGTTAGCTAAAAATAATTTAAAGTAATAATTAAAGGCATAGCATCATGATTCTGCTTAAGTTGAAAGTCAATAATCATTTCATCAGAATAAATATTCTGTGGAAATGAACTACGATTCTTCAGAAAAAGATAGTATTATTTTAAAAGGTTTGATAATTCGGGTACTTAGAATAAAATTTTAAAAGCTTTTTTGCCTACTTTTACTTTCTTTAAAAAAAAAATTTGGAAAAACGTTCGATGTAAAACTTAGACATGTGAAAGCTCAATGCAATTTCAAGTAACAAAGTTACGCTGAACACTGTTTAAACAAAATTTTCATATACAGTTCTGGCATGCATTCAAAAATTGGTTTACAATGACATAAATGGCATTTTAATATTCTGTTAATGTGCATTCTGTTAGTATTATTTCTTCTGTTAGTATTACTTCAAACATATTTCTTCAAGTTTTGTTATAAATAGCATTTGTTTTGACTATCTGAGATATAAATTTTTGATTTGTAATATTTAAATCTCCAATTTAAAATAAATCGTTGATTGTAATGAATTATAGATAAACATTAGATGAATTAAACTCTTCTCTAAATTTGTGCTTCCTTTTATGGATGAATATAAATCGGAATATTATGGATGAATAATTATCGACTTAAAAACTACATTCATGCAAATAGTTGTTTTATTCTGTGATTATGATTTTTCAGCATTGTGAATAAAATATCTCTAACCTTACACTTCTTTAAACATATTTATTGCATTAACTTGTTTCACAGATTTATAGATACACAGATTTATATCTCACATCATTTCACAGATTTAAGCATGTCTGTTTCTGAAATGAATTTCATAAAATTATGAGAATATTAACTTAGCTATTGCTGTTTAAGTACAGTAATTTCATTTCATTTTATTTTATTTTAAGAAAATGAATACATCCTCTGTATTGTCTAGTTCATCTGTCGTTAGCATACGTTTTTTATACTACTAAAAATATAATTTTGATTATTATAAATTTTATCAAAATGCTTTCAGATTGCCGTGTTTGTATTGCTTTATAACAATTTCAACAAAGATGAAATTACTCAAACTATTAATCTTTTTGAATTGACAAATAATAATCAATTTTTTTTTCGAAACTTAAATTCAAATGAAACATCGTTTTAATTTTAAAATTATACTTACTTAATTTTTCGATGGTTTTTAACTAGGTGAACTTCACGCGTTTAAGTGATATTTAAACTTTTGTTTAAAGTTTATATATTTAAAATTTAATAAGATTTTAGTTTGAAAATTATAATAATTAGTAACTATTAGTAGTTAGTAAGTTATGTAAAGTTTTTTCATACATAACTTACGTAATATGTGCCCTACAAATTGTTTCATTCAACTTGTTTATGATTTATAGTAGGCAAGCTCTATGTTTATGTTTTATGATAACTATAGGTGTAAGGCTTGAGTTTTATTTTAATTCATGTTTATAGTTTGTTTAGATGAAAGTAATTTTATTTAAGAAACGTATCTTCGGTATTTTTTGGCACAATTCATATTTTAAAAATCTTAAATGTTATTGTGTTCATGTGCTTTTATTTTACGATTTCTAATTAAAGTTTTAACTGAAACTCCTAATTTACTTTGAAAGTTTATCGGATTAGGAAATAAATGTATTAGTCAAAATACGTATAAAGATGTATTTTTATTCTATATTTTTTTGCCAGTCTAAATTCATTTAATTGTTTTAATTATTAATACTATTGAATATAATTCTAATTTAACTGGAATTATATAATAATTAGTTAACGTCATGTGATAAAAATAATATAAATCCACTTTGAGTAATATCCTTCAACTGCATTTTTTTCCGTATAGAAACATTGAATTTCATGCTACCTTGTAAGCAATGTTCAATTAAAGAGGATTAGTTAAAAAGAAATCTCTGTAATTGCACTATATCGTTGTTAATGAATGCAGTTTATTTAACAAATAAAAATCCATGAAAGATAATAAAACTTTATTTTTGAATGTATAAATGAAACAATTTCGCAATAATTAAAAGATGGAATTTAATTAAACTAACATGATGAGTTATTTGTGATACATTTTACTCTCATAATGCCTTTATTTAGATATGTATAATGATATTTGTTTTGTTTTTTCATTATTTATAAATATTTGATAATTATTGTCAAGATAGATAATGAATTGGATCAGTACTTAGTCTTAATTTCTTTAAATAACGATTTTTAAAGGATTCTGCACGAAATTTTATTATTTCAGATACCATTAAATGAAAAATTTAAATATTAAATGAAAGTATTATAAATAATGAAATGTATTCAACAAGGAAAATCCTTAAAGGAATCCTTAAATAAAAACAGGTAATAATAACATATTAGCTTCATACTTTAATTTGCCAAATTAGTTAGAGTTCTTTATATCAATTTAATGCCTTACTTTCCATACAAAATTGATAAAACAATGCCAAAGGGAATAAATTGTGCTGCTTGAACGAATTTTGGAGCAGTGCATGCCTAAATTTATGTATAAAAAATATAATTTTAGAAAATTGATAGCCATCTTACTTTTCAAATGAAATTCTTAAAATTTATTATTAAATGAAAGATTTTTAAATATTTCATGAAATTCTTAAATGGATAGTTGCTATAAATTATTTAGCAAAAAAAAAAATTCAACAATCCTCTTACTTCTGAAACTAACTATTAAAGCGAAATGTTGCAATATATGTAACAACAATGATTATTTTTCGTAAAACTTCAATGTTTCGTAAATCTAAATTTGGTATCCCGCAAAGAACAACAAAAAAATTAAAACGAATCGTCCTTCTTCAATGATTATTTTCTAAAAACTGGAACGAAAATCTCGGAGCGCAAGTTTTTAAGTCCACTTGATTGGTTTTGATTGTTAAAGAATCCAAGCAAAACCTAAAGAAAACGTTATCTTCTTTGATATATCTCTGAAATTCCTTCAAAAGAAATGCGTGACATTTGAAGTAGGAATATTCTTGTGGTTTTTGAAAGAGGAAGTTAAGATGCAAATATAGTCACGAAAGGAAATGACGAGAAAAAAAAAAAGGAAGATCAAAATTTGATTTTACTGTCTTGTGTTTTATTTTTTAGAATTGATTTGGATGTAAAACTAATGCTGGACATATTTCTATAAATTTTATGAAGGATATTACAACGAACAAAAATATTTTACAATATTTTCCTAAATCTATGTAGTAGATGCTGAGTTTTAAATGAATAATCTAGATTTCATAAATAAATCAAATCTTTTTTGTCTAAAAAATATTTGCATACCTTAATTTTTATAAAAAAATACTTATATTCTTGCAATTAGTTTCCTTCGGTCTACAAAAAAACATTGAATAAATTTTATCACAATAAAAATGTAATCATTAAATACATTATTTCATTTGAATCTTTAATAGCTTTCGCAACCAATTCGCATTTACAAAATAAAGAAATTGAAAGATAATTTGATAAATGGATGGCTTTAGGCAATAGCAAGTAAGCGACAAAATATTCGAAATTGAGTTTTTGGTTTCGATGGATACAGCTCGTGTATATCTGAAATGATATTACTCCTTTATACCAATTATTTCATGATTCGTTAGCAGAACAGTTAATCGATTCTCTGCAAAACTGTGAGCTCCCAAAATATAAACCATTTTCCGAAAATCAGACGATCCTTACTTGTCTGAAAGTTTAATAATTAAATATTCATAGTATTTAATAGTTTAAAGATTTGAAGATAAAAAAAATAACATCAAACTTCAGCACGTTGAGCTTATAACTGTATCAAAATAAAAAATAATCCTATATACTAATACTAGATAAATGCCCGTGCTTCACCACGAAATTTTACTATGTGCAATATTTTAGCCAGCTGTGAGACCCCGCGTTGCGGAAATCAGTCATTGGTGTATAGGCCCCAATTTTTGGCGCTTCGCTCGCAGTAAGGTTCATCGCAACGCAAAATCGAGTTCGCTTCGCTAGCTGAAAAAGTCATTGACACATAAACATAGGCTTACTTAACTCGTTGAAAGGTTTATTTCTATGCAAACATGAGCTCGCTTTGCTCGATAAAAGATTCATTGCAACGTAAGCATAAGGTCGCTTCACACACTAAACTAATTGCTACGTAAAGCCCTAATATTAGAAGCCCCTCCCTTGTCGAAAAACAATAAAAAAAATCCCCTTAGAAGGCCAAAACTATTTGTGTTGAAAATTTCAGAAATGTAGCCCAGTTAGAAATCATTTTGTAAAATATTTGTTGGTTAATTAATTAAAAAACAAATAAAATTTCAAAATTCTGTTTTTCAAAAGTTCAATTTGAAAGCCAAAACTACTTGTGTTGAAAATTTTAGAGCTATAGCCTTATTAAAAATCATTTTGTAAAATATTTATTAATTAATTAAATAAGAATTAAATAAAAATTTAATATTCTGTTTTTCAGAAGTCCAATTAAAAGGCTAAAACTAATTTTGTTGAAATTTTCAGAGCCGTAGCCCTATTAGAAATCGTTTTGTAAAATATTTATTATTTAATTTTAAAAAATTAATTAAAAAAGAACTAAATAAAAATTTCAAATTCTGTTTTTCAAAAGTCCAATTAGAAGGCTCAAACTAAATATGTTGAAAATTTCAGAGCTATAGCCCTATTAAAAATCATTTTGCAAAATATTTATTAATTAATTAAAAAAATTAATTAAGAAAGAACTAACTAAAAATTTAAAATTCTGTTTCTCCAAAGACCAATTAGAAGGCCAAAACTACTTATGTTGAAAATTTCAGAACTGTATCTCTATTTGAAGTCACTTTGTAAAAAATAAATTAATTAAAAAATTAATTAAAAAATAACTAATAAAAATTTTAACATTCTGTTTGAAATACATAAAATTAGAAAACCAAAACTTCTTATGTTTAAAATTTCAGAGCTCTACTTCAATTTTAAGTAGGTTTCTATAGATCCACAGACAGACAGATAGCCAGACAGACAGACAGACAGACACACAGCTTGTTTTATTATTATAGATATTGACACAACAGTCTAATTGCCATAAAAGTTCTATTTTTGAACTGAGGTTGAAATGAATTTTATGTAACATCGATTTTTTACGAGCGTAACTTTATGTAACGCTTTATGAATAGTCATTGAGAATGATATCCTACTCTCGTAACATCGAATGTCCTAGAAAAAAGACCTTTTGAGGAAATACTCATTTATACGTAGTATCATATCCTAAGTATGACTTCCATTGAGGCGAATTTTTTTGTATTCTGATACGAAAATAATGAGGTATAAATGGATAATTTTTTCTTACCCCAAAGTAACCTGTTCTTCAGTTTATTTAGAGATAAATATTTTATTTGGTATACAGGATAGTTATTTATTAATGTTTAATAAATGATGAAACATTTAAATTTAATAACCTTTTAGTACCGTTATTATATTCGTATTTCAAATTAAATCTTTTTGATTTCTCGTTGAAAACTCCTAAAACAAGCGTTTTCAAGTGATTATTTTTTATATTTGGAGAAGAATTAGAAGTCGACATAAAATTATTTAATATTTCTTTATAAAATTTCTTTTGTAATTAAATTTGAAGTTCTTTAGACTGTACTTTAGACTTTTTGTTCTGATCTATATCAAAATAAAAAATATTCCTATGTACTAATATGTTGTCACAACAGTCTAAATGCAATAAAAGTTCTATTTTTAAACTGAAGCTGAAAAGAATTTTATGCTGCATTGTATGAATGGGTATTGAATGATATCCTACCTTTGTGACCTATCGAACACATTCCTTTATTGGTATAGAATTGCAAAAATGTTGGTAAATACATCACAGTGCAAACAATAACCATTAAAAGAAAAAAAATATTTTCAGAAGTAAAATATTCATTTTTTCGTTTAAGCACAGACCCATATACTTTGTTCGAAACAATACATTTAAATCATATTACTTTTTTAAGAAATAAAAACATTTTTTTCATGAAAATCGTACATTCTTAGGTAAACAATCAGTTATTACTTTTTCTTTTCGATTCTTTATGATTCAATTACGATTTCAATATTTCTTACTTTGGCCTGCTTATGGATAGTAAAATACATTTTATACTAAAAATCTAAATTTTATCAGACTACTTCACCTGAATTCCATATTGGAGTAAAGTATTTTATATAAGTCGTAATCACTTACAATTTTTTAGATTATCCTATACTGTAACTCCTTTTCATAAATAATCACTAAAAAATTTTCTCTTGTTTTACACAAACCGCCATTCAGGACTGAATGATTTAAAATTTCTATAAATTCTTCTTAGTTAATGGTAACTTAATTAATAGAGAAACTTTATATTTTGTTTTTAAAAGGCTTTCGCTTCCTCAAAGAATTATTGTACAAACAAAAAATATGGTATTTTCCCAGTAAAACTTGTAAATTTTAAAAATACTTATTAAAATTTGAAAACTACAAATTATATATCATGTAGAACAATGGGAATTCAATACAGTTTGAAATAGGGCTCTTAAGATAAAATATCTGATGATCTAATGAGAATACGTTTAATACTTGTAGTTATTTCACATTGGCAGATGATTAGACAAAAACATTGTCCTGAGAGCATTTTAGTACCAATATATCAATACATCTTATCATAATTTATATACTTAAACGATTTACCGTAAATATCACTCATATTTAAAGCAGTGTTTTTGACGCAATGTATTACAGACAAGGTTTTTATAATATTATTATTGTTTTCTTATTATGATATTGATATTATAAAATCAATTTTTCAAATGAATCGTTAAAAATGTAAAACGGGAACATGTCAATAAGTTTTCAATTGAATATGACCCCATTTTGCATTTAACAGTTCAAATGTAGATTTGTCAATTTATTTTCCAAGTAGATTATATAATTTCTTCCCTTTCAGAATGCCTTCTTTGATTAGTTTATCAACTTTCGGGGTCCTTTTCTTCATTTCGACAAGTCACAGTTATGACCAGTTGGACTCCATTACGGACAGTCTTCTACGAGAAGTAGTGGGAAGAATGGGGGGTCCAGAGGAGTCCTTGGCTACCAATTATGATGACTATGGTGCACCTTCCAATCCAGCCACAAAAAAGGCTCAACCTGAAGTGAAGCCTGCACGAAACTTCGAAGTGAGAAGAGATGCAATTTTAGGTCGTGAACCATCAATTAGAGACAAAGAATACCTACAGCACAGTACCTTAACAGGGCATCAATCCATACAAGGTGAGTTGCATTGTTCACTATAAATGCTTCTTGATTAAGATGAAATCGGAAGGGAACCCCATAATACAATACTATTCACTACAATACAAACACATTGCTTTATAGAATATTGATTAAAATTTTATCTCCAAGTAACAATAGAAGGTAGTTAAAGAGATATAAGGATAATTAATAAAGTGAAGATAATTTACTTTTAATAAAGCCGAATGAGTTACGTGATTCCTTCCCTTCATTTCAGTAGCGTCGCTTATTGAACGAGACACAAAACATTGTCATAATTTAAATTTAATATTTAATAAAAATGTTTATAAAGTTGTTTACATTTACATAGTGGTACTTTATTTGATTTCTTCTTTTGATAATTATAGGAATACATTTATTCTAACGTTTATGTGTATTGCGATAGATATTATTAAGTTACATCCGAGGGAAACTATAACTCAAAAAACAAAATTTTTAACTTGTTTCTTTTGTATTAGTAGCCCTTCACAAATCATTATTTTAGGTAAAATGTTCTCCTGATAAAACAAAAACGCCATAAATTATTTCTCTCAAACATAAAGGAGCAGTCTATTTTAAGGACCAATTATTTTTGAAGACCTCGCCTGTGAAATCTTGTTTAACAATGGGAATATAAAGAGTGTAAAGTAAGCTGTATTTAAAGTGCTATAAATGTTTAAAATATACGGATATTTTCACAAAATAGCTTTACGTATCGAAGTTCAGCTTATTTCTTTCCTATTTATTTTAATAACATATGTTTTTATTTAGTAACATATCTGTCCCGTAGTGGTAAAGTTTATTTTTGCGTTTAGATAAGTCAAAAATTATGTATCTTATAAACCTAATATAAAAATGCTTGTGAAATTAAATACAATAGCTACATTTTCACACTATTTCAGCTTATAAAAAATTTTTAAAAACTTCTGAAATATACACTATTTTTTTGTACAAAAATAAATTTTCAAAATATCTTCTATTATAATTCAGAATTGTTGAGCAGAGAAGAAAAGATTAATCTGTTTTATACGGAATTATACTTAATATATTATCAATGAATCCCCACCATATGGTAAAAAAAATACTTCAATGTCTTCCATATCCAAATCATTGCATATCTATAACTTTTTGTGTTTTTTCAATAATTAGAATAGTTTTAAAAGAGCACGTATAGAATTATGCTTATGGGAACTCAATCGTTCTTGGTGTTTATAATTTTGATAAAGTTGCTTAATAACTATACATATAAACATATAATTTAAAGTACTTCCGAAACGTGCAATCTATTTTAATAGGGGTCAATTAACAATCCTTAGACTACCCTTGGCCCTTATTGTGAGAGCTTCTAAGTTTCCTTGGTAAAATAGAACAATGAAAAAATATGAATGCGGGTTAGAAACAAAGTTCTCCACTTGGATATTAGAAAAACCCGTAGGTGTGATTACCCACGGGTAAGAGTAGTTCAATTAAGAAGGCTGCTAAAATTATACCTGTGGATGTATTGTTTCCTTAAATATTTTTGAAACTCTAAGTTAAATAAACTAAAGTCAGGCTTGTTATATAGTTTATACAGTTGCCCTTGTGCACAATAAAATAAATTCGTACTGGCTGTGTGAATTGTTTTAAATGAAATTATTTAAAAATGAAGTTTGTAGAAAATGGCTGTATTCATACTGAATATATTACAGGCTACCTCACAAAATTAAGAGAAATATGAATATTTTATGTCATTAAAATTATTCATTTTCAAATACACTGTAAATTTCTGATGAACACATCAATAATATTTTAAAATTTGTAAATGTGTGTATGCCCTCATGCAAATACAAGGTAAGCGACGTTACTTTATTAAAAAAAAATAGATTAGTAAGATGTTTCGTAGTGGGATACTTCTAGTAAGACTAGTTTAACTGTTCTGTAATTAACTCATGAAATAATCAACATATTAGCGTAAATCACTACAAATAAACTGACTCCGTAGATACTAAAAACTAAAATTTGAACATTTTGTCGCTTTCTTGCTCTTTACATAAAGCAGTCAAATATAGTTTTTGAACTAAGAATCTGAAATTTCAAGGAATTAAAGTACTTTGCCAGTACAGTCGACGTTTTGCAGTCTCTATTTTCAAACTAAGTAGATATGTTGTCGAACGTGATATATAGTTTTGAATTGGCTGACGGGCAGCTTAGTGGGAGTTTTCCGAACCTTCTCTAATTCAAGATGCAAATTATAGGTAAGTATCCCCTTAGAAGTCCTCCCAGAAGTTATTCTTCCCTTCAACAGAACTAAACCTAACGATGTTCGGACACAGTATAGTCCTGATGCTCTAGTAGGGTTTTACCGGAAATGGTCTAAACCTTTTAAGAAGTGTTATTTGTTGGTTCATGCTGAATTCATTTACAGAACAGCCACGAGTATTGTCTTTTGTTTTTATGGTGTTTATTTCGTAATAATTATTCAGGGTGGCCAGCGTAAAAGAGACCCCAAATTTAAGAGGCCCCGCGTTTCAGATTTTAAACATAATTTTAAATGATCGATTCACAAAATCGTTTGGTGTGATCTGCACACCACTTCAAGTATTCTAACGGGCGACCACTCTAAATGACTATAATAAAAACGCGTATTTATGTTCAATTATCTTAGCATAAAATTGTTTTAATTAAAAATTTCTTACTTGAGTTATGTCATGGTATATCTATTATTTGCAGTTTACATACTATCATATAAGTTTAAAGTAACTGTTCTATGATAAAACAATACTTCATATTGGATATTTTTCTTTTGTGATTTAAAAAAAAAAAAAATTACCTTCTTGTTATGTACCTTTTACCAACGCAACTTGATGTGTTTGAAATTGTAATATTTGACTAGAAAAATACTACCAAGTACCAACAAAGAATTGTTTTACTGAAGAATCTAAATCTATAGCATTTAAAATCGTCACCTTTTCTAAACTGTCCGATCAGAAGCACTTATTTTGTAAAATATATCTGAAAGAGTCTGCCTCGCTTTTACTCAAATTTGATTGAATTCTGTGGAAATGAAAGAATTAATAATTGGAGTCATAATAGAGTTATCTTGTCTTCGTTCAGTTTCATTTCTGCTTATTCTTTTTTAAATTTATCTCCTTTCTAACATGAGAGTGGTATAAATTTTCCAGGAAAAGCGCTTTTAGCTTATCGTTCCAAATGTCTTACATCAGAGTACTTTGCTACTTTCTGTCTTTTTCTTTGAAACAACTTCTAAACAATTGTTCAGATATCCATCAATAACATTAAAGTAATCAATACATAATTTAAATTCATATTCATTAGCAATAATGTGTATTCTTAAAAATCAATTCAGATTAACAAGTGAGTGAAGATTAAAAAGCACAATTCAATGGCGTAATGGTGCGATCCTATCATTCCTAAAATATTATTATATCACCATTTTCTTGTGAAGGAGAACATTTTATTCTTAGGATGATTCTTAATAAAACAGAAACAACAAACCGAAGAGGAGAACTTCGCGTGCACAACCTCGAACCGTAACGGCAACTTCTCCCAAATTTTAGTCCTTTTTAACTATTTTATTTTCTAATTAAAAAAATGTATGGTTTAATATTTCTCAAACCATTCCTTTACAAAGTCAATTGTATAAAGTAATTATTCATACCATCTAAACTATTAACTAAAATTATTATTTATCGTTTAAAATATTAAGAAACAAATAACTATGTCTTAGTGATTGTCTAAAAATATTTTTTTGAAATTCAGAGAATTTGTATTCATATTTCCAGCATAAGAAACTATAACAGTTATTTCATCACAAGGCATTTTTTTTGTCAAAATAATTTGTCTAATAATAAGCAAAAACTGAGCGCTTTGTAAACCATGAGCCAGTAATAAAGAAAATCTTACCACACAAAAAGTATTACTTTTTCAGAGATCTAATCAACAAAATCCAAATTTCTCCCTAATTTATATAGATAAAGGAAGAGTGTTTGTTGATTTGTTTTCCTCTCCCCCCCCCCCCCCCCCGTACCATTTTGGACCTGCAAGACCGTCAGTTACACAACTGCAAGATTAGATTCAGTTTTGAAAATTACCATTCTTACCTTCCTCATATTAAGGGTGTGAAAGAGAAGGGAGATGGGACTTGAGTTTGTATTTTCCCAAACTTCATAAAGTGGTTAGCGTGCTAGCTTCTAAACCGCGAGGTTACGGGTTCGAGTCCCGTGTAAGGCATGGGTGTTTGTAAATGTATGTTGGCTTGTAAAACGACGAATGTTTCGGCGCATTACAGCCCTCGTGTTGCTGACGGCGCCAGATAATCTGATAACAACCAAACAACCAACCCAAACTTCATATGCGAGCAACGATTTTCGAACGAACAAAGGCAGCAATTTAAGATTTTGGATTAGCCAGACCCCTCATGGTTGCATGACCTTGGTTAGTGGTGCGAAAAATGACCTATTAGTAAAAGATCTACTGTTAAAATGGTTTAAATTCTAGGATTTTTTTCTCCTCGGACACACAGACTTCATATGATAGTATTCTAATTCTTCAATGTTTTTTTGTCATTTTGAATTCTTACAGGACCAGAGAGTTTAAGGAAAACAGAACACAAGGAAGATGGTCTCTCTTACAAAATTTTGTTTCTTATAGTGGTATTCATCGGATAACTTTTTTTTAAACCTTTAAGATACTTTTACATACTAAAAGGGAGCTCCGCTCCCCTCCCCATCTTAATAATAGTTATAAATACTAACTGTAGATCCACCCTGTAATGCTATAAATCTCTGGCAGAGAATAAGGTAATTGTTCATAAAATGCTCACAATCCCCAATACAACAATTGCAAATTTTGTGCATGTAACGTAATTAAATTTTTCATTCGTCCATGGGAAGTTTTCAAAAGGTGGGAGTTTGACACACTTTTTAATTTTTAGCTCTGACAGCAAAAATAAATTAACTATAAATTAACTAAATAAATAAATTATTTTTCTCATTGAGTTTTTAATTCTGTTTAGAGACAAGGATTTGTATATTTTATTTCCTAAAGATATTCTAAATATTGAATATATATATACTTGAAACTGGCTCATTTTGGACATTTAAATTGTTAACTGATTCAGTGTTACTAAGAAAAAAGAATTATAACTTGTTTCCAAGAATTTCAATGGAAAAACAATAAATGAATCAAGGGAAGAGATGAGTATTTTTAATTTAGGACAGTAAGTGGCAGAACTGGTTAAATAATTTTATGAGATGGAAGGATTGTTCTAGAAAGAAATATTCCGCATTTTGCTAGGTCCAAAAGTGATGATCGAAACAAATCTATATTTGAATACGAAATTTATGAAGTAAGTTCTTTAAACTCATTTATTTGTCTTTCAAAATAAATTTTTTAATGTTTCCAAGTGCTTTTGTGTCTTTTTGTGCAATTTCTTTTTTGTAAATACACTTTTATAATTTATTAAACCACAATGTCCAAATCGCTTAATGATCGAAACGACGATAATCTTCTTAATAAAGGTATTATTACTTAAAGTCTAATGTCTTAAAACTTGAAACAAAGTTTTAGTTATAATGTTACTTTTGTTTACCAAGAGTTTTTTTGCAGAAAAAAATTATATGTTGGCAGTAAAATGTTAAAATCTTGACTGAAAACATGTCCAACTATGAGTACGATCGGAACAAAATTGTGGCATTTACGATCGTTACTGAATTTTGTACATAATGTTTTTAAATGCATGACTTAAATCTACGTTTAAAACCAACCTATCTATTTTTAAAAGGAAATATCGAATGTTTTTATTGTTTTCACTCATTTTCTTTGCTGTAACAATATTTGAAAGTAATAAAAATTAACAGCAATGTCGAAACCGCGTAACGATCAAAACGCCGATAATCAAAGAAATGTATTTTTTTTTTTTAAACTCCTCAAGAACACATTTATTAAAATAGGTTTCACTATCCAGCAAAGCACGATCGTACAACATTAAACAATGAAGATATTCTGCTCAAATCGCCCTCACTGCCTCATCTTGTAACATCAAGGGGAGACTTTTCTTTTGCTAAAGAAACAATTGAAATTTGTATTAAAAGTCGGTTTGTAAATTTAAAAAAAAAAAAAAAGAAAAAAAAAAAAAAAAAAAGAATGTGAGGGGTTTTTAAATAAAAGTAACCTGTCTTTTCCTTTCTTAATTTATATATTATATTTGTAAAGGGTTAAGTTAAATTGAGATTTTTAACATATAAAGATGATGGTAAAATTTGTGAGCAGGTAGACATAAGTAGTTAGAAAATGACAGTCCGAAGCCAGGGCGGTATGCGGTATGGGACGGGGGACGGTGACGTCACCGGAAGGGGGCGTGGCCGGATATGACGTCACAGGAAGTGCCATCACCGGATATGACGTCACCGAAAATCACGTGACCGGAAGTGGAGTTGAGTTGTTCCCCTCCTGCTGTTTTAGTTTCAGTATAAGCTGTTTGTGTATGACGTCACAGATGAGGTCATAATGTGTTTTATATCAAAGTTTTGAGCGGTGGCAACACTTTTTAGTTTTTGTTTCCAGTTAACTGGAGTTGAGTTGTTCTAGGACTGCTTCTTAACGAATAAGTTAGAGTGATAGGCTTTTATTGCGTGACGTCACAGTAGGTATGACGCCATAATGTGTTTTATATCAAAGTTTAGAGCGATGGCAACACTTTTTAGTTTCGATTTACCTTTAAGATGGTGTTGAGTTGTTCTAGGGCTGCTTGTAAACGAATAAGTTAGAATGATAGGTTTTTATTGCGTGACGTCACAGTAGGTATGACGTCATAATGTGTTATATATCAAAGTTTAGAGCGATGGCAACATTTTTTAGTTTTTGTTTCCAGTTAACTGGAGTTGAGTTGTTCTAGGGCTGCTTATAAATGAATAAGTTAGAGTGATAGGTATTTTTACTAATGACGTCGCAGTGGGTATGGCGTCATAATGTGTTTTATATCAAAGTTTTGAGCGGTGGCAACACTTTTTTAGTTTCGATTTACCTTTCAGGTGGAGTTGATGTTCTAGGGCTGCTTCTAAATGAATAAGTTAGAGTTATAGGTATTTTGACTAGTGACGTCACAGTGGGTATGACGTCATTCATGATTTTACAAAATTTACTTTTAAGACGATGGCAGCAGTAGGAATATGCTAAGTTTTAGGCGGGATGGAGTTGAGTTATTCTAGGGCTACTTTTAAGTGAATAACTTAGAGTGATAGGCTGTTTTACCAGTGACGTCACAGTGTTAATGTAGTGGGGATGACGTCACGATTTGCTTTATATCAAAGTTTAAGGAATGGCAACATCTTGTATCCTGATATAGCTAAGTCTCCTTTGATTGGTTGAAATAAAAGCTCACTTCTGATTGGTTAGAATATGTCACGTGATTTCAAATGCTCTTCTCATTGACTATACAGTTTAGTAAGACAGTTTTCTACTAAGTTTAATGTAATTGCGGCGCCATCTAGTGGTAGGAAGGAATATAAATTATATAGTTTATAACTTTTCATGCTTAACCATTAAAAACTTCAAATACATGCAAAGATAATATACTAACACAAATGCGTAAAGTTTCGGATTGAGTGGATTTTTTTTTTCTATAAGTGCTTAACACATTTAAACTAATGTTGAGAGATATAATCGCAAGACACTTTTAAGGAATCAGGTTTAATCAATGTTAGACACATAAAGTCTCATTATTTTCTCAATAACAGTATGAAATGTAAATATAAATTAAAATTTATGAGAAAAAAAAAATTTAAACTTTGATATCTTAACGTGAAAATTTCTTTTACAGAGCTTAACATGTCATTAAAAAGTTTTTTTCTTTTATTGTCATAGTTTTTGAGGGATTGAATACACAACAAATTCTAGAATTAATTCTCTAGAATTAATTTTCAATATTCAGCAACTGAAACCCATTATGGAAGTTAAAGCAATGATTTTACAATTATTTTTAGGTTGAGTTAGTCTGACCCTGTTGAAGGAATTAGTAGTTGTAGTGTGTTCACACGTGAGTTTGCAATACAATATTAGTAATATACATTTCCAAAAAACGAAATATTTATCACTTTCAATAGAAAAATGACGATTTTTTTTTTATTTATGTAAGTATTATTCTCAATTTTGTAAATTTTAAATGTATTATCCATATTTTATTGAAGAATTTATATATTTTTTCTTCTTCTTTCAGAATGGTTTAGGAAAAACATTTCATTTTAGTCAGAACAATGTTTTCAAAGAGATGGAAATACGCAACTTTTCGATATATCAACCTTCAAATACTTTGAAATTGATTCTATTTGTTACAACCGGTTGTAATTTAAAGCTATACTGTACTATGCGAGCGATATTATATATCTTAGCTACTTACTGTCTATGTTAAAATTTATATTACCATTAAACTTGTTAGAAATTAATATGTCTATGTTAGTTTTATTAACCAAGATAGCTTTTATTGTACAATGATACTTACTTAAGTTGATGAATGGCAACACAGAACTAGCTGCTAATGCTGAATAGATATGTGATAACTGATTTTGGATACTCTAATGTTTAAATAAGAGAGAAAAAGTAACATACTTGAACATCTTACAACTAAGAATTCAAAAGTGAACATGAAAATTTACTTTATGAATAAATATCATGTCTTTAAAATGTGTACGAATATCACTAAATAAGAGAAAAAAGTAACATACTTAAACTCTTTTCGACAAATAACTTTAAAATTAACGAAAAAAAACTTACTTTACACATAAAAATCACTTTAAAATGTGTAAAAATATCGCTAAATAAGAGAAAAAAAGTAACTTACTTAAAATTTCTAAGATAAATATTTAACCTTTACGCGAAAATTCCCTTCATGTATAAAAATCACGACTTTAAAATATAACATGCAAGAGAAAAGTAACGTACTTAAACTTTCTACGACAAATAACTTTAACATTAACGTAAAATTTTACTTTACACATAAAAATCCCGATATTAAAATATGTAGAAATATCGCTAAATAAAAGAAAAAAAAAAGTAACACACTTAAACTTTGTACGACAAATAACTTTGACATTAACGTAAAAAATGTTCTTCACATATAAAAATCACGACTTTAAATTTGAAATGTAGGATGAAAGTATAACATACCTATAATTTCTACGACAAAGAATTCAAACATTGCCGTTCATGTCTTTAAAATGTATAATAACAACTCTAACTTTTAGAAAAAAGAAACACTAAAAATTTACAAGGCAAAGAATTTAAAATTGAACGTTAAAATTAACTTTACATGTACTATCATACTCTTATATCAACGATAAATAAGATAAAAAAAGAAACTCTAAAAATTTATAAGGCAAAGAATTCAAATAATACGCGAAAATTTACCTCACATATAAAAATTATGTCCTTCAAATGTGTAAGAATAACGCTAAATTAGAGAAAAAGAAATATTAAAAATTTATAAGGTAAGGAATTGAAACAATACACGAAAATTTATTTCACACATAACATTTTTATCTTTAAAATGTGTAAGAATAATGCTAAATTAGAGAAGGAAAAAAAATAACATACTTAAACTTTCTTCGACAACAATTTAAACAATACGCGAAAATTTCATACACAATTATTTTCTTAGGTTAATGTTAAATAATGGGAAATTTAACAGAATAAAAATTTCAAAGATAAAGAATTTTAACCTTTACACGAAAATTTACTTCACATATAAATATCATGTCTTTAAACTGTAACGTGACAATTTACTTCTCATATACAATTAAACTCTTAGGTTAATGTTAAATAAAAGAAAAAGTAACATACTCAAAAATTTCTAAGATAAACATAACGTAAAAATTTCATATCATGTGTTTAAAATGTAACATATAAGAGAAAAAAAATAACATACTTGAACTTTCTATAGCAAAGAATTTAAGCGTTAGCGTAAAAATTTACTTTACATATAAAATTCACGTCTTTAAACGGGATGAGAAGCATGTGACGGTAATTAGCCAATCAGGTTAGCGGTAGGTGATACGCCACTTGCCGGCATTTTTAGACCGGAGGATGAGTCACGCTAAAACTTGTTCAAACAGGTCGGGAGACTTGTACAGCAAGAACAACAGCATCGACGCGCAAGCAGCGGGTGATGCTGCGGTGTGTCAGCAGGTCTTCGAGATTATCGTTTTCCTACTTTTCCTTTTTCATAATGAAATGTTTGTAAAAACTTGGAATGAATGAAGTGGATTTCAAAGACACATTAGTAAGTGAAGGTAGAATTCGCATGGACTTTCTTCCAAAAAGTATGATTCACTTGGAGAATTTAAGATCATTTCTACTTGAAAACTTTTCTATTGTCTAAAACATTGAATATTGTTCAAACTCAGTGAGATTATATGCTACAATACGGGTAAAACTTAACAAAATTGTTACATAGAAGAAAAATAGTAAGAGATTTAAAATAAATACTAGTTATAGATACTCCAAGGAAAAAAATTCACCTCTACTTTTCAATCGGAAAATCAATTCAAGTTGGAAATTTATGTTACTTCAAGAAAGACTTAGACAATTTACTTTGTAATAATATACGTTAAGGTGTCGTATTAACTCGTGCAATACATGCTGACTAAGGTTTATTTTACTTATCTAAGAAAGGTGAATTGGGGGGGGGGAAATATTAAATAAATTGTAGATATTAAATACATTGTAGATATGCATTTAAGTTTTGAAAATCACCTGCAAGACTTTTAAAACATCTTAAGATAAATTGAAAGAAACTTGCGAATTATATGTAAACTATATAACTTTTTATACTCTGAAAGGAAATCACAAGTAATTTAGTTAACTTTTTTCATGGTAACACTCATATTCAACGACATGTTTTTAAAATTTAACCTTCTTTACATGATAATAGTTATAAATTTTTTCAATCTCAGATGCGATATACTATTATTTCTAACATATATGTTACGAATTGTGTAAAGTTTTTAAAACTGTATATGCAAATCACCAATCAGAAACATAAAAATCTAACATCAATCAAACAAACTAAAATAATAAGATATTTTCCTTAGTGGAAATAGTTAACTACTCATGTGATGGAATATACTTAGAAAATTTAAATACTGAAAAAAGTTTGCTAGGCAAACTTAAAGAATATTTTTTTTTTCTTGTGAAAAACTAGCATAAATTTGGAAAATGTAGAGTTTGTTACTACGTAAAATTGAACATCATCTGGACAAACTAAATTATACATGAATTTTTTTTTTATTTGAGAGGTGCTGACAATATATCATTAATATAGAGATTTTTAACTTCCACCCATAATTTCTAAATAACTTATACATAAATTTCAGAAAACTGAAACGGAATGTGTTTTACAAGACGCTTATTTTGTAAGATGAATATTCAATATTAATATAACTGAGCAAAGTTCATTCCGGAAAAAACATGTAAAAGATACTTATATTTTGAAAATAGTTTGAAATATCCTTTTAAATTTATGAATGCTCGCTTTCGAAAGGCACAAATAAAACTGATATTACACATGATAATTAACACATGCATAACAGTAGTCAAACACAGTGGAATTTTTATTGCTTGTGACCGATAACTTTTAAGTGAAGTAGAATAACTTACATAGGAAATTTGTGCAAACTTTTTCAACTTTTAAACCAAGTATCATGTAAAATTATAAATTACGATAGGAAATAGCACACTTCAGAATCGGAACAAGTCTTCTAGTTAAGCTAAATTTATTTCTCAAGGAATTGAAAGCATACCAGAAAAGTCCTTATCATTTCACATCTTTTCTCATGTTGCAAGAAGACATACTTTGTAAAAGATCCTCGTAGCACTTAACAAAAATCAGTAAAAATAAATATATTTTCTAGGGCAAAGATAAAACTTCACAACTTAATACTGAAATTTAGCTAAGTTGCATATGGTTTATTCACATAACTCTCATATGCTTCGAATGTTGAAATATATTTCTCAGTTGAAATCAAACTCATCGAAAATAAATGCTATCTACATTTTCAAGTCGGAAATTACTATTAAATAAACTTTACATGTAAAACATTGTCATGTTAAAAAGAAAAATCTACAAAAATGTAAATGATAATTTTACTGTTGGTACATAAATGATGAATAATTTATAATTTTATTCTAGGCAAACGTTTTATTGTCTAACAGAGAACTTAAACTTTAGCAGAAAAACGAAAAAATACAATTTTTTAAATCCTATCATGCTTGTTGAAAATTGAGTTTATTAGCTGTTGTAATAGATTTTTATTGTCCAAATTTCTATAGTTTTTCTTCCCAGTGCAATAAAATTAAGTTCATGTGTAATGAGTAGGTTTTTTTTTATGAATCTTATAAATTTAATGAAATTATTATGACCTAAGAGATTGAGTGAACTGAATAAATCAATGATGTAAATTTAAACAGTGACTTGAACTGATACATACTATAACTGTAAAGAAGTATGACAAAGTGATAGATGAAGTGAAAATAGAAGTTGAGTGAAATGTGTTGAAAAAAAAGTTGAAGACGACAAGAAATTCGTAAATGAGAATTATCATTGACTTATATTAACTTCGTTTTTCTTGCTTATGACAAGAAAATACACTCTTTCTTATTAAGAACCAACTTGATATCTTATCATAGAATGACAATGATGAAATATCTATACATTAAAAAAAAAATACCAAACTTAGACATAGCAAATTTCTTGAAATTCATGTATAATGTGAGAAGTTTTACTGGAAATATAGAAAATACTACATTGAAAGATGTGAATTTTTCGAAGTACTTTATCAGAAGAAAAGAAAAAAAATGCGCTGAGGTCCGCTACAAAAATTTTTAGGAGAAAGTTTAAACAAAATTTAAAATCAAACATGCTTTTAAGTGGGAACACATATATTAAAACTATAGCACATTAAACAATTTATATTATGTCATCTCGGTATCAAACTGAATAACGTGAAAAACAACGACAAACTGAATAAACATGATAATTATCAATATATGTGGAAAAGTTTCCTTTTTTCACATATAAAAAAATAACACATTGACATACGTTAAGATCACGAAACATGCATAATCATATGCCGATAAGAGCAACCAATGTTGCGGGGAGATATTCACTTGATGGTCAATATCCCATGAATAAATTGATTGATTGAATTTCTAATGCTAATTCCAATAGTATTCCATGTAACTTCAACTTGATATGTTACACTATAGATATATTTATTTTTCAAATATATTGACTTTCAAAAAATCATCCTTCAATATAAGAATGATCATAGTAAGAATAAAAGAAAAGATACTAAGCATTGATTTAAAGTGTATTTATTTCGACTTAGCAACAAATCATATGCTTGAAACGAAAATTGCTTCGAACCAAAGTATAACTATCCAATTTCACTGATTCCTACAAGAAAATTTTTCTCATCTAGTAATTGAATTTTTTTTCTCATACACATTATAAGTGTTGTCCAATCAGGTGTAGAATAGTTGAAGATATCCGACCTCTTTCTAAATATTAATAAGTCACTGTTGAAAAACTTATAAAAATTTCAATTTAAACTTAAAGTTTTTTTTTTATATATATATATATCAAAGAATGTTTTCAAGTCAATATATATATATATATTTAAATACGAAAATTTATTCACTTCAATAAATGTATGTTTAAGTTATAAAACTTGTCGTATGTATTGAAAAATTGTAACTTTTCGTCTTATTCGTATAAATCGATAACTTATACCACTAGTTCTTCATCAATTAATCTCCTAAATAAATCTTTCAAGGTAAAAACATACTTATAGCTTTGTCTTTGTAACATGTTAAATTTTACATGTTTCTCGTGAAATTAAAATTTTATATGTTTTCCATGAAAATATATAAAATTTTGTAACTTTCACATGAAACATGTAAAATTTAACATGTTACAAAGACAAAGCTATAAGTATGTTTTTACCTTTGAAAGATTTATTTAGGAGATTAATTGATGAAGAACTAGTGGTATAAGTTATCGATTTATACGAATAAGACGAAAAGTTACAATTTTTCAATACATACGACAAGTTTTATAACTTAAACATACATTTATTGAAGTGAATAAATTTTCGTATTTAAATATATATATATATATTGACTTGAAAACATTCTTTGATATATATATATATATAAAAAAAAAACTTTAAGTTTAAATTGAAATTTTTATAAGTTTTTCAACAGTGACTTATTAATATTTAGAAAGAGGTCGGATATCTTCAACTATTCTACACCTGATTGGACAACACTTATAATGTGTATGAGAAAAAAAATTCAATTACTAGATGAGAAAAATTTTCTTGTAGGAATCAGTGAAATTGGATAGTTATACTTTGGTTCGAAGCAATTTTCGTTTCAAGCATATGATTTGTTGCTAAGTCGAAATAAATACACTTTAAATCAATGCTTAGTATCTTTTCTTTTATTCTTACTATGATCATTCTTATATTGAAGGATGATTTTTTGAAAGTCAATATATTTGAAAAATAAATATATCTATAGTGTAACATATCAAGTTGAAGTTACATGGAATACTATTGGAATTAGCATTAGAAATTCAATCAATCAATTTATTCATGGGATATTGACCATCAAGTGAATATCTCCCCGCAACATTGGTTGCTCTTATCGGCATATGATTATGCATGTTTCGTGATCTTAACGTATGTCAATGTGTTATTTTTTTATATGTGAAAAAAGGAAACTTTTCCACATATATTGATAATTATCATGTTTATTCAGTTTGTCGTTGTTTTTCACGTTATTCAGTTTGATACCGAGATGACATAATATAAATTGTTTAATGTGCTATAGTTTTAATATATGTGTTCCCACTTAAAAGCATGTTTGATTTTAAATTTTGTTTAAACTTTCTCCTAAAAATTTTTGTAGCGGACCTCAGCGCATTTTTTTTCTTTTCTTCTGATAAAGTACTTCGAAAAATTCACATCTTTCAATGTAGTATTTTCTATATTTCCAGTAAAACTTCTCACATTATACATGAATTTCAAGAAATTTGCTATGTCTAAGTTTGGTATTTTTTTTTTAATGTATAGATATTTCATCATTGTCATTCTATGATAAGATATCAAGTTGGTTCTTAATAAGAAAGAGTGTATTTTCTTGTCATAAGCAAGAAAAACGAAGTTAATATAAGTCAATGATAATTCTCATTTACGAATTTCTTGTCGTCTTCAACTTTTTTTTCAACACATTTCACTCAACTTCTATTTTCACTTCATCTATCACTTTGTCATACTTCTTTACAGTTATAGTATGTATCAGTTCAAGTCACTGTTTAAATTTACATCATTGATTTATTCAGTTCACTCAATCTCTTAGGTCATAATAATTTCATTAAATTTATAAGATTCATAAAAAAAAACCTACTCATTACACATGAACTTAATTTTATTGCACTGGGAAGAAAAACTATAGAAATTTGGACAATAAAAATCTATTACAACAGCTAATAAACTCAATTTTCAACAAGCATGATAGGATTTAAAAAATTGTATTTTTTCGTTTTTCTGCTAAAGTTTAAGTTCTCTGTTAGACAATAAAACGTTTGCCTAGAATAAAATTATAAATTATTCATCATTTATGTACCAACAGTAAAATTATCATTTACATTTTTGTAGATTTTTCTTTTTAACATGACAATGTTTTACATGTAAAGTTTATTTAATAGTAATTTCCGACTTGAAAATGTAGATAGCATTTATTTTCGATGAGTTTGATTTCAACTGAGAAATATATTTCAACATTCGAAGCATATGAGAGTTATGTGAATAAACCATATGCAACTTAGCTAAATTTCAGTATTAAGTTGTGAAGTTTTATCTTTGCCCTAGAAAATATATTTATTTTTACTGATTTTTGTTAAGTGCTACGAGGATCTTTTACAAAGTATGTCTTCTTGCAACATGAGAAAAGATGTGAAATGATAAGGACTTTTCTGGTATGCTTTCAATTCCTTGAGAAATAAATTTAGCTTAACTAGAAGACTTGTTCCGATTCTGAAGTGTGCTATTTCCTATCGTAATTTATAATTTTACATGATACTTGGTTTAAAAGTTGAAAAAGTTTGCACAAATTTCCTATGTAAGTTATTCTACTTCACTTAAAAGTTATCGGTCACAAGCAATAAAAATTCCACTGTGTTTGACTACTGTTATGCATGTGTTAATTATCATGTGTAATATCAGTTTTATTTGTGCCTTTCGAAAGCGAGCATTCATAAATTTAAAAGGATATTTCAAACTATTTTCAAAATATAAGTATCTTTTACATGTTTTTTCCGGAATGAACTTTGCTCAGTTATATTAATATTGAATATTCATCTTACAAAATAAGCGTCTTGTAAAACACATTCCGTTTCAGTTTTCTGAAATTTATGTATAAGTTATTTAGAAATTATGGGTGGAAGTTAAAAATCTCTATATTAATGATATATTGTCAGCACCTCTCAAATAAAAAAAAAATTCATGTATAATTTAGTTTGTCCAGATGATGTTCAATTTTACGTAGTAACAAACTCTACATTTTCCAAATTTATGCTAGTTTTTCACAAGAAAAAAAAAATATTCTTTAAGTTTGCCTAGCAAACTTTTTTCAGTATTTAAATTTTCTAAGTATATTCCATCACATGAGTAGTTAACTATTTCCACTAAGGAAAATATCTTATTATTTTAGTTTGTTTGATTGATGTTAGATTTTTATGTTTCTGATTGGTGATTTGCATATACAGTTTTAAAAACTTTACACAATTCGTAACATATATGTTAGAAATAATAGTATATCGCATCTGAGATTGAAAAAATTTATAACTATTATCATGTAAAGAAGGTTAAATTTTAAAAACATGTCGTTGAATATGAGTGTTACCATGAAAAAAGTTAACTAAATTACTTGTGATTTCCTTTCAGAGTATAAAAAGTTATATAGTTTACATATAATTCGCAAGTTTCTTTCAATTTATCTTAAGATGTTTTAAAAGTCTTGCAGGTGATTTTCAAAACTTAAATGCATATCTACAATGTATTTAATATCTACAATTTATTTAATATTTCCCCCCCCCAATTCACCTTTCTTAGATAAGTAAAATAAACCTTAGTCAGCATGTATTGCACGAGTTAATACGACACCTTAACGTATATTATTACAAAGTAAATTGTCTAAGTCTTTCTTGAAGTAACATAAATTTCCAACTTGAATTGATTTTCCGATTGAAAAGTAGAGGTGAATTTTTTTCCTTGGAGTATCTATAACTAGTATTTATTTTAAATCTCTTACTATTTTTCTTCTATGTAACAATTTTGTTAAGTTTTACCCGTATTGTAGCATATAATCTCACTGAGTTTGAACAATATTCAATGTTTTAGACAATAGAAAAGTTTTCAAGTAGAAATGATCTTAAATTCTCCAAGTGAATCATACTTTTTGGAAGAAAGTCCATGCGAATTCTACCTTCACTTACTAATGTGTCTTTGAAATCCACTTCATTCATTCCAAGTTTTTACAAACATTTCATTATGAAAAAGGAAAAGTAGGAAAACGATAATCTCGAAGACCTGCTGACACACCGCAGCATCACCCGCTGCTTGCGCGTCGATGCTGTTGTTCTTGCTGTACAAGTCTCCCGACCTGTTTGAACAAGTTTTAGCGTGACTCATCCTCCGGTCTAAAAATGCCGGCAAGTGGCGTATCACCTACCGCTAACCTGATTGGCTAATTACCGTCACATGCTTCTCATCCCGTTTAAAGACGTGAATTTTATATGTAAAGTAAATTTTTACGCTAACGCTTAAATTCTTTGCTATAGAAAGTTCAAGTATGTTATTTTTTTTCTCTTATATGTTACATTTTAAACACATGATATGAAATTTTTACGTTATGCTTATCTTAGAAATTTTTGAGTATGTTACTTTTTCTTTTATTTAACATTAACCTAAGAGTTTAATTGTATATGAGAAGTAAATTGTCACGTTACAGTTTAAAGACATGATATTTATATGTGAAGTAAATTTTCGTGTAAAGGTTAAAATTCTTTATCTTTGAAATTTTTATTCTGTTAAATTTCCCATTATTTAACATTAACCTAAGAAAATAATTGTGTATGAAATTTTCGCGTATTGTTTAAATTGTTGTCGAAGAAAGTTTAAGTATGTTATTTTTTTTCCTTCTCTAATTTAGCATTATTCTTACACATTTTAAAGATAAAAATGTTATGTGTGAAATAAATTTTCGTGTATTGTTTCAATTCCTTACCTTATAAATTTTTAATATTTCTTTTTCTCTAATTTAGCGTTATTCTTACACATTTGAAGGACATAATTTTTATATGTGAGGTAAATTTTCGCGTATTATTTGAATTCTTTGCCTTATAAATTTTTAGAGTTTCTTTTTTTATCTTATTTATCGTTGATATAAGAGTATGATAGTACATGTAAAGTTAATTTTAACGTTCAATTTTAAATTCTTTGCCTTGTAAATTTTTAGTGTTTCTTTTTTCTAAAAGTTAGAGTTGTTATTATACATTTTAAAGACATGAACGGCAATGTTTGAATTCTTTGTCGTAGAAATTATAGGTATGTTATACTTTCATCCTACATTTCAAATTTAAAGTCGTGATTTTTATATGTGAAGAACATTTTTTACGTTAATGTCAAAGTTATTTGTCGTACAAAGTTTAAGTGTGTTACTTTTTTTTTTTCTTTTATTTAGCGATATTTCTACATATTTTAATATCGGGATTTTTATGTGTAAAGTAAAATTTTACGTTAATGTTAAAGTTATTTGTCGTAGAAAGTTTAAGTACGTTACTTTTCTCTTGCATGTTATATTTTAAAGTCGTGATTTTTATACATGAAGGGAATTTTCGCGTAAAGGTTAAATATTTATCTTAGAAATTTTAAGTAAGTTACTTTTTTTCTCTTATTTAGCGATATTTTTACACATTTTAAAGTGATTTTTATGTGTAAAGTAAGTTTTTTTTCGTTAATTTTAAAGTTATTTGTCGAAAAGAGTTTAAGTATGTTACTTTTTTCTCTTATTTAGTGATATTCGTACACATTTTAAAGACATGATATTTATTCATAAAGTAAATTTTCATGTTCACTTTTGAATTCTTAGTTGTAAGATGTTCAAGTATGTTACTTTTTCTCTCTTATTTAAACATTAGAGTATCCAAAATCAGTTATCACATATCTATTCAGCATTAGCAGCTAGTTCTGTGTTGCCATTCATCAACTTAAGTAAGTATCATTGTACAATAAAAGCTATCTTGGTTAATAAAACTAACATAGACATATTAATTTCTAACAAGTTTAATGGTAATATAAATTTTAACATAGACAGTAAGTAGCTAAGATATATAATATCGCTCGCATAGTACAGTATAGCTTTAAATTACAACCGGTTGTAACAAATAGAATCAATTTCAAAGTATTTGAAGGTTGATATATCGAAAAGTTGCGTATTTCCATCTCTTTGAAAACATTGTTCTGACTAAAATGAAATGTTTTTCCTAAACCATTCTGAAAGAAGAAGAAAAAATATATAAATTCTTCAATAAAATATGGATAATACATTTAAAATTTACAAAATTGAGAATAATACTTACATAAATAAAAAAAAAATCGTCATTTTTCTATTGAAAGTGATAAATATTTCGTTTTTTGGAAATGTATATTACTAATATTGTATTGCAAACTCACGTGTGAACACACTACAACTACTAATTCCTTCAACAGGGTCAGACTAACTCAACCTAAAAATAATTGTAAAATCATTGCTTTAACTTCCATAATGGGTTTCAGTTGCTGAATATTGAAAATTAATTCTAGAGAATTAATTCTAGAATTTGTTGTGTATTCAATCCCTCAAAAACTATGACAATAAAAGAAAAAAACTTTTTAATGACATGTTAAGCTCTGTAAAAGAAATTTTCACGTTAAGATATCAAAGTTTAAATTTTTTTTTTCTCATAAATTTTAATTTATATTTACATTTCATACTGTTATTGAGAAAATAATGAGACTTTATGTGTCTAACATTGATTAAACCTGATTCCTTAAAAGTGTCTTGCGATTATATCTCTCAACATTAGTTTAAATGTGTTAAGCACTTATAGAAAAAAAAAATCCACTCAATCCGAAACTTTACGCATTTGTGTTAGTATATTATCTTTGCATGTATTTGAAGTTTTTAATGGTTAAGCATGAAAAGTTATAAACTATATAATTTATATTCCTTCCTACCACTAGATGGCGCCGCAATTACATTAAACTTAGTAGAAAACTGTCTTACTAAACTGTATAGTCAATGAGAAGAGCATTTGAAATCACGTGACATATTCTAACCAATCAGAAGTGAGCTTTTATTTCAACCAATCAAAGGAGACTTAGCTATATCAGGATACAAGATGTTGCCATTCCTTAAACTTTGATATAAAGCAAATCGTGACGTCATCCCCACTACATTAACACTGTGACGTCACTGGTAAAACAGCCTATCACTCTAAGTTATTCACTTAAAAGTAGCCCTAGAATAACTCAACTCCATCCCGCCTAAAACTTAGCATATTCCTACTGCTGCCATCGTCTTAAAAGTAAATTTTGTAAAATCATGAATGACGTCATACCCACTGTGACGTCACTAGTCAAAATACCTATAACTCTAACTTATTCATTTAGAAGCAGCCCTAGAACATCAACTCCACCTGAAAGGTAAATCGAAACTAAAAAAGTGTTGCCACCGCTCAAAACTTTGATATAAAACACATTATGACGCCATACCCACTGCGACGTCATTAGTAAAAATACCTATCACTCTAACTTACTCATTTATAAGCAGCCCTAGAACAACTCAACTCCAGTTAACTGGAAACAAAAACTAAAAAATGTTGCCATCGCTCTAAACTTTGATATATAACACATTATGACGTCATACCTACTGTGACGTCACGCAATAAAAACCTATCATTCTAACTTATTCGTTTACAAGCAGCCCTAGAACAACTCAACACCATCTTAAAGGTAAATCGAAACTAAAAAGTGTTGCCATCGCTCTAAACTTTGATATAAAACACATTATGGCGTCATACCTACTGTGACGTCACGCAATAAAAGCCTATCACTCTAACTTATTCGTTAAGAAGCAGTCCTAGAACAACTCAACTCCAGTTAACTGGAAACAAAAACTAAAAAGTGTTGCCACCGCTCAAAACTTTGATATAAAACACATTATGACCTCATCTGTGACGTCATACACAAACAGCTTATACTGAAACTAAAACAGCAGGAGGGGAACAACTCAACTCCACTTCCGGTCACGTGATTTCCGGTGACGTCATATCCGGTGATGGCACTTCCTGTGACGTCATATCCGGCCACGCCCCCTTCCGGTGACGTCACCGTCCCCCGTCCCATACCGCATACCGCCCTGGCTTCGGACTGTCATTTTCTAACTACTGACATACAATTCGTATATTAAAATTTTTAAACTAATTAAAGATTATTTAATATCTTAAAAATATTCTACATTTCAAGAAAAAATTTCTGTTCTTATGTAAATTAAAACAGTTTTCTGTTTATCAGATAAATAAGTGGAGTATCAATTTTATATATTCTTTTGCTAAAAGCAATTAATGCATGTGTAAAATAATACACAAAATATATTTACGGAAAAGTCAAAACAATTACTTACAGGACAACTATTTCTAAAATTGTTTAACCTACAGGATAACTATTTCCAAAATTGTTTAATCTACAGGACAACAATGTTCTATATCTGTAACCTACAGATCAGTTGATTAAATGCTTGAATTAGTAATTTTTAGAACACTTTCTGTATTTTAATGTTTACATAATATATTCTAGCACGAAAAACTACACAGTAAAAAAATTGGGGTTAAGTGGAATTTTTAATTTTTTTTTATTTTGGTTAACATTCATTTCTTCTACATTTTGATAATCTCTCGCATAGTACTTACATTCAGCGTGCTTCTTCATAGCAAGATGTTCTTAAATAAGCGTTAAAATCCAGTTAAAAGAGTTTTATAAAAACTATTTTTATTATTAAAGCTTCGTGACTATTTTTTACCTTCTTAGTTTTTAGCATGGTCTTATGCATGGCCGTCTTAGTTTTAATCATGATCTCACGGTACTTATTTTTAAAAAATACGATATTTGCAAGGGAATTTTTATTGCTCTTTTCCATCTACTTAATTTTAGTCAAACATATAAATTAAATCCTTTTCCACTTACAACATTTACTTTACGAAATAAATTATGCATGTATCGATAATTATAGCAGTTGAAATTCAATAAACAATTTGTTGTCTTTTTTTTTCTATAATGAGTGCAAGAGAGTCATTTAAATTTAGCCATTAAAGTCATTTAAATTCATGTATGCCTCATCACGTACTAAAAGATTTCTCAAGCTGGATAGGATATGCAAGACATTAACTTTTAATAAAAATAATTAATTGATAATAATAGCAATTTATAATTAGTAAGTATTATCGATTCTAATTGAATAAAATATAAATTTAATGCTTGAATCTTACTATAAGTAAGGCGTATTTTGAAGGTTGTTGTGCCATAAAATATTTTTCACAGTGTTTGCATAATTTTATATTATATCTTGGGAAAGAATCATGCCTGCATTATAGCTCAAACGTATTTTTTTTAACAAACTAGTACGTCTAAAATCAGCGCTTCAAATAAACTAAGTGTTTCAAGAAAATCACATTTTTAATTGGAAAATTAAGATGTTTGTCGGGAACAAATACATTTTTTAGCAGATTTTAGAATGACAAAATTTACTTTAGTGTTAAGGAGTAAGGTAGTAACGAAATTTAAGTAATTTAAAAATTTGAAAGTTGTATTTCTTTACTAAATATCGTACTTTTAAATGTATTTTAGCTTTGATTCTAGTTAACATCTAAGATGCAACAACTTTGCTAAAGGTGGATTTTATGATTGCGAATTTGAGTTTATGTACAATGTAACTGAGATAGTAAGAAGCCGATTTTAAACCAAAAACTTTTCCATTCAGAGGTAAGATGTGAGGTCAAGGTTGTGCCGAAACATTAATCGATATGGACTTAAACTATCGATCGAAAAAGAGTTGTAGCTCAGGAAAGGAACAAGTCAAATGCTATGGCAACAGGCTGTCTTGTCGCTAAAACGAATTGTTTCAGACATTTCGGTTGACACAATGAAAAAGATGTGTTATTTTTAGGAGAATGTCAATGTTTTCTTTCTTATCAGTTAAAGAGAGTGCATAAAGAGAGTGCATTAAAAGGAGCTCTCATGTGCGTGTCACAGTCGTTGATAGTTGTCAACTCGTAACTTATCGGTTCTCGCCAGTTTGTCAGGATACGTTGAAATGCTGAATTATCATAAAATCAATGTAAAAAATGGTATGGCATCTCAAAAGAGACACTAATACTTCTTTTAACAATAGTATTTAATGCTCCTTACGTAGATAATAACTAAATAGAGACATTGTTCTTTTTTAAATAAGTTTACTAAAAGTGGAATTTTAAAAAAACTTGAATAAATTTCTTTAAAAGTTATTTTTATTTTCGTGGCTGTTTACTAAAATAAGAAGGCTTTTTATTAAAGTCTCTGAAATGTTAAAAATGTATAGTGAAATTTTCGGAAAATCGCAAGCAGCATTTTGAATTAACTGTATTCTTTATTCCAGGATATTGTTAATGTGGGCCTGTAGTAATATTTCTTGTGTACGTGTGTCATTCTGCCTCAATTCGAATTAGTACAACCTTCAATCAAAAAAGCGTTTTGTGAGATTCACCAAAATGTACTAATGTACCAAGTAATGTAAAATGTGTGATGCATAATTTAAAATATTTTGTATCCTTAACTTCAAATGTGTGATGCTGGGAACGCTAGGAAAGTGCAAGGGGTTCACTTGCAACCCTCCCCCTTTTTAGGATTTTACAAATGGAGGGAAACAGAAGAATTCATCTAAAAAGTAATCATAAATGCAAAACTATTAATTTTAAGAGAAAATTAATGAATAACTATTAATTAAAATTTTATTAGAAAGCTTAATTAACATTAAAAAAAAATCAAGGTTCGAAAAAAAAAAAACTTTAAAATCCGTTTGCACTTCTATGGGCGTACTTTGCACTCCCTTGTAAATAATCCTGCCAGCACTAATTTTCTTCGCTGTCATTTCTATTTTTATTTTCCCATACAAGTAAGAAAAGAGACGAGTCTTTCAAAACGTCGCTTTAGAAAATAAAACAGTAAAAGGCCTTCTACAAAATTTATGATTAACATTTGTCAAAAAAAAATTATATCCTTGTAACGTTGATTGTAATTTTAGAATATTTCCATATGATCCAAAACAATAATGCTGGCCGCTTTACGGTTGAATGCTGGCAATGGGGGCAAAGAGTAGGCAGTGTTTTGCTAACCTAGGCTAAATACTCAAACGGTTAACAAGTAAATCAGCTGGGCCAGCACTGGGTAACTGACTGTGGCCATCACCTGAACTGCTGGGCCATCAGAGGATGCCTTGCTTTTCAGTGCATAAAAGTGACCGTCTGGCCTACAGTAGGGCCACCAGTCATTTAGCTGCTAATGCTAGTATCGTTTAAACAGTGTTCCAGAACCGGCTTGTCTAAAGAATTGGCTTGCCACTAGCGAGCGAACACTGGTTTAATTGAAGCTAGCCTTATTCATATGCCGATGCAAACTATCGTTCATTAGATGAAATAAAAACAAAACTAACATCGAAGACAATTGACCTATGAAATACCATTTATCTTTAAAGAATGGAAAAAGAGGCTGCAATATTTCAAACAAAGCATTTTTCATAAAATTAAATTTAAATGTACCCAGCAAAATAAAATTTTCCAACACATTATCAACATGAGCGCACATTTGTAAAACATTATTAACTGCAGAAATATTAACTTTTTATGGAATCAAAATTTTTACAAGAAGATAAATTGCAACTCAATATATTTTATTAGAGCAAGTTTGAGGACCTAATAAGAAAGGATTTCAATAAAAAAATTTAAAGAGGAGACGAAATTTTGATAAGATATTAGGGTGTTTTCAATGCATGGAATTCTATTTGCCAATTTTGAAAACTCTTCGTTTTCTTGGAGGCTTTCCTCCAAATTGGTTAAAGATTCTGCATCTTTAGGAGAAAGGACATTCCCTTCAACTCCATTACTTCCTTCCGAGTCAGATCCATCTTTCTTGTAATGGCAAGAAGTGGCTGTTGAAAGTGTTGAAGTGCTTTTATCTCTTGAATATTCTCTTAAATTACATTCTCGCGGTACTTTTTTATTGAAATAAACAAACTCAACTATAATTTCATTTTAAATTAAGAAATATATTTCAGTTATATAAGTTTTAATGAAGCTTATAAACTTAGTACAAATATATACTGTGATTGACAAAATAAAGTATGCAAATTCTCAATAAATAACACATTTTGAGTTTCCTTTCCATTTAATGATGGGCAACAAAATTTCAGTGGGAATAATATTTTAGTAGTTTTGTTTATATTATTCCATTTATTCTATGTCAATATTATGTTTTATGGTGGAAGAAAAATATATTTTCAGTTATTTAAGAAATAATCTGCATAAATTATGTATTTTCATATGACAGGTGGTGCCGGTGAAGGATATCAAAGACTAAAACCTGATGGAAGCATGAAAAATTTTGAAGTTTTGAAAACAGATTCATTGCCAGCATTCTGTAATCCACCCAACCCATGTCCACTTGGATACAAAGGTAATAATTATGTACTGCACCTTAAAATGTAACATTCCTTACGAATTCAAGCTCCACAGGGATTTTTATAGTGACCGAATCCCACACTACGACTTGGTGACAGTTTTTGTTTGGAAGAGATGTCCATTGGAAAGTAAGCAAGCATATTGTTAAATACTACCCTGTCGATTCTCACTTAATTAAGAATTAAATAATACGAAGTAAAAATATAGTCTATGTGACAACTCCAAACTAAATTAGTAATAAAAGTATTACTGCATTTAATGAAGGTTTTCAAATTGAAACAGTAGGATTGTCACCTCACAAACTATCTTTTTGCAAAGACCTTGAAGTTTCTGAAATTATAAGCTTTTACAGTGCATCTCATTTAGAAAAAGCCGGGAATTCAGTGTAAATCAATGAAGTATGATAATTCCTCATTCGTGGAATTCAAATATTGTACGGGTGCCCACAGGGGAGTTTCGTGACGCAAACTGCGTCATCAAAATTTGGGGGGGGGGGGAGTGTGAATAAGAAAATCGAAAATTTTAGGATTTATCGTACAAGAATAAGATAAATGAAACAAAATAATAAATATTTTGTAGAGGGAGGGGCTACCAATTAGTATGTGACACTATCTTTAAAACCTGGGGGGGGGGGGGAGGGAGAGAGATCCTACCATTATATGTAATAATATGTCTAAAAATCGGGGAGGGGGAGGCAATTTAGTACGTTTAGTAGTTTCTTTAAGTTTCTTTCTTTTGGGGGGTGGAAGGGCTCTAACGCAAACCAAAATCCTCTTAAATAACATTTTTGAAAAAAAAAGAAGAAAAAAATGCATTTTAGCACTTTCAGTTTTTTCTCTTTTGCTTGTAATTTTCACAACACCAACTTAAAGTATCTGGATAGTGAACCTCTCGCCTTACTAAGAAATGAATGAGTATAGAAATTTCGTTTTTTGAGCTATCTAGAAAAGGCAAACAAGCAATAGAATCCGATAAAAAATTGGCTGGTGCTAGGACTCTTAAGATGTTAGGGTAAAAACGTTGATTTTTGTAATGGCTCTTTTAAGTTGCTTGAAGATCACCAAATTTTAGATTAATATTACATTTATATATAGGCTTGCCAGTTGCCAGATATTAAAAAACTATATCCTAATAAGTAGTTTAAAATCCATATAAAGAGGCCTTTTTTGTAGAGAATTTTACCAAGATCGTCTAGGTTATATGCATTATATTAAGAAAATATATATTGTTAAAATCATTTAGTATTTACACATGGTTGTAGAATTTCATGGTTCTATGCTCAGAAATTTAGGTATTTTCTTATATTTATTAAATATAGAAATGGTCCCTAGAAACTTTATAAAATTATATTTAACGAAACGTAGAAAAAGTAAATTGTCATTATCATATAATAAGCGAAAATTTTTCATCATGCATTTGTATTTCGTTTATAATTTTCAGAACTTTGTTTCATATATAAAAGTAAAATATTTTTGATTTTAATTTCCTTGGAAAAGATTATTAAAGTAATGAACAATGCTTTAAAACAGATTTGATGGAAAATAAAATAGGGCGTATAAAAAGAACGAAAGAGCACTAATCCACATTTTTATTTCTTTTTGTTACAAATTTTAATATAATACATTGTTTTAAATCTTTTTCTAACAATATATGTTAGACTTTATATTTTCTACATTTATTAAAATTTTGTTCTGAAAACAAGACATTTCAATACATGCCAGATGTCGTTTTAATTTGTAAGCCTTTGTTTCAGAAATTAGGACAATGAGTTTTTCGACTTTCAAAATTTTGACGAAATAAATAAATAACATATATAATAAAGTCCTTATCTCATCATTAGTTTAATTTGATTGATAACCAATATAATATAATGATTCAATCTTTTAGTACCAAAACTTTAGAAATATTAAAATCCAGCAAATTTAAAATGGGGGAGAAATTTTCAAAAATAGGGGGGAATGCGTCATGGACTTTTGGGGGGATAGGCACCCTTGAATATTGACGGTGTATCTTATTACTTTTCAAGAAACGTTTATTTTAAGCAATTCATATAAAATGCCCGAATGATATTAGGATAAGGAACTCGCAAAAAGAGTTTATCAGATATTGCATTTCGTTTTTTTTTTTTTTTTTTTTTTTTTTTTTTTTTTTGGCGGAGACAATAATGGCAAGCATATCAACCCAAAAAATTTATTAATGTTTTACCAGCTTAAAAGCTTAGTCCTCCGCTTCTATCAAATAGTTTACTTACAATCGCACTTTCCGTTATTTATTTGAAAATCTAAGCACAAAGATCAGAGACAGTCCAAAAAGCTTGGAAAATTGTGATAGTACACAGTAGATGGCAGCCCTACTGAAAAGCATACAAACTATCTGAATATAACGCTATTACACGGGGATAGTCTGAACTACACATTAATTCTGAATCTTCCTCTACAATATTCAAGTGGTAACAAATCCATAATGTTATGAATGTTAAATTTAAATTTTTATTAATGAATTAATAGTAAGTAGAAAATGCGAAGTAAAATGCTCTTAAAGGAAGTTGTACAAAAATATGATTAAAAATTATAAAAATTAAGCAAAATGTATAAAATTGAAATCTACGGTAAAAATGTAAAGCAGTAGTTATTTTTAACCATCAGTAATAATAAAACTAAGTATAAACTTGAGTAGCGCTATTTAAAACTTAAACTTTCATTTTCAAAAGTTACAAGCAACGAAAGTAAAGGCTTAGGAGATTAACTCAGTTCAGTTTATTGACCTACAAAAAACAAAAACATTTAACAATGAAAATCAATAAATGCTCGATGGGTCACTAAACTTTTATACTTCTTTATCTTGGTTTAAAAGCAAAAAGGTTAAATTAATAAAGCAATTCATTTGTGATTTGCCTTTATGTAACTTTTTTAAGTAAGTGGAAGGCAAATAAAATGTTTTCACCACCCACCTTTTCCTGAATAATTAGTGTCATAAAATGTAAAAGTGATCAAATACGTTTTAAATTATTTTTTTTTTAAATTGCATCTCAAGGTCACTTGGTATGCAATTTGTTCGATTGAAGTTCTGGGCTCTCCATGATCATATGAGATTTTCTAACTATAATTTTTTAACTCTTTTTCTTTGGATGAACGATTAAAAAATGTGAGCATCATTCCTGTTTGTACTACACATCTAATTCAAGTTTCCTAATTTCTCAGGTAGCACAACGATATTGGCCAATGTCGGAAACACGGGTTCTGAGAAAATTGACCAATTCATGCCCAAACTAGTGCATCATTCCAAATTATATTATTTTTAAAAAATAAAACTTTTCAAAACCATTGCGAAACATATTTTTTACACCTCCGTTCTTTCTTGTAATAATATATTTTAATTTTAAAACTCTGCATCAAAATTTCAAAAATTTCAGTATATTTTACCCAGCACTAGACGAGATTGGCTAAGGTCCATAGCAACGGCTAGCCTACAACGGTCCAGATCAGTATTGGACAGTGTTGAGCGATATTGGCTAGCGTTTTTGTGCTACTGGGGTGGATATAAGATCTCATAACCTTATGTTGAAAATACATTGCATGATAAACACTGATGTTAGAAGAAATTATGTCTCTTAATAAAGACCCAATCTTTGAATTGAATGATTTTTAACATAGATGCATTTATACAATTACACATTAATTGTACTTTATTCTGCTACAAATTCTTCCACAGTGTATTTTATATTTATTTTTGCAACTACGTTGTTTTTAAAATTCTCTCTTATGGGAATTTCATACAACTAATGTACTCCATGTACAAAACTGGTAACTAAGTTTTGCCCACTAATGTAAGATGGATTGACTTATAAATTGACTAGATTTTTTTTTTTTTTTTTTTTTTTTTTTTTTTTTTGATTCCAACCGATGACAGAAGGCTAGAACGATCCAGGTTTTTTTTTTACAGGTTCCTATTTTTGTGGGGAAAAATTAATTTTGAGAAAAATTTCCAATTTATATATTTTGAGCATATGGTTTGGTGTCCATGACGTCACTTCCTTAGAACCAACATGTGGGCAAGCGTTTTCTCCTTTTGGCATAAAATAAACTTTGTGATTTTGTAATTGGTCAGTTTTCAAACTGGAAATATTATGAAGGTTCCTTTTTTTGACATGGAATTTTGTGAAAGGTTAGTTTGTTGAACATAGAATTTTGTGATTGGTCCTTTTGTTGATTGTGAAATTTTTTGAAGGGTCCTTAAAAGTACCCAAATTTCCTTTTGCATAGACCCCTGAGAAGTCCATTGAAGAGGTATTAACGAAAAACTGGTAACTAAGTTTTGTCCACTAATGTAAGATGGATTGAGGTATAAATTGAGTGGATTTATCAGGATCCAATTGATGACAGAAGTCCATTGCAAAGGTATTAGTGAAAAACTGATAATTAAGATTTGCCCACTAATGTAAGATGGATTGAGGTATAAATTGAATAGATATAATTTGGATTCCAGCCGATGACGGATGTCTCGAAGAGTTTGAAAACACAGCTACCTTTAGTCGAGAATATCAAGGGGCACAAGATTGCATGTGCGATTCTGAACATATGTTTGACTGTCCCGGAGCCACTCGTGAAAACGAAATCGATGCCTTAGCAAGAAGCTTTGAAAATGAAGGACTAGCAGAACTAACATTGGACAGACTTTTTCAAGACATGGAGGTATAGTATATATTCATGTATTAAATAATACTTCTAAGTTTATTTCGTTTGCATTTTCATTGTCAAACTGAATTCTTGAAAGGAGCTTTAAATGTTGAACTCATTGTAAAATAGTCATACAAAGATTCGTCATAAAAGATTTTTTGAACGATTGGTAGTTTGAATTTTAAGGCCTTCCATGATTTTAAATTAAATTTCTCTGATTACGATTGATTTTGAAAGCGAGTTTTGACAATTTAAGGGTAAGATATCTTACATTAATTCCGATAATCCCATTGAAATATGGAAGTAAAAATCAATTCTTTAAAATTATCGATCACTTCTTTATTTTCAACCATATTCTTAAAAATAACAAAAACAGTAGCACGGAGTGCAAAAAATTTCACAAATTTACAAACAATTTATTCAATTACTTGCTAAAGTAAAAAATATTGAAATATAAATTAAAAACACTTTAAACTTACTTATGTTAAATTATTTCTTGTTTCTAAAAATAAATTCATTTAAGTAATTTATCTAACCATCTCAATTTTATTTCAGTGAATGTAAAAATGGCATTTGTTGGGTAAGTTCACCAAATATTAGATGCTTGAGATTTGAAAACTCCCAATCAATAATTTACTAAAGTTAAAATTCCGCATAAAATAGTTTTCATTTGTAATAAATGTTAAATTAATAATAAGAATGAACTTTGGGGCTCAGTATTAAATATCCTAAAATCCGTCAAACTTCCCACTTTTTCCACTGTAAAAGGGAAATAGGATGACAAATTTCCCATCTACTAAACCGCAATTAGGTGTAAAACCACTCACTTGTAACCTCAATTAGATGAAGGGGTATAGTGCCTCAGACCCGTCATTCCGTAAATGAAATCAATTTATTATTAAATTTAAGCTTAAGCTACTAAATCCAAAAGGGCGAAAATAAGAACAGGTGGACGAAAGATCTAGTGATTTAGAATCATGCTAACATGACGAGTTTGACATATAAACTAGTACCTCATTCCACAACACAAATTTTTAACGTTGTTTGCAGAAAACAAGCTTGCCAACTTCAAATCATCAGCCTCTTTACTAAAATAAATTTAAAGACACTAATTAAATAATATAACAAATAATTCAAAAAGTATATTCGCAAAAATGTATGCTGCATTCACCATGTCTTTTCCTGCTGGTTTGATTCCTTCGATTAGATGACATAATCTGAAGATCATACAAAAATTAGTAAAACTATATTTTGTATTAACTATGTAAAAAAATCAATCCATAAAATCAAAAATTTTAGTATATATATTTTGTATGTATTTCCAACTTTCCAGCAATTGGAACTTATTAGGCGAAAAAGTAAATGAGTAAATATGGCTTTGGATACGACGAAAGGCATTAGAAACATGTGTAAAGCATCTTTTTAGTGACAGCCCCCAAAACTTTATAGAGTACATTGTCTTCGATAACAACTTTGTCAAGTTTCAGATCGATTGGATGACCGCAATCGGATCCATTAGTTCTCAGCAGATTTTCTCGCCACAATAAAACAAAATCGTAGCTAATATTAAGGATTATAAAAGGAAAATTACTATTAAATTATCAATGTAATAAGGGATAACTACACTAATTAATCTAATTAAATGTACAAAGCGTCCAAAAAGGTAGTAATTTCTTCGGTGCTAGAGACAAGGTATCAATAGAAATCGGAAAAGTGCTCAAAATAAGGTAAGAAGTCATAAAATAAAAGAGTGATTTTAATAGGCATTTTGTGTTATGAGTTACAGAATTTTAGTTGTTACACAGTTCATATAGGAAAAAAGCAAATACAAAAGAGTTTCTAGGGTCAAATCACATCAATTAAAAAACTAACAGTCTTAAAAAAATTAACCAAATTTTAACGAATTTAAAAGTGAATGGACAGTATCATTATTTAGAAAAAATAATTACCTTTAACTGATAGCAATGTTATAAATGTACCCTGATATAATCTATTTTAAAATCTGAATTAAAAAAATTCTATTGAACAAAAACTTAACTTCCAAACATGATTTTTTATTAAATGCAAGTAATTCAAACACATTAGGATACTTTAGATTTGGAAACTAAAATAATCAATCGTCCCTTATATTAACTCGTCTCATACTCTTCTGAAACTATAAATATGGCATTAGTATTCCATTTCGGTTAAATTTAAAAATCGAGTGTTGATTTTTTTTTTTTTTTAAGTAATGTGTTTTAATCACAGGGATACTTTTGTATGAGAACTTTTCTCATTACATGGACCGTGTAAAAATTAACATTCTGTAACTTTTAAACTAAATTATGTTACTCAGAAAACCAGACTACCTAGTACAAAGGATATCCAATTTTCCCTAATGCACTCTCTCTAACAACAATAGTCCTTTTTTGGACTCCCTGTATGCTACATAAATAAGCTTGTAAAAAGAAATGTTTGATCAGTAAAAGCACCAGACCATACCTTTCATATTCGACAAACAACACCCTATTTATAGACAGGTAAACCTAAACCAGTGCATAACAAGATCAAAATACATTTTTCAAATAATATCCAACGAGGCTTATGTTTCAGACACAAAAATCAAAGTAAACGTAAAGTAATTCGATCTTGCATTAAGAAATAAAGCTTTAAACCATATGTAAAAGAATAAATCAAAATTCAATTTTTTGACCATTTTAGATCAGATATAAATGTGTTGTACAGCGTGAACAAGATTTAATTATAATCTATAATCATTTATTAGAAGCGTGAACAGCAACTAAATGCTTGTTTTGTTTTTATTTGATAAAAGTGGTTTTTTGAGGCTATCTCTAAAAAAAAAAAAAAAAAGGACTGCTTTTATTTTTAGAAAAATTAGTTTTAACTTCAGGCTGTTGAGGCAAAATATGCTTTTGTAGAGTGGCGATAGTAAATGCCATTGTGTAACCCCGTTTTAAAATGGCTGTATCACATCGACAGTGGCGGCTCGTAGGGTACAACAAGTACAGCCGGGCTGCATCTAAATTATTAGTTTAAAATTAAAATGTACTAATTACTAGTCACGTTTGATTATTTATCCTACTAATTTTCTTAAATATAGATTAGAATCGCAAATGAAGATGGAATTTTTACGGTAAGTAAATAAATCTCTAATAAATGGCAAACCTGTAGCGCAATGCACAATTGAAGGAGAAAATCCGAATTAAATCAACTAAATCTGACAATCGTCGAGCAAGGTACAGCCACAGAGCGAAAATTCTAAATAAGCTGTACTATTGCCATGGAAACAACTGCTAGTATGGAATCTCCCTCCACACTACATGTACGGCGTTGTGGCGACATGTAGCTCTTTACAAATTGTGTAACTTCGACTGTACTTGTAAATTCGATGTACTGATTGGCTCGTGTGTGAGTGAATCGAGATGTGTAGGTGGGACAGACACTCAAATTTCTTAGAATTTTCTCCACCAAAGGGAATTAGTTTCTGTGACAAGTTTAAACATGTGTTAACTTGTTACTTCTTAGGTTAATACTATAAAACTTATGCTAGAACCATTTTGATACACGGAGTCCCGTTATAAGTAAGTAAAAATAAGTTATTTTTTTATTTCCTTTTTTTATATCAATTTGTAAATATTGAAAGGAAACTTCGAATTTGTGTAATTAAGATTAATGAATTTCCATTCATGTTTGACCACGGGCCGCCACTGATCACCATTAAAGAGATCTGAAAGAATATTTGGAGTGGTATTTTTAATATAGATATTAATTAAAGCCCCTTTGGTATGCTTATAAGTGTTGTCTAGGGGAAATTACTTTTTTAATAACACACTCCTTTTGCTATTTTTGTAAAAGAAGATAATGAATGGTGAAAGCAATATAGCCGGGTGTGTGGAAGCCGGAAGGATTATTTGCAGGGGGTTGCAGATCGCATACAGGGGTGTTGAAAACTGCTAAATATTTTGTTTAAATCTTGATTTTTAAAATATGACAGTTGGATTTTCAACTGAAATATTATTTATAGTTCTACATAAATTTTATGTTCAAATGGATAATTTAAGGTAGTAGTCTGGTAACCTGTACGTTTTTTTACGTCTGTATCAGGAATTTTTTTTATGGGAAAATAATATTCAATGGTTTTGTTTTTCTGGTTTGCTATTACTGACATTTAATGGATACACAAAAAAAATTTACTTAATTTTGTAACTTTGTATTATTATTATTATTGGTCAAAGTAGACGCCTCATAAAAAGATACGTGGCTGGCCCCGGTGATTTCGACTCTTAAAGATCTGGGGGGAAAAAAATCGAATTGATTATTAATCTATAGAATTGTCATTCTCTCGTTGGAACTAGGGTTATTAACCCTTGATTAGCGTGGTTGACAAATCAAATCTCCTCCACAATTTAAATTTTTCAATAAATGGCAGCACATGATTAAAGCCTTCTTACAGTTTTTTCAAGTTATTTTAAAAAATATTTTTTAATTTTTACTTTATTCTGTTCAACAATGTAGTGTTTTTAATTAAAATACCCAATTACTTTGATATTTGGTCATGAATTTAATGGTAAGCACAAATATTTGAATTTGGGGGACATTTGTCTCCCACGCGACCAACAGCGAGACAAAAGGTGGCGCGACAAACCATTTTATCAGAAAATAACAAAATGGTGGACTTCGAAAAATATAATTGGGTTTTTCAGGTTTAAAGTTTCAAGAACAGATAAAAAAAATAAAAAAAATTTAAAAACCCTCATATTTACATTTATCGTGTATGCCTGGTGAGTATAATATGCCTTCAATATCTTCGTAGGCATCATTCTCAGTAACTTTTTCTGCCCTGTGACTCATTTTGACTACTTTAGAAGCCTATGTCGTGTCATTTTCTGCCTTTGAGATCCGGGAGTTGTACAATTTAGCGTACGTTCCGATTATGACATAGTCTCTAGGATTTTTAAAATAGGTAAAACCCTTTTAATGTAACTATACTCCAAAATATATATAAGAGTCCGACCGCTTGCAGCTGTCGGGCGATCTTCAGGGTGTAACAACGAGACGCTCTCAAATATTCATTATAACTTCATTAATTTTTCAAATTTCGGTCTAAAATTTTTGCAATGAACTACTCTCAATATATTTTACTTTTGAAATGAGTAGGGAAAAAAAATCGATTTTTCCAACCCAAGTTACCAGACTACTACCTTAAAACTCATGTGAATTTTATATCCACTTTATTTTTAATTTTCAAACACCAGGTAGGTACAAACGCAGCCCCTTGGTCCTTCTTGGTAGAGCCCTTGGTCAGGTGTTTTCAAAACGGACAATTTAAAGATTTCAATCCTCAAATCAAATTTTAATCACTTAAAGAACTTGCAGAAAGTGAAAGGTTATTCTCTCTGATAGTCCTTGCAGTCAATTGCTCCGCAACTTGTTAGAAAAGTGCAGACTTCTGTATTTGTGATACACTTTAATTCGTTAAGCACACTTACATATTGGTTAACTTATTTGAATTTTTACTTTAAACATTTATGCATTCACTTTATGCAAGATTATGTCTAATCAGTCTTTGATTCACAATTGCGAAGTAGAACTCGTAGAACTAAAAAGAAATATGAGGAACAGTATAAGAATTTTATTTTTGTTTTGATATTTGTTTACCACGATTTTCTTTTTCTACACAGATTGGAGGTGACCACAAAATTGTGGCGAAGAAATTTTTCAAACCAAAGGTAAAGATTGTAGCTAATCTTTTTGTAGGATTTTAAAAAATCGCATTTTAGACATTTGTATTTAGATTTTTATTTAATTTTAAGTTTTATTTATTCGTTTTAAATGTTATTTTTTTTTTTTTTTTTTTTTTTTTTTTTTTTTTTTTTGCTTTAATGCAACAAAATTTTATTAATTGACGTTTACCAACACAAAATATTTTGTCAAAAAAAAAAAAATGCTGCGATTAATAACCACGCTAAGTTTTCAATTTTTTTTATTTTTTTTTAAATTAATTTTTTCTTCTTTTTTAAAAATATTTTTATTACTTACTTTAGAACTTATCGATATAAGATACCTAAGTAATTGCAAAAAAATATTTTTTTTAAATGGATTATTTGGTATACTTTGATTTAAAAAAAAATAATAATAATTGGATTCCTTACTGTGATATTAATTAAAAATTATGCATTAGTTTTCTGTTGAAATGAATAATTTTAATTATACTTTTGTCCTGCGAATTTTACCACTTTCCTCCAATTTTTCTTTAATTTTCGAACTCCATGAAGGTGCTATTGCCCATGATCCTTTGTATCAGCGCCCTTAAACAAACCAATATTCCCTTTAAAAATGTCTTCAATTTTGGGGGGGTTTTCGTTCAAGTTGTTTTTTCCAAAATTTCGTACTTTAATTTGACGACGCTTTCCTACGAAATAAAAACAAATTACATTTCACCATAAAAGTGGTTTCAACTACAGGAAATAAATATTAATGAAACCTTTGACAAGGATTTTACATCTATGTCTGTGTCGCCATCTAGTTTTTATTTATTGAGTTACAATTATTATAAGTTACCTTATCACAAATACTAACGACCAAACAGTATAGTGGTTAGCGTGCTAGTTTCTAGACCGCGAGGTTGCGGGTTCGAGTCCCGTGTTAGGCATGGGTGTTTGTAAATGTATGTTGGCTTGTCTAACGACGAATGTTTCGGCGCTTTATAGTCCTTGTGTTGCTGACGGTGCAAGATAATCTAAAAACAACCAACCACAAATACTAACAAAATAATAAGTGATTAAAATTTTTAAGGCCTAAATGGAAAAACCAATTGATACAAAGGCAACATCTTCTAAAAATATAAATTGAAAACAAAAGATAAAGGTAAAGTATCAATAAATTAAAATTAATTTAAATATTCAAAAACATAAATGATTGTTAAAAAATCTCTAAAGAAAAGCCTAAATTGACTTGTAAAAGTTTTTAAAATTAAATTTAGTTTTTTCTTCTTTTTATTTGAAAAAAGTGCATAAACTGCATCGGCCGGGAATCGAACCCGGGCCGCCCGCGTGGCAGGCGAGCATTCTACCACTGAACCACCGATGCTACATAAAATGGCTAGAGAGAGAAAAAGAGATTACTTTTACAGTCGCTTTAAATTCAACAGAATATTTTATACTGTAAACTTCAATGACCAGATAAGAATCGGCGAATTTTAACAATTTTTAATAGACATGTTTATTCAAATTATAACCTCTTAATTTTACTCTCTAAACAATTTCATAACAATCATAATATTCAGATTATCTTTTTAACAAACGGAAAAACAAAGTAACAACTTTGTACGCCTTGGGCACTTTATTGTATAGTGTCCAATGACACCTTGGTCATAGGGTTGCCTGTTACAATCACCCGGCAAGTCAGTCTCAATGGGCAATTTTTCACTTTTTTTCCAGTTTTCAAAAAAGTTTCCAATATAATTAGTTACCTTCGTCAAAGTGTTTTTTAAAAAGCCCAATGCTTACAAATCCCAATAATTCACATCAGAACTATTGACTATTATTTATTAAATTATTACTTTAGTGGGAGACATATATTTTATTGTATATTAAAAATGGCTAAAATTACGAATTATTTCATGATTCAGTTGATTATGTTGTATTTAGAAAATAGATTCCTGTGCATTTTTTAGTTTGCAATTTAGATTTCTGTTTCACCGTTCTTGCAAAAAACTATCAATAGTTTATGGAGACCAAGTTCCTTCAAAGGAGATATAAATAGAAGAGACAGAAAATTTAATGTAATTAAATTACACCAAATTAAATTTTACCAAAAATTTTATATATATATATATATATATATATATATATATATATATATATATATATATATATATATATATATTAGGTATTAGGGTGGTTCGAAAAAAAAATTATTATTTTTGAAACGCATGAGGTGAAAAAAGTTGTTTCATATTTTGATAAGACAAACTGTAAAACAAATTTGAAAAAAAATTATATCTTTCGATTGCGCATTCACCTCTAAGTTTTGAGAAAATACAAAAAATAACTATTTTTCCTAAATTTTTTTATAATTTCTAAGCGTTATATATTTGAAAGGCAATAGTTTGAAATGTATAGTGAAAGGGAGGTGTAACACAGGAAATAACTATTCTATGCTTTTTTTAAAACATATATTAATAATTAAAAATATTCAAAAATACGAGGTTTTTTTGTTAAAAAATTAATTTTTCTATACAATGGATACTAACGTTATTTCTTACATATTTTTCTTAAAATTGTTTTATTTACTTCAGACATTCACTTCAAAGTTTTGAATAAATACAAAAAATACCTTTTTTCCATCAATTTGTAAAGTACACCAATCACTAAATTATCGAGGCACGTAAGTTTGTATTGTGTGGAATAAAGTAGATGGAACTTGGAAAAAAATCAAATTAATAATTATTCAATAATAATCGTTCGCGCATAACCTTAGAAACATTGGTAAAAACTGAGTTTTGGAGGGTTTCAATCTGGGTGACCTTTTTCGTGGCGCCATCTCTTCCTTTGAATCTCATAAACTTACCTTGCTTATTCACTGGATCATTACGCACATGACTGTGATTGAGACTGCCATTAATACTGGCTAGAAATAATCTGACATATCAATTTGCAAGTTAGAAGACCACTACAGTGGGATATATGCCTCCTATACTTCAATGAATTACCATCCAGACGCCTATTTAAACACGTAGATAATATATGTACTACAACAGGACCAACATATCTTTCAGTGGGTATCCCATTATCCTAGATAAAAAAATTGAAGAAATTTGAAAAATTTCCCCTGACTGACTTTTACGTGTTGAATTTTAATTCCTATAGTTGAAATGAAAGTACTGAGCACAGGTCAGTTATATCTTGATATTTTAGCATAAAAAAAGTTAATTTTCTGAGAAGGACCTATAATATCATATACGATTGTTTCCATACCTGCCTAAATATTTACGGGAAGTTTTAAATTCGATTATTGAATGAAATACTTTCTTCCCTCACCCAAAAAAATTTATTTCGGCAATGCTTTTGTACGAAATGAAAGATGTAAGAGAACTGGGCCATCGGGTTATGAAATCTCGAGAACTTTCCTAGAGAAAGTCAATCAGGCATTTCAAGTCAACCAAATTTAACTTTATTGCCATTGATGACGTGGAGATAGTTAATAGGACTGGGAAGTAACAAAAAAAGAACATTTGTTAGTAAAGACTGACGCATCCGAAGTAGCACAGCTGTATTGGAGGAAACAGAGGAAGATTGGCTAGTCTGGCCGAGCATAGTTCCAAAATACACGATTTTTCAAAAATAAACATGTCAAAACCACCACATAGTTTTGTTTCTCATAAATACAATAACCCAACTTTAAAACTGTGCATCGTCATTTAAAAAGTCTTCTATATTTTATCCAGAATTATGTGAGATTGGCCAATATTAGTTCCAACGACCGATTCACAACGTTCCACATATCGGGATTGAACTATGTCTGGCGAAATTGCCAGCGTTCCTGTGCTTCTTGGGACCACTGAAATCAGACTTCAACTCGTTTCCTTGTCACTCTCAAGCTGTGGAACGCTTGCGTAGAGAAACAAGACAAAAAGTGGGTGGCGCTGACGCCGAAGACGTTAGGACAACACTTTTTTTTTAAAAAAAAAAGATCCATAAGATCCGACTTTTCTTAAAAAATTTCCTTCGAAGTGTGTCACTGGGATAGAAAGATTGAGAAAAAAGTGAACCAAATGTCAAAAGCATGTTTTAAAAAAAAAAAAAAAATGTAAAAAATTACGTAAGTAACGATTTTACAGAAAAATCATTGTTTTTTACAAAAAAGTTTACTTTAGAGTATTTTTAATTATTAATATATGTTTTAAAAATGCATAGGATAGTGCTTTCCTGTGTTATACAACCCTTTCACTACACATTGCAAACAATTGCTTTTCAAATATATAACGTATAGACATTTAAAAAAAATTAGGGAAAATAGTTATTTTTTGTATTTTCTTCATACTTTGAGATGAATGCGTGATCGGAAGCTATTATTTATTATTATTATTATTATTATTTTATTTATTTTTTTCCAAAATTTTTTATACAGTTTTCTTATCAAGATATGTACAACTTTTTCAACCTCATGCGTATCAAAAATAAATAAAAAATTATATTAGGTTGGTTCGAAGTAATATATATTTATAAATTATTATTTTTTTTTTGGGGGGGGGGGGATACACACAAGCAATAAATTGTGAAAACCCAACTGTTACATTGTTTTCATCGGTTTTTTTTTAAGAAGTTCGCAACTATACAGGATATCCGCAAAGTCGCTTTACAACTTCAAAAGTTCATTAAAAATAACCTTTTGAGGAGACATGAAAAGGAAATTTGCTATAGGGACTCAATTACTATTAAAGTTTTTCTTCAACCAAAGACTTTTTCCAGCAAGATGGTGCACCGCCACATTGGGGTCTCGATGTGCATAATTTCCATAATGAAACATTTCCAGGTGGGTGGATTGGATGTGATGGCCCAATCCCCAGGCCACCTTGTTCGCCTGATATCACGCCCGTAAATTTATTTTTGTGGGGGTATTAGTGGCCTGCCGTCCAAAGAAGCAACATATTGCCTTAAATAAATGAAAGGATATGGGAAATGAACATTCGAAACGTTTTGTATCAATAATAAAAGAGAACGTATTTCGACTTGTTTACGAAACCAATAATTTTCTGTTAAAAACAACATGGTTCACATTACCTTATTTGTAAGATATAATTGGTACCAATAACTGCACAAAATTTTTTCCTTCAGGTAGCTACGAAGCCTTTGGGATCGACCTAGTCAATCATTTCAGAAATTGCTTGTGATTCCCCTTTGGTTTGACAGACAGCAATCGTAAATACTTTTTCGTTTCGAGTTTTGTTATACAGTGCCATCTTGTTTTTTCTATTTAAATCGTGAGCAAGGTTCTTTTAAACATTAACTGCATCTTTAAACATAATTTTGTTGGCCTTTTTAATCGTTTAATTGCAGTCATGGGCGCACACAGAAATATTTGCAGGCGGGTGCAAGACTAGATTTTTTTATCAGAATCATTAATTTTTCAGAAATTTTAATTAATAGTTATGCATTTTAAATTATACTCAAGTTTTAAAAAAAATCCTGGTATATATATTTTAGAAAACACAACCCTGTTAAAAATAAAAAAATAGTAAAAATTTTAGATAAATATGTTTTTAACGATTTTTTTATCATCCAACTACGTCTCACGGCATTCAAGAGACAGTGTTTAGAACAGAGGAACACGAAGATGCAAAAATAAGGTAGAGTAACATTATATTTCTTCCAAGTTTTGGAAATATTTTTTTTTTTAAATTCAAAATGAAATACAAAGGCAGTATTGGATATGTTTAATTGAATTCTAAAAATAGATTTCAAGATAGTATATCTGATGACTTAAAAAGCAAAATATTTTTCTTAGAATTTTGAGAACTACACAGGAAATGATTATACAATAAAATAAATAAATACTTCTACTCAGCCTCCAATAATCCTAGACAATAGGCGTTAGTAGCTAGAAGAAACGACACAGAAAAGAAACAAAAGACTAGACTAAAATAATAGAAAAACAAATGCTTATTGTAACATAAAAACCGAAACGGCATACGTGCTTTTCTTTTTATCTTGAAATTTACACCTTTTCTCTTGTATACGTATATTTAATTTTCAAGAGCTGGGGGGGGGGTGCAAATGCACCTCCTTGCACCCTCCTGGGGGTGCCCATGATTGCAGTATGTTCAGTGGTAGAAGTGGGGGGAAAAAAGGTGGGGGGACGGCCAAAAGTTGGTGACAAGTGCACCCCCTCAACGATAAATTTTATAATTTTGGTTCTAATAACAATAAATTTATAACAATTAAATAAATAACAATTAACTAGTAGAAAGGAAACAATTTTCAACACGAACAAGCAGAGCCCGATTTAGAATTTTTTTTACTGTAGGCCCAACATTCAGAGAGGGGCCCCCAATAGCAAATATGTATTTCCTTACGCTACAATATCATCAGATCAAGCTACATTCGTTAAGACTAGCTTTTTACAATTAAAACTCATAGTTTACTTTCACACGATTTTTTTTTGTTATAATTAGTATGATCTTAATTTCCTCTATCTAACTTAATTCTCTGCGACTACAAAAAATATGAAATTTGCGGATGTGTAACTAAAAAATTTTTATTATTTTTGTTAGTACTTTCCATAAAAAGACCATTATATTTAAAATTTTCAGAAAACTTTCAAAATTTGGAGGCTCCCATATTTGGGGGTCCCTAGGCCCGGGCCTAATGGTAAATCAGGCCCTGCGAACAAGGGTCCAAAATTTATTGTTATTTTAATGAATATTCTGCGACTTAGTTTTTTTACTAGGAAGTAAGAGATGAAGTGAAGTAATAATTCAACATTATATACATAACTGTTTATTTAGACTTAAATATTGCCTCTAAATAAGTATACTTTCCATAAAATTAAATTAATAAGGAATTCTAATTTTTTTTTTTTTTTTAAATACTTTGTCTTTACATTTTTTTCTAGTTCCTCCAAAGTTCAAATTTGACCAAGTGAAAATACCTATATCTCTATACAAAGTAGTATAATACATTTTTATAACACTATGACATAAATAGGTTTCTTTTAGTGACTTAAAACTTTTTCTCAGTGTCATTACATTTCGCATTTCCCTACATGCTTGGTATATTTTTTAATTTTAGTACTATCTAATATCCCATGCCCAGTATTGCTTAATGTTCAAAGAAATTTATCTACAAAATTAGTGATAAAAACTGAAAAATATAGTCGGGAATAACGAAAAAAAATTATACAATTTTGAATTACATGATGAAGACAGAGATAAGATGAATTTGTTTCGACAATTTTGGCATTGATAGTATATATAAGTATTGTATCGTGCATTCAAAAATTGAAAGTAAAAAAAATTGCAAAATGATATTTTACCTTCTTAAAGGAAATGTTTGCATTTTTCAGATTTCTGGTTTGGCTTCATGGATAATTTTTCCTGCACTTTTATGAGTTTTACTGGTTTTGTGTTTAAAAATCTGCTTTCTTAAGGATTCGCGTCAGTCAAATTCCTTGTCTCCATGTGGCAAAATGTTACACCCTACCCATTCGTTAGAAAGTTTCAAACTTTTTTTTTCCCGCTTCCAAGCTTTTTAGCAGCCTTTTGTATGTGTTGCATCCAAGTTTTTGTTCTTCACAAATAAGCCATGGATACTCGTTGTATTTCTGAAGGTGCGTATCATTTTGTGTCCAATACTTTGGATAATCATTACTGCAGTTACTGTTGCTGCCACGTGCTAGATTATCTCTCCACGTGGTCTCTTCAACTTGATGCACTTGCACATTTTCCACTGCTCCTTCCTCAACGTTCTGTAGTGTATCGGAGAATTTTTCTTACAGTTTTGAAGCCAAATATATCAATCTCATCTTGTTTTGTACTAGATGGATTACGAATACAAATGCCGTTTAGAATCAGAAGTAAGAGTTAATGGTTAAGTTGGAGGAATACACGGTTTTCTACTAATAATCAACAAAACACAAAACATTTTAAAGTAAATGGTCGAGGACAAAACAGGAAATGATAGTGCAATAAATATCTTTTTCTATCCACTCCTCAATAATCCCAGACAATGGGCGCCGAAATTCGCCGCGCATTTCCAAGAAAAATTGACTGAATCTGCTTTAAGCAAAACAAAAATGAAAGTATAAGAAATAACGAACAGCCAGAAAAAGCAGAAGTAACGAAAACGGTTCTGTTTTTTTCCCCCTCTCCTTTTAGTTTTTAGACGGATTGAATGTTTTTTAAAATTGGGGGAATAGATTTCGGTAGTTTTAGAAGTGGGGGGATGGATTTCAATGTTTTTAGAAGTGGGGAGACGCATGGGTATTTTCTGGACAAGTGGGGGGGACGCGTCACCCCGCGTCTACCCACACTTCTAGCACTGAGTATATTAATTTGGAAGACAAGCAATTTTCGTATTTCTTTCAATCGAGAGTAATGTCGTCATGCTGCCATCTATGAACATTGCATGTAACAATATTGAGACATGTTTTATTTTACATAAGTTCAAGATTAGACCATTTAGTCAGAGCAGTTTTCAAAACAAGCTTGACAATATAAAAGGTGAGAGACCAAAGTCAAAATTAAACACTATATGTATTAAGACAAAAAGCGCATTTTTCATTTCGTAAAGAGAAGTATGAAAAAAGCAAATGGCTAACTGCTCGTTCAACAAGCGATGCCATAATTGAAAAATTTGTATGAGTCTATTGTATAAGGTGATAGATTTAATTATTTATAATGTTGCTTCCCTTATGAAAAAAGTCAACGCACGCCACTGAGGGGTATGTTAATAAAGATCGTATATACCAGGGGCGTACTGTGACATAAAATCGGCCCAGTGTTTTTAGATCTATGCCGCCCAAATTTTCAATATAATCATCATTATAAAATTTTAATAGTTATTTTAATAAAATATTTCCAAAAATTAAATAATTTAAAAATTAAACAATTTTAATGATTAACATGTTTTATTTAAATATTCATATTTAGTAATTAATTTCAATAATTAATTAATCTTTTTTACAAATTTTAATAATTGAATTGTTATAATAATTAGTTTAATATAAATAAAATTTTCTCGGTCTCTGCTATTTATATCTTCTTAGATTGAACTTGGCTTCCATAAACGATTGATTGTTACGAAAACTAAAACAAAGAATTTTAAATTGTAAAATAAAGAATGCCCATGAATTTGACTAGTAGGTCTATTAGAAAATGACATCCAAAATAAGAATATCTATTTAATCTTAAAGGTTATAAAATAAATTAAAAAATTATTACGATAATTTATAAATCTTAATACATGTGCTTTTCTTAAAACTTCTTATCACCTCTACCAAGCGAAAACTCTCACAATGAGAGGGGGAAGGAGGGGGGGGGGGGCGCTGTTCGGAGTCAATAGAAATTGAATGCCCTAGCTTTAAAAAAAAACTTTACGGAAGGTAGCTATTTATATTGGAAAATGAAAAAAAAAATCTTTAATACCAGACTGGCCTAATTTTTACAGACACTGACTGCACCGGACAACCATATGCTCAGTACGCTCTGGTGTATACCGAATAAAAAGATGCGGGATATCACTGACCTTAAGCAAAGGATAATAGACGCTATCGGCACAGTTGATAACACTTTGTTGAAGACGACATGGCTAGAAATCGAGTATTTTCTTGATGTGTTTCGCGCAACTAATGGTGCGCAAATAGAGGTTTATTAATTTTTGTAAAAAAAAAAACTTCAAGAATTTCATCTTAAAATAATTTTCAAGTTTGTATCTGCTCAGTATTTTATCTAATAAACGTCTGTATTTCTAAAGAAACTTCGTGGATACCCTGTTATGTCTACTGTAAGACCAAACAAGGTGTCATTGGATAGAGCTATACTAGTACTATTTATTAATGCATAAAACATTGAGGCAAGTTGAACACGTTGGAATTAATTTGGTGCCAAAATCGAAAAATTTCCGAATTTGGCACTAATTTAAGCTCGTATATCTTACTGTGGGAATAATATATTGACATAATGCTGGGACTATTTAAACACTCTTTTATTATTCTTAATGTGAAATTAAACTTTGTAAGACAAGTTGAAGAGAAAAAATGACTTAAATTAAGGCAAGTTGAAGAGAGAAAAATGGGGTTTTTTTTTTTGCACCCTACCCTTATATATTGATGCATTTTTGTTTTCATTCATATATGTCTTTTAAACTAGGAACTTTGAATGGATCGGCTCCAGAAAGTTGCAAAGGACCAAAGAAAACTGAGCTTCGGTGCATGTGTCGATATCATCATGCAATGGCCACAAACTCCTCAGCTCGTCACTGATGTAGAAATTTCATTGTAAACATGCCATCACCACAATCTTCTAGCAGTTTACCAATATAAAGCCGTTTATCTTACATATGACAGCGTAAAAAGAAGGGGGCTGAACTTCATATCCCTAGTCTTGATCTCTTTTTTAATATTCTCCATTTGGTGGGGGACAGTAATTTGGATTTCAACTGCGAAATTCACCATTACCCATGCAATCAGTTCCAGGTACAAACCCTAAAGACAAAGAAAATATCACTCAGACGAAAATTTATTACTCTTACGTTTGTCCAGAAGAAAATTGCACATCAACGTTTGAAACTGTAGAGGATTTGTCCTCACATATTGCTAGAGGAGAACACCAAATTCCTAAAATAATCACAGATCAAGACAAATCCAGACGTGCATTTGTAAAAAGAATAGAATCAATAGCAAAAAAGATCATTTATGAAATTACTGCATCTTTTGAAGTACCCACTACAGAGAATAGAAATTACATATATTCAAGCCATCTAATATACCTGATTGTCTTCAATGATACCAGGATAAAATTCGTCATCTTGTTCAATGACTTTATCTTCAATAACATTGCATATTTCAGTCGTACATTTCATTTTGTAGAAATGTGACCTTACTAGTTCCCTTGTCAAATATTCATTTGGACAAAATCTCTTCTTTCCATCAACTGTGAGATTTCTTCATAATATTTACAACAGTTTGGGGTGTTAATTTACTTCCTGTTTTATTTCCTTTGTTGAAGCATTCTAGAAGAAACTGTTTTTAATTTTAGTTCAAACGTCTTTCCTTTTGGTTTTCATTTCCCATCCTTCTTTGTGCACAAGCCTTGAATAGACGTAATTTCTATTCTCTGTAATGGGTTCTTCGAAAGCTGCAGTAATTTTATAATTGGTCTTTTTTTTTCTTTTTTCTTTTTTTGTCACTGCTTCCATTCTTTTTGAAAATTTACTTCTGGCTTTGTCTTGACTTGTGATTATTTTAGGAATTTAGTATTTTCCTCCAATAATATGCAGTGACAAATCCTCTGCAGTTTCAAACGTTGATGTGCAATTTTCTTCTGGGCAAAACATAAGAGTAATAAATTTTCGGCTAAGTGAAATTGTCTTCGTTTTTAGGGTTTGGTATGACTTGTCCCTGTAATTGCATGTTTAATAGTGAATTCGCAGTTAAAATCCAAATGACTGTCCCCAACCAAATGGAGAATATCATAAAAGAGATAAAGCTAATTGCTGATAAGGACTACGGATATGAAATTCAACCCCATTATTTTTATGCTGTCATGTGCAATAAATGGTTTTACATTGGTAAACTGCTAGAAGATTGTAGTACAGGCATGTTTAAAATGAAATTTCTTCATCAGAGAGTAGATGATGAGTTTAAGTGGCCATTGCGTGTTGATATCGACACAATGCACAGAAGCGTAGTTTTCTTTGGTCCTTTGCAACTTTTTAGAGCCGATCCATTCAATGTTCCTAGTTTTAAGTCATACAGGAGACTTACAAGCAAATGTTATAAACATGAGAAAGAGTGAACAGATTAATTTTTCAAAACAGGAATGAAAACAGAAATGCATCAATATGTAAGGATGGGATGCAATAACAATTTTTTTTCTCTTCAACTTGCCTCAATAAAGTTTAATTTCTCATTAAGTAAGAAAGAGTGTTTAAATAGTCTCAGCATTGTGTCAATATATTATTCCCACAGTAAGATATACGAGCTTAAATTAGTGCCGAACTCGGAGATTTTTCGATTTTAGCACCAAATTACTTCCAACGTGTTCAACTTGCCTCCATATTTTACGTATTAATAAATAGTTCTAGTATTTCTTTAATTGATTCACCATTGCCCCTCCTACTCCTCCTTTCCGAGAAACAACTTTTTTAACCTTTTCCCCATTAATACAACAAAAAAGTGACCAAATGAAATTCCTTAAAAATTATTTCACATCCATCATTCACCTTCAGCATTACTTTATTTTGTTGAGAATGAATAAGAAATACTTAGTTAAGTTAATAAGAAATACTCATTTCCAAAGAATAAGTATATTTACTATACTGAGACCAGGCAGTGTAGGGGTACTGCGTCGCACAAAAACAGTTATTAGGTCTAAGAGTTTGTTTATATATATATATATATATATATATATATATATATATATATATATATATATATATATATATATATATATATATATATATATATATATATATATATAACGGATTTTTTAATCTAATAGCATCAAAAGTGCGCTGTTCCTTTTTTTTTATACTTAGATGTAATATAAGCTGCAGTTTAAAAATTGTAAAAATATGAATATTTCCATTTTCAAAATTTTGTAAACTGTGTTTCAATGCTACATGGCTCTTGAGTGCCAAAAATATATAATAAAATCAGCCTGATAAAGGTGTTTGCGCTTTCGGATACTTTTGTGGCTAATGCACGAATTATAAATGATTTCAAAAATATATAATCACCTATTATTGATAAGTATTAAACGACATAACAGAAACAATAAAGCTGTGCATTTTTCCAGTTCAATAACAATAACTACAAGAAAAAAGATGAACATCCCAGATGAAGGAAAACGGGTGCCTTCGTAGACAACAGGCAAACGCAGATATAAACTAGTCCAGAGGAATGGAACTGTAGCTCTTTTTTAAGTTTTCTTTTCAAAATAGTAGAGAAATGACAAAGTGTAGGTAAAAGTTGAAACAAACGCTGAAACCATCAAGTGGCGGTAATGCTAACGCTGACCGTTGTACTTTTATCATAGACAATGGACCATGTTTACCAATAAAAGCAGCTGATTAGGGTTGAACTTGGTTCTTGTTGAGCAAAAAGCTGGCTTGTAAAGCATAGATGTTAAAGGATATCCGCAACAGTTGCAATTAAGCTCTAAATAATCAGTTTTCATTACCTAATTCATTGTCTATAAACAGACCAACGAAATACATTCAAGATATTTTAAATTAAATTAAATTTTTAAAATCGTAAACTTTATTTCTTAATGGTTCTTTATGATCAAACTTCAAGAAAATCACGGTGAAAAGAGCTGATTTTGGCGTTATAAATTTATTTCTGTGTTTACCAATTCCTCATTCGTACGGCTTAAAATGAATTTTTTATCCTAGCAGCATACTATCCAATACACTCATATGTGATAGGCTGCTGTTTCTAAATAATGTCGCACTAAAATAACAATTAGTCGCAATCACATGATATAAATTCAAATGTAAATGAGAAATATAAACATATCTATCAACCTCTGTATTGTAGTTAACGTTCACTGCTCAGCTCTTTTTAACATTAAAATTATTCCTGAAAAATGTATCAATACAAATTTCAGTAAAACAATTAAATTTTTCCGTACTCATTAATTATTTATAAAAAAATCTTAATTAAATTTTTATTTTAACAGCCAGTTTTCAAGAATTCCATATAAAGATTTGAAAACACGATTTCTGTAGTTTTAAATGGAGTTTTTTTTTCTTCCAAGATTACATAAATACTGCGTTTCTCGAAACATATCCCTTTCAATAACGGTCCATTTCTTTGACCATCATTCTTAATCTTGCGTGTGTAACCACAATTATTTTCTAACTTTTCCCATTTTTTAATTCACATAGCTCTAACAGCGCACAAATTTTACTTGAGCAGAAGAATTAAAGATTTTCCTAAACTCTTGCTAATAATGATTGTAATTTTTATTTTAAACTATACTCTCCTATTTTACTAGCACCCATCTTCAGTCTGGTTATAATGGATTAAAATTTTCTGTCATAAATTTATCAATCGAAATTAGATTAAAAAAAAAGTAATTAAAGGAAGATACATTGAAACAGGTTTATAATAATCTTCTTAGGAGTGATTTACAGTTTACCCTGGATCTTAAGTCCAAGGCCATTACAAAGTTTTTTTATTTGAGTTTTATAAAACATCGATACATAAATACAACTGAACAACATCATAATACATCTCTTTTTATACAAGCAGGCGGAGCATGCGCATACCCACACAATGCCTTTCCAGCGCATGTCCAAACATTAAGTGGGGACGGACACCGGATCACACTTTTGACCAATTGAAAAGCCCAGAGTAACAATTATTCAGCCACAACGAACATTACAATAGAATGTATTAATTACTATATATGAACCGCAAGACAAGAAACCTAAAGGTGTCAAGAGGGGATATCCCTCCCTCCAAAAGCTTAAGAAATTATAAGAAAAAGAAGCGAAAAGAAAAGCTAAAATTAATATACATTAATAACACAAAAACATCATTAACATAAAAAAAGAAGAAGAAAACTTTACTAACACGTAACATTAGCACATTTTACATTTTTAATGCATTGCAAATTTAATTTCATTGCAAGTTTAACAAAATACTAAAAACATCTTTGGAAGTAATTTTAATTGTTTTAAATAAATATTTACCCTGAAAACCATTGAATCTGTCTATGAATATTAAATACCTATTGAAACCCGCAACGCACCCAATTAAAAATTAACTGCATAGAAATCAGTGCTATATGTGAAAAGAAAGAAACAGGAAATATTCTGGTTAAATTTGTCTAAAACCTGATTTAAATGGTAAAGGGGGCATAGAATGATAGATGAAATGTTTTGCTATACACAAGTATCACATCCTCCTGTTCAAAACCAAGGAACGAATTCTTGTACACACAATATACAAAAGTCACCCACTCCTACCTTCGTTCTTGTTTCTTGCATTTCTACGCATGTACATTATTTTAAGTAATACCGAGTCGTAAACCAAAATTCTTCTTTCAGTAAGTAAGCAACTTCCACATAATCATCCTCCTAAGCCAAAAGCCATCCCTCCCCAGCGCACCGCCTGGATCCGCGCCTGAGGACAACATTCATAATCAATCCAACTCTGTTGAATTTCGTTGAAGAAGTTTACTTATCTTTTTGACAAATTAGTCGCTAAATCACAAAATCTTGCCATGCTTCGCTACTTCTTGCTCATTCAATCTACAATTATTTAATTCTTAGACTTGCTTTAAATAATTTTTTAATTGTGTTTTTAATTGTATTTTATTATGGTGTTTTTATAAACAAAATAATCCAAGTGTATAAATAAAAATATTTAAAACTTATATATTTATTCTATTCTATAAAGAACTTCTGTAGCGCTTATATTAGACATTGATGTGATTTTTTTTCTTAAAACAACTGTGTACGTCTTCTGTTACTTCAACAGAATATTTCAAAATTGTCAATTGACAATTGAGACGATTTGCATAAATTGTAATCCTGATGAATCGTAATTGGCTTAGTATTGTTTCTGTAACACTCCGATCATTAGAATTCGACTTTTCATCCACATTTTAATACATTTCGTTTCTAAAATGTTTTACAAATTAAAAAGTGTTACCACTCCATTTGACTTTAACTTTTACAACTAAAGACTTTCGATGTAACCCATTAACAATACTAACAACACTTACACTTTCATATTTTATAAAAAGTGTAACGCGGATGAAAAATATGTTTCTGCCTTTTCTCTTCCAATCGTAATACATATTTTCACTTTTCAGCCAATAAATCCTTTTCTAGAAGGAGAAAAGTTGCCAGTTGTGGCGAAAAAAGCTCCGACAACATCTATAAAATAGAAATATCACTGTAAAGTAAACTGTGTCAAAGACTCCCATATTTTTTTGAGATGTATTGTAGGCAAATGCTGAACCTTCTGTTCTGTCAACCACAGCTACTTAAAGATGTTTATCGTAGTCTTCCTTCTGGTCACATAACTATATATTCAATTCCATGTACAAAATTGTTTTCTCTTGTTAAATATAAGCATTGTTCAAAAGCTAAGGTTAGAAGTGGACCATGTCTGAATGTGAATGAGTATTATGTAACCTCATGACTGAAAATGTTTGCTTTTGTATATTTCATAAATGTTTTGTGCTGGCTAAGATCCGTTCAATAAATGTTTTAGTGTTGTTCAATGGTGGTTTCTCTCTCTCTTTTTGAGTATTAAAAAGCATACTAATATAGTTCTATAAATTGCTGAAAGTCCTGTTCATTAGGTAAGTGCTTTATTTAATATAATAACATGTTTCAAATGACAAGAAAGTTTTCTGTATTTAAAACGGGGGCAATAGCCAAACAGATGTACATAAAAAGTCCAGTGCTGTAACTGCTCTTTTGGAAAAATTCATTTAAGAGATACAATTGTCAATAAATAAACCACTTAATGTTAAAAAGGGACTTCTGACAAATTCAAGATTTTACAGTAGAAGGGAAATACTTTCCAAATTCTAATAGAGACCAACATCAAATGGAAATTTTACAAGGCTACCACACCCCTAATAAAGGACATAGAAATCTGATTACAAATACCATCGATGCATCGGTCTTAGTATCTATACAAAAAAAGACAAAAAATAATTTCATGGAAAATACCGAAGTCTCTTTTTAACATCAAGTGATGCAAATGTAATGACAATGTTTCTTATGGTATGTTTTAATTAAATTGTATTATTTTCTGGATATTTTTAATATTCAGTGATGGTGATTTGTGCCCCCCCCCCCCCCCCCGTTACGTAATGTTATTTGTAATTTGACTTCCCTCCCCCTTCCCCATTCCTCACTTTTTGGTACCCAATCGTTGTCACTGTTGATATTAGATAAGTTTCCCAATACTTCTTTGTGAAAAAATACATAAAGTAATAAATCAGATTAATTTTTTTTTAATTATAACTAAACCTGAAATATGTCTCTGTAATTTACTAAGTCTCGATGAAAATAAAAAAAGTGAATAAGTAAACCATTACATACCATACGAGGAGATAAGGTACTTTAAGTTTGCTTCTGTTTCATTAAATTGGGACAAATTGCAACTAAAACGAACAATATTTCAATTCATTTCATAAACACTACAATACAGTTGAATGAGTATAGTATAATTATTAAGATAATCAATCAAATGCCCACTTCTTAATCAAATATTAATATTGACCTAGATACGGCTTTTAGTATAAGTATAATGATCCTGATTTATATTTTAGAAATCATTACACTATTGAATGATATCTCTAGGCTATACAAATATTATTTACGTATATTATAATTATATATGAATTAATAGTAATGAGTTATTCCATTTGTTAATACACTTATTAATATATCCCTTCACTAGAAGAGAGATACGTCATTGTTACTTCACGTAACAGTATAGAGAAGTAAAATGTAAGTTAAGTACTAAATAGCATGTGTTTTACGCTTTCATTTCCTTTATAAAGATGAAATTACTACTTATGTTTAATTAAAATGGATAGTGAACAAGTTTTGTAACTACAAAGGATATCAAATAGCAGATTGACTAAAAGAGAAGATACATCATTTTTGCTTAAAAACATAGATAAATATAATGTAACCTATTTATTGGATAGCATATGCATTAAGTATTCATTTCTTTCATTCGTATCCTCCAAATTACTACTCCTATTCAATTTATATGAGAAGCAAACGATTTTGTTGTTAAGTAGGATGTCTGATAAAAAAAAATGACCAAAGAACGAGTTATGTCATTTTTCCCCTACTATTACAAAATAGATTAGTAAAATGTAAGCTAATTTATTGAATTGAATTGTATGTGAATTACGTATGTATTCATTTCTTCCATATGTATAAATATATAGATTTTAATAATTATTGAAAATAAACGAGTTTTCTCACTATATAGGATGCCTAATCATTTCCCTATTTTTCAGTAATCTAACTCAATTTGGGCAATTAGTCCAGATTCAAATATATTCTAACATAATTTAGAACATATTATACAATGAACACGTATTTCTAACTTCACTAAAATCCCGTTATTTCTGAAGGGATGATTATATGGACTCTAAAAGGTAATTACAATCCTCTGTAGTGAGGTGCTGAAAGAAAAAGTTACCTTCATAAATGGATTTCAGGCGTCGCTGATTCTCATTCGCTTCATAAACCGTTCCGCGTTAGATGCCAAGCGATGCCAATTGCTTAATTTCAATGGAGAAGACCAAGAACATAACTCAGTTCAATGGAGTGGTTTGTGTTTGTAGCTCGAATACTAAACAATTGGAATTATCTGGATAATTTATGTATTTTTGTATTTTGTGCTGGAGCAGGAATTGGGTCGTTAATCGGAAAAATCTGTACTTTCCTACATTTCCAATATTAAGATTGAACTGGCGTTATTTTGAGTTTTATTATCAAATAGATCATTGGAAGCAGATATATTGTTCTTATCTTATAGTAGTATTATAGATGTATGAGTTAAATTACGGATAAGTTAGATTGATATAGTTTTATAGAAATTCAACAATTTTCGAGGTTTTAAACAATAGAATAGTCAGAAAAATTCTGATCGCTTTTAAAGATATATTCATCAAACTTACCATTTTGTGTTTCAAAAATCTTGTTTTATTTGTCAAACTGTTTCCCTTTCAATGCATTTCTGATCCGAAAAATCAATTAAATTACAGCTAACAAATATTGTTCCATGAAACTATCTTGTTATTAGTTTTTTTTTTTTTTTTTTTTTTTTTTAATTATTCCTTATCGGGAAAAGAGATTACTTGCCGTGTCCAGAAATATTTTGAATTCTGCCTTGTAATATGATTTAATGTGATTGCATTGAGATGACTCTCATATTTTATTTCATTATGACAAACCTAATTAACTACCATAACCATATTAGTGAAGAAGCTCTTCTAAAACTTATTTCCTATTTATATATATTTTTTATTACTATATAAAAAATACTTTCTGGTTTTCCTATTCAAGAATTTTCGATTTTGTTCAGATTATTTAAACTTTTATGCACCCCTCAAGTCGAGTAGAAAACATCCAAAACAACATGAAATTTTTTATTTTCTAAGCAGAATAATGTATTAAAAAAAAATACAATGATCCACACAACTTTTACCGAATCACTATTTTTTTCAATATGTATAAAAACAGAAATAGATAGAATATATAATAAAGAATTCAGTAAACAATCCATCTGATAATAAACATCGATCAATGGTAGTAATTGAAACTCTAATTAAAATAAAGCTGTTAATCAAAAAAAAAAAAATACCGTACTCTTGAAAAAATAAACTTAAACGATTAAAAACGAATATAAAGAATTTTAATTTGTAGGTATATATTCTATTGGTTTGAGTGCATTAACTGAAGAGAAATTTCGATTGGATACTAATTTTTACCAACTTTTCTAGTTATGAAACATTTTAAAATTAAAATTTCAAAATATACATTTTTTATATTTAAGATTATAACTTTCTTTTAACAATTTCAGTCCCAAAGATACCTGTATGCAGGTTAATTCTACATTGATTATTTTATAAGAAAACCTTCAAAATATCTCTCCAATTACCAAAACATTACTATTCCCATATAATTTTAAAGCATATTTAAATGTTTTTTTTTTTTTTTTTTTTTTTTTTAAATATCCATATAATTATTAACTTGTTTTGTACCATTTAAAAATAATGGAATTGGATATGCAGTGTGACGTTAATTGCATATACGTGAGACTCTGGCAAATACTTGTGCCTGCATTTGAATTTCTCGGCCCAATGAAGACAACTCCATTAGTACTTGCGAAATAAAGGCGCATTATCCCCTGGCCGACTACACAGAGGTGATGAGCTGAGAATGATCATGATTTGCATTCAGTGCACTTATTGTCGTCCCATCCATCCGTTGTCATCAAGCAAGTGACAGGGGGTCTTCAAGTGCTCAGCCCCACTGGTGCATAAACGCACATAGCCGGGAATCACACCTCAGTCGATCCGATCGCCTGCAACAGGACATTACTCATTCGAAGCAGACCACCCTCCTTCCGAGCACTTTCAGCCAGATGATCAGATTGTGGCGTGGACTGACGAGCCCTTCCTGAAAAAAGACTGCTTCTGGTTCCTCTTTTCAGTCACGTGCCATTCCTATTACACGCACGCAAGCAAACTGCTTTTTGTACCGAAATAGCTTTTTGAAAGCCCGCCACGCCTAGAGTCTAGTTTTCTCACGCCATATGGAATTGACCGGTACTCAAACTTGACGGAAACGAAACAACACAAACTAGACAAACGAAACAACCCGAAGCTTGCACACAATATTCCGGAGACTGAAAATAATCGAATGGACAATGATCCCCTGGTCTATTGATTGTGAAATCTAATTTAAACACTTGGAAACACACTAATGGAAATAAACGGTAAAACTAAATCGTATATTGAGCTTGTAAAACAAGTTTTTAACTTCGATTAATCGGACTGCGTTATATGAGAAGAAACTAAAACTTAATTATCTGAATGCCAGAATCTTAGGGAACTAGCAGCAACCTTACTTTGCAAGATTTTCAATCAATAAGAAAATCAAGCTCTGTCAAATCAGAATATTGACTGATTCAAATTGATATATTTGCGATGTATTTAATCTTGAACATTAAAAAACATCTAAACTCATTTTAACGACTGAAATCAATTTTCATGCAATTCAAAGGAAAATAAATTCGGAGAATTAGACAAAATTTTAAACAGCTTAACTTAACCATCTACGCATCTAATACAATGGAACTATATATAACAACGAAATTGAGGGTATAGCCTTTTAACGTTATCAATGTATGTAACGTATCAATGCATCAGAAATTCGTTCTATGTCCCAAACAACTGATTGAAGAGCAATGATGTGCGATTATAGAATTTAAAGTTTCAAAAACATAATAATAAAAATGGAATACTAAATACCTTTAACAATTCATATTTACAATCAGGGGCGTACTGGCCATAGGGTTGTCCGGTGAAATCACCGGGCCTCTCAGTGTCCGTAAAAAATGGGCTGGTCTGTAACAGAAGTTTTTTTTTATCTTTTTTTTTTTTATCAATATAAATAGTTTATTTCCTCAACCTTTTACTGGAAAGCTCTATACATTCAAATCCCGATATCTCCTCCCCCCCCCCCCCCCAGTGAAACCATCGGTTTGGTTGGAGAGAAAAGATATAAGAAAATTATATGTACTAAAATGTGTACATTATCGTATAACTTTTTATTATATATATATATCGTATTTTCTTTAATATTAAATATATATTATCATTTCGGATGTCATTTTATAACAAACCTAAGAGTTAATGATTACATTTATAATTACATTATAGACATTCAGTTATGAGATTCCTGGACATTATTTTACAATTTAGATTTCTTGCTTTAGTTTTTGCAGCAAACAATGATACCATATGGACACTAAGTTAAATCCAAGAAAATATAAATACTAGAAACAAAGAAAATTTGATTTTATCTAAATTTTTACAAAAATTTAATTATTAAAATTTATAAACAAAAGAAATTAATTATTGAAATTAATCAAGTATTGAAGTTAATTAATTATTGAAATTAATTAATTATTGAAAATAATTAATTATTGAAATTATTTATTAAATATGAATAATTAAATAATAAAGTATATTAAGTATTAAAAATATTTAAATATTACCATTACTTATTTAATTATTGGAATTATTTTATCAAAAATGAAATTTTATTTATAATGATTTTATTTATTCAAAATTTGGGCCGACATAAATCTAAAATCACCGGGCCGATTTTATGTCCCAGTACGTTCCTGTTTACAATTGTTACTTCTTCAGATGTTAAACCATAATAATTATAGGTAAATCTAAACATTTGTTATTTTGGGAGAAGCTTACATGTGAAATTTCTATCATTAAGTTAAATATTTCATCCACTGAATACTTTTATTTTTAAATACGTTTAGCTAGATAAATTAGAAACCTGAATAGATATTGTTTACTATTTGAACATTTAAATTTATACGTTCAATCGACATATTTTAAACTAAATTTGGAAGAAATTGAACTTCAAGTGGTTTTTAGTAAGAAATTGTTTTAAAATATCAATTGCAATATTTTAGATCAATAAATTCACATATTTTCCAATAAGAAATGCTTTTTTAATTGCACCAACTCAAAAAACTCTATAAAAAACCTTCTAATACCATGTTTGTGCTCCTTCAAATTGGTAACAAACAATTGTAACTGCGAAACATTTTAATAATAATAAAATTTAAAAAAAAAAAACATACTTTAAATTTCGTTTGAAAGTAATTTCGAAAAACTTGTTTTAAGGAGAAGAAATAGAAGATTCAAATAGAAAATCATTTGACATTCATAAATATAAAAAGGAAAACATTTTGGAAGGAAAAATTTATAGGAAGCTAAAAAACATTCATGCTATTAAGTATTTGATTTATTTTTGTTTTGAGTTACTGAGCCATTTTTTTTTTTTTAAATGTTAAAGGTAATTTGAAAAACTGAATGGATGTTCGATTTGCTTCCTTATTTTATTTAAGGACCCTTTTAGGTACTACAGCATTCCTAGGATTTAATGGTTGCAACTCAGCATTTATTTTAATAAGAATTTAATGTATTCCACAGGGTATTTTAAATTCATAAATCTTTTCTCTTAGTCATTCCACATTTATTTTTACCATACAATCAAATTTAATGCGAAGGCCTTAGAGTAAAGTAAGATACAAATAAGAACGTCATTTAATAAAGAATGAAAGAGTAATTTGTTCGTAACATCTCTATTTTTAATTAACTAAAAGCTTTAATTAACTAACTAATGGGATTTTAGCAAAAGTTAATATAACTCACGTAAATAATCCACTAACTTTAATTAAAATTAAGGGTTCATTACCATTCGTTTAATGCGAAAAGAAAAGAACTGAATATTATTCAATCTAATTTTTCTTATTTAACAAATTGAGTTTATGATAAAAAAAAAATCTAAACAAAAGCAATCTAAGATCCTATATTTTAAAGATTATTGTTAAGTTTGAATTCGATGCTATATTATCTAAGTTTTTTTATTTATAATTAAATGTTGGTATATATATATTACTTCTTTGAGAATGTGCAATCTCCATTCCACTAATTTTGTTTCTGGTTCATTCGAACCAATTTTTTAGTTCAAAACTATAATAGAAAAAATAATATATATTTCTGTTAAAATAATCTAACTGAACATAGACAATGGGAGGATATTAGAATATATTTATAGATACTAGGGAAAAGGACCTAAAAGAAAACGGGTATGGGACACACGAAAAATTCGTCTTTGTAATGGTGATAAAGAAAGATAAACAAATACCATATAATTAAACGATTTAAGCTTTAGATTTACAGATAACCTTATAAACGATTTAAATATAATTTTTTTTTTATTTAAATGCTTGCTGTTTTTATAGTCTCGAACCAAGTCAAATGAAAATTCCATAATAGTCATAACAGCTTATTCATTCAAAAACATATTCGTCAATTTAAAGGCTAAGGCCTCAAATTCTTAATACATTATAATTTATTTCGGTAAAACTAGCAGTTCTACTTAAATCATAGTTTTTTATAATTCGATTTTAATCAACTTTACACTATGTTAAAATAGTAAAATGTAAGTCCATTTTACATGCTGGAAATGTTGCGTATTATCAATCTATCAAATTTTCTAAATTAACCTTTCCAAAGAGTGCAGGACCTGTAAGTAAAGTAATTATGCAACGTTTTCAAACTTTACTAACATAACAAAGTTATTTTTGACTCAAGACTCAACATGGTTGGTCCAAACAAAATTAAAATACCGAAATTGTATACACAAAATAAAATTCCAAAATTGTATACACAAAATAAAATTCCGGAATTGTATACACAAAATAAAATTCCGAAATTGCATACACAAAATAAAATTCCGAAATTGTATACACAAAATAAAATTCCGGAATTGTATACACAAAATAAAATTCCGAATTTTCAGAATAACACAATAGCATCACCCACTGAAAGTATCTACCTTTGATTTGCACTCTTTGTTTTCTTCCAATTAACCAACTTCCAATCTAAATTAAAGCAGTGTCATGAATTCCAATTCTTTTTAACTTATGTAATAATGCTTCATGTGGGACTTTATCGAATGCCTTCTGCAAATAAATATAGACTGTGTTGATAGAATTCTTACTACATCCAATTCCCTGGTAACCACGTCGTAAAAATGTAAAAGCTTAGTCGAAGAATTGCCCTTTCTAAGCTCATACTGTTTACTTGAAAGCAAGTTTCTGGTCTCCTAAAATGTTATGACGTGTTTTTTCAATAATGTCTCAAACATTTCAAGATAATAGATGCCAAGCTGACTGGTCTTCAATTCCCTGTATCACATTCCAATCCCTGTTTTCTAATGTAAAGACCCCCGAACTATAAGAACATTCAAATATATATAGCAACCTATCCCCCGACTTCTCAACATACTCTGTAAGGTATTTTGGATAAATATTGTCACATTCAGGCGCTTTAAACGGTTTAATAATTTTTAATTTGTGAATCACTTCTTCCCCAGAAAACTTAAGCTCCTACATATTCGAACTTGTATTAATCTCAGTAAGCGCCCCACAATTAAAATCCTTATGAAAAACATTCATAAAAAAATCATTTCAAATTTTAGCCATCCCCTTATCACCATGCATTAAATTACCCTGGCTATCCTAAAGTGGCCCCAGATGAGTATTCACTCTATATATAATATAAAAAAAAGAGGGGGGGGGGGAGAAAAAAAGGGGAACAAAACTCCTTTGAATTAATATTGATGTCTAGCTGTTCTATCTAGCTTCTTTTTTGTGTATTCTACTGATATATTTCAAGTAAAACCTAGCACTTTTGTATTTTATTCTATCTGCTTCAGACTCAGATTCTATTAGATTCTTAAAAGCTCTATGTTTATTCGTCAAAGCCTTCTTTGTTTACATGGAAAATCACATTGGAAAACGCTTCTGAGCTGTCCCTTTCTTAATGAACGAAATACACTTTTTACATTAGTATATTTTTAAATCACTTCACTGTCCTTCAACAAGATCAGACTGAAGCCCATCTTTAAAACTATCTCATAGCTCAGACCGTCCTCCATTCCAGTCCACCTTTTTTCAACGCCTTCTTAAAGTTAGGAATTACTCTCTTACTATCAAATCTAAGTGTCCTAAGCGAAATCTAATATTAGTATTATCATTCTCTCTTACATGCTCCCCTAGTGTTAAGTTTTGTAACATATCTTCATTGTTGGGGAAAACGTGTTGAAGTTGTAAAATGTTTTGTTACGTATTGGATAAATAACGTATTGGGGTGCTAGTTAGTATTCAGTGAATCAAACAAAGAATACACTTCGTTTTTTGAGCCCATTAGCACTTTGTATGATGAATAATACGCAAAAAATTTAATTAAAAGCAAAACTTTTTGCAGAGGCATTAAACTATGGGCATTTTACTTTGTATAAACACAACAAAATTTAATTTATTAAAAATCATATTCGTCATACAGCTTTAAAACTTTATTAGACAAATTTTGCAGTCAAAAAATTAAGAATACACTTATGAAAAATATGTTTATTTACCGCTAAATATTTTCAACTTGGATGCTATTTTAATGTAATTTTGCATATTATTATTCTTGACCTTTTCAATGATATTTTTTTTTTTTTTTTTTTTTTTTTTTTTTTGTGAGGAAATTTGTTAGACGAACTTAAATCCAAACTTCTAAATAGAAAATTGCTCTTCGAAGAGAAACTAGTATTGGTGTAAATTCCTATTCAAATTATTCTTAAAAAAGGGAAAATCTTATTGAAATAGCTAAAATTGTTGGTAGAAGCCACTCGTGTGTCCAGAAAATCATTGGAAAATTTTAAATGATGGATCGATTGAAAATAAAAGTAGAAGAAAAAGGAAGAGAATTCTGAGGATATCATAAAAAGGTACATTTTGAAAGAAATCAAGGTTTATCATTAAGTAAATGCTGACAAGCTTGTTGTAGAAACTTCTCAAATAATTGACAGAAGTGTAGGTGCTGAAACTGTGCGAAATGTAATTACACAAGATGGATATAAAAGCCGAGTAATTAGAAAGAAACCGTTCGTCAGCTTGCAAAATCTGAAAAAGCGTTTGAAGTTTGTAAAAACTCATCAATTGCAGGCAAATAACTTTTGGAAGAAAGTAATGTATAGTGATGAAAGTCTATTCAAAATTTTCGGTAATAACGGCAGCTGCATCATAAAAAAACTTCGTCCTTCAGTTAATCGTGGTGGTGCCACCATCATGGTTTGGGATTGTATGACTTCAACCGGAGTCGGAAATTTAGTTTATATAAAAGACATTATGAACCATATGGTTTACTTGGATATATTTCACAACAATCTAAATGAAAGTGCAAAGAATTTGGGTTTAGATTAAAATTTCATATTATAGCACCACAACGACCAAAAATACAAAGCATGCAACGTCAAAATGTGAGATCTTTTTCATTGTAAAAAGCAGTTACACACACCACCAGACCTCTGACACCAATATCATAGAAAATCTACGGGCCACACGCTAAACACTGGTCCAAAAGCATAAAATTAGAAACAAAGTTCATTTAAAACAAATGTTGCAAGAATAATGGGGTAAAATATCTTCTGATACCATCAAAAAGTTGATCAAATCGGTACCACGATGTTTGTATGATATTAAAAGTGCCAAAGGACGTGCTCCTAAATATTGACGCCGACCAAACGGTATAGTGGTTAGCGTGCTGGCTTCTAGACCCGCTAGGTTGCGGGTTCGAGTCCCGTGTTAGGCATGGGTGTTTGTAAATGTATGTTGGCTTGTTTAATGACGAAAGTTACGGCGCATTATAGCCCTCGTGTTGCTGACGGTGCCAGATAATCTGAATACAACCAACCTAAATATTGACACTTTCTTCATTTGTGAGATATTACAAAAATTTCATTGGTAAATTCTCATTTTTTTTAGGTAAAAATCTGTATATGTTTATTTAAAATGCTTCCGAAACTTTTCCCACTAGAAGTTTTTTGTTGACTGTTTTTTTATTTTTACTTAAAATTTAACCATTTTTTATGTGTAAAATTAGAGACGTGTTTACACTTCTTGGTAATGTGTTATTTATATTGAAAATTGGTCTTATCAAGTAAAAGTAAGGTGTATTCTCAATTGTTTGAGCTACTGTATATTTTTAGTATAGTTAAATTTTATTAAATAGTTTATTCTTACAAGTATTCAGGTATTTATCTCAGTGATAAAAAAAAAAGTTGAATTACCACGCATTAAATAAAGTAAGATTTAAATAACTCTTCATTTTGTAGTAGCATTTGATGGAATTCAACATCTTCAAAACAATTGAAAAAGTATGTAATAGTATTGTCAATTCTTTCCTTATAAATTCAAAGTCATTTTTTATGGAAAAAATATATAAACTCGATGTCGAATCCTTCATTGGTCATGTGACATCATTATAACTTTTTAATTTTCTTTAAGAAAGAAAATAGTTAAAGTGCGTCCCAAAAGTTTATAGACAACATATTTTTTCGATTTAAAAGCTAACTAAACGAGTAAGTAAGACAAAATAAATTATACAAATATGTATTGAGATAATACAAATAATAAAATATTTAAATAACTTTAAACAGTCATAGATTTAGACAAATAAAAACGAAGAAACGCTGTCCCAAAAGTATATAGACAACCAGTGTTAAAAGCTGATAAAGTACTGAGAGCCAAAATTTGCATATTCCAAAGTCATGTACTTGTGACGCAATAGTTTCCTGAGATAAAAGCGAATCTGTCTTTCCTTTTTCATCTGATTGCAAAGATGTCTCGCAACGTGCAGTTTTTCCAAACTGAAATTTTGCAAATCTATCGTTTGAAAGCTCGTGGAATGAAAGTTGTGGACATTGCAAGACAAATTGGGCGTATCAAGGTTGATTTTTATCGAATTCTCTCAAAACGTGACATTTTGAAATAAAATCCCGTTGTGGGCGACCAAAGAAAACAACTAAACTGCAAGACAGAGAGATTTTGAGATTAGTTTCAACCCAGAACCTGTCTGTACGGTCAATTTCAAGAGAAGTGACAGTTCCAGTATCAAAATCCAAGGTGCATCGACGACTCCAGGCAGGTAAATTTCTTGATTATTGCAAAATGGGTCGTTAGCGAAAATTTGCAAAACGTCATAAAGATGTTCGTGTTCAGTGGGTCCGAAATCATATAAATTGGACAGATGAATGGTTAATTGTTCTGTTCAGTGATGAAAACAAGTTTAATTTAGATGGCCTCGATGGTTGAGCATATTATTGGCACGATATTCGCAAGGAACCATGAACTTTTTTCAGCAGACAACAAGGAAGGGGTTCATTCATAGTGTGGGGAGCATTTTCTTATAATGGAACTACCGATATTGCTTTTTTAAAAGGTCGTCCATGTTGTTGTTTCTTATCCCAACTGGTCTAGGTGGTCGTCCATGTTCCGAAGATAACCAGAAAACGCTCGAAGTACAGTTACTTCCATTTGGAAAATTGCTGACGGGGACAAATAGATTTATCAAGAAGACAATTGCTCCATTCACGTGTCAAACTCTACAATGCAATGGTTTAGACAAAACCAAGTAACAGTTGTGGACTGTCCAGCCTTAGATCCTGACCTGAACCTAATGGAGAACGTCTGGGGAATATTAGCTAGAGACGTATTTGCTAATGGGCTCCAATTTGTAACAATTCAAGATCTAAATCTGCAAATTGAACGAATTTGGTTTTCTCTAAAACTAGAATTTCTTCAAACTCTTATTTTGAGTATGCTTGATCGAGTTTTTGAAGTGATTCGGAAAAACGGCTCAAAAATTTGAACGTTAAAGATAAAAAAAAAATGAATCGTCTATAAACTTTTGGGACAGTAAAATTTAATTTTTTTCCCCAAAGTCTGTGATTGTGTGATATTATTTTTGTATATAATTATTCTTGTCTTGATGTTATATATAATTAAAATTGATTTTGAAATTGTTACTCATCTTCTTCTATTCGTAAAATAAAAAAAAGTAAAAATTTTTATGTTATCAATGAAGTTTCGGGGAAATTTCCATGATGTTATAAAATTAATTTTAATTTTGCATTACAATTGGTATTTATTCTGATTAATGAAATATTTAGCATTAAGCAATGACCAAATATAAATTTTTAATATAATGACGAATCGTAAATTACGATTGCAATTTGTCATCGTATTAAAAATGTGTATTTATACCTATTTAAATATTATACATCACCAAGTAATTTTATAGAAAACAAAAAAATAAGTGGGAGATTTCTTAAAAGTTTGATGTTCTAATCTCATTTTAAATAAATAATACACTTAAATTGTTCCGTACATCATTAGAGAATCGTCTTATTGTAATGTTTTCTTTTCAAATATCAAAAACGAGATGCCAACTCCATTAAAACTATTTTTATATCCTATAGCTAAGCAATACGTACTGTTTAAATTAAGAGAATGGCGAAAGAACGTATGTTTTGAAATTGAATTGCAAAGGATCAACCATTTTCCATTACGTCAATTAAGTTACGAAAACTTTGGGAATCTAATTACTTTTAGTATTGTACTAAAACTTTTTTTTTATTTTTTCTCTTAATGGTATCACATCGACTCTAATGGAAATGTCAATAATTCAATACAGCTTAACGAGTTTCTTATAAATTATGTTGAGTCTTTGGGAAGGTTCTATTAATAAAAGAACACTATCATAACAAATTCTTGTTGTTTTTTACATTTATTAAAAATTAGCAACGATAAACATCAGAATGACAATTTAATATTTTAAAGACAATCAAAATAAATTCTTACGTCGTATTGCAATTACTGTAATTAATAACGAAAATAATGACAAAATAAAACGAATTATAAAAATAATAATATTTTTTATTGTTATTATTATTATTATTATTATTATTATTATTATTATTATTATTATTATTATTATTATTATTATTATTATTATTATTATAACAATATTAAAAGACGATGATAATGATAATGATGACACTAGTAACAGCAATAGTATTTTGCTACTCTGGTTGTTGAATATGTTGTTGACCACAGAATTTGTAGCTGCACATTGCAACAAATTCTAAAGCAAGTTGTTTTGAGGAGAAAAGAAACACATTAATTACCTTAGTCGAATTCAAAGTGCACCTCTTTTATTGATTGGACTATGTAAAGCCGGTAATACAGTTTTTGCAATTTGTTGGTTAAGAAAACGTTTGGCGGAAAAACATATGCTTTGTCAAATGTTACAAGGAAAATATTGAAAATTTTAATTTGACTAGGGTAATTGGTATTCATAAAAAAAAAAAAAAAAAAAAAAATTGTACCAGTATAATATTTTTCTGAAATCCTCACTCTAGAGAATTTTTGGTTCCTGTACATATCAAAACGGCTTTTACTGTTGAAAAATGATTACAGAAAGATTTTTCTTTTTGATTCCAAAAGAATTTTTTTTTCTGTATTTATAAAAGTAACTGATGTTTTAGAACTTTCAATAAATACAAGAACTCTTCTTTTCAACATCATTTAAGTGCGAAAAACAATTAAAACTGTAGATAAAAATTCTAATTCATAAAAAATACGGTGTACATTCTGTCGGCTATTTTTCATAAATTCCCTTACGTGTTTTGTTTTTTTTTGTTTTTTTGTTTTTTTTTTTAATTTTTGGGAAAATCGCATTCAATAAATGGAAAAAATAGCTCGTTGTAATCACGTTATAGACTTCAATAATATACGTTTAATCATACAATGGAGAACGTATATGAATCATTTCCAATGACATAGAAGGTTCGCAAAGATAAACGAAAATAATCAAAATCATATAATACGTAAACAAAACTAAATATACCTTACAAGTGAGTAACAATAAAAACCTATAATTCCAGCATCGTTATGTACTATATCAACATACATTTCAAAAACATAAAAATTCATCACTTTTCGTAAATGTGCGTTACGTACTTGAGATACATATACTGCACATGACAACATAAACTGCAAACAAATATTGCACTCTAAATACGTATAATAGTTTGAGAATAACATTTAAAAACTTTGCTTTGAAAAAAAACTAGCATTTGTAAAATATTGACTCTGAATGACAAGCTCGTAAGTTTTTGTAATTAATAATTTTGAATAATGATTTAGTTATTAATGTGATTTGTTATTAATAGTACTGATAAGAAGTGGTATCATCCGCAGCAGAAGCTCTCAAGTTCCGTTCGTTCTGTTGAAAAAGAGGAAGTGGCCAATGATTATGGTGACTAACAAAAGTGTTTGTTTAAGAAGAGTTTGCCACGTGCTTAATGGCAACTAATAGTAGCGTTAATTAAGCAGCGAGGTCGAGTTCTGGATCTCGTCCCCATTCTCATGTCTCGCGCACCGGATGGACCCATCTCGCTGGCATCCTGTCTTCATGCTCTTCGTTGTGGGACGCGACGCGTGAAAATATGACGTAACAGACCGTGGACCAGCCGCAATTTTCCCCAAAATCAAGACAATATAACGCTGCAGATCACTAGTTTACGAACCTCTTGTCACCCTCTACAGGATTAAAGTTCTGGAGCGGCGCAACCATCGCTGAAGGTTCATTTGCATCCCGGTTGTGGTACCTGCCTGAGTTGATGGAAATACGGCTTGTAATCCTCTGGAAAACGTTGTAGGATTGCTTAAAAGAAGACCAAGAAAAGTGCTTGAAGACAACGTCTTTTTTTCTGGACAAAGGAATACGCGTGTCGAAAGTTGTAGCTGGTGACACGATGCTTTCAAATCTACTGACACAAGTGAAACTCTACGATTTATAAGAGAAGACTTGAAGAAACTAATTTTCTTTTTGTGATGCCGAGCTTCATTTTGAATTTTGGATCTTTATAGATTTATTCCCGCTCATCAATACTTGATTTGGAGTGTTAATAGTTACTAATTCCCTTTCGAACTAAACCAAACTGCCTTTTAACTAATTTATTTTTTGTTGTGCCAAGCTTCATATTGGATTTTGGATCTTTGTAGATTTATTCTCGCTACTTGACTTGGAGTGTTAATTCATTATTACTTGACTTGGAGTGTTAATAATAAAAAGTTAGTACCCTATAAAACTAAAATAGGGAAGCAGTTATTTTGCATTAGAATCGTTGATAGATTTTCTTGAACAGTCTGCGGAAGTGAAATTCGAGTTAAATTTTTAAAAAATTGGAAAGATTTCTAATAATTTGCAACGTGTTCCAACAAGATGACTGGAAACCCTTGACAGTTTACTGGTTGTTTGTCCAAACTGTTCAAAACTCATACTAGAGAGGTTAGTTTCAAAACTATTTGTACCTCGTGTAAATTACTTTGGAATTGCTTACTTGTCTACAAAGCCTCAAATTGTTACCTTCGCATCCCCGTGAACTTAAATTGCAGATATTTTGGCAAAAAAAAAGAAGAAAGAATGGAAATAAATAAGTAATTTACGCATTACTTCATCAATGGCATTTTGATCCAAATACTATATAATAATTTAGCTTATCGTCAGGAAAATCTTAAGATAATAAATCTCATGATTAGAGAATTTATCAGTTGAGCAGCTTGAAAACCACGTATGAAAAAGAAATTCATGCAATAATACTTATCTACTCTTATACTATAAAAATTCAGAACAGAAACTTTTTATTTTATTGTTTATTTATTCTCGCTACTTTTATGAAAAGTGTTAGAAATAATGCATTTATAGAAACAAACTTAACATTTTGTTAATAATAAATAATTTCCTTAAACATATGCTAAATGAACTTATGTTTAGTGACTATATTTTTTAGATCAGGTACAAGTATCCTGCGGAAATTTTCATTTGGTCATCCGTTGTTCTTCTGAATGTATTGACTGCTGAGGGAAAATGCCTCATTACTCGAACTACTAACTTGTCAGCGTCACTACTCGTCAGCTGTGTGCTCAGCTGCGTGAAAGCACGAAATGAAATATCACAAATGCTTGACGAAAAATGATTTACATGCAACAAACGAGGCAGAATAACTTTTAATGTAAAAATCGAGAAGCATTTTGATTGTTTGTAAACATTACCAGTGTGAATAGTGTTTTTAAAATAGCAGCTTCTTTTATAAAACACTAAACATAGTTTAGGAAATGTTTTATGTTTGAACATCATAAGAAAAATGCAAGACATTTTAAATTTATTATTTATTCAACATTGAATTCTATGAATAATTTTAATGAACTTTCGAATGGAAATTTGATATGTTTTATAATAGAGTTTGATGATAGAAATGTTCAACCCTAAGAAATACCATAACTAAAAATTATATTTCAAAGAATAACAAGGCTGCATTTACTGTTCAAGCCATTTAAAGTACATGCTTTTAAAACCTTTCGATGACCCGTATCTCTAAGTGATTTCCAATAGGTACTCAATTTTGAGAAATGAACTGGATTACTACTCGCTTTCTACAATTCTCCGTTTCAGACAAAAGTGTCTGTGCTGGATCAAAAATGGAGTTTTTCTTTATAATGCACAGTTGAACATTAGCGACGTTCTAGGTAAGTTCCTTTTATTTTCATATTACTTTTTCTGATTTTAACATAGCTTTGTTTTAATGACAGAAATTTTAAATATGCATCAATCATCTTTTAATTCTAATTCTGTTTATAGTTTCCCCCTAAATAAAGAAATAAATTATTTTACTCTTATTTCTTTGATAATTATTTTTGAAAATTTTAGTATGCTTATTATAAATAACTGCGCAAAAGTGTACTTACAAATGTGAAATGATCTTCTAAGTATCCTGAGACACGTAAAGAATTTCGATTTTTTTTTTCAATTTTTATTATTCACTTATTGATTGAGAAACACTTTTAAAGTATATATTTTGTGACAAGCATTCGTTTTGAAAATAACAATACATTTATATCCTTGTTGGTGTTGTGGGTTGAAAACTTTAAAATATTATAATTATATATTTTCTAATATGAAAACTATCTATTTTCTGACACTACAGATACCATGGGATCAATATTGACAGGTAAACAGTAGAAATCAGGAAAAATATAGAAGTATAAAAATACTGTTTTAGATTACCAGTGGAAAATAATTTTAAAATATAAAGAGAGCAGGAATCTTTAGAACAGCATAGAACCAAAATCACAACTTCGATTTTTAATGATCCCAACAAGGTAAAGGTGCATACTTTTGTATAGGTTGAATAGCTTTAATGAAATATATTATTTTTACTCTTGGAAGCTCCTTAACTTTATCTCTTTTGATTATTTAATTTTTATAGTCAAGTAATTGAAAAATAATAATAATAATCTTTCCATTTGAATATTTATTTCTTAAGAGTGTGACATTATAAGAAAAATACGAATATTGGAATATTTTACAGATCTAGCTTTAAAATGTTATTAGTGTAATGATTATATGTTCAATTAAACTTTTTTTTTTTTTTTTTTTTTTTTAAACCCAGAATTCACAACTTAAAATAAAATTCTTTCTTAGCTTCTATGATTACTTAAGAAAAATAGAAAGTCAACACACACTCAGAGTTTCTTTTCGTTTGATCTATAAACATAAAAAAAATTGCGTCGATAATCCGATACCGATATCCGATCTACCTTCGTATGCATCATTTTTGTCTATGTAAGTTTTCTAACCTTAATAGCCATAACATTTAATTCAAAGAAAGAGAATGATTCATGATTACAAAGCAAAGAACATACGCGAACAAGATCGTTTCAATCGTACAAATTTTACGTTTCGTGCAGAATTTCATTTTTATTCAGACGTACCCTTTCATCATTCACTCTGAGTCATTAACTTTCAACTCTTATCTTATTGTAATAAAATGTTGATGGTTCTATTTTAGTCCGGACAGAAATGACAGTTTTGATCACCATTTTGATATAGAAAATAAATAAAGGAACTAAAATTTGAAATCAGTAGAATTTGTATAGATGCGCTTTGAATTTAGAAAATGACTTATCTTTTAAATAGAATACTTTTAAGTTTCTACAAAGATGTATATTGCAAAAGCGCAAATAATTGCGCAACAGATATAAATGGGATTTAGAAGAAGGCCTCTAAGCGAGATTCAAGACCATCCTGTAGAATCTGGGGGAAAAAACCTAAGGCTATGTGTTTGATAAAGTGAAAATTTAAAATAAATTAACAAATAAATACAGGACAGTTGTTTTGAACAACGCTTATCTATTTTTATATTTAAGATACAGTTTTTTTTTTTTTTTTTTTAAATAGAATCATAGCAAATAGCAATATAATACAGAAGGGAAGAAACTAATACAGAATTTCTCTTACTTTTCAAGCGTCATGCTTTTTTTACTTTAAATCCGTGGCCATAACGCAGCTAGAATGTATTGCGTACTATCCCTAAAATTTTATACCAATAAAGAGGATGAGGCAAAAGGAACATCGTTCATAACTCCCTTTATCGGAGACTAATTATTCAGAAACCAAAAGTTAAACATCATTATTTCTTGTGCAGATATATATTGATCTGCTTAAAATATCTATCAGCAAAGTTTCCCGAATACTTTCCTCTTGGAACCTCATTATAATGACAGAAATAAGAAGATCAAATACCTATTAGGCTTGAGCAATCATCGAGTTTAGTCAATAACCCTCAATAAGCTCTTGTACTGGTTATGGTTAAATTGGATTGAGCCTTTTCTGATAATCCACTTTACGTACCCGGATCAGGACTTTTTTTTATCGGTATACCAAATGAGCACTTGTTATTTCGCTGAAATGAGCAACGAAAGTAAATTATTTTAATATTGGATTTCATTATTTTTCCTATAAGTCACTCGATTTGATAAAAAATTAAGAATTTTCACCAACAAAGTATGTTTTAAATAAATATTTATTACAATTTCAAAAGTGTATTTCTGTGTTTAGGCACACATGGAATAAGTATAAAAATTTTATATAAAAAAAAATACATATGTAAGTTTATGAGTAGTTGGCCGATCAGAAACATGGATAATTCATGGAACTTAAAAAACCACATTTAAAAAAATTATATTTAAAGTAAATAAAACCTACCTAGCAACAGATATAAACAAACGTTTTTTTTTTTTTTTTTTTTTTTTTTTTTTCTATGATTCTAATCTAAAAACCGATAGGGGAAAATATCAATTGAAATTGCATGAATTTGATATTAAAAAATTAATGCCATTTAGAAAAGTCGACTGATTTGATAATTTTCTATTCCAACACTCCCAACAGTGCATTGTACATACTGCACTCTTTGCTATTATTTTACATAAAATAGTTTTTGACCATATAAAAAGCAAACTTTTTAATAAAATTCTAATTTAAAAAGTACGAGCTAAAAATATTAGTAAGAAACCTTAAACTTCTACACCCTTTTAGTAATATAAGAAGAAAAAACTTCTAAAACTATTCACATTTTTGGTTGCTTTTTGCGTTCTTATAAACTGCATGATCAAACAAAATACAACGGAAGAGACAGTTTTAATATCCGTAACGTTGTAGACACAGGGGGCTAAAGCAATATCTTTAAGAGAGTTGTCGCTTTATTAAATTTTCAGAATATTTTCACATGCTTTTCTTGCTGTTTTCTTAGACTCTTTCAAGACTTTTATTACTCTTCGTATATGAAGAAAAAACTCAAGGGAAGCAACTGCTCGTCATTTTTATATTTTATTGCCTAATACATGCATATATTTTGTGATAATAGCTCTTCGCTTAACATAATTGTTGATAATAAAAAGCTTTCTTTTGCAACTATCCCAATCCAAAATTCTTTTTATTTGATTTCACTGCCACAGTTTTTAATATATAGGCTGATCAACTTAAGCCTATTGATTTTATTTCGTATTCTTTTGTTCAGATAAATAATTAACATTTAGTTATTTTAACATCAATAATGAAAATAATTCAATTTAAATTCTGGGCAACAAAATATTATATACTGATCAACTTAAGCCTATTGATTTTATTTCGTATTCTTTTGTTCGGATAAATAATTAACATTTATTTATTTTAACATCAATAAAAAAATAATTCAATTTAAATTCTGGGCAACAAAATATTATATACTGATCAACTAAAGCCTATTGATTTTGTTTCGCATTCTTTTGTTCGGATAAATAATGAACGTTTAGTTTATTTTAACATCAATAATAAAAATAATTCAATTTAAATTCTGGGCAACAAAATATTAAATACTGGAATAGAGGAAGATTTAATGCATTATAGTATATGTTAATTAAATGTAACGATCAAGTTTATGTTTTGAATTTTAGTTTTCTTCTTCTTTATGCTAATATTTTGTTCAAAATTCCACGAGTACCTCATATATTTATGCAAGTATACAACGAAGGCAGTTTGAACCTAATATTTTAATCAATTTAACTTATACTGTTTAGAAAAGGAGTTTAAAATAATAATGACTCATGTGTGCTTAATAAGGCTTGATCACAAAAATAAGAAATATGCCAGTTTTATTTTAAACCCTTTTTTAAACGGGTAATAAGGGGAATAAAGTATATTTATTTTCTCTTTTTAATTTCTATCCATCTGCATTCAGGTTTTCTCTCACTATCTACTTTCCAATTTCCATTCGAACCATCTCCAAAACCATGCAACCTATTGTGTTTCAGATAGATGTGAAAGTGATAGTCTAATTGAACCATCTTCCCTACTACGAAAAAATAGGAAATTTTGAAACAGCCATCTTGAAAACTACTACGTGTTGGTGTGAACGAACTTTTTTTTTCAAGCCTTTCAAAACAATCTTAATTTTTTTAATTTAAAAATATTTTTGTACAAGAAGGACATTTAAATCCCATTATTTCGTTTTTTGCATTTTAAGCCCCAAAGTACAAAATGAATGAAAACAAAAAAAAAGAGGGTGGGGGAGGAGGGTTGTCTTGATATAAATAATGCTTTAATAATTTTTTTATAAAACAGACATTTTCTAAAAACTACTTGAATGACAATGAGAAAAATGCTCTACGCTTTTGCTGTTCCCCAACATTTGGTTTTCCATTTTTGTTTTATCAAATTATGCACAAGAGTATTTTTGAATATGTTTTGAATTTTATCGCTAGATACATGTCGTCAATAAAAAGCTTAACTTTCTTCCTAAATCTAATACAATTCCACTCTTCAATGAATGAACTGCAATTCTAACGTTTTCTATTAACAATGATATTTTTATTTTAAGAATATAATAGCTTATATTTATTAAAAGCGACAAATTCGTAATGCCAGAAACATCAATCACTTACAATTTTCCATCAATATATAATCTTCCTTGTGCAAAGTCAAAAGTGTTACTTTTTTGCAAATTCAATCCAGTATACTCTCAAATAAAACTAAGCAGAACAACTAGCTGAGAATTAAATGACTAACGTAAACAATCGTATCTTATTCTAACGTAATCGTTTACTTGTCATAGTAAACAACAAACGGATATTTACAAAGTGTAGTAATTGCAAAGTATTCATAGTACGAGAGGAGATAAATTATAAAGATATGATTCAAACGGAAAATGTTTATTTATATCTTAAAACTTTGTTAAACAAGAATTCGAATATCTAATTTGATTAAGGAAATGCTCATTGGAGAAAAAATATTTTTTCCAATCTTTTAGGTGCTGGTTTTTAGTATGAGTTTTACGAATACTAGATTTCTGAAATAGTTTTTTAAATAATATGGAACACTTTTAAAAACATAAAAGAAAAAGTAGTTTGTTGGTAAAATAATGTTATTTTTGAACTAATTATAAACTATTCTAGTGCGTATTTCTTATACATAACGTTGGTTAAGAAAAGGTATGCTACATGAATTTCACTTAAACATTCAAAGATACTGATTAATTGAATACTAACTAAACGAGAAGGAAGAATGTAGATTTTATTGAAAGAAGATCATATTACTGAGCAAAAAATTTATTACTACTTATTACTTATTAAATTTATCACACTTATTTGGAAAACAAAACATACAACAGATTCATAATTGCAGAATGTTATAATAATATAAATAATATCTCTTTCATTGCCACAACTATTAGCATCTATACATATCAACATTGAAATAAAAACATATTACAAACGGTAATTTTACCATGAGATTAAATACTAGATGTATAACGGAGAAACTGACATTTACGAAAAGATTATTCACCGAACACTTATGAAAATGAAGTTATGCTTACACTTATGAAACACTTACGATAATGTTTGAACAATTCATAATCATTAGAGAATTATAAAACAAAAAGTAACTAAATTAAATAAATGGACACCTAAAAAGCTTATAAGTTTTTTTTTTAACTTTCAGGAGTTAAAGAGTACAATTCCAATTCATTTAAAATTGTGTGAAAATGAAAATCTTAATGCACTCAAAAAAGCATCCTAAGGCAAATCGCATGTAGTCAGGTATTGAACAGGTGGATATAATGACTCGTTGAATAGATAACTATTCCCTATCCAACGCACGATAACCAAGATAATGTGAAATTAATTTTAATAAGTTTTTTTTGTTTTTTATTCTTCTTCATTTTTTTGTACTTAATCCCAAAAATGAAAAGACGATGATATATAAGCTACAATTAAGTTTAACTCTTAAATTTTATGCAACTTGTAAAGTTAAATGGTTTTGGCATATATTGCAATAATATCTCCAATATGTTGCTAATACGAATCCCAAGATCTAGAATTTTAAATTAAAGCTTTTACTTACACTCTTAAGTTAATTGCATTTCATTTCTTCTAACTTATTGCAAATCGCAAGGTTCTATCGCAATCACACAATCAGAACCAAAACACTTGTCACCGTCTGAAAAGGAAAGGAGTTATCTTATCTTAAATACGTTCACTTTAATCACTAAAGAACTTGGAATACTTTCAGTTGACATATGAAATTCTTATGTAGTGTAGCCTATCGTTTCACGTTACAAACAGTTTTTGTGTGAAATGATTGAAAAAGAAACTAAAACGAAATGCTTAAAAAATGCAAGAGCTTTTCGAAATAAATGATACTTACATTTCAACTAATGAAAAATAAAAGTGTTTGAAGAACTGAAATACATCTTTAGTGTTCAAGTGCTTAAATGTCAAAACGTATGGTAAGTTTACAGTTTAATGTGCGTGAAATTGATGGCTTGTTTCTCCAAGTTATGATTTGGCCGCATTTACAGCTTATTTGTCATTATTTTCATAAAAATTGCTTTCTTGTAGTAATTATCTCCTACCTGCTTATTCTGTACCAAATTTAAATACTTTGGAAGAAATGTCGATTTTGTAAAAATTGTTAATCTGCGTATATGTTTCTACGATAGTCTTTGAGAATTTTTTCGGGTGTCAAGTCAATTAAATATAGTTATGGATAAACGGTTATCAATGTCACTGAATTATGAGTGATACTTTATTCGCTTTGATTTATGTTTCAAAAGTAGTTTTCTTAAGACTTATTCGTTGTATACCCTATTCGTTAAATAGTCATGCAGGTACTACTTTTTAACAACGTTCAATAAACCATTTCGTTGATAAAATCGTAAATATAAGTGGTACTCAAAAGCTAATCAGTTTACTTAATTCGTATGTTTACCAAAGTCTAACTTTAAAACAGTTACAAATCACAAGTGGAGAAGAAAAAGAAGAGATAAACAAAACAAATTAAATTATAGAGATATTATCCTTAATTTCTAAGTTGTTGATTTTTTTTAATCATGTTTGAATTTTTTCAAATTGCGTGGGTTTACACGTCTTTCAAAAACCTACTCAAATAAAAGGAAGCAGATAATCTAAGAACTTTCAAGTTAGTTCATTCGGATTGCGTAGGTTTAGTTACATTTTAAAGCTTAAAAGCCAGCAAAATAATGAAAAATAATTTCTAAAGTTTATAGAAGCTGTTAATTTGTGAACCCTAAATCTATCAAAATAAAAAAAAAAAATTTAAAGCAATATGAAAATACATCGTTATTGTTATTTTTCGATTTCCCCAATTATGTTAGTATAATCGGCATAAAAGCCTCGTCATTTCAAAAGAATTCAGTAAAAGTAATTCAGTTCAGTTATTCAATTAATTTCAGACAGCATCAGAGCCTACGAAGTGTTGTTCAGAATGAAATTTCATAAAACGTAATACACTATATGGTGAAAATTATGACCAATACTTTTAAATAGGTTTTTTTTATAGTACTCTGGTTTTATCATAGACAAGCACATTTTCTTGCAAGTGGCTAAAAATATTAGGTGATAAAATACTGTTTTCCTAGATAAAGAGGATATGATAACGTTTAAACTTCATTTGTAATCAATTTAATTTAAATCTCATATTATGCTTGATATTGTTATTGTTCAATTTAAAAGAACTTATGTTTATAACACACAAATATAATGCTTTGAATAGCAGATGCTAAAAACTATAAAAATCAGAAGAATCAGTAATTAAATTTGTTCTTCTAAACAATAACGTATTAACAAATTATTATTCTCCCATATTTTTAAATAATAAAGTCATTTGTTATAAGCACTGTTTTGAATTACTTTCAATTTAATGATTTTATCTATCGAGTTTGATTACTTTTATCATGTACACAAATTAAATTCGTTAACTATTCAGGAGCTTTTGAACCAAACTATTAATATAAAAAATATTCATCAAAACGTAACAAACCGTGAATACCTTACTTAAGATTAAGTACTACATATTCGCAAATTAACCTTCTACTTTGTTCAAGATGATTTTGATGTTTTTTATTGCTTTTCAAAAAAAAAAAAAAATCTGTATTCATCAACTTAACAAATGAGTTGGAGAGCGTTTCCTGTAATAAACTAGTAGTTCAATGCAGATACAATTCAGAAAATCTCAGAAAGCAATTTATATGATGTCATAGCCATTTTATTTTCCATATATTGAAAGTAACGAAATGTGACCATAACAAAGAGTAATAATCTCAGGATTAAATGTGTAAGCTTTTCTAAACTTATCAGCAATTATGGGATTTTAAGATATGACATAAAGATTTTCTCATTCACTGCACTCAAAATAATCTATTATTTTGGATGTATCGTTGAGAAGAATACATTATAAAAGTTCATGGTTGTTTGATCAACATTAAGTAGAATTATTGAAAAAAAAATACAATTGATGAGGGATTTTCATGAACAGTACTTTTAGTTCAGTTATCATGCGCAAATACCACTCAATCCAAATATGTTATGATTTTACAAAAAAAAAATCAAAAAAAAAAATCAAAATGCAAATTCATATTTGCGTTAGCAGTATTAAGCCGTATTGCAAATTTAAGACTTTGGTGACAACTAATCATTAATTTACTTAACTTTAAAAAAGTGCTATTTCAAATGTTTATCACTAAAAGATAATCTATATATTCAATTCAAAGTAAATTGAATATTATATCTAACTGAATATTAAATAATCTTATACCAATATACATGATGTATCAAAAAGGATGACCCGATTCTAAATCGCTATATTTATGGAATGACGAACATTTCGTAATGAAAGTTCTGTCGCTGGACTATGGCTTGATCCAGATTTTTAGGAAATCGCCATTAGATAGTTCTCTACGTGTGAAAGGCAAGGAAATCGCCATGAACACAGTGTGATGAGAAGATGAGAGTCATTCTTTTTTATGCACCCTGTATTATAACGCTTATGCATTATAAGCAACGTAGGTATTAATTAAAAAAATTCTCTTATACTCTTTGTCATAAAAATCTCATACCTACATGTTGATCGTATAAAAAGTAATGACAAATTAAAAGTAGACAATTATTGAATAGAACCCGTATATGACTATTAAAATATAAATTTTTTATTTACTATAGCGGTATTATGCCATATAATAAATGTAAGACTTACGGCAAGAAAAAAACTTGAGACGGATATGCGACATTTTAAGTTTGAATTCGTCTGTTCGCCCTACATTTAATTTAAATTAAAAGTTCATTTATGAACTTTAGACTATCTTTGAACTGAAAATGAAAATTCATTTGATAGTGCTTAACATCATTGATTTCACAATTGAATGGTGCAAGTCAATTTTTTTAGTTTTATGATTCAGCCATTTTAAGATATTTATGAGACGTTTTTAATACGCGGTGATCTAACGTAAGGTAATACTTTTCCAGATCAACTTTTTCGACAAAATGTGTTATAGTAAATTGGACGTTTAGTAAAAATGTATTTCAATATATTCTTAATTTCAGATTTGTTAATATATTACAAACATTTCTAAAACTCGTATGTATAAATCAAAAAGTAAATAAAACTAACTATAAAATTTAAAATTAACTTAAACTGGGCATTAAATACTGTTATCAGCAACTTTTGATAACATGCAAAATTGGGACATGGAAAGTTTGCATTTTGAAATGTCTAGTGCATGAAATGTTTTAGCCTAAAATAACTTAAAATATCTTGATATAGAATAAATAAGGTTCAACTAATTTCAATAAATTATACACTAAAATGAAATAACCAATATAGTTTATTCGGATAATAACTAACGACCTATTTTATATTATTCTTAAATATGCGTGCCAAAACACTGTGTAATCATTGTACCATTAGTCACACTAAATTATCCCCTTTTTTTAACAATTGCTTCTTTTATTTTCAAATAGACAAACTACATCGTGTAAAGCCTCTTTGAAAAAGAAAATAAAAACCTTACACTTTTTCCGTACCATTGATAAAAGTTTAAAGCTAGCCTAATCGCATGGCTACACAGATAAAAGATCTTAATCTTAATGCACTCAGTATAAGAAAGGATTTAGATTGATGTTTTACTGAAAGACCACAACTCATAAAAAAAAATAATAATAATAATAATAATAAAAAATAAAAAAAAAATTATAAAAAACTATGGTTTTTTATTTAATTGTCAATCGGAACTACGTGATAAGATTCAAAGGATACTCGTGGGAGTAGAAAATGGATTAAGATCAAAATTTTCGATTGTTAAATGTTATGCAACATTAAGTAGATATCTAACACCTAGAGCCATTATGTATACATCTCAATGTCATTGCAGGTACTATTCACTATTTAACATGGCCTTTGGACTAGAAGATTGGGCTTCAATGGATCCAGTTACCACTCTCCCCAGCATACTGGAAAGACGAGGACTTTTGTATTTCTCCGCCTTCTGTGTGATCTGCATTATCATTGTTGGACTGACAGGCAATGCCTTGACCATTATCGCTCTGATCCGTTGTCCACGTGTACGTAGTGCTACTGCAGCCTTTATCATCAGCTTGAGTGTTGCGGACTTGATCTTTTGTTGCGTCAACCTCCCCTTTTCAGCCTCTAGATTCATCAACCATAAGTGGGTGCATGGGGAGACACTGTGTGTCCTCTTCCCTTTCCTCAGATACGTTAATGTGGGCCTCTCCCTTCTCTCCATTACTGCCATCGCCATCAATCGGTACATCCTCATCGTTCATCCCTCTCTTTATTCAAAGGTAATTACCTTCTCAGTAAAAATTAACAAAAAAAAGTTTTTACTGTAAATCTTCTATATATATTGCCAACTTTTAAATGTAATTACAACTTTTCTAAGCAATTTTGAGCTCAAATTGGGTTTTCATAGTGTTTGACCACTACGAGGAAAACCATCGATTCCATACCATTCACTAACCCCAAAACTTGATAAAATATATTATTATAAGCAACATGTTTATCTACTAAGTTTCAACTTTATTGGATGGTGGCAAATGGATAAATTGGCCTCCGAAGATTTTGCCCGCCACTCACGAACAAAGAAACAAAATCGAAGTTAATATAAAGGATTTTTTTTTTTTTAAGTGTCGTTTTCTGTTCTTGATAACAACAGGATAAGCTACACGAAATTCTCGGATTTAGATTATCTAATTAACTTGCTTGCTTACTTGTTTATTTATTTAAATCAAAATTGACATGCTATACCAAATAAGCTATTTTTATGAAATCGAAAAGGAAGGGAAGAACTTGGTTAAACTTCCAAAAGTTGTACATTACCTAACATTTTATCTAGACTGTTCAACCTTAGTATTGTAAGCTGTATTTGGAATATATACTATATAAAATATAACTTTTAACACTTCAACTTAACATTTTAGTTTGAAGTTATACCAAGAAAATATCTGCCTTTTATTGTTAGGATTAAAATCCTTAACCAACCTCCCTACTGAATTTGCTGATTTTATAAATATGTGTGCATGTAACACATCATCCAAAATATGTATGTCTGTTCAATACAGTGTTGCAGTAATAAAATTCTTAACTTTAAACCTGATAATGACCTAAGAGAACCAGCCAGTAAAATGGCAAAAGGCGATATAAAGAGGAAATCGACCACCATAAAAGAAACGCTTGATGAATTAGTAAATCATACAGCCCTTTCTCATACATAAGCTTGTAAAATAAAATCAGGCAATATGAAAATTTTTAGTCAAAAGTTGATAGAAAAAATATTCAGTTTGATTGAGTTGGATTTTTTCAAAAATATAACGCTTATTCGTTAGAATGATCTGCCCATTATTTACATTCGCAGGCAACTGTGTTTTCCACTCATGTATGGATTGATAGACATAATTCTGAGTAACGTAGTTGTTTCTGATAATTTAGACCAAGTTAAATAATCAATTTGAAAATTTGTGAACTATAGTCTTTTGATGTTAAACGCTAAGTAGAGTAGGATTGAATATGCTAATGTATTTTCAGGTGGTCCAATGTCACAATTCAAACAGATGCATTTAAATATTTAAAACATTGCATGAAAAAAATTAACCAGGAACTTTTTGCAAGTTCACATGGCAAAAAAGTCATAAATGAAGTGGGGAAAGGGAGGAGGGTTACTTTTTTAAGAAAGCTTTTTGGCACCATATCAAAACAGAAAGGTACTAGTGAACACAGCCCAGCAATTTGTAGTAGTGACTGCAGAAATGAAGTCTAGTCCACATATTTTAAAATAAAAGAGATCAAATAGGATTCAGAAAGTTAACATATTAAATGGAAGACCACATTACCTGTTCCAAATATAAGTAGGTACATAGCGCAAAACCTCCTTCAAATAATCACAGGCAAATTTCAGACGTTTACCGTTCAGTACAGATTCAAAATTGTCCTTATATTTCTCTTATAAGAAGAGAAGTGATCTTGAAGCATCGGATAGTGATGATGAATTGCACATAAAAAATGGTCTACCAGCAGTTCTTGTGTAAATAATTGGATTCTAGTAAAATACGGTGACCTATTCTGGATTTGCCAATCAAGTAATTGACAATGAAATTAAAAATATTGTGATGCATCTCTCCAATTGCAGTTTCATATGACCATACACTGAAGATAAAATATTATATAAGCTAGAAAATGTAGTAAAGCTCATTCATGAAATTTCCTATTCCTAAAGGAAACAGAAGACAGTTCACATTTATGGAACACATCTAATTATATATTCCTACTGTAAATTAAAAACTCTTTATATTTTTTTAACATTTTGTAGACGAAAAGGGAATTGTTTATATCTTATTAGTTGAAAAGAAATTTAGGCCATTTTTTAAATAAATTTAAAAAAATTATAATGAAATATTTATGGTATATTACTAAAAGTTAACTTAAGTTTCAGATGTGTTCTTATAACTATCTATTTACATCAAACAAAAGTTTTTTTAGCAAATTTTACGACCAACATAAAAAAATTTCACACAATTTACGACTAAAACCAAAATTTTAAAACCGACACCAAAAGAAAAATAATTTTAATTAATTTATACAATAATTTTTTTTACTGGAAAAAAGCATAATATGCTTTGATCATTTATATACTTTTGAAATAAAATTACCTTACATTGAAATTGCTTAACAATTCACAGACTTCTGATCATTTATTAATTTGTTTCTCAATTTGTGTGTTTACGACAGACACCAGATTTGAAAAAATTTTAATTCTTATTTTAAAAAAATTCTAGAAACATTTTTATGCATGTTTCATATGCATTGGGATAGAGTAAACATTTAAAAAATAAATTTAACAATTTTCAATTAATTTTTGTTCTACAAATTGAGTTTATGTGTGAAGATTTTCTTCAATTTTTACAACCGACACTGTGGAATCGCCCATGTTGGATGTTGCAAAATGTTGGTGATGTGCATATTCATTCCGCAAGAAGCAAAGTGGTATGAAAAAAATGACAGACATTTCACCGTTAAGAAATTCACTTATTTTGAGAGACTCATTTTGCTAGAGCCACAAATGCCAGTGAAAAATAACTCATTGGGTACTTAAAAGATATCGAATGTGTTTAAAAGTTGAAACAAAATCTATAGTTCTTGTCAAAAAGAATATACTCTCATTAGAAAACCATTCATAAATACTGTTATCGGCGAGGTTTCAGACAAATTCTGCAGAAAGAAAAGAACTCCCCTTTACTACAGCTAACAAATAAAAAAGGGAACATTTAACCAGAGCTCTGGAGTGATACTAAACAGCTCTGGTTAAATGTTGTTGTCAGTTGCAGCACAAAGGTGTTATTATTCTTTTCTTTCTTTTTTATCCTTGTTCAACTGTCTGTTAACACACGTCAAAGTCTTTGTGAATGATGTTTGACATAGAAACCCCAATTTTTAACAAACTCGAAAACATTTGTATCGAGTACCCAGTGCACTCTTTTGCTTTCCTAATAGTGGTTTCATTTTGCGCTTCAATTAAAAGTATAGCTGCTTCAGGGTAAATATAACTTTTGGTAACTTCACAATTTTATGATTTTGATAACTTCACAATTTCAATTATAAAACAAATAAAAATATTATCATTTTTTGTAAAGATAAACGTGCATTTTCTATTTTATATTGCTTTAAATTTCTGGTCAATTTTATGTTTATTTTAGGTGTTCAGTTAGGTTTTGTACCTTTATATTATTTACAATATCATGGAAAGTAAAGACGAATTATCTACTTATTTATATAAATACAGGGTGTCCAATAAATGACTGACCCCTTTTAATTTTTTAAACGTGAATAACTAAAATACGATAGGAAATATGAATGTACCGTTGCTGCATTAGTGCAAAAAAAAAAAAAAAACAGTGTTTTGAAAACACAGTTTTGGTAATTAGTTTTTATCTCAAAATCGTATTTTAATTATTTAAGTTCAACATGGGTCAGTCATTTATCTGTCTAAATATCGTAATTACAATAAAAATAGCTTCAAATGAGCGATTTCCTTGCTTTTTTCTTTAACAATCAATACATTTTATCTTTCACAGGTGTATCGAAAACGCTACATTGCAGCCATGATCCTATTCATCTGGTGCTTCGCTACGGCTATGATCATCCCCACACTTTTGGGCAAGTGGGGTCGCTTCGGCTACGACGAAGCCATCTTAAATTGCTCGATTCTGGAAACTAACGGACAGTCCTCCAAGACATTCCTATTCGTTTTTGGTTTTGTGGTGCCTTGCGTGGCCATTGCCATCTGCTATGCTCGAATCTTCTGGGTGGTGAGGAGAAGTCGAACTCGAATCCACAAACACTCATCAACTGAGACCACGGCTCAGAGAAAAGACAGAGAGGCCAAGAGAAGAAAGGAAGAGTGGAGAGTTACTCGAATGGTACTCGTCATCTTCTGCTCATTTTTACTGTGCTATCTGCCTATCACTATTGTTAAGGTAAGACATTTTTTACTGAACTTTTATATTTTCCTTCACTTGGGACTTTTTAGGATTTTCTTCATTTTCTTATTTGAGTGGTTGGACCTAGATTAATTAGAAAAGGGAAATACTCGAAGCAAAATGAGATAATCCCCGCCTCATCTAAAAATTATTAAATACTTTTCAGAGCACATTTTTACCGAAATATTACTCACAAACTCGCGAATTTTTTATCACCTATAGCAACAGCTTTGCAATCTGCTTTATTATTCATAACATGATGATTCAAAGTGCTAAATTCGAAAAGAAATTTTAACAGTTTGCTTCATCAGATAAATTCCCGATTATGACTGGAAAATAACTTCTCATATATTAAGTGTAAAAAACGTTGTTTATTTTAAGCAATACTTCATACATCAGTGTGTTTTGGTGAATTTTACACTCGATATTCTGGGCAGTAAAAGCCGGGTGGTCAATCTAAATCATTGAAAGATACCTATTCAGAAAATATCAAAGATATGTACCCATGTTAAGAGAAGAAAAGTACATTACAATTGAGTTAATACCTCTTCCCACCCCCATCGTTTTCCCAAAGGATAGCAAAAGATTAAAAAATAAATGTTTGAAATGTTGCATATATATAGTAATTATTTTTTTTTCCCCTCAAATACCAACTTGTTATCACAGTATGTTAAGTGCGAGCAGACAGAATTCTATGTTCTTACTAACTTGTCAACCCTGCAGTCACTTAAATAATATAAAATAATTGGAATTATCTCTTGCTCACTTTTTTAGTCACAATTGATGGTATTAAATCTTTAATATTGCATTTTCACGATCATATCATACATTTCATTCAATAACGAAAAATTGGACAACAAAACAAACTTTGATCATGGTCAGGTGTTCATCTGCCAGTATGGATATTAAGCCCAGCAATTACCTCTTGAATCTTTGCAATTATGTTCACCCATTTACTGATGACTTAACACCCATTGATTTCAATGGTCTCCTCAAATCTTTGGTCGGCAGATTGTATCTTGTACGTCAGGAAAGGGGTTTACAGTCACATCCTCAAGTCCTCTAAGTCCCTGCAGAATGTAAACGAGAGGGAGATGAGAAGAATGGGAGGTGACAAGTATTAAATAGACACAATTGGATTCTTTCTGCTTTACTGCTTGTCCATTCTGAAGGCTAGATGACTTCTCACAACGCATCACCGCCCTTTTCTAATGAGTGGGTAGTCCTGTGCTATTTTTCTACGTCGTTAAGATTAGACTACCATTAATACCATTTCGGTTTCCAGGCTCTTCAATCGGAAAGAAATTGTTCGATTTCGACGTATGGGAATGGTTATATTCTTTGGAATTTCAAGTCATGTGATGTTATAGAAATATTCTTAAACTTTCATAATTTGAGTATGCACTATTAAGCAAAAATTTCGTCGTTAACCTTTTAAAACCTTCCAATTAAACTTTTAAAATGCGCTATTCTCACAAAATCTATATCTATTAAAAAATATATAAAGTGTTTGATAGGTAAGTGAAAAGTTTGTATGTTTGGAAAATTTCCCGATAGCTTAAATTGGATTGGCACAAAATAGCCGAGGGATTGGTATATTAATTGTTTGAAATATTGCGTATTCATCTGAAGTATTACGCATCCATCTTTTTAATACGTTTGGTGCCTTATAATTTGCTATTAATGACGGTGATTGGGTACCAAAAGTGAGGGTACAAAGTGCGAAATTTAGATGAAATTTTCGATGGAAATGACTAAAAGTTCGAAAATTAAGGTAGCCCCTTCTTTTTCCATCTATCCCCTAATTCTCGTCACAGGATAGTAATATATTTGGCCCACAAATTTTTAACATGTATATACACCGAGGGTTGAAAAATGAACCGGGTGTTTTCCAATTGCAATACCAGTTGGGTAACTTTTCTATCCTCAGTGCGATATAACTTTTCACTTGGGTTCCTGCTCACTTTTTATTGCTCAATAAAAGCATATGATAAATATAAGTATTTAACGTTTCTTATGTATATACATGTATTCCCTGTTTGTATAAATATTCCTGGGAAAGGGCTGGGAATTTAAATTTTTTAGTAGTATTAATAATGGTTTCAGTCATGTATATCAAACATATTATCTAGAGCCAGTGGCGTGTCCCAACACATCATTTCGTGGAGGGGTGGGTTCTGAGACAGCCTTAGTAATGTTTGAGTAATGTTTTTTGTTATATAGATTTTAGAATGTTCAATGAAAATGAAAGAGCAAAACTGTTTTTAATTGACCAACATTTTGATTAATCTAAATTTCTTATTAATAAATGAAGGATAAATAAGAATAGAGTTATGTTATTTTTTAGGAGATACTCAACTTACGAATTACTTGTTTACAATAATCAGTCCAACCTTTCAGCTTGTTTTGAAATTTTATCTAGAGCCATGTTATCAGATATTTTTATGTTTCTGGTGAATGGACAAAAGTGCCAATCCGTTCAACCTTGTTCCGCTCTTAGAATTTCTTAAATGTAATATTAATGATCGTAAAGTTGAAAAGCTTCTTTCAGCAGTTGCGATTGAAACTGACAGAATGCACAAATTTTTTAATAATTGATATATATATTCACAAATACGTCTACAGAACATTCTGTGAAAGTATCAATGGCAGTAGAGGGCCTTCCAAATCTATAGACAGAGCTTCCTTTTGTGTTCCACATTTCCCATTCTGCTTGGATTGCATCTTGAAAACCAGGCAAATCACTTTTATAAAATTTTACCAGATTTTTTACGGTAGAAAATTCAGCACAACTAAATGCAAATAACTCCAGCATTGGAAATGTGATGTAATTTTTTCTCAATTTTCGGGGAGTTTCCCCTCTCAATGCGCCAATGTCTATTGTCTAGTATTATAAATCCGTTAGTAACCTACAGGCAATACCTTTAATAATTAAAATTAATATAAAGTAAGTACAAAACATAGATCATAAAAGACAGTATGATTAAAAACTGTATACTAAGTTGCAAATTGTGTATGGATTCTCAAACAGAGTAAAACTATTTACAGTATAAGCTCCCTTCTATTCGAAGGTCATAGATTATTTAATAACTCCTAATGTCAGATTAATATATATTATTTTTGAATTTCATCACACAGTATTATATTAGCAAGTTGACAATGTCGTATTAACGTTTCTAAAATACGTTTTCTTTTTATTTCTTCAGGTTTCTGATCAGCACGTGAAGCGTCCTGAATTGCACATTGTGGGTTACTTGCTGATATATTTAAGTGCTTGCATCAATCCTGTCATTTACGGTATCACTAACAAACAATACCGACAAGCCTACAAAACCGTGCTTCTCTGCAAGAAGCCTCGTGCTCTCAGTTTCAGCGGAGGACACCCACCCCAACAGCCACACGATGATTCAACGGGGGTGCGTACTACCATCTCCCTCGTCACTTCACTCCCTAGTGTGTCCTATGGTCCAGACTCAGTATTCGTTGATGAAAAGTCTGTGTAACAGCTCAATGTCATTTGTCTGTCCTTATGAACTGTTTGTCGGTGAACCCTTCAAAGTTGGATCATTACAATCCCTTCATCTCAACTACCCTCCAATACTAGCGGACTGTTTCATTTATTGAAAACCCATCACACATTTTTCTTTTGCGTAGAGACTTTCAAACAAAAAGCCTGCTGTTAAAGAAGTAATGACTGTATTTTTGTATATTTTGCTTATAACAAAATTGGTCAAAATAGGTCAATTTTACAAATCCAGATATTAGATGTATGAGATGACGAAAGTTCAATAAGCACAGAACTGATATGTTTTTGTAACTCCCCCACATAATTGATGGTGGGATTGGGGTCAAGAAACAGCATAAAAACTTATATTTCATGGGCGTTTAAACATTTAAGTGAAATAAAGTATGCGGCTAAAACATTGTAATACCTCCAAAATATGAATTTTTTAATCTCTTCAATTCTTCGGATTAATGCAGAATGCTTTCTCTTACTATTACATTCCTCATATTCTCTAAGCGATTGTTTTGCGCCACATTACACTTGCTCTGTTGTAAGGCTTCAACGTATTTTTCTCTGTATTTCAGGCAAAACGCTAATGCATGCTGAAGATAATTTAAAAATAATTCCCATAATTAAAAAATATATGTTACGTCTGTTCTATATAGGTATTTTATTATATCATGTTTCCGTCAGAATATAATAGACGCTTTAATATAATCGAAAATGAAGCTTTAGTTATTTGAATTACTAAAATTATACCCTTTATTCAAACAGGTTCAACAGCAGATTAAGAAGCCCTTAAGAAAGGCATGAGACTTATATATACGAAGCATTGATTTAACTACTGAAAGAATGCACCGACAAAACAGCAAGGCACTCGTGAAAAGAATTATATATTTTTTTTATGATGTCTGATGTATATGGACAATAAAACTATTCTAAGTATTGTTTGTAAGATATACATATATCCTCTAGTTGATAAAATTCAATGAAAGACGATGTATTTCACTTATGGTCTATCATCTACGTGTTGTGCGTGCAATTAATATCCATTTGTCCATACGCACTATATATATATAAAAAAAGAGGTAAAAGATATTTAAGAACGAGTCATTGTTTTTAATGGACAAGTTTAACATTAAATTTGGGAAAAAAATATTACTTGAGAAAAAAAATGGAAATTTTGATCTATTAAATACACGGAATCGATGTTTGTACGTGTATTCAAAGTTAAATATTTCAAGAATTTCAAAATCTTATTATAAAATCTATTTATTATCTACTACAGGCGTGTTGTCTACTATACCAGTACGTTCAACCTATTAATTCATTTAGAATGTCCTTTTACCTATGTCGTTGTACACCTGTTGTACTATTAATGTGTATGTTTTTCATCGTTTGTCCTGTTGTTTTGTCGATTGCTTCCCATTCTTAATTTATCATGCAATTTCATTTAACCCATTTAAGACAACAAATAGGTTTTTCTACGTAACTTCGTACTATGATCTCTTAAAATACACGATTTTCTTTTATGCAATCTTTACTGTAATAATATTTCAAACTGGTTAGAAACCGGATTAAAAATGCATTAACCGAAGAAAATGTTATTAACAGTTTCGCAAAATTTTTAAACAGAATAGTATCAAGCTTTTTCTCTCACTGATTTCTTATTTTCTTTTGAGAACGAATTTTGTTATTCTAAACAAAAATCAACAACTATATTCACAAACGAATGCATTTCCTTATTTGTCATCGCGATAATTTCTTTGAATGATGTTTGATTATATAAGATATGATGACTATTAGGGTGGGCCGAAAAAACTTTTTTTTGAAATCGGTTTGGGAATAATGCGGAAAAGTTGCCTAATGGGTCAATTAGAACACAAACAAAATTTCATCAATTTTGCTCAATATCTAGCCGCGCCCCTCTAGCATTGAAAATGTAAAAAGTGACCAAAAAAATGCACTTTTAAGCAATTTTTTGAAAAAAATTGGAAATTATTTTTAAAAACTGGCATTGGTATAGCATGGAATAATTGCCTAATGTATCGATTGGAACACACACACCATTTTGCTCAATATTTAGCCGCGCCCCTCTTGCTTTGAACAAAAATGTGATTAAATGTCGCAAAATCGTAACAGATTCGACGATAGAGGGGATAAAAAAATATTTTTTCGAAATCGATCTTGAAAATCTTACCTAATGGGTCAGTTAAAACGTACAAAAAATTTTGCCAATTTTGTTTAATTTCTAGCCGCGCCCCTCTGGCATTGAAAATGTCCAAAAACACACAAAAAATGCATTTTTAAGCAATTTTTTTGAAATTTTTGGTATTTATTTTTAAAAAATGGCATTAGCATAGCATGGAATAGTTGCCTAATATGTTAGTTAGAACACACACAAAATTTGGTTCGTTTTGCTCAATATTTAGCCACGACCCTCTTGCTATAAACAAAAAAGTGTCTAAATGTCACAAAATCATAAGATTAGACGTTAGGGTAGACCAATTTTTTTTTAATTGGTCTCAACATAGCATGGAAAAGTTGCCTATGGTTCGGTTAAAACACACACAAAATTTCGTCAATTTTGTTAAATATCTAGCCGCGTCCCTCTGGCATCAAAAATTTCCATAACATTAAAAAAAAATCACTTTTAAGCCATTTTTTGAGCGATTGCTTAAATTTTTTAAAAACCAGCATTTGTATAGCACAAAATGGTTGCATAATGGGTCAGTTAGAACACACAAAAAGTTTCATTCATTTTGATCGGAATCTCATGGCGCCCCTAGATTCCAATTCATCTTTTGTACACGTTGTAAGCGGTGGTTGCATTATGGTGTATTTCGATCAGTTGATGAGATCAATAAAATCAACGGCATTAAATTTGAGTTCAGGAGGTTTGAAAAAGTGTACATCTTCAGATTTCTTGTTCCTGATGTTCAGGATTCACCTCACTGCTAATTTCCGAATATGTAATTGAGAATACGTTAGCATTGCCACTAGCATATTTTCCGGATGGGCAAGATTTGCATTGTTTGAAATTATTCTTGTCTGTAATTTTCTTGACATGGTTAGGCAACTTCCTTGAAAGAGAAATCATCTTTCAGACATGTCTAGCCCCAGCGTGAAATGTGGTTTTATTTTTATCTCGAACCACATTGGTTCATAAACCAGAATCACAAAGTTTACGATTATATGCGAAGCTCCTCGGTTGGATTTTCGGTACCGATGTAAATTATACATAGGTACGCTTTTTCATAACCTACCGAACTCAACTTTAATGCCGTTGATTACATTGATCTCATCGATTGGTCAAAGTACACCATAACAGAACCACCGATTACAATGTATAAAGAAGATAAAAGATTTGGAAGATATGTGGCAAGAACAGGTTCCTATAAACCATTTGAGAAGTTTCCATGTCACACGCAAGTAGTCGAAAGATGTGTACTCATATCTGAAGCTTTAACGAAAGTTTGTGGTGATGCTGCAAAGGACAGTTATATACGGGCTAAGATTCAAGCAAGAAGAGAACTTCCAACATTTGATAATAAGGGACAGTACTATTCTGAAAACTACACTTTATAAGCATTTTATGCGTACTCTTTTTTACTTTATAATATTTGAATTTCTCGATTTCTAAATATAAATAAGTATTATACCAGTAAATATACTTCTGATTTTTAAAATGCATCTTATTTATTTTTGTGATTTTTGAAATGCCAGGAGTAGCTAGATACTGAGCAACATTGACGACACTTTTATGTGGTTTCTAAGTGACCCATTCAAAGTACGCTGCTTTTCAACCTTATTTTTAAACTTTTACTCAAAGGGGCGCCCCTAGATTCCGATCAAAATGAATGAAACTTTTTGTGTATTCTAACTGACCCATTATGTAACCATTCCGTGCTATGCAAATGCTGGATTTTAAAATAATTTAAGTAATCGCTCAAAAATTGGCTTATTTTTTGGATGTTATGGAAATTTTTTTATGCCAGAGGGACGCGGCTAGATATTGAACAAATTTGACGAAATTTTGTGTGTGTTTTAACCAATCTGTTAGGCAACTTTTCCACGCTATTTCAAGACCGATTTAAAAAAAAAAAATTGACCCATCTCAACGTCCAATCTTACGATTTTGTGACATTTAGAAACTTTTTTGCTTATAGAAAGAGGGGCGCGGCTAAATATTGAGCAAAACGGACCACATTTTTTAGGTGTTCTAACTGACACATTAGGAAACTATTCTATGCTATGCCAATGAAATTTTTAAAAAATTATTTCCAAAAATTTCAAAAAAATGGCTTAAAAGTACATTTTTTGTGTGTTTTGGTACATGTTCAATGCCAGAGGGGCGAGGCTAGAAATTGAACAAAATTGGCGACATTTTTTGTACGTTTTAACTGACCCATTAGGTAACATTTTCAAGGTATTCCAAGACCGATTTCGAAAAATCATTTTTTTTATTTCCCCTAACGTCGAATCTGTTACGATTTTGCGACATTTAGGCACATTTTTGTTCAAAGCAAGAGAGGCGCAGCTAAATATTGAGCAAAATGGATGGATTTTTTTTTTGTGTTCTAACTGACACATTAGGCAACTATTCCATGCTATACCAATGCCATTTTTTAAAAATAATCTCTAAAAATTTCATAAAAATGCACTTTTTGTGTGTTTTTGGACATTTTCAATGCCAGAGGGGCGCGGCTAGAAATTTAACAAAATTGACGAAATTTTTTGTGCGTTCTAATTGACCCATTAGACAACTTTTCCGCACTATTCCCAAAACGATTTCGAAAAAAAAAGTTACTGACATACTCTTTACTTTGTTTATATAGATTGGCATAACAGAAACAAAAGTAAACTTACCCATTTAGTTTGACTATATTTTTGAAATTCTAACTTGTAGATTCCAGAGCTTGGCCACATTTTTAACGACAAAAATAGTTGTCAATTTATAGCTCTTACTAAACACATTTATTGGTACAGACTGATAGACTTTGTATGAGCATATAATTTGCATTATTAATATGTCGAAGCTAAGTAGCTCAAAAAATATTTTAAAATCAAGAAATTTATTGAAAATAAAAATATATTGTTGCAACAGAAAACCAAATTTAAGCTGAATATTTAATATTTTATGATCATTATTGGTACATTTTCAAAGCTAAAAATTATCACGGTAATTCTCATTCATTGTAGCCAAGTAGATTTCCGAGTTTCTAGACCATTGCACCTACTTGAATTTTTGTTCGAACTCAATTGACCCACAGTCGCATACATCTGTCTAATTTACGATTCAGTGTTTGTAAAAGGTGCCATTTCTAACGTGACGGACAGCGGAGCAGACGAACGTGACATACAGTATCGCGATTTTTACATTTTTGGAATCAATGTGTCATCCTAAGCAGATGTACGTGACAATCCCAGTTTATTTTTGTTCTCATAGAATATCTCCTACATGAAACAGATGAGAAAGTAAAAAAGTCTTTAAAAAATTGAAGGTGGCGAAGAGGTATTTATGTTTATCATATTTCATGTCAGTAAAATGTTTTAAAATCTCAACAAAGAAAACTCAGTGATCTAAAAATTACTTATTCTACATGTTTGTTCAGTTCCGATTGGCAGGTTTAAACTAAAAAGAAAATAGTACCAATGTAACAAAATGGTACTTATCGATAAATAAATCTCAACATTTCTAATGAATTTCATAAAAATAGGAGTTAAACTTCATAATAATTAGAAAATCCATACATAAAATAAAATTGCTAGGATAATTGAACTAAAATAAAAGTGTGTGATTTCCTTCCGATTTTTTCATAAGAGAGAACTTTTTAATAACAGAAGTACTAATGCTTTAAAAGTGTATTATAAAATGTGAAAAACAGTAACTAATTAGGAGGGGGGAGTGAATTTTGGTGCAATACATGATTTCAGTCCATCTAGAAAATTAACTTCAATAAAATAAGGCTGCCACCAAAGCTCTCACGAAAATAAATTGATTCTTTTATGATGGAAATTCGAAAACTTTCTTCGATTTTTAAGATTTGATGGTAACAATATTGTAGATACATACTATCAACCAAAGTGCAAGGACATAAACAACCCGTGAATTTTGATATAGGTGAAGTCCAGCCTTAGTGTAAATGCTGTCCAAGATTAATAATACTAAAAAAATAACATACAATAGCCTATTTCAAAATAAAAACTATATTACATGCTTTTAAAAACCTTTTCACCTTTTCATGTTTTTTTTTTTGTTTTTTTTTTGTTTTTTTCCTTTTAAATAACAGGAAAAATACCAATATCAGATTTTTTTTAATCTCTCTATATATAAGGCAAAGCCCTCATTGACTCACTCATTCACTCACTCACTCATCACTAATTCTCCCACTTCCCACATGTCCCCAACTCTGAAAATTGGTACAAATATTAACTACGGTAAACATAGAAAAAGTAAGCTATTCCGATCTCGATTAACCCACTTTAAGAGGACGAAAAGGGGTTAAACGTCCCAAACGAGAAATATTCGAATGTCTCACTTCCCATTTGGTCACAACTCTGAAAATTGGTGCAAATGACAACAAAGACAAATATAGAAAAAGTAAGCTATTCCGATCTCGATTAACCCACTTTAAGGGGAGGAAAAGTGGTTAAACATTCCAAACGAGGGATATTCGAATGTCCCACTTCCCATTTGGTCATAACTCTGAAATTTGGAACAAATATTAACAATGGGGTAAACATAGAAAAAGTAAGCTATTCCGATCTCGATTAACCCACTTTAAGGGGTCCAAAATGGGTTAAACATTCCAAACGAGGGACATTCGAATGCCCCACTTCCCATTTGGTCACAACTCTGAAAATTGGTGTAAACGACAACAAAGACAAATCTAGAAAAAGTAAGTTATTTCGATCTCGATTAATCCACTTTAAGGGGTCGAAAAGGGGTTAAACGTCCCAAACGAGGGATAATCGAATGTCCCACTTCCCATATGGTCACAACTCTGAAAATTGATACAAATGTCAACAAAGACAAATATAGAAAAAGTAAGCTATTCCGATCTCGATTAACCCACTTTAAGGGGTCGAAAAGGTGTTAAATGATCATAACTCTGAAAATTGGTACAAATATTAACAATGGTAAACATAGAAAAAGTAAGCTATTCCGATCTCGATTAACCCACTTTAAGGGGGCGAAAAGGGGTTAAACGTTCCAAACGAGGGATAATCGAATGTCCCACTTCCCATATAGTCACAACTCTGAAAATTGATACAAATGTCGACAAAGGTAAACATAGAAAAATTAAGCTATTCCGATCTCGATTAACCTACTTTAAGGGGTCGAAAAGGAGTTAAACGTTCCAAACGAGAGATATTCGAATGCCCCACTTCCCATATGGTCACAACATCGAAAATTGGTGAAAATGTCAACAAAGCAAAATATAGAAAAAGTAAGCTATTCCGATCATGATTAACCCTCTTTAAGTGGTGGACAAGGGGTTAAACGTTCCAAATGAGGGATATCCGAATGACCCACATCCAATGTTGTCACAATTCTGATATTTAGTGCAAATTTTAAGATGGACAAATATAGGAAAAATTAGTTATTAAAAATTATTTATTAGTTAAAATTATTAAAAAAGAACCAAAAGGGGTTAAACGTTCTAAACGAGAGATATTCAAATGCCTCATTTCCAATGTGTTCTCAATTATAAATTTAGAAAAAAATGTCAACTAAGGAAAGTTTCTATTTCGATAACTCAAATTGTCGGGATCGAAATGGAAGCAAACGTCTGAAGTGTAGAATACATGAATGTCTTTTGATCGCTAAAATGAACATGGTAAAATTTCGTAGCGCAGCACGGATATTTAGCTAGTCCTTTATATTAACTTCGATTTCGTGTGTTTGTCGATGGGGGCAAATCTATGGAGGCCAAATTAACCCTCTTGCCGTCATCCAATCGACTGAAATTTGGCAGATAGATTCGATGACAATGCATTCTATCAAATTTTGAGGCTGCAACTCTCACTAAAAGTCGCTTTTACACATGCTTCTATAATCGCTTCGGAATACTAATAAATCTCATTTAACCGATCATTTGTTGAAACTCTTTCCTGTTGCCAAATTTTTTTTATCAAAATAAATCAAAGATATGTGTTTTTATTGCCTTACGTCAGACTATTCGGCCTTCATAGATCGTTGACTCGTTGCAGATGACATTGTATTCAATCAAGTTTTTTGAAGAAAAAAAAAGTTAATAAATTGTTCGGAATGGATATTTTGTTCTTAGTGGTCAAACACTATGAAAACTCGATCTGAGTTCAAGAACTTGCAATTGTACTTAAAAATTGGCAATGCATATACAGGATTTATATTAAAAACTTTGTTCGGGTTATATTTTTATTACATACATATGGCGCTTGCAATACAAGGGTCATGTAGCACTGAAACATCATTACAACTTTTCAAAAACAGAAACATCAGTATTTTTACATTTTTTTTAAGCAGCAGTTTATGTTAGACCTAAGTAAGCCAAAAATAGTGTACGATTATTTTTTTAATCTACGAGATTTAAAAATGCTTTATTTATTTAAAAATGTTGAGGACTTTCTAGCTACTTTTGTGCTATGCAGTAAGCTTGCTCTGTCCGGTCTCAGTAGATTAAAAAATTAGCCTTTTAAAATTATTTGCAATAAAAAAGTGTTTTTATTCATCCATATATAAATATGGGTATCTAGGGGGAAGTGGGTTTTGACTAAAAACGTTCTCTCCTAGTTACGCACCTTTTTCTGTCAACAAAAAGTAATTTTTAAATGCACCAACACTCAAACAAAAATATAAAAAGCTTTCAAATACAATCTTAGCAGCGGTATAACCAGTGTACATAAAACTCTGATCAAGAGAACTGCTGAGAAAATGCCTTCATATATAAATCAAAACGCGAAAGTTTAAATGAATATGTTTGGCAACAAGTACCAAATAGTGTGTTTTCCTTTTTCAAAAACACTATTGGCAGAATATTGCTGTACAATTTATTTATTTATTTTTTTTTTTTTTTTTTTTGCATATTTTTTTAAATAGGTCTATATTCCTTTTAAAGTTCTATTTTTTTCTTTTTTTTTTTGTTTACAACGACAATACAAGCTTAGCAACACTCGAGTGAGCAGAAAAATTTCGAAATGTTTTCTACTGCGTATACTGGTCGCCAAATCGATTACTCTGGATTTTTCGAGAAAGGTCTCTTTCACACGAGGCGGTTTAGTTGATTCAACTAAGTTGCTTGGTAAACTCTCAACTAGTTGACTTGGCACTTTCACATGAGGCAACTTGTGGAATCAACTTCTCTTCCTAACTGGAGGTCAGTACAATGTTGAGTCAACTAGTTATGATAAGAACGTTAGCGGCTCTTGTGCCTGCAAACAAACCGCCTAGGCGGACGAGTTGACTGCGTGTGAAAGGGTTCAGGCGATTCCCTCTATCATTTCCTAAATGGCTACACTCCGAATCACCCGCCAGATAAACTAGTTTAAGCAACTAGTCGCCTCGTGTGAAAGAGGCCAAAGTTCCCACGCGAGGATATAAAAATCTTCGAGATGTGAAATTTCAATCAGTTGGAGGTATGGAGCCATCCATTGCGTGCTAATTTCTATTGGTCTGAATTATCGCTGTAACTGAAATTGTACGCAATGAAGCTTTCATTAAAGCTTGATAGCTAGTTTACTGTTGTTTAGAGAAGTTTTGTAAAAAAAACGTCAAAATTTTTCGTGACATAATTCATGCACGTCCCATTGCAAAGTCAGAATTATTTATAATGAAAAAATTATTTTAAGAATTTACTTACATTTTTCATGTAGCAATACCCAACTTCCAAAATATTAAACGTAAGCTATATAATCTACTTCAAATCCTAATATTATACTTTTTTTAATAAATTGCAATGTAAATTATTGATAATCTTTAGGGTTTTTTTTATTTTATTTTATAAATTTTGTGTAATTATCACTTTTTTTAGATTTTTTTTTTTTTCTTTTCTTTGCGTCTTTTGGTATTTTTCAAAAAATTAAAAATAATTATTTATATTTTTATGCATTGCAATATGCTTTAAAAAAATTGAAGCAATAAAAAAGCAGTAAATTTTTAAAGATGTAAGAATTAAAAACAATGACACCCAAAGGATTTACCTTACAGTAAAAGCATGATTAATATAAATATTTAAGTTATGTAAGCCTTTTATAATTTGGGATGTGGATGATACACCCTAAAATAACCTTATTTAACATGGACTTCTATGGTATTGTTAAATATCTTTTAATGTGAATAAAACAAATTACCTAATCGATCCAGGGTGGCACCTGGCAAAATCGTTAATAGCTGATACTAATAAACAACAATCTTAAAAAAAAAAAAAAAAAAAAAAAAAAACCTTATGATAAGGTTACCTCTCATTACCACCGCACTATATGGCCGTGAAGCATGTTTCCGCAAATAGTCAACACCAACTAGTTCCACTCAAAAGTTTCCGTTTTTATCTCTTTTCCCTACCTGGCAACGTTTTTGGTGGACCGATTCCGAAGCTAAATGGCATGGTGAGGCATGGGCGCCGGTAAAGTTATTTTCATTGAGGCGCAGATAGTTACTCATAGGAGTGAAAGGCTGTTAATTTTTTGGTTTTATACTTGAACTTTCACTTGGATATCTGAATGACATTTTTATATATTTCTCTAATACATAAATTAATTTTCCATTAAATGTTTTAAAACCTAGATCATTCTTCGATTTTCAGTGAATCGTGCCACTTTTCTTTAGTTTATTTTTCACATTCATAAGTTAGGAATATGCAAGTGCACCCCCTTGCACCTTCCTGGCGGAGCCCATGTCGTGAGGTACAGCAAGTACAGCCAAACTGCATCTAAATTTATTTCTTTAAAAGTAAAATTTTAAATTTTACTTATTTTCTTACACGAGGACTAGAATAGAATATGAAGATGGAATTTTTACGGCAAGTGAATAAATCTCCGATAAATGGCAAACCTGTTACCTCAACGCACAATTCAGGAGAAAAAAAACCTCCAAATCAACCCAAACTGCTGAGCTCAGAACGAACTACAGCCAGTTCGTAAAATTACGACTCCGCGTGAAGTCTCTTTATATAATAAAATGGAGTCCCGTTACAATACATGGAGTCCCGTTATAACAATAAAATATATAAAGCGTTATACAGCATGTCCCCGTATAACTTGACCGACCTTTATTTTCGATACCGTTGGTAGTAGATGCATAGTCCCAATTGAGAAATGTTTAAAATCGTTAAAATATTTTTACCAAATTGTTTTTAAGTCAAAAAAGGTTTTGGTATAAAAATTACGGATATTAAATTTTTATACGGTCCCCAGTTCCCCCCAACTCATATTTAGAAAAATGTTGCTCATGAAAAAACATTTCAAATAAAAAAAAATCGAAATTTGTTCGACCAATAGCAACGGTATTATTGGAGTTTAAAGTTTTAACGCTATTTGGGGGACCCGTACATAAATTGAAATGAGAAAATATCGTCCTATCAGAATAACAACGAGCTTCTATACTAGAGGACAGAATGAAGTGAACTCACTGAGTGCGCTGTAGGAACCGGTTCCCCTATGGATGAAAACATTGAGTGAATTCAAATCAGGTTGTCTTCTAGTATAGACTAGGTATAACAATGGCAGACAAGTTGTTTTTCATCACCTAAAATATTATAATTTTTTACTAGAAACTGCTTTGGAAAAAAAAATCACAAATTGTACAACACATAATAAACAGCTAACAAACTTATAAAGAATTTTTATTAAGTAATTTTAAATAATAACATAATCAGAAAGCAAAGCTTTTTGTTAACACAAACAAAAATAAAAGGTGATAGAAATGAAAAAAGTGAAAAGGATAAATAACCTCTTTCTTAATTACATATGCTCGAAGTGTTTTCCTTCGAGTAAAATACATAAGCGCACACGGCCGACCAAACGGTATAGTGGTTAGCATATTAGCTTCTACACCGCGTGGTTGGGGGTTTTAGTCCCGTGTAAGGCATGGGTGTTTGTAAATGTATGTTGGCTTGTCAAATGACGAATGTTTCGGCGCATTATAGTCATCGTGTTGCTGACGGCGCCAGATAATCTAAAAACAACCAACCAACCTAAGCGCACACGTGATTCAAATTCATCTTCAAAAAATTTCAGCATTACAGGCGTAATACACCTGACAGCGGATAAAATTCGATTTCGCAAATCTAATAGACTCGTCGATTCTTTTTCATAGACCTTGCTTTTCAAAAATCCGCGAAGAAAGAAATCTAAAGGATTTAGATCTGGAGATCTAGTAGGCCATTCTACCGGACCTCCATAGCCTATGATGTTGTCTTGAAACATGTTTTGTAGTACTGTTCGGCAGGAAGCTACCTTGCTAGGTGGTGCTCCATCCTGTTGAAACCACATCTTTTTAAGGTTTGCTAACAAGACATGGTCATCCAGAAAGTCAGATAAAGGTCCCTTTAAAAGGTTCGCATAAGTAGATAGAAAGTAGGCATCAGAAGCCATGGAGCGACCGAGCGACGGTATGGTACGGGGGCATTGTTATGACGTCATTGGAAGTGGGCATGACCGGATATGACGTCACCGGAAGTCACGTGACCAGAAGTGGGGTTGGGTTGTTTCCCTCCTGCTGCTGTTTTAGTTTCGGTTTCGTTCTAGGCTTTTATTGTGTGACGTCACAGTGGGTATAACATCACAATTTGTTTATATCAAAGTTTTGAGCGGTGGCAACACTTTTTAGTTTAGGTTTATCTTTAAGGTGGAGTTGAGTTGTTCTAGGGCTGCTTCTAAATGAAAACATTATGGTGATAGTATTTTATTGCGTGACGTCATAGTGTTAATGTAGTGGTAATGACGTCATGACATGCTTAACGTTAAAAGTTTAAGATGGTGGCAACACTTTTTAGTTTCGGTTTAGCTTTAAGGTGGAGTTGAGTTGTTCTAGGGCTGCATCTAAGTGAATAAGTTAGTTATAGGCTTTTTACGCATGACGTCACAGTGGGGATGACATCACAATATATTTTACAAACTTTAGATTTTAAAGAATGGCAACATCTTAAGATATAACTTTGAATTGGGGAAATTAAGGGTTGAGCTGTTTTAGGGTTACTTCTAAACGAATTACTTTAGTTATAGTTTTCATATGACGTCACAGTGGGTATGACGTCATTATATGTTAAATTTAGCACTTAAGGAATGGCAGCATCTTGTATCCCGAGATAGCTAAGTCTCATCTGATTGGTTGAAATAAAAACCCGCTTCTGATTGGTTGAAATATGTCACGTGATTTCAAATGCTCTTCTCATTGACTATACAGTTTAGTAAGACAGTTTTCTATTAAGTTAAATGTAATTGTGGCGCCATCTAGTGGTAGGAATGAATATAAATTATACAGTTTATAACTTTTCATGCTTCACCATTAAAAACTTCAAATACATACAAAGATAATATATTAACACAAATGCGTAAAGTTTCGGATTGAGTTGAATTTTTTCTAAAAGTGCTTAACACCTTCAAACTAATTTTGAGAGATATAATCGCAAGACACTTTTTAAGGAATCAGGTTTAATCAATGTTAGACACATAAAGTTTCATTATTTTCTCAATAACAGTATGAAATGTAAAGATAAATTAAAATGTATGAGATAAAATAATTTAAACTTTGCAATCTTAGCGTGAAAATTTCTTTTACAGAGTTTAACATGTCATTAAAAAGGTTTTTTTTTTTTTTTTTTTTTTCATAGTTTTTGAGAGATTGAATACACAACAAAAGAACTTAATAGATTAGAGTTAATTTTTAATATCCAGCAACTGAAATCCGTTAGGGAAATTTAAGCAATGATTTTACAATTATTTTAAGGTTGAGTTAGTCTGACCCTGTTGAAGGAATTAGTAGCTGTAATGTGTTCACATATGAGTTGGCATATTACAGTATTAGTAATATACATTTTCAAAAACGGAATATTTATCACTTTGAATAGAAAAATGACTATTTTTATTTATGTAAGTATTATTCTCAATTTTGTGAATTTTAAATGTATTATCCATATTTTATTGAGGAATCTATAATTTTTTTCTTCTTCTTTCAGAATGGTTTAGGAAAAACATTTCATTTTAGTGAGAACAATGTTTTCAAAGAGATAGAAATACACATAACTTTTCGATATATCAACCTTCAAATACTTTGAAATTGATTCTATTTGCAACAACCGCTTGTAATTTAAAGCTATACTGTACTATGCGAGTGATATTATATATCTTAGCTACTTACTGTCTATGTTAAAATTTATATCACCAATAAACATGTTAGAAATTAATCTGTCTATGTTAGTTATATTAATCAAGATAGTTTTTATTGTTCAATGATACTTACTTAAGTTGATGAATGGCAACACAGAACTAGCTGCTAATGCTCAATAGAGATGTGATAACTGATTTTGGATACTCTAATGCCGAAATAAAAGAGAAAAAGTAACATACTTGAACATCTTACAACTAAGAATTCAAAAGTGAACGTGAAAATTTACTTTACGAATAAACATCATGTCTTTAAAATGTGTACGAATATCACTAAATAAGATAAAAAAAGGAACATACTTAAACTCTCTACGACAAAAAACTTTAACATTAACGTAAAAAATTTACTTTACACATAAAAATCACTTTAAAATGTGTAAAAATATCGCTAAATAAGAGAAAAAAAGTAACTTACTTAAAATTTCTAAGATAAATATTTAACCTTTACGCGAAAATTCCCTTCATATATAAAAATCACGACTTTAAAATATGACATGCAAGATAAAAGTATCATACTTAAACTTTCTCATCCACAATTCACTACAAATATTGATAGATCGTATTCATGCGTTTGATTTCAGAATAATTTTCTGAACGAAATTGCTTTTTTTCTGTATTTCATTGTGTGTACATGCACTTAAAATATGTTAATGACTACTGGTGTAAAGTGGTATAAGTCACTAAATTCAATTTTTCATATCTCTATGAATATTGGTCGTACAAATTTCGATTTTTTTTTTTTTTTTTTTTTTATGTTTTTACATGGGCAACACTTTTCTAAACATGAGTTGAGGGAATTGGGGACCATATAAAAGTTTACAATCTGTAATTTTTATACCAACCCCTTTCCTAACTTAAAAACTATTCAGTAAAAATATTTTAATGATTTAGAACATTTCTTCAATGGGACTATATATCTAGGACCAACGGTGTCAAAAATAAAAGTCGGCCAGATTATACGAGGACACGCTGTTTATAAAGTGTGCGTCTTGCTTGAAACTCCTCTTAGAAGATAAAAAGATCTACTTAAAGAAGATAGATTGGCACAAAAACAGTCCATTCATAAAAAAAAAGGGGAGGGGTATAAGTTTCAGCGATTTTAGTATGTGTTTTTCTCGTAGTTATGTGAAACTTTTTATTTCCAAAAAGTGTTTTTTGGTCATGTTTGATAGCCGGAATTAAAAAGGGTGTTTGGAATATAGCTGAATATGGCGGATTAACCACCATCACACGAGCTGCACAATTTTTAATTTTTTTTTACTTTTTTTAAATAATCAATTTCATCCTGGCTAAGGCGCAGGTGTTGCGCCCCTCCCTTCCCCATCAAGAAAATCCTAGATCGGCCACTGATCGGTAAATTGACTTCCGATCAATGGATGTTGGTATTGAAACATCGGTTCCATCCATAGGAGTCGTATCAGTCTCCATGTTGACTGATTTTGTTGGAGAGGGGATATCAATGGGAACAAAATCGCTATTGGTGTCCATGTTGACCACAACTTTAGGATCCGAAATTGAAGATGCACTTGTATAAGTGGGCTTTGTGATCATTGGAATGACAGGTCTGGGTTCCAAATTTGGCTTCGTAGCGGGAGTCGCCCTCTTGACCTCGGAACCACTAGGCCGCAGGGCCTGATCATTGCCTAGGCCCACAAGGCCCGAGCCTTGGGCCCATGATGTTAGGGGGCCCCGAAATTGGCTGTAAACCACTTTTGTTTCACAAAAGCTATGTAAACGGTATAGTGGTTAGCATACTAGCTTCTAAACCGCGAGGTTGCGAGTTCGAGTCCATGGGTGTTTGTAAATGTATGTTGGCTTGTAAAATGACGAATGTTTCGGCGCATTATAGCCCTCGTGTGGCTGACGGCGCCAGATAATCTGAAAACAACCAACCAACAAAAGCTATGTGAATATCTTTTATAACCTGTATAAAATAATTTTTACAGAAAAATCATTTCGTATTGATCTTGAACCGTCTTTAGTATCCCAGAGTGTATGAATTCAAATAAACCGTTTAAAATCGTGAAACACAAGCTTTTTTTAAAATATGAAGGAGAAAAAAAATTGAAAGGAAGTCTTGAGAAATTTATAATGAGATCATCAAATGTCGACTCTGAAGTTGTGAATAATGCTGCAGATATTATCGTCACGGATATACACATTGTTATAGTGAAATGCAATGTTATACATAACAAAGTTTTTCCTCTTTTGATTTATAAATTTGATTGTTTCAAATTTGTTTCTTTATTTGTGATAAAAAAAAACTTATAGAAAAAAATATTAATATTAATTTATTAACTTTTTCTATATTTCATATTAATTCATTTGACTTGGCGTCTTGTCCATTTCCAATAAATCACCCGTTTGAAAAAAGGGCCCCTGAATATGTCTGGGCCTTGGGCCCCAACTTGTCATGATCGGGCCCTGCTAGGCCGTTTGCTGATTATGTCTTTTCGTACTTGGCAAGAAATTGAAAAAGGGTGATAGCCCTTGCAATTAACACACCTTTTCTCACTGTTTTCGTTTGGACACTCCCGACTGGAGTGATGAAGCGGCACCTGGTAACACAGGGACAAGTGACAGAAAGGTGAGACTCCCAGCGCTGGCACTTGAAGCATTGTTTAGGACACAAAGCCTTTCTGCCATTTAAGGTTTCCATCTTTATTTGCAAAAATAAAAAAATTTCAAAAGAGAGAGGATATCTGATTTGGCTATGGATGAAAGGAACGCCAGAATGAAAAAGGAGATTTTTTTTCAAAACCAATTATTCATCTGGGAGATTGAAGTTGGAATAGTATCTGGCTTTGAAAAATAAAGCCACTCCGATATTTCCATCTCAGTAGTGACAAGATGCAAGCCTCTGACAACTACTTTGAAGATGTTCCTGTGGTCCTTAGACTGAATAGAAATGGGTGGCTATTTGAATTTAAGAAGATATAGATCAAAGTCTCCTCAGAGACATCTTGAAGGGTAACGATGAATCGATCTTTAGAATGTCGGATAAAAACCTCCCAATCCTGGTCGAATAGTGACTGGTGCATGGATTTTAGGGCGAGTTTGCCCAGCTGGTTGTTTGGAAGCAGGAATATGGCTGGGATAAAAGGTGAGTCAGGCTTGTTGACCGCATCAATTCGATCGAAATTTAGGACGATATCTGGAGGCAAGGCAAAGATGGAGGGTCAACCTACATCAGCATTAGCAGCATAGATGTCCGAGCTGTAGTCTGCAAGTTGCATTTATATAGGGTACTAGCTGTGTGGCCCCGCGCTGCTGGGGACCTGTTGAAGGACATTTATCAGTTCTGTGTTACATAGACAAGGAATTTCTTCAGATTAATTGATGTTGCTGATCAGCTTCCTATCTACTATAACAATGGCATGTTTTCGTTCATTTTGTAATAACACGCTCGATCATTCTTCAGTCGATACTGTTTTTGCAGCGATGATTCATCCCTAGCTCTCCTAACGACAGAAGCTCTATACTTAGCATTTATATTCGTTCTTCTCTTTACCGTCATATTTAGCAAATGTCGAAATGACTTAAAAGTTTTCAGTGAATCTCAATAATCTTCGCCGAATCCACGATTGAGGCTGCAGTGATGAAGTCAAATTGAGTCTAAATAATCCGTTGCTATGCTAGACTGTATGTATATTTTGACTCACTCTCATCAAATGCAGTTAGATTCATAATTTAAATTAATCCAGCAAGAAAAATTTGACCATTTAGAATTTTGTATATTTTTTAACATACACTCCAAAAAATATGCCTGGTGTCTATAGTGCAGCTCTAACCTCTTTTAAAAATTACCAAGAAAATATATTGTACAGTACCCAAAAAAAAAACAGAACGATGGCTATATCTTCGGTTCTAATAATCGTAGAATCTTACGGTTTGCACCAAAATGTTTTGCATACGATTTTCTATATATCTGATGCAATTTATTTTTCTTGAGAGACCGTTTACTAAGTAAAAGTAACGCTATCTTCGAAAATTTCAATACGAACCCTTATTTTTTATCATTTCATTCGATTCAGAATACATCATTTACTCTGTATACCAAATTTCAATGCATTATGTTGAAAAACACGTCACTTATGAGTGAAAATGTTTCGACCATTTTTTGACCGATCTTCAGGGAGAATTTCCATAAAATGAAAGGTATTTTTAAGATTCTACTTCACAGCGGGAGAAATCGAACGGTCAGTGAGGCGTTTCACGACGTTATAAAATACAAATATTCTAAAATTACATAGAAACTACTTGGATTTATAGTGTCATGTTTGAGATTAATACAAAAATAGCAAGTAAACGCAAAAGTAACATAATTTATTTACAACGTTAAAGATGTGCATTCTTCACACGAAATAAATAAAATATCGAAAACTGTAATTGCAGAAGTATAACGTGTACTACTGATAATTAGAAAATTAATAAATATAAAATGTAGGCATTAGTAAACAGTATTCAGCAAAGTGTGATTATTTTACAGAAACATTTCACTGTAAACACAAATGTAACTAGATCGTTGAAATTATTTATAAAATGAAAAAATCACCTGATTCAGTAAAATTTTTAAAGGATAACTTATTGATTGCTTAAAAAATGTGGTTTTAAATAAATGTAATTTAAGGAAGTAAATCTTTTTTTAAAAAAAGGACACTGTTGAAAACCACACAAAACATATGTTCCACGATTCCAAACACGTTAGCTAGATTAAAAATATACATACAAAAAATAAAACTGCTTTGTTTGTATAAAATAATTTATTTTTTTTGTAATCTCAAGAAATTCTGTTTCGATTCACTCCGCTGTTCCTATTCACCCTATTTTACGATAATTGAACGTTGTGTGATTTTCCACACCATCTAGTTTACCTTGAATTAATCTTTGATAGTTTTCAAAAGTCGTCTACTATACGGTCCCTTAAAGTGAGCGTTTTTTATATTTTCGATAAAAAATCGAGAACTAAAAGTCAAAATGAAAAGAAAAAAATTGTGGTGGGTGGGGGTTTCAGACCATGGTCAATCTAATGAAAGCAAAAAAAAATGTATGTTTCTATTAAAAAAAAATTTCAAATTGTTTTATTAATTAATAATTAATTATTAAAAAAGAAATTGATGCAAAAGTTGATTGCTATTTATGTTTGGCCATTTACAAACTATCTTTTGAAAAAAAATTACTGAAATATATCAATTATTTAAGTATTTATGGCCAAAAAAACAACTTTTTTATTTAACATTAATTTATCATTTTCGTTTTATCATTTAAATTACAAACCATTCATTAGAAAATTACAAATGTTTGTATTTCGCATTCTTTTTTAATGCTGAATCCAAATATAGAATAATATTACGAGGTTGCTGAGGGTTGGAAACACATTTTATAGAAAATATATTTATAGAAAATTTCAGGTTTATGACAGAGAATATTAATCCTGTAAACAGGCATTTTATGTGCTATCAAATCGTTTTTGTTGAAACATGCAAGCCTATGTAAAAAATATATATTCTGCAGGGTTTTGTTTCAGTTAGCTATGGATACAAATCTTTTTAAGCACCCAGATGGGCCTTACAGACTTGTCGACTGGATGATATGTGGCAATATACCTACATGGATACTGTGTTTCTTGATGCAACACAAATACTTAGTGTCACAATAAGCACCGGTGGGATATGTTGTAACAATTTTTCTTCCTTTAAACTTTGATGTCTTTTATTATGTTATATGAATAGAAATATTTAACGTGCTGCTATTACTCTTTCAAATCGACTTTTAAACAGATCTATGCATGAAATACATTAACAATAAATGGCCCACAACTTGCACAAATACCAGCAATTACACTTTCATTGTCAAACATTGACAATTAAAAATACATATTTATTGAAAAAAAATTCCATAACTCCTTATTTTAAAGTAAACAGAGATAAAAAAAAATACATTTTTATTTTATACAAAAACATAACTTACACAAGATTTTAAATGTGTTACAAATATTTCTTAACTAATCTGCTGTATCTGACAAGAAACTTATGGAGACAGATTCTTGAGGAAAACTAAAGGGAATCCCATTCATTTGTCTCTGAAAAAAGAAACAAATTTAAAATTCAATAACAATTTGATTTTTCATATGTAAGCTTTCCTATTAATAAAAAGCAATAGCTTCACTTCATAAAGGAACAATTTTAAGGATTACTACATTCAATTGCCAGAATACAAGATATTTTTCCATTAGGAATATACACCTTATTAGAATGATCCATTATAATGGATGGAGAGTATTTTCATTCTTGTAGTCCAGACATAAATTTAAATATGTCCATTGAAACACTTCCAATAAAAGGTGTACTTTTAGAGATTAGAAATAATCTTCACTCTTTAGATATTGGAACAATGTTCCTGCAATTTTCTTTTTTAAGCGCATATTACACCTAGCAACTTAGTAGACGATTCCTCAGAGAGTAACATTGAATTGTTGGTTTTGCCAATTTTTTCAAGCTAACATAAAATTTTGGCAATTTGAAATTTGTCAATAAACAGTGTTTACATTATATCATTACATAAACATTTTTGTTTAATCTAGTAAATATTTAGTTAAAGCTGCAAAAACTGTTTCCATGACAAGAAAACATAAATTTTAAAGTATAAACTAGCATTGAATTTTTAACATTTTACTTCTTACATTGTTTATATTAAACGTGTTTACATTGATTTTATATAACACCCGTGCATATGTTGTTTTAATAACACAGGCTTTAGCTTAAGAGAATGGAAGGTCATAATTAGAATGTTGGCAAAACATGGCATTTTAAATTTCATTCCAATATGTTAAAAAATGGGTATGTTTAATTTATAACTAGTTTTACTCTTTCATGTTAGTCGCCCAACCCCATCTCCTTGCTATGATCAAATAATTAGTTTTCAGGGTGGCTCTACATGTATATTGTGAGAGTGAACAAGTCTAAATTTTTTCAAAAAACAGATAAAAATATAAAGTGTGAATAACTAACGCTACTAAAGTGCAGTACTAATCCGCCAATTACAAAATGTAAAAAGCAAAAAACTATGAAATGATGTAATAAAATTTTAGGAAAGAAAATAGTACTCTTCTGGTAGAAGGGAACCACAAGTTGCCAAGTTTGAAAGTTGGCACAATTATTGTGAAACTGAAATGTTTTTTCTTATAAAGTTGCAATAAATGATCAGAAGATTATTAGTTTGAATGAGTTATCTCTGTAATTTGGCCATTTTTATCTGGTACCCATCTACTGAAAGAGTAAAAAAAAACATACTATAGTGTGTTACACAAAAATATTGCGATATATAAATAGTGGAAAAATTATTAAAGGATAAAATAAACGTTAGAAAAATTAATTCAATTCAGAATAACGATAAAAAACACTCGGAAAAGTTAAAAAATGAACACAAATTTTTTTAATAAATATCAAGCCAAGAGTATAAAATGTTAAAATATTGATAAGTCAATCTAGCCAAGTTACCAGAAAACCGAGAAACAGACGAAATAACAAATTTCTAAAGAGTTGTCGATGAATAATGCGATAGGTGTGATATGAGCTTTATGCTACAAAAGATGTAAGCACATTTTAGGTGAAAGTAGGTGCCTTTGATCAATGAATTTTTTTTAAGTATGCAAACTTACAAAAGTTAAAAAATAAGAAGCTTACCTAAAACTTCAGCAGACAGCTCTCAGTTGTGTAGTAGTATCTTGCAGTCAGATGCCTTTTGAGTCATGGAATGCAGAGATTTCTAAAAAAATATTAGAAAAAGTATTTAAACAAAGTTTGAAAACAATACTTGCTACAAATTAAACAGTTTAATTGAACTAAAGTTGTATTCGAGAAGGTAAACAAATATACACTTAATTTATTTTTTAATAAGTTATTGATTTTCTTATTGTATATATTTAAAACTATCCTACACCTTATAAGAATGAATTCTAAGTAGATAACGAGACATCAAAAACTGAGCTATCGCATTCTACACCAACATAAGTTCATTGCGGTCTCAAAAGGTTAAAGGTTGCAGCAGCCTCCATTATACCTTCAAGGTTTTGGTATAGGTTTAGGCTCAAATTAGTGAAACTAGGGATATGAGTTTGCCTTTTGTTATTCAAACTACCAAGGTCCAATTCACTCCTTGCTAGTGTCACCCAAATCTAATTTGGGCAATCCAACTGTACCAAATTTGGAATGCCCAAACCGACTACACCATTTATTAAATGATAGTTATAATATTAAATAGTTTTAAAAATTTATATATCAAATTAAATTTAATGAATCTAAAGAATCAATCAGATGTAATTTCAAGAACAAACCTATTAGCTTTTTACATTACAAGAGGTACAACATTATATATATATATATATATATATATATATATATATATATATATATATATATATTATATATATTCTTTTAGTACTTACACTTATTTTATCCTCCATTATAACAAAACAGACAATTAGTAATCCAGAAAATATATTTTTAGCACACTGGAAATCAGAATTTTTTTTAATTCAATATCAATTTCATATGGCAGTTGTAATTTAGTTCTACATTTGGCGACACTCAGGGTCACAATAATGGAATTGTACCAAATATGATAAAATATTATTCACTTTCAACTCTTGAAATACGTGTTACTTTACTAATTTCTTTTAATTTGGAGAATATCCAAATAACATGTATATTATAACAAAGCAAGTATTATTTATAAAACATTATCGTTGCACTTTCCAAACCGTGGGTCGCAAGTCTTTCACACAGACCTTATTAGAAAATATTTCTAGCAAAATTATATTTAATATGAAACATTTTTTCTTTAAAAGTTGCTTTTGGACCCCATAAAACCTTTTTTCGAAAAAATTTGAGCTTGTCTTCAAAAAACTTATATTTGCAGAGGGTGAAGAGAGTTGCTATACATTCGGTTTCTTAAAAGTGGATCGTAATGTTAAAAGTTTGGGAACCCCTATAGCCCATTCAGTTTTTATCATTATATCCTACCTTCCCTTCCGCTTTGTTAGGAAGGAGTCTAGTCTATGGGGTTAAGAAGTAAATTAAATAAAAATAATCGTACAAAATTTTAATTTATTTTTCCAAAAAATATTAACGTTATTGATGGTTCATTTTTGTTTGAATTTGTTTTTGAAATAGTTACATTCTTTTCGGCACATCAAACACCACACATAAAATAGGCAAATGGCCAACAGCCCCCTTTAACGGAAAAGTATCATTTTTTAACAAACAAATGGACCAAACATGGGCGCCCCAGGAGGGTGCAAGGGGGTGCACTTGCAAACACCTTGGCTCTTGAAAAATTTCAAAAAATGAGGGGAAAAAATGTAAATTCCAAGTTAAAAAAAAGCACATTTGTCGTTTATACTTTTATGCTACAATGAGCATTTTTTTTTCTATTCATTTAGTCATTTCTTTCTTTCCTATGTCGTTTTTTATAGCTACTTCCATGAAGATTTTCTGGCGCTTATGTCTATGATTATTAGAGACTGATGAGTAGAAGTATTTATTCCATTTATTGAATAATTATTTCCTGTGTAGTTCTCAAAATTCTAGAAAAATGTTTTGTTTTTTTATGTCATCAGATATATTATCTTGAAATCTAAATTAAGAATTCAATTGAACATATTCCATTACTGCTTTGTGTTTCATTTTGATTATTTTTTTTTCATTATATCCGAAACTTGGAAGAAATAAAAAAAAATTTACTCGTCTGTATTTTTGCATCTTCGAGTTCCTCTATTCTAAACACTATCTCTTGAATGCCGCAAGATCTAGTTGGATGATAAAAAAATCATTAAAAATATATATTTTAATATTTTTACTATTTTGTATTTTTTTCTCTTTACAAGATTGCGCTTTCAAAAATATATAACATGAATTTTAACTATTCTCAAAGAGTATAATTAATAATGCATAATTATTAATTAACATTTCTAAAATAAATAATAATTTTGATAAAAATCTAGTCTTGTGCCCCCTTGCAAATATTCCTGGGGGCGCCCATGAGACCAAATGATATTCTCTAATTTACTTACAATTTTTCACAAATTCTTCACAAGCTGGCAGTTTCCCTATTCAGGGATGAGAGTGTTCATTGAGCAAAAAGGAGGAAATTCAAAAATTCATTAAAAAAGCTTGCAGAAGGAATTCACAAAAATTCAACTAAAGAGTATGCAGGAAGGATGATTCATTAATTTTAAAGATACAATGAAATTTCTCATACTATATTATCATTGCATTTCAAATATTAGGAGTTTGTGAAGTAATCTGTGAGGAAAGGGGAGCTAAGAGAGAAAATCTTATGGTTAGACATGAAGAAAAGTGTACTTTTTACAGGAAAAACTGGTTCACATCAGAAAAATGTGGATCCTCGAAACAGGGACAAAGAGAAGAAAAATTTTACATAAAAAACAAGAAAGGAGGAAATTCTCCAAAAAGAGGAAAACTCTCATCCCTGCCTATTGAACATTCTAAAAAAGTAAAAATGATGAGCAACACAAAATAAATGTGGTCTTCTTTAGCTATGTACCAGTTGGTGCCAAGCCTAAATGATGTGTAAATGTATTGCAAGCAATGTTAAGGCTCCTTACTACCCCAGCAAAATTTTCTCTTCGAGAAAACCAGATTATTGTTGGCAACACTTTAGGCGTGTCTTGCTCGACGAGGTAATGAATGTGATTCGAGGAGAGCAGAGGGATTGACAGTTTGACAGCGGAGAAAAAGGGGTTAAAAATTCAGAGGGGTCATGGTTTTCTTTTGTTGATTATTACAGTGAGTTGTCACCAAGATAATTGCTTGGAAAAAGTTGGGTCTTCACTATTGCTACCAGAAAAGAGGGCTGTTTTTAGTTATTTGCGCAAAGACATGTTATATGGGGGAAATGGATTGAAAAAGTTTACTGTTTATTTTCTAATCAAATCAAACAAGAGTGAGGTGGCATTTCACGCAACAAAATACTTTTGATAATAATCAGTACTCACAATAATTTAAATACAAATACCTCACATATTTTCGAATAATGAAGGTCATGGCTTTTTGAATAATGAACGTCTGCAAAAATATGATGCGAATAAAAACCTTGCCTCTATTTAAAAAAAAGGGAGAGGTCCCAAGTAGTAGCATGACGTGATTTTTAGAGTATCTTTTCTTGCTTGACGTTATTCAGTAAAAAATCACGTCAGTTTTGACGTTATCTAATGGTCATACAAACTGACGTTTCTAACACCATGTCAATTTTTCGGTCATCATATGACGCACATTTTTTTGGTCACGAAATGACGTCTTTTTGTACATATTAAATGACTCAAATATTTTTGGGTCACAATATGCCATCATTTTTAGTTATCATATGATGCGAATTTAACTTTTTCTTTTTTTTTATACGGACTCACGACAAAATACACACTTCTACTTGCGAAGCCTACTTATTTTATTTTTATAAACTTGTAGCTTGTAGTATTTCGTTTACTTACTAGAACCAGAAGCCACAAAACAACAATAATGGTATAACAAATAAGTGAGTAATCTTTATGTAAGTAATTGATTTGAATTTAGTGTTTTCTGGTAAAGAAACTCTCGTGTTAATAGCTAGAAATCATGAAGTGTAGTGATTCTAAAGTGAATGTAAAATAATTCTATTCTGTGATTTGGTAGAAATAAAAAATGGAATGCATATTTGTAATTTAATATAGTTTCAAGAAACCCATACAAGAAATTATTTCTAGTTGAGTTTCACTTATTATGCTCTTTTGTTAACTTTTCATTTATCACACATTGTAACGTTTACAATTTAATGTTCATTTCTAGACATGGTGAGTCAGTGTTAAAGCCTAGTATGCTGATAATGTAAACAAACAGATTCTTCTTTAACATCACAAACTTAATGTTGATGTTTATCCGTAACTCTATCTCTATTAGGAAATACATATGCAGTCGCTTCTTTCATAACTTATTCGAACCGATTTTTACCCTGGGCCTTAAGCTGTGACCATCGATATGTAGAAAGCCATACAACTCCGCCATGTTTTTCTTTCTACGTCATCAGCCGTGGATATAAGTTTAAACTATCTCGAGCTAAAATTTATTTAGAAGTGGATACACTGATTTTCAAATTCTGCTTTTATTAGTCGTTCGATGGTTATTATGAACGATTTGTACGTTTAATATTTGTGTAAATTTTACAAAATGCCGAATCCTTGTTTCGTTCTAAAGTACAATGGGAACTCCAGAACTATTGCTAAGATTTCTATGTTCAAATTCCCTTCCTATGACAGTGTTAAAAAAAAAAACGGTGGTGTGCGATACATCGAAAAAATTTTGTCCCAACGAAATACAGCCAGGCGAGTGTTAACTTTTTAATAAAATCTTTAATGTGTTTTTAAATAAAAGTGTACAATTTTTGAGAAGTTTTTATTAAAGTGCAGAAAAGAAATGCTAACTATTTACAATAATGATAACTTTTCATTGGTTTCAACTTTTTTGTTCTATTTTTCAAATAAAAGTTTAGAAAACAATCTTTGGTTAAAATTCCCAGTACGGTACGAATTCTATGTGAAAGTGATTTTCGCCAACAATGGAAGCTGCCGTCATTTTTTTTTTTTTTTTTTTTTTAATGACAAGTAAACAACCTATGGTTGACATCATTTGACGCTGTTTTATGAAAACAATTCTTGGCGCAGAATTCGTACCATACTTGGAAGTTTTACCCAATCTTTACTAGCCTTTAAAAATGACCAACATGAAATAAAAATTTAACGTGGAAACTTTTTCTTATTTCAATATAAAGTTTTGTTAAAAATTCAATAGAGTTGTTTAGAAATTTGTGTCTTCTATTTAAGGTATACGAGCTGCATTTTCATCCAAATGATTTTGTACATTCAAAAGAGGCATTTGATAAGAAGACTGGATAAGATTAGTATATGCTTGTCTTGGAAAACATAATTGAAAAAAGAAAAAAAAAATTGTACTATATATATTTCCTCCAAATGTAGGTTTTCTCTGAAAATATGAGCCTTGAATGTAGTTGTGGTATTTAAGCTGTTATATTATCTGTGTTTTGTTTATTGTGTATATTTGTTATGTTTTATCAATTGTATTTATCAATATTTTGAATTGATAATTTTATTGTTTCCTTTCACATTTCAAACATTTAGAAATATTTTAAAATTACTTTTGAAAAAAAAAAAAAAAAAAAAACTTACAAAGGAACAGAAATTATACTTGATCATATTTATACGGGAGTGGACGAAGTTTAAAACCTCAAATTGTACAAAATTAGTGCTTTAAAATGTAGGGATAATCTTATTTTTTACATTGTTAAAGAAATAAAATAATCCAATTACTTGAAATATCTTTACAAAACATAAAATAAGGAAGATAAAATATTTCGTTACACAAAAATAATGTCTTCCCTCACTAGCTGAATGGAAAAGTGTATCCACCACAGGTGACGTCATCATATAGTTGGATGGCCTTCTTAATATCGGAGGTCACGCTTAAGCCCAAGGGTATTGTTTCTGTTTGGTCATAAGTATGGTCCACATTATTCAAGGTATGGCAAAAGAAAAAATGTTTCAAACATTGTTAGCCGCGGCTGGTTCTCGATGGAGAATTATTATTGTTTTTTGCTTATAATTTTTTTTATGCAAATGATCCAAGAGTTGCTTTGGTACTCTTCGGTTAGCTGAATAGGTTAGCAGTTTTTGCCAAATCCATATGTTAACTAGTTAACATGTTTAAAAGATGTGTAAATGTGTCTCCAACTCTAAATGTTTACTGCTTGTAATAGAAATTATTAATGATTTGAAAGTTGTTAGTTTGTATAAGTTAGGTCTGCTATTTAGCGGTTTTTATCTAGTATCCGGCTAACGGAATAGTACTGATGCTTAGTAAACTGTATGTTGTATGATGATCAGCCATTCTGATGGTAAATTATATTCGTTTTTGATCGTATGTTATATTCATGTTCATACTTTCAATAATGGATGTCTTTTGGTTGGAATAATCAACTTCAAAGAATACAATGTAATTTCAAAATATTATCAGAAATTTTTTTTTCATAGAATGTGTTTTTTTAATGCTGTTTTGATATGCATTATTAAAAAGGTTAACTATTGATGTTTTTAGGAAAACACTAAAAGTTAATGTAATGGAGCAGAAGAAACTTAGTTTTTAAAAAGAGTGCAGTTTTTTAGAAGGTTATTAGGCCACCACTCCTGTTAGAAGTCGAAGAATACATCTTAGTTTTTCTTGTTCAGCAATGATCTTAAAATTTGTCACTAACCTAAAAGAATGAAAAAACTGAAAGTGAAAAAGTACTTATCTTGTTGGTGTCAATATGAAATAGCTTTTTAAAAGTTGTGATAATTTTATCATTAAAATTATCTTTTTATTAAATAACAAGAGTGATGCAGCTCGTAGTTCTGTAATTCAAGTGCCTAATTTACTTGTGAAAGATGATATTTCTGTTTTTGGTACCAAATTCACAGAAAAAAGTACTTTTATAAATAGCCATTTTTATCTTGAACAATGAGTATGCTTCTTGTAAGATTATTAAAGAATGTATACACAGAAATATCTTGAAGGAACTTCCAAATATGGGCTTTCGCCTTTCCTCAATAGCTATTTCGAGTGTTTGCTATTGTTTCATCATCAACAAGTTCCTTGTTTGCAAAATCATATCAACAGTAAGCGCAAACCACAAAATGACTGTCACCTAAAAATAAAAATATACATTTTAAAAATTACTATAAGAATTATGCTTATCACTGACTGTAAGGATGAAAGTGAAAGAAGTTGCCAAAATTGTGTTAATCAGAATAAATAAAAGATAATTAGATACGAATGCATACATTTATCATGCAATGTGGTTCAATTAATTCAACGTTGTGTTTCAGGATAATGACTCCACAAACTTTATGGAAACCAAACACTATGTCAACAAATAGTTTGTGCGAAGTGTTTGTTGTATTCATCATTTTTATATGGACGCCTTGTTAATATCTACTCTATAATAAAGTCATTTCTCTGTAAACATTTTCTGATCTGAATTTGCAATATCGGTACCCTTCCATTAGCCCGGTACGATTACTCACCAAGCCTTAAATTCACGCACTATTAAATGTACAAACAACATATCCAAGCCTATGCTATAACAACCCTATAACAGTTTGTTATAGGAATTATAAATGATTTGAAAGTTTTTAGTTCTGCAACTGTACAGATAAATGCGATTTTTCACAACGTTTTTTATTTACAATGTTATACTTTAATTTTATTATTCATATTTTAACTTAATTTGGAACTGTTCTGTTAGCTGGGTACCAGATAAAAACCACACAATTGCAGACCTAACCTATCCAAACTAACAACCTTCAAATAATTTATACTTAATATATTTAGAATTGGTGATACATTTAAGCGTCGTTTAAACGGGTTAACGTTTAGGCTTGGTGCCAACTGGTAACTGCCTAACGGAAGAATACCCTTAATAATTTATATTTTGACTTAATTTTATGATTACTAATGTTTTCATTTTCTTTTAGTTACCCTGTTTTTGGTACCTGGTAACTAAAAGAAAATGAAAACATTAATAATCATAAAATTTAAGTCAAAATATAAATTATTAAGGGTATTCTTCCGTTAGGCAGTTACCAGTTGGCGCCAAGCCTAAACATTAACCCTTTTAAACAACGCTTAAATGTAAATTTCTATGTCTTTCAACGGGTCCCCATCAGCTTGGGGCCACACTGCTAACTATATTATATAAAAGCCAACGTTGAAAGCATTTCTTATCTTCCCTGCAAAATCATTTGAAGCTCTATTAAGCATATGATATACATATCTTTTGTATTTGAACTAATTATAAATTTTGTGAAGTGTATTGATGTGTGTTTTCTTGCATACTTTGAGTGCTGCTATACTGGAATAACTTGTTACTTGAATTTTAATAAATATTCTTAGCTATGCAATTTGCTGTTTTACTACTTTTATTTAAATCTGTTTAGTAAATATATATATTAAAAAATACATATTCTTGTTTAAAATTACAAATAGGTTTTATTTTTCAAACTAATTCTTTGATGTTAATTCTGCAATTTAACTTATGATTTAATGTTTGTTTTCCTGTAAACTTTGAGTGTTGTTATATTGAAATAACTTGTTACTAGATGAATTTTAATAAAATATTCTTAACAGTACAATTTGTTGTTTTATTACTTTTATGTCAATCTGTTTAGTAAATATATATAAAAAAATGCATATCCTAGTTAAAAATTACAAATTGTATTTATTTTTAAAACTAATACTTTGAAATGAATTCTGCAATTTAGCTTATGATTTAAAATGAAAAGAGTTAATGTTCAATTAAATGAGTCTTGTAGTGCAGAAATAAGAAAAATAAAGTGAAATAATTGCCCTATAATGACAAATAGTAAACTAAAAAAATAATAAACCTATATAACGAACAAAACAAAGAAGCGTCATTAATTGCCGTTCAGGTGACCATTTGGGTGACGTCAATATTAAGGCATTAAAAGCGTCATCTTAACAGTGGCATAGTGATTTCGGCGTCATTGAATCACATCATTTTTAACATCGTTATTGACGTCCAGATGTCGTTTCTAAAATGGACCGATTGACCAATTTTATGACGTGATTTTATGACCTTCAGATGACGTCATTTATCACGTCATGCTACTACTTGGGGTACACACTGGTCATTGTAATAGAATGTTATTTTTTTTTAATAAAAAAGAAAAGAAATAGAGTGTTTCACACTCATATCTTCTTATTAACTTTAATTTCATTCACCTCCATTATTTCACACAACTGATGAAAACACAATCTTAATGCGTTTTTTTTTCCAAATGTTCTGCATTTGAAACGTTTGCAATTATTTATTCTACAACAACTAAATTTGAATTTTGAAAACTACATTTCAATTAGTCAATTTGATCTGTATGTCCAGTGGCTCTCAGAAGTCTTCGTACAGTTCAAAAATTTGTAGAATAAGTGCTGTTGTCTGGAATTGTTTTCGAATATTAACTTCCATATTTTTTTGTAGAATCTATATTTAATGCTGATTGAAACAAGATATTTTTAAAAGTGAATCGTTTTATTTTAATAAAAATCTGAATTGGTAGAACCAGAGAAACAAATACCACAAAAGTGTTTATACAACATGACATGTTTTGATAAATTCATTAATAAAATTATTTTCCGACTCCTTTTTTTTTTTTTTTTTTTAATTCCTTTGCTAAGACATTTAAAAAATCTATTGCCTATAATATTTGCTTTCTATTCATTATAATATACTTATCAGCCACAAAGAAACAATAAACAACAGTCTAAAATTGATCAAATTTCATCATAATTGTAGTAAAGTCATTCTGCTATTACATAATATAAGTAACCATATTGCTAATATATTAAATTTATTCTATTCAATGGTTTAGTATGTTTTAAAAGTTTTAAACAAGAACATAGAATCCAAAACCAACCAAGAAAAGATTACCCAACAAAGAAGATTTATTGTAAGGAAATTTGAGAAAAATCCACATTCGTGTGCTGTAAAAGTTTCTTCAGAATATAGGGAGATTTATTTAACTTCAATTTCCCCTGAATCTGTTTAGAAAGCAGTCAGATCAACTGAACTACATGGGCGTTCTACCCGAAGAAAAAATTTTGTAAATGCTCAGAATAAAAAGTTTTGAATATCTTTTACAAAGCAATGATAAATAAGCCAGAAACTTATTGGAATCATGCATTATTTGAATAAGGAAAACAAATGCAACATGTTTGGTTTCGATAGGCGCATAATTGTGCGGAGAAGAAAAAATGACGCACTTAATCCCAAAAACTTTGTTAGAACAGTAAAGCATAGAGGTGGAAGTGTCTTTTGTGTGTGGGAGCTTGTCAACATCAGGACTCTGTAATTAGGTGTTTAATGATGGAGTAATGAATTATGAACTCTATTTAAATAAGATATATTAAATTTGTCAGCTCAAAATGTATGTATTACAAATTACTTAATTTTCCAATAATAGACGATTCTTACAGAGGATAATAATTGAAGACACATTTTGATTTTTATACGGACATTGTATTGTCACACGGATATTGTTTTTGTATTTTTTGTAACAAATGTATTCTACTTCTTTCTATTTAATATTCACATTACTTCTTTCTATTTTACGAACATAAGTGTAGAGATTTCCCATAGACTTAACATTAGGAGGCGAAATCAAGATGGACGGTAGCGAAGAGCCTTAACAGTTTCTTATAGGGTTGCAAACCCTATTATGATTTGTAATAGGAATAATAAATTATCTGAAGGTTGTTTGGATGAGTTATAGAGTTGCAATTCGACACTTTATATCTGGTACTTGGCTAAAGGAATAGTACCTAAATTTTTTCAACACACTTTTTAGTTACAAATATAGCTAGCTCTTAACAATTTGAAGTGAATACACAAAAAGCAGCTTAAAACTAGCAATAAATTGAAAAGAAAAGGAAAAAGGATGCAAAATGGGACATTTTTGGATGTGCTATATATAGTTGACAGCAAAGGTTAAGTACAAAAATTAAAGCACAAGACATTGTTTACTTATATAAAAATCCCCACACACTTTTTAACCCCTTGACATACAATGACGTCTCGGAGACGTTATTCATTTCATGTGCCATTGTAGACATTCCCGTCTCCAAGACATCAAGAACCTTCTTCGGTGAACACAGGGCAGTATATTATTAGATTATCTGTTTCTGTCATACATCGATTGGTTGGTTGGTTGTTTTCAGATTATCTGGCGCCGTCAGCAACACGAGGGCTATAATGCGCCGACACATTCGTCATTAGACAAGCCAACATACATTTACAAACACCCATGCCTAACACGGGACTCGAACCCGCAACCTCGCGGTCTAGAAGCCAGCACGCTAACCACTATACCGTTTGGTCGGCTGTCATACATCGATGCTGTTTTGTTTAGACTGTTGAAGATGCTTTCCCCCTCTCAACAGTGCAGATAAAAAAATCGCATCAGCAAACAGACAAAAGCGCAATGAAAGCAGTAGTCAGTATAGCAGTGATTTCTGAAATTATCCACATTTATTTGTACACGCATTTTATTTTTATATCAAGGGGTTATTACACATGCCATATTTTTTGATGATAAATTGGGGGTAACAGCCTAGATTCTAGCCAGAGGCGATATTTTGTGATTTTGAAAACTTTTGTGTAGTCTCCCTAACTCAATATACTACACGATTTTTCCATAAAAAAAGTTTGTTGTATATGAACATTTTTGATATTGGGATTGCAATATACAGCCTAATATATCTTATTTACTTAATGATGTGGACAAAAGCGATTTACCAAAAGTTTGAGTTCAAAAACAAGCTTTTCCAATTTGATTTCAACAGTGATTAATGTTACTTACAAGGCAAAGATCTTGGTTAAAGCTACTGGTGTCCTCAAACATTGGCCGCACATTAATATTTTATTTAAATCATAAAATTTTGGGAAACTTGTGCCACGCAATTAGCTATTACTGCAAACCATTATGCATAATGAGAAAAAGGAATTTATTTTTTGAAAAAATAATAAGAAAATTCTTTTATAAATAATTCCTATGACAAATTGTACAACTCCCCCAAAACCACAAAGGTGATAATTTTGTTGCCCGCTTTTTCGACTGCGTACAACGTATAAACAACAGATTAAGCCTATTTTCTTACGAATATGGTACATTGATAAAACATTTTCGTTTTAATTTTGATAATCTTACAGTAGTAACATAAAAAAATAAAAAAATTCAATACCATTACGAAGTAAAGCACTCACCAACTTTTACAGCGAGTAAAGTATAAGGCGAAAAGAATTCCTTGTTTTTTGGAACTACCGACTGTCTATTTCTGCCGCTTATAAAGTACACAGCCAAATACGTCTCGTAATTTTGAGCATCTAGAAGAATACGAGATCGATCCCTTCTGACCCCACCACACCAACGAGAGGACATTGCGGTCACCACAGATTTAATGTGCACCAGCCCCCAGAGAATTCCTTCTCATTCGGAGCAATGGAGGCTTGTTTTAAACAGCTTGTTACCAGACACGTCTTAGCAATATTGAGTTTAAGTTTAAAACCCTTTAAAAATCTTTTCATTGCCAACCTCTACAAAACCTTTTCATAATAGTGTTTAAAAGAAAGCTTGTCACTTTATCCTTTTCAAATCCTTGACATAAGGGGTACTCTGCAACCTTGTCGCTGACAAGTATATGACAAGGTTTTCATAAGCTTGCGATGTTAGGTCACTGAGCTAGAATACCGAACTGGAGTAACTACTCCCGGCCACTTAACAAGCGACCAAACGAGCTTCCACGGAAGCGCGTTTCAGACAGCCAATAGGCGAAACATGCTCTTTTTCCCAGTTACCTAGCACGTTATAGTAAAATATTTTGCTGATTTCCGCTTTTCAAGCTATGCAACTAAATTCATTATTATTCTTTGTTTCTTTTTTTTTTTTTTTTTTTTTTTTTATATATATATTATTATTATTATTATTATTATTTTAGAAGGGTAATTTCTTGTTGAGCATTTAATTGCAGAAACAGATGGGGAAAATTGTTAGAGAATGTTGCGGAACTTCAATTTCATATCTTTAAGTTTAATCACATAGTGAAAGAGCTTTAGTCTTTTTTATATACATTTTGGATGTTAAAACTAACTTGTAAGGAATAATGTGTTTTTTTAGTGATTTGATGAAGTTATCATTCATTGTTTCAAATCGATTTTATATTCAGATACTTCTAATGACTGGTTAAATATACCTGAATACTTCTTTTATGCATTCGTTTACTACTTTTTTTCGGTAAATCAAATGCTAGATATAATTAGGAAACCGTGTTCTGCTTTTTAGATATGAATATATTCGACAAAAATCTGTTTCGTAAAAAAATATGCTGTAATATTGGAATCGAAAATCAATCATTGAAATACTATGTGCTTAAGCTTTACATATGATTAGCTTTTATGCTCAACTATTTTGAATTTCACTTGTATATATAATTGAGCAACCACATAGGAATGTATACTGACTGTATAAAACTATGATTTTACGAGAAAAGCTCATGATGTTGAAGGAAAACTGCCAAACTACTATAAATATCAATTTTGAACTAAGAATTATAATAAATGAATTTCTATTAAATGAAAAAATTATATTTTATCCTCAAATTGAAAACGTAGTGTGTTTTGAAGATCTTCACGAGTCACAGATCACGAAGTAAATTATAGATCGGTATCTTAGATATTGCGTTTAAAACATTATGGTGAAAATTTAACTTTAAAGAATACATACAAATAATCTAACTTAAAGACAGAAGTTGACAAATCATCTCTGGTATAGTTGCTTTTCAATTAGACCATACGAAATGTAAATATTTCAGATATGAAACATTGTAGGGATAACCAGGATTTTGATGAAATGCTTGTGTGAAGTTCTGGACGTTTTAGTTTTATTTCATTATTGTGTAAGAATTTAATATATACAATTTTCAAAAGCATGTCTTCCAAATTAGCTATTTTCAAACTTCTCTGGCTAAAAGAATTATAAAAACACCACGATTGAGTTGCAATTGCTATCCGATTTAGAGTTTTAAATATTTTGCACAACCGGGGGATAACGTTTAAAGTCTTACAGCACAGCATACATACTACAGTTGTAAAACCATAGTGTTTTTCTTTTATTTAAATTGCCTCACTATTTCAAGACGCTTTTATACATAATATACTTAATAATATTTCTTAAATAGGTGCTTAGGAAGATATCAGTGACTCCACTCTTAATTTACAATGCTTACGTTTCTTATTAAAAAATCATTAAATTAAAAGAACTAAATATAAACGTTTGAACTTGAAATTCCATAAATATTGAAAAATAATTCAACTTTGGTTTCCCTTCACAGTTATAAAACGCGAAGAAAATTTCCCCCTCTTTTGCCTATTTGCACGCACACATTTCAGAATGGGGTGTGATGCGATCGGCTCGCCGAGTCCGCACTCCAGTCTTAGTTCTTTAGCTCAGTGTCTTATGTTACCCTCAACGTTGTCGCTGATAAGTATATGAAAAGGTTTTTGTAAGCTTGTCTTTGGATTACCCTGTAACCTTATCACTGAAAGTCTAATTACAAGTATACGACATGGTTTTCGTAACCTTGCATGCTATCTGGGTTGGTCAACGCGGTGCCACAGAACACATCTAATGATATACGTAGGTGTTTCACATTACATCTTACATTTGATCTTGTAATGGACACATCCTAGAGAAAAATTTTAAAAGATTTATTAAATTAACCAAAATCCGACTGAAAACATCACATAACGACACGAAAGTAAAATGGTAAATTATGTTGGTAAACGAACTTTTAGATGTTAGATATATATGATAACTGTAATACAGAAGATATTTGTTAATAAATACAAAGGAATTTAACGAATTTATTGTGTTTAAATGTTATTAATAGTCATTAAATAAAATCAAAATGTCAATACCAACTCAGCACAATATATCTTTGACGACAACACAAAATGTAAACAAAAACTGGATGAATTTAAAACCTAAAAAAACAAAACGATGCATAAAAAAAATTCTTTAAATCCTCACATGCGCAGAAATAGATTTCGGTATCGACTAACAGTAAATATTTTGAAATATTACAATAAAATTCGAACCGTTAATTCTACAGACGATTGTGATACATAAAAATAATCAGAAAAATAAGGAGGATACATTAAAATAACTTTTGGTGTTATTCTGATGTAATAAAAAAATAGTTGCCGTTCTAAGAATTTCTTGTATGCCATTGAATTTTAATGAAAGCATTTTTTGATCGAATTTAAAAGTTGTTCTCTACTGTCTCCATGTACTAAAGCTCCTATGTACCAAATTTCGTAGCCTTAGGTGCAAAACTGTGGATTTGTTTAAGGTTCAGAAGTACAGACAACTCAGTTTTGTCAGATATATGGCAATTTTATCTCTCCCCTCCCTTTCCCCTACTCATGTATTTTACCCCGTCTGGCAAGGCTCCTGGAGGACAGATTCCGAAAATAACCGACATATTTTCCATCAGAAAGAATAGTAATTTTTCTTAAATTGACTTAGAGAATATAATCTAAAATAATTGCTAAAACGCCACAATATTACTGAGTGTGAGCCAGGGACTAGGGAGTAAAGCGAAGTATTTCTTTTTTCAAAAAATAATGCAGAAATATCAATTGGACGCAGAAACAAATCGATGAAAACCCATACCGGGATGAAAATGGCCAATGAAATACATCCTCCGATAGATTGTGATTCCTTGCCAGGTGCCAGTTACAATTTCGAAAAAGTATGACATCACGTATAAAAGTCTATCAATGCTATTTGGATTCCATGAAAGGTTATGAAAGGTTTTATCTTGTAGTAAACCTTTTCAATAAATTTAGCAAATCTCTGTAAAAATACATTTGTGTTTTCAGCTAATCACAAATGTTTATTTCATTTTTTCCAGGAGAAATTGCAATAAGTATTTATGATGAGCCTTTAGTTCATTTATATCTTGTTGCCACTAAAATTCAAGAACTCATAATATCTTCTCCAATCAGAGTTGAGGAGTTTCTCGTGTGTTAGTAGTCAGTCTTATGACAGTGAAATCTTTGATATTTGTTTTTCTTAAAACATTTATAAAACTGGGCAAAAATCACAATTTCTGTTGAAATTCAAGTTTCGGTTAATCCAGGAAAAACTGTTTTTCAACACAAAGTTTCTAAACAGTGTCGATTGAACCACTACATCTATTTTGTAAGTTGATGTTTTTTACTGAATAGTAGGCTTAGTGGTGCATGTTTTATTTAGTTCATTAATACTAATTATTCATTAATACTAATTATTCATATCTCACTAATTAAATATGAATCGTGATAAATGTGCTGTAAGCAAAATATCCATTTCAAGTTCAATTGGAAATATAATATTTCTGAAATCAAAAGTTTGGCGACCATACCGCGAAGTAAGTAATTACGATTCTGCTCGGTCTCAACATGAGTCTTCATTTCATTTAAAAGATAAATTTCGATTTTGAAAAGAGAAGTAAAATTCTGTTTAATTCAAGAAATAGTAACATTTTTAGAAAACTTGTTCCTCGCTTAATGAGAACAGTTTTCAATCACATTCATTAACTAGCTTGTTTTTCCCAATATGCAATATATTTTGAACTTGTCAAATGTAATAATGTTTCTTTGTACTAATTTAGAAACTATTTAAAGTCTTAAGGGTATTTTCTACATCACTTGATTTCTAAAAGTTTTCAGTTCATAGTTTTCTTCTGTATGATGAATCCCCCCCCCCCCTTTTTTTTTTTTTTAATGTTTAAAATACATTGGTACAAATACCTAATATTTTTCATTCTGCTGTGTTGTTTCCAATAATCTCGGAATGCGGTTAAAAGGCAAAATATATATGATAAGAAATTATTTAATTATATTCTTAAAGTGTTGTTTTGAATTGTTTCATAAAGTGTTGTAAAGTGTTCTCTACGGTCTCCATGTACTAAAGCTTCTATGAACCAAATTCCGTAGCTCTAGTTGCAAAACTGTGGATTTGTATAAGGTTCAGACGTACAGACAACTCAGTTTTATATCTATGTATATATAACTGAGTTGTCTGTATGTCTAAACCTTATACAAATCCACATTTTTGCACCCAGAGATACGATATTTGGTAGATAGAAGCTTTAGTACATGTGTATTGTAGAGAACTGCTTTTAAATTCGATTAAAAGTTGCTTTCATTAAAACTTAAGGACATTAAAAAAAAATTCTTGGAATGGCAACGATATTTTTTTATTACATCAGAATAAAACCAAAAGTTATTTTAATGCGTCCCCCTTATTTTTCTGATTATTTTTATGTATCAAAATCTTTTGTCCGCATTTAAATACTATTATAATTTTCCATATATTTACTGTTATTCGGTGCTCTGCGCATGCGCCGTTTGAAAGCGTAACATGATATTGTTAATAACATAATACTCTGATGTAAGCAGAACGGCTAAGATTATTGAAATTCACCGAAAACTTTCATATGATTTCGACATTTGTTAATATTTCTTCTTATTACCAAGTAAATATTTATTCGTTTTCTTTAATATTGTTACGAATTTTTGTATATTTGTAAATATTTCGTAGTGTTAATTTTGTAAATAGGACAATTTATGTACATTTTGCATAAGGCAGTGCAATAGTTCGTCTTAACTTGGCTTCCCTGCAATGTGACCCTTAATGCTTGATAACGAGTTTTACAGAGATAACGCTGGGAAGCGAGTTTTACAAGGAGCAGGGCATTTAACGTTATGGTAATGGCAATCTCACCAAATTGGCGATATATAGAGCCAAGTTGGCGATGGTTTTGGCGACTAATTTTTGTCGCCAAACTTGGCGACTATTTTGCGATATTTTCGGTCCCCATGTACATGTATAGGACTTTTCGACTACGATCTTAATATCTACCTTCCAAATATCTACCTCTAGAAGTTTCAAGAATGTTCGCTTCCCATATATAAGACCGGCCAAGTGAGCGGGGTGTTAGTTGAGTGAATTGAGTCACTGAGTTAGGTTAGTCAGTTGTTGACTGGAGTGAGTTGAGTCACTGAGTTAGTTGACTGAAATTATGGAGTGAGTTGAGTCCGTTAGTTGACTGGAATTACTGAGTTGAGATACTGAGTCTCAGTGAGCATTCAAAGTAGAGTAGTTCTAAAGCGAACTGTATTGCATTGTCTTTTGCAGCGATTTTAGCAGTTGTGTTCAGAGGTGGCGCCATCAGGGGGGCTAGGGGGGCTGGAGCCCCCACCATTCCCCGTCGGACACAATCGTGTTGTTCGTCGGGGGACTACGACAACGACATTTTTTTGTTTTTGCTCTTTTGACGAAATTTACACTAAAACAGTTTCTCTCATTTACTTACAGTTACTTACAGTTACAGTCATTTACTTACAGTTACAGTTTGGTATTTGCTTAAATTTGGATGCTTTTTAACTGCTCGGATCACAAGTCTGAACTCAGGAATCACATATAAAATTTAGTAGGCCTGATCTCAAAAATTTTAGCGACGGGATAAATTATTTTTCACACAGTTATCGTGGAAATTAAAAAATTCGTAGGGAAACTGAATAAATAATTTTGTTAAGGAAACAATTCGATACGTTTTCACAAAAATTACTCACTTAAAATCACAATTAATTTTTTGACCAAATTCGTAATTTCCCCGACAGGGTGCGGTGAACTGTATCAACACATGGTATGTTATCTTCCATAGTTACTCTGTATCCAGGGACGACGGGAACGGGGGGCGTAGGGGGCGACTCGCCCCCCCAAAGTTTTAGAAAGTTGGACAGTCGGCAAATTTTCAAAAATTTTATCGAGATTTTTCTTTTTCTTAAGTCGATCCACAATAAAATCGAATTAAAGGGGGGGGGGGGGGAATGGAGCAAAATTATTAAAAATATCTGAATGGCAGCGTGACCCGAGTTTGACGAATCGACATTTTTACAATAGAAGTCTATTATAGGGGAGTCGGTGTCTTTTTTTCCGGCTACAATGATGGACTGCGAACGCAAATATTACCACAAGTTTTTAGAAAGGCTGGTAGTCGGCAAATTTCTGAAATGTCATCCCTTCTTTTAAAAATCCCTACTGACGGATGTTTCAAAACATATTGAATGGAAAAAGTACAAATAATTAAACTCATCATTAGTATTATAAAATTGTGATCACAATGCAGCTTCAGTTGACGGTCGGCAATTTTGAATCGGAGTAAGTATATCCTTTCTGACAGGAGCATTAAAATAATATCATCATTGATATCTTCACTGACATTAAATAACTTTTATGTGTTACAGTAGATGATATACTTTTATTTGTGATACGTCAGACAACGCCTCAAAAACCATGACATACACATTAAACGTCATTTACATAAAATATGTAATGTACATCACATGAGTTAAAGGTTTCATACAAAATTTCAAAACACCAAAATTTTGTATCCGAAAATTGACCCGCATTTTACAAAGTTACTGCAATTAATGTCAAGTAGAACTCCATAAATGTTGTTATGTACAGGATGGTCATAAAGAAACTTTGCCGATATATGGATCTCTAAAGGCAGTCTTCAACAGATCGAGATGAGATTTCAGGTATAGTTATTCAGAGATATGAGGTCGGAATTCTATTAATTTCGGCAAAATGGCGCTCATGATTACCCTGGTTATAGTTACGAATAGCAACGCCTACTTTTTCCAATCGAGAAATGATCACTGCATGCGAAAACCCTAAAGAGCGTTGGAATGTTACGTGTATCACAAAAAACGGAAGCACAAAATACAGATCTGCAAACTGCCAACAAAAACACGATCGGAGCAATGGAGGCCGCTCACCAAATATTCAGCTTGGAAAACCGATTAAATTGTCTGTGATGGCACTCATGTGAACTTTGGCCTCTGTCAAATGCAAATTTCCATCGTGCGCCTCAATCGCGTTTTTGTTGGCCGTTCGCAGAGCTTTTTAATTTTTGTGCAAGCATAATGCGTCCGTAGTAGTTAGAAAAGGAGAGTCCTGAGCCATGGCGGTATGCGGTATGGGACGAGGGACGATGACGTCACCGGAAATCACGTGACCGGAAGTGGAGTGGAGTTGTTCCCCTCCTGCTGCTGTTTTAGTTTCATTATAAGCTGTTTATGTATGACGTCACAGATGATGTCATAATGTGTTTTATATTAAAGTTTAGAGCGATGGCAACACTTTTTAGTTTCGGTTTAGTTTCGGAGTTGAGTTGTTCTAGGACTGCTTGTAAATGAATAAGTTAGAGTGATAGGTTTTTATTGCGTGACATCACAGTAGGTATGACGTCATAATGTGTTTTATATCAAAGTTTTTGAGCGGTATCAACACTTTTTAGTTTTTGCTTCTAGTTAACTGGAGTTGAGTTGTTCTAAGGCTGCTTATAAACGAATAAGTTAGAGTGATAGGTATTTTTACTAATGACGTCACAGAGGGTATGACGTCATTCTATGTTAAGATTTACGTTTTAAGTGGTGATAACATTGGATATATACCAAATTTAGTTTTCAGGTGTTGGCAACGAGTTCTGATCGGTCAGCTAAATGCTAATAAGTTTTAAACATGTGACCAAAAGTTAACTCCTGATTGACTGTTTGGTTTTCTAGCGAGTTACTTACATATCCTTTAGCCAAGTTAAAATACCTGCAACAAAGTTACACAAAAAAAAAAAAATGTTAAATTTGAAAAGTTAATAAAAGGAAGGCCATTTGCTAAGGGTCTAAAGAACCCTAACCCCGAGCTACACGTGACATTTCAATATTTTACCAAACAATTGTTAAAATATCGACTATCGGACGTTGCCTTCATGGTAACTCATCTACCCACCGCCCTTCCCTAACTAATTTTGAATAAGTTAAGACTTTAGAATTACAATTAATAAATTTTGAAAAATTATTTATTAAAGGTGAGGACCCACCTCCAGCCTGATACCTCTTTTAGGAAGAATTGGTACCGCCCCACTCCACCCTAACAAAAAAAAAAAATCTGTGAAAAAAAAAAACACGAAGTATTAAACACGTCTTTCACACTCAGGTATCTAAGTAGAAATGGCGAGACGGCAACCGGTAGCGTCTATATATGAGGGGTGATCACGTGAATTCACCGACCAATCAGGTTTCATGGTAGAGGGCGCTGCTGACTATCGACCCGTCAGAAGGGAGGGGAGCGAGACTAGGGATGTTTCAACACGCTTCAACGCGTTTGCGAGTTGAGTTGTTGTGTAACGATCTTGCTTGAAACAGTTAAAGTGATAGGCTTTTATTGAGTGACGTCACAGTAGATATGTCGTCATGAATTACTTTATGTTAGAGATCGGAAAAATACTTGCTTGCGATTGGTCGGTTTTTAGACACATCACCAAATACTCTCTTCTCATTGGTTGAAATGTGTCACGTGATTTCATTGGCTATACAGTTTATGGTGCTTTGAAAGATTATTTGAAATTGTAAATAAAAATTATTCAATGGAAATATGTGTGTGTGATTTTCTTATGTGAAATAATAATAATAAAAAAAAAAAAAAATGTTAAAGCAATATCACTTTATTGAATCATAAATTTTCCCACTTTTTAGGTGGTTTTACATTTCGTCTCAACTTTGTTTGGACAATTTTTACAGGTGACTTTAGCAACTTCTTATTTCCGATAAACTGCTTCGGAACATTTAAATCTTTCAAAACAGTATTAAATAAACTTTTCCGTGATACATTACTTTTGGTACTGTACATATAATCGAAAAAGTCGACAATGTTAGAGTTTGGTATTTTTTCTCCGTGAATGGAGATTTGACCCTTGGAATTCCATGATAAGATATCAGGTTGATTCTTGATGAGAGCAAGTGTATTTTCAGCTTTTCTTCGCATGGGTTTAGAAAGTGATGCTAATATAAGTTCTTGATAATTATCATCTTTTTGAAGTTTCTTTATTTCTTCTACTTTCACAGATTCTTCAACTTTCCTCTTATCTTCTATTTTCTCCACTTCTTCTTTCTTCCTCTCTTCAGCTGTCTTACTACTTTGTTCATTCGGACGTGAATTATTAAATTCTTGCAGATTTAAACTTTTCTTCAACAGTTCATGATAGAGGACCAATTTTTCATGATCAGGTAAGTCACTATGTAAAATTTGTATCATTGCCTTTTCAAGCTCACTAAGCCTTTTATTGGAAACAGTATGTTTTGTCACCAATTCTTCGGGTATAAGAGCAAACTTCTTAATTTGAGCCATGAAATAATGTAGTTAAAACACTCAAGGCTGCAGGAATAAGTATGTTGAGGAAACCTCCTTTCTGTAAAATGACTTGACGTTTTTTCGGTAAAGACACTTTACGATTACTTAAATGACGCAATATCTTCTTATGTTTAGAGAGCGTTTTCTTCTGTCGTGCAGTCAATGGGATATTTCCATTCAATGTGTTAATGCAACATTCGCATATGGCTTTTATACAGTTCTTATTGAGTTTACTTAATAAAGTTTTTCGTAACCTTAAAGGACAAATTTGCAACAGTCGTAATTGATTGAGTTGCTCATTCTTAAGCGTCATCTTGCTAAATGATACTTATCTTCAAAGTCATTCACTTTTATATCATTTAAATTGATACACGATCTGTCTTTCAGTAGGTAAAATTTTGGTACGTAATCGTAACTCTTCTGGTGTTTCGGCACGTAAATCTATAAATAAATAGGAATAGGGGTTTTTCGTTGCATCTTCAAAGACTTCTTGAAATAACTTGACATGTCGAGGAAATAATTGTCTTCCGAGATGTGAAATTTGACTCACGTCTCGTCTATTTTTACACAGTACTAAATAGTGTGCATTCAATGTAATGTCACGCATTTCTTTCCCCTTGTAGAAAAAATTTTGTGTTATAAAGATAACACTCAGGTTTAAATGATGACTACCTTTTGTAAAAAGATCAGTTAAATGACTGTTAGCATTTGACATTAAATCATCAATTACGAAGAGTGTATTCTCGCCCAAAAATTCTTTAAATGTCGTAGGTAGACCTTCTACAAATGTCACATTATCAATTTCATCATATAAGGGTTGATGTATTCCATAAAACCAAACAATCTTATCGGGAACAATTGAAAACATCCCCTGTTTTTCACTTATCAAATCCCGCACAAAATAACTTTTACCACATCCTGTTGGACCGGCGATTACCATCGTAAAAGGATGTTGCAACTTTGGAAATTCCATATTGAATGAGAGACGAGACATAGTGCTACTGTTTAAATACTTTCTTTATTGATAAAATGGTGCTACAATTCTAAAGCGCTTGATTACAAAATGATGCACTTTGATATCATTACATATTTGATTGGGTACAAAAGACAAGAGAATATCGTTCATAGAACGTCCATTACATTTAGAATATAAATAAAAAATACAATATTGTCCACACACGGAACTCGCATTCGATTGAAGTATCATAGGATTAAACTCTACATGTCGATAATGCTTTACATAACTTGATATTCCTCCGGGAAAATAAGACGGTGGGTTTCCGAACGAATCAAAGAAGCATATTTCTGTAGGTGATTCTATATAAAAAGCCACCCAATGGGTACCTTCTTGATTGGACTTGTCAGTGTTGGCAATAAAACAGGCTGGAAAGTTTCGAACATATGTTGGTAATCGATCACTTGAGAAAACACCCAAGAATATATTCTTGGTTTTTGCATTTCCAGAAAGAATTCTGGTTATTTGTAGGGTATCCATTAATTCGGAAAGTCGCACACCACGTGACGTGATTTGGATATTTCAATCACGTTTTGAAACTCTGCATAAATGAGCACTGATAAAGTTTCCGTAATAGCCTCGGAAAATTTAATTTCCACACGTAAATTTCCTTGGTGTTGCAGATTAAAATGTTCTCCGTCGCAAAGATCAGGACTTAGATCAAATGCGTAAAGTACATGACCTCTGGCATATTCTTCTTGAGATAAGTAAATTCCCTTATCACGATTAAATCCGGAAAATAAGCTATGATAAGCCCGAACGTAGTTGTTGGAATCAAAATTAAGCTCTAAAGGCTTGCAGGGAACCGGTTGCCCATCTACATAAATAGATACAAAGTTTGCACTATGGTGAGAAAAGAGAAATGGGTTCTTTGAATATTGCCCATTCATTGCAGCATTTCCTAAACAGGTGAGAATGACACGTTTTGGCATGAGTCCAAGAAACACATTATCTTGTAAAAAGGACCAACTCCCTTTGGCAATGCTATAAGTTTTGCAAATCACACGATCAATTGGATATTTGCACGATGTCTTCTCCAAAGCCTTAGCATGCCCAATAGCAACGGCAGGGCTAACCTTCACTTTTCTTATAAATATAGAAGCATGCTCTAGAACTATCTTATAATCCCCATCCACTTTGGTTGAAATTAAGCAAAATGAGGATTTGCTGCGTATCATTTTAATTTTGATATCTACCAAGTTAATCATGAGACGATTTTGTTGAAAAATGTCACAGTGGAGTTGACCAATCATTTCTACGGTCTGACTGTCTTTGATAAGATTGTAACGCGTCTTCAATCCAGCATCAGCTTTCTCATCTATGGGGTCTATGATATCAGGTTGCGTATCTTTGAAGAATCCTTCACAGGTCAGCAAACTTTTCTTGGCATCTTCCCCATAATTTAACAATGTCTCTATATAGGCTCTAAAAGGATAAGTGTTGCTTGCAGAAGAAATATTTCTCTCGTTTAAACTAACGTCTACTTGACTGAAAAGCGAATGTAGGAAAAGGTTGACGGGAGCAACTGGTTCCTTTTCTGCTAGTTTAGTTCCATCTGCTTTCATCACTTTCACTTTCACGTGTAGATAGGAAGCAGCTAAGTCCACATATTCTTCACTACTTCCTGATATTGAAAATTCAATCGGTCCACCATCTCGTACACTTGAAAGGGGATGAAATTCGACAAATTGTCCTTTTTCGATAACGGTCTGGGTTGGGGGAATTGAAAATAAATCTAATTCCGACTTGACGCAAGGAGCAGAGTCTTTGTAGATGAAGGAAGCCATTAGGAGAAAATATCATGCGATGTGCACTTCTTCTTGGCTGAACGTGGAATGATGGTTTTTTTCTTCTGCATACGCTTTTTATGTCTTTTTCCACTACCAATCATAGTCTTGACTTTGGTGGCGGCTTTATCTGTTAACACATTTCCAGCTTCTTTGAGTCTTCGTTTGGCGGCCATTTTAAAATCTTGACCTTGAGAAACATCATTCATCAGGTTGACACCGCTGTGAAACATTTGTTTCCCAATAGCTTTAGCACCTGATTTCAGTAGCGGAGCTGCGGCACGAAAAAATGATCTGAATAGACCTCCTAATCCATATCCTCTCTGATAAGAACTTCCTTGATAATAATTCAAGCCTTTTCCCGTCTGCTGCACATAATAATCTTCGAAAGATTTTTGACAACACTGGTAAGGGACATACATTATGAGAGAGACTTCTGACGAAAGTGTAACTTCACGTATGAGCGCCCACGTTCAAATGGCGTTAAACATCCCGAGTGCGTCCTTATAACGATTTCCAAAGTCTCAATAATTTTCCGGTTTACAGGTAAGTAGTGCGGTCTATCATACTGTTCGCTAATCATCTCACCATCTTGTCCTCTCACTCTAACCACTCGAAGGAGAGGTGCTAAGACATCTCCCACAATTTGTGGTTCCACTATATCCGTATAAATCATCAATACGCGATAATGTGCAGAGGGGTCGGCTACGAATGGACCCACAACAGTTGCTTCTATACTTGCGTCAAACGAAGTTATTTCCATAGGTTCAAATCCAAGCATTTCAGCAAGTCCTTGATATAATATGAGTTTCGCATTATTTTTCACAGTTATCTGAACACGCTTAGTTACCGCATTATAACTTGTGACAATTTTATCATCATGTTCTTTCACATAAATAGCCTTTAAAATATCAGGAACTGTCTCATAACAACCCGGAGGTAATCTTCTTCCTACCTCTAACTTTCCACTCGTCTCGAATCCAATTAAATTATTCTGATGATTCACATTATACCAAGTATGCGGATATAAAAACTCTACCGTTCCAACTTCCCATTCTCCTTTCAGTTCAATTGGTATGGGTAAGCGAGTAATAAAATGGGAAATTTTATTTTCAGGAAAATAGGACATGGAACTATCCGAGATGAGTGTTATGTAGAAACTCATGATAGCAAATGAGTCTTGCAACATGTGCTAGTAGTATTTATAGGGCTAGTAAGTTTGAAGTGGGGATCCATTGATTAAACTTGTCGGGGTATCCTCGATATTTCACAAAATATTCCATTTTCTTTTTACGCATGCGCTTTCTTAAAACTTCTTCAACAGGAAATTCGTCTTTCATTGTTACTTTTTGTAACTCTTGTGCGTAAAACGTTCCTTGTATAGGCTCTCCTAATAAATCATTCACTCTATACACTGCAGGTTGTCTCTTGACACACTCTGTTATGACAAACAATTCTTCCGTCCAATTCGTTTCATACCCCTTTTCAAAGGTTAATTTCTTCTTTGAAATGCGAACTACCTCATCTACATTAAATACGCATTTGGGTTTAGGTAAATTATCCATATCTCCATAGAGAGTGAACCAAACATCTTGTTCATTTTCGGCATTCACCTCCACGGGAGCTCTTTTTATACTTGAATGGTAAGTATGATTATAACTTTTCACTAAATCTTGTAATACGTCAATGTATCTATGAGTATTTTTAGCAGTAAAGTACTTCCACATTTTAGTTTTAATACTTCTATTCCAACGCTCGACTATGTTTGCTTTCGACAAATTATATGTCGTGAAAAATCTAATCCCCTTCTTTTTTAACAAGGTCTGAAATAGATTATTCTTAAATTCCGTTCCCTGATCAGTCTGAAGTGATTTCGGAGTTCGCTGATCGAATATTATTTGAAAAGCTTCAACAATATCTATACCTCTCTTTCGTTTCAGAGGAATTAGCCATCCAAACTTTGATAGCACATCAATACAACTCAAAATAAAGCGATAACCATCATTAAACTTTTGAAGACTTGACATATCCACCAAATCCGCTTGCCATTGCTGATCAATGTTATAAACAATCACCCGATTCGTAGGAAATTTATGACGAATGGACTTGTGTAGAGTGTACGCATCCACCCCCTTTAGCCATTTCTGTATCGTTTTCTTGGGAATCTTTCTTCCTGAGGCACGGTATAATGCATCGATACCACCGAAACTTGCTACATGACCCGGGTCTTGATACGTCGCATTCATTACAGCAAGAAATTTTATTAACTCTTATCTGTATCCTAAGTCTTAACATTTTCACATTGAAATAGATAAGTTTCCAGTTTCATTGAGACGAAGCGTAAAATCGATAGCGAATCGATCACTACTACTTAAAAAATAAATAAATAATAATGCAACACATAAACAAATACACAAGTATGCAGTATTCACAACCTCACTCGATAGAATCATACTTGCAACTAACACATTCAACTATAAACTTTACCTTATAAAGAACAAAACTTGATAAAATTAATGTCCTTAAGATCATATCAATACCTTAAAATTCCTTGAAACTCCGTTTAAATGCAAAATTCCCACTATATCCCCTCTGTGACGTAACATAAATATTTTTCAAGCAAGAACGCTATCTTCAATTCCCACCACGTGGTAATTTTTCTGCAAGTTTTAAAATTAGTTTAAATTATATTTTATAATCATTCATCAACTATTACTTAAATCTTTCCATTTCAACAAGTATCAACGTTAAAAACCCACGTGATAATTTTTCTATAAATAAATATTCATTTAATAAATAAGCGTCAATACCTTATCTGTTTAAATGCTAGATTCCAGCCATATCATCATTATGACGTCATGTGTTAAAAGTCAATGAGTTTATATTTTGCAATCGTTATCATCAGCTCAACTCGCAAACGCGTTGAAGCGTGTTGAAACATGCCTAGTCTCGCTCCCCACCCGCTCTGATCGGTTAGAACCAAGCAGCGCCCTCTACCATGAAATCTGATTGATCGGTGAAGTTACGTGATCGCCCCTCATATATAAACGCTACCGGTTGCCGTCTCGTCATTTCTACTTAGATTCCTGAGGGTGAAAGACGTTCATCGTGTTTGCTTAGTATTTGCTTATTGTGCTTGTTTATCATATTTTGCTGCTACTTTAGTTTTTTTTTCTGATTTCATCTGAATTATTCGGTAAGTAAATTTTTTATTATTTGTGAAATGTTAGTATCTTTTAAGTAATATATATATATATTAAAATGTGTTAAGTATGTTAAAGTAGTCGATTCAAGTATTACATAAAAATTATTTCCAACTTGTATTGAAAATGTATGTTTTTCTTTCGATATTTATATATATATATTTTTTAAATTTCAGTTATTTATAATGTCATCATCACGTTCTCCTTCTCCCATGGATATCGCTATGGAAGTTAATGACCAAGTAAGTGTTCTTTTAGTAATATATTTTTAAATTATGTTTGAATGCATATAGATTGTATTTATTTCAAAATTACTTACTATGTATCTAAAAGAATATTCTTTAAATATGGTTAAACTTGTTGCTTTTAAGTAGATGAATGTTTAATGTCTAAGATAAATTTTAAACTGTGCTATTTAACGTCGCATAATTGATTTGTTCACTTAAAACTTTCTCAATTATATTTAAAATTCATGTCAATAATATATTCCTTAAAACTTTTTCTAAATGTTGTTCATTAGTATAAGATTCACGCCAAAATTTGTACTTGGTATTTTTTCTAAATGTCAATCACTTGAATATTAGTATAAGATTCACGCCAAAATTTTCAATGCTTAGTAGTTTTCAATGTTGTAACTATTCAAAGTCGCCCCAAATTCACGCTGAAATTTTCATTACTTTTTGTACTTAGTAATTGTCAGTGCTGTAACTATTCAAAGTTGCCCCAAATTCACGCCAAAATTTTCATTACTTTTATACTTAGCAATTTTCATTGTTGTAACTATTCAAAGTCGCCCCAAATTCACGCCCGATTTTTCTCTGACGTAAAAAACTTAGAATAATTTCTCAATATCTTACTTTAGGAGGTTGTTGTTGAATCTACTGCTGCTGGACCTTCTAATGCTGCATCCACCTCACGCGATTTACATGTAAGTATTATTTCAATCATTTAGGTGAAATAATATTAACTTTTAAAACATGTTACTCAAAATTTCTATTTTCAACAGGTCTGTACCATCTGTCAGAAGGGTTTTAATCATAAGGGACATCTTAATCGTCATCTGAAAATCCATCAGAAAACTGTAAGTATTACATTCTAAAGATAAACTATTGTTTAGAATATGTTAAAATAGCTTATTTAAATGTTAAATAATTTTCTTAGGTACTTGCTGCTGGACCCTCACAACATGCTGCATCCTCAATTGCTGGACCTTCCAATGCTGGGAATTCCGATGTTGAAGCTCATGTAAGTATTTTTTTTTTTTTTTTTCTTGGAGAATGAATTTTTAGAATTAATAGTTTTTCAGAGAAGAATTTAACAATTTATCGAGATTTAAAATATAGTGCTTTCAGATTGATGTATTTTACAAGTAGAAGAAGATATTTTTAAATAAAGTTTTGTAATAAAATGTGTTTTAGGAAAAGACAAATTTTAAATAATATGTCTACTATTACTGTGAAATAATGTCATGTAACTCATCACAGTTTTATTGTCAACAGATATGTCACATCTGCGAGAAGACCTTTGTCCAGAAATTTACTCTGACGAGACATCTCAAGAATCATGCTGGCAAGAAGAATTTCACCTGTGAGATATGCCAGAAGTCCTTCACACGTAATGCTGACTTAATCCGTCACATGGAGAGTCATCAATCCGCCACCCCTCATGCCTGTCCTGATTGTGGAAAGAGTTTCGGTCGTAAGGATGTTATGATGCAACATCTGCTCACCCACCTTCGAGTTGCCCAAGTAGGAGGAAATCAACCAGCACCCTCTGCACATAGAAGGAGGAGAGTAGAGGTGAAGACGTCTGATGTCTTTGCCACTCGCCATTTATTCCCGAGTGAAGAGGCAGTTGGAGACCTGCTTCTCTTCATTAGGGAAAGCACTCCCCAAGTTCAGGATGTGCTACAGGAAGAGTTGGGAGAGAAGAGGGCCATCAAGTGGTATGTTGTCTCTAAAATCCGGTTCGTTCGTAAGAGTGATGAGGGAGATGAAGAATTTGCCACACCCTATTTCCGGAGTAAGGTGGAGATGGAGCTGGATGACAGCGACCTCCCTGAACACATCGACCAAGCCTTCGCCAAAATCAAGTCCTCCTTCGATGAATTCATCGAGCGGGGATCTGGATGGGTTCTCGATGAAATCATCCATTTGGAGGTGAAGACTGCTACATATCAACCTCTAGCCCCTGCCAGCCACTTCAAGTTGCCCAACAAGTTGGCAGCAAAGAAGGCCGTCCTCAACATCCAGAATGAAGACAATAAATGTTTCATCTGGTCTGTCCTGGCTGCCCTCCACCCCATTGTTCATACAGATCATCCGTATAGGGTCGACCACTATGCAGAATACGAGCAGGAGCTCAAAATGGGAAATGTAAGCTGTCCCGTCCAACCGTGCAAAGTTCGTTTTGTGGAGGCACTGAATAATCTGAGAATAAACATCTACGGCTATGAAGATGATGAGATATTACCTCTATATATCTCTAAGAGGGAGGATCCTGAGGTTATCAATCTACTTTACATCATAGAAGGAGAGAGGCAGCATTATTGCCTAATTAAGAGTATGTCCAGGCTTCTCACCAACCTCACTAAGCATAATGGAAAGCGATTCTACTGTTTCTCCTGTCTGCATCGTTTTGCCAAGGAGGAGACTCTCAAAGCACATGTCCCGTACTGTAACGAGCACTCACCCCAGCACATCAAGATGCCGACTCCAAAGGACTGTGTACTGAAATTTAGTCAGTACAAGTTTACCCAGAAAGTCCCGTATATCATATACGCGGACTTTGAGGCCCTTGTAGAGAAGTTAGATGACACCACCCCCTCCAGCACTATGAAGATAGCTACCCACGTCCCCTGCGGATACGCCTATGTCATTATAGGTCCAGATAGTAAGCCGACCAAACCCATCTCTGTCTACAGGGGAGAAGATGCAGTGGACCACTTCATCAGTAGTATCATTGCAGAGAAGGACGAGCTGGCGGTGAAGCTGACCACCATTGTCCCGATGAAACTCACTGCACAGGATCAAATTGCTATTAATGCTGCAACGCACTGTGGCCTCTGCAAAGGCCGACTAGGAACTGATCGGGTGAACGACCACGATCACTTGACCGGTCAGTTCCGTCAAGTGCTCCACAATGAATGCAACCTTGCCTTCAGGTTGCGGAAAATGATTCCCTGCGTCTTCCACAACCTGAAGAATTATGATTCGCATTTGATCATGCAGGGGCTAGGGAAAGTGGCTGATCATGACATTGGAGTCATCCCTACAACGATGGAGAAATACATCTCCTTCTCCATCACCAGGAAGCTTGACAAGATCCCGGTGACTCTCCAGTTTATTGACAGTCTCCAGTTTCTGAACGCATCGCTTCAGAAACTTGTCGATAATCTGGAGAGAGACAAGTTTCACATTTTGAAGAGTTCTATCGCATCTAACCATGGTACGTAATATAGTCAATGTTAATATTATATAAATGTTCTCTTAACAATATCATTTAATTTTTATTTTTTCCTTAGATCTCTTGCTGAAGAAGGGAGTGTACCCTTATGAGTACATGGACTCGTTCACTAAATTTCAAGAAACATCTCTGCCACCTCAGCAAGCCTTCTATAGCACCCTTACAAACTCCTCCATTATCGATGCAGATTATTACCACGCTCAAGCAGTTTGGGAAGCTTTCGGCATCAAAGACCTTGGCGAATATCACGACCTGTACGTGAAGACGGATGTGCTCCTCCTCTCTGATGTTTTTGAGAATTTCCGCCGCCTAACTCTAGACTTTTACCAGCTAGACGCCGCTCACATGATGACGTCTCCGGGGTTAGCGTGGCAAGCCGCTCTCAAGATGTCAGATGTCGGTTTGGATTTATTCACCGACATTGACATGCACCTCTTCATAGAGAAGGGTATTCGGGGAGGTGTCTCCGTCATCACCCATCGTCATAGCCAGGCAAACCATCCAGGCTGTCCTGAATATAATGCTGCTGAGGAGAAGAAACATATATTGTACCTGGATGCCAATAACCTCTATGGTAAGCATGAATTTACTTTAAAACTGTCATTTTTTATTTACCTTCTATGTTAATATTGAATGATTTAATTGGATTTTTCTTTCAGGTTGGGCCATGTCTCAATATTTACCTGTTGGTGATTTTCAGTGGGTGGACCCTGAAAACATCTCTACTCAAACCATGTTGGACCAAGCAGATGATGCAGATGAGGGTTTCATCCTAGAAGTGGATCTCGACTATCCTGCTGAACTCCACGATCTCCATAATGATTATCCTCTGGCTCCTGAACGCTTCACTATAAAGCCAAATATGCTGTCTCCTACCGCCCTCGAGATTTTGGAAGAAATGCAGATGAAGCCAGCTTCTTCCAGCGAGAAACTCGTTCCGAATCTTCAGTCAAAGAAGAATTATGTTATACACTATCGTAATCTGAAGCTATACATTTCCTTGGGACTGAAACTAACTAAAGTCCATAGAATTCTAAAATTCTACCAACAACCTTGGCTGAAGGACTACATAGCATTTAATACGGAGCAGAGAAAACTGGCCAAAACATCGTTTGAAAAAGATTTCTTCAAACTTCTCAACAATGCGGTGTTCGGGAAAACTATGGAAAATCTGAGGAATAGAGTGGATGTTCAGTTGGTGAACAACCCGCATAAAGCCAAGAAACTGGTCGCGTCTCCTGCCTTCCATGCCTTCACTGAGTTTGATAACAGTTTGGCAGCAGTACAAAGAAAAGTGAAGAGTCTCACACTTAATAGACCCATTTATGCTGGTTTCACCATCTTAGAACTGAGCAAGGTTTTAATGTATGATTTCCACTATAATGTCATCATGAAGAAGTATGGAAGTAATGCCCGCCTACTATTCACCGACACAGATTCACTCACTTATGGACTCACCACCCCAGATCTGACTGCTGACTTACATCAGTTAAAGGGATTTTTTGACTTTTCTGACTACCCATCAGATCATCCTCTACACGATGTGTCTAACAAGAAGAAGATCGGCTACTTTAAGGATGAACTTAACGGAAAATCTGCTTTGGAGTTTATAGGGCTTCGTTCCAAAATGTATTCCATTTTAAGCGAGTGTGGTGAGAAACAAACGGCCAAGGGGATCGCAAGAGCAGCTCAAAGACAGCTAAAACATCAGACCTATAGAGACTGTCTTCTCAATCGGCAACCTTCGTCTGTGGTTCAGCATCGGATCGGTAGTGAAAAACATCACATTTTCTCCATCCAGCAAAGAAAGCGAGCGCTCTCGGCATTTGACGACAAGCGATACCTGTTGGAGGATGGTATAACTAGTTATGCGTATGGTCACTACAAAATTCCTTAAATTTAATTCTTCTAACTTAAGTTTTCGCAATTCATTAACTATAGTCATTATTTTTACTAAAATATTACATTAACTTAATTTTTATAAACACTAAAATTAGTATATTTTCAGGATTTTGTTAGTGACCATTAAATTTAATTTTGGGAAATATACGTTCCCCCAAGTCTTCTTCAAAAAACTGGACACTCTTAAATTTAATTTTTAATGTAACTCTATTCTAGAAATAGTTTATGTCCAACATTAATCTTTTAGACTAAAACTTTAAAATTGTTAAGAGGTGAAGCTATCTTCTTAAAAGATATCATCAGATGGCTGATTAGTGACCTCAAGTTTCAAAGAAATATACGTTCTTTGGAATAAGATTTTTTTTTTTTTTGTTAGGGTGGAGTGAGGCGGTACCAATTCTTCCTAAAAGAGGTATCGGGCTGGAGGTGGGTCCTCACCTTTAATAAATAATTTTTCAAAATTTATTAATTGTAATTCTAAAGTCTTAACTTATTCAAAATTAGTTAGGGAAGGGCGGTGGGTAGATGAGTTACCATGAAGGCAACGTCCGATAGTCGATATTTTAACAATTGTTTGGTAAAATATTGAAATGTCACGTGTAGCTCGGGGTTAGGGTTCTTTAGACCCTTAGCAAATGGCCTTCCTTTTATTAACTTTTCAAATTTAAAATAATTTTTTTTGTGTAACTTTGTTGCAGGTATTTTAACTTGGCTAAAGGATATGTAAGTAACTCGCTAGAAAACCAAACAGTCAATCAGGAGTTAACTTTTGGTCACATGTTTAAAACTTATTAGCATTTAGCTGACCGATCAGAACTCGTTGCCAACACCTGAAAACTAAATTTGGTATATATCCAATGTTATCACCACTTAAAACGTAAATCTTAACATAGTATGAGGTCATACCCACTGTGACGTCATTAGTAAAAATACCTATCACTCTACCTTATTCACTTAGAAGCAGCCCTAGAACAATTCAGCTCCATCTGAAAGATAAATCGACACTAAAAAGTGTTGCCACCGCTCAAAACTTTGATATAAAACAAATTATGACGTCATATCTACTGTGACGTCACGCAATAAAAGCCTATTACTCTAACTTATTCACTTAGAAGCAGTCCTAGAACAACTCAACTCCATCTTAAAGGTAAATTGAAACTAAAAAGTGTTGCCATCGCTCTAAACTTTGATATAAAACACATTATGACGTCATACCTACTGTGATGTCACGCAATAAAAACCTATCACTCTAGCTTATTCATTTACAAGCAGTCCTAGAACAACTCAACTCCGAAACTAAATCGAAACTAAAAAAGTGTTGCCATCGCTCTAAACTTTAATATAAAACACATTATGACGTCATCTGTGACGTCATACACAAACAGCTTATAATGAAACTAAAACAGCAGCAGGAGGGGAACAACTCCACTCCACTTCCGGTCACGTGATTTCCGGTGACGTCATCGTCCCTCGTCCCATACCGCATACCGCCATGGCTCAGGACTCTCCTTTTCTAACTACTGTCCGTTTTTTGTGATACACGTACCGTTCCATCCCTCTTTAGGATTTCCTTATGCGCTGAGCATTTTGCGACAGGAAAAAGTAGACGTTGTCATTTGAAAATTTCGTGCATGTAACTACAACCATAACCGTGAGCGCCATTTGTTGAAATTCACAGAATCTCGAGCTCATACCTCTGAATAACTATACTTGAAATCTCGATCTGTTAAACGGAACGGAAGCTAGAGGCCCATATATCGGCAAAGTTTCTTTATGACCACCTTGTACTTCATATATTGAAAATGCATTCCCAAAATAATGCATGCCACTTGTAAACTGGAATCCGATATCGAATTTATTCTAACAAAATAATCTTTGGAAAAGTATTGAGAGGTTTATTATAATACTATCTAAAATTCTTAATGTTCCCCGTGCTCAAATAGCTGTGGACCGACATTGTCCAATACAACCAGGTTCAGTGTATTGCAAATTGTGAGTATCCTTTCACTCGATTTCTGACGCAATTTGGCCTTTGTGTTGCCCTTGCGCCTAATAAATTTGAAAAACAACCAACCAACCTATCCTGGATTTTTAGTCTAAATACCTTTAAAAATATTTCAAATTGGATCAATAAATCTCAAATTAGGATCATAACCATTACATGTGGGTAAGGGAAATGGGGGTGGGTTTTTGGAAATTTCATGTTGACAGTGATGTTTCTCTTGCTTTGAAGATCATATGTGCAACTTGTTCTTCCTCAAGATCGGATTAACATTGTAGATTAGAATACCTCTCCCCCTCCCCACACCTTTCCCTAAAAACCCCACACGTACTATTCCCTATACAGTTTGGTATGTTGTGCTAAAAATTATGGCATGCTTTTTTTATAGAGTATTTTGTCACTAAATTCGAAGTTCAATTAGTTGCAAATAACTTACCTTTTTGCACATAAATATTATAGTTTGGTTTAATGCTAAAGTAATCCATTTTATTTTTAATCCCGCTTAGGAAAAAAAAAAACTAGCATTTTCAAGTATACTTTCCTTCTTGAACAAATGATTATTGTTCAAAAAACGAGTAATATTTGCAGAAATTATTGCTGAAAAAACATACATCAGTGAAAAACCACAAAAAAAAATCATTAAAATTAAATCCAGCAATTTTGATAAAAATATATACTCGAAGTAACTACTTTTAAGAAGTAGGTTCCTTTGAATTATTACAAAAAAATTAAGTTTTACTATTAATACACGTTTCAAGAAAAATCAAAATCTTTTCTTTTTTAGTTAGGGAAATGTGTTAAAAAGTATTTAAAAATTAAATAATTAACAAATCGTTTTTAATAATAATTGTCTTTTGCAATGCAACTTGTATCGAAATGAAGCACTTGTACTTCTCAGTTTACTGAATTGGTTTAAGATTGTGGGGGAAAATTCTATCTATCTGCAAGGTATAAATGTCTCCACCCCCCCCCCCCTCCCTGCCCCCAAATAAAAACGCTTCCAAAAATAATCTCCTTTGTTTGGAGAGGAAGAGTTAATTTACTAAAAAGAAATGAAAAATTAAATGAATTTGAAGGAACTTCAACTATAATGTGATGGGAATTTACTTAACATTTGACATTAAGTACGTATTAATAAAATGCCATAAAATATTAAAAATTGTTTAGACGGTAATTTAAAAATAATTCAAACTAATTTCACATTAAATAAAACAATTCACAATTAAATAAAAAAAAATGCATTAACAATTAGTTTTACATTAATTAATAATTAATAATGCAGGAATTATTCATATATTAATTAAAAATTATTTATGCGTTAATTTTACATTAATAAAAATTAGTTAACAATTTATTAGCACCTTAATTTATATTTTCTACATTTACACCGGACATGCCTTGATTTCAGTCGGCAAAAGGATGTCTACGCCCCCCCAACCAAAATTCTTAGTGACGGCCCTGTCTGTATCCCGACGAAATTTTTTTCACCCCGATAGGTTTCAACACATGATATATTATTTTCAATAGTTACTCTGTTAAAACAGTTTATTCCGTCGGAAAATTTGAGAACTATGTTAGAAAACGAAATAACTCATCATTGAGTGTCAGGAAACAATTCGATAAAGTTTCACAAAAATTACTTTCAAATTGAAAATACAACTTATACCCCGATGAAATTTTTATTTTCCCTAAAGGGTGAACTTTTTCAACACTTGGTATGTTATCTTCCATAGTTACTCTGTTAAAACAGTTTATTCCATCGGGAAAATTGAGAACTACGTCGAAAAACTAAAATCATCATTGTGTGTCAGGAAACAATTCAATAAAATTTCACAAAAATTACTTTCAAATTGAAAACACAACTTGTATCCCGACGAAATTTTTTTCACCCCGATAGGTTTCAACGCATGATATGTTATTTTCTACAATTACTCTGTTAAAACAGTTTATCCCGTCGGAAAAATTGAGAACTATGTCGGAAAACAAAATAAACCATCAATATGTGTCACGAAAATATTCGATAAAATTTCACAAAAATTACTTTCAAATTGAAAACACAACTTGTATCTCGATGGAATTTTTAATTTCACTGACAGTATAAACTGTTTCAACACGTGATATATTAACCTTACATTGTATACTGTCTTATAACTGTCATCCCTTCGGGGAAATAAAAAATTTCGTCGGAAAACTGTGCAAATCATACTTAGTTTCTGCTCTATACTATAATGTTATGAGAAGCGTATATTAAGAATCCAACGGTCCATTCGTCTGTACAAGGTCAATATTCCCAGACAAAATTATAAGTGTCAAACACGTGTGATTTGTCAAATAAAAGGTCTCGTCTAGTAAATTGACTTATCACAAGACAACGACAAGTTATAACCGGAAGTACAAAAAAATAGTAAAACGTATTTCTTAAAATCTGAACGAGAGGCTATAACATCAACTCATTTCCTAATGAAATCATTTCCCCCCTACGGTGTAACTTGTCTGAATACAGTATGCTCTGTACGTTTTACATAGCATTACTGTGTAAATTTTAAGGAGAAAATTCGACCCAATTTTATAGTCTCGTTCCTAAATTAAAAAAGCAATTTATTTCCAACGAAATTCTTAACTTTCCCTACGAGATAATTATTTGAACCTAGTAGGCTTTATATATCTTATGTAGTACTCTGTGTTAACGCAGTTTATCCCGCAGGTTAATTGAAAAATTTCGTAGGAAAAAGTGTTGTGGTTTCAGAACATAACTTATGTGAATAGTATCCAATTGTTCCTTTATTAAAAATTATGATTTCTTCAGTTACTTCCTTAGGTATATTAACTCCTCTACATGCCAACACTAAGAGATGATGAAAGCTAGCCATAAATAATTTTTTAAATGTCACATGGACAATGATAAAAAACAACAAAATATTTAAAAAAAAAAATATGTTTACTAAAAACGCTGCGCTATATGGCCGTCAGAATTTTATGAACTTAATAATTTCTTGAACATAAGTAGTTAGAAACACGATAAAACAAGGTTTGTAAAAGTCGCATTACAATTCTCATAAATAAACAAACTGCAAATGCTTATTCCATATGGTTTTATGCCTCCCCATCATTTGGTACTCATATGTCTTGTGTTTGAGTGGTGCATTTCCTAATTGTTCAAGTAGTTTATAATCAATTGGAAAGCGGCAAGTATCCGCTGACTTTTTCAGACCGCCATGAAATTACACTTCAGACATTTTGCTGCAAGCAATTGCTGAGGGTTATACATCGCTTCCTTCTCTTGGAAAGTGAGGGTGAGGGACACAGAATAGGGAATATGCCCTTTGGCTATTTAGCTAGAAGCTGACCATTTAAACTCGTAAGGACATAGAGATGCCGGTGAGAATTGATGCTATATACTGATAAGGTGTTTTTTTGTTTTTTTTACTTTGTGTGTTTGTCCGGAAACAAATGGTCTGGATTAAGTTAAGGCGCCTTTTCGTTCTGGGAGGAGTAACTAAGATGCAAGCGATTCCAACATTCTAAGAAAAGAGCTTGAAGGAACAAATGAGATACGGAGGCTAAGCAGGGGATGGGACAGTCGTTTTGTTCAGGTTTTTTCCTGGAATTATCGACAAAATTATTTTGTTTTCTCATCGATACTGGGCACGTGCGTCTCTTTGAATTGAACCAGTAACACAGTTATTTTATTATAACTTATTTATTATAAGTGCTACTTTTTCTTATTTATTATAAGTTTACTTATTTTAAGTACTACTTTTTTTTGCAACTTTACATGTTCTAATAAACGATGTCCTTAAAGCGGGCAAAATGCTATCGTTACAAAGTTGATAGTTGTTTTTATTTTGAACATTTTGACAACGATTAAGTTAAAAAACAAAAACACAGATTTGAAGCACTTTGATTACTTACAAAGTATGTCCAGAATCATCCTGCAGCAAAGGTATGTGATTTTTTTTTCTGGAATGATTCGTAAGGTTTTTGCATAGCAATAAATTCTTTTAATATCAAAATCTTCCTTAAAAAATTATTAAGTCGCAAAACGAAAAGTGTTTTTTTAAGAACGAATTTTCAAACGATATTTTTTTATTTAGAATTAAATTGAGATTTTTTAATTAGCATAATATTGGGTTTAAAACAAAATATATGAAAATAAAGTTTCTGTTCTTCATTTTCATTGCAATCATAAATTAATAATAAGCTCTATCGGAACAAAAATAAACCGGTGCTATTTTCATGGGTCATTATATCGCCTATTATTATTACTTGTAATATAAAACATAAAAATATGTTTGATGATTGAAGAACTAATCATATCTCCTTACAACTGAGGATGTATTTCGCATTTTAAAAAAAGTTGCTTTCAACTTGTACTATTGCTTATTCTTAATAATTAGTTAAAAATTTCATATCTTAGATATTTTTATTTCATACTTATTATGAATATAGATGCAATGATTTCAATATTATTTTTGCAAAAAAAAATTTGCTTAGAACTTTCAATTTTTTTACTGGTTTTGGAACTGTCCGAAACCAATAATCAAAATCATTGCATAGAATTACTTTTTTAGTAGTTTATCAGAGTAAGATATTTTATTCTATTGATAAGATAAAATAAGTATCTCAGCAGCCCAAAATGTCTGGACTTTTTGTGATTTTTTTAACTTCGATTTTCAAAATATGCGCAATGGCAAATGACTTATTCGTCAGAAACAGAGGTCGTAGCCTTTAAATCGGTGTATCATTTATAAATTTTTGTGTTGTATAAAGCAGGGGCGTAGCCAGAAGTTTTTTTTCGTTAGGGGATATGAAATTTTGTAACTCATCAAGACATATCAATAATTTTTGTTATTAATGCCAAATATATTTAATTACAGGTATTTTTCTGTGTATGTTTAGAAAATTAAAAACATTTTTAATAAATTTACCATTTTGAACAACAACAACAAAAAATCCTTTGGTTTTTGCGTTCTAATAACAAACTGACAAATTTCGGGAGGGGATATTTCCCGATATCTCTCCAGTGGCTACGCGTCTGGTATAAAGGGAAGAAAAGGAATTGTTGGGGGGGGGAGGGGAAAAAACACCTTTTAGAAATAATATAAAAGATAATTATAAGTTTTATAACATAAATTGTGCTTTTTTTTGGTTTTAGATTTAATTTTGTATCTGATTGATATTTCCTAGCGGACTTTGTGTTATAATCACATTATACAAATATTCAAACAGTTTTACATAACAGAGTTACTAAGCTTTGGTTAGTGGCGCGGTTGAAAAATGTCCCCCACAAAAAATTTCTCAATAGATGACAGCCCATGATCAACGCCTTTTTACAGTTTTTTTTTTCAAGTTATTTTTAAAATATTTTTTAATTTTTACTTTAGTCTGTTCAATAATGTTGTGTATTTAGTTAAAATACCCATTTTCTTTGATATTTGGTCACGGACTAAGTACCCTAGTAGCAATTTTACCTCGGCCGGTGATCGGAATTCCATGCCCAGGTGAATCGCCGATGATTGGCGATTCACCGGAAACTCACCCTAAACTCATCTTTCCCTTGGCAACTAATCCATTTTGTCCCCGTGGCCGGCCATTGGCCGATGTCCGGAAACTGATCGAATTCGAGCAGAAGCCGACAAGAATTAGTTTGAAGGCCGAGGAAAATTTTGCTCTCACGAAATATCGAAACAATGGTCGTTATTTTGTCGAAAATATCAATTAATAAACATTAAATAATTATAAAGATGTAAGTATTGAATATTAAAAACGACAAGTTAAAATAATGCAAAACTAAAAGCCGGAGCGCGTAATTCTTACATGGTAGTATTTTCAATGACATTTTAAGAGTACATATAAATCGAAGTTATAACACTACCATATTCAGAATTGTCTAAATTACTTATCCAGGGATCGAACCGAGGACTGTTATCTCCGGAGTGCGTTGACATGGCCACTGGACTGTAGTTACTTGTGATTCTTGGTATAACAATTGTATTGTAGTACAAAACTCTACTATCATACAGACTTTGCAAGGAAATTGATCGACATTTTTTTTTATTTATGGGGTATTTTCGGAAAATAGCAAATCTGCCATAAATTTGGGAAAATGATATTAATTTATTTATTATAGCAAAAAAATAATAGTGTCAAATAAATAGTGTCGCCATCTATTTTGTAAAATTTTAACTAACTGATTTTATGATATTTTTTGAATTGCAATTTAAGAGTTTATTTAACAATTTTGACATTTAAAAAAATAAATTTAATTTTTAAATTTTTAAAAAAACTATATCCAATTTTATTAACTTTTTGAAACATATAAACATATTTTTATTTTACTTAAAAGATGTTTAAAAAACGGACCAAAATATGTTCAGCAAATTATAATGAAAACTATTTAAAAACAAGGACTATATTTTTATTTTATATTAAAATGAAATGAGAATTTATATTTAATTTTAGAAAATTGTTCTTATATTGTTTTACTATATAAAAACTTTTATTTATGGATTTTATTGACGTATTAGGTAAGCAATATATAATTATGTGGTTTGTATTTTCTCAAAATATATATTTACATTTAAAATTTTTCGTACACTTAGTTTTAAAATATTTTTCACTTATTGCCAAAGCGAAATGTTTAGCAAATTGTATACTTGATTTAAATTTGAAATACATTCAAGGATCGCCTCTAATTCAGTGGAATTGCAAGAAAAAGAAACATAAGTTTTTTATCGCCTGTCGATGTGGTTCCGATATCTTGCCGATCAAAAAAACGATGATCAGAAATTCTAATCGGCCCCCGATGTTGGGAAGATATCTTTTCCCGATGAGTTTAGGGTCATCGGCAGACGAGGAAATAAGGGTGTGTTTATATATCAGTCTGGGGAATCGCCGATGACTTTGATGAATTCCGATCATTGGCCGACGAAACGCCATGCAGTGATTGCTACTAGGGTTATCATACAAAGACTAATATTAAGCTTTTTTTCATTTGCCCGAGATAACTCGGGATAGTAAACTAGTATTAAAACTAAATGCTTTTACACCTGTAAAAAATTAAAAATTCATCTTGAAACCTACATGTTTTGTTTTGTTTCGTTTCCTGGTATTTAATAATAAAATTAAAAAATGTGATGATTTTTTGCAGTTTTTTTGAAAAAAAAATTGCAAGGAAAGCGGTTAACTTTTGGAAATGAGAGTGTATATTAA